>OX621218.1:717812-2015665 GCA_951640565.1 Petrophora chlorosata
GGCCACACGGTGCGCAGGCGCAGCTGCGCTATACATATACATAGTAGATACCTATGTAACAAAGGTCCAATTTTTTAAGTATTATAATTGATTTGTTTATAATGACACTCCGTAAAGAAATTTAAACAAATAGCGACTCTTGCTATGACCTGATAAAAATCAATTCAGCTCGCGTAGCGCTGTATACCTACCAGTCATATTAATCTACAGAGCGCCTCTCTTTCTATCGCATAGCTCTTATTTCTTCTGACGCGGCACGTGTAACGACGCGCGACCCGCCGTCGATGTCGGGCTATGTACTTGTAGCTACAGTCAGTAGCTACAGTCGTATCTACAGTGCGGAGAGCGCTACGCTGGTTTTAGGCTGATGCTGATGATTATTCCAGGTGCCAGGCGCCAGCAGCTTTGCGAGGAGCATTACTGACAGACCTGGAAGTCCATGAGCTGATGTGTAGCGGTTAGTGACCGGTTTCTTACAACCCTTAGCTTCAGGTCCATCTCATGTGCCTATTATTTCACCAGTTTTCCATTTAAGCTGATAAATCTTATGAATCTGAATTACTTATAATTTGCTAATACCTACCAAAGCTTTTCCAGTTATTCTGCCGCCAAGCAGTAGTGTGCAAGCATTACTGTGTTCCGTTTTGAAGGGCATTGTAGCCAGCGAAATTACTGGGCATATGAGACTTAATATCTGATGCCTCGGGGTAATGAGCGCGATGCAGTGCTCTTTTATGGTATTAAAAGGTCTGGTTGGCACTGCAATTGTTATGGGCAGGCGTACAGCTTACCATCAGGTAAACGACTTGCTCGTCAGAGTCTTGGCGTGTGGTGTGTCATTGTTTTTTATGGTATTGAGTAATGAGACGAGCATGTCTTTCGCCTGATGGTAAGCACCATGCCTGCCCATAACAATTGCAATGCCACCCAGAACTTTAAACCGTAAAGAACTGACTAATCGCTGACTGCAATTCCTTTCAAACATCATCTTCATTGTGATAAATTGTCGTTCATAAGAGCATCTAGCATAAACTGAATAAAGAGCTTTTGAAGTTTGATGGAGTTTGTGTCGCATTCCAGGCCCTGTGACATCATCACCTGTGGAATGCTCAGCGGAGCCGCGCTGCCCGCCGCCCTGCCGCTGCACGCCGGAAGGCACCGTCGACTGCCGGGAGAAGCTCCTTTCCGAACTGCCTTCCACCATCCCGCACAGAGCTACTGAGATGTGAGTGCTACCGGCCCCTTAAAATCGCTACAGGCCTTTTTAATCTCTCTATATGACATGTTACCCTCCCTGTAGATTCTGTAATACTTCGTTTACGGCCTTGTTACCTCGCTACAATCCTTGTAATCTCACCAGGAATCTTGTAACATCGCTACTAGCCCTGTTTACCTCTCTAGATGACCTGTAACCTCCCTGCAGATTCTGTAATACGTCATTGAAGGCCCTGTTACCTCGCTGCAATCCCTGTACATCTCGCTAGAATTCTTATAACATCGCTACAAATCCTGCAACAAATCAAATCAAAATCTCTTTAATCATTTTGGCATCACAGACGCACTTATGAACGTCAAATTATCACAATGACTCTACCACCGTATCGGAAAAAGAACCACTACTCAACCTCGCTGTAGGCCCTGTATCCTCGCTACAGGCCCTGTTATATTTCTCTGTAAGCTCTTAAACCTCGCATCAGAACCTATACGCTCGCGGTTGGATCACTTGATCAGATTCCATTAGGCACTTCGAAGATACACAATAAAACTCCTGATTTCTAATGAACTTGCGTCAACAATCCTCTTTCCACACACCTATTGTTCTAAACATCTTCCACCCCTTTCAGACGCTTAGAACAGAACGAGATAGCAGAGGTGGGACCAGGAGCGTTCGCAACTGTGAAGCGAGTGGCGCGTATAGACTTGTCAAACAATAGGATCACCAAGTTAGCTGCCGACGCGTTCGCCGGATTGTCGCATCTGACTTCACTGTGAGTAATTATAAAAAAAATTGCTATGACGAGCAAATTTAGAACTTATTTAATTCAAATCTAATAAAACTAACAATAAAAGGCTAAATAAATTAAAGGAAACTGGGAGGAAAGGGAACTACTAAGAGATATGTACATACGGGTATCGGTTGAGCCAGCCGTTAGCAATTATTAATTATTAAGAAAGTTTTTTTTGTAGTGCTGAATGATAAGTCGAGCATGTCGTTCGCCTGATGGTAAGCGCCACGCCTGCATTTTTTTTTTATGTTACTGACTGACGAGACGAGCTGGTCGTTTGCCTGATGGTAAGCAATACGCCAGCCCATAACAATAACAGCACCACCCAGAACTTTGTTTTGCAAAATCCTGCGCGGCGCTGCACTGCGCTCGTCGCCCTGAGACAATTAGCTGTTGAGTCTCATAATGCCCAGTAATTTCACTGGCTACAATGCCCTTCAAACCGGAACACAGCAATGCTTTCGCACAACTGCTTGGCGGCTGAATAACTGGCAAAGCGGTGGTACCCACCCAGACTGCCTCGCATACGAGAAACCTACCACTAGTAAAAGTGTCTAATAATGGCAGTGCCACCTAGAACTTTTATTATCACAAAAAGCACTGCGTAGCGCTCCTCACCCCGAGACATCAGATAGTCTCATATGCCCAGTAATTCTGCTGGCTACAATACCCTTCAAACAGGAACACAGTAATGCTTGCGCACTACTGCTATATTAATTTTTGTTTATCTTTGTGTACATCTGGTATTCAATCATTTGATTTGATTTGATGCAAATACATAATGTATTAACTCGTCTCCACAGAGTGCTGTACGGCAACAAAATAAAAGATCTTCCTTCTGGAATCTTCCACGGCCTCTCATCTCTGCAACTTTTGTAAGTACCTAACGAGGACCATGGTCCCACAACACCAAGACTCAAAACAAATGCTTGCGCTTTTTTTCTGTGAACACAAACATTTGTCCCATCGCGGGAATCGAGCCCGCAACTTTAGTGCTGTTCGAGATCCAACCTACCCAACCACTACACCACAGAGGCTGACTAATTGTAAAACTTATAATTAAACAATAATAATAATAATAATAAATGTTTTAATTTCAGGCGAGACCCATACAAAATTAAAAATAAATATTCATACGTAAAAGGTACAAAACAAAATAAAATAAAATAAAATACCTACACTTAAAAATAAATTTAGTAAATAACACACATGTCATTTACGATTCGCACTCTGGTGCACCGTCAACCACGCCTTATAAATTGGGCTGTCGAGATAGCCACTCAAGCTATTCAGTATCCCATTCCTCGAGTTTCTCAACCCATCCCAGAAGGAAGCTATCCTAGATCTGATGACAGCAAAGAAGTCAGGAACCCTTGCGTCCGTGAACATGCCCGACGCGCTGCAATAACGTGCTTTCTTCATAAAAACATCATTATTAATAAATAACCAATGGTTTTCTTTTTCAGATTGCTAAATTCTAATGAAATCACATGCGTGCGGAAGGATACATTCAGAGATTTGGAGAATCTTAAACTATTGTAAGTTTATACTAAATAATAATAACGAGCAATTCTTGTATAATATATGTATATATATAGTCTGCATCTCGGAAACGGCTCCAACGATTTTCATGAAATTTAATTTAGTATGCAGCGGGTTTCGGGGGCGATAAATCGATCTAGCTAGGTTTCATTTTTAGAAAAAGTCGTTTTATCCGTGTGTTAAACATAAATTGAAAAATATTAAGTCATTGTAAGTACCATTTTTAAACAACTTCAAATAAAGGCGAAGGTTGCTTATTTCTTTTTTTTATTTGTTACCTCAGAACTCCGTAATTAATAAACTAATTTGGAAATTTCTTGCGTTGGGTTCAGTATAGCTTCAACATGGTCCCGTATAAATTTCGTCGATATTCGACCTTGGACTTCGAAGATACATCAGAAATGAATTCGATTCTTTTTAACCGACTTCAAAAAAGGCGGAGGTTCTCAATTCGACGGTTTTTTTTTGTATGTGTGTTACGCGATTACTCCGCCAATTATGAACTGATTGATTTTTATTTTGTTTGGTAGATCGTACTTCAGAGGTGGTCCCATATAAATTTTATGGAAATTGATCCAAAACTTAAAAAAAATATATATAAGTTTAGTCTTGAAGTCGGTTCTTATTTTTTTCTAAAAATCAATTATTTTAATGTTTGTTTTCAGGTCTCTCTACGATAATAATATTAGATCCCTACCAAACGGCACCTTCGACGCGTTGACTGGAATACAGACCCTGTAAGTATTGATCAAAAACTAATTCGAGTAAACAAAAATTTTAGAAAAATCCAAAAAAACCTATCATAAGTAAAAACCGCTGAACCGATTTTGATAAAACATACCGCCACCGCTAGAAAACCTGCTATCTAATTAAAAAAACCGCATCTAAATCGGTTCACTCGTTTCTACGGTGCCACAGACACAAACTTACATATTTTATTGTGGACAAACTTATAACTACTCATTTTTGCGTCGAAAAAAAAAACAAAAATATATGGATTTATAAATGCATTAAAAAAACTTCATTAATGAATACGTAAAATAGAACATTTATATACAATTAAATAACATAAAATTAATTAAAATTTGAATCGTTTACATTGTAAAATATTAAAAAATAAAAATTATTATGAGAGAAAGTGATTGGCAATATGTATTGTTGAAAGCGTAAATTTTTTACACATTTTATAATAATAATAATAATAATAATCGAGGGCTGTCTTTGATTACATCTTCTTAATGATGCACTTAGAGACAGTCCTCGATAAGTGTTGCCCATTACATATCTAAACTAAATGCTCTAAGAGGCCTCTACGTGTTGACTCATGTCCCCGCGCAAGCCTTGAGAAAGAGCGACATAATAATAATAACGTTTATTGAAAAAATAGTTACAAAAACATAATTAACTATTGGTCCCCAAACTCCCAAACTAGGTAAAATTATCATTGAGTTGTGTATTTTGCAGCCACCTCGGCCGCAACCCCTTTTCTTGCGATTGCTCGCTGCGCTGGCTGGCGGCCTACCTACGCAAGAACCCCATAGAGACCTCCGGGGCCAAGTGCGAGTCGCCCAAGCGGATGAGCAGGAAGAGGATCGACGCGCTCAGAGAAGAAAACTTCAAGTGTAAACGTGAGTATTAAACATACGGTTTTATATTTATTTATCTCATCATCATCATTATCATCAGCCCATCACGTTCCCACTGCTGGGACACGGGCCTTCTCCCATAGAGAGAGTTATGGGCCATAATCCACCACGCTGGCCCAGTGAGGGTGGATGTCATATCATATGTTCTTCATCAAGTCTTGGACATGCCGGTTTCCTCACGATGTTTTCCTTCACCGTTTTTAAATTTGCACGTAACTTAAGAAAGTCAATGGTGTAGGGCTAGCTGGATTCGAACTCGGTTGCGTCAGATCGTAAGTCGCACGTGCTTCCACTGAGACACACTCGCTCTGTATCTCTGTGATAATTTTTGAACTTAATCTTCTTTCCTACCTCCCCCTCCAGCGGGCGACTCCCCTCCCCCCGCGTGCGGCGAGTCCCCCCGCTGCCCCACGGCATGCGCGTGCGAGCAGGTGGCGCGCGCAGTGCGCGTGCAGTGCGCGGGGCGCGCGCACGTGCCCAGGGATCTACCGCTCAACACGCAGGCACTGTAAGTACCTAATATAATGCCACAAGTTTTTATAACTGTCATTTGTCCTTGTTACTGAAACAACTCTACACCCTACGTACTAAAACTAAATTAACTTACAAGGACTTACAAGGAGAAGCAATTGGACAAGCCATAGACCATTAAAGGCCTATAGATAGCCCAAATGCTCCAACCCACTACCAGTTGGCAGCGTACCCAAGATGCTGGCAGTATTGCCCCGTTGGATTGCAATACTGATACGTTGAGCCAAATAAGTCCCTGCATTTTGGTCACGCGTCGCATCGATCAGGCGCTCTGACAGACTTTTGAAAATACGATGATTGAACAGGACATTGAAACTGGATCCGATTTGATTGAATGTATTTAGCGCATGCTAGGTTAAAATCTTAAGATTTTAAATGATGATAAACGAAATTGCTCGACTGTCTTCGAAATATATCCTATGACCTTCTCCGGGCTACAGGCTATTTCTGTGCCAAATTTGATCAGGATCGATTGAGCTGTTTAGTCGTGGAAAGGTTAACTATCTACGTATAACATTTCTCATGTTTAGGTTCTCATATATGTGCATTTACTGTACCGACGGAACGCCCCAAGAGGGGACACCATAACCAACACAGACCCACCGATGAGGCACTCCGACATAGGAGAACCCCCTGGGGTAGATGCCCCCCCCCCTCCGGGGGAGGTGGAGGAGCAATAATGTAATACGTGTATTTATATATTATTAGTATTAGTTTATTCTATCTTAAATTTGAAGCCGTATGCCGTTTGTTCGTACGCCTTGGGGGTTTGCTGAAAACCCACGTCGTGCAACAATATATACAATTTCCGTATTCCGTATATACAATTTTTATCTAGGGTCTGGTGTCAATGAACGACACTAGACATTTTGTGCTGAGCCAAAACCCTATTTTAGACCACTATTCCATCCTGTTTTTGATTATTTACAAAAAAAATAATTCCTTATCTTTGACATAATGTGTATCCAGAAACTATTTGTGTGGTTGTCAAAGACAAAGATAAACTATTAGAAATGTCTTTGGTCAAAGGAATTATTGTCTTCCTCTCTTTTCTTTCTTTCTTTATTTCCAAGGGCAAATTTGCAATGTTATTCATACTAGTAAAACATGTTTCTATTCCACAGAATAATGCCAGACAACAGCTTAGGACAGATCACGTCGGACGGTCTATTCGGACGGCTGCCTGATCTCACTAAACTGGACTTCAGGAACAACGGTGAGAGCGCATTTCTCTTTGACCTAAATGCCTACCTCTACAAAAATGCCCCTCAGCTTCTTGCCGTATCTTCTGAGTAGTGGTTCTTTTTTTGTTCTTCTTAGCTGGCCAATTTAAAATATTATTTATTATTATGTCTCTCTTTCTCACGGGTTATACACCCGGTCCTTTGGAAGTCTTGCGCGGAGACACGAGTCCAACACGTAGAGGCCTCTTGGATCATTTGGTTTAGATATGTAATGGGCAACACTTATGGGGACTGTCTCCAAATGCATCATTAAGAAGATGCAATCAAAGACAGCCCTCGATAAGTGTGACGACTATTATTGGAGATATGGAAATTACTTATGATTGGGCTATTGAGGTGAATTTTTAATGGATGAGAACGGGTCTATGATATGAAACTTCGGCACCTGCCAGTTCCGCCTCATAAGAAAATATTTTGGCAGGTGGTGACTCGCCACCCACTAAACGTGCCCTTTAAGGGCCGCCGTTCATTGGCGACGACATGGGCAACGTTGGCGTGGGTGGCTAAAGGGTTATTATTATTATTAAGTAATCTTTTGTTGTAAATTGTCTGTTCAGGCATAACAATAATAGAAGACAATGCGTTCGACGGCGCCGCCAATATTCAAGAGCTCCTTCTCGATGGCAACCTCCTTCAGACTGTCACAGATAAGATGTTCTTCGGCCTTCATAGCTTGAGTACTTTGTAAGTATCCATTAGCTTATTCAGTTACTCGTAGTAGGCCTCTCGTATGCGGGAGGCCGTCTGGGAACCACAGCTTTGCCAGTTTTTCAGCCGCCAAGCATTAATGTGTTCCGGTTTGAAGGGCATTGTAGCCAGCGAAATTACTGAGCATATGAGACTTAATATCTGATGAGCGCAATGCAGTGCTACGCAGTATTTTATGGTATTAATTTCTGGGTGGCACTGCAATAGTTATAGACAGGCGTGGCGTTTACCATCAGGCGAACGACATGCTGGTCTCATCACTCAGTTCCTTAAAAATAAAGAGTTAGGTATTCAGTTTTTTTATCATCATTAACGACCTTCTTACTAGGACTTAAAAAGACAAAACCTTTTGAGTTAGTTTAGTGAAGTGTCAGTGAACCGTATAGGTATAGTCATCATCATCAGCCCATCACGTTCCCACTGCTGGGACACGGCATTTCTGTCATAGAGAGGGTATGGACCATAATCCGCCACGCTGGCCCAGTGCGGGTGGATATCACATGTCCTTGAATTTAGTAATAAATTCTTGGAAATGCCGGTTTTCTCACAATGATTTCCTTCACCGTTTTTAAACCCGCACATAACTTAAGGTAGTCGGTGGTGTGGGGCCAGCGGGATTCGAACTCAGGTGCGTCCACTATATTAGAATCTTGCAATGTATGATGTAACAATCTATGTTTGTTCGGGTGGAATCTTGCAAGCTGAATCAGAACCACTTCCTCTTATCCTACGGAGCTGAAATTTTGCATACTTGTCAAAGTCCGATGACAATGCAATATTATGGTGACAGCTGATCTGATGATGGAGACGGAAGGTGGGCAATGGAACTCCTTGACGGGTCGTAAACTACTAGTGTTTGGGCTCATTTTGATCTGATCGAGGTTCCGATTACGAATTTGTTAAAAACTTGTCATTAAAAATAATTTTTTCAATAAAAAAAACTTCTCTTTTCAGATCGTTGACTGGAAATAAGATCAGATGCATTACACCTGGAGCCTTTGACCATCTGACTATGTTGTCCACGCTGTAAGTAATACCACAGAATACTAAGGGACAGAAGCATCACTCCGCAAAAAATTTAAACGAATAGCGACTCTTGCTATGACGCAATAAAACTCAATTCGGCTCACGTAGCGCTGCATACCTACCAGTCATATTAACCTACAGAGCGGCTGGTAATACTGACGAATAGTCCAGTCATCATCACGTTCCCACTGCTGGGACACGGGCCTTCTCTCATAGAGAGAGTAATGAAATAAAATCATTTATTTGCAATACATGTTGGTTCATGCATTAAAGACGTTATTTTAAATACGATTTTATCCAAAACGATAGTAGATAAAAGATGTAGGCTATCAAACACTGAAAACCGCATTAAGATCCGTTTGGCAGTTTACGAGTCTATAGATAACAAACACAAAAACAAACAAACAGTAAAAACCATAGATTCGTGTTCAGTACCCTCTAAATACTCTATCCCAGTTGATTTTGCAAAAATATCTTTAATACAGAATAGGGGATCGGACAGTAATCGAGAAAAAATCTAAAATGTAGTTAGAACGAATGTTCGTCGAACCAGAAAGATCATTCAATCAATATTTTTGTGAAATAATAATGATTTATATTTTTAAATCAATAAATAATTCTGACATTTTTAATCTGTTCTTCATCTCAAACGAAACAACAATCACAGCGCATGACGTCATTTGTAGGCAAATGCCGTGAGTCAAGCTTGTGTTTATTTTTCGGTTTTGCTTTTCATAAAATGTATTTTTGCTAATTTTTTCATTCTATTACTGCAATATAGTCCCCAAACATCACAAAACGTATCTTTGCAAGTTTTATTTCGAAGACTTTGTCGTTTTCTACCTACATATGACGTCACAAGTTTTGAGGTGACCTTTTGCGCGGCAATATTTGAAACATAATATTTAAACATAGTTTTAGGTACTTTTAGATCGTTATTTAATTAAAGTAGTATTTTTCATGGCTATATATATTCATTGTAGTTAATTTAAAACACTTTCTGAAAAGTTATCCGATCCCCTATTGGTTTAGTTCCATTTTTATAATAGTATAGAATCTATACTATATCTATATAGATAATAATAAACCCATTTATTTACAACAACCTTGAATAACATTTTTACTTAGAATATAGAAAGTTTTATATATTAAATGCAGATTATTTAAATATTATTTTTATTATATAATTTCGCTGACTGTAATTTTTTCCAAAATCTGTGAATGCAGTTCAGAATATCTTAAAAAGTTATGAATGGTCTTCTTGGAACGTTTTCCTTTAACTATAACAGTTAAAGTACCTTCCGTTACTGTCCCGTCTCAAAAATCTACTCTATATATTTTTTGTTAAAAATGAATTATTCCTTATAGGAACCTGGACAGCAACCCCCTAGATTGCACCTGCCACATGTCCTGGCTGGGTCCCTGGCTGAGTGCGCGCTCGCTCGCTCCGAACGCCGCGTGCGCCGCGCCGCGCTCGCTGCAGCACGCCACGCTCGCTTCGCTCGAGCCGCACCACTTCAAGTGTACTCGTAAGTACTCGCAACTCGCCTAATAACAGATCTGATAGGTTAAACAACATCGCTGCGGTCACCTCTTGGATGGGTGACGGTTTGTGAAGTATTTTCAGAGCGCTACTGTGCTTCAGAGGGCACGGTAAGTCGTCGGTCCCGGTTGTTGTTGGACAACAGTCGTTAGGACATGTCGGAGTCCTTCGGGCGGTCTAAAAAGTCCGACGCTTTTTTCCGGGATGAAGAGTAGGCTATGTCACTTTCCAGGACCTAAAGTACCTACATACCAAATTTCATCAAATTTCTTCTTATATCGTCTTACGGCGCCGATTCTATTCGAGGATAGCTCGATCACGCAAAAAGTTCTAAACGGATTTTGATAAAATTTAGTATGTAGATATTCAAATAACTTTTTACGTTTGTCGTTCCGGGTGGAATCCTGCAACTTACATTTCGAGCACTTCCTGATTAGCTATCCGGCTGAAACTTTCAGGGCAGCACACAACTCGATGACAATGCATTCTAAATCCATAAAAACTTTGTTATTAGATTATTTTTTAATCTATTACGAATTCTTGTGTTTTCTTTCTGATTATTTGATTAAAAACTTAAGAGATTTCATCTAGCATGCGCTAAATCCAACAGCATAGACAGCCTCTGTGGTATAGTGGTTGGGCAGGTTGGCTCAAATCACATATAGGCTGACCGTTTATCTGAGTCCTCGCCTGCGCGATACAGGGGCGCGGGGGTATGACGACAAAGGGGACTGAGAAAGGTGCGGGTGGCGGGCGAATTTTTGTAATCGCTCATTTCGATCGCAACGCGGACAGCGATCGCACGTGTTAATTGTTGCGGACGCCTTGTGAGAGATACACATGTGATAACAATCTCAAGATGAATCGTAAGATCTTCGGTCATAAAGTGAATAGTCAGTGCAAGCAAATGGCTTTAAACGTGTACGAATATTTAAGAAAAAAGAAACTGTACCCAAATTCTGTTGAATATCAACAAGACATACATTTAAACAAAACCGTAGCAGAAGTTACTGGACTATCGGAAAAGACTGTATCTAGAATCGTATATCAAGGGAAATTATTGAAAGACAACGAAAGATTCAAATCACCGAAAAAATCAAAACAGGTTCGCAAAAAAAAAAGAAATAGACGATTTCACAAAAGGAGTGGTAAGAAGAAAAGTCACTCAGTTTTATACAATTGATTTAAAAATACCTACTCTGAAAACGTTGAATGCTGTACTTAGAGAAGAGAATATATTACACTGCGGAAGGGAATATTTAAGGCTGTTGTTACATGACCTAGGTTTTAAATTTAAGAAATGCGGTTCTAAAAGGAAACTCCTTATTGAACAGCCAAATATAATATCGTGGAGGTGGAAATACCTAAGGACTATCAAAAAATATCGTAGAGAAGGAAGACATATTTTATATCTTGACGAAACATAAATATGTAAATGAGTCTCATAACGTTTCAAAATGCTGGCAATCCAAGGATGTACATGGCGTACTATCTCATATTGGAAAAGGGAACCGTTTGATCATCGTACATTGTGGAGGTCAAACTGGATTTGTAGACGGAGCACTTGTGATATTTAAATCCAAATGTAAAACAGGTGATTATCACGATTCTATGAATTTCGTGAATTTCAGTAAATGGATAAATGAAAAGCTAATGCCCAATATACCACCAAAGTCCGTCATCGTGATGGATAACGCAGCTTACCATTCGGTTCGAGAAGAAAAAAAGCCGACTATGGCTTCTACCAAGGCAGTTATGCAAACATGGTTACGACAACACGACGTGGTTTTCGATGATAAGCTGAAAAAGGACGACTTATCAAAATTGATTAAAAAGACAGAAACTGAAGATATTTATAAAATTGACGAGTTATTGAAAAGAAACGGGCATGAAGTGTTGCGTTTGCCTCCTTATCACCCAGACCTGAACCCTATTGAGTTGGTTTGGGGTGACATTAAGGGACAATTAGCACAAAAAAGTGTGGACTTTTAACAATTTAGACCAAAAAAAAAACTATGTTAGAGGGATTAATTCTGCACAGAAGTGGGAGCATTGTGTGAACCATGTAATTAATATCGAGGACGAGTACTGCAAACATGCTGGAATTCGGGATGATGCTGTTGATTTTATTATTAACACTCTGGACGACTCTGATGAATCCGATGATGGCTCCTTCGAAAGTGAAGAATCAAGTTCCACCGACATTGATATGGACATAACTGATTGAAATATAATTTTGATGATTATTCTATATAATAAATAGTAAAATAGTTTATTACCAAATATTTTATTTACGTACCTTCATAGCTTTTAGTTAGTAAATAAAAATTTTGTATTATCATTAATAATTTTTCATTTAATAAATCACAATTTCTTTACTATGACGTCACATATCTTAGGAACTATCTTGGCGCATTTCATCTCGTGTGTATCGCACTAAGCGCCCCCGCCGCCCGCACCTGTCTCAGTCCCCTTTATCGTCATACCCCCGCGCCCCTGTACCGCGCAGGCGAGGACTCAGATAAACGGTCGGCCTATAGGTATGTACACTAGTCATATACACCAGGTTGCGGGTTCGATTCCCGTGACGGGACAAATGTTTGTGCACTAAAAAAAAAAAAATGCAAGCATTTGTTTCGTGTCCATGTGTTGTAGAACCATGTTCCTCCGTGGTCCATGGTAGTTTAGACTATTTTTTTTCTATTACGGATTCTTGTTTTCTTTATGCGGAGCATGACCGTAGTTGTCTGGCCGTGGTTGTAATACCACCCACCGAACAAAGCCATGCCGTGAAGCGACCTAGTCGTGTTTCGGGATGATGTTCGGTGAACCATCGGGGAGACGGGTCTGAGCAGCCGCTCAACTGCCGTCTCTCTAGATCTATGTGCTCCATCAGGCCACATCATCGCTTCACATCAGTCGAGATAGTGGCCAAACATCGATCTATTGAGCATAAAAAAAAACGTATTTCTAGCGGTATTTTGTCCATTCCAGCGGAGGACCGCGGCTGCCTGGCTGCGGACTACTGCCCGGCGGCATGTACTTGCGCCGGCACCGTGGTCCGCTGCGCGCGCGCACAGCTCGCCTCGCTGCCACCTAACATACCGAAGCAGACTACTGAACTGTAAGTTTAATTTACCTACATAGTAATTAGATTATATATTGTATATCATATGTAAGCCCTTAGTATGTCTATTAAAATTTATATCACCACCGTCTGTATATGTTTCGTTATTCCTCTCCATCCAAAGGTTGTCTGGAAAAGATCGCTTTAAGCGATAAGACCGCCCATTGTTATACCATTGTAAACATTTGACTTGTACTTTATCTCTATTTTTAGGTGATTAATAAAGTGTTTATCTATATATCTATCTATATTTTCAAAAAAATTAGGGATCCTTACTAAAACTCCACTAATGTAACCCAAGGTGTAAAAAAATCCTAAAATATTCTTTACATCGCGTGCGCTGCGAAAACTATTGATGATAGAATAAAATAATGTACTACGACTTTGCAGAACACATCATTATTTACAAAAAGTGTCGCGACAGTATATGTCTAACTATTATAGTTATGCCACAATAAGTGTTCTTTTATTTTTAAAATAATTGAAATTCCGCCGCTAGAAAAGGCTCTTTATTTGTACTTTAGTATTGATCCTTATCACATGCACATTCCCTAATTTCATTTCATATTATTAAGTCATTGTACATACCATTTTTAACCGACTTCAAATAAAAGAGAAGGTTGCTTATTTCATTTTTATGTTTGTTACCTCAGAACTCCGTCATTTATGAACCAATTTGGAAATTTCTTGCGTTGGGTTCAGTATATCTTGGCCTTCGAAGATACATTGAAGTCGGTTTTTGTTTTTTTCTAAATACCTTCTAATATTATAAACGCGAAAGTTTGTATGTATGGATGTACCTTTGTTACTCTTTCACGCAAAAACTACTGAATGGATTTTGATGAAATTTGGTATGGAGATAGCATGTACCCTGCATTAACACATAGGCTACTTTTTATCCCGGGAAACCACGGGTGAAACCACGGGGCGCAGCTAGTATAGTATAGTTACCTATCGACAGCCCCCCACCGTCCATACTGATACCATCTGATGTTCCAGATACTTAGAGTCCAATGAGATCACCAGCATCCTCCCGGAACAGATCAGCCACCTCACCCAGCTCACCAGGCTGGACCTGTCCAACAATAAGATCGGAGTGCTGGCCAACAACACGTTCGCAGCGCTGTCCAAACTGTCTACCTTAATAGTCAGTTATAACAGGCTGAGATGCGTTCAAGTAAGATTTGTTTGTTTTGACTGTCTTCGTCTGTTTGTTCGTGATGTCATGGACAGGGTTCTGACTGAAAATCATTTATTCAAAGTCAAAGTCAAATATCATTTATTAAATAGGCACAAAAGTGCACTTTTAAAGGTCATAAACACATATGTTAAAAATGTAACTTATGTTTTTTTTTTTTTATGTAACTAAATGACGAGACGAGCTGGTCGTTTGCCTGATGGTAAACAATACGCCAGCCCATAACAATAACCGTACCACTCAGAACTTTGTTTTGCAAAATCCTGCGCGGCGCTGCACTGCGCTCGTCACCATGAGACAATTAGCTGTTGAGTCTCATAATGCCCAGTAATTTCGCTGGCTACAATGCCCTTCAAGCCGGAACACAGTAATGTTGCGCACTACTGCTTGGCGGCTGAATAACTGGCAAAGCGGTGGTACCCACCCAGACGGCCTCTCGCATACGAGAAACCTACCACTAGAAACTCTGCGGGGATGTCTTTTTTTCAGCACAATTACATATAAATTAGAATTAACAGAATGTCAAACAAGAAATGCGAGTAAGATGTCCCATAGTCACAGTATCAGTAACAGAAAAGTGTAAGTAAAATATAAGTAGGTGTGACAGTAGCAGTAGAAGTGACTGATTCATTTATTCATTTATTAATGCTTTTACATGTAATGTACCAGACAGATGTTAAAGATGTCTTATAGACTAGATACATGTGCCCTGTGAGGGCGCTGCACAAGTTTTTTTTTTTTTATTATTCTTTAATTGGCTTGCGTTTGACCACTATGTCACCTGATGGTAAGCGACGATGCGGATGTTTCGAGTGGAGTTAGTTTTTTCCTAGGCACTTGATTATTTAATGGATATATTTGTCAATTTCAATGAATTATTAGTCATAAAGTTATCAGCCCCCGTACCCATATGTCCCTCAAGCGCCAATCATATATCGTGTTGAGCTCGAATTAAGGTATAGCTTCACTGCGACTAATGAGATACCGACTAATTATTGTCGATTCAGGCAAGAAATCGAATTAATCTCATTCATTTATACCAAAATATGATAACTAAAAATTGAGATAAACTTAATGGGACAACAAATGGCATCATAAAATACTGTCGCAGTGAATCTATACCCTAAACTGAACTCAACACAATATACGATTGGCGCTTGAGGGACATATGGTTAGGGGGGCTGAGCTCAACACGATATACGATTGGCGCTTGAGGGACATATGGGTACGGGGGCAGATTGTAACTTAGGTCTTATCTACGTTAAAGTCACATTATAAATTACTTTTAATAATATATAAAACTAAATAATTACAATTTTTCAGTGAAAAATCAGTGCTATGGTACTTTAAGACACCTTAGCGTATGCTGAGTTGGAACCTTTCCCTGACATCGCGGAACATTTCACTGTGTTGTATTTATTGTTTTGCCCCTAATTTAGTATGTAAGTGTAATGTTGTGTGATGTCTGGAATAAATGTTTTTACTTTCTTTCTTTCTTTCATTTATTATTTTTACAAGCTTTTATTTAAGTTGTAATGTTACATACATTACAACTTAAATAAAAGGTATGTAGGTATGTAGGTAACTATGTTTGTTCGGGTGGAATCTTGCAAGTGGAATTAGAACCACTTCCTCTTATCCTACGGAGTTGAAATGTTGCTTGTCAAAGTCCGATGACAATGCGATATTATGGTGATAGCCAGCTGATCTGATGATGGAGACGGAAGGCAATGGAACTCCTTGACGGATAATCGTAATTGTTAGGGCTCATTGTAATCTGCTCGCGGTTCCGATTACGAATTTGTTAAAAGCTTGTCTTGAAAAATATATTTTTCAACAAAAACCTTGTTTATATTATAACAATATTTTTATACTATTACAGAGAGATGCACTCAAAGGCCTGACGCAGCTCCGGGTGCTGTCTCTTCACGGAAACAACATATCCATGTTAGCAGACGGTGTCTTCAGAGATCTTGTGTCGATTTCTCACGTGTAAGTTTTTTATAATTTTTACCAGCTGCTCTGCGTCCCGCGGTTTCCCGGGAAAGCCTGTGTTAATCCAGGGTATAAGCTATCTCCATTCCAAATTTCACTCAAATCCCTTGAGCCGTTGAAGTGTGTGTGTCATCATCAGCCCTTCACGTTCCCATTGCTAGGACCCGGGCCTTCGCTCGTAGTATGGGCCATAATCCGCCTCGCTGGCCCAGTGCGGGCTGTTGGATGTCACATGTTCTTGAATTTTTGTGATAAATTCTTGGACATGCTGGTTTCCTCACGATGTTTTCCTTCACCGTTTCTAGAGCGAGTGTTAAATCCGCACATAACTTGAGAAAGTCAGTGGTGCGGGGCCAGCGGGATTCGAACTCGGGTCGAAACGAAAGTCGCACGTGCTCCCACTGAGCCACACTCGCTCTTGTGTGTGTGTTACCGTCTTAATTTTCCATCACCATCATCATCTGTCAATTGTGTCCAGTGCTCTCGGCTCCAACCCTCTCTACTGCGACTGCTCGGCGCGCTGGCTGTCCGAGTGGGTGAAGTCTGCGGGGGAGTACGTGGAGGCGGGCATCGCTCGCTGCGCTGCGCCCGCGCACATGAGAGACAAGCTTATACTCAGCACGCATTCTAACGCGTTCGTGTGCACGGGTAAGACAAAAAAAAAGTATTTTTTTTTTCTTTTTTATACGCATTTACTATCAACCCCCATACGTACTATATTCTAACAACAACCTACATAATATTCAGCGGGGTTGCACTAAATATTTTCATTGCGTTTCAGTAAGGAGGAATATCTCAATTTGATAGATTTTTCTTTTTTTATGTTTGTTACCTCAGAACTCCGCCGAAGGCAGAAGGCCGCCCATTGTAACATTTTCTTTAATTGTTTTTATGTAATGCCTGTACTTTAATGTTTGCAATAAAGCGTTCATCTATCTATCTAACTCCGTCATTTAAAAACCGATTTGTTATTCGACCTTGGACTTCGATATTTTAGAATTGAAGTCGTTTTTTTTTTCATAAAATAATTTATTTCGTTACCATTTTTCTGTATACAAGGTGTAAAACATTTCGAATGTTAACAATTTCGTCCCAGAAACCCCGCCCTCGGAAATAATCTCGAAATGCGACCGCTGCTACAACAACCCGTGCCAGAATGGCGGCAAGTGCGCGGCCGCGCTCGCCGGCGGGTTCACGTGCTCGTGCGCGCGCGGGTTCCACGGGGACACGTGCGGCGCGATGATCGACGCGTGCTACGGCTCCCCGTGCGCGCACGGCACGTGCCATGTCATGGAGGAGGGAAGGTTCCAGTGAGTATTGCCAGGCCTAGCGCACTCCGCACTGTAGGTACGAAGCTACAAGTACATAGCCGGACACCGACGGCGGGTCGCGCGTCGTTACACGTGCCGCGTCAGAAGAGATAAGAGCGGCGCGATAGAAAGAGACGCGCTCTGTAGGTTAATATGACTGGTAGGTATGCAGCGCTACGCGAGCTGAATTGAATTTTATTGCGTCATAGCAAGAGTCGCTATTTGTTTAAATTTCTTTGCGGAGTGATGCTTCTGTCTCTTAGTATTCTGTGCTATTGCTTCTTTCTAATAATCTTTATTGTACACTGTCATAACATACTGGCTTTTTCCCGCGACTTCGTCCGCGTGGATGATAGAGGAAGCCCCTCTATCTTGTCGTCGAATTTGAGATTTTTTAACAATTTTTATTTTATCTTTCGTAAAATATATTTTATTTTTAATAATAAAATCCTATGTCTGATACTTCCAAAAATATGTGTACAAAGTTTCATGATGATCGGTTTTGTAGTTTTCGCGTGAAAGCGTAACAAACAAACTTACATTCTTTTATTAGCCAACTGGTACATAAGAAACGTAACATTGTAGAAAAACAAAAAACTGTAACAAATCTCTAAAATAATCCCTTTCAGTATCTTGCCGTATCTTCTGAGTAGTGGTTCTTTTTCCGATACGGTGGTAGTCATTGTGATAACTAACGTTGTGACGACAAAAAATAATAAAGATAGTTTGATTGATTGATTGCTAAGCCCCATGTCGTTATAACAGCTGCTCGTGCGAGGCGGGCTACACGGGGTTGCGCTGCGAAGTGAATATCGACGACTGTGTCGAGCACAAATGTCAGAACAACGCGACCTGCCGCGACCGCCTGGAGGGGTACTCCTGCAAGTGCGCGCCCGGATACATGGGTAAGTAAAGAAAAGAAAGAAAGAAAATACATTTATTGTGGACATCACACAACATTACACTGAACATACTAGAATAAGGACAAAACAAAAACAATAAATACAACCAGCAAAATGTTGCGCGATCTTGTGTTTTTTAGATCTATGTTTGTGTACTATCTCGCCTGATGTGAAGCGATGATGTGGCTTAAGATGGAGCACATAGATTTAGAGAGAGACGGCAGTCTATTTAATAAATGATTATTGACTATTTTAAATGTAAAAACAAGATATACCTCCCCAGGCGAGTTCTGCGAGAAGAAGATCCCATTCTGTAGTGCGGAGTTCAACCCGTGCGCGAACGGCGCGACGTGCTCGGACCTGGGCTCGCACTACACGTGCTCGTGCCCGCGCGGCTACTCCGGACAGAACTGCACGCACAACGCGGATGACTGCATCAACCACATGTGCCAGGTTTGTAGCACTCATCAGAATACAAGGCCGATTCTCCCCTCCCTCTCCCCTCCCTCTCCCCTCCCTCTCCCCTCCATCATCCCTCCCTCTCCCCTCTCTCACCCCGCCCTCTCCTTCGCCCCTTTCTCTCCCTTTCCTCTCCTTCGCCCCTTTCTCTCCCTTCCATTTCTCCTCTCTCTATCCTCTCCTTCTCCTCTTTCTCTCCCTTACCTTTCCCCTCCCTCTCCTCTCCCTTTCTTCTTCGTCTGTGGCGTAGTGGTTGGGCAGGTTGGCTCATATCACATACACCATTGAGATTGCGGGATCGATTCCCGCGACTAATATTTGTGCACAGAAAACCCAAGCACTTGTTTCGTGTCTGGGTGTTCTGGGAGCATGGTTCTTGTAGTTCCTGGTTCCCTAGATACAGGGAGTCCTAGTTAGGGGCCAGGGTCTATGTATGTGATCGTTGGTATTTATTTACTAATGATAACTGAATGTTTGTCCTCAGAACGGCGCGACGTGCGTGGACGGCCTGGACGAGTACCGCTGCGCGTGCAGCGGCGGGCACGCCGGCCGGTACTGCGAGGCAGCGCCGCACGCCGCGCTCGGCACGTCGCCGTGCGCGCAGCACGACTGCGTGCACGGCGTGTGCTACCTGCCCGCGCCCGCGGCCGCACAAGTTTGTTCACTGCAACACCGTTTCGTTCATTCATTTAGTTCATTCGTTCTTTTGAAAAGTTTCGTATTTGATATAACACTCGCAACAAACGTATGTCGCGGCTTCATCTTATAACTCCCAGAAGGACTTCTAAAATGTCCGAAACCGGCTGGTCGGAGTAATTTCCTCTAACCGTGGGTCGGCATCTTATATTAATTACCTATTCATGCGTTCATTTTGTTCATTCATTCGTTTTGTACATACGTTCATTTCGATCATAATAAAAAATTCATCGTATCCGGGCCAGCAAAAATAAAAAAAGAAAATTCGTTTTTATATTATTTTAGTCACTTACTATTTCATTTCGTTCATTCGTTTACTTTGTTCATTCGATTCGTGCATTTATTCATTTTGAAATGTTCGATACTCATTCTTTTATTTCGTTCATTCGTCCATTTTGGTTACCTATTCTTTCATTCAATTATTTCATTGTAGACACTCATTTTTAATTTAATTCTTTGATTCATTTCGTCATTAATTTTTCTGATTTAATATATTCATTCATTCAAGTAAAACCATTAGGAGGAGAGAGGGAGAGATGCATATTGACATTATGATTATTTTTAGGACGACATCATAATGGAGCGATCTATGCTGTCGACATCATACGACTATCTCTGCAAATGCGCTCCCGGATACTCGGGTAAGACATTATATGATATATCCTTATACGGTTGTCTGGAAGTGATCGCTTTTAAGCGATAAGATCGCCTAATGTGTAAATTATGTATTGTTTAATTTATTTAATTAAACTTCGCAAAACGTGTCAGTCAAAAAAAATTATGTAATTGAATAGCGATAGGAACAAGTCGTTCGCCTGATGGTACGCGCCACGCCTGCTTATAACAATTGCAGTACTACCCAGAACTTTAAATACCATAACAAGTACTGCTTAGCAATGTATTGCGCTCATCACCCCGAGACGTCAGATATCAAGTCTCATATGCCCAGTAATGCCCTTCAAACGGAAACACAGTAATGCATGAGCACTACTACTTAGTGGGTGAATTACTGGCAATGCGTTAGTACCTACCCAGACGGCCTCAACCTACCCAGATGTCTATGAAGGTAGTGGATAGGTAGGTAGCTAGGTAGGTAGGTATATCCACAGTAGAAGCGCCTCCATTTAATAAGAAAGCTCTTCCAACCACATGTTGTCCCGGGGACAGCTGTCCGACAGAACCTACTTGGAGCCTGTATAGGTGTTATCTGTTGGAGTATCTCTGAAGGATCGTATCCGGAACGAAGTAATTCGACAGAGAACTAAATTCACCGACATAGCTCACAGGATTAGCCAGCTGAAGTGGCAGTGGGTCGGCCATACTAGCCGTAGAACCGATAACCGTTGGGGTAGACTCGTTATATAGTGGAGACCGCGAATTGGCAAACGTAGTGTAGGACGCCCTCAGGCTAGGGGGAGCGACGATCTTCGCAGGGTGGCTGGTAGCAGCTGGATGAGAGTAGCCGGGGATCGTTCTCAATAGGGGATCGGACAGTAATAAAAAAAAAACCTAAAATGTAGTTAGAACGAATGTTCGTCGAACCAGAAAGATCAGTCAATTAATATTTTTGTGAAATAATAATGATTTATATTTTCAAATCAAAAAATAATTCTGACGTTTTTAATCTGTTCATCTCAAACGAAACAACAATCACAGCGCATGACGTCATTTGTAGGCAAATGCCGTGAGTTTATTTAACGTTTTTGCTTTTCATAAAATGTATTTTTGCTAATTTTTTCGTTCCATTACTACAATATAGTCCCCAAACTTCACAAAACGTATTAGAATCTCTTTGCAAGTTTTATTTCGAAGAGTTTGTCGTTTTCTACCTACATCTGACGTCACAAGTTTTGAGGTGACCTTTTGCGCGGCAATATTTGAAAATAGTTTTAGGTACTTTAAGAGCGTTATTTAATTAAAATAGTATTTTTCATGGCTATATATATACCCATTGTAGTTAATTTAAAACACTTTCTGAAAAGTTGTCCGATCCCCTATTGCAGTTGGAGAGGCCACTGCCATCATCAGCCTGTCGCAGTCCACTGCTGGACAGGGACAAGCTTATGATTATGATATACCCACTACTTTGTGTCAGCGCCATCTGTGAGCTTCCCTGCGTAAAGTTGATATATGTGGCCGCTGAGGTCGCCACATGTCTACGCTTGTTTCTAAGACTAGTTATGTTTCCAGGCCGTCTCTGCGAGTACCTGACTTCCCTCACGTTCAGTCACAACGACTCTTTGGTAGAACTGGAGCCACTGCGGACTGCGCCGCAAGCGAACGTCACTCTAGGTATAAACAAGTGTATTTTTTTTTCAACAATAAGGTTAAGATCATTTATTTCTCATAAAGAATTACTTCACTTACATGAGAAACTAGTTACAATACATTTCTTTTTTGGAAGTAATACAAGTAAAAACAAAATGTAAATTAAACTAATAATTTGGAGGTAGTTTATTTTAAACGCAGCCAGTAATTGGTTCGACGCGCGCGGTCAAAGACAAGCAAACCGATCGAGCGTAGCTGGAAGTGGCTCGTACTGATTTATCTTAGTGTGGGGAGTGTATGCAAGATGTAATGTTTTAATCGTTTTTTGAATGTAAGTGCAGATTTAGAATCTTTTATATCCTTTGGTAACTTATTATATAATTTAGCTCCCTCATAAATGATACTTTTTTGCCGTAGTTGGTTCGTGGCGAATATAAATTTATTTTGTTAGCGCGCCTTAGTCACATTTTATGTGTGTTTTGTGTTTTGGTGAAAGTCGTCTTTGTTTGAATGTCTTTGTTTAATATTTTATGTACGAGAATGCAAGTGTTATATATATATATATATATATGAATATATCTCAAACCTATATATATATATATATAGGTTTGAGATATATTCATTATTTTAACAATACACCAAATACAATTTTAATAATTATTTCTAACAGACTTCAAAAGAAGGAGGATCTCAATTAGATCGTGTTTTATGTATGTTTCATCAGAGTTCGGTCATTTATAAACTGATTTGGAAAAAGTTGCGTTGGGTTCAGTATAGCTACAAGGCGGTCCCATATAAATTTCATCAATATTCCATGTTGGACTTCAAAGATCAAAATAGAAGACGTTTTTTTTTGTTAATAAATATATTACTTATGAAAAGGTTTCAAATTAATAAATTCACAAAAAAAATATTTTCAGTTTTCAGCACCACCCAGCACCACGGTGTGTTGATGTATTTCGGTGACAACGAGCACTTGGCCGTTGAGTTGTTCAACGGCAGAATTCGCATCAGTTACGATGTAGGCAATCATCCTACTTCTACCATGTACAGGTATGTAACTAAAAACAAGAATTTAATAGATATAATGTTATAGCCTTTCCCCACGCTCCCACTGCTGGGACACGGACCTTCTCTCATAGAGAGAGTATGAGCCATAATATACCAAGCTGGCCCAGTGCGAGCGGATGTCACACTATAATTTAAAAAACCAACAGCTCAAAAAACCTATAAAAAGTAAAAAAAACGGCTGAACTGATTGTGATAAAACCTGCTCTCAAATAAAATACTCCGCATCCAAATCGGTTCACCCGTTTATGAGCTACGGTGCCACAGACAGACACACAGATAATGGTCAAACTTAAAACATCCTCCTTTTTGCGTCGGAGGTTAAAAATAAGGTATATAATATATACAAATGAATTTGGTAAATAATGTAAAATAAATAAAGAAAGCCCTAAATAGACCCTAACAACAACCCTTCCTGTACCTACTAGATACTTTCATTGTGTTTCACATTTGGATTATACCACACAATACTAAGGGACAGAAGCATCACTCCGCAAAGAAATTAAAACAAATAACGACTCTTGCTATGTCGCAATAAAGTTCAATTCAGCTCGCGTAGCGCTGCATACCTACCAGTCATATTAACCTACAGAGCGGCTCTCTTTCTATCGCGCCGCTCTTATCTCTTCTGACGCGGCACGTGTAACGACGCGCGACCCGCCGTCGGTGTCCGGCTATGTACTTGTAGCTGCGTACCTACAGTGCGGAGTGCGCTAAGCCCGATTATTCACATTTTGAATTGATAAATGAATTGAATTCTTTCAGTTTCGAGATGGTGTCTGACGGAAACTACCACAAAGCGGAACTCATTGCTATCAAGAAGAATTTCACTCTCCGAGTGGACGACGGACCAGCGCGATCCATCATCAACGAAGGTAGGTTCTTAGAAACATAATATTGTTAAAAACAAACATAAAATATTGTAACAAAAGTTCTAAAATAATGCCCCTCAGTTTCTTGCCGTATCTTCTGAGTAGTGGTTCTTTTTCCGATACGGTGGTAGTCATTGTGATAATTGACGTTCATAAGTGCGTCTGTGATGACGAAACTGAATAAAGAACTTTTGAATTTTGCCGATAGAGGAAGCCCATTCGTCTTTTTCCAAGGTCATTATAGCAAAACCAATTTAGCAACTCCCCAGTAAAAAAAAACCCCTTTTTTTATGTTTAATGGGCATACGTTTGGAATTATATATTTGGAATGGAAAGCGAAGATGCGGCCTAAGATGGAACACGCTTGCCCATGAGATGCCTAGTCACTCTAGACTTAAAGAGACACAAGTTGTAGCTGTTTGGGAACAAAGACGCTGGCAGAGCGTTCCACTCCTTAGCAGTTCGCATGATGAAGGAATCTGCGAAACGCTTAGTACGGATACGTGGGATACCACTCAGAAGATACGGCAACAAACGGAAGGGCATTTTTTTAAAACTTTTGTTACAATTTTTTTGTAACCCCCTACGCATAAAAGTTTTATAAATTTGACCACTATGTGTGTCTGTCTGTGGCACCTTAGCACTTAAACGGGTGAACCGATTTGGATGCGGTTTTTTATTTGAAAGCAGGTTTCCTAGCTGTGGTTCTTAGACGTGTTTTTATTAAAATCGGTTCTGTCGTTTTTTTTCTTTTTATATGTATATTGTGTCGGGAGCTTTTAAATTTTAATTTATTGAAATTCTTGTTTCTTCCTTTTATTATTATTTTCTGTGGTTCCAGGAAGCAGGGAGTTCCTGCGCCTGGAGCGCCCGATGTTCCTAGGTGGCGTGCCGGAAGATATCGCCAAGGACGCTTTCAGCAAGTGGCACCTCAGGAATATCACCAGTTTCAAAGGTACAGCGTACCTTTGAAACCACCTCTTTCTATTTACCAAACAAACCTTATTAACCTTATTATTAACCTTATTGCTTTGCCAGTTATTCTGCCGCCAAGCAGTAGTGCGCAAGCATTACTGTGTTCCGTGTTCCGGTTTGAAGAGCATTGTAGCTAGCGAAATTACTGAGCATATGAGACTTAACACTTACTTATCTGATGTCTCGAGGTGATGAACGTAATGCAGTGCTACGCAGTACTTTTTATGGTGTTAAAAATTCTGGGTGGCACCACAGAATACAAAAGGGTGGCACTGCAATTGTTATGGGCAGGTGTGGCGCTTACCATCAAGCGAACGACTTGCACGTCTCATCACTGTTCCATAAAAAATAATTACTTTTATACTGTTTAAATATTTATTGTTTCTGTTTTCTTTTCTTTATTTTGTTAGTGTATTACTTTGTCGTCGTCAAATAAATGTTTTTTCTTTCTTTCTTCCAGGATGCCTAAAAGAGGCGTGGATCAACCACAAACGCGTGGACTTCAGCAACGCAGCACGCGTGCAGCGCGCGCGGGCGGGCTGCGGGGAGGACGAGCCGCCCCCCGCCCCCGCCCGCCCCCCCGCCCCCGTGCAGGAGGACGGCCGACACAACCAGGCGAGTTCACCAACTAAAGAAAAAATTTACATTGGCTGACAAACAAGATGTGCTAAGCCAAAGCCCGATCTAAAAAAAACTAAATTGACAGGTTAAAAAAAAAACTCCCGACACTTTAAAAAAACATGCCTTGATAAAAGTTGTATAAGAGACATATGTTTTTGATACAATTTTGGAGTTGAAATTTTGCATACTTGTCAAAGTCCAATGACAATACAATATTATGGTGTCAGCTGATCTGATGATGGAGACGGAAGGTGGGCAATGGGACTCCTCGACGGATAATCGTAAACTAGTGTTTGGGCTCATTTTAATCTGATTGCGGTTCCGATTACGAATTTGTTAAAAGCTTGTCCTGAAAAACATATTTTTCAACTAAAAAACTTATCCGATACGGTGGTAGTCATTGTTATAATTGACGTTCATAAGTGCGTCTTTGAAGACGAAACTGAATAAAAAACTATTGAACTTTGAACTTATTTCGCAGGACCCGTGCATCCCCAACCCGTGCGTGCGCGGCGGGCGCTGCGTGCGCGAGGAGGGCTCCCCGTCCGACTACACGTGCCGCTGTCCCGCCGGGACCGCGGGCGCGCAGTGCGAGCTGCGAGCTAGCATACGTAAGTAGGGACCTCGTGGTTTAGGAGGCCCTTTCGGCCTCGTATTTTGAGAGGCCTTTTCGGTCTCATGTTTTTAAACCGATTTAAGAGGATTTTATATAAGAGGCCTTTTCGACCTCTTATATCCGACAGTTTACGATAAGAGGCTTTTGTCTCGTGTTTTAGGAAGTAATTTGAGAGCCTTTTCGGCCTTAATTTTTTTAAAGTTTCCGATGAGAGGCCTTTTCGGCCTCGTGTTTTTGTTAACTATTTGAAGAGGCTTTTTAGATAAGAAGCCTTTTCGACCTCATATTTTTAAAGTTGCCATTAAGGCCTTGTGTTTCGAGGACACAGAGATACGTCAAGGTCAGAGGCCGGAAAAACATTTTGTTTTTCCGGCCTCTGCTAATATATCGCAATGACAGATTTGCAACTTTAGTACCATGTTTCGACCAACAGGTGGCGCCCCCGTTATAACGCAAGCCAGTAAGCTTCCTCCCAGGAAGCAAGTGTTTAGCAACGTGCAGGCTTCTCCAGGTTCGTACATCTCTTCTACAAATACCTCTTTTTATGTAACTGAGCAATTAGATGAACATGTCGTTCGCGATGGTAAGCGCCACGCCTGCAAATAACAATTGCAGTGCTACCCAAAACTTTTAATAACATAAAAATAGTAAGCCTTGAACGTATATAAAAAATAACCGGCCAAGTGCGAGTTGGACTCGCGCACGAAGGGTTCCATGAGGGTACCATTATCTATAAAAACGGCAAAAACATCACGTTTGTTGTATGGGAGCCCCCTTGTATGTTTATTTTATTCTGTTTTTTAGTATTTGTTGTTATAGCGGCAACAGAAATACATCATCTGTGAACATTTCAACTGTCTAACTATCACGGTTCATGAGACAGCCTAGAGCCTGGTGACAGACAGACAGACAGACAGACAGACGGACGGACAGCGGAGTCTAAGTAATAGGGTCCCGTTTTACCCTGTGGGTACGGAACCCTAAAAATTAAGGAATGTTTCCTTTAAGTAAAATAATCTATCTTAAAGATATCAAGTGGTTTCCCTTCAGGGCCTATTGGTTTTTTCCAATCTGTATTTGTTGACAGATTTGATCTCCCACTTGCCGTTATGGTGGAGGGACATGTTTAGCACCGTTGTATAGAGAATGTTTTGAAACCGACCAGAAAAATTTGAAATCACCAGAAAGGGGTTTCCTCGATGGAACTGCTCAGGGGATCTCAGAAACTGTAAATCGGATGGGGGTACCGCTTGAACTAAATATGCTCAAAACCTTGAGCAATTTATGAAAATTTTAAAAAAGATGGCCGCCATACGATAAAACATAGCCGCCATACAAAATAAAATTGCAAATAACTTTTAAAATGTGTGAGATAAGCAGGGGGTGCTCGACCAAATGTCATAGAGGACGATGTGGGAAATTCGGAATAGTTAGAAAAAATAAATAAAAATGTCGGCCACTTTGAAAGTTGCTCCGATCCGACTGAAATTTTGCATCGGGGGGTTTTCTGTGTCGTAGATTACGATTATGTAAAAAAATATTTGGATGCCGCCATTTTTCAAGATGGCCGCCATACAAAAGTTTTTTTTTTCAGAACAAAAAAGGCAAACAAAACTTTAGAACTGTAGTCGATAGGAAGCGTCTATAAAAAAGAAGCAACCACCCCCCACCGCCCGCCACGAAATCACTAGTTTATATACAACACAATCCTTTATATTGTACGTTTTTTACCACCATTTAACTTTTTGCAACAAATATTTTAATTAATGTCTGTTTTTTTTTTTTGTTTTGGTATTACAGCGGCGCCATCTAACAAGCAACAGTCGCCGGCCGAGAACCCGCCGGTAGCGCCTGCTGCCACTAAGGCATGCCGGAAGGTAAGCACCTTTTTTTTATTTCCTGATAGCACAGAATCAGGGACAGAAGCATCACTCCGCAAATAAATTTAAACAAATAGCGACTCTTGCTATGACGCAATAAAATTCAATTCAGCTCGCGTAGCGCTGCATACCTACCAGTCATATTAACCTACAGAGCGCGTCTCTTTCTATCGCGCCGCTCTTTATCTCTTCTGACGCGGCACGTGTAACGACGCGCGACCCGCCGTCGGTGTCCGGCTATGTATGTGATACCGATTCACTTGAGACTTGAATACACCTAGATTATCGGCAAACAGAGACGCTGGTAAGGAGTGTGTGCACCTAGTTTTTTTATGGAACTGAGCCACGGGATGAGCGTGTCGTTCGCCTGATGTTATGCCACGCTTGCCCATGACAATAGCAGTGGCGCTTAATACCTTCAATACCATAAAAATCTCTGCATAGGACTGCATTGCGTTCATCACCTTAAGACATCAGCTGGCTACAATGCCCTTCAAACCGGAACACAGTAATGCTCGCGCACTACTGCTCGGTGGCTGAATAACTGGCAAAGCGGTAGTACCCACCCAGACGGCCTCTCGCATACGAGAAACCTACCACCTACCACGAGTAACAAGACTAACCATCTAGTATACATTTCCGCCGCAGGAAACGACCCGCGAGTTTATCGTAGAAGGCTCGTGTCGCAGCCGCCGCGCCGTGAGAGGCGCAAAGTGCGCTCGCAGCGGCTGCGGCCGCGGACACTGCTGTGCGCCACGGAACACTAAGAAAAGGAAGGTAAGTCCATCAATTTGACCATTTCTTTCTTGCTAGTCGGGCACTCTTGTCAGAGTGGTCGTGGTATAAAAGATGGTGTATGCGGTGGTTGTTCAGCGTCGTGGTTCTCCTTAGCGAGGGTTACTGCTATCGCAATGCTTCTCCATTTCTGGCGGTTGGTAGCATTGCGAGTACACTGGACTATGGTGGTTTGCGTTGCCAATCAATTTTAACTCGTTTTTATTAAGTCACTTTCTTGTTTGTTTCTCTGTCTGTCTGTCGTGCCGGGTGGAATCTTGCAACTCAAATTTCGAGCACTTCTCGATTAGCTATCCGGCTGAAACTTTAAGGGTAGCTCACAACTCGATGACAATGAATTATAAATCCATAAAAACGTGGTTTTAAATCTATTTTTATTTATTAGTTTGTCCTTTTGGATAAGAGATGGCGCCACCATGTTTATGCTGGAAGCTTGTGAAAGTAGAATTAGGAATTCCAATAATAATAACAGGATGAGATGAGCATGTCGTTTGTCTGATAGTAAGGGCCACGCCTGCCCATAGCAATTGCAGTGCCACTCAGAACTTTTAATACCATAAAAAACACTGCGCACTTGATGTTTTCCTTCACCGTTTTTAGAGCGAGTGTTAAATCCGCACATAACTTAAGAAAGTCAGTGGTGCGGGGCCAGCAGGATTCGAACTCGATCGAATCGAAAGTCACACGTGCTCACACTGAGCCACACTCACTCTTTTGGTTAATTTGGTAAGGCCACAGAAAATATAACAACAGGTTAGGCGGCAGTCGACACTACTCCGCGCCTAGAGTATAAAAAGTATAATATGCCGTATTGTATTGTTAGTTTGCCCTTTTAGATAAGAGATGATGCCTCTATAACTGTATACCCTAAAATTATTAATTTATTATTAATTTATTAATTATTAAAATTATTAGTTATTAATTCACCCTTCCAGATAATAGATGGAGCCACTTTAATATAAAAAGCTTATCTGCGGTCTGAAACAATGACCATGCCTCGTATTTTATTTTAATGTTTTTTATCGCTTAGTTGATCTGTTTGGCCACTATCTCGCCTGATGTGAAGCGATGATGTGGCCTAAGATGGAGCACATAGATCTAGAGAGAGACGGCAGTTAAGCGGCTGCTCAGACCCGTCTCCCCGATGGTTCACCGAACATCATCCCGAAACACGACTAGGTCGCTTGACGGCATGGCTTTGTTCGGTGGGTGGTATTACAACCACGGCCAGAGCCTACAACTCTAAAGTACGTAAGCGGGTTTCATCACGACATTTTCCTTCACCGTTTTAGAGCGAGCGTGTAAAATCTGCACTTAACTATAAGTCATTGGTGCAGGACTGAGTCGGGATTCGAACCCAGGTGCGTCGGATCGAAAGGCGCGAGTTCCCGCTGAGCCACACTCGCTCTAGTCGTATCAGACTTGCCCTTTAACCCTTTGACCACCAAGAACGTACATAAAAGTGCTATCTACGTACAGTACGTATAAAACGGCTCAAGCCGACCTCAGCGAGAGTACTTTTCTTCCTCAGAGCATGTCGTGTATAGCCGACAGCGACGGTCCAAAGGTTAATACTATTTCCTTGTTACAGATACGCCTAGTCTGCGCAGACGGTACGCGATACACCAAAGACATAGAGATAGTGCGCAAATGCGCCTGCACTAAGAAGTGCGCACGGACCCCATTCCTGCACTAGGCCAAGACTGACACCTGTCAACTGTCAACTGTCATGCTACTGTCAAATGTCAAACGCGCGAAAGAGTTTGTTCTCCGTGGGCCCATTAACCATAAGAACTATAGAGGACGTCTAACAATTAAAAAGTACTTGTTGAATAACCATACAAAATGGAGTAACATCCGCCCACCTTCTAGTACTTGCAATATCAACTGATGAAATCTTACACACTTAATCATTATTTACCTTTAACCACAATACATAAACATTAAATATTAAAAAATTACTTAAATAAACACCGACACCAAGGTTCTGGGTGGTGCTGTTATGGGCTGGCGTATTGCTTACCATCAGGCAAACGACCAGCTCGTCTCGTCATTAAGTTACATTAAAAAAAAAATACCAAAGGAGAATTCTACGAGCCGAAATTTGGTAAACGTAAAAATGGAGGGACCAAGTCTTAAATTTCCAACCTACATGCATAAAAGTTTAATACTATTAATCTACTATTTCCTTCCTATGCAATAATTTTAGCTACCTAGAAAGAAAGAAAGAAAGAAAATACATTTATTCAAGACAGATACACGCAACACACCTCAATATATACTTAATGATTTAACAAAATCCTTGGTCCCTCCATCTTGACAGCATGATGGAGGGACCACGTCGATTGGCTGCTTTCAGAAATATCCCCTATACCTTAAAAATATTGAATTTGATTGTCCCTAAAATGGCTTGAGAAATAGCGACTATAAACGATGGTCCCACCAAATTTGCGATTCAAACTTTTGTGGACATGTTAATGGGTTTTATGTTTTTCGAAGTACTGACATTTAATACCCAATTAACCTTAAAATTAGGCAAAATTTCTTATGTTCTAGTTGATTAAGTTCTTTTGTCAAACGCATGCCGCGTTTGACGTCATCTCGCCTAATGGCTAGCCAAGATACGTATATAATGGAGCACGCTTGCCCATGGACCATTTTATCATGGACGAAATATACAAGATTTTATAGATCATAAATCCCCTTCGAATGATTTATAACCTTGATTAAAAAATTGATTTAGCGCCATCTATTGACTCATGACTCATGACTACAATTCTTTTCAGCTGCTCTTTATTTAAAAATCTTGTTTGCAAATGTAACAAAAAATAAAAAAATTGAGTACATACTTTAATAACTTGTGATGAAAATGTTGATAGGTACTTTGACAGTAGCGTAACAGTTGAAATAATCAGGAATTTCATTTCACCATCATGACACCACACGGGTAAAAATATCCATAAAAAGTACGTAATAGTACGAATTACCTATTTGGTAAATAAATATTGAATATTGATATCCCCTAAAGCCATAGACAATATGCCATACCTTTACAGTTTTTATTATAAAAATAGTGTTTTATATTTAAACTACATTTAATTGTTATACAATTTATAATAATATGTACAATTGTCATTAATTTTATTCTGAAGCGAAAATAATACAAAAGTATGTACTTCCGCCCTACCCACTGGTCTCTCAAGCGCAAATCGTATATCGTGTTGAGCTCAAATTAAAGTTTACATTCACTGGGACGATCGATTCGATTCAGGCAAGAAATCGAATTCATTTACACCAAAAATCGATAACTACAAGTTGATATAAACTTGATGGGACAATATATGGCATAATAAGACCTCGTCGCAGTGAATCTATACCCTAATTTGAGTTCAACACAATGAAGATGACGATTGGCGCTTGAGGGACATATGGGTAGAGGGGCAGAATTTGCGGCTGCTGCTTATTAAAAAAATACTTTTTAATGCAATGGAAATGTTGAAAAATAACATATAAATTACTTTCCGAAGTAGGTACAATTTTTGTTGCCCAAACAGTTCAAGTAAATGTAGTTAAATTATAAGAAACTAAATAAGAAATAATATAACGAATTTATGTCATAAAAATGAATTTAACAATTTAGCGGCCTAGATGTTTTAGATATCCCACCTTTTTGAAAAACATTTTTGTAAAAAAATTTCGCTACCTACTGTATGTATTTATACCTAGATTAAATTTTAAAATCTGTATTATACATTGGCTAGGAACAATGTATTATTATTTGGATGTATTATTAGACTTCGTGGAGATTATTATTATAATTAATAATAACCTGATATACTCTATAATAATCATTGACAAAATGACTATAAAGAAGCACTCTAGACGCTAACGCAAAAATAATTAAATAAAAAGTAAAGAGAGTTGCCAGATCACTAAATATTATGCGTGAAGTGAACTTAAAGACAACCTATATCAGATATATGATATCAGGTGTTGCCATTTCAACGCTTTAAATAAATAACCACGATCAGGTTTTAAATTATAATTGTGTTCACTGTAATTAAATAAATTATTTATTATGTTTAAATTAATTATTAGTAAGTATAAGTATAATGCTGCCATGTACCTTTTTCTTGCCCGTAGTTAAATTGTTTTACCGTTAAGAGGTAGTATTGCCATATATTATTCAAGTTTAATGACAAATATCACCTTTAATAAGGCCTAATTGTGTAACATATTAGATTTTAATACTTAATATATTTGTCAGAAAGCACTATTCACACATTTCCGGTTTAGGGCCTTCCGAGCTCCGGACCGCCCGGACTCAGGGTCCTATCAGGGACGCGGCGTCAGTGTTCACACGTATTCAGGGTAATCTATTGTGAAGGATTCAAGGAAAGCAGGGTGCAGTGGAAACACGTAGCCAGTTGTGAAATAATATAATGATATCTAAAAACAATATTGACGCTTGGTAATGAATCTTCTACACAAATTGATTATTGTTACATTAAGACAAAATCGACAGACCCAAAAATAGCAGCCATGGCGCAGAGGGCAGACCATAGAGAGAGAGAGAACGGCATAGACAATGCAAAACATGCAGATAACATACAGATAATATATTTTCAAATCTATTCAGTGCATTTCAGTGTTTTATTGTGCACAGATCGCGATGGTCTTGTTATGTTTTTTTAAGCAGAATGAACAAACACGGCGATTTGCAACGTTTAAACATAAGTTAATATTCAATACTCAATGCTTTATTGCAAACATATGTACACAAAGGTTCTTATTTTAGTGGTGAGATTACCTACATGATCCTGCAAGGGTATAGCAAATTATAAATTATAATGGGAGCAGACCGATTTATTCTACAACGTCTTTGTCAGATGCTTATGATTTTATTCTTATTTTTATTAAAAAGTCATTTAAATTATAATACTTTTTTGTAAGAAATTGTTTTAATTATTACTAAATTTTGTATTTGGAAGTCAATTCAATTCGATTCAAAAGTTCTTTATTTCAATTTTGTCGTCACAGACGCACTTATGGACGTCAATTATTACAATGATTCTACTACCGTATCGGAAAAAGAACCACTACTACGAAGATACATTGAAGTCTGCTTTTTTGTTTATAATATGTATACTTGAGATAAAACATGTCAACATATCTATGAACCACCGCTAGAAAACATGCTATAAAAAAACCGCGTCCAAATCGGTTCACCCGTTTTAGAGCTACGGTGCCACAGACAGACACACATAGTGGTCAAACAACACCCCTCCTTTTACGTCGGGCCTTATAAATACATGCAAACATTTTTTTTTTGTCCCTGACGGAACAGTGACGGGACCCTGACCGGAAATTTGTAGACGGTGCTTTAACCCTTTAACTGTCAAGGTCGGCTATACACGTAAAGTTCTCTTTACGTACAGCACATTTAAGTCGGCTCAAGCCGACCTCGGCGAGAGCAGTTTTACGTTTGTCGTGTATGGCCGACCAATCAAAGAGTTAAGTACGGCAAGAAACTGAATGAACGTACCTAGCTAATATTGGAACGAATAGTTTGTTTCCGCCAGTATCATTCACTTCGATGTTGACAGTGGCGCTGCAATTAAATGTCATTTATGTATTTATAAATACGTTTTCGTAGAGAATCTTGTCGCTCTGCCGCCAAGTAGTAGTGCATACACTGCTTTTATGAGACTAAAAAAGTAAGTGAAATCTAAGTCTCATATGCCCAGTAATTTCGCTGGCTACAATGCCCTTCAAACCGGAACACAATAAAGCTTACGCACTACGGCTTGGCGGCAGAATAACTGGCAAAGCGGTGGTCCCCACCCAGACGGCCTCTCTTATACGAGAAACCTACCACCAGTAGATTTTTAGTAGACTTTTTCTATCGAAGAGAGAATCCCAACTGAGCGAGATTTATTATAGCCCCCTGTTTATCACGTCACTTATAGAAAGACACTTTTTTGTAGTTTCATGATAAACGAGTATTTCAATATAGTTTCATTAACTAAATTGAAACTGTTTAGGATTGCCATAAATATAAAAATATAATCTCACAAACTTGTCCGTGTGTTTCGCTTTATTTAATTGTAAATTACTAGCTGTAACTTTGTATATTATTATACGACAGTGTTGCTATTATTAAAACTTGTGTAAGCATTCCGTATTTATTTTCTATTTCTACTAATTTGGTAGATTCTACTGGATTGTTACAATTATTGTGGCTGGTATCACTTTTAACAACGCATTTACCGGCGGCACTCATATAAGTCAGTATTAAAGATCTAATTGTAAGTAAATACGGGGAGAATCTATTAGAGTATTATTTATGATAAATGAAAAAATTACAACTATTACATAGTAGGTATACCTTATTTTGAAAGTTTTGTCATTGTCCAACTTCTAGATTATCCAAATATTCAAAATTTAAATTAATTTGCTCAGGCAGGATTCGAACCTGCGTCTTCGGAATACCGTCCCGACGCCTACAATACAATAACACTCTATTGCACATGCACACCAAATATCTATGAAAAAAGAATCAAAATAGAATTAAAAACTTGCTACTAAATTTTAACTGTGGAAAACTCAAAATTAATATCAAAATAAATGTTCTCCTAAAATGGATGTGTTTAATTAGCGTATTTGCATACAAGTTTTAGTCGGCTCAAGCCGACCTCGGCGTAGAGAGTGCTCTTTCGTATCGTGTATGGCCGACGTTGGCGGTCAGGGGTTAAAGTTCTATCGTTTAAGATAGGGCACGCTGATTCGATGAAATTTTAACATGTAAGAGATGTTATCATTATTGAGGTTTGTAGGTTTTTATTTTTTCGATAATTCCTATAGAATTTGAGTAAATGGACCCAAAAAACTCGATATTTACTCGAAATTTTTTTTGATGTTTGGAAGCTGTTAACTTTAAAAATAGACATAAACTTAGAAAAAGGAAAAGAAAATGAGATTAAGAAATTGAGACCAAAATTACCAAATTTGGTTGAGATTTAGTGTGGTAGAAACGTTTTCTCCCGAAACGCTAATTTTAACAAAAATCTGAAGCATGATACGAATTTAGTTAAAATATTATTATTATTTAGTTAATTTATTTAATTAAATTTACGCATTTTCTGCGAGACCGCAAACCATTATTCAAATACCCAGTGCTCGCTGGCCGCGGCTGTGCCATATCCTCTTAAAAGAGACCACTTCTAACTTACCTAGATGAGGACTTTTTAGCGGGAAGTGAAAAGTGATGCAGTTCAACTTTGTTTCATTTTCCAAACAAGTGTTATGTCGAGTGATCATGTGTAATATCGGTGGAATATTAACCATTATGTGTTCGTAAACGTGCATGAGTGTAGGCAAATGAAACAAAATAGAGAAAAACTACTTGTTATGTTCTCCCAAAAAGTCCATGGAAAGCTTAAAAGAATAAAGTTCCACCACTTTATTGAAGCACTAGGAGTGACATTGATTTTGACTACAATACGAAAGAAAATTGTAATGTTTTGAAATTATCAAATAAAAACTACATAATACAAGATGGTATGGTCCTACAGACTTTAACCTGCCCAAACGGGCGAATTTAAAAAAAATGCATTGTGCACTGCAACGTGTTGCAGGAGAAGTAAAGGGTGGATAAAACACCATGGAATTATTTTACAATAATAATAATATAAATATAATAGACTAGTTCTCATCCATTTCACCTCAATAGAATGTAATTTCTATATCTCCAATAATGGTCCTCGCACTTATGGGGGGCTGTCTTTGTTTGCATCTTCTGATTCACGTCAGTCCCCGATAAGTGCTGCCCATTACATATCAAAACTAAATGCTCTAAGAGGCCTCTACGTGTTTCCGCGCAAGCCTTCCAAAGGACCGGGTGTATAACCCGTGAGAAACAGCGCCAAAAATTTATTTATTTCAGGCAAAAATACAGTTAACAAAATAAAAGTTTGTAGCAATAATATTATAGTCACTGTATCACAGCCGCACCCCCCTCGCACCTCTGGGACCCGATTGAGTTTCGCAAGACCTTTCAATTTACCTTTTATAATATTTATAATAGGTATTTACAGTTTAGTAGTTTTTTTTTTATAATAAACCTGCGATTATGTCCTGTAGATTCTCCCTAACTTGAAGTAAGTTTTAAGTTTAACTTAAGACGTCGCTTAAGTGAGCCAGAGGGCGTAGCATGCGCTTTTTAATATTATTGTACGAACTTGTAATTTATTTGGTGTAATAAAGAAAATGTTAGGTATTCTCGCATTTTTATTTATAACCAAAAATAAGGGTCATTCCAAGTTGTCAGCACCTTCAATGTCCTCAGTGGTGAACTGGGAATTATTTTTGATTGCGTCCCATTTGTCACCACTGGTGGCAAAAGGGACGCATTCTATAATCATATATCTAAACATCGAAGTTTAACCGCATGTTTACATTTTAAATATATTATTTATTTAATCATGAATTTCTTATGGCAGATGTTAAGGAACAATGTGGTTGTTCGTGAAATCCGCTTGTACCTATGTATAATTTTTTTAATTAATTCATTCATTTATTTCAAGTTACAAAGACTCATTATTTATTTAAAAACTAAAAAACCAAAACATAAACTAGTTTAGTTTTATTTAGTTTTTAAATTATTAAGCCTTTTGTTATATTATATTAAGTATTATTGTAAAAAAAAAAACATAAACATTCCAAATTAATTACAAAATTAAAAATAAAGACGAGCCGCTAGGCACCCAGTGTGCTCACCATCTATTTGCGCCGCAGAGTGCAAGCGCATCCAGTGGACAAACATCTGGGTGTCCTAACGGTCCGCCAAAGTGCCAGAATGCTGTTGGTGCTGGCACGCAAACGACTCAACAGCGATGCACTACGTTTTCTGATGATGGCATGAAAGCCATCTATCCTCAGATCCGCAAACATACGGGAGGCGCTGCAGAAGCGCGGCAGCCCCATCAGCACCCTAAGACCGTTATTGTACTGGACGCGCAGGTCGCTGTATGTCCGCTGCGTATAGTGTACCCATAGACTGCACGTGTAGAAGGATTGACAGTAAGCCCTAAACAGCGTCGCCTTCACTTGTTTTGTACATCGTGCAAATCTACGAGCCAACATGTTGCTGCGGACAGCCAGCGATCTGCGCTCCCTCTCAATATCTAGGTTGTCTCTAAGATCCCCAGTGACCCAAATACTTAAACTGCGTCACCACATTTAGCACAGTACCGCTCAAGGTTACTTGCGGCACTGAATATGTTTTCGAGCGAGCTTTGAAAACCATGAGCTCGCTTTTCCTTGCATTGTATTTGAGGCCGTGGGCAACCGCATAGGACTCGCAAATTGACAAGTCTCTTTAGTGCTCCAATCGAGGGGCTCAGCAGCACCATATCGTCAGCATAACTGATATTGTTAACACAAACCCCGTCTATGTGACATCCAACCCTAGTGCTACTGAGCTCTTCAATTAGGTTATTCAAATAGAGGTTAAAAAGCATGGGAGAGGTTAAGCCCCCCTGCCTTACCCCACGTTCCAACTGGTACTCCTCCGACAACGCCCCACTCCACCTTACGCGGTTTACCTGGTGGCTATACCAGTACTGAAAAAGGGATGCTAATTCCGGGGGCAAGCTGGTATCATTTTTCAACTTCTCCCATAGAACCTCATACGACACCAGGTCGAAAGCCTTAGTGAGGTCCAGGAAACACGCGTAAACTGGCGTTTTCCTATCCGTGTAGTACATTACAGTCTGCTTGAGAGAGAGGATGGCACTAGGGATGGCACTTTCGGTTGACAAACCAGGGTAAATGTCAAAGTTCACCTGAGTCATTTCTGAACGGCGTTAGGGTAATAATTACATTAACTGGGTGATTTCTGAACGCGGCCTTGATTTAAAAATACAAATCATTATTATTTCACAAAAATATTGATTGGACGATCTTTCTGGTTCGATATACATTCGTTCTGACTACATTTTAGATTTTTTCTCGATTACTGTCCGATCCCCTATTGCACTACTTCAAAACTACTCAAAATTTTTTGAAATTTTATTTAATAGATTAACATCTTTTCTAAACTCTAATAATATTCTAAGTGATAATCAGTTCCGTCTTCAAAAAGGAAAAAACACTTCAATAGGGAATGTGCATGTGTTGTCGAAAAATCTGGAAATCACTTTTTACGATAGATCCACTCTTCATTCAAGGGAGAGACGACAAGAGAAGCGTCTGGTCTCCACCCTACTACTTATCCCCTTATTGAGTGTGAATTTAATGGACCTAGTCACTTTAGTTCAGTCACTTAGGTTTCCATCCACTTTTATAGTCACACATATCACATGCCTATGGTTTCTCTCCAGTGTGTGTTCTCATATGAGAAGTTATATTTATTTTCCGTGCACTTCTATACTCACACATATCACATGCATAAGGTCTTTCTCCAGTGTGTGTTCTGATATGTCTTTTTAAATCACCTCCACTTGTAGCTTTAAAGTCACACATATCACATGCATATGGTTTCTCTCCAGTGTGTGTTCTCATATGTCTTTTTAAGTAATCTCCTCTTTTACATTCATAGTCACACAAATCACATGCATATGGCGTTCCAGCATGTGTTCTTATATGATTTTTTAATTGACATTCTGTTGTAGATTTAAAGTCACACATATCACATGCATATGGTTTCTCTCCAGTGTGTGTTCTTATATGTATTTTTAACAAACTTTTTGTTATTGTTTTATAGTCACACATATCACATGCATATGGTTTCTTTCCAGTGTGTGTTCTTATATGTATTTTTAACAAACTTTTTGTTATTGTTTTATAGTCACACATATCACATGCATATGGTTTCTCTCCTGTGTGTGTTCTCATAATATGTATTTTTAACCCACCTCTTGTTGTTGTTTTATAGTCGCACATATCACATGCATATGGTCTCTCTCCAGTGTGTATTCTCATATGCCTTTTTAAGCAATCTCCTCTTTTACATTCATAGTCACACAAATCACATGCATATGGTTTCTCTCCAGCATGTGTTCTTATGTGTATTTTAAACTGACATTCTGTTGTAGATTTAAAGTCACACATATCACATGCATATGTGTGTGTTCTCATAATATGTTTTTTTAACACAACTCTTGTTGTTGTTTTATAGTCGCACATATCACATGCATATGGTTTCTCTCCTGTGTGTGTTCTCATAATATGTATTTTTAACACACCTCTTGTTGTTGTTTTATAGTCGCACATATCACATGCATATGGTCTCTCTCCAGTGTGTGTTCTCATATGCCTTTTTAAGCAATCTCCTCTTTTACATTCATAGTCACACAAATCACATGCATATGGTTTCTCTCCAGTGTGTGTTCTCATATGTATTTTTAACTCACCTCTTCTTGTAGATTTATAGTCACACATGTCACATACATATGGTTTCTCTCCAGTGTGTGTTCTAATATGTCTTTCTAAGTTCACTTTTGTTGCAGTTTTGTATTTACACTTATAACATGCATATGGTTTCTCTTGAGTGTGTTTTCTCATAATATGAGCAATTATGCCTGACCTTTGTGCACTTTTATAGTCGCACATATCACATGCAAATGGTTTCTCTCCAGAGTGTGTTCTCATATGATTTTTTAGGTTGCATCTTGTTTTAGTTTTATAGTCACATACATCACATGCATATGGTTTCTCTTCAGTATGTGCTGTATGTGTTCTCATATGTACTTTTAACTCATCTCTTGTTGCAGATTCATAGTCACACATGTCACATACATATGGTTTCTCTCCAGTGTGTGTTCTCATATGTCTTTTTAAGTGCCATTTTGTTGCAGTTTTGTATTCACACATATAACATGCATATGGTTTCTCTTGAGTGTGTTTTCTCATAATATGAGCAATTACACCTGACCTTTTTGAACTTTTATAGTCACACATATCACATGCATATGGTTTCTCTCCAGTGTGTGTTCTCATATGGTCAGTTACATTTGTTCTATGTGCACTTTTATAGTCACACATATCACATGCATAAGGTTTCTCTCCAGTGTGTGTTCTCATATGTATTTTTAAGCAAATGTGTGTTGTAGTTTTATAGTCACACATATCACATGCATATGGTTTCTCTCCAGTGTGTGTTCTCATATGTATTTTTAACTTATGTTTTGCTGTAGTTTTATGATCACACATATTACAAGCATATGGTTTCTGTCCAGTGTGTGTTCTCATGTCTTTTTATGTTACCTTCTCTTGTAGGTTTATTGTTATTCTCTGTGCACTTTTATAGTAACGCATTACACATATATATGGTTTCTATTTAAACTCTAAAGATGTTTAGTTAAAAAAATGCACTGGACACTATTACAGTTATAATACATATATTGCTTCCCTCCAGGACTTGTCATACTTAAATAAAATATGTGTGAGGTCTTTCAAACTCAAAGTGCATTGTCAACATGCTGCAACAGAATCCTGAAAGATAAAAAGCTTTAATCATTTCTAAACATTTGTCTCTGTAAGTAGGGGAGTATTTGAACTTGTTCCTTTAACTGTGTGTGTGTTTGTGTGTGGTTATTTCATTTTATTTATTTGCAGAACAAGTGTAATGTGTCATTTTCCTGCTATACCTACATTCTACCAGAAATATTTGATGTGCAAATTTCAAGTGATTCTATTACAATTCTTTTATGGTCCAATTAGCTGTTGCCCGCGTAGTGAAGAATTCTATCCTACTTCCATCAATTTTCCATCCTACTTTAATCTCACTCCTGCTCCTGTCCCACTACTATCCAGATATGCTGTCCTCACCTGGTCACATCCCCATCCTAACAGGATAGGACGACGGGAGACGATATCGTAGCTCGAAAAATAATAGTTTATAAATTTTATAACAATTAATATTACTTTTTTTTTATTTGCCCGTTAGGGCAGGCTAAAGTCTCTAGGACCATACCGCCATGTCTTACGTAGTTTTTATTTGATACTTTAATATTCCATTTTATTATACTTTTATTGAGAATGACGGTCAACAGCAACCAGCCAGACCCTCTCTTAGTGCTTCAATAAAGTAATGGAACTTTATTCAAGCTTTCCATAGACTTTTTGTGAGAACATAAAAAGCAATGTTTTCCCTATTTTGTTTCATTTGCCTACACCCGTGCAAATATAAATATCAGGTTGCTTCTGCCATATGTTTTAAACGGCTTTTTGGATCTGCTGTGGAATATAACGAGGACCTGTACTTGCAATAACAGCAGCAATAATGACAGTAACTTCAGTGTTCTGTACGTTAGAGCTAACAACAACATAGGCACAACGTGCCTCTATTGGTGGCAACAACTGAACCATCAAAATTTGGTCGTTAAAAATAGTATCATTTTATTAACGTGTGAAATATTGTTCGTTAGCGTGCAATATGCTATTGCGATGCTAATTGCTAGTATACAATTTCAGTTGTAAATTTACAATTTCGTGCGAAATTTCATTAGTAATCAAATTTCGCAATTACAATTAATTTGATTAATGCTAATATTAGCAGCTTATTATTACTGCGAAATGTTGAATATTCTATCCTACCCATTGCTAAATATTTTTAGATCTTTCTTTTTCTTTTGAGGGATTTGGCTTTTTATTCTCTATGGTAAACAGCGATACCAGACGTACGATAATTGGGACACAGGTACGATGTACGATACAATATGTATTATCGTACGATAATTTCGAACCCTCCTCCGAAATGGGGTGAACACACATCCAGTGCCTGAAAATCATTTAAAAATGCAAAATAATGTCTATGGTTGGGGATTTCCTATCGAATCTATCAAACCAACGAACGATTGACAATGATAGTTTATTTATTCTTATTCCTTACATTCAAAGTTAAGTTCGCGTGTACGTGTAACTTTGTTTAAAGTTGTTAAAAGGTTCTAAATTACTTGGATTATCGTATTTTCTCGAACATCTCGAATGATTTCAGCAGTCCTTTATTCAAAAAGTATACGTTTTATCAAACAAAAAAAATAACTCCAATGTTTCTTCAAAGTCCAAGATCAAATTCAACAACGCAAAAAGAATTTTCCAAATCGGTTCATGAAGGATGGAGTTCTGAAATTCAAATATAAAAAGAATAAAAAAATACAATCGAATAGAGAACCTTCTCTTTTTTTGAAGTCGGTTACAAACGGCTGGCGCTGCTGCAGAGTTAGAAGTAAATAGTGTTTGCGATGATCCCACTCTTTTATAAAAAAAAGGTTTATTTATTTCTGTCTAATTTGAAAACTTTCTACAATTCCTATCCTATTGCTAGTTCAATAAAGAGTGTTATAAAATAGCTTCGACCCTGATCTATTGCTAGTTTTGCGCGTTTCGCGCGGTTCTGGCAGTTGTACGATAATTTAGCATCTGGTACGATAATTTTCGAATATCGATACGATAATTCACTCGCACTCGTCTGGCATCCCTGATGGTAAATCCAGTCGCCATTTTGTTGGGTGCAAGGTTTGATTTTATGTACAAAATCGTGGAAGTTTATCTTGTTTTATTTTGTTGTTGTTGTTAAATGGTATTATAAAGAAATGTCTAAAAGACGCATTGAAGTGATGGACCCTTTTATTAAGAAGAAAAGGTTAGTAGTACGTTTTATCTAATTAAGTTTGTATTAGTCCCATTCAAAGAATCAGTCCTGGGGCGAAGCCATGCTTGATTGTTAATTTTCTTGCCCTTGTTTCAGCATTTTCTTTCAAGTTTTCTATCAATTTATGTTATTCTAACAGATAAAACTAATTTGTTGAAGATCCGATGTTACTCAATAGTCCGTGACTTTGTTTTTGAAAAGATGTTGAAGTCCGCCCGCAGTTTTTTTTGATATTCTGCGGGAACTACGCAATTTCATAAAAAGTATCACCTTTTTAAATGTCATCATCAGCCTAGAATCGTCCACTCCTGAACATAGGCCTCTCCCAATGAACGCCACTGAGCCCGGTCTTTTCTCATCCAGTTTCTTCCGACCGCCTTTCGCAGGTCGTCGCTCCATTTGCCGTTATTATATATATTATAACTTCTTAAAGCCGGCCTTAAACGAAGCTCCGAATGGACTGTGGGGGTGAACTTAAAGTGGTAGAAGCCCTAAGCAGGGCCCCAATTCACTATGACAACTTGGGATTCCTTGCTTCGAAATCACGTCGATTCCTTCAAAAATAAACAAAAATAACTGGCCAATCGGTGGTACCACCCAAGACGGCCTCTCACATACAAGCAACCTACCACCTAGTAAGAAGCTACTGTAAAGTGCATTTTATTAAATCATATAGTAACAAGAGTGACACTGCGTCTATAAATTTTGTGTTTTATACAAAATATGTTGTGTTATATAATGTCGCCGAGGCCGACCTAAAAAAAGATGGCAAGATAATCTAGAAGCACACCAAGAAAATAGGTATGAGGTGGCGCAGGAGCGAGACAGTTGGAAGGAATTGGGGGAGGCCTTTGCCCAGCAGTGGAACAGTATAGGCTAGTTAAAAAAATGCATAGAGCGAGTGTGGCTCAGCGGGAACTCGTGCGCCTTTCAATCCGACGCACCTGGGTTCGATTCCCGAGTCAGCTCTGCACGCTTACTTACGCGCCTTGGAGTGGTAGGCTCTGGCCGTGGTTGTAATACCACCCACCGAACAAAGCCATGCCGTCAAGCGACCTAGTCGTGTTTCGGGATGATGTTCGGTGAACCATCGGGGAGACGGGTCTGAGCAGCCGCTCAACTGCCGTCCGTGGCCAAACATAGATCTATTAAGCGTAAAAAAAAAAAATTGATTCAAATCGACACTGAACTACCAAAATATTGTCTCTCTGTTGCACTCTAGTAGAAAGTATATATTCATGAAAAAAAAAGGTAGCAATAGTTACTTCGTTTGTTGGTAATGATGTCATGTAGCTCCGTCTGAACTAATTTCCGGTTTAACTTTCGGCTCGTAGTATTCTTCTCTGGTGATTATATATATTAATTTGTGTATATATAATGTTTATATTGAATAACGTGTGTAAGATTTCATCAGTTGATATTGCAAGTACTAGAGGGTGGGCGGATGTTACTCCATTTTTACATTATGTGTGTAGGTCTGTGACACTGTAGCTCTTAAACGGTTGAACCGATTTGGATGCGGTTTTCTTTATTTGAAAACGGGTTTTCTAGCAGTGGTACTTACATATTAACGCCCAACGATCACATACATGGATCCTGACCCCTAACTAGGATTCTCTGTATCTAGGGAACCAGGAACTATGAGGACCGTGGTCCCACAACACCCAGACACGAAATAATTGCGCTTTTTTTTCCGTGCACGAACATTTATCCCGTCGCGGGAATCGAACCCGCAACCTCAGTGGTGTATGAGATTTGAGCCAACATGCCCAACCACCACTGTCATTTACATGTTTTATCAAAACCGGTTCAGACGTTTTTTACTCTTTATAAGTTTTTGTGTCGGGGGTTTTTTAATTAGTTTACGAATTGTGAATATTCAACACAGTTTTTTTTAATGGTAAAAGTCCTTTTGTTATGGTCAATGTATTAAATGCATCTTCCCCAGGGAGGAGAAAGCAGCAGCAGCTGCGAAGGCAGGTGGTGGGGAGTCATCAGACAGCATCTCCACTGTCGGCACGGCACACCCTCCTACCCCTACCAGCACCCCCGGTATCAACCCTTACACTGGTAAGAAACTGGACCACTTGTATGAACTAAAAAGACTTTAAGACCTAGGATTAACAACTTTAGATCAATGTAGTGCTTTAATCGACTTCAAAAAAAGAGAAGGTTCTCTATTCAATTGTTTTTTTTTTAAGTTTGTTACCACAGAACTCCATCATCAAATCATGAACTGATTTGAAAAATTCTTTTTATTGGGTTCAGTATAGCTAAAGTGGATATGGTGACATAGCATATGGCTAGTGTAGCCAATTTTGGCTTTGAATGTGCGTGAACATTGCGTACACGTTAGGATCATCATCATCATCATCATCAGCCCATCACGTTCCCACTGCTGGGACACGGGCCTTCTCTCATAGAGAGAGGATGGCCCATAATCCACCACGCTGGCCCAGTGCGGGTTGGTGGATGTCACACGTCCTTGACTTTTTGTGAAAAATTCTTGGACATGCCGGTTTTCTCACGATGTTTTCCTTCACCGTTTCTAGAGCGAGTGTTAAATCCGCACATAACTTAAGAAAGTCAGTGGTGCGGGGCCAGCGGGATTCGAACTCGGGTGCGTTGGATCGAAAGTCGCACTTGCTCCCACTGAGCCACACTCGCTCACTGAGCCACACTCGCTCATTAGGATACCATTGACAAAGTTGTAGTGTATGTTAGCAGGTGGTCTGCTGTTAAGTTGGTCGCGCTTCATCCAATTCACGCCTTCTCTCATTTTCGAACGCGTATACATTGCGTTTGACAAGCCGACGCCATTCACGGCGGTTCTCTGCCAACGATGCCCTACGAGAGTTCAATCTTGCATTTTTCAGTTTTTTTTTATATGGTGGTCTTTTTCAAGGCAAGGGCCGTAATTTATTATTAATAATGTGTCCAAACCACGTTAATTTTCATATTAAAACCTTCTTTTTTGAGTCGATTGAAAACTCATCTACCTTTCCCCATTGTTGCAGGGCTCCCACATTCGCAGCGCTACCACGAGCTGCTCCGGCGGCGGCTAGGGCTCCCCGTGTGGGAGTACAAGAACGACTTCATGCGGCTGCTCAGCCAGCACCAGTGTGTGGTGCTCGTCGGGGAGACAGGATCCGGGAAGACCACGCAGATACCACAGGTATAAGGGACATCACTCCTTGTTTGGATGGCATTAGTGGAGTTGCCATACCACAATAGGGAATATGCATGTATTTTTTTAATGCATGAATCAATTAATTATTGAATACGATAAATGAAAAAAAGTTTTTAAAAATTTTACGGCATTATTCGTCAATAAATAAATGAAAATTTTAATCAATTTATTTATTTATTTATTTATTGCATTCAAATTATACAAATTTAAATCAACATAAACGCGCCATTTGCGTGTGACGTCAAAATGTGGGGAACTAGGATCTCCTCATTGGTCCATCTATGCTACATGTGTGTGTATGTCAATAATTTACCAATAGGGCGGGCTCTATGTCATCAAAATTGACCAATTAGCAGCGAGGCGCGTGACGTCAGATAGTGGTGCACGTACTCAAGCGTTTTGCGATTACGTTCCGTTTCACCAAAAATAAGAAAAAGAAACATTGAAATACAAATAAACTACGCAATTAATAATAACAATTATATCACTACTAATTGTTTACACGAGTAATCTATCGTACAAAGTAATTTCCAGATTTTTCGACAACACATGCATTCCCTATTCCGCCAATGTCATGTATATAGATAGACATAATCATCGAGAAAATAAAATAAAATTAATCTTGAGACTTTTTAAATAATCGCAATTTTTTTTTTATTCCTATTGAGGTGCGGCATCCTATAAACTGTTTACTTATCGAATGTTTTATTCATTTTGAGGTGCGGAACCCTAAAAACCCTATAAAAAAAAATTATTAATCGTTTTTTTTTATTCCTATTGAGGTATTCTAAGAACCGATAACATAGTGAATAGACTGAATAGTCCAAATCAAATCACATCATTCATTATTATTTACTGGTGGTAGGTCTCTCGTATGCGAGAGGCCGTCTGGGTGGGTACCACCGCTTTGCCAGTTATTCAGCCGCCAAGCAGTAGTGCGCGAGCATTACTGTGTTCTGGTTTGAAGGGCGTTGCCAGCGATATTACTAGGCATTATGATACTCAACGGCTATTTGTCTCAGGGTGACGAACGCAGTGCAGCGCCGCGCAGGATTTTGCAAAACAAAGTTCTGGGTGGTGCTGTTATTGTTATGGGCTGGCGTAGTGCTTACCATCAGGCAAACGACCAGTTCGTCTAGTCATTCAGTTACATAAAAAAAAATACAATTCATTGTAGGTTTTAAATTATTAGGTAATCTGGTATTGAATGTAACCTGCCATGCCTACCATCTCGACGAAAACCAGTTCGAGCACCGGTGTACATTGAAAAACAGCGCTGCGTTCTCATCTACGATGCGATCACAGCACATGCTGAATTTACTCCATTTGCACTCTGACTGTGGGTACAGAATACTAAGGGACAGAAGCATCACTCCACAAAGAAATTAAAACAAATAGCGACTCTTGCTATGACGCAATAAAGTTCAATTCAGCTCGCGTAGCGCTGCATACCTACCAGTCATATTAACCTACAGAGCGCGTCTCTTTCTATCGCGCCGCTCTTATCTCTTCTGACGCGGCACGTGTAACGACGCGCGACCCGCCGTCGGTGTCCGGCTATGTACTTTTTTTTTATTACCTGATAGGCTAGCATTTGACCACAGTCTCACCTGATGGAAAGTGACGACGCGGTCGACGATGGATCATGCTTGCCTAGATGATACCGATTCACTCGGGACTTGAAGACACCTAAATTATAAGAATCGAGACGCTGGTAAGGTGTTCCATTCCTTAGCTGTTCGCATTATGAAACTTGAAGCGAAACGCTTTGTTCTGGCAGGAGGAATTTCAACCATAAACGGATGCCGAGTTTCCGTACGTCTTGTTGTCTGATGGTAGAAAGGAGATGGAGGAATTAACTCGTGTAATTCCGTCCCACTCTCCGTGATGTATCCTGTAAAAAACCGACAAGCTGGCAACTTCACGTCGATGTTCGAGACTCTGTAGCTTAGTTTCGACCAACGTATCGTTACCAATAAGTTTTTTCGCCCACCTTTCTATGGAGTCCAAGGCCTCTAGTTGATACTTAGCCGAGCCGTCTCAGAGATGACTGCAGTATTCCATGCAAGACCGGACTTGTGCTTGGTAAAGGTTAAGAAGCTGTCCCGGCGTGAAATATCACCTGACCTTCCCCAGGACTCCCAACTTCTTTGCAGCTAATGAAGCCTTGGACTCAATATACGAGCCAAAATTGAGGTTGGATGTCAGAGTGACACCCAACAGCTCAAGGTGGTCTGCCACCGGTATGGACACATCGCGGAAAGTTGGAGTCAGGTTGAAGGGACTCTGTTTTGCGGTGAAAAGACACGCCTGGGTTTTTGTACTTGTAGCTTCGTACCTGCAGTGCGGAGTGCGCCAGGCCTGCTGTAGGTACATTGATTGTGTAAAGTTTTAATTAGATACTAAGTACTCGAAGAAGCTGTGTATCTGTTGTTTGTTGTTACAATAAAGATTTGCTTATTAGTCCGTGTCTCTTTCCGCAGTGGTCGGTGGAGTTTTCCGCCGTGACCGGCGGCAAGGCGGCGGGCGTGGCGTGCACGCAGCCGCGACGTGTCGCCGCCATGTCCGTGGCGCAGCGCGTGGCCGAGGAGATGGACGTGGCGCTCGGGCAGCAGGTGGGGTACAGCATCCGGTTCGAGGACTGCTCCGGCCCGCACACCGTGCTCAAATATATGACAGACGGTAAGCTAATTCTATTACTAGACAGATATATGTATAGATAGATAGATTGAGAGATAAATAGATTGATAGATAGATCGATAGATAAATAGATTGATTGATAGATAAATAGATAGGTTGATAGATAAATATATAGATAGAGATATAGATATATAGATAAATTGATAGATATATTGATAAGACAGATAGATAGATTGATTGATGGATAGATTGATTTATAGATAGATAGATTGATGGATAGAAAGATATTTTTTTATAATAGATCTATGTTTGGCAACTATCTCGCCTGATGTGAATCGATGGTGTGGCCTTAGATGAAGCACATAGATCTAATCTAGACTAGTGTTTGGGCTCATTTTAATCTGCTCGCGGTTCCGATTACGAATTTGTTAAAAGCTTGTCTTGAAAATTTATTTTTGAACACAAGTCTTATTTTATTTACAGGTATGTTACTGAGAGAAGCAATGTCGGATCCAATGCTTGAACAATACAGAGTGATATTACTTGACGAAGCCCATGAACGGACATTAGCAACTGACATATTAATGGGAGTCTTAAAAGAAGTCATAAAACAACGCTCCGACTTGAAGCTGGTTATCATGTCAGCCACTTTGGACGCTGGAAAGTTCCAGCAGTACTTTGATAATGCTCCGTTGATGAACGTTCCTGGACGAACTCACCCAGTGGAGATTTTCTACACTCCGCAGCCTGAGAGAGACTATTTAGAAGCAGCCATACGTACAGTTGTACAAATACATATATGTGAAGAAATTGCTGGGGACGTACTGCTATTTTTGACTGGACAGGAAGAGATTGAAGACGCTTGCAAGCGGATCAAACGAGAAATAGACAATTTGGGCCCCGAAGCTGGTGAATTGAAATGCATTCCGTTATATTCAACGCTGCCACCAAATCTTCAGCAGAGAATCTTTGAGCCGGCTCCACCGAACCGACCGACTGGGGCTATTGGGAGAAAGGTAGTTGTGTCAACGAACATTGCTGAAACTTCTCTGACCATTGACGGGGTAGTGTTTGTGATTGACCCTGGATTTGCTAAGCAAAAAGTGTATAATCCTCGTATAAGAGTAGAGTCTTTACTCGTTTCTCCGATCTCCAAAGCCTCGGCACAGCAGAGGGCCGGTCGAGCCGGTAGGACCAGGCCGGGGAAGTGCTTCAGATTGTACACGGAGAAAGCTTACAAGAATGAGATGCAAGACAACACGTATCCTGAGATTTTGAGGTGATTTTACAACGGTTCAGTATGATTTTGAATATTTTTAGTTTTTAAGTCATTGTGTAATATAATTATAAATCCTGGCCCCTAGAATTCGCTATATTTAGGGTACTAGGAACTAGGAGGACCATGGTACACACCCAGACACGAAACACATGCTTCCGCTTTTTTTTTTCTATGCACAAACATTTGTCCAGTCGCGGCAATCGAACGCGCAATTTCAGTGGAGATTTGAGCTGACCTCCCAACCGCTACACCACTTAGTCCTAACTTAGATTATAGGGTATGTTACATCAAAATCGGTTGAGTGACTACAAAGATACAGCTTGACCTCTTAGTAGTGCGCGCTATCATATACTGGGCAGGTCTTGCTAAGATGGTCTTGGAAATATACAAATATGTGCTTCCTTTGTTGGTCACTCGGATGAAGTTTTCAAAAAAAAAATAGACCAAGTATGAAGATTTGCAAGTAGGAGCAAACACAACCTCGAAACTAAAAATCCATAGCTCAGGCCCAAACGTCATGGCAATAAAAAATTGCAACAAAATTCCAGACAACATAAAAGTGAAAACATCGAACCAATTTTCTTAAAAAAATTAAAACATTACCTAATTAACAAATGCTACTACAACTTCAATATTCTTTACAAATAGTTCTTTATTCAGTTTTGTCATCACAGACGCACTTATTACAATGACCACCACCGTATCGGAAAATGAACCACTACTCAGAAGATACGGCAAGAAACTGAGGGGCATGATATTAGAACTTACATAACAATATGTTTGTTTTTGACAATATTATGTTTCTGTGCCAGTTGGCTACTTGGTAGAAGCGGAATGTTCCATGCATCTTTGTCTTCTATGTAATTACTAACTGTATAGTTTGCTTATTTCATTAGAATATTTTTCGCACTCAGTTTGAAACTTTCTGAGAGCTCCGTAACACATTTCGAAATTTTATTATAATAATGTAACTGCAATATGTAGCGAGTTTTGTAAATGTAAAGAGGTAACGCTAAATCCTGGTGGTAAGCGCCACGCGTGCCCTAAACCCACCGTCCCAGACACAATCTAATGCTGTCCGCATTGTCTCTCCCCCACGTTGCAGATCGAACTTAGGATCTGTAGTTTTGCAGTTGAAGAAGCTCGGTATCGACGACCTGGTGCATTTTGACTTTATGGACCCGCCGGCGCCCGAAACCCTGATGCGAGCGCTCGAATTGCTGAATTATCTGGCTGCGCTTGGTGAGATATTTTTTGACATTTTTTCAATATTATTTTTAATGGAATTCAGTGATGAGACGAGCCAGTCGTGCGCCTGATGGTGAGCACCACGCCTGCCCATAACAATTGCAAAGCTACCCAGAACCTCCACAAAAAGCACTGCGTAGCACTGCATTGCGCTCATCACCCCGCGACATCAGATACCAAGTCTCACATGCCCAGTAATTTCGCTGGCTACAATACCCTTCAAACCGGAACACAGTAATGCTTGCGCACTACTACCTGCCCACATACGAGAAACCTCTGACCAGTCATACAATAATATGTTTTTCTCGCCTCATGCTTGCAAGTGCCTTGTTGAAGCTGAGTGGAAAGACTTAATTGGAACTTTTGAGCCCTAGGGCTAAAAGAGTTTTTTTTTAATCTAGTTAAATATAAAATTCTTTGAATATTCCTATTTCCCAAGAATATTATAAATGCGAAAGTTTGTGAGGATGGATGGATGGAGGAGGTTCTCAATTTGATTGTTTTTTTTTTATGTTTGTTTGTCAGAACTCCGTCTTTCATGAGCCGGGTTCAGTATAGCTACGAAGTGGTCCCATATACATTTCATAATCAATTCTTCTTCTAGTGCTAAGAGAGGTTATTGCAATCTTTTATCTTTTTTGTGTAAATCGTAATGTTCCACGCTGGCAATATTAGTCCATTCGCGGCAAACATCATCATCATCAGCCCATCACGTTCCCACTGCTGGGACACGGGCCTTCTCTCATAGAGAGAGAATGGGCCATAATCCATCACACTGGCCCAGTGCGGGTTGGTGGATGTCACATGTCCTTGACTTTTTGTGAAAAATTCTTGAACATGCCGGTTTCCTCGCGATGTTTTCCTTCACCGTTTTTAGAGCGAGTGTTAAATCCGCACATAACTTAAGAAAGTCAGTGGTGCGGGGCCAGCGGGATTCGAACTCGGGTGCGTCGGATCGAAAGTCGCACGAGCTCCCACTGAGCCACACTCGCGGCATACACCTAAATTATATTATTACAGTGATAATTTCCCAGTTACACAATTATAAAAGAAACAAAAATGTAACTGCCAACAATCAAAAATGTCTCGCGAAACAATAACATTCTTGGACTTTTTAACTGGTGGTAGGTTTCTCGTATGCGAGAGGCCGTCTGGGTGGGTACAACCGCTTTGCCAGTTATTCAGCCGCCAAGCGGTAGTGCGCAAGCATTACTGTGTTCCGGCTTGAAGGGCATTGTAGCCAGCGAAATTACTGGGCATTATGAGACTCAACAGCTAATTGTCTCAGAGTGACGAGCGCAGTAGAGCGCCGCGCAGGATTTTGCAAAACAAAGTTCTGGGTGGTGCTGTTATTGTTATGGGCTGGCGTATTGCTTACCATCAGGCAAACGACCAGCTCGTCTCGTCATTCAGTAAAAAAAATAAAAATAATATAATTAAAAAAACAAATTAATCAATTTACACCAACTTCGTAATAGGAGGTTCTCGAATCGATTGTAGGATTATTTTAATGTTTTTTTACCTCAAAACTTCGTGATTGATAAACTGATTTTGTAAATTCGTCTGGTTCTTCAATTCATCGATATTTGACCTTGGACTTGGAATACATCAGAATCGAAGTCGGTGGTATATATTGTTACAAAATGAAGTACATATTGTGTACTGGTGCTGCGCTCCTCCAGACGACGACGGCAACCTGACGGACCTGGGCGCCGTCATGGCGGAGTTCCCGCTGGACCCGCAGCTGGCCAAGATGCTGATAGCGAGCTGCAACCACAACTGCTCCAACGAGATCCTCTCCATCACTGCCATGCTCTCAGGTAACTTTCTGGAACTTGTGCACGTGATCCTATCACTTTATTATATATATAAAATAATTATATATAAAATTCTCGTGTCACAGTTTTCGTTGCCATACTCCTCCGAAACGGCTTGACCGATTTTGATGAATTTTTTGTGCTTATCCGGTATCTATGAGAATCGGCCAACATCTATTTTTCATCCCCCTAAATGTTAGGGGTAGTCCACCCCTAAATTTTTTTTTATTTTATATGGCAAAACAACGTTTGCCGGGTCAGCTAGTTATATATAAAATTGTCGTGTCACAATGTTAGTTACCTTACTCCGAAACGGCTTTACTGATTTTTACCAAACTTTATATGCATATTCAGTAGGTCTGAGAATTGGCTACTATCTATTTTTCATACCCCTAAGTGATAAGGGTTGTTCACCCTTAACATTTTTTTTTAATTTCTATGGCAAAACAACGTTTGCCGGGTCAGCTAATATAGGTCGCAGCCAACTAGCTTAATTCGCCGCTTAATTTTACTAAACAGCGCCGTTCAACTAGCGGCCTGAATGTTATTCAGCCATTTGATCAAACAGCTAATCAAATGACTTGGTTCGATGACGTTTAATTACTTGCCTAGCCTGTTCATTTAGTAAGTTGGCTTTAGCAAGCCAAGTGCGGGTTGGTGGATGTCATAAGTCCTTGAATTTTTGTGATAAATTCTTGGACATGCCGGTTTTCTCACGATGTTTTCCTTCACCGTTTTAGAGCTAGTGTTAAATCCGCACATAACTTATGAAGAAAGTCAGTGGTGCGGGGCCAGCGGGATTCGAACTCGGGTGCGTCGGATCGAAAGTCGCACGTTCTCCCACTGAGCCACACTCGCTCTTGTCTCTTTATACCATTTATATATTTATTTCTTCTTTTTGTATTTCTGTTTTCTTAGTTTGTTGTTGATTGATTTTGTGGTTGTCAAATAAATGTTTTCTTTCTTTCTTTCTTTCTAAATTTTAGTTTTTTTTTTCCAGTTCCACAGTGCTTCGTCCGGCCGAACGAAGCGCGGAAGGCGGCGGATGAAGCGAAGATGCGCTTCGCTCACATCGACGGCGATCATCTCACACTACTGAACGTGTACCACGCGTTCAAACAAAGTAGGTATTCATTAACCGACTCCAAAAAGGAGGTTCTCTATTCGATTGTATTTTTAACCGACTTCAAAAAAGGAGGAGGTTATCAATTCGATTGTATTTTTAACCGACGTAAAAAAAAGGAGGGGTTCTCAATTCGACGGCATTTTTTTTTAACGTTTGTTACGCGATTACTTCGCCAATTATGAATTATAAATAAATAACGCCCAACGATCACATACATAGATCCCGGCCCCTAACTAGGATTACCTGTGTCTAGGGAACCAGGATCTACGAGGACCATGGTCCCACAACACCCAGACACGAAACAAATGCTTGTGCTTCTTTTTTCTGTGCACAAACATTTGTCTCGTCGCGGGAATCGAACCCGCAACCTCAGTGATGTATGAGATTTGAGCCAACCTGCCCAACAACTACACCACAAAGGCTGAATTATTTTTGATGATTCTGGTTTTGTTTGGTAGGCCCTACTTCAGAGGTGGTCCCATATACATTTTATCGAAATTGACTCGGCACACGAAAAAAATTTTCAAAAACAAAAAAATATAAGTTTAGTCTTGAAGTTGATTCTTGTTTTTTCTAAAAATTCATTATCTTCTTCTTAATTAATCAAAAACTTATTATATCTTTATGTTTCAGACATGGAGGATCCCCACTGGTGCTTCGATAACTTCATCAACTACCGCTCGCTGAAGTCCGGGGACAACGTGCGGCAACAACTCAGCAGGATTATGGATAGGTAACACTACTTCCTACTGTCCTGTCCTACTGATATTATAATCTAGACTAAGGGACAGAAGAATCACTCCGCAAAGAAATTTAAACAAATAGCGACTCTTGCTACGACGCAATAAAGTTCAATTCAGCTCGCGTAGCGCTGCATACCTACCAGTCATATTAACCTACAGAGCGCGTCTCTTTCTATCGCGCCGCTCTTATCTCTTCTGACGCGGCACGTGTAACGACGCGCGACCCGCCGTCGGTGTCCGGATATGTACTTGTAGCTTCGTACCTACAGTGCGGAGTGCGATAGGCCTGGTAGTACTAATATTATAAACCCACTGAGCCACACTCGCTCCTAACCATAACCCATTGACGTAGTAGTTTATTTATGCTGGTATATATTTTTGGATAATTTTTAACCGTTCACTAAAAATACAGATTGTGCACCAAATTTGGTCTGTTTTAGCACTCAAACGTATAAGGAGCAACCCTTGGCCCTTGGGCCAATCCAACGGTTTAAGGGGCAGCCCTCGGTAGGTTAGGGTGAGACGGGGGAGGCCCTTGGGCCACCCCAACGCCACGAACATGTTATATTCATAAAATAGGTGCTCATTTAAAATATTTTAATGAACATACTTTGGTGCACAATCAGTATATTTCGCGGAAAATCGGGAATAAATTGAGGTACAGTTAAATACTATCCATATTTTTTATATACGTAGGTAAATATTTAAATATATATTTTATATATATTTATTAAGTAAATATTCATTATTTTATGTATATCGCACCTTCGGTACAACAAAGTCACAAATAGACAAAATTGTAAAATTGAGTTAAGTATGCCAAATTGTCTTAGAGCCATGCCTATATCGGGGCAACAAAAACACCCGCGAAAGTGTCGCAAAAATCTACTAAATGGCGCGAGTGCCTTTGTGGTTATTGGTGCATTTTTCCATTCGTTTTGGGCCAACAAAGATTGATTAGACAGTTGTGCCCCCGCGCCTGCGAGATTATGACGTGCGTTGGAGCTAAAGCGACACAAATGATGTAGACGAGTGCAAAAAGCCTGACTGAAATGCCTAAATAATAAGGCATAACTCATTTAACTAAATAATTCCTGGTGCAACAAAATCACAATTCAGGACACTTTTTTTGTTTTACGTTTTATTAGAATAATTTTAGTAATTTGAATTAAACTTTTGACATGAAACTATAGAAAACACAATAAAGCATCAATTTTATAAAGATTTTAAACCTACTACAATTAGACATCCAGTAATAAGGCAATAAATGCGAAAAAAATCTTCAAAGTCCTCTCCTGTAAAATTCAAAACTGAGCTGTTGTGACTTTGTAGCACCGAAGGTGCGATATATTAAGTTTATTGGTTATAATGTAGTATGTAAAAATATATACTAAATTTTATATATAAAATATAGTATATATTTTTACATACTATATATATTATATATATACTGTATTATACTGTATAATATACTATATATAATATAGTATATATTTTTACATACTATATGTAAATTTTTTTAGGCTATAAGAATATTTTAAATCACGCACTTACTGCACCGCTACCATTTTTTCTTGCACGTCCTGGATGACTGGTAGAAAATGCTATCTAGCATTAAGTCCTCCATGAACCAACTGTTTTGTGGTACAATATAAATAAATAATTATCGTTCTGTTTCAGATTTAATTTGAAACGAACTAGCACAGAGTTTACAAGTAAGGACTACTATATAAATATAAGAAAAGCACTCGTCAATGGATTTTTCATGCAAGTAAGTACCTTTTACCTTATTTGTGGTGGAAGGTCTCTCGTATTTTTTTTTTCTTTTTTTTACGTTTAATAGATCTATGTTTGGCCCTATTTCGCCTGATGTGAAGCGATGATATGGCCTAAGATGAAGCACATAGATCTAGAGAGAGACGGCAGTTGAGCGGCTGCTCAGACCCGTCTCCCCGATGTTTCACCGAACATCATCCCGAAACACGACTAGGTCGCTTGACGGCATGGCTTTGTTCGGTGGGTGGTATTACAACTACGGCCAGAGCCTACCACTCGAAAGCGCGTAAGCGGGTTTCATCACGATGTTTTCCTTCACCGTTTCAGAGCGAGCGTGCAAAATCTGCACTTAACTATAAGTCATTGGTGCAGGGCCGAGTCGGGATTCAAACCCAGGTGCGTCGGATCGAAAGGCGCACGAGTCCCCGCTGAGCCACACTCGCTCTAAACATTATTGGCTTGCGTTTGACCACTATCTCACCTGATGGTAATCGACGATGCGGTCGACGATGTATCACGCTTGCCAAGGTAGTACCTGTTCACTCGAGATTTGAAGCGAATAAGTAATTATATAACTACTAAATGTTTACAGGAGGGATCTATCGTAAAAGTAATTTCCAGATTTTTGCATATTCCCTATTAAAAGTAGCACCCACGCCTCGGTAGTAAATAAATGTAATATTGAAAAATCAAATTATTCTAATTAAAATTTTTATAGTAAACTGGCAGAGTAAGATTTGGTGGTCATTTACTAAATTTGATCTGTCGATATAATTTTTGGATAGAATTGTAACAAAGATTATTTCGACGGTCATTATGTTTTTTCCCCTACTAATGATTGGGCTATTGAGGTGAATTTTTAATGAATGAAAACCGGTCTATGATAAAGACTTCGGCACCTGCCAATTCCGCCTCATTTATTATTATGTCGCTCTTTCTCCCGGGTTATACACCCGGTCCTTTGGAAGGCTTGCGCGGGACATGAGTCAACACGTAGAGGCCTCTTAGAGCATTTAGTTTAGATATGTAATGGGCAACACTTATCGGGGACTGTCTCTAAGTGCATCATTAGAAGAAACATTCAGAGACAGCCCCCGATAAGTGCGAGGACTATTATTGAAGATATGAAAATTATTTATGATTGGGCTATTGAGGTGAATTTTTAATGGAGAGCTGGTCTATGATATGAGACCTCGGCACCTGCCAGTTCCGCCTAATAAGATAATATTTTGGCAGGTGGTGACTCGCCACCCACTAAACGGGCCCCCTATAAGGGCCGCCGTTCATTGGGGACGAGAGGGGCAACGTTGGTGTGGGTGGCTAAAGGGTGTCGAGAGGTGTGCTGCAGTTTCACTTAAACGCTACTACCGGCGTTATGCCCTTTAACACTTCCACCCTTGGAGCTTAGTTCTTGTCTTCTTTCTTATTATTATTAGCTATTGTTAATGGCTATAATTATATTATTTCCAGGTGGCACATCTAGAAAGGACCGGACATTACCTAACAGTGAAGGACAACCAGGTGGTACAGCTGCATCCCTCCACGTGCCTCGACCACAAGCCCGACTGGGTCATATACAACGAGTTCGTACTCACCACCAAGAACTATATACGGACTGTCACTGATATTAAACGTGAGTCTAACTTTACCGTTGTCTATGACTTCACCTTAACTAGGTAGGGGAGCCTTCATTACGTAACGCAATTTTTGTGACCATTTTTACATAAAAGTCGCATTTTGAGAAAAAAACGTTTTAAAAAATGTTACGTAACGCGTAGTAGACGATACGAGCTGGTCGTTTGCCTGATGGTAAGCAATACGCCAATCCATAACAATAACAGCACCACCCAGAACTTTGTTTTGCAAAATCCTGCGCGGCGCTGCACTGTGTCACCCTGAGACAATAACCTATCGAGTCTCATAATGCCCAGTAATTTCGCTGACTACAATGCCCTTCAAACCGGAACACAGTTATGCTTGCGCACTACTGCATGGCGGCGATGGTACCCACCCAGACGGCCTCTCTTATGTTTTTCTTTAATTTATCTATAACTACCAGATCTGGCGAACTTCATGCCGCTGTTTTGAAATATTTGCTATTTTTTTTTTATTTCATATAAAGAAAGATTTATCCAATTTGGTGCAGTCGTTTGGAAGTTGCGCGTACAAAAATTTCGGTGATTCATTTTTATTTATATAGATTAATCTATTTAGTATTCTAGTTTCCATTATCTCTAAATTTATAGTTATACGCTTGTTTCCGCAGCTGAATGGCTTCTCCGCATCGCTCCGCAGTACTACGAGTTGAACAACTTCCCGGCGTGCGAGGCGCGGCGCCAGTTGGAACTACTGCAGGCTCGTCTCGACTCCAAGCCTTACCAGGAGGGCTTCTAGCCGCATTATACCACTACCACACGCACCAATGAGTTTTATTCACACCCTATACTCTTACCCTCACTTCGTAAGGCAAAAAAAAAATTGTCATAGAGAACGTCGGCTGAATGAACAAACCGTGCGGAGTCGAAAAAAGTTGTTTGACAGAAGCGTGCGTGTGAAAGGAGTGTTGCAAAGCCAAATTCACCAAGGGGGAGTGAAAAAAAAGCGGTAGTACGTGCTAGCAAATAATGCAATACATAAGCGCTGCGCCTCCTCCCAAGCTCTAACCGGGCTCTAGCCGGATTTTACAGCTAACAGTAGGCTAAAGCTACTCGCAAAATATCCTCGAAGATTATTTACAATAGGGGATCAGACAGTAATCGAGAAAAAATCTAAAATGTAGTTAGAACGAATGTTCGTCGAACCAGAAAGATCAGTCAATTAATATTTTTGCGAAATAATGATTTAATCTGTTCTTCATCTAAAACGAAACAACAATCACAGCGCATGACGTCATTTGTAGGCAAATGCCGTGAGTCAAGCTTGTGTTTATTTCACGTTTTTGCTTTTCATAAAATGTATTTTTGCTAATTTTTTCGTTCCATTACTACAATATAATACTGTTATCGTCACTTCATAAGCCAAAAAATAATAATGTCATTGTCAGGACGACATTCTCCCGCAGCGGGAAACTCCACAAAGGCCATCCAAACTCGGAGGAGTGTTCTTCTTCTGAGCATCCAAATAAGAAGTGAAGTGAGGGCATGCCCGCGACGAGGGCAGATGAAGGATGTGCATCTGGACTGAGGGCCCATTTTTTAAATCTTGTAACAAATTTGACTAGTCAATGTTACGATTGATGAAACTGGCTCCTTTTTCGGGGTTTTTGTACGTAACCCTAATTTTAATCACAATAAACCTTAGCCCATGTCAATCAAAGATAGTGTAGCTTTCTATCAGTCAAATATTTTTTAGAATCGGATCAGTACAAACATACATACAACTTTGAATCAAAGTCAGTCAAATTTTATCTGAGGTCCAGATAAAATATCCAGCCATGCAAACAGCTGTAAGCGTGCATATCGTGCATATTTCAATCGGACCACTTGTTTGCACTCAAAGTTTCGTACCTACTGTTAGCGCGTCACGCGCACCGCGCCCGTAATGACAACAATGACGGATACTACTAATTTTGCAAAAGCTAAAACATGGACATGACCTAAGATTTAATTATATAATACGTCTTTGGACATGACTCAGTATTAAAACTAATGAAAGAGGTCAGATTTGACCTCAGATCATGGATGTGCCTCTGGATATTTATGGAAACAAGGGAAATTATTGTTAGACAATTTACAATGACAATTAGTTTTTCGTTAGACAAGGCGGTATGGTCTTGGAGACATTGGCCTTCTAAAACGGGCGAATTAAAATAAAACTATAGCTGTCTAAACGCATGTTATCACTCTTATTCCTCAATGCACTCTTGATACTTTTTAGTCTGTGCACTCTTGTTAAGTCTTGTTACTCTGTGACCTAACGGTCCGGCCGGCCGGTCCCGCGATTTTGAAAGAAAAAGTTAAACTTGAAATGGTATTCCTCAATGGAAATGGTGCACAATTAGTTAACCAAGGTTTATTTTATGAGATTAAAAACTGTGAGCACGGACTGAGATAATTGAGTGCCTGTATCTTGAAAAGTTCATTATTCATTGGCTTGAATTACTTTCACGCCTATGAAATTTCAAATATAAACGACAATCATTAAGATTTCGCCAGCGTAAGTTCTAATGATAAATAAATACAGATACACTCACACTTAGTGTGTAAAGTTGCCCTTAAACGGGCCATAGTTCTACCACGTTTTACTGCAAAATCACCTTTTGCACTAAAACCTGTAATTTTTTTAATGAAACCTGTACCACAGCCTGTACCCAAGCATTTATTTTCCTAGATCTAGTAGTATGTCATTGTTCGGGGTAAATATAATATATAATAGTTGAAAATTGCATTCACCTCAACTATTGGAACCCATAACAGGACATATTTTATAAAATTAGTTTAATTTAGTGTGTACCTAAAGCGTTTTTCTAAGATAACTTATTACCAAAAGAGATCTTTCTGCTTAAATATTTTAACCGACCTAAAAAAAGGAGGAGGTTCTCAATTCGACTGTATTTTTTTTTTATCTTTATGTCACTTGATTACTCCATCATATAAAAACTGTTTAGGCAAATTCTTTTTGCATTGGGTTATATAAATTTCATCAATATTCAACCTTGGACTTCGAAGATACATCAGAATTTAAGTCATTTTTTTTAAATATAAAACAAATTATTCTCAGAATAAATTTATGAAATCTGTATTTTACTATTATTCTTTTTTTTGCACAACTTATCACATACATAGATCCTGACCCCTAACTAGGATTCCCTGTATCCAGGGAACTAGGAACTACGAGGACCATGCTCCCACAACACACAGACATAACAAACGCTTGCACTTTTTTTCTTTGTACACAAACATTTGTCCCATCGCAGGAATCGAACCCGCAACTTCTGTGGTGTATGAGATTTGACCACACTACACCACAGAGGCTAACTAAATATAAAATTTCAGCACGTATATCACTGTACATGTCACTGTTTACTAAATGGGATATAATCTTAATTTTATTTATTTTTTATTTTATGGAACTGACTGTTTGAGACGAGCAAGTCGTTCACCTGATGTTAATAACTAATGGAGACAAAGTTTGTAATCTTATTAAATATTTTTATATACCTTTCAGGAATCTGTGACAGCACCCACTCACATGAAGTTAAAACACTATGACTTATTAATTCATTCATTTAACAACGACAAGATTGGGAGTGCTGCATATTTATATGCTTTAAATATGTGCAAATTAAAGTACACGGAGAAAAGATTGTACTGATACATGGAGTTAAGGAGAAAACATTCAGCTGCGGTTTGTGTGACTACGGGACTGCAGAAAAATCCTGTTGTTACTAATATGACAAAACACACAAGAAAAAGACTATTTTCATGTCATATGTGTGAATATAGAAGTAAATCAGCAAATTACATAAAAGTACATATAAGAGCACACAATGGAGAGAAACCATACGCATGTGATATGTGTGACTATAAAAGTTCACACAGAAGTAACTTAATTAAACATATAAGTACACATACTGAAAAGAAAACATTTGCATGCGATATGTGCGACTATAAAACTATAAGAGATAGTCTTTTAAAAATACATATGCGAACACACACCATAAAGAAAGCATATGTATGCTATATGTGTGACTATAAAACTATAAAAGATAGTCTTTTAAAAATACATATGAGAACACACACAGGAGAGAAACCATTTGAATGTGATATGTGTGACTATAAAAGTGCACAGAAATCTGGATTAATTCCACATATAAGGACACACACTGGAGAAAAACCATTTGTATGTGATATGTGTGACCATAAAAGTTCACACAGCTTAAAACTACATATGAGAACACACACTGGAGAGAAACCATATGAATGTGATATGTGTGACTACAAAAGTGCACAGAAATCTGGATTAATTCCACATATAAGGACACACACTGGAGAGAAACCATATGAATGTGATATATGTGGTTTTAAAACTGCACAGAGAGGTAGTTTAACTCAACATATGAGGATACACACAGGAGAGAAGCCATACCATTGTGACATGTGTGACTATAAATGTGCACATAGAAACTATATAATTTCACATCTAAAAACACACACTCACAATGGAGAGAAACGTTTTGAATGTCATATGTGCAACTACAAAAGTACACATAAACCTTTTTTTATTAATCATATGAGAACACAACACCCTGGAGAGAAACCATTTGCATGTAATATGTGCGACTACAAAAGTGAACGGAAATATAATTTAACATCACATATGAGAACGCACACTGGAGAACGACCATACAAATGTAAAAAGTGTGACTACGAATGTGCATTAAAAAGTAATTTAAATGCACATTTAAAAAGACATAGTACCTAGGGAGAACTTCATGATATCCTCTATTACCTAGGTCCAGACGCAAACACTGGGCTGAGTTTGTCTGCTACGTACATTTAACATCTATAATAATAATTTCAATAGTATATTTAAATATTTAATTAATTTTATAATATTAACAAAATAATTTTTTTTTAATTTTTCCATTTCTTATTCTTTATTTATTTTTCTCCTAATTTTGATAATTTCTATAATATTTATAATTATATATAAAGGAGAGAGGTCGGGACATTATTTAACGCATCTCGCTAGCGACCCAGTGGGGAAATGCTGCGAGTTTAATGGGCACATTTAGCAGCAGAGTCGATTGCGGTGGACTCTAATTAGTTTTAATTTTTGATTCGCACATGCCTCAGTACATTGTATAAAAAGATATCTAATATTTGTGCTCAATATGCATGTTTGTAAATCTCACGATTGCAGATGTGCATATTTAGCATAATATTATATTATTATTTATTTTTATTATTTAGAGCCTAAAGTGTCCCACTGCAGGGAAAAGGTCTCCTTTTCATTCTGTCACGTTTCTATATTAGTATTTTATAATGATTACCTACCTATCTATTTTTATGTTTATTTAAGTTGTTAAAATATAATTGTAAATTTCAATAACTTAAATATAATTGTATATTTTAATAATTAAAATATACAATTATATTTTAATAATTTATAATAAATTCAAATTAAAACTCAATACTAAATTATTGTAAAAAATATTGTAAAATTGAGTTGGAAGAACTGAAATGTTGAAAAAACATAGCAACATAATCCTGATCGCTTACAATTTCAAATTTGGAGGCTTTAGCATCACATAAACTGTATAATTATACCAATCATTTTTAGCTATTGTAATTGGGATGCGGATTGGGATTTGGGCATTTGAGTAGAAAAGTTCGACAATAGAGAATATGCATGTGTTGTCAAAAAAATCGGAAATTATTTTTTACGATAGATAACTCCTGCAAACATTTAGTAGTGATACAATTATTATTATTAATTTATTGCGTAGTTTATTTGCATTTCAATGTTTCTTTTCTTATTTTCGGAGAAACTGAACGTAATCGCAAAACGCTTGAGTACGTGCAACCACATTTTGACGTCACGCGCTGCTTATTGGTCATTTTTTGACATAGAGTCCGGCCTATTTTTTATTTGTTTTTTTTATTTAATGTTTCGGCAAACAAGCAGACGGCCCGCCTGATGGTAAGCGGTTACCGTCGCCTATGGACATCAGCAACACCAGAGGCATTGCTGATGCGTTGCCGACCCTTAAGGACTCTATTAATTCCCCTTTTAAAGGACTCCATGTTGTAGCTCAAAGGAAATACCGACGAAGGTAGGTCGTTCCACATCTTACAAGTGCGAGGAAGGAAAGTGCGAGTGAAGCGTGTGGTGTAGGAAGTCCAGTTTTGTAAGATGTGGGGGTGAGCTTTTTGACGATGGCGAGATGTGCGGTGGAAAAATTGGGAAGGCGGAAGCAGGTCAAAAAGCTCATTCCCCATTATAAAAGGCCCTTTTGGTAAATTATTGACGTACTACTTGATGTAGCACAGATGGACCAATGAGGAGATTCTAGTTCCCGTCACATTTTGCGTCACACGCAAATGGCGCATTTATGTTGATTTAAATTGATTCAAATTTTCATTTAACTATTTTATTGACGAATGACGCCATAAAGTTTTTAATCATTTTTTTCATCAATAGTATTCAATAATGAATCGATTCATGCTTTAAAAAAATACATGCATATTCTCTATTGGGATACGGATTGGGCCCCGGTTTTTAAATAGCCAATTTCGACAATTCTACAGACAAATACCGATCACAATACATGTTACAAAGCGATCGGGGTCGGTGTTTGATTTAAACGATTCCCCTGCTGGTGGGTACTGTTTGTTCGCGGTGACACCTGTCATCAATTTTAATTAATAATATTTTTCCATTGAGTAATATGAGACCTCAATGTATTTTTCCCTAATTACCGATCAAATTCTCCATGATAATATGTCGATCTATCCACATGACATTGGCGGAAACAAGAAGTAAGTATGTATTATTTAAGGCTAGTAAGTTAAAATATAAACGTTTGAGAATAAACACCTAATTAAAATTTTTGTTCTCTATTTAATTTTGTTTTTATTTGTCAAAAAAAAAAAAATTCAAAATTCATTTATTTGCATAAACATAGGTAGAAACATAATTGTATTATAGGTTTTAATTAATATAATAGATCTCTATGTTATTACCGTCAGGTGCGCAAATTTTTATAACAGTATGTAGATAATAAATTAAATATAAATGTAACATTCATAACTTATTTTTATTTAACAAATAGCAATATTTATGAGAATTAATTAATTTAAAATATCAATAATAGTTAGATACATACATGTCAACATCAAATTAAATTTCCATAGTCAATAATGAGCATAAAACTAGTCATGTCAGGTAAGCGATTACAATTAATTATCATTTAGAAATTCTTTAATGGAATAAAATGCCTTGTCGATTAAATAAGATTTAAGTTTATTTTTATAGATATGAAAAGATTCAATTTCTTTTATTTTTTCTGGTATTTTATTATAAATTTTTATTCCCATAAAGAAAATACTATTACTAAACATAGATGTTTTACAGTTTGCCAGCCTCAGTCTATTTTTGTGGCGTTTACTGTTGAGCGTATCGTACATAGTGATGTTTTTTTTCACTAATAGAGCCGATTCGTAAATATATATCGAAGGGAGAGTTAGAAGTTTAAGTTTTTTAAAATATGGTTTGCAAGAATCGGTTTGTTGTAGTTTGCATATTGATCGGATACATTTCTTTTGTGCTTTGAAGGCAATATCTTTGTTTGTGGAGTTTGCCCAAAACAAGACTCCGTATTTGAGCGTAGACGCTACGTAGGCATGGTAGGCACTAAGAAGAGTTTTTTCAGAGGCTACTTTACTTAACATGTACAGTGCGTACGAAAACTGGTTTAGTTTTGTACACACATGTTCGATATGCGGTTTCCAGGATAGGTTTGCGTCTATGTGGATACCTAAAAATTTTGTACATTGGATTTCTTTAATTTGCTTACCAAGATAATTAATATTTAAAATGTCAAAAGTAGAGTTTTTATTTTTAAATGTCATAATTTGTGTTTTGTCAAGATTAATTTTGAGATTGTTATTGTTTAACCAGTCAATTATGTCGTTTAAATATACCTACAATTTAATTAAATTTTTACTGTTTTTATTTTTGTCTATGGTAGTATTGTCTTTTATCTTGACAATCGATTCCTAGTCTATATAATCCATTCCTAATCGATTATTGAACTCCTTAGTTTTGAAACAAAAAATGCTCATTATTTTTAAGAAGATGTGCGTGCGTGTTTATATTTCTTACTTTTTGTTAAGAAGAGGAGTAAAACAATAAAGTATAGAACATCTTTTTAATGTATTTTTTTTTATTTTATAGTATAACAACTATATAAAGACAATATACACACACGTGTGTGCCTTTCTAGTCATCAAATTAAATTCAACCGATGTTTCCTACGAACAAAAGATCCTCACTGCAAAAGGTAGCTACCCTTGATGTCTCAAAATTTTGCCACACTATATATACCTTTTGAGTTTGCTGTTTGATTTGATTAAATTAAAATTAATAAAGCGATCAGAATTATATGACTTTAAAATATATTTTTTTATATTAAGTTTCATCGTCATAAAAAATGTCTTCTTATCTTTAGATACAATTTTAAAAGCTTACAGCTTTAACTAATCAACTCCTTCATTATGTTATTTATGTAGGAACAGAAACTAGATCATTATTTATTCTATAATAGGTATCTTAGAATCATTCTTAGAAAATGACTTTCTTTGGATACAATTTCAAAAGCTTGTTTTAACTTTAACTAATCGACTCCTAAACTATAATATAATGTTAATAACTCAATTCTTAAACCATAATAATATTTAAACGTTACTATAATATTACAGACCTAGAACTCTATTCTTGTACTAAACATATACCTACCTATACACAATCAAATATTACAAAAGCTTTAAGACAACAGATATGCGTAAAAACTTTACTGCTGCAAAATGTGTCGACATTTTTTTATACTCGGTTACATAATCTATCACGATAATCATAATCGATTATGGTCGATTAGTTATAATCGATTACGCTCATCGCTACTCGACTCAGCGGCTACACTACTGTCTATGGTAATTGGTAAGTTAGGCCGCGTTCAGAAATGGGTAAATGTTCACGAGTGAATACCTACTTGTCAGTTAATCTCAGTGATATGCCAAGTTAAAAATTAACTAACGCCTTCCTGAACGGCATCGAGTAATACAATAAGCCAGCCAATCAAAACCAATCATTTTCAAGACCGAGATTTCCCGCGCTTTTGTTTATCAGATATAACTGCGTTATTTTGGCTAATATCGGAATTTTACCTTATGTTTTGCTTCAAATTCACGAATCGCTTATTTTATTGATATGTACAAAAAATCAATGCCAAAGTATTGCAAAATGTAAAGGAAAATGACAACTGACAACTATTACCTGACAGGTGAGGATCGTAACCCGCTTTTTTATCGGTGAATATTTTCACCTGTCAGGTGAACTTTTACTCTCCCCAATTGCTGAACGGCTCAGGGTAAATGTCAAATTTCTGAACGGCGTTAGAGTAATAATTACATTAACTGGGTGATTTCTGAACGCAGCCTTAAATTAAATTAAAACCACAGACTAATAAGAGACTTAAAAGTTAACTAAAAGTTTTATTCGTAAATATATCTTAATTTTATGATATTCCGAGTGTATTCTATCGGTAAACAGTGTACAGTAAAGTTGCTTCTAAACATGCTATTGTTTCTGCTAGTAGTTCAAATGTAACTATATACATTCCCGAATCCCGTCAAAAATACATGATGCATGTATGATATTTAATATACTAGCACATTGAGAAATATATACTGTGAGTACCAGCACATGACATGCACCAAGTCGCCTGTTTCCCGCTAACATCGGCGTGGTAGGTGTTTATTATCTTACAAATATTATAAAGCAGGCAAAGTAGCTGCGCCCCGCGATTTCCCGGGTTAAAAGTAGCCTATGTTGATCCAGGGTAAAATCTTTCTCCATTCCGAACTTCACTCAAATTCGTTTAACCGTTGCGGCGTGAAGAGGTAACGCACTACCACACCTAGGTACAAACTTTCTCATGGGAGGTGGGCCTAAAGGCCTGATTGTATGGTTATATTGTAAAATATTCACATAAGTACCTACCTACTAAAGTTTGTGGTTGTGAGTGTATGTTTGTTTCTTCACGCCGCATGGCTTAACGGATTTCAACAAACAAAACTTCCTCGCCGCAAAGTGAATAAAAATGAAATATATACCTAAACCTAGAGAATGTTGTGTTAAAAAAAAAATTACTTAATAAAGTTTTTATATAGTTTTCAGAAATCTGTAACAGCATATACACACAATTGCTAAAAGTTACTTACTAAATTATAAAAAACAAGTAACTGCCCGTGACATCTTTTGCATCAACAAAATAAAATACTATGTTACTCAGGGATGATGTGTCAGGGATATGTTACTCAGCAATTTAACGGTGAAAAGTATTTTTGAAATCAGTCCAGTAGTTTTTGAGTTTATTCGTTACTAAAAATACAAATCTTTCCTCTTTATAATATCAGTAGATACCTAAACTTAGAGACAACAATGTGTTAAAAAAAATTTGCTAATAAAGTTCTTATATATCTTTCAGAAATCTAAGAGCATACCTGTTAAGTAGAACAAAACTGTTTGTTTAAGTCGCACATATTTTATTTAACCATGACAAGACCTGGAGTGAAAAAACATAAATGTCATGTATGTGACTACAAATGTGAATCAAGAAGTGGCTTAAACATGCATATGAGAACACACACTGGAGAGAAACCATATGCATGTGAAATGTGTGACTATAAAAGTTCACAGAAAGCTGGTGTAAGTAATCATATGAGAACACACACTGGAGAGAAACCATTTGCATGTGATATGTGTGACTATAAAAGTGCACAGAGATATCAGTTAACTAGACATTTAAGAACACACACTGGAGAGAAACCATTTACATGTCTTATCTGTGGCTATAAAAGTGCACTAAGTTGGCATATAGCTGAACATATGAGAATACACACCGGAGAGAAACCATATGTATGTAAAATATGTGACTATAAAACTACACAGAATTATTCTTTAAAAAACCATATAAAAACTCACACTGGAGAGAAACCATATGCATGTGATATGTGTGATTACAAAGCAATATTAAGAGGTGATATAAAAAAACATAAGAGAACACACACTGGAGAGAAACCATTTGCATGTGATATGTGCGACTTCAAAGGTGCGCAGAGAACTACTTTAAAAGTACATAAAAAAACACACACTGGAGAGAAACCATATGCATGTTATATGTGTGACTATAAAAGTGCAAGTAAAGGCAATTTAAAAAATCACATGACATCACACACTGGAGAGAAACCATATGCATGTGATATATGTGATTTTAAAACCAGATTAAGTGTTACCCTAAAATTACATATGAGAACACACACTGGTGAGAAACCATATGCATGTGATATGTGTGACTATAGAAGTATAAGGAAGCATCATGTAAAAGAACATACTATAAGAATGCACAGAAAAATAGCACAATAAACTGTATGAAGGAAATAAAAATAAGCATGACATTCTTTTTGGACATATTATTAATAATGAGTCAATGTTTGTAGAGGTCTTCAGTCTTCACAATACTAGCTTGAGTAGGAGACATTTATAAATCATAGACAATTATTATTAATACACAAGCAGCTTAAAGCTTATGTGTGTATGTTTTGTCAAATCACTTGTCCAATGTTTATCAAATCTATTTTGGTATGAGCACTTATCACTGTCTCCAGAAGCTTGTCTACGAACTCACTACATGGTTCGACAGGAAGTTTTTCTGGGATTGCTTGTTGGTATTGGGTGCGTTACCAGTTTCAGCAAGTTCTCTTTCAGTGTCTTATTGTTATTGAGTTTGTTTAGTATGTTAAACATATAGTCATGGAAGTATTTGGAAAGTTTATTCCAACATTGGTTGTACATATGTATGTTTTGTCACGGAGTACTCGGACAGAAGCATCACTCCGCAAAGAAATTTAAACAAATAGCGACTCTTGCTATGACGCAATAAAATTCAATTCAGCTCGCATAGCGCTGCATACCTACCAGTCATATAAACCTACAGAGCGCCTCTCTTTCTATCGCGCCGCTCTTATCTCTTCTGACGCGGCACGTGTAACGACGCGCGACCCGCCGTCGGTGTCCGGCTATGTACTTGTAGCTTCGTACCTACAGTGCGGAGTGCGCTAGGCCTGGTTTTGTACAGTTTCTAAAAGTAGAACGATTTTTTTAGTACTTTGGGTCCGCCATTAGATTTGAGGTAATGTGAATTCCAACGTCCTTTTGACCTTTAACTACTTCTATTTGTCTCTTATTTATGCAGAATGGTATTTTTAGTTTTTTAATTCCAATGTGCAGAACAGAACATTTAGGTTCATTAAGTGTAATGAGCCAGTCTTGAGTCCACTGATATACATAGTAGAGATCAAAGAAAAATTATTAAAAAAAATTATCATTGGTAGAGATAATTATTTTAACATATTACCTACTCTATAATTTAGTTCATATTTTTCTAGGCTACCTACTCCAAAGATTTAGTATAGTACTTTTTCTTTGACCTACTCTATTCCTGTGTCATGTATAGTGTTTATGCAATGAAATAAAAACTTTTTCATATTCTTGTTTTTTTAATTTAAATTGTGTTTTAAGATACTTACATGAGAAAACAATACAAAATGTTAAACAATTTTGGGCTAAGCGTACCACATATATGTATAAAATGCAGACTTAAAAATATCTAAATACTAATTTTATAAACTAAAATGTCGGTAGTTTAATATTATTTGCAAAAAAGAAAACAAAAGTCCGGTCGTACATTGTGATCGACGCGACGAGACATGTTCCTTGGACGCGACGGTACCTACAATACGTTTAGATGTTACAGAGTAAGGGCGCGTACACATAGAACATCATTCATCATTAACTGATCATTCATGTATTCAATCATTTTGGCGTCTACTTCATTCACATTTCTTTTGATTGCCTTGCGTTGCGGCGGGGCTAAATTTTGTCTTTCCTTTTGTCTGTCACTACCACTTTGTTCCGTAATCTGATCAGGTTCATCTTCGTTGTCTTTATTACTTTCTACTGTTTCCGTGATGTTGTCATTAGCAGGGACGTTCTCGTGTGTATCACCTGGGGTGACAACTTTTTTCAAAAATAACATTTGATTGTGATATTTGTAAGGCTTGGTATTTGAGGCAGCAGCTCCAGATTTCTTCAATTTCTTTTTCTCACTCAATGTTCGTATCCAGGCATCTCTAGTCGAATTCCATTTTTTTATAACATATTTTCCTGAAGCAAGTAAATAATAATATAAGATGGTTGTCAATAGCTTAGTAAGTGAAAGGCGAATAAGAAGGTAGAATAGACTTGTCAGTAATTAATTACCATATTGGTCAGTGGATAAGTCAAATTGACAGTGCAAGAACTAATCGGTCAGTAAATAATGGGAAGCAAAAAAGTATTACTAATGTTTAAATCAATTTATTTTAATTAGGTAATTTTATAATTTAGTTCAGTTCAGTTTAATTTTATTTTATTTATGTACTATATATATAAGTATGAGTTTTGATTTACGACTTTGCTAAAAACTCTCATAAAAATTTCGACTTTCCATACAAAATTTGTTGGTCACTATAATATTTTATAGTTTTATAATAAAACAAGACTTATTCATCAAGCCATCTTTAATAGTCTGACCATAGAGAAGTACCTCTACGAAACATAGACATATACATAATCAGTAATAGACAAAATTAACTAAAACTAAACCCTTACAGTCACTAACGTTACTTTGTATGGGAAGTCAATATATGTGTAATAATATAGTAATTGATTAATTTATTTTTTTTAGGTATGCAGCGTCTGGGTGTACATTTCAAGAACTTTATTACGTCTTTCGTGTCGGTGTGTCAACTATAAGCAACATTATTAAGGAAGTTACACGATGCATATGGAACAACTTGAATGACGAGTTTATGCGACTTCCTACAACAGTGAGTGAATGGGAGCATATATCAAATGGATTCGACACAAAAGCAAATTTTCCCCACTGTTTAGGAGCAGTGGACGGTAAACACATCAGACTTCGAAAACCAGCAAAAAGTGGCTCAATGTACCTAAATTACAAAGACTTTTTTTCCATCATATTATTAGCGATCGTAGACTCTGACTATCGTTTTCTATATGTTAGTATTGGGTCGTATGGAAAAGAATGCGATTCATCAATATTCAAGGAGTCGACATTTTGGAAAATGATGCTAGATGGCAGTTTACAAATACCAGAACCTTGCCCATTAATAACAGGCTCAGAAACGAGAGTTCCCTACGTAATAAAAAACAATGTCTCCATTACAATATAAAATAAATACTTACCAAATTCTTGTCTTTCTTTTTGTTCCATAGCTTCAAAATCCTCCTTTAGAATACCGCATATTTCGCGCCAAGCTGCGGTTTTTGCAATTTTATCTTTATAAATCTCCAGTGTTTTGTCCCAAAGAACTGGTCTACTTCAACACAATTTATCAAAACTTCTTGCTCAACATATTTTTCAAACGCCTTGCTTGCCATGATTATGATAGCACTGGACACGTGCACTACTCTAGGAATGAAACCGGCAAATGGCGGCTGTGTGTAGCACATCGCACCCCGCGCACCCCCGTGCAAAGCTTCGTGCGGTTTCAATCCGATAAAACGGATTAGTATAGTATTACTGGATCCGGAATACTGTGTGAACTGGCTCATACAACTACATACGCTAATAACATATACGTTTAAACGGACCTGTAAAACGGATTGCTGCTTATTTTGTCGGATCAGTATTTTTTACTGGATCCGGAATACTGTATTCTGTATGAACTCGCTCATACAACTACATACGCTAATAACATATACGTTTAAACGGACCTGTAAAACGGATGTTCTATGTGTACGCGCCCTAAGCACAACTGGAAGTGGCTCGGAATACAAATAGGTATGTCAAGTGTAATGTCTAAATTTTTCATGGATACCTAATCATAATCATAATCATAATTTTATTTCATAAGGTCAATTTACATGTCAATATTCAGATTATTAATTATAATATCTACACATTAATTAAAAAGTAAATAATAAGATGTCACATGTATAAATTGTAAAATAAAAATAAATACAATTATAGTATGCATTAACTCTTATACATTAAGAAGTCTTCGTAACTGTAGAACGTCTGGTGGACAAGCCAGCGTTTCAGACGGGACTTAAAGCAGGGCAAACTTGTGGCGGCGACGACACTATCTGGCAATTTGTTGTATACAGTCGGTCCTCAGATAAAGTATCCAGCCTATTTGGCTGTCTACTCGAAGAGTCGGTCCCATGATATGCGTGAGTTTGGAGGACTTCGTCAGTTTTCGATCAATTCCTACGAGTTTACCTGCATTGCGTGTACAGTAAGAATGTCCGTCACAGTGCCTTACGTAGGAATTTAAATTGGTTCTCACGTATACCGCAACCTGGTATATGACTATACAAGGCAGTGTAAGAATTCCTAGCTTCTTAAAGTGGGGTCGGGCAGTTTCGTCGCTTGGTATACCTACTATTGATCGAATAGCTCGCTTTTGCATCCTGAAGGCACGCAGCCAGTCTGCCGCGCGCCCCCATAGCTCAGCTCCGTATTGCAATAGTGAGTGCACTGTTGAGAAGTAGCATGTCAGAGCTACTTGCACAGATACTACCCGCACCACTCGTCGCAGCGCATGGCACGCTCTACCAATTTTGCCACATAGCTTGTGGATGTGATTTTCCCATTTCAGGCTGCTATCCACATCAAAGCCGAGCCAAATTATCTGTCTACGATACCTACAAAAACAAATGAATCAATATGTGATATTAAGATAAAATTTGAATACTTCGTCTTTGATGTGATACATATGTCATGGAAAAAATAATAGTCGGATTATCATCATCATTATGCTGTTGCTGACACAAAATGCTTGCTTACTTATAGGGGTGTATCATATTTATGTACTTGTAGGAGGATCAATTAATACCAACTATTATTAATTTATTACTTAGGCCCTTAATAATAAATAGTCTCTTTTTTTTCCAGTAACTTCTGTAATGAGTAAAAAAAGGTGTCCGTCAGGATGGCCGGTCACTATCCATATTTTACATCGAAATAATTATAGAAAGTTGCTACCTAATTGCTACTAATCGTGAAATAATTGCTACCCACGTCATTAAAAAGATAAACTACTTTTTTACTAGATTGCTACCTATATATATCGTTTTGGATCTCATAGCTTTTAAGGATAAAAAGTTATTATCAAAGGGCTAGTAACATTTTGGCATAATAGCTCAAGCTCGAAGCTATTATAGCGAACATCAGAAAGAGGGAGGCACATGGCCTATTGGTGTCTACAGAGATCGCGGTATTAGCACACTTGCCATTGATTTAAATCGATTTAATATCGTATCGCTGTATCCTTGGCTGTTGAGAGCTAAAATCCACTCACGCCACTCCAACAACCGAATGTTTTTCGTCTACATACTGATAGATAATATAATCATTTACGAGGGCGAAATAAAATAATTGGCCAATATTGTTCGTGTTTGGTGGGAAAGCGAACTCTTCGGTGCTATGCCCATGTCATGTGTATAGTGTGGTATATGGGATGGGCACGGCATCAAAAGGTACAACCTATTCCTCCTGCTGCATTTTTTGACAACATTTTTTGTAATATCGACGATTAGGATGATTTGTGATTTAAAACTCAGTTGAAATATATATAACAAAACATTTTGTTTTACTTAAACACCTTAAACCGTATATACAATCCTAAAATACTTCTTTGTATTTGTCACATTCGTCTCATCAGTTCTGTAGGTACTTATGCATTATCTCCTTCAACTTCAAACGTAGATTGATAGTAATGTAAGTGACACAAATAACAAATATTCAGATTTTTGATATCAAATAACAGGCAAACCTGACACTTAACAAGGTTTCGCTAGAAGCATTTTTGTTTGAATTCATGGCTGCTTTCGATTGACATAGCTTTAAAAGGTGGCCGCGCACATAAATGCCAGCCTTCATACAAAAATGTTACAACCCCTTTTAAGGATAAAAAGCTATGAGCTCCAAAACTATGTATATAAAGGTAATCTGATAGCAACTATTGGTAACAAAAGAACTTGATTCATTTGCGCAGTTTGTTCTCACTGGATAGGTGACCAGCCATCCTGATGTCAGAATGGCCCGTCACGTTAAAAAGTAGTTTATTTTTTTAATGACGTGGATAGCAATCATTTCACGATTAGTAGCAACTCTCTATAATTATTTCGATGTAAAATATGGATAGTGACCGGCCATCCTGTTTCTGACGGACACAAAAAAAGGATGCATTCTTTGGTGGAAATTCATTCTGTTTTTACGATGGTCACACCTAGAAAGTAAAAAGTAAAACGTAATGATTAACTTATCTATGGTCACATTTATTTGTCACTGTCACTGTCATCGTTTTTATAATCATTTTATTTTCTAGCAAGTGAGGAACTGCTTGGGAACTGCGTATTTTTGTGCAACAATATTTTTGAATTTAAATATTCTCTTATATTGGTAAAAAACCTGTGCAAAATCCTTTAGAATGATATAAATTTTGGCAAGGTTTGTGAAGTTCTATGAAGTGATCGCGATTAACGTGAACGTGAAATAAAAGTGAAGTGACTGCATTGAGCTTGTTACTTGAAACTTTTTAAATTTAATTACCACGAATTCGATGAAAGAGACGAATTGGCCTCGATTATTTTCAAACAGACGTAAGTTTTTAGTAATTTACTTTTGATATAGAAATGCAGGAAAAGTGCAATTGTATACCTACTATCCAAGATGGCGACTGCTCGTCTTATTTTTATGTTCTGTGTTGTGTTACCGTCGTAGTTATTTGTTAGCTCTTCATTCTAGTTTCGTCTTCGATTTAATCCTACCTCCAAATTATAAAACTTCTGTAGTTGTGGAAATTACGCCGTCCCGATATAGGTCGCTGGAGGTTATTGAACCTGTTCTTACTTCTCCAATTTTTCGGCCTTAAATGTGTATTATTTTGGACCTCTTCATTTCAAACCTTCCTTCATTTTATTTAATGGGAAGATAAGTTTAAAATCACGTTACATATAGATTCATTAAAATTACATACTTCAGATGTCAACATTTTTTACGCATCTGAACAATGAGACAAGCATTTCGTTTACCTGATGGTAAGCGCCACCCTTGCTCTCTGATGCAGCCAGAATGCTTTACAAGATTTATTTATTGATTTAGAAAAAACATATATGTATATAGGAGGACAATTAAAAAAAATGTGAAACATTTAAATTTTATTTACATTAACAAATACCATGGTAGGCCTATTATTTCAGCGTTTTAGTAAGTCTTAGAAAACAACAAGTACTATAAACAAATGCACAAAAAAATTAAGTTATATATAGTTTTACATTTCAGAGATGCAAGAGTGAGAAATTACTTACATTATATAGAACTCAAACCGAAATAGAAAATAGAAAAGTAATGTTAAATGCTGGATTTAGTCTTAATTCTAAAACGAGAATATAAATAAATACACCCATAATCACATACATACATCCTGGCCCCTGACTAGGATTCTCTGTATCTAGGAAACCAGGATCTTCGAGGACCATGACCACAGTATAAAAAAAAATTGTGAGACATTTATTTATTTAGGAACTACTAACATTATTGTCTTAACATAGTCAGTAGAACAAAACATATTTATTGTAAAATAATGTCATAGGTAACACATGTTAGACCCACACTGTAGTTCACGAGTTAAAAGATAGTTTTTTTTTTAAATATCTTTTTTAATTTAGGGACTTTGAGTCGTACAACGACTATGTCAGTCCCATATTGATTTCGATTAATACTTAGGTACTGTTTTTAACCAGCCTGTATGTGGACTGATAGATCATCCTAGCCGCATCCGAAGTTAGCAATGTGTGCTGCTCGCTGAAGCAATTATTTACAAAAAGATTGTTACATATGTACAAAATAATATATATAGCTATAGTTTTACATATCAGAGCTGCAAGAGTGAGAAATTACTTAGATTATATAGAACTCAAACCGAAATAGAAAATAGAAAAAGTAATGTTATATGCTGGATTTAGTCTTGATTATAAAACGAGAATATAAATAATAATAAATACAACCATGATCAAAAGACGCACATGCTACCACTGAGGCACACTCGCTCTTACTATCTTATACTCTCTCTATGAGAGAAGTCCCGTGTCCCAGCAGGAACATTATGGGCTGAAGATGACACCCGTGATCACATACATAGATCCTGGCCCCTAACTAGGATTCCCTGTATCAAGGCAGCCAGGAGCTACAAGGACCATGATCATGGTTTAAATAAAATTGTTATTGCCACTAGAGCGGCATATTCGTTGCAACAATATGCCCTTAAATTGTTATTAATAAAACCTTTTGTGTTTCAATTCTGTCGACAATTCAAGAGTGGATTTGATATAACTCATTGTAAGAGTCCTGGCCTATTCGCTTTGAATTGACATGACAATAATGGCTACAAGAGGGAAATTGGCCCTATTGTGTGTGAAATTGGAGTATCTAAAGTAAGATGTTGATTATATATACTAACTTATTCCTGTGACAGTGGAAGCACATATTTATATTTATTCCAAGACCATCATACCAAGAACTTCCCAGTATAAGAGAGTGTATACTACGAAGAGGTCAAGCTGTATCTTCGTAGTCACTCACCCAATTTTGATGTAACATACCCTATAATCTAAGTTGGGACTAATGCTACCAAACCCTGAAAATTGGATTAAAATCCGTTCAGCAGTTTTCGAGTGTATAGATAACAATCTTACAAACAAACACACAAAAAACTTATAAACCGCAGATTCAATACGCTCTTAATAGTTCCTCCACAGAATACTTAGGGCCACTAAGCATCACTCCGCAAAGAAATTTAAACAAAAAGCGACTCTTGCTATGACGCAATAAAATTCTATTCAGCTCGCGTAGCGCTGCATACCTACCAGTCATATTAACCTACAGAGCGCCTCTCTTTCTATCGCGCCGCTCTTATCTTTTCTGACGCGGCACGTGTAACGACGCGCGACCCGCCGTCGGTGTCCGGCTATGTACTTGTAGCTTCGTACCTACAGTGCGGAGTGCGCTAGGCCTGGCTCCTCTTAGTTTCCTTTGTCGTCTACCCAGACGAAGTCACATAAAAAAGCTAGTATTAACACAAAAAAAATACAATTTTATAACATACTGTGCTACCTATCCTCAATCATATCATCTATGCGTTCGTCTCAACCTCTGTCTTCATACAGCTTCCACAACTAAAGAACAATAGAATGATGTTAGGATTGACATTTGTCTGTGAGGCATAAGATCACAGTCGTAAGCCCTGAATAATAATCTTTAGGATTAACTGTCGACAAAACACAGTTAATAAATTTCCTGAAGTGAGGTGTCAAAATAGGACAGCGTTCTTCAGGCAGTTAAACTGTGTGTGTGTTTAGGCTGTTTCTTCACCGTTCTTCAGGTGTTCTGATTGGACACCGTTCTTGAGGCAGTTGACCTTGGCAAGTTGACATGTTTCCCCAGAGGTGTTGCCACTTGACCAATATAGATAACAGTCAATGATAACGTTCGCTATAACTAGAGCTTATAAGATTGGTTGAGACCTCCATATTTTTATCGTAATAATATAGGTTCTCGTTGGTTCTCAAACTTAGATATATTTCAATTACTGCAATTATTATTAATTTCAGTCCTACTGTTGTCTGTTACCTACAAATGTATGCGTTACTGCTCATACGTACAAAACTAATATATTCTTACTTATAGGTGAAAACTTGTAATTGGCCTAGTTATCCTAAACATAATTTAAATATCATACGCATGTGTTGGCTATAAGTATTCCTAAAATAAATAAATAAATAAAATAAAAATAAATAGGTACATACACTATATTAGACTAGGGCTTACTTATTTTTAAAAGAAAAAGGAATAGTGCTATAGATTTTACATAATATTTATTTTATATTTTTAACCGACCTTAAAATAAGAAGGTTCCCTATTCAATAGTTTTTTTTTAAATGTTTGTTACCTCAGAACTCTGTCATTTATGAAACGATTTGGAAAATTATTTTTGTGTTGGGTTCGGTATAGCTATGAAGTGGTCCCATATAAATTTCATCGATATTTGACCTTGGACTTCGAAGATCATTGAAGTCGGTTTTTTGTGATAATATGTTTTTTTTTTTATGTAACTGAATGACGAGACGAGCTGGTCGTTTGCCTGATGGTAAGCAATACGCCAGCCCATAACAATAACAGCACCACCCAGAACTTTGTTTTGCAAAATCCTGCGCGGCGCTGTACTGCGCTCGTCACTCTGAGACAATTAGCTGTTGAGTCTCATAATGCCCAGTAATTTCGCTGGCTACAATGCCCTTCAAGCCGGAACAGAGTAATGCTTGCGCACTACCGCTTGGCGGCTGAATAACTGGCGAAGCGGTGGTACCCACCCAGACGGCCTCTCGCATACGAGAAACCTTCCACCAGTATTACACCAGTATGTATACTTGTGTCTTGTATGGTCTCCCCTTTTGAGAGGTCCTTTTTTAATAATGAGGTGTCTCAAGGTGAAACTTAATTAAAAATTAAATAACTCTGTATTGAAACACACAGATGGTTAAAAAAACTAACAATAAAAGCTATAATATAAAATCTAGCCTTAATATTTGAGTTGTCTCGCTGAAAAGTCATTGTTTAAGGTATGTAATGCTTTGATTCCTTAAAAGGGGTCCGACAACACTTAGCAAGGTTTTATCAAACCCCAAGTGGTTCATGGCCCGGAGAAAGGTCTTGAATCCCTATGTCATAACTTTGTTGAAATTTTTCAAGATATCATCTGTTAGCACCAAATACAAAAATGTGATCGCTCTAATTAACTGTAATTAACATATGCTCTACAGTTTCAGTCCGTAAACACTTTGTCGTAGAATCCAAAATGCTGCACACATCATTGTCTATATTTATCAGCCGTTAACTTATTTGTCAGACAGATTAATTGGGGTTATTTGTAGCGATTACTCGGAGCATTTCGTTTAAGTTGATTGTTTTGAGTCATAGTTTTACTTGGTAACTAGTGATGTGCCGGATCGTCAAAAATGTATATCCGCGGACACTGATCCGGATACGGATAATTAGTGTCAAGATTCGTGGATACGGACACGGATCTTTATTTTCTTACTCAATCGGTGTCGGCGCGTGACCTTGAAACGATAGTTGACGTCACGCCCGCCGCAACGACGGGCAGGACAGGTTTCGACTTGCAATGCTTAGTATCTTTGTATATACTATTGGTATGGTAACTTACTAGAATATATGTTGGCAAATGACTGAATCCTACGACACAGGAATTAACCTAGTGTGGGATTCAGAGCTCATAGAATTGATTGTACACGATTTGTATTTGCAATAAAATGATTGATTGATTGAATTAAAGGTGCCAAATATTTGATTTTAAGAAATAAAAAATACTCTGAATGGATTTTTTTACATTATACTACTTAAATCTATAAGTTATTATGCAGCATTTAATTTGAGAGCGAGTGTGGCTCGGAGAGCGAGTGTGGCTCAGTGGGAGCTCGTGCGACTTTCGATCCGACGCACCCGAGTTCGAAACCCGCTGGCCCCGCACCACTGACTTTCTTAAGTTATGTGCGGATTTAACACTCGCTCCAAAAACGGTGAAGGAAAACATCGTGAGGAAACCGGCATCCGTCCAAGAATTTTTCACAAAAATTCAAGGACATGTGACATCCACCAACCTGCACTGGGCCAGCGTGGTGGATTATGGCCCAATCTCTCTCTATGAGAGAAGACCCGTGTCCCAGCAGTGGGAACGTGATGGGCTGATGATGATGATGATGATGATGCAGCATTTTATCCTGTCAATTGAATTTGACAATTAATAAAAGATCCGCGAGAAAAGTGACGGATACGGACACGGACCTTATTTCTCCCGCGGATATCCGCAGATACGGATACGGATATTCGGAACATCGCTATTGGTAACATGTTGTTGACTGTTTCATAACGTTAAGTCAAATGGAATAATCAGAATTTTATCCTAGGAAAGGGGACTAACATTGTATGTCTCTCGTAAGCGGGAGGACGTCTGGGTAGCTACCAAAGCTTTGCCAGTTATTCTGCCGCCAAGCAGTAGTGCGCAAGCATTACTATGTTCCGGTTTGAAGGGCATTGTAGCCAGCGAAATTACTGGTAATGAGACTTCTGATGTCTCGGGTCGATAAGCGCAATGCAGTGTTACTCAGTGCTTTTTATGGTATTCAAAGTTCTGGGTGGCACCGTAATTGTTATGGGCAGGCGTGGCGCTTACCATCAGTCGAATGACTTGCTCGTCTCATCGGTCAGTTTCATAAAATATGAAATAATAATACAATCGAACAGAGAACCTCCTTTTTGAACTCGGTTAAAAACACATTTTTTTTCTGTAACTGACGCGACGAGCTGGTCGTTTGCCTGATGGTAAGCAATACGCCAGCCCATAACAATAACAGCACCACACAGAACTTTGTTTTGCAAAATCCTGCGCGGCGCTGTACTGCGCTCGTCACCCTGAGACAATTAGCTGTTAAGTCTCATAATGCCGAGTAATTTCGATGGCTACAATGCCCTTTAACCCGGAACACAGTAATGCTTACGCACTGCTTGGCGGCTGAATAACTGGCAAAGCGGTGGTACCCACCCAGACGTTCCCCTGTTCCCCTGGTACATAAGAAAAATAATATTGTCAAAACAAACATAAAATATTGTAACAAAGTTGTAAAAAATATGCCCCTCAGTTTCTTGCCGTATCTTCTGAGTTGTGGTTCTTTTTCCGATACGGTGGTATCATTGTAATAATTGACGTTCATAAGTGCGTCTGTGACGACAAAACTGAATAAAGAACTTTTGAATTGAATAGGGGATCGGACAGTAATCGAGAAACAATCTAAAATATAGTTAGAACGAATGTTCGTCGAACCAGAAAGATCATTCAATCAATATTTTTGTGAAATAATAATGATTTACATTTTTAAATCAATAAATAAAATCTAATTATTCTGACATTTTCAATCTGTTCTTCATCTCAAACGAAACAACAATCACAGCGCATGACGTCATTTGTAAGCAAATGCCGTGAGTCAAGCTTGTGTTTATTTTACGTTTTTGCTTTTCATAAAATGTATTTTTGCAATTGTTTTTGTTCCATTACTACAATATAGTCCCCAAACTTCACAAAACGTATTTAAATCTATTTACAAGTTTTATTTCGAAGAGTTTGTCGTTTTCTACCTACATATGACGTCACAAGTTTTGAGGTCGCCTTTTGCGCGGCAACATTTGAAACATAGTTTTAGGTACTTTTAGAGCGTTATTTAATTAAAATTGTCTTTTTCATAGCTATATATATTCATTATAGTTAATTTAAAACACTTTCTGAAAAGTTGTCCGGTCCCCTATTGAATTGACGGCCTCTCGCATATGAGAAGCCTACCACCAGTAAAGATTTAGATATAACCTCCTGCGTTTATAACATAACTGTAATGTTCCTTCGTTTCAGATGGTAGTTCGCTGGACGAACCTCTCATTGTATGACTGACTCCGCACGACCAGCTATTATGGGTCAACAGACGTCACGCAAGAGTAAGCAACTTCTCATTCTATGTAGCCAAGTGGCGAGACGAACTGGTCGTTCGCCTGATGGTAAGCGCCACGCTTTTTAGTTTGTTGATTACTTATAGTAAGTAGTTGAGGACTTAAATAAATATAAATTAAAAAAATTAAATCCCCGGTGCAATGAAACATGTCTAAGAACCAACGCTAGTTAACCTGCTTTTATATAAATAAAACCGCATCCAAATCGGTTCACCCGTTTAAGAGACACACAAACAGAAACACATAGTGGTGAAACTTATAATACCACTTTTTTGCATCGCGGGTTAAAAACATAAGTTTTTTTTTAATTTTTGTTTTTTTACAACTGACTGGGTCATCGTTTGTTTAATATTTCACCTGATGAAAAGTGATGATGCGGTCGAAGATGTAGCATGCTTGCCAAGTAAACAACTTCAAACTTCTTCACTCTTGAACACATCCAGAGAGCTCATTGTCGAACTTTTACATAGCCATATACCACAGCCTCTGTAATGGAGTGGTTGGGCAGGTTGGCTCAAATCTAATACACCAGTGTTCGGTTCGGACAAATGTTTATGCAAAAAAAAGCGCAATAATTTGTATCGTGTCTGTGTGATGTGGGACCATGGTTCTCGTAGTTCCTGGTACCCTATATACAGGGAATAGATAGGGACCAGGATCTATGTACTTGATCTTTGGGCGTATTTACCACCGCTTGCCAGTTATTCAGCCGCCAAGCAGTAGTGCGCAAGCATTACCGTGCTTGTTCGATTTTCGCTGAAAGCAGTGGTGTCGCTCGCGACCGCGCGTCGGTGCCAACAGTGTAAAGTGCTTACAAATGACAACAAAGCCGTCGAGACGGCCGGACCGCGATGACCCAGTTATCATTGCGCAAGGTTACGTGTGACGGCGAATAATATTGTTAAGGCGAAGTAGTACATAGCTTTAATTATGTGTTCACCTAGTAAAGGTAAAATCACCTTGACAACGGAGACAGAACATCTTTTGTACAAACACTATAGCGATGAACGAGCAGAGCGTGAAAAACTCAAAAGTCTCGTAAATGACTTAAAGAGTCAAATAGAGATACTCCAAGAGCAGTTAAAATGCTACGCAGAAAATAGCTCGGTAATACCTGCACCCACCACCATGGAGACCTCTGCTCCGCGTGTTGAGTATAGTACAGATGAGGAAAATCTTGCTCAAGAAACAGAGTGGATACGGACAAAGACTAGGAAAAAAAGAAAGTTGAACACCTCACCCACTCCAGTCAACACGAGCAATGAAGAGATAGTGAAAGAAAAAAGTGTAAAAACTCCACTGCCGCCACCTATAATAGTGGATGGCATCAAAGACTACCAAAGTTTCTTTGACTTTTTGTTACAAAACCATCCAGAAGAAACATTCAAAATTAAAATGATGAGTGGTGATACTGTTAAGATTAATGCCACTAATGATGAATCTTACAGAGTTTTAACAAAGGCCCTCACTCATAACAACTGCCTCTGGCACTCTTATGAAAATAAGCTAGAGAGGCCGATAAGAGTTATGGCAAAAAAACTACACTCTACGTGTAAACCAGAAAGAGTTGTTGAAGACCTTACAAAGAAAGGGTTCAAGATAATAGAAGCGGTCAACAAATTGAGCTGGAAAACTAAGGAGCCACTAAATATGTTTATGCTCACATTTTCCAACGATGAGGATATAAACAAAGTATTCAAAATCAAAACCATCATGGGATGTACTGTGGAAATGCAGCCACTAAAGACCACCAAACTGGTCCCTCAGTGCAAGAGATGCCAGGGTTACGGTCATACGCAAAAATATTGCCAAAAAGAACCAAGGTGCGTAAAATGCACTGGTAAACATTTTACAAAAGACTGCCAAAAACCCAGGGAAGAGAAACCGAAATGCATCCACTGCGGAGCTCCTCATCCAGCTAACTACAGGGGATGTGCTGTGGCGAAAGAAATCCAACTACTTCGGAACAGACATATAAGCAAAACTCCAGTGGTAAGTCAAAACAAAATATCAAAAGAAAAGCATGATGGTCCTAGCCAAAATAAGCCATGCCTAACTAAGACTGGCTCTGCTAATAAAAACATCTCATACGCTCAAGCTACAGCAAGAGATACAACAAAAGTGCCTCAGGCTCAGGAGTCACTTACCATTGTAAACACAGACAAAAAGCTAGATGACATCCTTAAGCTCATGTTGTCATTCGACGAAAGACTAAAAAAAATTGAAAATAGCACCAAAACAGCTAAAACTAAGCAGCTAAAATGAATACTATTTTAAAAATCATGGCTTGGAACTCAAATGGGTTACAAAAACACCAACATGAATTACAAGTAATCCTAGACATAGAAAATGTTGATGTGTGCTTAATATCTGAAACGCACTTCACAAAACAATCGCATATACATTTCAAATGATACAAAGTGTACCATGCCTTACATCCAGACAACACTGCAAGAGGTGGTAGTGCCGTCATTGTAAAAGAAAACCTTAGTCACTATGAATATACTAAATACGAAGAGAAAGAAATACAAGCAGTGGCGATAAGTCTTAAAACTAAAAGCTATCCTCTTACAATATCAGCAATATACTGCCCACCTCGGTATATGATAAAAAAAGATCAGTATATGAGTTTCCTAAAGCGCCTTGGTAATAAGTTTGTATTAGGAGGCGACTTTAATGCCAAAAATACGTATTGGGGCTCTAGACTCACCACAAACAAAGGCAAAGAATTATTAAGTGCCATAAGAGAGATGAAATGTGATGCTACATCTACTGGAATGCCTACTTACTGGCCAACAGATCCCAATAAAATCCCGGATCTCTTAGACTTCTTTGTAATTAAGAACTTATCTTCAAGCTACATGAAAACTTATCATAGTTATGATATGAACTCAGATCACTCTGCAATATATCTCGAAATAAGTGAAAAAGTCTTAGATAATGATAAACCTCCAACTCTTGTTAATAGGTTTACAGATTGGGAGGGCTTTAAAATAGATTTAGATAGTGATATAGATCTCAAAGTACCACTTAAAACACCGGAAAACCTAAACATAGCTCTTGAGATATTCATAGAAAATATTCAACAAGCAGCCTGGAAAAATACACCTGAAATTAATAAAAAAACCAAGGGTAATATATACCCCATACGTATTAAACAACTTATAGCTGAAAAAAGAAAACAACGAAAAATCTGGCATCAATCTAGGTGTCCTGCAGACAAAAAAGAGCTTAATAATATCACCAAAACATTGAAACGCCAAATCCAGGATTTTAATGATAACTCCACGAATGAGTATCTTCAGAAGCTGACCAGTGATAGAAGTACAGATTACTCCCTTTGGAAGGCAACTAAGAACCTAAAAAGACCAATTATCCAAATACCACCTATTAAAGATAACAACGGAAAATGGGCAGTGAATAACGAGCAGAAAGCTAAAAGGTTTGCAGAACACTTAGCAAACATCTTTCAGCCAAATCAAAGTAGCACAAATGAAACCTTTTCTTTGGATGATATCAACCTCCATGATGAGCAGGAAGATGATAATATAAAACTAGCAACACCTAGAGAAATTGCACGTGAAATTAAATACAGTATAAATCCACAAAAAGCTCCTGGGTATGACCTAGTATCAGGAGAAATACTCCAAAATCTTCCAAGAAAAGGGATAGTAAAACTAACAACTCTTATTAATGCTGCACTAAGATTAAAATATGTACCAGACTTATGGAAAGTTGCTGAGGTAATAATGATAGCAAAGCCAGGAAAACCGCCTCATGAAACAACTTCGTACAGGCCAATCTCCTTGCTACCCATAATGTCAAAACTATTTGAAAAGATATTGCTTAAAAGACTAAAACCAATTATTGACAGCACAAACCTCATTCCAGAGCACCAATTCGGTTTTCGGGAGAAGCACTCAACCATAGATCAAGTGCACCGAATAACAAGTATTATAGAAACAACTTTAGAAAATAAGCAAGTATGCTCTACTATATTCCTAGATGTAGCACAAGCTTTTGATAAGGTGTGGCATGAAGGCCTAGTTCACAAGCTAAGAATGCACCTACCGAAAAAATTTGCTAATATTCTGGAATCTTATATTTCAAACCGATTATTTAGAGTAAAACAAGAAGATGCCTACTCAAAATTGAAAGTAATAAAAGCTGGAGTACCACAAGGAAGTGTATTAGTTCCGGTCCTGTACCTACTATACACCTGTGATATTCCTGAATTAGAAGATAACACCATCGCAACCTTTGCTGACGACACTGCTATAATGGCTGTAGCAAACACCCATAGAGAAGCAGCAGAAAAGGTTCAAAAGGCTGTTAACAAAGTTTATGACTGGACGAAAAAATGGAAAATTAAACTAAATGAATCCAAATCAATCCACATAGACTTCAGCAACAAGATACAACAATATTGCCCAGTCTACATTAACAGCAAACAAATCCCGTATGAAAATACAGCGAAGTACCTAGGAATGACACTTGATGCAAAGCTCCGCTGGAAAGCGCACGTCAAGAAGAAAAAAGAAGAATTAGATTTACGCTTTAAAAGAATGTATTGGCTGCTTGGAAGGCACTCCACGCTGTCAACATACAACAAATTGATACTATACAAACAAGTCCTAATGCCAGTTTGGACTTATGGTATACAGCTGTGGGGCTGCACCAAACAGAGCAATATATTAATCATACAACGCTTCCAGAATAAAGTATTAAGGGAAATTGTGAACGCACCCTGGTACATTAGAAACGACGATCTCCATCGGGATCTTAAAGTAGAGTTCGTCGATAAAGTTATTAAAAAATATGCCAAAGCCCACGAACATAGGCTTCATCATCATGTGAACGTCGAGGCAATCCAGCTCCTCGACCACACGGATATAGTGAGAAGACTTAAAAGAACAAAACCGTTTGAGTTAGTGTAATGTCTAGTGATAGTGAATTAGTGTAATGTAGTACGAGTGCTACCCATACAGAACACAAGAACAAAGTGTCTTCCCCTTAATATAGACAATAAGAAAAGTGTTAATGGACACATTCTTAGTATTAGTTTATCTATCAGTTTAAGTTAAATGTAAATTGCTTATTAGCCTAATTAATTGGCTAGATTGTAATAAAAATGGGGATCATAATGACTATGAAACCATATGAAGGAAAAAAAAAAAAAAAAAAAAAAAAGCATTACTGTGTTCCGGCTTGAAGGGCATTGTAGCTAGCGAAATTACTGGGCATATGAGACTGCTCAGCTAATTGTCTCAGGGTGACGAGCGCAGTGCAGCGCTGCGCAGGATTTTGCAAAACAAAGTTCTGGGTGGTGCTGTTATTGTTATGGGCTGGCGTGTTGCTTACCATCAGGGAAACGACCAGCTCGTCTCGTCATTCAGTAACATAAAAAAAAAAATATATATGACGATGATGGATGTTTTGATGATATTCCAGCGGGCGAATGTACGTGTGGCTGCGGCGCCTGGGAACGACGCCGCTACGTAGAATCACCGAGCAGCGTCCACCGCTACGTCAGCGCAGTCACTGACAGGTAACAGCATAGCTAGCCTAGCCGCCCGTTAGATCTGATAGGTTAAACAACGTCGCTGCGGTCACCACTTGGATGGGTGACCGTTTGTTTTGTATCTACCGTGCTTCGAGGACACAATGTGTCCAAGTAGCAAAAAGTGTAAAGTTAAAAAAAATTGTATAAAATTGTGTAGCGAATCATCAAGTACGGTCAGCGACAAAAGTAGTTGAATAATTCTTTTGTGAATCTTTGATTGACTACACCTTCAATATTTGTCTTATTTCTTTGAATGTTGCAATTAAAAAAGTCTGTTAATATCCAGTGTGAATAGGGAAATTGCAAAAAATTGCATGTAATATATTGTAAAAGTTCAGCTACTTAGCAGAGAGAGCTGACGGGCCTGTTCTCACGCGTTGGACCAAGACGCGTGTGCTGCCGTCACATCGGGCCGCCAAATGATAATTGTAATAATAATTATCAATGACATCAATTTTATTTTAAGATTTACTAACATAATTTTAATTTGATTTTACTAACAAAACTGGATTGTATTTTATCTGAATGAATAAATTAATTTATTATTATTTATGTCGCTGAGTGTACCAGGCTCACACGACCCAGCAGGAGGTGTAAGCCCACCGTCTGTTATGTAGAGAATGGGGCGGGTTAGTAGGCTATTGAAGTTTGTTTTCTTTCTACTAATATTATAAACGCGAAAGTTTGTAAGAATGTATGGATGTATGTTACTCTTTTACGCTGCAACGGCTTAACTGATTTGGATTGGTATGAAATTTAGTATGGAGATAGCTTATACCCTGGCTTAACACAAAGGCTAGGGAATTTTTATCCCGGAAACCGCGGGGCGCAGCTAGTATTGAATAAAGAACTTTTGATTGATTGATCCCAGCAAGAGGTGTAAACCCACCGTCTCTTGTGCGCAGATGGGGCGGGCGGGAGTGTGCGTGCCGGCGGCGGCGGTGGCGGCGCGCGCCCTGCGTCTGCACCGCGTACCGCCGCGTCAGCGACGACAGGTAACGTACTTTTATTCATTATCATCATCATCATCAGCCCATCACGCTCCCACTGCTGGGACACGGGCCTTCTCTCATACAGAGAGTATGAGCCATAATCCACCACGCTGGCGTAGTGCGGGTGGATGTCACATGTCCTTGAATTTTTGTGATTGATTTTTGGACATGCCGGTTTCCTTTTATTACAATACAATAATCCTTATTGAATACGAAATACACAGGAATACGATAGTCAACCTACACAACAAAAGTATATCCACCAACTAGCACTGGGCAGCTCCACCAACCAGCACTAGGCAGCTCCACCAACCTGCACTGCGCAGATCCACCAACCCGCACTGCGCAGATCCACCAACCCGCACTGCGCAGATCCACCAACCCGCACTGCGTAGATCCACCAACCCGCACTGCGCAGATCCACCAACCCGCACTGCGCAGATCCACCAACCCGCACTGCGCAGATCCACCAACCCGCACTGCGCAGATCCACCAACCCGCACTGCGCAGATCCACCAACCCGCACTGCGCAGATCCACCAACCCGCACTGCGCAGATCCACCAACCCGCACTGCGCAGATTCACCAACCCGCACTGCGCAGATCCACCAACCAGCCCTGCGCAGATTCACCAACCCGCACTGCGCAGATCAACCAACCCGCACAGCGCAGATCCACCAACCCGCACTGCGCAGATCCACCAACCCGCACTGCGCAGATCCACCAACCCGCACTGCGCAGATCCACCAACCCGCACTGCGCAGATCCACCAACCCGCACTGCGCAGATCCACCAACCCGCACTGCGCAGATCCACCAACCCGCACTGCGCAGATCCACCAACCCGCACTGCGCAGATCCACCAACCCGCACTGCGCAGATCCACCAACCCGCACTGCGCAGATCCACCAACCCGCACTGCGCAGATTCACCAACCCGCAATGGGCAGGTCCACCAACCTAGCTGTTGTCATAATGCTCAGTAATTTCGCTGGCTACAATGCCCTTCAAACCGGAACACAGTAATGCTTGCGCACTACTGCTCGGCGGCTGAATAACTGGCAACGCGGTGGTACCCAGACGGCCTCCCGCATACGAGAGACCTAGTGAAGTCGGTGTTTTGATACGAGTTATTGTGTGTTGCAGGTTTGCCGCCGTTTTGACACTGGGCGCCAGGGAGCTGAGGCGGGAACTCGACGCAATTGTCATAAACACAGGTAACTTAACTTTTCTTAAAACAAATTCAAACTGCTATATAATACACCAAACAAAAAGTATCAGGGTAGGAGATATGAAGGTAATATATAGGTAGCAGGTGAATAGTGACCACCACAACAAAAACACTAGAAATAAAGACAGAATTGCAGTACCTAGGTTTAGACTGAGTAAAACGAATAAGTCCTTCATGGGCAATTGTGTACGTTATTACAATAAAATTCCAAAATGTATAACGGAGCTCACAGAAAGTAGATTCAAATTGAGTGTGAAAAATATTCTAATGAAAAAAGCATACTATGCAGTTAAAGTAGGGACAAGATAATAGGTCACTTTTGACAGATGTCAGTTTTATATTCATAGTGAGGTGACCTGCTTAAAAACATCGATTAAATGAATGAATCGAATGAATCGATACAGACTTGAAACATATGTGAATTTTAAAAATGATCATGCGAATCCCTGTCCCATTATTATTTTTTCTTTCATAAATTAAAGGAGCAAAATAAGACAAGTACCTACGTAATTTAACAAAAAAATTGCTTTTATTCACTTGAACTATCGGAACTGCTATCTTCATCACTGCTGTCAGCACTCAGAGATATTATTAATTCATTTTCAATAATATTGTCTATTCTCACATCTCGTTCAAAATCTTGTAAAATGATTTTCTTTGTCTTCTCCACGACTTTTCGCCAGTCTTCTGTAGTGACTTCTGCACATGCAGTTTGTAGCAGAGTCATCATTTTAGCAGTACTGAAGGGTGGTTCAGTATTGTTCCGCGCTGCATGACCCTTTATTTGTGCCCAAATAAGCTCGATGGCGTTATACTGGCAATGGTAGGGAGGCAATCGAATAACTTCGTGTCCATGCTCTAGGGCTAGTTCATCGATTACATAGCGGAGCTTGGACGGCTTAGTTGCTTTTACCAGATTTAACAACTCAACTTTTAATAAAGTTGGACTTGCCTCCACACCATTTCTTACCAGCCACGAGACAATTTCTTGCTTTTTATTTGCTTGAGTTGGTGGTTTATCAACTTGTACAGAATGATACGGAGCATTGTCCATTATAATTTTCGATGGGTTTTCTAAGCTGACTAGCAGCTTCTCAAACCACTCTTTAAAAACATCAAAGTTCATTTCCTCATGGTAATCTGTTGTAGTTTTAGAGGCGAATGCGAGGAGGCAGTCTGGAATAAAACCTTGAGAAGCTGATCCCGCGTGACATATAATAAGTCGGGCTCCTTTTCCCGATGGAACTTTTGAGGTGGAGGCCGCTGTATCATCGGTCCATGTCCGCGCAACCGTATGGTTCGCATTCAACCATGTTTCGTCAATAAACACGACATTGTCCCAATCCGTAATTTTATTTACCTGACGTAAGAATGTTATTCTCTTCAAAATAATATCGTAGCGTTCTAGCAGGATTTTCCGCTTGTCGGATTTTTTAAATCTAAAGCCAATCGATTTCAAAACCTTTGATAGAGACGATTTGCCTCCAAAAAATAAGCCTGCGCCTTTTAACGAACTCAATAGCTTTTCCCGTGTAGGATATTCTTTTCTCGAGTAATATCCATAAATGTGGTTGCGAATTGCAGCAGCATCAAAATTATCAACGTCAACAATTTTCTTGTCCCTCTTTCGTTTTTTCGGTGTACGTAAAGTATTATCTTCTGAGCCTGATGGTCCGTATTTCTCTTTCAGAATTTGAGTTACTGTCTTCTTCCCTATTCCCAATGCTTCGGCAACGCGTTCTCTCGGTGGTTTCAATGGTAAAAGAGGCCCATCGTTAACTGATTCACGTCCAAAATAATTGTACAATTTCAGCACTAGTTCGCGAGATTGGCTGTTTAGAGTTTTCCCCCGTTTCGACATAGTAAGACTGTAATGTTTTTCTTGTTTAATAATCGTTAAGCAATCGGAGTCCAATTTATAGCCAGGTAAACGTAGTCAGTAAGATCAGGTTAAATGAAAAAGCCGGATCAGAAGAAAATAACAGAGAGCACACCAAAAACGCACAGTCACTTCGCACAACAACAAAAGACTGCGTCATCATCATGTAATGGCGACATGACATGCGTCATCGACAGGCACTGGTGTTGCCAGCAACATCCACCTAAATTGCACCCAACATCAATGACCTTTCTATTTAGTTATTTTTTTGTATTTTTATAGTTAGTTAAAAGAATAATAAATATGTATAATTAGGTTTTATTATAATCACAACGTGGTTATAAATTTATGGTGATTTTTCTTCACAAGTAATCATTGCTTTCGATTCAACTTACAATCCTATCAGCTTTCGATTTTTAGAGTAACATCCCTAGTGTTTAAAAAGAAAAAGGGTTGACTGACGCAACATTGTAACGACGTTTAGTTCTTTAGATCAGAAATTGTTTATTATGTTTAGAATGGTTTATTAGTGAAAGCAAATCGTAAAATTACTCGTATCGGTCATTATTACAATAAATATGTAAACGTAATTGAAAAAAGTTAAGCAATTGTGCAGTTCTTATTTTATGCCCGCCGTTACAAGGTTACGTTGTTGAATTTTGATGAAATGTCAAAAGTGACCTATTATCTTGTCCCTACTTTAGTAATTACATAGAAGACAATGACGCATGGAACATTCCGCTTCTGCCAAGTAGCCAACTGGCACATAAGAAAAATAATATTGTCAAAAACAAACATAAAATATTGTAACAAAAGTTTAAAAAAAAATGCCCCTCAGTTTCTTGCCGTATCTTCTGAGTAGTGGTTCTTTTTCCGATACGGTGGTAGTCATTGTAATAATTGACGTTCATAAGTGCGTCCGTGACGACAAACTGAAATAAAGAACTTTGAACTTTGTAGATAGGTAGAAAAAGATTTCCACTGTAGAAGCGCCTCCATTCCTCGATAGTTCAGAACTACTCAATTAAATTTCTTTACGAGCTCCAGCATTCGGTTCTCTGTATACACCACTCCTTGTTGTTCCTTCTGCAAAGGCTAATTACAAACAGAACACTTTTTTTTATAGAACTTCACATTTCATTAATAACCAATTAAAAAAATAATGATTTCGACATCTTCAGTAGTGTGCGTTCAATTAAACAATGCTTGGCTTCTGATTTCTTTGGTTCTCATATCATAGATTTATTTCAACTTCTGCAATTATTATTATTTATAGTCTGCAATTATTATTATTTATAGTCTGCAATTATTATTATTTATAGTCTGCAATTATTATTATTTATAGTCTGCAATTATTATTATTTTTAGTCTGCAATTATTATTATTTTTAGTCTGCAATTATTATTATTTATAGTCTGCAATTATTATTTTTAGTCTGCAATTATTATTATTTTTAGTCTGCAATTATTATTATTTATAGTCTGCAATTATTATTATTTTTAGTCTGCAATTATTATTATTTATAGTCTGCAATTATTATTATTTTTAGTCTGCAATTATTATTATTTATAGTCTGCAATGATTATTATTTTTAGTCTGCAATTATTATTATTTATAGTCTGCAATTATTATTATTTTTAGTCTGCAATTATTATTATTTATAGTCTGCAATGATTATTATTTTTAGTCTGCAATTATTATTATTTATAGTCTGCAATTATTATTATTTTAGTCTGCAATTATTATTATTTTTAGTCTGCAATTATTATTATTTTTAGTCTGCAATTATTATTATTTATAGTCTGCAATTATTATTATTTTTAGTCTGCAATTATTATTATTTTTAGTCTGCAATTATTATTATTTATAGTCTGCAATTATTATTATTTTTAGTCTGCAATTATTATTATTTATAGTCTGCAATGATTATTATTTTTAGTCTGCAATTATTATTATTTATAGTCTGCAATTATTATTATTTTAGTCTGCAATTATTATTATTTATAGTCTGCAATTATTATTATTTTTAGTCTGCAATTATTATTATTTATAGTCTGCAATTATTATTATTTATAGTCTGCAATTATTATTATTTTTAGTCTGCAATTATTATTATTTTTAGTCTGCAATTATTATTATTTTTAGTCTGCAATTATTATTATTTATAGTCTGCAATTATTATTATTTTTAGACTGCAATTATTATTTTTAGTCTGCAATTATTATTATTTTTAGTCTGCAATTATTATTATTTTTAGTCTGCAATTATTATTTTTAGTCTGCAATTATTATTATTTTTAGACTGAAATTATTATTTTTAGTCTGCAATTATTATTATTTTTAGTCTGCAATTATTATTATTTTTAGTCTGCAATTATTATTTTTAGTCTGCAATTATTATTATTTTTAGACTGCAATTATTATTTTTAGTCTGCAATTATTATTATTTTTAGTCTGCAATTATTATTATTTTTAGTCTGCAATTATTATTATTTATAGTCTGCAATTATTATTATTTTTAGACTGCAATTATTATTTTTAGTCTGCAATTATTATTATTTTTAGTCTGCATTTATTATTTTTAGTCTGCAATTATTATTATTTTTAGACTACCTATAAATGTTTGCGTTACTGCTGATACGTACAAAACTAACAAAGTAATTATTACTTATAGTTAAAAACTTGTAATTTGGCCTCGTTTAATTAGCTTATGCATGTATTGGTTGTAAGATTTCCTAAACTAAATAAATAAATGTAATAAGGAAGATCTTCTCTAAGGATTAAAAGAGGTCGGCAGAGAAAAAAAAAAGAAGTGTTCTTAATATCCTAAATTCAAACAAGTACATCAATAATACTTTTGTAATGGAACTCAGCAACGAAACGAGCAAGTCATTCGCCTGATGTTAAGCGCGACACTTGCCCATAACAATTGAATTGTCACCCAGAATTTTTAATACCATGAAATGTACTGGGTTGCACTGCATTGCGCTCTTAATCCCGAAACATCAGATATGGATATGGTTCGCTGGTTACAGTGCCCTTCAAACCGGAACACAGTAACGCTTGCGCACTACTGCTTGGTGGCAGAATGACTTGCAAAGCTGTGGTACTTACCCAGACGGCCTCCCGCATACGAGAGACCTACCACAAGTAGTGGTGTATATAGTGCTAGCCCAGGCTCCTTATATCTAAAAGTATCTCCTTTGTAAGGAATAATTTATTTTTTTACAATGGCCTCCGTTGCATTTCCAGAGAGTGACACGTCGCGGGATATCGGCGACTCCACCGCCGAGGTGTACGTACTGTCAGTAGCGCCCAGGCCGTAAGTTATCAACCCTTTATAATTTATTTATTTAATGGTTTAATCAACATTCGGTCAAGGACATGGGTGAGTGGCACAATAGCGAGTGTGGCTGAGTAAATGCATCATTCGAGCCCCTCAGTTTCTTGCCGTATCTTCTGAGTAGTGGTTCTTTTTCCGATACGGTGGTAGTCATGGCAATAATTTGACGTTCGTAAGTGCGTCTGTGATGACAAAAATGAATAAAGAGATTTCATTTGATTTGATACATACCATTTATTTTTATTAATTATAGTCTTGCGTTTGACCGCTATCTCACCGGTTGTTAAGTGACAATACGGTCGAAGATGTAGCACGCTCGCCTAGAAGAAACCTGTTCACTCTTGTCTTAAAGACACCCAGATTATAGCTATCCGGAAACAGATGCCGGCAGAGAGTTCCACTCCTTGGCCGTTCGCATTATGAAGGTCGAAGCAAAGCGCCTGAGGCGAGCAGGAGGGATATCAACCATAAACTACGTACGTGTGGCCGTCCGGTGATGGAATGGGGATGGCGGAATAAGTTCATGTAATTCCGTGGCACAGTCTGAATTCATATAGTCCCAATGGTGTAATGCTAGCTGTTTTTTACAGCGCGGAAGGCGAGTCGTCACAGGAGCGCCGCGAGCTCCAACAGCCAAGCGACGCCACGATACGACTGCCGCCGCATTTCCAGGTACAAACATACACACATACATACATACATACATACATACACATAGAACATCCCCCTGTTGTATTATCTATGGTAGTCGGAGAATCTATATTCTCTTTGACGCAATTCTCTCTGATTGAATTCACTCTTCCCTCTTGTCAATATGTCGCCGGAATGTAGTCTTTGCTTACTATTAATAAAATATAATTTCGTCTACGCTGGAGTTTCAATTATAAAGAGAACGCCCAGGAGCCGCCCTGCACATAAACATACATGCCCGAGGTTTTCCGGGATGAAAAGAACCTTACTATCATTCCAGGATCTAAATGTACAAAATTTTAACGTGATTGAGTAACATCCATCCATCCACCCTCGCAAACTTTCAGATTTATAACTACATACTACTATTCTGTACTACCATAGTTAAGGAATGTGTTATTGTCTATTTCTTTAAATTTGTATACAATAAAGAGTTTTTCTAATCTATTCTACCCAACAAAATTCACAAGCATACACACCCTTTCACTCTACACACTTGCGTACCCTTACACACGACCTCACACTCAAACTTACACTTCAGCTTACATACCTACACCTATGCTTTCACAGATCTCGTGTCCATTTCCGATAAAAAAGAATTTTAATTATTTTTAACTTGAATCAACAAATTAGATCAAAATTTTAACTTCATGCTTACTCTGACTCATTGTTCTGATATTGTCACAAACTGTGGTATCATCTCTAACCTAATCTAAACTTAGCAAGTCGTATCTCAGAATCCTGACACAGGCTTTCGCCTAGTTTGGGACTCGTCGTTTAGTCGTTATCTGCAACACTCCGCTAACCTTGTTGAATTACTCGTGTACCACAAATGTTGTAACCTTTTTGAGAATAAACAATTTATTATTATGTCGCTGTTTGTCACGGGTTATACACCCGGTCCTTTGGAAGGCTTGCGCGGGGACATGAGTCAACACGTAGAGGCCTCTTAGAACATTTAATTTAGATATGTAATGGGCAACACTTATCGGGGACTGTCTCTAAGTGCATCATTAGAAGATACAATCAAAGACAGCCCCCGATAAGTGCGAGGACTATTATTGGAGATATGAAAATTACTTTTGATTGGGCTATTGAGTTGAATTTTTAATGGATGAGAGCCGGTCTATGATATGAGACCTCGGCACCTGCCAGTTCCGCCTCATAAGAAAATATTTTGGCAGGTGGTGACGCCACCCACTAAACGGGGCCCCTATAAGGGCCGCCGTTCATTGTCGACGAGAGGGGCAACGTTGGTGTGGGTGGCTAAAGGGTGTCGAGAGGTGTGCTGCAGTTTCACTTAAACGCTACTACCGGCGTTATGCCCTTTAACACCTCCACCCTTGGAGCTTAGTTCTTAGCTATTGCATCATTACAATTATTACTTTGCCAGCTTTTCCTGCGATTTTTTGTAATATCACTAGCTTTTTTCCACGGCGTCATAATTCAAAGTCCATCTTAGCAAGACCTCCCCAGTATATGAGAGCGCGTACTACGAAGAGGTCAAGCTGTATCTTCGTACACATACGTAACATACCCTATAATCTATAGATAGATAGATAGATAAACACTTTATTGTTAAAAAACCTTAAATATAGGTACATGAAAAACAAGTAAATTTTACAGTAATGAGCATAACAATAGGCGGTCTTATCGCTCAAAGCGATCTCTTCCAGACAACCTTTGAACAGAAAGGACTAACATAATTTGGAAGGACGGTGGTTTTTTTGAAAGAAACGCAAATTAAATTATCAAACTACATCATCATGACTTATGTCATCAAATCGCATTAAATTCCGTTTTATGTATTATTCCAGGTGGTATGCGGCGGTGAACTCAGGGCTTTACTCCTCCGTGCCCCCTCCGCAACCGCCGCGCCGCCGCAGCCGCTGCAAGCTAAAGTACACACGCAGGTACGTACCGTATTACCATTAGAGTGTGAAATTTTAAATAATCACTTTAGTCGTGGTAGGTCTCTCGTATGCGGAAGGCCATCTTGTACTAGTAGTCGGTTGTATTTTAGCTATGAGACGAGCAAGTCGTTCGCCTGATGGCAAGCGCCATGCCTGCCGATAACAATTGCGGTGACCCACAAATTTTTTATACCATAAAAAACACTGCGTAGCACAGCATTGCGCTTATCGACCCGAGACATCAGAAGTCTCATTACCAGTAATTTCGCTGGCTACAATGCCATTCAAACCGGAACATACTAATGCTTGCGCACTACTGCTTGGCGGCAAAATAACTGGCAAAGCTGTGGCACCCACCCAAACGGCCTCCCGCATACGAGAGACCTACGTCGAGTATTTTGTGCCTATTTAATAGGGGATCGGACAACTTTTCAGAAAGTGTTTTATATTAACTACAATAAATATATATAGCCATGAAAAATACTATTTTAATTAAATAACGATCTAAAAGTACCTAAAACTATGTTTAAATATTATGTTTCAAATGTTGCCGCGTAAAAGGTCACCTCAAAACTTGTGACGTCATATGTAGGTAGAAAACGACAAACTCTTCGAAATAAAACTTGCAAAGAGATTTAAATACGTTTTGTGAAGTTTGGGGACTATATTGTAGTAATGGAACGAAAAAATTAGCAAAAATACATTTTATGAAAAGCAAAAACGTAAAATAAACACAAGCTTGACTCACGGCATTTGCCTACAAATGATGTCATGCGCTGTGTTGGTGTTTCGGAACAGATCAAAAATGTCAGAAGTATTAGATTTTATTTATCAATTTAAAAATATAAATCATATTTCACAAAAATATTGATTGACTGATCTTTCTGGTTCGACGAACATTCGTTCTAACTACATTTTAGATTTTTTCTCGATTACTGTCCGATCCCCTGTTGCTTTGATTTTTTTATTTTGAATAAATTTATAAAAGAAATTCCTTGTTCAGGTGGACTACATACATTGCCTGGTCCCGGACCTGCAGGAGATCACGGCGTGCTCCTTCTACTGGGGGAAGATGGACCGGTACGAGGCCGAACGGCTTCTGGACAACAAACCTGAAGGTACGCACCATGCTCCATAACTAACTGTAGAGGACTACAATAAGAGCGAGTGTGGCTCAGCGGGAACTCGTGCGCCTTTCGATCCGACGCACCTGGGTTCGAATCCCGAGTCGGCCATGCACCAATGACTTATAGTTAAGTGCAGCTGGACGCTCGCTCTAAAACGGTGAAGGAAAACATCGTGATGAAACCCGCTTACGCGCTTTGGAGTGGTAGGCGGGATGATGTTCGGTGAACCATCGGGGAGACTGGTCTGAACAGCCGCTCAACTGCCGTCTCACTCTAGATCTATGTGCTTCACGATTATGCGTCAAGAAGTTCCATTGCCCACCTTCCGTCTCCATCATCAGATCTGTCACCATAATATTGCATTGTCATCGGACTTTGACAAGTATGCACAATTTCAAGTCCGTGGGATAAGAGGAAGTGGTTCAGCTTGCAAGATTTGGCTCTAACATTGTTAAATAAAAGCTTGTAACTTGCACAGCATAATCTAAAAATTGAAATAAATTGTGTACATAATCATATACACGGTGAAATTGAATTCGATATTTTTGCGAAAAGTATGTACTCAGTCCAGGCTTTAGAATAAATACGTAGCGACAAATTAAATAAAAAAAATTGAAAAAAAAGAAACGTAAAATAACTGACAATTATCTGAAATGTCGATTTCACTAAACACGTTACGCGGGGACGACAGACGCGCCGCGCGCCGTCTGAGCGTAGGTACCTACCTAATGCGACGCGGTCAGCTGATACCTACAAAACAAACGCCCGCTCCGCTTCAAGGTCCAAGCGGGGGTAGCCGACTGACGGCACCGCGCGGCTATCTTTTATCTTTATTAGTAGGTAAGAAATTAAACAATGACTCCAATTTTCCCTTCATACTTTTTATCGGGCTTAGGACCGTCAGAATTACTTACAATTGGGCCAGTAACAAATACAAAGAACCAAAAATAGGTACTGTGCTCAGAGTAGGTAGATAAGTAGGTACCTACATTGATTTAGAACAATAAAAAAGTAGAGGCACGGCAAGTAAGTAGTTCAGGCGTATTTAAAAAAATGGAATCAGTACTATTTACAGTGATTTAAATCATACACTTACCTATTATTTTAACTACCTACTATCTGTATTGAAGCAACTGTTCAAAATGTTGTCCGTTCACTTCAATACAAAGTCTCGCACGTTTTTGCATATTCTCTTTAAGAGAACGAAGAGTGTCTGTGTTTCTTTTCACTTTATTAAAAGCACTCGCGTAAACGTTGACTCGTCAGTCCACAAAATGTTTACGTTTTGATTATCATTGAGCCACTGGCAAAAGGCAATGCGAGATTGCGGATCAGTCTCATGTAGCGCTTGCGTTCGACGAAAATGGAATGGATGCATTCCGATTTCGTCACAAGTCGCGTAAAAGCGCACCATATCCAACCACTCGACGTTTGAAAAATTATAATGACGACGCGACGTCATTTTTGCGTTCACGCGCGGAAACGGGAAAGACAAGCGAGTACTGTAAATCCTTTGACAGAGTTTGGCCGACTGACCTACTAATTATTTTTTCGCATGAGACATGAGGCGAGCGGGGTAGCGCGCGCGGGCGCATCAGAGGTGCATAAAAGAAAGGGGCGGTTCCAACGCGCGTAGTTCTCGTATTTTATTGGTTGATAGTTATTGTTACTCAGCGCGGTTACTGTACTATTAATTATTCTGTAACGCGGTTGCACTAGTCGGATTTTGGACAGAAGGTATTTATCATGTCGCAGGGCATATGTCACGAATTGGAATAATGTTGTTTATTATAACTACTAGTTTTATGTTGTAAAGTATTTTTTTTATATTTATTGAATGGTGTATAAACATTCTATAGCATGGACTGAGTACATACTTTTCGCAAAAATATCGAATTCAATTTCACCGTGTATATATAAAATTGTCGTGTCACAACGTTAGTTACCTTACTCCTCCGAAACGGCTTTACTGTTTTTTACCAAACTTTATATGCATATTCAGTAGGTCTGACAATCGGCTACTATCTATTTTTCATACCCCTAAGTGGAGGGTTGTTCACCCTTGACATTTTTTTTTAATTTATATGGCAAAATGTTTGCCGGGTCAGCTAGTGTCAATATATAATTTTTACTTTACTAAATCTATAAAATATATATAACACAATTAACTTAGGTCAGTTCTTCAAATGGAAAAAGCGTTTGTTCGACGAGCCACGCTTTCATCTTCTTTATATATTGTTTAATATTTTATATATATTTATTATGTAAATATTTAAGTATATAAATTGTAACGTTACGGAGGTCCCCCGGCTAGCTCTACCTGTGACCTCCGCACGTACAGTACCCTTCTGGGAGAGAGAGAGGAACTGGGAAGCTGTAATAATAAATTATGTTGATTTAGTGATACATTTAATACGATATATAAAACATTAGTGCTGCTGAGGAAAAGATCTTCTGCCTGTCGAAGAGGGTAATGAAAATTGTCGATAGAGGGAAATGAGAACGTATACTTTGTCTTTGTTCTTACTAGTCCCAATCCAGGGGACGGTAGCAACCTTTCCTTAGGCGTTCGACGGCGGCGAGGGGGCCTGTATTTGGGCCACCAACTTGCGAGTGGGCCTGTATTTGGGCCACCAACTTGCGAGTGGGCCTGTATTTGGGCCACCAACTTGCGAGTGGGCCTGTATTTGGGCCACCAACTTGCGAGTGGCCCTGTATTTGGGCCACCAACTTGCGAGTGGGCCTGTATTTGGGCCACCAACTTGCGAGTGGGCCTGTATTTGGGCCACCAACTTGCGAGTGGGCCTGTATTTGGGCCACCAACTTGCGAGTGGCCCTGTATTTGGGCCACCAACTTGCGAGTGGGCCTGTATTTGGGCCACCAACTTGCGAGTGGGCCTGTATTTGGGCCACCAACTTGCGAGTGGGTCTGTATTTGGGCCACCAACTGGTGAGACTTTAACAACACTGTCTCAAATAATATGGGTTTTCCACCTTTCAACAAATCCTGAGAACCTTTCTCTCACGAAGCTCAAGTTCAAGTCCAAGTTTCAGTATATATTTTATAATTAGGCTAATTTTAGCTATATACTATGTTTATGTGGTTTAGTTTTAACCAGGCCTAGCGCACTCCGCACTGTAGGTACGAAGCTACAAGTACATAGCCGGACACCGACGGCGGGTCGCGCGTCGTTACACGTGCCGCGTCAGAAGAGATAAGAGCGGCGCGATAGAAAGAGAGGCGCTCTGTAGGTTAATATGACTGGTAGGTATGCAGCGCTACGCGAGCTGAATTGAATTTTATTGCGTCATAGCAAGAGTCGCTATTTGTATAAATTTCTTTGCGGAGTGATGCTTCTGTCCCTTAGTATTCTGTGTTACAACCATATAAATAAACTAGTATTTCGCCGCGTGCGCGAGCTGCTAAAGCAGCTCGCGTGGGGGGGTGGCTGCTGTTTTTTTTTAAAGCTTCCTATCGATTACGGTTCTAAAGTTTTGTTTACCTTTTTTGTTCTGAAAACAAACTTTTGTATGGCGGCCATCTTGAAAAAAAGCTGGATTTCAAGTGATTGTGTGGCGTGCGCGAGCTGCTAAAGCAGCTCGCGTGGGGGGGTGTTTTGCTTATTAATAAAAGCTCCCTATCAATTATGGTTCTAAAGTTATTTAAGTTCAGTTGTTCTAAAAAAAGACTTTTGTATGGCGGCCATCTTGGAAAATGGCGGAATCCAAGTGATTTTGTGGCGTGCGCGAGCTGCTAAAGCAGCTCGCGTGGAGGGGTGTTGCTTTTTTTTTATAGACGCTTCCTATCGACTACGGTTCAAAAGTTTTGTTTGGCTTATTTTTCCGGAAAAAAACTTTTGTATGGCGGCCATCTTGAAAAATGGCGGAATCCAAATTTTTTTTTTCATAATCGTAATCTACGACCCAGAAAACCCCCCGATGCAAAATTTCAGTCGGATCGGAGCAACTTTCAAAATGGCCGCCATTTTTTTTTCTTTTTTTTTAATTTTTCCAACTTTTCCAAATTTCCCCCATTTTTTATAGAAACTTTCTATCGATTACGGTTCTAAAGTTATCTAAGCCTTTATGTTCTAAAAACAAACTTTTGTATGGCGGCCATATTGGAAAATGGCGCAATCCAAGTGATTTTGTGGCGTGCGCGAGCTGCTAAAGCAGCTCGCGTGGGGTGGTGTTGTTTTTTTTTTATAGAAGCTCCCTATCGATTACGGTTTTAAAGTTATTCTCTTTGTTCGGAAAAAAAACATTAGTATGGCGGCCATCTTGAAAAATGGCGGAATCCAAATTATTTTTTCAAAATCGTAATCTACGACCCCAAAAACCCCCCGAAGCAAAATTTCAGTCGAATCGGAGCATTTTTCAAAATGGCCGCCATTTTTCTTTCTTTTTTTTTAATTTTTCCAACTTTTCCTAATTTCCCCTATGGTCCTCTATGATATTTGGTCGAGCACCCTATACCTATCTGTAACCGTTTAAAAGTTATTTGCATATTATTTTCACCTATTTTGTCATGAAAAAAAACATTTGTATGGCAGCCATCTTGAAAAATGGCGGAATCTAAATTTTTTTTTCATAATCGTAATCTACGCCCCAGAAAACCTCCCTATGCAAAATTTCAGTCGGATCGGAGCAACTTTCAAAATGGCCGCCATTTTTTTTTCTTTTTTTTTAATTTTTCCAACTTTTCCAAATTTCCCCCATCGCCCTCTATGACATTTGGTCGAGCACCCTATACCTATCTCTAACCATTCAAAAGTTATTTGCATTTTTATTTTGTATGGCGGCCATGTTTTTTTGTATGGCGGCCACCTTTTTTTTCAAATTTTCAAAATTGGCCCAAGGTTTGGGGCATATTTAGTTCAAGCGGTACCCCCATCCGATTTATAGTTTCCGAGATCCCCTGAGCAGTTCCATCGAGGAAACCACTTTCTGGTGATTTCGGATTTTTCTGGTTGGTTCCAAAACACCCTCTATACAACCGTACCAAACACTCCCCCCCACCATAACGGCAAGTCGGAGATCAATTCTGTCAATATGTCAGTCAGTCAGTCAGTCAGTCAGTCAGTCAGTGGTCTTTCACTTTTATATAATATAACTAGTATTTCGCCGCGTGCGCGAGCTGCTAAAGCAGCTCGCGTGGGGGGGTGGCTGCTGTTTTTTTTTAAAAGCTTCCTATCGATTACGGTTCTAAAGTTTTGTTTACCCTTTTTGTTTTGAAATCAAACTTTTGTATGGCGGCCATCTTGAAAAAAGGCTGGATTTCAAGTGATTGTGTGGCGTGCGCGAGCTGCTAAAGCAGCTCGCGTGGGGGGGGTGTTGCTTTTTTTATAAAAGCTCCCTATCGATTACGGTTCTAAAGTTATTTAAGTTCAGTTGTTCTGAAAAATGACTTTTGTATGGCGGCCATCTTGGAAAACGGCGGAATCCAAGTGATTTTGTGGCGTGCGCGAGCTGCTAAAGCAGCTCGCGTGGGGGGGTGTTGCTTTTCTTTTATAGACGCTTCCTATCGACTACGGTTCAAAAGTTTTGTTTGGCTTAATTTTCCGGAAAAAAAACTTTTGTATGGCAGCCATCTTGAAAAATGGCGGAATCCAAATTTTTTTTTCATAATCGTAATCTACGACCCAGAAAACCCCCCGATGCAAAATTTCAGTCGGATCGGAGCAACTTTCAAAATGGCCGCCATTTTTTTTTCTTTTTTTTTAATTTTTCCAACTTTTCCAAATTTCCCCCATCGCCCTCTATGACATTTGGTCGAGCACCCTATACCTATATCTAACCATTCAAAAGTTATTTACATTTTTATTTTGTATGGCGGCCATGTTTTTTTGTATGGCGGCCATCTTTTTTTTCAAATTTTCAAAAATGGCCCAAGGTTTGGGGCATATTTAGTTCAAGCGGTACCCCCATCCGATTTATAGTTTCCGAGATCCCCTGAGCAGTTCCATCTCGGAGACACCTTTCCATGGATTTCGGATTTTTCTGGTTGGTTTCAAAACACCCTCTATACAACCGTACCAAACACTCCCCCCCACCATATCGGCAAGTACCACTTCTATTTCTGTCAATTATATGTCAGTCAGTGAGTGGTCTTTTAATTTTATATAATATAACTAGTATTTCGCCGCGTGCGCGAGCTGCTAAAGCAGCTCGCGTCAATTATTTTTTTAAGCTAAATTTAAAAAAAAAGCGCAAAGAGCTAAAGCAGCTCGCGCTAAAGCAGCTCAAGCAGCTCGCTTCTTGTACCTAGTACAAGAAGTTTTTTCTTGCAAAACAAGTTTTAATTAAATTAATTTAAAAAGTTTTTAAAGACAAGCTTTTATGATCTAGCAGCCACATCATGACAAAGTTTAAAACGGGCTATCACAATTCAATGCATGTACAAATGTCATGTCTGTCCTATTCTCTGTTGAGGAGTTCCCTCGCCGGAAGTCAATCCTGGGTGTATCAGCCATTTAGAACAGGCTATTATGGTTAAATCCATTTACAAAATGTTGTGTCTGTACTATTCACCGTTGAGGAGTTCCCTCGCCGGAAGTCAACCCTGGGTGAAGCAAGTGAAGCAGTCGAATACAAACCTCCACCTTTAGAAAGTCGGTTACAAACAAAACAAGAACCGACTTGAAGATTAAACTTATATATTTTGTATTTGCTATGTTGTTCAAAAAGTGCTGAATTAATTTCGATTAAGTTTATATGGGACCACCTCTGAAGTATGACCTACCAATCAAAAAAAGAATCATCGAAATCAATTCATAATTGGCAGAGTAATAGCGTAACAAACACAAAACAAAATTTCATACCGTGGAATTGTACTCCTTTTTGAAGTCGGTTAAAAATCTATAAAACGTATAAAACGGCTGAACCGATTTAGATAAAACATGTTTATGTATATCGGTTCACCCGTATAAGAGCTACGGTGCCACAGAGAGACACATAGTAGTCAAACGTACCCTCCTTTTTGCGTCGGGGGTTATTTTTTTTTCACAATATACCTCGTTACATATGGTACGTCACCATAATTTTTACACTTGTATTCATGAACAATACAACAATCTTGGATTTTTATGGCGTAAGCGAGCTGCAAGCCATTATAACAAAATTATCCTAAAAATGGGGAAATTAGTTATATTGGCAACACTGCTCTTCATCATCTACATTCGATCCATAAAAATCACCCCACTCAGACTGCCAACTGTCCCTAAACTAATTTTACGCGCGGCCACACACAGAATTACAAACAAAGAATACACATTTCCCGCCCTTTTTATTGAGTACAGTATCGATATTTTTGTTTCGATACCATATCCCAAGTAATGTCTTGTAATTTGTAATCTGATGTTTACAATCAATGTACAAAAGTCCCAAAAACCCCCCGAAATCAAACAAGATATCAGGTATACAAATGGGTCTTTACATTCCAAACCTAGGCTAACCTCCCGCGCAGCCTCGAATATATCCTGTGCGTGTTTTAAGGCTTGCCAGCGCCATCTAGTTACGCGTTTTGAACTAAAACATAATTTTACTCTAAATAATCAACGATATATATATATATGTACCTAAGGACATGCTTTTAGTTTAATGTTTTACGTACCTACAATAAATCATCTATCTATTTTATGTATTATAATGACAGAATATGAAGGTGCGATATGACTCCGTAAAGAAATTTAATCAATTAGCGACTTTTGCTACGACGCAATAAAGTTCAATTCAGCTCGCGTAGCGCTGCATACCTACCAGTACTGGGCAGGTTGCGGGTTGATTCCCACGACAGGAAAAATGTTTATGCACAGAAAAAAAAAGCGCTAGCATTAGTTTCGTGTCTGGGTGTTGTGGGACTGGGGGTGGTGTGATTACAAATTTACTCTATGTGCGTCCAGTGGTCGCCGCGATCTCGCACTGGCAGTGTAAACTCGCCCCTTATGAAGAGCATATGTCCAGCATTGGATCGCAATAGGCTGATGATGGTGACAAAGGTGCAGTTGTCAATTGCGTCACAGAATAATTAAGAGTAGTTGCAAGAAGATATCCTATCTATTATATCCTACTTAGGATAGTAGGTATTTAGGCAAGAAGTGTAAACATATACAACACTAAACATTTACCTACCTGGAAAAGATAGCTTTAAGCGATAAGACCGCCCTTTCATCATCAGCCCATCACGTTTCCACTGCTGGGACACGGACCTTCTCTCTTACAGAGAGTATGGGCCATAATCCACCACGCTGGCCCAGTGTGGATTGGTAAATAAATGTCACATTTCCTTGAATTTTTGTGATAAATTCATGGACATGTCGGTTTCCTCACGATGTTTTCCATCACCGTTTTTAGAGCGAGCGTTAAAATCCACACAATAACTTAAGGTAGTCAGTAGAACTCGGGTGCGTCTGATCGAATGTCCCACGTGGCACGTGCTCCCACTGAGCCACCCTTTGCGACACTTATATTGTTAATTTTGTCTTTATAATTTTGTCCTAACATAGCCTATGTACATAAGTACATGTACTTTTAGTTCAAAACCTACAGGCCTAGCGCACTCCGCACTGTAGGTACGAAGCTACAAGTACATAGCCGGACAGCGACGGCGGGTCGCGCGTCGTTACACGTGCCGCGTCAGAAGAGATAAGAGCGGCGCGATAGAAAGAGAGGCGCTCTGTAGGTTAATATGACTGGTAGGTATGCAGCGCTACGCGAGCTAAATTGAATTTTATAGCGTCTCCGGCTCTTGTGACGACGCAATAAAGTTCAATTCAGCTCGCGAAGCGCTGCATACCTACCAATGGACATAAATAAACCTGGGTTTGAATCCCGACTTTGCCCTGCACCAATGACTGATGGTTAGTAAGTGTAAGTTTGTAAGTGCAGATTTTGCACGCTCGCTCTAAAACGGTGAAGGAAAACATCGTGATGAAACCCGCTTACGAACTTTGGAGTGGTAGGCTCTGGCCGTGGTTGTAATACCACCCACCGAACAAAACCATGCCGTCAAGCGACCTAGTTGTGTTTCGGGATGATGTTCGGTGAACCATCGGGGAGACGGGTCTGAGCAGCCGCTCAACTGCCGTCTCTCTCTAGATCTATGTGCTCCATCTTAGGCCACATCATGGCTTCACATCAGGCGAGATAGTGGCCAAACAGATCTATGAAGCGTAAAAAAAATTATGACCGTTATGACCTAGACAATAAGGGTTATTATAAGTTTGAGTATCTCCGGCTATATATTTTTTACGCTTTCGATCATTTTGATTCATTCCCAATTCCCATTCGTTCGCTTACGTATTAGTGTTGAGTAGGACTTACATGAACCAGTACATTTGTCCCGTACGCGACAGAAAATTGTAAGAGCGGCTCAAAATGAAAAAATGTAAGACTTCAATACGAATGTCCCGCTCATGCTCATTGGTCCCGCTATCTATCTACTCTTTACTCAATGAGGCGACGAGCCGGAGAGTCGCGACAGTACATTTTCGTTCGATGGAGATGACAAAGAGGGTGAATGTGATGTTCATTGTTCCTCAATGGTGATGTTGTTCTTCTCTCTGTCACTGCCTCATGCGATGTTGTTTGAATGAACGTCGAATATGACCGTGTTCGCCTGAAACTCCGAACAAAATACGAACTGTTGTATAACTATCCAAAATATGTAGACAAGTTTTACTTTTACATCAGTAAGTGGGTTTGGGTATACTTAAATAAGTCGTATTATATATGTAGAATACCAAAGATTTTTATATAATACGTCTTTGTAGAATACAGCAAAGATAATATTAGGATTCTCCTAATAGTAGGTAAATATAATATGGATAAAAAGAATAAATGTTCTCATTTTTATATATATACATATAAATATTTATATATATTTATTATACTTTTCTTATTTAGATAACCACAACTTTATTACGCTTCAACATTAAGAATTTATGATCATGTCTTACTATAAGTATGAATACCTACTTGCATAAGCGACTCATAATAATTGTCACTGTGAGTGTGATAAAAAGCCTATATATGTTACTACAGAATCTAAATTACCACATTCCAAATTTCATTAAAATAACTTTAGTAGTTACGGGGATACGTGGTAACAAACATTCACACACACACACACAAACTTTCGCATTTATAATAATAGTAGGTAGGATATTTTAGGTAATTGTAATATCGCATGTAGTTCCTAATTCATTATCTAGTGGAAAAGTGTGACACCAGTACAAAAGCCGGATATCGCTTCATTTGAACCGTAGGAGCTCAATAGACCTCGAACGCCTCGCCTCATTTGAAGCGGTACACAGTACTGGCTCAGTACAAAAAAGAGGCACCTCTTACAAACTCATTTTAAAACCGTGTCCTACCCAAGACTATTACGTATGTTATATTAAACTCTTATTAGTCTAAGTAATAATAATTAATGCTTGAGGTTTCTAAATAAAGTTTTTATCACAGAAAACTAAGGGACATAAGCATCACTCCGCAAAGAAATTTAAACAAATAGCGACTCTTGCTATGACGCAATAAAATTCAATTTGAACCCCCCGCCGTAATATTATCTTGTTGTACCAATTACAACCGTAGTTTCAAGCATTTTAGGTTGAATTTAGATTGTTACTAAATAAGTAGCTTCACCGTTAATTCGTCGGCGCTGCTGCTAAGTTTTCTTAAATACCTATTTTAACGTTCCACGTTACTTTCTTAATTATTTCTTCTCTTACTTCATAAGATCCTTCTCCGGACAATAACAAACACAAGAAAAAAAAGAATTGGCGAAATTGGTCCAGCCGTTCACGCATGTGACCGCATGATGCCGTTACCAATGGAAATAAGTACCTATTCATTTAATACAGGATGTGATATTAGGTTAAACGAGAGACTTGTTGAAGGAGGGTATTCAGTATTCGATTCTCGTCCTAAATATCCAGATCGCTTTACACCGCCAAATAAATTAAAAACAATATTATACTGTTTCTTATTGAATTCCATTGTAAGACCTTTATAAACATTTATTATTTATATGACTGACTACCTGCCTACTAAAAATAGGTACCTACTGAACAATTTGAGGTCTTATCGCTAAATCAAGTTTGTGTAAAACGCTTTTTTTTCTGTGCACAAACATTTCTCCCGTCGCGGGAATCGAACCCCCAACCTCAGTGATGTATGAGATTTGACACCACTGAGGTTGAGAAGTTAAATCCGCACATAACTCAAGAGAGTCCGTGGTTTCGAACTCGGGTGCGTTGGATTGAAAGTCGCACGTGCTCCCACTGAGCCACACTCGCTTTATAATGCCGGACTTGCGAAATACTAATCGACTGCGCTCGGAATGATTTATATTTTAAATTATTTTGCGGTTGGATGCCATGGAATGGAGTGTTGTTATGTTGCCTAATATACGACTGAACCAATGATGTCTTTTTAACCGACTTCAAAAAGGAGGAGGTTTACAATTCGACGGTGTGTTTTTTTTTTTTTGTGTGTGTTTGTTACGCCGTTACTCCGCCAATTATGAATGGATTTCGATGATTCTTTTTTTGATTGGTAGGTCATACTTCAGAGGTGGTCCTATATAAATTTTATCGAAATTCATTCAACACTTTTTGAAAAAAATAGCAAAAACAAAAAAATATAAGTTTAATCTTCAAGTCGGTTCTTGTTTTTGTTGTAACCGACTTTCTAAAGGTGGAGGTTTGTATTCGACTGCTTCACCTGCTTCACACAGGGTTGACTTCCGGTGAGGGAACTCCTCAGCGGTGAATAGTACAGACACAAAATTTTGTAAATGGATTTAACCATAATAGCCTGTTCTAAATTCCACCATGACATGGCTGATACACCCACGAATGACTTTCGGCGAGGGAACTCCTCAACAGAGAATAGGAGAGTCATGAATTTTTTTTGTACATAAATTTAATTGTGATAGCCCGTTTTAAACTTCGTCATGATGTGGCTGCTAGATCATAAATGCTTGTATTTAAAAACTTTTTAAATTAATTTAATTAAAACTTGTTTTTTACTAAAAAGGGTGAAATAAATTATTTTTCAAAAAAAACTAAACCGACTTCAAAACCACAAATAGGCACTCAAAAGTGAAAAATAAATTAATATAATTATCATAAGCGCTACCCACTCATATATTTGAAGTCGGTGCCAGCCAAGTCTAAAAGGTAGTAGATAGATACTACCTACAAGTAGTACAATACAATACAGTACAATACAGTAGTACAATAGTTACTATATATGTATATATTTATCTGCTACCTAATAGACTTGGCTGGCACCGACTTCAAATATATGAGTGGGTAGCGCTTATGATAATTATATTAATTTATTTTTCACTTTTGAGTGCCTATTTGTGGTTTTGAAGTCGGTTTAGTTTTTTTTGAAAAATAATTTATTTAGTTAATATAGGTATGTCTCTTGGACGGGTACTCGTACGTATTTAAATGTCTAAAATTAAAAAACCTCACGTTAACACACCTCCGTTCAAAATACCTTAAATCAAAATATCTTATGTTTTATCCTATAATATAATACCTAAGCAAATAGCAAATAAAATACCTACCTAAGTTCAAAATACCGATCGGACTAAATATCTAATGTTTAAAATGTCTATACCTACTTAGCTACACCAAAGTTAGATTCACACAAATTTTAAATACCAAATGGTCAAAATACCTAATATTGTGCATCACTTGCTAGCTATTTGTTTGAAATAATAGATCGAGCGGCAAAACAGTTACTTACCTAACTATTTATGTTTTCGGTATAGGTCATGAACGCTAAAGACCATTACCTATCCACGATGTCTGGAAGAGATCGCTTTAAGCGATACGACCGCCCTTTCATCATCAGCCCATCACGTTTCAACTGCTGGGACACGGGCCAATAAAGTTCAATTCAGCTCGCGTACCGCTGCATACCTACCAGTACTGGGATAGTATGAAACTCCATCTCTATATTCTACCATATATATCAATGTCTGATGTATTGTCTTGCAGTAGATAAGGAGGTACCTAGGTACCTAACTACATTAAATAGATTTTCCCGTGATGCGAGTCTATCTACATGTAGTAGGTAAGTAAGCATTTTTTTATCTAAACTCATATTATAAAGAGGAAGGATTTGATTGTTTGTTTGTTTGTTTGCATTGAATAGGCTCCGAAAGTACTGAACTGATTTAAAAAATTCTTTCACTGTTGGGAAGCTACACTAACCTAACTACCCGGGTGACATTGGCTATATTATATTTTCAAAAAAAAAGGGATCCTTACTAAAACCACACTAAAACTGAAAAAATGTAGCCCAAGGTGTAAAAACAATTTTTTAAATACCCGTGCGAAGCCGGGGCGGGCTGCTAGTCTATCGTTATTAAGATACCTAGAAGAAGGTACTACCTACACACATTTATTTAATGTAGGTTTTAAGTAGTTATACCTAGGCAGTAGGCACCTATGTCATGTTCCTGTCATGACCCTGGTGTCACATTAGGTTAATTTTTATTGGATCACTTTAGGCAAACGTGTCTTTACGTAGGTACGTAACGCCGCGCGCAGCCGGCGCGGGCGCCCGCCGCGCCGGCTCGTGTACCTACTCGTATTTGCATCGCTGGGCGGCACCGCGTTGTACCAATTACAACCGTACATGGAAGCGTTTAAGGTTGAATTTAGGTTGTTACTAAATAACTTGGTTCACAAATATTCATACATAGAAACAATTAAGACCTTCTTTTTTTGAAGTCGGTTAAAAAGGGATATCTTTCACATTTATTTATTTATTTATTCCTGCATTTTTTTATTGGAGAATTCAAGCGACCGAAACAGTTAACTAATTATTTCTTGTGGTTCTCAACCTCAGTGGTGTCACATCTCATACACCAATGAGGTTGCAGGTTCAATTCCCGTGACGGGAAAAATGCTTACAGAATACTTAATAGTACCATGGTTCTGTAAATAGGTATAGGTACCTACCTGGTCTGGAGGACAATTACCTAAATTGACAACACAACTTCAACAAAAGAAGAAGATTCAATTGTAGTTATTTTCGTTTTTTATTTATGTTTGTTACCTCAGAACTTCGTCATTTATAAACCGATTTGAAAATGTCATTTTGCGTTGAGATCAGTATAGCTACGAAGTAGTCCCATATAAGTTTCATCAATATTTGACCTAGGACTTTGAAGATATTTTGAAGTCGGTTTTTTTTGGTAAAGAAGTGTATACTTGTAAATATTAATTTTCTGTGATGTTTCGTAATTTGATGTTTGCGATACAATAAAGCGTTTATCTATCTATCAGTCTACATATCGGTAGGTATTAATCTTATTATATTAAGATGCCCAAGTAAGTAAGTTTTAAGTAGGTGTACCTACATATATGCCATGTTCATATGACCCTGTTATCAGTCGTATGACGTCACACGCAGGCGAACGAAACGACAAGCTCTACGAAAGCAAACTTGCAAAGTGATTTATACGTTTTTGTGAAGTGTAAAGACTTTAGGGTCGTCATGGCATGAAAAACATATCGTTTTGATATAGATAAAAATATAAAATATAAAATAAACACAAGCTTCGCACACAGTATTTACTTTGAAATGACATCATGCACTGTGTTGGTGTTCGGAACAGATGTAAAATGTCAGAATTATCAGATTTTATATAATGATTTGAAATTATTATTTTACAAAAAAATTATTAAATGGTCTTGCGGATTAGACAAACATTCGTTCTAACTACATTTTATATATAACTCATTGACCAGTGTATTTAAATATTATTTAGTTTATTAATGTTTCTTGATCAGCTAAATATTGTTACTGGTATTAGATATGTCTACAATAAAATGTATTTTATAATATGAAAGATATAATTATGCTAAATTCGAAATATTTTTTTTATTTATTTACTGAAAAATAAATCCTGTTTTACATTTTTACATATGTTTTATTTCTGTTGTTATACATTTCTAATTGTCAATTCTGTTCAGGAATACCATAAATTCATATTCTTTGGCCAAGCACTGAAAGATAGCTATCTCTTTTACTTACGTATTTATCATAATATATCTTATTTCGTACTCATTTAAGAAAATCGTGCAATTGTACAGTTTTACGCATATTTACGTAGAAATGAAGATTGAAAGCTAAATACGAAGAAACTGGCGCCATCTCTGTAATCGTCGCCACTTTTCTAAAGTTCACTGTAATAAAATCAATTATCCATTCATATTGACTCTTGAATAGGTCAGGTCATGATAGTTTCCTATAACTCCGCTAGATGGCATTATTAATTGTAGGAACATCGCGACCACTTTACAAACGTCAATCGAGTTAACTCGAAGTTGGGCTTAACTCGAACCAAAAGCTCAGGTCTAAAGCTCAGGTAAAGTATCCACGTCGGACCACGGAGAAATGGTCCTACCAATACCTACATGATTATACCGTCCGCCGGCGCCGCGCCGGCTCTTGAGTCTCCCGCCGTAATTTATTTCGTTGTTCCAATTACAACCGTATATAGAAGCATTTTAGGTTGAATTTAGATTGTTACTAAATAACTTAGTTCACAAATATTCATACATACAAACATACGTGTCAAATTGAAACCTTCTTTTTTTGAAGTCTGTTAAAAAGGAATATTTTGCAACAAAAACAGTTTCCTAACTATTAATACTCCGCCCTATCCACGTCGTCTGGAAGAGATCGCTTTAAGCGATAAGACCGCCTTTTGTGACACTTACATTGTTAAGTTTGGTCCTCGTAGTTCCTGGTTCCCTAGATGCAGGGAATCCTATTTAAGGGCCGGGATCTATGTATGTACTATCACTGATCCTATAAAAAAAGTCTTCTATATGTACACATGTAGGTAGGTATTTATCCATTAACATATATACATACCTATATATATTTATTTCTGCTTTTATTTAGGGACTTTTACTGTAGCGGAGTATGTCAGTCCCATCATACCCTAATCTAAATATTCACAACACTGCATATACAGTGCAACCTCGATATAACAAATCGGAGGGGAACAAGAAAATATTCGTAATATCAAGTAATTCGTTGAACTGAGGTTTGTTATGTTGAGGTTAGATTAGTCTAAAATTCGTTATAAAGAGGTAAAAGAATAGTTTTATTCACCTCAATATTACGTACTTATCTTGTTATAGCGAACAACTTCTACTAAGAAATGATAACACATTTTCATCAAATTACTATATGTATTTGCTATGTATTTAAAAACAATTAGGTAGATAATAAATTTTTCTTACATTAATAATCAAAAACAATTAACAATGTGGTTATTAACAACTTTATATAAAGGTTTTGGGTTGGCAAAATTCGTTAATTAGAGGTATGAATACCTTTTCTTGATAGTTGAAAATTCGTTATAAAGAGGTTGTACGCAAAGAATGTTCGCAATGTAAAGGTATATTTTATATTGACTCTTATGGACAATTCAAGGGGATTACGAAGAATTTGTTAAATCGAGGAAGTCGTTATATTGAGGTACGTTATATTAAGGTTGCACTGTAATAATATTTACATATACCTCTACCTATACAATCTATACAATTCCACTTATAAAAAAAGTCCAAAAAGAAATTCGTTCGGCCGATTTCGAACTCGCCCATATCGGCCTTCGAAACCGTGTTTCAAACCGCTGGGCCAATTGTCTGATTAAATGAACCGACGAAAATTATGTATATATAATTATAGTCTCGAAAACCGTTCATTTATTAAGTAAATCTCGGAAATTACTGGTTCGATTTGCAAAATTCTTGAAGTAATAAAAAGCTAGTTTATCCTTGAGAAATAAATGCTATTTATAAATATAAATTATTTATAATTAAACACGAAATGACCGTATCTATGAATTTCAAATAAGCATATTTTATATATATCGGCGTGCGCTGCCAAAACGGCTTGGTATTAAGGTTTAAAATGTTCAGCCAACTTATTTGTCTTAACGTGCTCTATAAAAAAGTCCGCGACACGATATATCTATCTAACATATTTGAGCAAGAATAAAGGTATTTATGTTTAAAGAAAAGAAGAAATTCAAAGCCGTTTTTTTCGATGTAATTATTAGATACAACATATTAATCCTTATTAAATTAAATACGATAATCGTAAAGGAAATTTTGTATAGATGAAGTTTGTCCTTTGAACCATATAAATCGAAACTATAGTTTAGGAGATAACGTGAAATGAATGAATGCCTATCTATAGTAACGGCACAGTTTATTTAATAGTTTGTATGAAGCTGTAACCATTTCCCGGTTTTCTATGTATTTTAACCAAATCTCGTAAACTACACAACTTATGAAGCTGAAATTTTCAGAGGAGGTTCCCGGTAGGGTGCCCGTATGCGCCGAGAAAGGACAAATTCACAGGGCCGGATCGAGGTGGTGAAACGGGGGTTCGAAGGTTAAATATATGAAATTTTCATGTTTTTTCAAAGAAAAGTATTAACTCTATATCTAGTATCGAGTAGCACTTGTGATTACCCATGATCGACTCATACACGCCGACCCGCTAGAGCGTCGACGAATGGCTGAAAACTCGATTTGAAAGTGTGGCAAAAAACACAATATTTTACCGAAACGCCCACGGGGCGTTCAAATTTTTGTTTTTTTTATTTTTTTTATTTTTTTTATACACTGCAGGATACTGAAAAAATTTTTGTACTGCAAAAAGACGGGTACGGCAAAATCGCTCGAACAAACCGATCGTCCAAATTAGGGTCCGACAATTTCAAAATTTTGTGTTGTAATTTGCGGCGGCCATCTTGAATTTTACGCCATTTTTTTTTCAAAAATCGTAATCGGCGCCCCCGTTTTACTTGAAAATGAACCCCATATTGTCACGTGACATGGACATTTTCGAAGATACGACCGCCATGATGGCCGCCATTTTGTTTTTTTAACATTTTCGATTTTATTGCTGAAAAAAAGGACATTTTCTATACGAATACGTATAAAACGTTATCCCACCGGTACTCCTTCATAGAAATACTTAACGTTAGGCGCCTGTTTTCAAAAATCGATATCTCGCAAAGTAGCCGGCCGACAGAGATGAAAATGATCAAATGTCATTTTCACTAACGTCAACTACCCGGTTGTGTGAAATTTCTATTCAAAATACTATTATTTCTACTTTTCATGTTTTCGGGGTAAATCTCCAAAATTACCCTAAAAATGGGGAAATTTTTTGAAAAGGGCAATACCTCTTGCCGTCTTCTACGACCGTCTCATACAAGTCGAGCAGCTCCGATGTGAGCTTCTGCCTCGAAAATAGGTTTGAAAATGTGCAAATTTCAATCGTTTTCCAAAATGGCCCCCGCGGCGTCCGCCATGTTGTTTTTATTTTTTGATATATTTTTTTTTACATACGTCAGGACATGACTGACGTTTCTGTATCAAAAACGTATCAGAATCGCGAAATCGCTTGAACAAACTAATTTTTCAAAGTAGGGTCTCGTGGTGCCCGTTTTTCGAGTTGAAATATTCGGCAGCCATCTTGGTTTTTTTGAATAAAAAAGTTAAAAAATCGAAATGAGCGTAGACGGTTTACTCGAAAACGACCCCCATATTGCCACTTTTGATACATTTTTTTTGAGATACCACCATGGTGTCGGCCGCCATTTTGTTTTTTTGGAAATTTTCGATTTTTCTGTCGGGTCGATTTTGATTCTCTATACGAATATATATAACACTATATCGCACCTCTTCTCCTTCATGCTTAGAATTTCTGTCAATGTGTTCGTTTTGTGGTGGTAATTGAGCTTTATATATAAGGGATCGGACTAGTATTTCGCCGCGTGCGCGAGCTGCTAAAGCAGCTCGCGTGGGGGGTGGCTGCTGTTTTTTTTTAAAAGCTTCCTATCGATTACGGTTCTAAAGTTTTGTTTACCCTTTTTGTTTTGAAATCAAACTTTTGTATGGCGGCCATCTTGAAAAAAGGCTGGATTTCAAGTGATTGTGTGGCGTGCGCGAGCTGCTAAAGCAGCTCGCGTGGGTGGGGGGGGTGTTGCTTTTTTTATAAAAGCTCCCAATCGATTACGGTTCTAAAGTTATTTAAGTTCAGTTGTTCTGAAAAAAAGTCTTTTGTATGGCGGCCATCTTGAAAAATGGCGGAATCCAAGTGATTTTGTGGCGTGCGCGAGCTGCTAAAGCAGCTCGCGTGGGGGGGGTGTTGCTTTTCTTTTATAGACGCTTCCTATCGACTACGGTTCAAAAGTTTTGTTTGGCTTATTTTTCCGGGAAAAAAACTTTTGTATGGCAGCCATCTTGAAAAATGGCGGAAGCCAAAATTTTTTTTCATAATCGTAATCTACGACCCAGAAAACCCCCCGATGCAAAATTTCAGTCGGATCGGAGCAACTTTCAAAATGGCCGCCATTTTTTTTTCTTTTTTTTTAATTTTTCCAACTTTTCCAAATTTCCCCCATCGCCCTCTATGACATTTGGTCGAGCACCCTATACCTGTGTCTAACCATTCAAAAGTTATTTACATTTTTATTTTGTATGTAGGCCATGTTTTTTTGTATGGCGGCCATCTTTTTTTTCAAATTTTCAAAAATGGCCCAAGGTTTGGGGCATATTTAGTTCAAGCGGTACCCCCATCCGATTTATAGTTTCCGAGATCCCCTGAGCAGTTCCATCTCGGAGACACTTTTCCATGGATTTCGGATTTTTCTGGTTGGTTTCAAAACACCCTCTATACAACCGTTCCAAACACTCCACCCCACCATATCGGCAAGTACCACTTCTATTTCTGTCAATTATATGTCAGTCAGTGAGTGGTCTTTTAATTTTATATAATATAACTAGTATTTCGCCGCGTGCGCGAGCTGCTAAAGCAGCTCGCGTGGGGGGGTGGCTGCTATTTTTTTTTTAAAAACTTCCTATCGATTACGGTTCTAAAGTTTTGTTTACCCTTTTTGTTCTGAAAACAAACTTTTGTATGGCGGCCATATTGAAAAATGGCGGAATCCAAAATTTTTTTTCATAATAATAATCTTTGACCCAGAAAACCCCCCGACGCAAAATTTCAGTCGGATCGGAGCAACTTTCAAAATGGCCGCCATTTTTTTTTCTTTTTTTTTAATTTTTCCAACTTTTCCAAATTTCCCCCATCGCCCTCTATGACATTTGGTCGAGCACCCTATACCTATCTCTAACCGTTCAAAAGTTATTAACATTTTTATTTTGTATGGCGGCCATGTTTTTTTGTATGGCGGCCATCTTTTTTTTCAAATTTTCAAAATCGGCCCAAGGTTTGGGGCATATTTAGTTCAAGCGGTACCCCCATCCGATTTATAGTTTCCGAGATCCCCTGAGCAGTTCCATCGAGGAAACCAGTTTTTGGTGATATCGGATTTTTCTGGTTGGTTTCAAAACACCCTCTATACAACCGTAATAAACACTCCCCCCCACCATATCGGCAAGTACCACTTCTATTTCTGTCAATTGTCAGTCAGTGACCTTTAAGTTTTATATAATATAACTAGTATTTCGCCGCGTGCGCGAGCTGCTAAAGCAGCTCGCGTGGTGGTGGTGTTATTTTTTTTTATAGAAACTTCCTATCGATTACGGTTCTAAAGTTATCTAAGCCTTTACGTTCTAAAAACAAACTTTTGTATGGCGGCCATATTAGAAAATGGCGCAATCCAAGTGATTTTGTGGCGTGCGCGAGCTGCTAAAGCAGCTCGCGTGGGGTGGTGTTGTTTTTTTTTATAGAAACTCCCTATCGATTTCGGTTTTAAAGTTATTCTCTTTGTTCGGAAAAAAATCTTTTGTGTGGCGGCCATCTTGAAAAATGGCGGAATCCAAATTATTTTTTCATAATCGTAATCTACGACCCAGAAAACCCCCCGATGCAAAATTTCAGTCGGATCGGAGCAACTTTCAAAATGGCCGCCATTTTTTTTTCGTTTTTTTTAAATTTTTTCAACTTTTCCAAATTTTCCTCATGGTCCTCTATGATATTTGGTCGAGCACCCTATACCTATCTGTAACCGTTTAAAAGTTATTTGCATATTATTTTCACCTATTTTGTCATGAAAAAAAACGTTTGTATGGCAGCCATCTTGAAAAATGGCGGAATCCAATTTTTTTTTTCATAATCGTAATCTACGACCCAGAAAACCCCCCTATGCAAAATTTCAGTCGGATCGGAGCAACTTTCAAAATGGCCGCCATTTTTTTTTCTTTTTTTTTAATTTTTCCAACTTTTTCAAATTTCCCTTATCGCCCTCTATGACATTTGGTCGAGCACCCTATACCTATCTCTAACCATTCAAAAGTTATTTACATTTTTATTTTGTATGGCGGCCATGTTTTTTTGTATGGCGGCCATCTTTTTTTTCAAATTTTCAAAATCGGCCCAAGGTTTGGGGCATATTTATTTCAAGCGGTACCCCCATCCGATTTATAGTTTCCGAGATCCCCTGAGCAGTTCCATCACGGAAACCACTTTCTGGTGATTTCGGATTTTTCTGGTTGGTTTCAAAACACCCTCTATCCAACGGTACAAAACACTACCCCCCACCATATCGGCAAGTACCACTTCTATTTCTGTCAATTATATGTCAGTCAGTGATGGTCTTCCAGTTTTATATTATATTAACTAGTATTTCGCCGCGTGCGCGAGCTGCTAAAGCAGCTCGCGTCAGTTATTTTTAGGGCTACCTATCGACTACGGTTCTAAAGTTATCTAAACCTTTTTGTTCTGAAAACAAACTTTTGTATGGCGGCCATCTTGAAAAATGGTGGAATCCAAGTGATTTTGTGGTGTGAGCAGTGTGGGGGGGGCGGCTGCTTTTTTCCCCTAGACTACGATTTTAAAGTTTTGTTTGCCATTTTTTAGTATGGCGGCCATCTTGAAGAATGGCGGAATTTATGGAGTGCGAGCTGCTTAAGCAGCTCGCGCACTCCAACAAGGACGGAAGACGAAACTCTTTGTACGTAGTACAAGAAGTTTCTTCTTGCAAAACAAGTTTTAATTAAATTAAATTAAAAAGTTTTTATGACAAGCTTTTATGATCTAGCAGCCACATCATGACGAAGTTTACAACGGGCTATCACAATTCAATGTATGTACGAATGTCATGTCTGTCCTATTCTCTGTTGAGGAGTTCCCTCGCCGGAAGTCAATCCTGGGTGTATCAGCCATTTAGAACAGGCTATTATGGTTAAATTTATTTACAAAATGTTGTGTCTGTACTATTCACCGTTGAGGAGTTCCCTCGCCGGAAGTCAACCCTGGGTGAAGCAAGTGAAGCAGTCGAATACAAACCTCCACCTTTAGAAAGTCGGTTACAAACAAAACAAGAACCGACTTGAAGATTAAACTTATATATTTTGTTTTTGGACTTTTATAACAATCTTGGATTTTTATGGCGTAAGCGAGCTGCAAGCCATTATAACAAAATTATCCTAAAAATGGGGAAATTAGTTATATTGGCAACACTGCTCTTCATCATCTAAAATAAAAATTAGCCCACTCAGACTGCCAACTGTCCCTAAACTAATTTTACGCACGGACACACACAGAATTACAAACAAAGAATACACATTTCCCGCCCTTTTTATTGAGTACAGTATCGATATTTTTGTTTCGATACCATATCCCTAGTAATGTCTTGTAATTTGTAATCTGATGTTTACAATCAATGTACAAAAGTCCCAAAAACCCTCCGAAATCAAACAAGATATCAGGTATACAAATGGGTCTTTACATTCCAAACCTAGGCTAACCTCCCGCGCAGCCTCGAATATATCGTGTGCGTGTTTTAAGGCTTGCCAGCGCCATCTAGTTACGCGTTTTGAACTAAAACATGATTAGCCTAATTTTACTCTAAACAATCAACGATATATATATATATATATATATATATATATATATATATATATATATATATATATATATATATATATATATATATATATATATATATATGTACCTGAGGACATGCACTTTTAGTTTAATGTTTTACGTACCTACAATAAATCATTTATCTATTTTATGTATTATAATGACAGAATATGAAGGTGCGATATGACTCCGTAAAGAAATTTAATCAATTAGCGACTTTTGCTACGACGCAATAAAGTTCAATTCAGCTCGCGTAACGCTGCATACCTACCAGTATTGGGCAGGTTGCGGGTTGATTCCCACGACAGGAAAAATGTTTGTGCACAGAAAAAAAAAGCGCTAGCATTAGTTTCGTGTCTGGGTGTTGTGGGACTGGGGGTGGTGTGATTTTATACAAATTTACTCTATGTGCGTCCAGTGGTCGCCGCGATCTCGCACTGGCAGTGTAAACTCGCCCCTTTATGAATAGCATATGTCCAGCATTGGATTGCAATAGGCTGATGATGGTGACAAAGGTGCAGTTGTCAATTGCGTCACAGAATAATTAATAGTAGTTGCAAGAAGATATCCTATCTATTATATCCTACTTAGGATAGCCCTTTACACCCGACGATATACGATAGTGCGAGTAACTTTAAAAAAATCTCAAGACCGCGCGGATTCATATTTGTGAACGCAATCGACGACGATCCATCGTGAGAGATGTAAACTTGCGCGTAGTGGCGCCCGAGTCGTGGAATGGGTTGTTAGTTTGTGTCAATCAGAGGTTAAAGATGGCTGTGTATTTTGATCCGACCGGCGACACGTGTAAGTATTGTGTTTTACTGATTATTGTTATATTTTGACTATTGTTTTTGTTTTATTTTATTATATACACATTAATCAAATGAACTATTAACTATTTTTGCTATTTTGTTTTGTAAGTAACAAATAAATTGTACCTAAACTTCAAGTAGCACGGTCGTGGCCCTTCGGTCATAACCCTATAAATTGATTTCAACTTAGTTTTTTGTTTATTGATTAAAAGTTGGTATTTTGGCTAAGAAGTTGTTTGTTTTAGTGCTTCCTATATCTGATGACCGTTTCTTCGAATTCCTTGGCGATGGAACTGAGTCAGACATCGAAGAATTCCACGACGAAGAAGATTCAGAAGCAGGGCCGCGTATTCTCACTGATATTGTAGCGAGAACGAGAATTCTGAGGGTTCAGGCGATGAAATAGAACCCAAACCTCGTAAGTCAGATAACGACCCTAAATAGGGGACACTGTCCTAGTACTACTTCGCGGCAAATTGAAAGCAGAGGGAGTTCTCGTGGTACTACTTTGCAGCGAGTGCAATCACGAAGAGGACGTTTTCGTACTACGGCGAATCGACGGGATCAGCAGCAATATGTTCATGGAGACTCCTGGAAGAATATTATTCCTTTTACCGATAAGCCACATGACTACTAAGTGTACCAAAAAACCCAGTTCGTACACCATCCGAATATCTTCATGATTATTTTGATGAAAGTTTCTATGAGGATACTGCTCGGTGTACAAACTTATATCACATGTGAAAGACTGGCCTAGAACTTAAAACTGAAATAGCTAAAGTGTTTGGTGTGCATATTCTCATGGGATATCTTCCATACCCACGAATGCCGATGTACTGGCGAGCTAAAATGAAGATTGGACTTATTGCCGACAAAACAGTTCGCGACCGATTTATAACTTTACGCAATGTTCTTCGTGTAGTTGATCACGGTCAGCCAACTGAAACTGAGTCCAACAACCCACTTTGGAAGGTGCAACCGATATATCAAACGGGTTCAGGATACCTGCAACAAACTGGAAAAAGTTCCATCCTATTATTCTATAGATGAGTAGATGATACCTTTCACTGGCCGATGCTGATACAAAAATGATTGCCTAGCAAATGATTACCCGAGAAAGGAAATTCTGACACAGCTGGATTATCGTTTCAGTGTTGTTGACACTTCTAACTAGTTTTCCAGAAAAAGACCGCCGCGACGACATAGACGTCGATTCTGAAAACGAGCCACCGCCTATCAATAGGCAATACAGACCAATACGCCCATCACAGGGCAAAATATATGATGGATATGATCACCTGGCTGTGCTTGATGACATGAAGGCACCAAGGTCTTACATGATGGAGGGAAGCCATAGCCGATCAAAGATTAAATGTTCCAAGTGTGGTGGTTACCTGTGTCTTTCTCGAAACCAAAACTGTTTCCAATTTTATCACCTCAAACCATAATATGTAGTTACAATTTTTCAAGCTATGTGGTTTTGCTTCTCTCTACTATAAATTAAAATGATTAGTGACCTCTTTTTTTCCTAAAAATGAAAATAATTGTTATTCTATTAGGTATTTTAAGTTTGTCAGAGGTTGACTTTGATAATTTTGAAATTTTACTGATTTTTGTTACAGAATTAGTTAGAAAGAGGTTTAATTTATTGTTAAATGATAAAAACTTATTAATGAATAAGTTATTCAAATAAATATATAATAATAAATACTTAATTCGTTGTTTTTTTAAAGAAAAATTAAATTTTTAAGATAACACTCACTATTGTGAGACTTGTAGCTTATACCTAAGTGTCACGATCGTGAGGGCACCTTTTCAGGAAAACTGAAAATTCTGGGTTTTTTTCTGCATTTTTCCTAGCTTCCTTATACTCCTAGAAATCCCTCCAAATAACTTTTTCCTAAATGTTTGCAACTTTTTTCTTTCGGGTGTAAAGGGATAGTAGGTATTTAGGTAAGAAGTGTAAACATATACAACACTAAACATTTACCTACCCGGAAGATATAGCTTTAAGCGATAAGACCGCCCTTTTATCATCAGCCCATCACGTTTCCACTGCTGGGACACGGGCCTTCTCTCATACAGAGAATATGGGCCATAATCCACCACGATGGCCCAGTGCGGGTTGGTGGATGTCACATTTCCTTGAATTTTTGTGATAAAGTCTTGGACATGTCGGTTTCCTCATGATGTTTTCCTTCACCGTTTTTAGAGCGAGCGTTAAAATCCACACACAACTTAAGTCAGTAGAACTTGGGTGCGTCGGATCGAATGTCGCACGTGCTCCCACTGAACCACACTCGCTCCGCCCTTTGCGACACTTATATTGTTAATTTTGTCATTTTAATTTTATCCTAACATAGCCTATGTACCTAACTACATGTACTTTTAGTTCAAAACCTACAGGCCTAGCGCACTCCGCACTGTAGGTACGAAGCTACAAGTACATAGCCGGACACCGACGGCGGGTCGCGCGTCGTTACACGTGCCGCGTCAGAAGAGATAAGAGCTATGCGATTGAAAGAGAGGCGCTCTGTAGGTTAATATGACTGGTAGGTATGCAGCGCTACGCAAGCTAAATTGAATTTTATAGCGTGACCCTGCTCCAATGACTTATAGTTAAGTGCAGATTTTGCACGCTCGCTCTGAAACAGTGAAGGAAAACATCGTGATGAAACCCGCTTACGCGCTTTGGAGTGGTAGGCTCTGGCCGTGGTTGTAATACCACCCACCGAACAAAACCATACCGTCAAGCGACCTAGTCGTGTTTCGGGATGATGTTCGGTGAACCATCGGGGAGACGGGTCTGAGCAGCCGCTCATCTGCCGTCTCTCTCTAGATCTATGTGCTCCATCTTAGGCCACATCAGGCGAGATAGTGGCCAAACATAGATCTATGAAGCGTAAAAAAATCATGACCCTTATGACCTAGCCAATAAGGGTTATTATAAGTTTGAGTATCTCCGGCTGTATATTTTTTACGCCTTCGATCATTTTGATTCATTCCCAATTCCTATTCGTTCGCTTACGTATGTTATATTAAACTCTTATTAGTCTAAGTAATAATAATTAATGCTTGAGGTTTCTAAATAAAGTTTAATCACAGAACACTAAGAAACATAAGCATCACTCCGCAAAGAAATTTAAACAAATAGCGACTCTTGCTATGACGCAATAAAATTCAATTTGAACCCCCGGGGGGTATATTATTTTGTTGTAACAATTACAACCGTAGTTTGAAGCATTTTAGGTTGAATTTAGATTGTTACTAAATAAGTAGCTTCACCGCTAATCCGTCGGCGCTGCTGCTAACTTTCTTAAATACCTATTCTAACGTTCCACGTTACTTTCTTAATTATTTCGTCTCTTACTTCATAAGAACCTTTTCCGGACAATAACAAACACAACAAAAAAAAAATTGGCGAAATTGGTCCAGCCGTTCACGCATGTGACCGCATGATGCCGTTACCAAGGAAAATAAGTACCTATTCATAACACAATACCTACTTAAATATAGGTACCTACTGTACAATTTGAGGTCTTATCGCTAAATCATGTTTGTGTATAAAAAACATTTATATCTAGGTACTTACCTACTTAACCCTAGAAAGATAGTAGGTATGTGTAAAATTTTCGCATGCACGTTCGAAATATTGCTCTATCTTTTTAAATAGTGCGAATCCGTTGCTGTGCGTTTAAGACATCTCACTCAATCAATCAATCAATCAATCAAAAGTTCTTTATTCAATTTTGTCGTCACAGACGCACTTATGAACGTCAATTATTACAATGACTCTACCACCGTATCGGAAAAAAAACCACTACTCAGAAGATACGGCAAGAAACTGAGGGGCATATTTTTTTAGAACTTTTGTTACAATATTTTATGTTTGTTTTTGAAAATATTATTTTTCTTATGTGCCAGTTGGCTACTTGGCAGAAGCGGAATGTTCCATGCATCTTTGTCTTCTATGTTATTACTAACTTTATAGTATGCTTTTTTTATTAGAATATGTTTCACCCTAAATTTGAATCTACTTTCTGTGAGCTCCGTTATACATTTTGGAATTTTATTGTAAAAACGTACACAATTGACCATGAAGGACTTATTCGTTTTACTCAGTCTAAACCTAGGTACTGCAATTCTATCTTTATTTCTAGTGTTTATGTTGTGGTGGTCACTATTCACCTTGAATTTGTGCAGATTTTTACGAACATACATTATATTTTCATAAATATACAGAGAAGGTAAAGTTAATACATTAATTTGTTTAAAGACTTCTCTTAATGATTCGCGAGGACCTAACTCATAAATAGCGCGAACCGCCCGCTTTTGTAAAATAAAAATTGCTTCTATATCCGCGGCAGACCCCCACAGCAAAATGCCATATGACATTAACAACAAACCAACAAAACTAAAACGCGACTCAGCACTCCCGCGGTGGTGACATATGAAACCGATACACCGCGGGTCATCGCTTCGCCTACCGAGTCACTGCAGGTTGTTGACCGAGTGACCCCTCCGTCACCCGTCGTCATACCTCAGCCTGTGACGTCAGCTGCTGCTGCACCGCCACCTCCATCCCGGCGTCAGAAGCAGTCTTACGCCCAGGTATCCCGAGCCTCGCAGCCAGCAACATCAGCTGTGTTACGAACTACTTCTGCAGCTGCCCGTAGCCTGACCAACGACGGCTTCACGCTCGTGGAGAAAAAGCGCCGGCTTCGACAGATTAGCCGTAATCATCGTGGCACCGCCACGGTTACAACTTCAACGTTGCGTGTTGTAACCCCGACCATCAAGATATACCTCTCCCGCCTGGACAAAGAGACGAAAGGTGAAGAAGTCCTTCGATACGTCCGGGAGAGAATAAGCATGTACCGGAATTCGCGTGAGGAGTCCATCAACCTGAGTTTGTCGCGGCTGGAGCAGATTAGGACCACTGACTTCAAGTCCTACGCGCTCCAGGTTCCAGCGGAACACGCGAAGATGTTCCTCGCCCCGGACTCCTGGCCTGCAGGGATAGTCTACCGCCGGTACAGGGAAAGTAGGCGAAAACAATTCCCTGTTGTAGCTTCATAAAAATAGTTTTTAATATTATAATATGTATGTTAGTCTGTAAGGTATATATAATATGGGTCTTAGAATTACTTTAGTCACTTATGTAACTATTGTTTTCTTAAGTTACCTGAAATAAAGAAGTAATAATAAATAATAAATAAATAAAATAAATTAAGCTGTGGAAGTATGCAAAGTAAACTAACCGAGCCGTAGCTACATATATCCGTTAATTGCCTAATTTTACTAACCGCGTATGCAGCAGAACTAAGTTTTCCTGATAGAGCATCTTTCATCTTTAGCCCATCACGTTTCCACTGCTGGGACACGGGCCTTTCTCTCATACAGAGAGTATATAAAAATCCACCACGCTGGCCCAGTGCGGCTTGGTAGATGTATGTCCTTGAATTTTTGTGATAAATTCTTGGACATGTCGGTTATATATCTTTAGGTAAACCTGTTTTATTAGAAAAAATGCCAATCATCGCGAGATATAATTATGCAGTACCTAGAAGGATTGTAGTATGCTTGCGCACTACTGCTTGGCGCCAGAAACACTGACCGGTTGTACCTATACTATATGTTTATGTACCTATGTACTCCATCCAAAGGTTTTCTGGAAGAGATCGCTTTATGTGATAACACCGCCAAATAAATTAAAAGCGGTATTATTAACATTTACCTTTATAACCATTTATTTATGACCAATTAAAAAAACACAGTACCTACTTAAATATAGGTACTACTGTACAATTTGAGGTCTTATCGTTTAATCCTTTTATCAAGTTTGTGTAAAAAAACATTTATACCTAGGTGCCTACTTAAAATACAATACAATTAGGTACCTAAATCTAAATAGGTCTAAATAGGAAAACTTGAAGTTTCTTGCTTTCGCACTTTGGATAGGCGTTATAATTATATTTGTTAAAGTGTGTGCCACAGACAGACAGAGCATATATCACGGACGATGTTAAAATAACAACATGGTTTTATCATTTCCCTAAACAACATCTAGTGATTTAACAAATACCTGTCGCCAGAAAATGGGGATACCAGGAATTTTACAAAATCCCTACGGATACGACGCCGACGTACAGTTTTAATAAATGGGCTCTCGCCAGAACTCTTGCTTTTTAACGTAATAATCTAATAAAATACATTTGACATGGACACTAAGCGCACAAGAGGAAAAGGTACCTACGCGTCAAAACACGTGCCAGTCAATCCTATCAAAACGCACCCACCCCCGCGCCACCACGTGCACCCCTTTCTTTTGATGTCGCCGCCCACGCGCCGCAACTGCACTAAATAAAATACCTACCAATTATAAAAACCGTGTATTTTGTACCTACATGTGCAACACTAAGGCACAAAACAGATAAGTAATCTGTTTTGTGACTAACCCTTCAGATGTCTAAGACTGTGCAACCCACGATTTCAGCGGTGGTCCCATATAAATTTTATCGAAATTCATTCAGCACTTTTTGAAAAAATAGCAAAAGCAAAAAATATAAGTTTAATCTTCAAGTTGGTTCTTGTTTTTTTTTTTAACCGACGAGTTCTTGGATATGCCGGTCTCCTCTTGCAGAATCTCTCTAATTTATTAGCTAAACTGTTTTCAGATGCTCACAGGGACTCTGACTTTTGATTTAGTTCCATGTCAGTACCTCATGACATGGAATTATCACATACCATGACACTAATTTAGCATGTTTAAGTAGATAACAACATGAAACTGACACATAGCTTTAGTTAAAACTCTACATTATAAAATTATGATTTATGATGACTTACAGGACAAATCATTACACTCATATAATTACTATAGTATATATGAATGTATACATAGGTACCTAAATAGGTTTTTGTTTCAGTTCTTTAATATACCTACTTACTATAAACCTAATTCACCAACCTAAGTCAACTCGATCGACGCCTACCCAAGAATCGAATGCTATTTATGACATACATACATAAGTACCTACTTAAATAATAATCAAAGGCAATGAATGTAATCGATGCGCCTAGAATATAATATCTATGTTATTAGATGACAAGAAGTGTCTTATGTCGTTACCTAGGAGAATATATACCTACCTAGGTACCTACTTAATATTTGAATATGATTCTTACATTAAAATTGTCTATAACTTACCTACCTGAATCACGTACGAATTTTGGGGACTATGATTAACGACATGTAATATTTAATACCACGAGTTCAGTTCTCAGCCGAGGATCTACATCATAAATACCTAGGTACATAATTTTTTCTTAAACGTCGAATATGGTCGCTTATGCAACTTATGTAAAATTAGCTTACTGGGAATAAGTTTTGGATAAAGATCACTTTTCTAAATCTTATCGCCTCGACTCCAAAAACACTCTATAAGTTTACTAAACTACCACTCCTATATTGTAACAAAATGAATTTTGTACACGCGAGCCGGACGACACCTTTGCTTTTTTGCTTGCTCTAATACATAAGCATCTAACGTTTACCTACTTAAAATTGAAAGCAAATGCTGAAAATTGTATGTGACCTCACGAAATATTTTAAAAATATAACAAAAATTATAGACACATTAACTTTAATCTTTAATAACAATATTTCTATAAATGTGGTTATAAAGTTGTATATATTGACTACTCATTTTCCGTTATCCGTCGTCAGCACAGCCGGAGTAATAGCATAGAATAATTAATTATACAAGTACAGAAGGCTCATATGTGAGTGTCTCTAAAACAGTTAAATAAATAGCGACGCAATAATGTGCAATAGGGGATCGGACAGTAAGTGTTTAAAATTAGCCATAATGTATAAAAATAATAATTTAATTAAATAAAGTCTTAAAAGTAGGTACCTATTGTTAGAGGCGGATATAATTAAAACTCAGAAGCCATTTTAGTTGTTTATTCGATCAAATTCGAACGCACAAGAAGACCGTGCTATCACCGTCACCACCCACCTTCGCATAAAAATATCTGTCCTGCCATATTGAAAAATCAAGAGTTGTGTTGTAAAGCTCATAGATGGCGCCACTAGGTGACATCTATACGTTTGACGTTTGGAATGAATAATGACAACTGACAGATGACAGCTGGTGTGACAGAGACAACACATCTTATTATACCAATAGATTCATATACAAACACCATGCCTATCACTCGGCCTTTCCTGACAAATAATTGCGACCTCGTAATTATACAATAAAATAGTCTTTAAAATAACAAAATATTACTTAATTTTTATGACTACGATTCTTATGATTATGATATAGTATGTTTTATTACACGTTACGACGAGAGAGAAGAAAAAAAAATAATTACATTACAATGTTAAATTAAAGTTTCTCAGAATATCAACTATACATATGATTGTGTTTTATTATATTTTATAAATCTTTATTGGGACATACCCTTTCGATTTTTATACATTCATTGCGGGACACACCCGGTTGAGCAATGATTGTATAATGGGACACACCCTTTTGATTTTTACACGATCACTACGGGACACACCCTGTTGAGCAGTGATTGTGTAATGGGACACACCCTTCTGATTTATACATAACCATTACGGGACACACCCTGTTGAGCAATGATTATGTAATGGGACACACCCTTTTGATTTTTACACCTTCATTGCGGGACACACCCTGTTAAGCAATGACTGTGTAATGGGACACACCCTTTTGATTTATACATAACCATTACGGGACACACCCTGTTAAGCAATGATTATGTAATGGGACACACCCTTTTGATTTATACATAACCATTACGGGACACACCCTGTTAAGCAATGATTATGTAATGGGACACACCCTTTTGATTTTTACACATTCATTACGGGACACACCCTGTTAAGCAATGACTGTGTAATGGGACACACCCTTTTGATTTATACATAACCATTACGGGACACACCCTGTTAAGCAATGATTATGTAATGGGACACACCCTTTTTTTCTGTACCATGATCGAAAGAACACTACGAGAAGTTGGAACTCCAGCGTAAGGCGCAATCCAACATGATAGCCATTTTTTTTTTACATCATTCATGTTTATACATCATATTATTATTTATTATGTTTATACACTGATTCACTTATTGTTATTAATTATTACTATAACTATTATTTATTATCTCATCAACGTCTTCCTTTATTATAATAATCATTAATTATTAAACTACTGGAGTAGGTATAGGTACTACCGTGTAACCTAATTTGTCGTTATCATCTTTGCCATCTTCAGAATCGTTCATTGCTTGTACTATAAACTTTTTCAGTCTGTCAGCAGCTCATTGTTGTATATTCTACCTCTTTTATTAAATAATATAACCCTGTATCGATCGTTATCAAATATTTTTATAATTTTATAAGTTTAACGTATTTTATCAATGTATATTTTATCAACGGCTTTTCCAATAGTTAATCCTTTCTTAATAACACGTCTTTGAACACGTACCAAGTCTCCTTTCTGAAACTTAATACTTGAAATCCGGTTCTTGTCGTATCAAAATTCAAATTTCATAAGTTCTTTATTCAATTTTGGCATCACAGACGCACTTATGTACGTCAATTATTACAATGACTTTACCTTTGTATCCGAAAATGCACTACCCAGAAGATACAGCACGAAACTGAAGGCCATTTTTATTAGAACTTTTGTTACAGTATGTTTGTTTCTCACAATATTACGGTTCTCATGTGCCAGTTGGTCACTTGGCAGAAATGGAATGACCCACGCATCTCTGTCTTCCATGTACCAACGGTATAGTATTTCTTTTTTATTATTAGAATATTTTTCAAACGAAATTTAAATTTACATTTTGTGATCTACGTTGTACATTTAAAAATTTTATTATAAAACCGTCCGTAATACCGTGTATCGTTCCTTAGTTTGTTAAATAGACATAGCCATGATGTTTTCGGCAAAATATAAACATACATTCGAAACGTACTGAGTTCGATTCGGTAAATCTATTTCAAAACAAGTTTGACATAGGGTCGGGGTTGATAACTTAAAGGGAATTTTGAGTAAAACTATAACAATAAAATCCTTTCATTTCTTTTTAAATCCGCGTCGCACATACTTGATTAGGTACTTGACCTGACCCAATGAGTAGAGTATAAGGTCAAAGTTTCATGTGGCATATTATATACGTCTATACATCCCATGTTACCGTATGTTTTGTCACTGATTTGCTCAGGTGTATCGATTTCTTTGCCTAAAGACCTAAGCTCAGATCGACGAACTTGAATCGTATATCACGTATCAACTTCTTCGTCAGTTTATATAATAATACGATTCAAGTCCTTTTCCAGTACGATATTATGAGGTAATTTTTAGATAATTGGCACTTCATGAATGTTTGAGAGAGACAACTTAGAGCTACAAACTGTAGAAATAGTAAAGGCAGATTCAGTCAGTAGAGTCAGTTGAGTCAGTTTTCGCATTTCTTTTCTGCATCCAGACTTCAATTTGAGTATAGGAAAGAAATGGGTAAACATACAAACTTACCTTTTTTTTCAAAGCCATGTTAACATAAGTTAAAATTTTTAACATATTTTATTTGTATCATGTGTTTAGAACCTTTAAAAATGCTCTTTTGTCCCTATTTAATGATAATTGATAAAATGATATTTAACTTTGACTTTGACTGTGGCATCCGACGTTTTCGTGATGCCAATACCAAGACGATTACTAATGCACACCCTACTATCATGCCATTTTCTTGTAGATCGTCGCGAACTACCAAAACAGGAATATTAGCATTAGGCCGTTAGGCCATGTCGGAGGCCTTCCGGCGGTCTAAAAAAAACTCCGACACCAGGGTTGGCTACACACCCACACGAGAGAAGAAAAAGCATTAATATCATCAATACTGAGCTTCAGATAGCTTTCGCCTTCCGGTAAAATGATTTGTCCTCCAATACCATTAATGCTCGTTTGGTATTGTCTATTGTATGTAATTTGAACCTGATTTTCCGCGCGTATGGTGATAGTGTTACATGCATTTCCTAAATCAATAAATCCGGTCAAGTCAAAACCATTCGATTTTTTTTTATTTTTTTTGGTTTTGTGGTATTTGTGAATCTTGCAATCACCTTCATCAAAAGGATGAATTTCGGACTTTTATTCTGACTACCTTCACCTTTGTGAACCTTTTTGGAGCCTGTTACATTGAGGTTTGTTGCATTTTAAATTGTAGCAATCGTCACGCTCATGACCTATTTTACTGCAGTAAAGAATATTTCTTAGATAACCGGCAAACCTACGTTTTATATCAGGCCGTAATATAATTAGTACAATGTGAGTTTTTTTACACTGCTAAAAGTTATGACCTATTGTTCCGCAAGTAAAGCATTTTGTCCTAAAAGGTTTCATACTAGCAATGGAAATTATTGTTACACTAATTAATTTAATTAGCATGCGAAATATTGTTCGTTAGCATGATATGTGTTAGTTAGTTCGACGCTAATTGCTAATAGGAATTACGTAACGTGTATTATGAAATTATTGAAAAATAGAAATATACTCATGATCATAGATCCTACGTGTTTGGCCTTAAATGCTCTCTCTGCTTTAATGGCAATGACTAAAAGAATGAACTAAAAGACTCAAGAATGACTAAATCAAACAAAATTAATTTAGAAATCTACCTTAAAAATCACTGAGAATAGACGCACGGCGGAACGGGATGCTCCGTCGATTCGCAATCGCAACAGCATTAGTATTAGCACAGCGCCGCCGTAGTTCGCATTCGTATGGCATGCTAAGCGATGCGAAGTGGTGTTCCAAGAGATGAATTATTATATTTATATGATATTTATAGCATTCATCGGATTTCACAACTACAATTAATTTAATAAATGTTAAAATAAATTTATCCGCTTATTTATACTGTAAATGCTAATTAAACCAACGTTATTCCACTAACTAACTCAGTTGTTCTTGGCAATTCATCGTTAGTCACAATTTGTGAGTTAACTACATCACCTGTCAAATAATTAAGTAGAGATAGCGTATCCCTTCAACCTGCACCACGAGCTCCCGTCTTTAACAATGAGTCACTTAATGTATTAATTATAACGTCACAAATCATGTGGGGACCACACACGTTCACAAAAAATACCTAGCGATAGCTTTTTATAATAAAAGTCTATTTACTACCCGTTTGTCCTAGCTCTTTGCGATAGTCGCGAAGTCATGAAGTTTGGCAGCCAGCTAGGGTCCAGCAGGGAAAAAAATCAGCCAGTTGCTTCTCCCATTCCTCCCATGGTATATCGATGTCTTGCTGGTGTCCAAACTACCGCAAAGCGTTGCTGTCCAAGCTCGCAGTCATGTGGTAGCTAAGCGTTTTGTCGTCTCAGCCATAGATTCTCTCCAGGTAATCCAGTCGGTACAACCATATGAAAACAAATAAAGTATTAGAATTTTCGTTGTATTTCAGGGCCATTAGCAGGTTTTCAAATTTTTCAAATTATTGCTAAAATCAGTTATAAGTTTGCTTGTTGTAACATTCATCTGACTTTCTGGTTCAAAATTTTGTGGTGGTGCAATTACAATACAATACAATACAATAAAGCTTTATTGAATACGAAACACGGGAAAAACAATAGTTGACAAAGTTAATAAACAGTGGGTACAATGGGCGGCCTTATCGCTATGCACAATTTCTTACAGAAACAATCGTTATCGTCAGATTACAATCGTTATTGGGGCGTTAGAGGAATATTAGAAACATTTGAAGTGGTTAGTCATACCTTGAGAGTCTGTAACACATTGTGGATCGTCTTGTAATGTCGCCGATTCTTCAAACTCCTCGCAGATGATCCTCGTCCGGTTTCAGATTGTGTTCGTGGTGTTTTCTGCTTTATAAAATGTTCTAGCATATTTTCCAATCCACAAAGTCGTTCCATATTGTTCAATCATGAGCCCTGTCCTTTTCTAGGCTTCTAGAGTAGCGGGCGGCTCATCATTTTCAGATGATTCCGTTACAGGATGTCGCAGGCGCCGATGGCTTATTGTGGATCGTTTTGAGCACTTTTCAAAGAGCACAAGAGAAAAATTGCCCTTCTATCCCACGCGCTGATATGTTAGAGGCGGATATAATTAAAACTCAGAAGCCATTTTAGTTGTTTATTCGATCAAATTCGAACGCACAAGAAGACCGTGCTATCACCGTCACCACCCACCTTCGCATAAAAATATCTGTCCTGCCATATTGAAAAATCAAGAGTTGTGTTGTAAAGCTCATAGATGGCGCCACTAGGTGACATCTATACGTTTGACGTTTGGAATGAATAATGACAACTGACAGATGACAGCTGGTGTGACAGAGACAACACATCTTATTATACCAATAGATTCATATACAAACACCATGCCTATCACTATGTTCAAATATTTTGTTTCAAATATTGCCGCGCAAAAGGTCACCTCAGTCGTATGACGTCACACGCAGGCGAACGAAACGACAAGCTCTACGAGAGCAAACTTGCAAAGTGATATATATTGTGAAGTTTAAAGATTTGAGGTATGTTGGAGAAAAACTCTGCATCGGCTTTTATAGCGTAAAAAAGCGCCCTCTCGCTGTTTCTCGACGAACTTCCTGGTCCGCCAGTCTTCCACGTCGATTCAAGGCGCCAAGCTACGGTCGATATTAACGCTTGCTCGATCCCGTAGATGGCGCGACACTCCGTACGCGTAAACACTGTGAATGTCGAAGCCACACAAGTAGAGTAGGGTGTACGGATTGCAGTACAGTTCAGTCTAACACAGTAAGTAATCTATAATTCAATAATCTAGTAGTATACATTATGGTTCCGGATTTATTCTGAGGTTCCGGTACAGATTAATAAATAGTTACATTCCATTTTGAAGGACATTGCAGCCAGCGAACTTAGAGTAGATTAGTAGATACCTACCTATTCTAGTCTATTAAACATCGAAAACTAATTTTTAACCGACTAATTAACCGAATAATGATGCAGTACCTACTTATGTAGGTACTGCATCATTTATCTAATGATATAAATTACCTAAGAAGATACACCATATATATACAAATATACATTTGTATATGTCACATCATACGTTTGCTTCCGTAAACCTATGTATTAATTAATTACCATTACTTCTTCTGTGTAACTAAAATGCAATCAAAATAATTCCACTTATAAAAAGTCCAAAAAGAGATTCTCGCTCAGGTGAATTCGAACCCGGCTATATCGTCCTTCGTAACCGTGTTTCAAACCGCTAGGCCAACTGACTGTTAAAGAAACTGTCGAAAATTGTCTATATATAATTATAGTCTCGAAAACCGTTCATTTATTAAGTAAATCTCGGAAATTACTGGTTCGATTTGCAAAATTCTTGAAGTAATAAAAAGCTAGTTTATCCTTGAGAAATATATGCTATTTATAGTTATAAATTATTTATAATTAAACACGAAATGACCGTATCTATGAATTTCAAATAAGCATATTTAATATATATCGGCGTGCGCTGCCAAAACGCCTTAAAATTCGTGTTTATAATGTGTAGCAAATTATTTGTTTTAAAGTGCTCTATAAAAAAGTCCGCGACACGATATATCTATCTAACATATTTGAGCAAGAATAAAGGTATTTATGTTTAAAGAAAAGAAGAAATTCAAAGCCGTTTTTTTCGATGTAATTATTAGATACAACATATTAATCCTTATTAAATTAAATACGATAATCGTAAAGGAAATTTTGTATAGATGAAGTTTGTCCTTTGAACCATATAAATCGAAACTATAGTTTAGGAGATAACGTGAAATGAATGAATGCCTATCTATAGTAACGGCACAGTTTATTTAATAGTTTGTATGAAGCTGTAACCATTTCCCGGTTTTCTATGTATTTTAACCAAATCTCGTAAACTACACAACTTATGAAGCTGAAATTTTCAGAGGAGGTTCCCGGTAGGGTGCCCGTATGCGCCGAGAAAGGACAAATTCACAGGGCCGGATCGAGGTGGTGAAACGGGGGTTCGAAGGTTAAATATATGAAATTTTCATGTTTTTTCAAAGAAAAGTATTAACTCTATATCTAGTATCGAGTAGCACTTGTGATTACCCGTGATCGACTCATACACGCCGACCCGCTAGAGCGTCGACGAATGGCTGAAAACTCGATTTGAAAGTGTGGCAAAAAACACAATATTTTACCGAAACGCCCACGGGGCGTTCAAATTTTTGTTTTTTTTATTTTTTTTATTTTTTTTATACACTGCAGGATACTGAAAAAATTTTTGTACTGCAAAAAGACGGGTACGGCAAAATCGCTCGAACAAACCGATCGTCCAAATTAGGGTCCGACAATTTCAAAATTTTGTGTTGTAATTTGCGGCGGCCATCTTGAATTTTACGCCATTTTTTTTTCAAAAATCGTAATCGGCGCCCCCGTTTTACTCGAAAATGAACCCCATATTGTCACGTGACATGGACATTTTCGAAGATACGACTGGCGGTCGTATCTTCGAAAATGTCTGAAATGATGGCCGCCATTTTGTTTTTTTAACATTTTCGATTTTATTGCTGAAAAAAAGGACATTTTCTATACGAATACGTATAAAACGTTATCCCACCGGTACTCCTTCATAGAAATACTTAACGTTAGGCGCCTGTTTTCAAAAATCGATATCTCGCAAAGTAGCCGGCCGACAGAGATGAAAATGATCAAATGTCATTTTCACTAACGTCAACTACCCGGTTGTGTGAAATTTCTATTCAAAATACTATTATTTCTACTTTTCATGTTTTCGGGGTAAATTTCCAAAATTACCCTAAAAATGGGGAAATTTTTTGAAAAGGGCAATACCTCTCGCCGTCTTCTACGACCGTCTCATACAAGTCGAGCAGCTCCGATGTGAGCTTCTGCCTCGAAAATAGGTTTGAAAATGTGCAAATTTCAATCGTTTTCCAAAATGGCCCCCGCGGCGTCCGCCATGTTGTTTTTATTTTTTGATATATTTTTTTTTACATACGTCAGGACATGACTGACGTTTCTGTATCAAAAACGTATCAGAATCGCGAAATCGCTTGAACAAACTAATTTTTCAAAGTAGGGTCTCGTGGTGCCCGTTTTTCGAGTTGAAATATTCGGCGGCCATCTTGGTTTTTTTGAATAAAAAAGTTAAAAAATCGAAATGAGCGTAGACGGTTTACTCGAAAACGACCCCCATATTGCCACTTTTGATACATTTTTTTTGAGATACCACCATGGTGTCGGCCGCCATTTTGTTTTTTTGGAAATTTTCGATTTTTCTGTCGGGTCGATTTTGATTCTCTATACGAATATATATAACACTATATCGCACCTCTTCTCCTTCATGCTTAGAATTTCTGTCAATGTGTTCGTTTTGTGGTGGTAATTGAGCTTTATATATAAGGGATCGGACTAGTATTTCGCCGCGTGCGCGAGCTGCTAAAGCAGCTCGCGTGGGGGGGTGGCTGCTGTTTTTTTTTTTAAAAGCTTCCTATCGATTACGGTTCTAAAGTTATCTAAGCCTTTTTGTTCTGAAAACAAACTTTTGTATGGCGGCCATATTGAAAAATGGCGGAATCCAAAATTTTTTTTCATAATAATAATCTTTGACCCAGAAAACCCCCCGATGCAAAATTTCAGTCGGATCGGAGCAACTTTCAAAATGGCCGCCATTTTTTTTTCTTTTTTTTTAATTTTTCCAACTTTTCCAAATTTCCCCCATCGCCCTCTATGACATTTGGTCGAGCACCCTATACCTATCTCTAACCGTTCAAAAGTTATTAACATTTTTATTTTGTATGGCGGCCATGTTTTTTTGTATGGCGGCCATCTTTTTTTTCAAATTTTCAAAATTGGCCCAAGGTTTGGGGCATATTTAGTTCAAGCGGTACCCCCATCCGATTTATAGTTTCCGAGATCCCTTGAGCAGTTCCATCGAGGAAACCAGTTTTTGGTGATGTCGGATTTTTCTGGTTGGTTTCAAAACACCCTCTATACAACCGTACTAAACACTCCCCCCCACCATATCGGCAAGTACCACTTCTATTTCTGTCAATTGTCAGTCAGTGACCTTTCAGTTTTATATAATAACTAGTATTTCGCCGCGTGCGCGAGCTGCTAAAGCAGCTCGCGTGGGGGGGTGGCTGCTGTTTTTTTTTAAAAGCTTTCTATCGATTACGGTTCTAAAGTTTTGTTTACCCTTTTTGTTTTGAAATCAAACTTTTGTATGGCGGCCATCTTGAAAAAAAGCTGGATTTCAAGTGATTGTGTGGCGTGCGCGAGCTGCTAAAGCAGCTCGCGTGGGGGGGGTGTTGCTTTTTTTATAAAAGCTCCCTATCGATTACGGTTCTAAAGTTATTTAAGTTCAGTTGTTCTGAAAAAAAGACTTTTGTATGGCGGCCATCTTGAAAAATGGCGGAATCCAAGTGATTTTGTGGCGTGCGCGAGCTGCTAAAGCAGCTCGCGTGGGGGGGTGTTGCTTTTTTTTTATAGACGCTTCCTATCGACTACGGTTCAAAAGTTTTGTTTGGCTTATTTTTCCGGAAAAAAAACTTTTGTATGGCAGCCATCTTGAAAAAAGGCGGAATCCAAAATTTTTTTTCATAATCGTAATCTACGACCCAGAAAACCCCCCGATGCAAAATTTCAGTCGGATCGGAGCAACTTTCAAAATGGCCGCCATTTTTATTTCTTTTTTTTTAATTTTTTCAACTTTTCCAAATTTCCCCCATCGCCCTCTATGACATTTGGTCGAGCACTCTATATCTATCTCTTACCGTTTAAAAGTTATTTGCATTTTGATTTTGTATGGCGGCCATGTTTTTTTGTATGGCGGCCATCTTTTTTTTCAAATTTTCAAAAATGGCCCAGGTTTTGGGGCATATTTAGTTCAAGCGGTACCCCCATCCGATTTATAGTTTCCGAGATCCCTTGAGCAGTTCCATCTCGGAGACACCTTTCCATGGATTTCGGATTTTTCTGGTTGGTTTCAAAACACCCTCTATCCAACAGTACCAAACACTACCCCCCACCATATCGGCAAGTACCACTTCTATTTCTGTCAATTGTCAGTCAGTGACCTTTCAGTTTTATATAGTATAACTAGTATTTCGCCGCGTGCGCGAGCTGCTAAAGCAGCTCGCGTGGGGGGGTGGCTGCTGTTTTTTTTTTTTAAAAGCTTCCTATCGATTACGGTTCTAAAGTTATCTAAGCCTTTTTGTTCTGAAAACAAACTTTTGTATGGCGGCCATATTGAAAAATGGCGGAATCCAAAATTTTTTTTCATAATAATAATCTTTGACCCAGAAAACCCCCCGATGCAAAATTTCAGTCGGATCGGAGCAACTTTCAAAATGGCCGCCATTTTTTTTTCTTTTTTTTTAATTTTTCCAACTTTTCCAAATTTCCCCCATCGCCCTCTATGACATTTGGTCGAGCACCCTATACCTATCTCTAACCGTTCAAAAGTTATTAACATTTTTATTTTGTATGGCGGCCATGTTTTTTTGTATGGCGGCCATCTTTTTTTTCAAATTTTCAAAATTGGCCCAAGGTTTGGGGCATATTTAGTTCAAGCGGTACCCCCATCCGATTTATAGTTTCCGAGATCCCTTGAGCAGTTCCATCGAGGAAACCAGTTTTTGGTGATGTCGGATTTTTCTGGTTGGTTTCAAAACACCCTCTATACAACCGTACTAAACACTCCCCCCCACCATATCGGCAAGTACCACTTCTATTTCTGTCAATTGTCAGTCAGTGACCTTTCAGTTTTATATAATAACTAGTATTTCGCCGCGTGCGCGAGCTGCTAAAGCAGCTCGCGTGGTGGTGGTGTTATTTTTTTTTTATAGAAACTTCCTATCGATTACGGTTCTAAAGTTATCTAAGCCTTTATGTTCTAAAAACAAACTTCTGTACGGCGGCCATATTGGAAAATGGCGCAATCCAAGTGATTTTGTGGCGTGCGCGAGCTGCTAAAGCAGCTCGCGTGGGGTGGTGTTGTTTTTTTTTTATAGAAGCTCCCTATCGATTATGGTTTTAAAGTTATTCTCTTTGTTCGGAAAAAAATCTTTTGTGTGGCGGCCATCTTGAAAAATGGCGGAATCCAAATTATTTTTTCAAAATCGTAATCTACGACCCCAAAAACCCCCCGATGCAAAATTTCAGTCGAATCGGAGCATATTTCAAAATGGCCGCCATTTTTCTTTCTTTTTTTTTAATTTTTCCAACTTTTCCAAATTTCCCCTATGGTCCTCTTTGATATTTGGTCGAGCACCCTATACCTATCTCTAACCATTCAAAAGTTATTTGCATATTATTTTCCCCAATTTTGTCCTGAAAAAAAACCGTTGTATGGCAGCCATCTTGAAAAATGGCGGAATCCAAATTTTTTTTTCATAATCGTAATCTACGACCCAGAAAACCCCCCTATGCAAAATTTCAGTCGGATCGGAGCAACTTTCAAAATGGCCGCCATTTTTTTTTCTTTTTTTTTAATTTTTCCAACTTTTCCAAATTTCTCCCATCGCCCTCTATGACATTTTGTCGAGCACCCTATACCTATCTCTAACCGTTCAAAAGTTATTTACATTTTTATTTTGTATGGCGGCCATGTTTTTTTGTATGGCGGCCATCTTTTTTTTCAAATTTTCAAAATTGGCCCAAGGTTTGGGGCATATTTAGTTCAAGCGGTACCCCCATCCGATTTATAGTTTCCGAGATCCCCTGAGCAGTTCCATCACGGAAACCACTTTCTGGTGATTTCGGATTTTTCTGGTTGGTTTCAAAATATCCTCTATCCAACCATACCAAAAACTTCCACCCACCATAACGGCATCTGGGAGAACAATTCTGTCAATATGTCAGTCAGTCAGTCAGTCAGTCAGTCAGTCAGTCAGTCAGTCAGTCAGTGATGGTCTTTCACTTTTATATAATATAACTAGTATTTCGCCGCGTGCGCGAGCTGCTAAAGCAGCTCGCGTGGGGGGGTGGCTGCTGTTTTTTTTTAAAAGCTTCCTATCGATTACGGTTCTAAAGTTTTGTTTACCCTTTTTGTTCTGAAAACAAACTTTTGTATGGCGGCCATATTGAAAAATGGCGGAATCCAAAATTTTTTTTCATAATAATAATCTTTGACCCAGAAAACCCCCCGATGCAAAATTTCAGTCGGATCGGAGCAACTTTCAAAATGGCCGCCATTTTTTTTTCTTTTTTTTTAATTTTTCCAACTTTCCCAAATTTCCCTCATTGCCCTCTATGACATTTGGTCGAGCACCCTATACCTATCTCTAACCGTTCAAAAGTTATTAACATTTTTATTTTGTATGGCGGCCATGTTTTTTTGTATGGCGGCCATCTTTTTTTTCAAATTTTCAAAATTGGCCCAAGGTTTGGGGCATATTTAGTTCAAGCGGTACCCCCATCCGATTTATAGTTTCCGAGATCCCTTGAGCAGTTCCATCGAGGAAACCATTTTCTGGTGATTTCGGATTTTTCTGGTTGGTTTCAAAACACCCTCTATACAACCGTACCAAACACTCCCTCCCACCATATCGGCAAGTACCACTTCTATTTCTGTCAATTGTCAGTCAGTGACCTTTCAGTTTTATATAATATAACTAGTATTTCGCCGCGTGCGCGAGCTGCTAAAGCAGCTCGCGTGGGGGGGTGGCTGCTGTTTCTTTTTTAAAAGCTTCCTATCGATTACGGTTCTAAAGTTTTGTTTACCCTTTTTGTTCTGAAAACAAACTTTTGTATGGCGGCCATATTGAAAAATGGCGGAATCAAAAATTTTTTTTCGTAATAATAATCTTTGACCCAGAAAACCCCCCGATGCAAAATTTCAGTCGGATCGGAGCAACTTTCAAAATGGCCGCCATTTTTTTTTCTTTTTTTTTAATTTTTCCAACTTTTCCAAATTTCTCCCATCGCCCTATATGACATTTGGTCGAGCACCCTATACCTATCTCTAACCGTTCAAAAGTTATTAACATTTTTATTTTGTATGGCGGCCATGTTTTTTTGTATGGCGGCCATCTTTTTTTTCAAATTTTCAAAATGGGCCCAAGGTTTGGGGCATATTTAGTTCAAGCGGTACCCCCATCCGATTTATAGTTTCCGAGATCCCTTGAGCAGTTCCATCGAGGAAACCAGTTTTTGGTGATGTCGGATTTTTCTGGTTGGTTTCAAAACACCCTCTATACAACCGTACTAAACACTCCCCCCCACCATATCGGCAAGTACCACTTCTATTTCTGTCAATTGTCAGTCAGTGACCTTTCAGTTTTATATAATAACTAGTATTTCGCCGCGTGCGCGAGCTGCTAAAGCAGCTCGCGTGGTGGTGGTGTTATTTTTTTTTATAGAAACTTCCTATCGATTACGGTTCTAAAGTTATTTAAACTTAATTGTTCTGAAAAAATAAAACTTTTGTATGGCGGCCATATTGGAAAATGGCGCAATCCAAGTGATTTTGTGGCGTGCGCGAGCTGCTAAAGCAGCTCGCGTGGGGTGGTTTTGTTTTTTTTTTATAGAAGCTCCCTATCGATTACGGTTTTAAAGTTATTCTCTTTGTTCGGAAAAAAATCTTTTGTATGGCGGCCATCTTGAAAAATGGCGGAATCCAAATTATTTTTTCATAATCGTAATTTACGACCTAAAAAACCCCCCGATGCAAAATTTCAGTCGAATCGGAGCATTTTTCAAAATGGCCGCCATTGTTTTTTCTTTTTTTTTAATTTTTCCAACTTTTCCAAATGTCCCCTATGGTCCTCTAAGATATTTGTTTGAGCACCCTATACCTTTCTCTAACCGTTTAAAAGTTATTTGCATATTATTTTCACCTATTTTGTCATGAAAAAAAACATTTGTATGGCAGCCATCTTGAAAAATGGCGGAATCCAAATTTTTTTTTCATAATTATAATCTACGACCCAGAAAACCCCCGGATGCAAAATTTCAGTCGGATCGGAGCAACTTTCAAAATGGCCGCCATTTTTTTTTCTTTTTTTTTAATTTTTCCAACTTTTCCAAATTTCCCCCATCGTCCTCTATGACATTTGGTCGAGCACCCTATACCTATCTCTAACCATTCAAAAGTTATTTACATTTTCATTTTGTATGGCGGCCATGTTTTTTTCTATGGCGGCCATCTTTTTTTTTAAATTTTCAAAATTGGCCCAAGGTTTGGGGCATATTTAGTTCAAGCGGTACCCCCATATGATTTATAGTTTCCGAGATCCCCTGAGCAGTTCCATCACGGAAACCACTTTCTGGTGATTTCGGATTTTTCTGGTTGGTTTGAAAACACCCTCTATCCAACGGTACCAAACCCTCCCCCCCACCATAACGGCAAGTACCACTTCTATTTCTGTCAAATGTCATGGTCTTCCAGTTTTATATAATATAAACTAGTATTTCGCCGCGTGCGCGAGCTGCTAAAGCAGCTCGCGTGGGTCGCTCGCGGGTGGCTGCTGTTTTTTTTTAAAGCTTCCTATCGATTACGGTTCCAAAGTTTTGTTTACCCTTTTTGTTTTGAAATCAAACTTTTGTATGGCGGCCATCTTGAAAAAAAGCTGGATTTCAAGTGATTGTGTGGCGTGCGCGAGCTGCTAAAGCAGGTCGCGTGGGGGGGGTGATGCTTTTTTTTATAAAAACTCCCTATCGATTACGGTTCTAAAGTTATTTAAGTTCAGTTTTTCTGAAAAAATGACTTTTGTATGGCGGCCATCTTGAAAAATGGCGGAATCCAAGTGATTTTGTGGCGTGCGCGAGCTGCTAAAGCAGCTCGCGTGGGGGGGTGTTGCTTTTTTTTTATAGACGCTTCCTATCGACTACAGTTCAAAAGTTTTGTTTGGCTTATTTTTCCGGGAAAAAAACTTTTGTATGGCAGCCATCTTGAAAAATGGCGGAATCCAAAATTTTTTTTCATAATCGTAATGTACGACCCAGAAAACCCCCCGATGCAAAATTTCAGTCGGATCGGAGCAACTTTCAAAATGGCTGCCATTTTTTTTTCTTTTTTTTTAATTTTTCCAACTTTTCCAAATTTCCCCCATCGTCCTCTATGACATTTGGTCGAGCACTCTATATCTATCTCTTACCGTTTAAAAGTTATTTGCATTTTTATTTTGTATGGCGGCCATGTTTTTTTGTATGGCGGCCATCTTTTTTTTCAAATTTTCAAAAATGGCCCAGGTTTTGGGGCATATTTAGTTCAAGCGGTACCCCCATCCGATTTATAGTTTCCGAGATCCCTTGAGCAGTTCCATCTCGGAGACACCTTTCCATGGATTTCGGATTTTTCTGGTTGGTTTCAAAACATACTCTATCCAACGGTACCAAACACTCCCCCCCACCATAACGGCAAGTCGGAGATCAATTCTGTCAATATGTCAGTCAGTCAGTCAGTGATGGTCTTCCAGTTTTATATTATATTAACTAGTATTTCGCCGCGTGCGCGAGCTGCTAAAGCAGCTCGCGTGGTGGTGGTGTTATTTTTTTTTATAGAAACTTCCTATTGATTACGGTTCTAAAGTTATCTAAGCCTTTATGTTCTAAAACCAAACTTTTGTATGGCGGCCATATTGGAAAATGGCGCAATCCAAGTGATTTTGTGGCGTGCGCGAGCTGCTAAAGCAGCTCGCGTGGGAGGGTGTTGTTTTTTTTTTATAGAAGCTCCCTATCGATTACGGTTTTAAAGTTATTCTCTTTGTTCGGAAAAAAATCTTTTGTATGGCGGCCATCTTGAAAAATGGCGGAATCCAAATTATTTTTTCATAATCGTAATCTACGACCTAAAAAACCCCCCGATGCAAAATTTCAGTCGAATCGGAGCATGTTTCAAAATGGCCGCCATTTTTCTTTCTTTTTTTTTAATTTTTCCAACTTTTCCAAATTTCCCCTATGGTCCTCTATGATATTTGGTCGAGCACCCTTTACCTATCTGTAACCGTTTAAAAGTTATTTGCATATTATTTTCACCTATTTTGTCATGAAAAAAAACATTTGTATGGCAGCCATCTTGAAAAATGGCGGAATCTATTGTTTTTTTTCATAATCGTAATCTAAGACCCAGAAAACCCCCCTATGCAAAATTTCAATCGGATCGGAGCAACTTTCAAAATGGCCGCCATTTTTTTTTCTTTTTTTTTAATTTTTCCATCTTTTCCAAATTTCCCCCATCGCCCTCTATGACATTTGGTCGAGCACCCTATACCTATCTCTAACCATTCAAAAGTTATTAACATTTTTATTTTGTATGGCGGCCATGTTTTTTTGTATGGCGGCCATCTTTTTTTTCAAATTTTCAAAATCGGCCCAAGGTTTGGGGCATATTTAGTTCAAGCGGTACCCCCATCCGATTTATAGTTTCCGAGATCCCCTGAGCAGTTCCATCACGGAAACCACTTTCTGGTGATTTCGGATTTTTCTGGTTGGTTTCAAAACATCCTCTATCCAACGGTACCAAACACTCCCCCCCACCATAACGGCAAGTACCACTTCTAATTCTGTCAATTATATGTCAGTGACCTTTCAGTTTTATATAATAACTAGTATTTCGCCGCGTGCGCGAGCTGCTAAAGCAGCTCGCGTGGGGGGGTGGCTGCTGTTTTTTTTTTAAAAGCTCCCTATCGATTACGGTTCTAAAGTTTTGTTTACCCATTTTGTTCTGAAAACAAACTTTTGTATGGCGGCCATCTTGAAAAATGGCGGAATCCAAAATGTTTTTTCATAATAATAATCTTCGACCCAGAAAACCCCCCGATGCAAAATTTCAGTCGGATCGGAGCAACTTTCAAAATGGCCGCCATTTTTTTTTCTTTTTTTTTAATTTTTCCAACTTTTCCAAATTTCCCCCATCGCCCTCTATGACATTTGGTCGAGCACCCTATACCTATCTCTAACCGTTCAAAAGTTATTAACATTTTTATTTTGTATGGCGGCCATGTTTTTTTGTATGGCGGCCATCTTTTTTTTCAAATTTTCAAAATCGGCCCAAGGTTTGGGGCATATTTAGTTCAAGCGGTACCCCCATCCGATTTATCGTTTCCGAGATCCCCTGAGCAGTTCCATCGAGGAAACCAGTTTTTGGTGATATCGGATTTTTCTGGTTGGTTTCAAAACACCCTCTATACAACCGTACTAAACACTCCCCCCCACCATATCGGCAAGTACCACTTCTATTTCTGTCAATTGTCAGTCAGTGACCTTTAAGTTTTATATAATAATAAATGTCCTGTCCTTTCCAGGCACCTTCCTGCTTCGCGATTCTGCGCAAGAGGAGCATCTATTCAGCGTGTCGTTCCGCAAGTACGGGCGGTCGCTCCACGCACGCATCGAACACTATCAACATCGGTTCAGCTTCGACTCGCACGACCCCGCCGTGTTCGCCGCGCCCACTGTTACGGGACTCATCGAGCATTACAAGGTATTACGAACGTTCTAAGGTACCTCACTAATCAATCGATAAGCGTTTTTTTACGCTTTATAGATGTACTAGCTGCGCCCTGCGGTTTCACCCACGGTTTCCCGGGATAAAAAATAGCCTATGTGTTACTCTGATGTGTAAGCTATATTATTGTAAAGTTTCATCAAAATACATTCAGTAGTTTTTGCGTGAAAGAGTTACAAAGGTACACTAAAACGCTCGCTTTAAAATTAATTTCACCATAGAATTTTGACACAGTTTGTAAAGAAATGCATAGATAACTGTTACTTAAAGTATTTTAGCAAATATAGTGTTTACAAAATACTAAGATGCCAAACAAAAGGTATTTAAATACATGATACAAAATTATCTTTAAAAAGATACAAGAATATAAAGATATAAAGAAAGATAAAGATATAAAGAAATATAAAGATATAAAGAAATATAAAGATATAAAAAAATATAAAGATAGAAGATATAAGAAAGATATAAAGAAATATAAATAAACCTGATCCTGAACCTGATCTAGACATTTTTTTTTACTAAGTTTAATATATTTGTTAATGTGTGTTTTAATTATTTAAGCACAACATTGTAATATTGGCTTGCTGCACGCTTTGGTACCAAACTGTAAGTGCAGCAAGCAACTGAAATAAATAAATAAATAAATAAAAGAATATAAAGATACAAGATGAAAGACATACGATTGCATTTAACTATTATTTTTAATAAATAAACACAAAACAAATTAAAAATATTAATAACTAATCTAATCTAATAAACCACTACCAGTGGGCAACGTTCTCAAAATGCTGGCAGCATTGCCACGTTGAATGGCAATGCTTATCCTTTGGCCAAAATATAAGCCAGCATTTTGGTCACAAGAAGAAGTTACCTCAGAACTCCGTCATTTATGAACCGATTTGGAAAATTCTTTTTGCGTCGGGTTCAGTATAGCTACGAAGTGGTCCCATATAAATGTCATCGATATGTGACCTTGGACTTCGAAGATACATTGAAGTCGGTTTTTGATTTTTTCTAAAAATTAATTATTTTTATTAAAAACTGCTACTGCTACATACTGGGCATTATGAGACTCAACAGCCAATTGTCTCAGGGTGACGAGCGCAGTGCAGCGCCGCGCAGGATTTTGCAAAACAAAGTTCTGGGTGGTGCTGTTATTGTTATTGGCTGGCGTATTGCTTACCATCAGGCAAACGACCAGCTCGTCTCGTCATTCAGTTACATAATAATTAATTTTTAGAAAAAAACAAAAACCGACTTCAATGTATCTTCGAAGTCCGAGGTCACATATCGATGACATTTATATGGGACCACTTCGTAGCTATACTGAACACAACGGAAAAAAATTCCAAATCGGTTCATAAATGACGGAGTTCCGAGGTAACAAACATAAAAAGAAAAAAAAAAATACAATCGGACAGAGAACCTCCTCCTTTATTGAAGTCGGTAACATACCCCCTGTGTGCCCGGTGTGCAGGACCCGGCGTGCGTGATGTTCTTCGAGCCGATGCTGACGGCGCCGCTGCCGCGCTCGGCGCCCTTCTCGCTGCAGCAGCTGGCGCGCGCCGCCCTCGTGTCGCACACTACGTACGACGGTACGATGTCTCCACATTACAATAAAGATAAAGATAAAGATAAAGATAAAGAAAAAGATAATTTATTTGTAAAGCATGTGTGATACAGACAATAAGGGATCGGACAGTAATCGAGAAAAAATCTAAAATGTAGTTAGAACGAATGTTCGTCGAACCAGAAAGATCGTTCAATCAATATTTTTGTGTAATAGTAATGATTTATATTTTTAAATCAATAAATAAAATCTAATCATTCTGTCATATTTATTCTGTTCTTCATCTCAAACGAAACAAAAATCGCAGCGCATGACGTCATTTGTAGGCAAATGCCGTGAGTCAAGCTTGTGTTTATTTTACGTTTTTGCTTTTCCTAAAATGTATTTTTGCTAATTTTTTCGTTCCATTACTACAATATCGTCCCCAAACTTCACAAAACGTATTTAAATCTCTTTGTAAGTTTTATTTCGAAGAGTTTGTCGTTTTCTACCTACATATGACGTCACAAGTTTTGAGGTGACCTTTTACGCGACAATATTTGAAACATAATATTTAAACATAGTTTTAGGTACTTTTAGAGCGTTATTTAATTAAAATAGTATTTTTCATGGCTATATATATTAATTTTTCTTAATATAAAACACTTTCTGAAAAGTTGTCCGATCCCCTATTCTTTCGATAATATCGGACACATCCGATAGTATTGCCTCATTCTGAGCTATCGATAGTATCGATACTATATACATAGTGGAACATAGAACCTCCCTTCTTTTGAAGTCGGTAATAACCCTATTATAAATCTAATATATATTTTATTGGGGAAACTAACAGCTAGTTACAAAACATTGATAATATTAATATATTCTTGTGTTCCAGGCGTAGAAGCGCTTCCCCTCCCGCTGCGACTACGCTCCTACCTGAAGGAGTACCACTACAGGCAGCGGGTGCGCGTGCGCAGACTGGAGCCGCATCTCTACGACAACTGAATCAAACAGGCCCCCAGCCCGGAGGAAAAGAAGGGCGCTCCTCAACTGAAGCTCACAGATCGACATAATCTGAAGATTAACGAATTTCAGTAAACTAAAATTAACACATAAAACCTATAAAAAGTAAAAAACCGCTAAACCGATTTTGATAAAACATGCCTAAGAATGAAGATGTTTTTGCTTGCCTGAAAGTTGTCAGCGGAATGACAAGTCTATTCCCAGTTGCCACCAAAAACTGCTCCACCGGTAGTGGCAATCAAGACATCAAGATTTTTTAAGCTATTGCATAGCTTCTATCGCGGGCCTTGAGCGTGGAGACCAAATCCAGAAATTCCGTAACGAAAATAACCTAACACCCCCCACTCCGAATGCTATGCAATAGCTTTACCGCGGCAGTCTCCGAGTGCCACACGTCTTTTTTTTTCTCGATTGCCACCACTAGTGGCAACACGTTGTTTGTTTTCAATTACCATCAGTGAATCAAGTTTTCCCATTTGCCACCAGTATACTGGTGCCAATCGGGAACAAAAATTCTCATCATCAAACATCTCATTCTAATTTTTTTGATATTGAATGTAATAGCGCATGCTAGGTGAAAATATTAACATTTTAAATAACTAGGAAGACGCAGGTTCGATCCCCGCCCGAGCAATATCATTTTTAATTTTTTAATATAATTTTTCTTCCTAATTTCTATATTAGTTATTAATAATATTAATAATTTTAAATCTTAATTATTTAAAATCTCATTATCTTATCAAATATTTTTTTCTCGGATTTGACCTGCCTAATTACTTATATATATTATTATTTATTATTTACTAGCTTTTGCCAGCGACTTCGTTCGCGTGGACACAAAATAGGTTTATATATCAGTTTTGTACCATTTTTCGGGATAAAATGTAAACCATAACAGTTTCAGGGAGTTGATGAATTCCTTTTTGAGTAAGACACCTCAAGCCATTAAAATATGATCAAAATCATTTCCTTATTTTATGTTCAGAAAGACGAATTTCATGTTCTGCCGCTTTCTCTGAATTTCTGGATGTCAAAAGTCAATATCAAAGATTAAATATATCGATGAAAGCTTATCGATATCGATAGGTTAGTATTTATTTCATGTCATTCTCACAAAAAATAATTTACCGCTGGTGGCAACTGGGAGTAAATATGACGACTGCCACCACTGGTGGCAACTAGGATTTTCTTAATTGCCACCAATATTGCCGCAGCTGGTGGTGACAAATAGGAATGGACGGTGGCAACAGGGAATCGGTGGCAACTGGGAATCGGCGGCAATTGGGAATCGGTGGCAACTGGGAATTGATGGCAAATGGGAATAGACTGGCAACTGGAAACAGGAGGTGGCAACTGGGAATAGACGGTTGCAACTGGTTTATTTTTTAATATTTGAGCGCCAAATTGTACAAATATACTTCGGCGTTAAAAAATAAATGAACGGTGTTCAAGAACTCTATTATATGTGATGAAAATATTATCTAAAATGTGTGTACCCATTGAACGTACTACGTATGGATGTAACGCGCAGAACAAAAACGACACGTCGAAATTACTCTAAACAGGGGCTCAAGGGTTCCCGTTGAGTCACACCTCAATGTGACACAATGGGAATGTGTGACAATATGTGTAAATAATTCCTCCTGAATTACACTGACACACTAACGATATGAAAAATAATTTCATCTTGAATTACAGTGTGACACTTTGATGAAATGGTTTTTATTTCATTCAATTCAGTTCTTTAGTGCATTCTATAATGTTAAATAGGTGTTCATAATAAGTTATAATAGTTCATTATAGATTATCTTGAGTTACAATGTAACACACTGTAACAAAATGGGAAATTAATTCCTCTTAAGTTACAGTGAGATTCAGCGCTACTTTTTGATTTATGAAATGATGAGATGACGTGAAGAAAATCGTACTTATCGTACTTTTTGTTCCTCGTGCAAACTCCATAGTGTAGTAGCTCAATGACTACATAAAATGAATCATTATTTTGTAACGTACTAATTTTTATATCTCAATATGCAATAAGTGTTGTTCTTATACCAGTTTTTAGTTTTAAAATATGATAAAAATTGACAGAATTGAAATTTTGAAAACATTTACGCCCTCTGGTGGTTTTTTGACAGAATTGTATCTATTGTAGCACCACGGTTGTGCGATTGTTAACATCTTGTCACTGTTCAACTTCTGTTAATATTAAAGTATTAGAAAGAGTCAACATTTAATCCCTTGACCGCCAAGGTCGTCTATGAACGAATACGAAAAGTGCTCTCGACGCCGAGGTCGGCTTGAGCCGACTAAAACATATAAAAATTGCGTTGCTCGACGTGGAGGCACGGCTTTGCTTCTATAGCGCGGCGCTTAATTGTTACACTTCTGCCACAATGTAATTAAAGGGGAATTTTTGTCCCACTGTGTCACTCACATTGTGTCACAATGCGACACAACGGGAACAACCCCTCAAAAAGTTGAAACCCCACAAATGCCGTTAACAAATGCTATTCAAACGTGAAGTGAAGGGGTCATTGTTGTTATTCAGTTTTGAAATTTCACCAGAGGCAGCCATAACACGTTTTCAAAACTTCCAATTTTTGGCATTTATACTCCGTGGAATTGAATTTGATATTTTCTGAAATGTAAACTCAGTCCATGCTTTAGAATAAATCTAAAAATTGAAATAATTCATTTAATAACAAAAAAACTTAAATTCTGATGTATCTTCGCAGTCTAAGGTCGCGAATATCGATGCCATTCATATGGGACCATGTTGAAGCTATACTGAATCAGAAGTCATCATGTATTCATGATTCAGACATATGATCCATGTTTATTAGTCAAAATACAACCAGGCCTACCGCACTCCGCACTGTAGGTACGAAGCTACAAGTACATATCCGGACACCGACGGCGGGTCGCGCGTCGTTACACGTGCCGCGTCAGAAGAGATAAGAGCGGCGCGATAGAAAGAGAGGCGCTCTGTAGGTTAATATGACTGGTAGGTATGCAGCGCTACGCGAGCTGAATTGAACTTTATTGCGTCATAGCAAGAGTCGCTATTTGTTTAAATTGCTTTGCGGAGTGATGCTTCTGTCACTTAGTATTCTGTGGTTCAAGTTCAAAAATGTTAGTAAATAATTAACAAGCTACATTATAATTTCAAAATAAAATCAATAAAATAATCAATAATGTCACTTCCGGCGGTCTAAGAACTCCGACACCAGGGTTGGCCTCACATACGAGAGAAAAGAACTAAATTGAATTCAATTCCACGGCGTATTTTGGGTAGAAGGGTATGTTCTCACTAGTTCGATTCATTAGTTCGGCGAACTAATGAGATTTTTTTCTCATTAGTTCAACCGTCGAACTCGAGAAACAAAACACAATATTATAAAATTTATAACTCTTTTTGCTGAAAAATTAATTTTTCAAGACAAGCTTTCAACAAATTCGTAATCGGAGCAGATTAAAATGAGCCCAAACACTAGTAGTTTACGACCCGTCAAGTAGTTCCATTGCCCATCTTCCGTCTCCATCATCAGATCAGCTGTCACCATAATATTGTATTGTCATCGGACTTTGACAAGTATGCAAAATTTCAAGTCCGTAGGATAAGAGGGAGTGGTTCTGATTCAACTTGCGAGATTCCACCCGAACAAACATACATACATTGCAAGTTAAATAAAAGCTTTTATAAAAATGCTTGTTTCGTTAAATAAGGTTTATATTTGACTTATAGTTAAGTGCAAATTTTGCACGCTCGCTCTAAAAACGGTGAAGGAAAACATCGTGATGAAACCCGCTTACGCGATTTGGAGTGGTAGGCTCTGGCCGTGGTTGTAATACCACCCACCGAACAAAGCCATGCCGTCAAGCGACCTAGTCGTGTTTCGGGATGATGTTCGGTGAACCATCGGGGAGACGGGTCTGAGCAGCCGCTCAACCGCCGTCGCTCTCTAGATCTATGTGCTTCATCTTAGGTCACATCATCGCTTCACATCAGGCGAGATAGTACACAAACATAGATCTATTAAGAGTAAAAAAAATTGTATACATAATATATTTGTACATCTGTACCACACTTACTGTGTTTTGTTTCTCGATTAAAATTAGTTCGACGGTTGAACTAATGAGAAAAAAATTCACTAGTTTGACGATCGAACTAATGAGAAAAAATTCTCACTAGTTTGACGATGGAACTAATGAGAAAAAATTCTCACTAGTTCGACGATCGAACTAATGAGAAAAATTCTTACTAGTTCGACGATCGAACTAATGAATAGTAGTAGAACTAGTGGGAACATACCTTTAGAAGTGACAGTTGTAATATTAATTAAAAATTTACTACCTATCTTAGTTTAAAAGTATTTTTCGTTTGTAAATATAGTTCGATAATTAAGAATCATGGTTTTAATTTCATATTTACAATAATGTAATGTTAAATGTAATTAAATGTGTAAAAATAGATTAACTAACTTGTAAAACATATTGTTTACTTTGATAAAGCGTATTTATATTTGCAAAGCGTTTTTTTATTTCGGCGTATGTTTATATAACCACCAGATACTACTTTTACTATTTTTGGCAAAAAATCACTTTATATTGCAAAATTAAAAAAAAATCACCAAAAAAATTGTAAATGATCAACAAAAATCGTAAATGATCACCAAAAATATTAAATGATCACCAATAATAGTAAGTGATCACTAAAAATATTAAATGATCACCAAAAATAGTAAATAATCACCCAAATATATAAAATCATCACCAAAAATAGTAAGCCATCACCAAAAATAGTAAGTGATCACCAAAAATAGTAAGCGATCACCAAATATAGTAAATGATCACCAAAGTAGGCTCCACCAGAAGTCTCGCTCGTCACCCCTTTATGTCGCTTCCCCTACTTGACCTCCGCTCCGCTGCGGAAGTCGCCGGCTCGCTCGCCACCTCCCCCCTTCGCTCCACTCGGCCTCGTAGGCTCGCTTCACTCAGGACCTCCTTCGCGAGCTGCTGGCTCCGCGCTTTTTATTTACACTCTAGGGGTAAGAGCGAGTTGGACCACGGAAGAGTGAGGTGCGCCAATTCGGGTAAGATTTGGTGGTCATTTACTAAATTTGATTCGCCGATACAATTTTTGGATAGAAGTGTATGGGGTCTCAAAGATTATTTTGATGGTCATTCTATTTTTTCCCTTTTGTTTCTGTCAAAAATGTCAGATGATTGTATAACATCATTTGCAATGAGCATGAGAATGCCAAGCAGTAGTGTGCATGCAACTGTGTTCCGGTATGAAGGGTATTGTAGCCAGCAAAATTACTGGGTATTGAGACTTAATATCTGATGTCTCGGGGACTCTGGGTGATGAGCGCAATACAGAGCAACGCAGTGCTTTTTATGCTATTTAAAGTTCTGGGTGGGACTGGAATTTGCATGGGCAGGCGTGGTGCTCACCATCAGGCGAACGGCTTGCACGTCTCATAAGTCAGTTATATAAAAAAAGATAAAACTGTCAGCAATCCAAATCGTGACCGCAGCAAAATGCAGTCGCCACTTGGACGAGAGAGAGAGACTGAATGCCATCCATTGAGGAATGACACTAACCTCAATGATGCCATCTATGGCCATGTTGGCTATGCAGATTACGGTGGTTTCTTTTAGGTCGCCTACATCTCGTCTCGCTAGATGGCGCTGTTTATGCTAAACTGACCTTTTAATTATTTTATTAAGAGGGAACGGCACGCTGAAGTTTTCATACAAAAAGAGAAAACGTTTTTCCACCCCTAAACATTAACCAAATTCGATGAGATTTGGACATGTAAGAGATGTTATCATTATTGAGGTTTGTAGGTTTTTATTTTTTCGATAATTTCTATAGAATTTTAATAAATGGACCCAAAAACTCGATATTTACCCGAATTTTTTTTTTTTATGTTTGGACGCTGTTATTTTTAAAAGGACATAAACTTAAAAAAAGGAAATCCTACAAACCTAGTTTATTCTCCATTTAAGAAATTGATACCAAAATTACCAAATTTGGTTGAGATTTAGTGTGGTAGAAACGTTTTATCCCAAAACGCTAATTTTAACAAAAATCTGAAGTTGATACGAATTTAGTTAAATTATTATTATTATTTAGTTAATTTATTTATTTAATTTACGTATTTTCTGCGAGACGTAAACCATTATTCAAATACCTAGTGGTCGCTGGCCGCGGCTGTGCCATATCCTCTTAATTGATCTTTGCATTTAGACGCATTTCGGCGAGTGGGCGTCGGATTTACACCAACTAATTTCCAAAACAAGTAGGTATACGTTTTATCAAACAAAAAAACCGACTTCAATGTATCTTCGAAGTCCAAGGTCAAATATCGATGAAATGTATATGGGACCACTTCGTAGCTATACTGAACCCAACGCAAAAATAATTTTCCGAATCGGTTCATGAATGACGGAGTTCTGAGGTAACAAACATAAAAATAACATAATCGAATAGAGAAGGTTCTCTATTCGATTATGTTATTTTTATGTTCCCTTCTTGAAGTCGGTTAAAAAATAGGTTGCCACCATACAGATCCTTTCAATATCTGTGGTCGCCACACACCCAGACGAGAGAAAAAACTTTGTTTACCATTTAGTTCCGTGTATGTTCACCTACTGACCTTGATTACCCCAATTCCCTGTTTGGTTCACTTTAATTTGCATGAGTTGTGGTATGGAAGCGTATATCGTAGCTTATTACTAGTGGAAGTGGCATAATAGTTAACTTTTAAAATGTAATTGAGTAACGAGACTAGCAGGTCGTTCACCTGATGGTAAGTACCACGCATGCTTATAACAATTGCAGTGCCATTCAGAACTTTTATTTACTTCTATTCAGGTGTCCCCTACACTTACAGTACCATAAAAGGCACTGCTTAGCACTGCATTGCGCTGATCACCCCGAGACATCAGATATATGAGGTAGTCTTATATGCCCAGTAGTTTCGCTAGTTACCATGCCCTTCAAACTCCCTTCAAATGGGAACACAGTAATGGTTGCGCACTACTGCTTGGACTACAACTGGCAAAGCAGTGGTACCTACCCAGACGGCCAGCATACGAGAGACTGACCATGAAGTATGGGGTGTTGCATTGCACTTTCTAAGATTAGATTAGATAACGCTTTATTGTCACTTTATGTTTATTTTATATAACACGAAATAATTACAAAACAAAACTTAAAGCTAGTGTTACGATGGGCGGTCTTGCCGCTTATAGCGATCTCTTCCAGACAACCTTTAGATGGAGAAGATTCAAAAGGAACTCTAAGGCGGACTTGCAGAAGGCTACCACTACAAATATCTTCAGCTTTGTGTCATGTCGTGGTAACTAAACACAGCATTAGCTCCTTCACTATTCCAGAGCAGCGTGCGTGCGATAGCTCGCGTGCTATAGTTCCGTAACTTAGCGCTCGTCGCAGCCGAGCCAAATGTCAAACGGAGACCGCGGCATGCAGTCCGAGACAGTAGAATTTCTTTAAAACGTTCAAAGAACAAAACAGTAGGCGTTTAAAGGATGTCCGTTGTCCCCGTCAGCCGTATCCTCGTTGAACGGGGACATGTACTTTAATAGAGCGAGTGTGGCTCAGCGGGAACTCATGCGCCTTTTGATCAGACGCACCTGGGTTCGAATCCCGACTCGGCCCTGCACCAATGACTTATAGTTAAGTGCAGATTTTGCACGCTCGCTCTAAAACGGTGAAGGAAACATCGTGATAAAACCCGCTTACGCGCTTTGGAGTGGTAGGCTCTGGCCGTGGTTGTAATACCACCCACCGAACAAAGTCATGCCGTCAAGCGACCTAGTTGTGTTTCGGGATGATATTCGGTGAACCATCGGGGAGACGGGTCTGAGCAGCCGCTCAACTGCCGTCTCTCTCTAGATCTATGTGCTCCATCTTAGGCCACATCATCGCTTCATATCAGGCGAGATAGTGGCCAAACATAGATCTATTAGGAGTAAAAAAAAAAAAAATACGTCTCGATTTCCCTTTACTCTAATTATGTTGATATAGTAAAGTAGGTAAGCTTTATATGGATAAACTACTTTCAGGCGCTTCGCCGGCCGCTGCCGCGACACGCTCGCTTCGCTCATTCGGCTCGTGCTGTGTGGTTACAGTTCTAACATCCTAGTGGCTGTATCTCCGTAAAGAGGACAATGGTACAAAAATGTTATGACATCCTGTTGTTCCCGTGGGGACAACGAATACAATTTTTAATTGATTTCTGTTACTTTTATTGAAGTTCTTGTTGAGAGGCCGTATTTTGAAAAAGTAGCAGCGAAAATAATGAATAGGAAAATATAATGTGGATGATCTAATGGAGTTCACAGAATAGGCAGCAATCACATTCAACAATAAAAACCGACTTCAATGTATCTTCGAAGTCCAAGGTCGAATATCGATGAAATTTATATGGGACCACTTCCTAGCTATACTGAACCCAACGCATAAACAATTTTACAAATCGGTTAATAAATGACGGAGTTCTGAGGTATCACACATAATAATAATAATTTTTATTATTATAATATATGTATATACAATCGAATTGAGAACCTCCTCCTTTATTGAGTCGCTTTAAAAAGCGCATAAGTATATTCGTTTCATGTCTGTGTTGTGGGAGCATGGTCCTCGTAGTTCCTGGTTCCCTAGTTACAGGGAGTCCTAGTTAGGGGTCAGGGTCTATGTATGTGATCGTTGGGCGTGATTTATTTATATATATAGTAAATATTTTATTGTAATACCTGATAGGTATTACGTTTTTATTACGTCACTTTCTTGTTCGTTTGTCTGTCTGTCATTCCAAGTGGAATCTTGCAACTCAAATTCCGAGCACTTCCCGATTAGCTATCCGGCTGAAACTTTCAGGGTAGCTCACAACTCGATGACAATGCATTCTAAATTTATAAAACCGTGGTTTTTAAATAATTCTTTTAATCTATTCCGGATTCTTGTTTTTTTTGTATAGTGTTTCCTGGCTTGCTTCCCTCCCGTGCGGCGCCGTCCGGAATAGCAGATCATTGGCAAAACTGCTCCGTTATGATATAATTTTTTACGATGCACGCGCGCCCGTGCCAAGCACGGCTTGTTAGGGTCTACAGGGTGCGCTGATACTTTTGTTGTCCACCATTCCTATTGTATTCAAAATACGAATTACGCGTTCTAATGAGAACTGTTCTAATGAGAAAAGCATATCTACTATACTGTTCGTAATTACATAGAAGACAGATGCTTGGAACCAATGTTTACTCTAAGCTTGGAACATTCTATGTATTATATTAGGTCCTACTTCTGCAATGTAGCCAACTGGTACCACAGAATACAAAAGGAAGCTGGTACATAAGAAACATAACATTGTAGAAAACCAAAAAATTATAACAAAATCTCTAAAAATATATGCCCCTCAGTTTCTTGCCGTATCTTCTAAGTAGTGGTTCTTTTTCAGATACGGTGGTAGAGTCATTGTAATAATTGACGTTCATAAGTGCGTCTGTGACGACAAAACTGAATAAAGAGATTTTGATTTCATTGATTGATTGATTCCTATATTTACTTAGAAGAGCAACAGCATTATGAAAAGATAATAGTACTAAGAGTGTGGCTCAGTGGGAGGACGTGCGACTTTCGATCCGACGCACCCGAGTTCGAATCCCGCTGGCTCCGCACCACTGATTTTAATTTATGTGCGGATCGCTAAAAACGGTGAAGGAAAACATCGTGAGGAAACCGGCATGTCCAAGAATTAATCACAAAAATTCAAGGACATGTAACATGAACCAGGATTGGGCTAGCGTGGTGGGTAATGGCCCATACTCTCTTTATAAGCGACTGTTGATTATGATAGGCCATGTCGGCCACTCCGACACCAGGGTTGACAACACACCACACGAGAGAAGATTCCTATATCTACAAGGTGGCAGATTTCTCGTCTGTCTGGGTACCAATGCTTTGCCAGTTATTCTGCCACCAAGCAGTAATGTGCAAGCATTACTGTGTACCGGTTTGAAGGGCATTGTAGCCAGCAAAATTGTTGGGTATATGAGACTCAATATCTGATGTCTCGGGGTGATGAACGCAATGCAGTGCTATATACGCAGTGCTTTTTATGGTATTAAAAGTTCTGGGTGGCACTGCAATTGTTATGGGCAGGCGTGGCGCTTACCATCAGGCGAACGACATGCTCATCTCGTCGCTCGGTTTCATAAAAATAAGAAAAAAACAAACTTATGTTAGGTTGCCTGGAAGAGAGTTACTCTTTCTTTAATTGTTTTTATGTAATGTCTTTAATTAATGTTTGCAATGAAACGTTCATCTATATATCTATCTATTTATTTAATAGTTTTGCACAAAATGGTACAAGGAATGACTTAATGCTACTTAGCATTATCTACCAGTCTTCCAGGTCGTGAAAAAATAAAGTGAATGTGCAGCTACGTTTTGAGCAGAAGTACGTTGATATGTTGAGTATACATAACGAGTTATGTACTTATACTCTAAGACGTTGAGAAATTACATCAAAGCTATGTTCCGAAGCATCCTGTACAGTCTAAATACTTGTCAAGTCTGTGGAACTGAATGTAGGTAAATGATGCAAAAGTTCGCAGAGACCGCTTCTGCGCCGCGACCGCAGGTAGTGCTAACTTGCGTACGCTTTTACAATAAAATTCCAAAATGTATAACGGAGCTCACGAAAAGTAGATTCAAATAGCGTGTGAAAAATATTCTAATGAAAAAAGCAATATACAGTTAGTAATTACATAGAAGACAAAGATACATGGAACATTCCGCTTCTGCCAAGTAGCCAACTGGCACATAAAGAACATAATATTGTCAAAATAAATAGAATATTGTAACAAAAGTAAAAAAAATGCCATTCAGTTTCTTGCCGTATCTTTTGAGTAGTGGTTCTTTTTCCGATACGGTGGTAGTCATTGTTATAATTGACGTTCATAAGTGCGTCTGTGATGACGAAACAGAATAAAGAACTTTTAAATTTAAACTTCGGGCTAGAGTGTGTAGAGCCTGGTGCTAACCAGGCTAGAGCACCTGGCGCAGGGCGCAGCTAATATATATTTATACATCGCAGCCAACTAGCTTAATTCGCCGTTCAATCAATAGCCTAGCCCCTTAACTAAACAGCGCCGTTCAACTAGCGGCCTGAATGATATTCAGCCATTTGATCAAACAGCTAGGCAAATGACTTGGATCGATGACGTTTAATTACTTGCCTAGGCTATTCATTTATAAAGCCCGTTTTCCAAAGTTTATAATCTATCACTTCAATAGATTATAATCTACCGAAAAATAATGCGACGGTTCACAATCATTCGACAGTTTACAATCTCGCGTAGGTTACATCTAAGTTTAACCAAATGCCTAAGCATTAGCCAGCCAGTTTATTAAATGTTGTAATAGATGCTACGGCTGAATATCATTCAGGCCGCTAATTGAACGGCGCTGTTTAGTAAAGAGGGTAGGCTGTTAATTAAACGGCGAATTAAGCTAGTTGGCTGCGACATATACATTACTCAAAAACTTCACAGATCCTAACAGACTATCCTCACGAGCATGCAGAAACAGCTGTTCTGTCCCCGGAAGTCTAGATGAAGACGCTGCAGGGATCAGGCCAGAGGGGGTCCAGGAACCATCACGTGCGATTCGGAGACGACATGAAGTACAAGTCACTTGTGAGTCATGATTATCATCATCAACATGAAAAAAAGAAAGACAACATATTTGAAATTAAACTTAAAAACCAAGTATGAGAACGGTAAAAGTAAAAGTTATTATAGTTAAGACGATTTTTTAAGGATAAATTTTGACGAAAAAAGTAAATATATATCGGTTCGCTTCTACTCATATTGCTATGCCCTAAATTGGGTACATATGTGACTGTATTTATAATATTTAAGGTCCCTGTAACATGTATGATGCAATAAATGATCGAATATGAATATGAACATCATCATCATAATGATTATGTTATTGTAATGTATAGAGATGCGCCGAGTATTCGTTTACTACTCCCCGCCAGCGTGGTAGATTATGGCCTATACTTACTCCATGAGGGAAGGCCCGTGTCCCAGCAGTGGCGACGTGATGGGCTGGTGACGATAATGTCTATTTTATTTGTGTGTATTTAATGAAATGGATTATGTATTAAGAAATTAGAGGGAAGCCAACAGGAGGATACAGCTGGGCTGGGCAGCATTTAGGAAACTTCGTCGGGTCTTTTCGTCGCCGATACCCCAGTGCCTAAAGACGAAAGTCTTTAATCAGTGCATCCTACCTGTTATGACATACGGAGCCGAGACGTGGACACTCACGGTAAAACTAGTCCACAAAATGAAAGTTGCTCGGTATTACTCAAAGGGATCGAATCCGGAACGAAATTATTCGCCAAAGAACTAAAGTTACATAGCTCAGCGGATTAGCAAGCTGAAGTGGCAGTGGGCTGGTCATATTAGCCGCAGGACCGATAACCGTTGGGGTAGACGTGTTCTAGAGTGGAGACCGCGAATCGGCAAACGTCGTGTAGGACGCCGCGACTAGATGGAGCGACGATATACGTAAGAGCTGGTAGCGACTGGAGAAGGAAAGCCACAGATCGGGCTCAGGGCGTGCTATAAGAGAGAGCTTATGTCCAGCAGTGGACTGATGTGGGCTGATGTTGATGATTAAGAAATTGAAGTTCTGGGTGGCATTGCAATTGTTATTGGCAGGCGTGGCTTTTACCATCAGGCGACCGACTTGCTCGTCTCACCACTCCTCAAATAAAATATAAATTGGCTGTCTACTTAAACGTTTCTTTTTAACTGAATTATAATATTATTTTCCCCAGGACCCGCCAGAGACGAGCATGCCGGGGTACACGGGGCCCCAGTCGTTCCCGGGGCCGGACTCGGGAGCCCCCAGCCCCGACGCCTGCCACTTCCAGCCGGCGGCGCAGCGCCTGCGCCTTAACGAACAGAGTAATGTTGGATTAAGGGTGGAACTACACCGAATCGCACCGGTGCGGCCAGGTGTAGTTCAACCCTAATTAGCATTCACAGCATTAATAAGCTGCTAAATTACCATGATTTTTAACTTTTTTTATGTTTGTTACCTCAGAACTCCGTCATTTATGAACCGATTTGGAAAATTCTTTTTGTGTTGGGTTCAGTATAGCTACGAAATGGTCCCATATAGGTACATTTCATCGATATTTGACCTTGGACTTCGAAGATACATTGAAGTCGGTTTTTTTGTTTGAAAAACGTGTACTTTTTATTACATCACTTTCTTGTTTGTCGGTCTGTCTGTTTGTTTTGTCGTCCCGGGTGGAATCTTGCAACTCAAATTTCGAGCACTTCCCGATTAGCTATCCGGCTGAAACTTTCAGGGTAGCTTACAACTCGATGACAATGCATTCTAAATCCATTTATTAGCATGCAATGTCGACCTACTCTCAAAAAGCACATAAAAACGTGGCTTTTACATTATTTTTTACAAGCTTTTATTTAACTTGCCATGTTTATTATTTGGGTCAAATCTTGCAAGCTGAATCAGAACCACTTCCTCTTATCCTACGGAGTTGACTTGTCAAAGTCCAATGACAATACAATATTATGGCGACAGCCAGCTGATCTGATGATGGAGACGGAAGGTGGACAATGGAACTCCTTGACGGATGATCGTAAACTACTAGTGTTTGGGCTCATTTTAATCTGCTCGCGGATCCGATTAAGAATTTGTTTAAAGCTTGTCTTGAAAAATATATTTCTCCACAAAAATTGTTGATTGTTTTTCTGACTTGTTTGATATTTCACTTGTAATGTTGTTATTTTTATTTTGAGTATAATATTAATTAGTTATCGCCACACATGATAAATAAATCCATTAATCAATCCCTCGCTGGACACTTAAGAGGATATGGCACAGCCGCGGCCAGCGACCACTAGGTACTTATTTGAATAATGGTTTACGGTCTCGCAGAAAATGCGTAAATTAAATTAATGAATTAACTAAATAATCATAATAATTTAACTAAATTCGTATCAACTTCAGATTTTTGTTAAAATTAGCGTTTTGGGATAAAACGTTTCTACCACACTAAATCTCAACCAAATTTGGTAATTTTGGTCTCATATTCTTAAATGGAGAATAAACTAGGTTTGTAGGTTTTCCTTTTTCTAAGTTTATTTCTATTTATAAAGTTAACAGCTTCCAAACTTTTCTTCTTCCAAATTTTCGAGTAAATATCGAGTTTTTTGGGTTTATTCAAATTCTATAGGAATTATCGAAAAAATAAAAACCTACAAACCTCAATAATGATAACATCTCTTACATGTCCAAATCTCATCGAATTTGGTTAATGTTTAGGGGTAGAAAAACGTTTTCTCTTTTTGTATGAACATTTCAGCGTGCCGTTCCCTCTTAAGCACCAAGTAAAGGTCTTTTACTATTCGCAATAGCTACAATCATCTTTATCCTGTTATTGTAATGTATGTAATATTTATATATATTAATGTTTATGTATGTGTATTATATTTTAATAATATTGTATGTATTTAGATTATTTATTATTTTATTTGTGTGTATTTTATGTAAGTGTATATTGAAAACCCGTCCATTATTTTTCCGTAATTCCTCTCCCTGCACGGTTGTCTGGAAGAGATCGCTTTTAGCGATAAGACCGCCAATTGTTACACTAAAATAAGCTGATTTTGTTACTTTTATAATTATCTGTGAGTGTTTTAATAAAGAGTTATTTCATATCATATTTCATTTCATCTTCTGTAATTAGAAATTAAGGTTTGTAGATTCGTTAAATAAATAAAATGAAGTAAATTTATTATATTACTTTCTTGTTTGACTTTTGTCTTTGAATGCTCGTCTCCAGGGATCAAGATCCTCACGTCCATCAACCAGATAGTCCAGCAACGCGCGGAACTGGAAGCCAACCGGATCACTCTCTCCAACCTGCTGGATGAGCTGCGACGCAAGCTGCGGAGGAGGGTTGAGGAATGTCACGTCGAGAAGAAGGACAAGATGAAGGTACATCCGAAAATACTGGGCATTATGAGACTCAACATCTAATTGTCTCAGGGTGACGAGCGCGGGGCACTGCGCAGGATTTTGCTAAACAAAGTTCTGCGTGGTGCTGTTATTGTTATGGGCTGGCGTATTGCTTACCATCAGGCAAATGACCAGCTCGTCTCATCATGCAGTTAAATATAAAAAAACATCCACAGTCAGTTAATCTTCCACCTTCCTCAGCAGGCTTAGCATGGACCGGAGAGAAAAAGTTTTGTCCCCTGTTTTTATCTACCTTTGAGAGATAAAATTATCTTTTCCACCTTATATAGCACGGAAACAGAGGAAAAGATAAATTTATCCCCATTTGACATTTGTGGTGGAAATATGTCTCCGCCTCAGGTGTAGTTGGGGTGGGTCTTGGGGTCCCCTCTACCCAGGCGTAAACGCGCGGGGGTTTCTACCCCCGGGGAACTGGCAGGCTGGTGGCTGCTCCGTTAGTCAGTGCGCCTCAGTGGCTCTGTGGACTTTCCATTTTGTGCAAAATTATTAAATAATAATACCTAATAAAGAAAGAAAAGTTTATTTTTTATTTCACATCAAATCCAATGAAGTAACATCATACAGACCGATATCACTGTTACCAATAGTGTCCAAATTGTTTGAAAAACTACTGTTAAAACGTATGAAGCCCATCATAGAAGAAAAAACATTGATCCCTGATTATCAATTTGGATTTAGAGAAAAACATTCTACAATAGACCAAGTACACAGAATCACCAACATTATCGAAAAAACATTAGAAGAAAAAAAAGTTTGTTCTACTGTCTTTTTGGACGTAGCACAAGCATTTGACAAAGTGTGGCATAAAGGCCTTATATTCAAACTAAGAAATATGCTCCCACAACAGTTCGCAGACCTCTTAGAATCCTATCTAACACAAAGAATGTTCAGAGTGCGACAAGACGATGCTTACTCAGAACTTAAGCAAATAAAAGCTGGAGTACCACAGGGAAGTGTCTTAGGTCCGGTCCTGTACTTATTGTACACTTGTGACATTCCAGAGTTAGAAGAGAATACCATAGCAACCTTTGCAGACGACACAGCCATCATGGCCACAGGGGTCACTCAAGAGGAAGCAGTGGATAAAGTTCAAATAGCCATCAATACCATCTTTGATTGGACCAAAAAATGGAGAATCAAACTCAACGAATCTAAATCCATTCACATAGATTTCACTAACAAAAGACCAAATTACCATCCGGTGTTCATCAATAGCAAGACGATACCGTACGAAAATACGGCCAAGTACCTTGGCATGACACTAGACGCAAAGCTTCGCTGGAAGGCACATGTCAAAAAGAAACGCGACGAGTTGGAACTTCGCTATAGGAAAATGTATTGGCTACTTGGGAGGCATTCTACGTTGTCAGTGCACAATAAAGTACTATTGTACAAACAAATCCTCATGCCAATATGGACGTATGGTATTCAGCTGTGGGGGTGTACCAACCAAAGCAATGTAGCAATGATACAAAGATTCCAAAACAAAGTACTCAGAGGTATCGTAAACGCTCCGTGGTATATTCGAAATGACGACCTCCATCGGGACCTGAAAGTGGACCTCGTTACTAGTGTTATTAAAAAGTTCGCCGAAGCTCACGAATGTAGACTTCACCATCACGTGAACGTCGAGGCTATCCAGCTCCTCGACACCACAGACCTAGTGAGAAGGCTCAAAAGGACAAAACCTTTTGAGTTAGTGTAGTGAAGTGACAGTGTACCGTAGTACCTATACATACTTTAGTGCTACCCGTAAAGAACACAACAACAAAGTGTCTTCGCCTAAATAGAGACAGTAAGAAAAGTGTTAATGGACACATTCTTAGTTATACTATACTTAGCAATTTAAGTCAAAGTTAAATTACTTATTAGTCTTAGTAGGCTAGATTGTAATATTAATGGGATGTCTTTCTGAGACAGATCATTATAAAAAAAAAAAAAAAAAAAAAAAAAAAAAAAAAAAAACATCGAAATAATATAGTTCGACAAGTCATTGTTTCCTCTGAACATAATTCGACAAGTATTATTCGACCGTTCGACAGAAAAAACTTCGACAACCCTATGTCGAAGTTATTTCTGTCGAACGGTCGAATAATACTTGTCGAATTATGTTCAATGAAACAATGACTTGTTGAACTATGTATTTGACTTGACTTGACAGAAAATAGAGTGTGCAGCCCTCTGCACACTCTATTTTCTGTCAAGTCAACCTATACCTATATTATTATCAATATTATTGTTTACTAACCGGCTACACTCAAGAGAATAAGTCGAAACACTCAAGAAACATACTTGTCGAATTATGAATTATGTATTAAGATCATAGTATGCGTCATTATATATATAGTTTGTACTCTTTGTACAATGCATTTGTTTATTATGTCATTTATATATTGACACTCACGTCTCTTACAGTTTCTTTAAGTCCTCTCCATCAAAGGTTGTCTGGAAGAGATCGGTTTGAGCTATAAGAACGTTGTATACATATATGTAGAGCATTGTAAGTAAGATGTTATTTTTTAATGTCAATGTTTTATAATTAGGTCATACAATATAATATACAAAAGGCTTAATAATTTAAAAACTTATTAAAACTAAACTAAAAGATATTGTAGAGCATTGTAACACTTTAGTTTCTAAGTTTGTTATGTTTCTTTTTGTTATTATGTTTTCTGGTGGTGAAACAATAAAGAGAATCTAATCTCTAATCCAACATTGACTTGACTAACTATATTTTTTTTACGGGCGAATGCCTTTATTACTGAAAACAAACTACACTCTACTTACTAAAACTAAACTAACTACATACAAGGAGAAGCAATTGGACAACCCATAGACCATTAAAGGCCTATAGGTAGCTCAAATGCTCCAACCCACTACCAGTCGGCAGCGTACCTAAGATGCTGGCAGTATTGCCCCCTTGGATTGCAATATATATATTCCCTGCCTGGCCTATCATCGCTCAAGAGCTTAACAATATTTCAGGGTCTGAAGCAAGCCAACCAGCGCCTGGAACGCGAGAAGTTCAACATAATGTCCGAGGTGGAACACCTCAAGAGACACCTGGAGCGTGAGGAGTCTCACCACGTACAGCACGCGAGGAACATGGTGGCGCAGGTACCTACTGCCTTGGCTTACCTGCACTTGACCACCGCCGTCGAGCCGTAATAAAAATAATGAGATATACTAGGTACTTAGTAGGTCTCTAGTATGCGGGAGGCCGTCTGGGTAGGTACCACCGCTTTGCCAGTTATTGCCGTCAAGCAGTAGTGCGCAAGCAATACTGTGTTCCTGTTACAGTACTAGGTAGTGGTTCCGGCTTGAAGGGCATTGTAGCCAGCGAAATTACTGGGCATTTTGAGACTCAACAGCTAATTGTCTCAGGGTGACGAGCGCAGTGCAGCGCCGCGCAGGATTTTACAAAACAAAGTTCTGGGTGGTGCTGTTATTGTTATAGGCTGGGGTATTACTTACCATCAGGCAAACGATCAGCTCGTCTCGTCACTCAGTTACATAAAAAAAAATTAAAATATCATGACCTTGAAAAAAAATAGGTAATTTTTTTCTCATACCACAGCTCATACTCAATCTCATTTAGCTTTACTAAGTTTCTTGAAGGTGTAAGAAGAATCAAAGATACACAAAAACAATGAAAACCAGCGAATTTCAGTAAATACATATAAAAAGTAAAAAACGGCTGAACCGATTTGGATAAAACATACAGAACCACCGCTAAAAAACCTTCTTTCAAATAAAACAAACCTCATCCAAATCAGTTCACCTGTTTAAGAGAGGGCCACAGACAGACACAGACAGCCACACATTATGGTCTACATTATAACACCCCTCCTTTTTGCGTAGCGGCTTAAAAATTAATACTTCATACTTCACTTAAGTATAGAGATAGCGCGCGTGAAAACTCGAAACTGTGTTTGACAGTTATAACTCAAATTAATGCAAATAAGGTTTCAATCATCAGTTCATCGTGCCTACTGCTGGGACACGAGCCTTCTCTCATAGACAGAGTATGAGCCATAGTCCACCACGCTGACGCACTGCGGGTGGACGTAACATGTCCTTGATTGATTGATTGATTGTGATTGATTCTTGGACAGGCAGATAGTGATTGATCAATGGAAGCATTGACGACAGATGACGTAGAATCGTCCCCGTAAGACGATATAAGAAGCATAGAAGAAATTTGGTTGCTCGAGCAGTAGGCTCGGTGGCCCAGTGGTTAAGGCGTCGGGACGGTATTCCGAAGACGCAGGTTCGATCTCTGCCCGAGCAATATCATTTTTCTTCTCCCTAATTATTTAAAATCATAAGATTGTGATTGGTTTAGAGAATGCAGCATAGAATCAGGGCTAGACAACCAGACGATCGGCACCTCGTCATCCCCCTGGTGGACGTTCCGCATATCCGTACTAAATGTTTCGAATCATCCTTTTTGGTGCGAACGTCGAGTGAAACACCGTCGTCTGTTTCCACATAAATACAATCTGGGAGTGTTCAAATCAAGAGTGAACAAGTACTTACTGGGTAGGCGTGCTACATCTTCGACCGCATCGTCGCTTCCCATCAGGTGAGATCGTGGTCAAACGCTGACCCAGTCTAATGTCAAATACATTATATAACTTTGTCAAGTGTCTAGAAGGTGTAAGAGTGGACAGGCTGCGAGCCCCGGCCAGCCGTTCCTGGCTCCTGCCAAGTTTCTGTTGCAGGCGATCCAGGGGGTCGTCACCCGGAGCCACTCGCACGACGTCGCATCCTGCTCCATCGCAGACCTGCCTAATGTCGTCAGCAGGAACGTCGCGAGGAACGCGCCTTCCAGACTTGTGAGTTGGAAAGTTTTACGCGAGATGGTCAAACGTAGATCTATCAAATCCTTACAAATATTATAAACGCGAAAGTTTGTCTGTATGGATAGATCTTTGTTACTCTTTTAAGCAAAAACTACCGAACCGATTTTAATGAAATTTGGTATGTAGGTACTTTAAGACTTGGAATAGTACATAGGCTACTTTTTAGCCCGGGAAACCGCGGGTGGAACCGCGGAGCGCAGCTAGTACCTGTATAAAAAAGAAATTTAATATAGGTTTTTAGCATCACACGGTTCGTTCATTAAGCCAGACAAATAAAAAAATAAATTGTAATATTCAATGTTATTGGATGATTTCTATTTCCTACTGAGCTACAACTACAAGGGTTTGCGAAGATCCACTCGGAGTCCTCGATTCGTTTTTCGTCAACAATAAACTTTTATTCCACTCCATGGCTTAGAATGTAATAGAATGGAATAGAATGAAACTATTCCATTCTATTACATTCTAAGCCATTATATTCCTGTCAATTCCATTCTATCTTACCCCATTCTATTCAATTCTATTACATTATATTCCATTCAATTATATTCCATTCCATTCAATTCCATACTATTACTACTATGGAAAATATATAACATATGGAATATAATGTAATAACATTATATTCCATACTATGAATATAATATAAGAATGGATTAGCATAGAAATGCTAATCCATTCTATTTTACTAATCCACAGGCGGACAACAAGCTGTGCGCCGCGCGGCTGATGCGCGACATCGCCGAGCTACGGCAACGCGTCGCGCAGGTGGAAGCACGACTTGCTAATGAGCTGAAGGTATACCTACCGCCAGGAGGCCAGGATAAAATCAAAATATTTTAATATTTATTTTTGTCATCACAGACGCACTTATGAACGTCAATTATCACAATGACTCTACCACCGTATCGGAAAAAGAACCACTACTCAGAAGATACGGCAAGAAACTGAGGGGCATTTTCTGAGAAATTTTGTTACAATTTTTTGGTTAGGTCTCAGCTAACTGACAGGGGACAGCGGTGGAATCACCGGCCTGAAGGCCATTGTTTACGCAAGATAACTGGGCATTATGAGATTTAAGAGCTATTGTCTCTTGGCGACGAGCGCAGTGTAGTGCCTCGGAAGACAGAATAGCAAAGTTCTAGGTGCTGCAACAGCTTGGGTAGGCGTTTTGTAAACCATCAGGTGAACAACCAATTCAATTAATTTATTGACCACAATATAACATTGTCCGTTATATTAGACTTGTCATTATTGTACAGAATTAATTAATCTGTTTTCTAAATATATTTTAATTAGGTACCTAGACTAAAATACAAATAAATATCTAATTCTAAACTAAAATAACTTTAATATAATAATATATACAAAATATAATATTTAATTATTATATTATATTAAAAATAGTTAAATACCCTGTAAGAAATTGCACATAGCGATAAGGTCACCCATATTATAAATATAATAATACATTATATAATATTAACTCATCCACCAACCCGCACTGAGCCAGCGTGGTGGATTATGGCCCATTCTCTCTCTATGAGAGAAGGCCCGTGTCCCAGTAGTGGGAACTTGATGGGCTGATGATGATGAATATTAACTAATTGTGTAAAGTACGTAGTTTGAAAAACGTAGTCGTAGAGCGTTTTCCTCTAAATGTGTCCAGGGGGCTTAGCACAAACGTTTACAAGACAATCATGCTACAGGAATGGTTTATTTCAAGCTTACAATCATATTACTCTGACTCGTACCATGAGCTTCATAAAACAATAATGTTTTGTTCCTGCGAAGTGTCAGCTGTCAAAAAACACCTGAATGAATGATTTACGATGACGTCACCAAAACTTCTCAACAATACAATATCAAAGTAAGCTTTTTTAGGACTTCGTGGTACGGAAAACGGAAGTAAGCTTAAAATAATACTGGGTTAAGAGATGGTTGTAAGCCTGCTGGCTGAAGTTATGACGTCACGGGAAATTCAAAATGGCGCCTTCAAAGCTAATATTGCGACCGACACAAACGAAAACTCATGTTAAAACTAAGTGGTCGATTTATTCCACTCGTAAAGGTGAATTTTCATCATTTCTGTCGCAATCCCTCCTATCCGTAGGTAGACTAAATAATGGTTAAATGTTTAACTGACCACCAGATATAGTAAAATGTAACCCTACAAATAGTAGATGACCAACAAAATAATATCACCAATAAAAATATAATCACAAAAAATTGTAAATGAGCACCAAAGTAGGCTTCACCAGTCGTCACCCCTTCATGTCGCTTCCCCTTCCGCTTAACCACTCCGCTGCGGAAGTCGCCGGCTCGCTTTGCTCGCGACCTCCCTTCGCTCCACTCGGCCTCTTAGGCTCTCTTCATTCAGGACCTCCTTCGCGAGCTTCTGGCTCCGCGCTTTTTATATACACTCTAGGGGTAAGAGCGAGTTGGACCACGGAAGAGGGAGGTGCGCCAATTCGGGTAAGATTCGGTGGTCATTTACTAAATTTGGTGGTCATTTACTAAATTTGATCTGCCAATACAATTTTTGGATAGAAGTGTATGGGATCTCAAAGATAATTTTGATGGTCGTTCTATTTCATCCCCTTATTACCTAAAAGTCTATCAAAACTGCGTGTCCGGTAATGAATATAAAACAGATTATTTCCAGCGTAAACGGCAAGCTGAGCTCGACATTGTGCGACTGAGGAAGGAGCTCTCGTCCACCAAGAGCTGCGTGGCGTCGCTCCGGATCCCCCCGCATCCGCACAGGAAGACAGTTTGCTCTAAGTTCGCTTAAACCAGAACGCATCGGGAGCTATCGGGAGAATAGATAAAAAACAAGAGTAAAATTAAAAGGTTGTTTTTGAATTGGTGTTTAATTAACTTTCCCGCCATCAGTTTTATTAACGGTTCGTTTTAAGAGGTTTTTTTTCTCCCCTTTTTGGGATTTGGCTTTGCACGTCTTGTGCATCTGCCATTTAAGAGGTTCTCTATTCGATTGTAAGTTTTGTTTATGTTTGTTACCTCAGAACTGCGTCATTTATGATTTGGAAAATTCTTGTTGCATTGTGTTCAGTATACAGTATAGCTCTCTACGAAGTGGTCCCATATAAATTTCATCGTAATTTGACCTTAGACTTCGAAGATACATTGAAGTCGGTTTGTTTTTGATAAAATGTATACTTGTTTTGACAACAAAATCAAAAGGATGTTCTCAATTCGACTGCATGTTTTTTTTTGTTTTTTGTATCTTTGTTACGCGATTACTCCGCCAATTATGAATTGATTTTGATGATTATTTTTTTGTTTGGTAGGCCATACTTCAGAGGTGGTCTGATGTAAATTTTATCGTAATTGATTCAGCACTTTTTGAAAAACTCAACTAAAACAAAAAATACAGGTATAGTCTTGAAGTCGATTTTTGTTTCTTTTTTACTAAAAATAATTATTTTCATAAAAAGATATTATAAATTATAGTCATAAAAAGGATTAATTATTAATATACTGATTTGAAAGGATCTTATCTAATTGTACCTCAATTTATTTTCCGTTTTTCCGCCAAATATACTGATTGTGCACAAAAATACGTTCATTAAAATATTTCATAATGAGCACCTATTTTATAAATATTGCACACAAAATATATAGGTATACGTATTACATGTTCGCGCCGGGGGTGGCCCTCGGGCCACCCCCGCCGCAACCTAACCTACCAAGGGCTGCCATATACGTTTGAGTGCTAAAAACAGACCAAATTTGGTGCACAATCAGTATTTTTGGTGAAAGGCCAAAAGTTATCCGATTTAAAATATCTATTTACTTGTCATTAAAAAAGTTGTCTAAGTTGTAACACAGTTTGACCTAAAACGGTTGCAATGTATAAACTGGTATTGAATGCGTGTACCCGGCGCGGCGGCTAATCTGAGGTTCTCATGACATGGGGCAAGTGAAGCAGCCTCCTTCACAACGCTCCAGTTACTTGGTCAAGTAGAAAACAATATATGTATATTCACATGCAAGTGGTCCGTCAAACTGCTTGCTACAACCACAGAATACTAAGGGACAGAAGCATCACTCCGCAAAATTTAAACAAATAGCGACTCTTGCTATGACGCAATAAAATTCAATTCAGCTCGCGTAGCGCTGCATACCTACCAGTCATATTAACTCTTCTGACGCGGCACGTGTAACGACGCGCGACCCGCCGTATCCCACCACCGACCTCTATGAGAAATGCAAAATGTTATCTGTGAGAAAGTTGTATATTTATAATAGTATTAGGAGATATCACTCAGAAACAGTACCATTTCTACCTATAACTACCAAAAGGCTAGATGCCCTGTCCCTAGGTACAAGAGTAATCTTGCCTGGAGGCATTATAACCACATATGTCCGAAATTGTATAATTTACTAAACAGTAAGAGAAAGATTAAAACACTTAGCTCATATAAAATTAAATCAATAATAATTGAATGGCTCAACGAATATGATTACGACGGCACAGAAAAACTATTAGTAAGAGTAGATTAGATAGCAGAAGCACATTCATACTTACATACACATACAATACTACACACAACATACTTAAACCAATAATCAATTAAAATTATAATAAATTACTTACACTCATATACATATACAACGTGTAACATAAATGTGTAGTAATAATTAAACCACGCATATAGAAGCTTATTAATAATTCAAGTCCAAGTGCAAATCACCAGAAACTTTTTAAAATCACAAGATATGATAATTTAAACATTTCTGGTAATCAAGTTCATTTCAACCCTAACAATCAGCTGATAAAGAGCAATGAACTTGTGACAAAGAATATTAGTGCGCCGCGTGTACAGATCTGACAAACAAATTTTATCTTCAGTTAGCAAAGCCAGCTGTCCTACCAACCTTACTTTACAACTAACTTTCAAGCAAACTGCTTTTTACGCGACTCCCCAAAAAAGGAATATAATGTTTTCGGGGTTAATGTATGTGCGTTTTTTTATTACAAAATGCCTCAACAGATTTGGATGTATGGGGTATCCTCGGAATCCTTAAATCATCCCAAGTGATAATGTTTTTGGCAGGGTATTTTTTTATTTTTATTAATGCTTACTTATTAATTACAGCATTAAACATCATCGCTCCAATTAACATTCAGGAATAAGGATCTAATCAGTGTAAACGCCTAATAAGAGCGAGCATGGCTGATGTTCTTAAAAAATAAGTGAGGTCACCAACCACCGTAGGAATAGGATGTAAAAAACATCATGCATGAATTTCAACAGTAGGAATGTAATAGGCTGATAATGATGATTAAGACATTTCCAACATTTGATTTCATTGCATAGTAAAAGAGTGTTCATAAGTCAGTAATCAATAAAGCATCTTTACTTAGTCAGTTTTCAGAAATAAACCTGTTTAATCTTTGACAAAACGCGGCAAACACTAAAGCTATCAAACATTCGCCGCCGCTTCATGATTCGCTAGCCTTGTTTCGTATTGCACCAATCATAAAGATGTAATCCTAATAAATAATAGCCGCTGCTCCTCATTGGTCGAGCGGCACAAACAAAGTTACCTTCTAACGCCGCCCCATAAAACTCCACCGAAGAGGACCGTTTTCGTTTCGGAAATTCTTTTTAGGTTATTTCTGAATATGAATTCTAAGACGTCAAGTTGGATAAAAATTTGAAACTAATCAAGGCAAGGCTAAGTCGGGTACGTTCGCGGAGATTTTTTTGTATACCGGTTCCGGAACATGCAAAAAAACTATGGTAAAAAAACTTAAACCTATGTTTTTATTATGGTTTTAATGCATTCAAATCTGTCCAGGCAATAAGAAGTAATGGTGGAATAAATAAATACATACATACGTAAACCCTGAAATACTCCTTTTTGGGCAGTCGTGTAAAAATGTGGAAATACCCTTTTTTACGAGTGGGTTCCGGAACGGAAACGACCGAGTCCGAAGATCCGTTCAGTATGAAATTCCGGTATTTGAGACTCGAAATCAAGCCCTTGTAAAATGTTCGGCGTTTTCAAAGACAGAGCGCCTAGGCCACAAAACAGATAAATACAGAAGTTAATCTCATGTATGTACTTTTCATACATTTCATACCGGACGGCGCAGGAAGTTTTTGGGAGGAAAATTGATTGATTTAAAAATATAACTGTACACGATATCGACATAATTTTTTCGCAGTTACTATTATAACTGAATAAAGTTGTTTTGAAGACAAAACAAATGCGATTAGTTTACATTAACATCTTCCTCATTAGATTATTGAACACAAGGCTAACACAGCTTATACTACAATAAATATCTAATTTTAAATTGTAAAAATATGACAAGGCTAAAAACTTATGTTCGCTTGTTCGGCGCAGGGCTGGGGGCTGGGGCGCTTACCTACCTACCTAACTATTTTGTGTTACGTGAAAACAAACCATCAAAATACAAGCAAATACCTACTTACCTCTCTGAAACAACTGGTAGCTTAAAAAACGACAATTCACCGTTTAATGTTGAATTTAAACAACCGTCCACCAAACAGTTATAATAACCTATTTTTCGTTGCTCCATTTTTGCACAAAAAAGTTCACAGACGCGTGTCTCAAGCGGATGGCACTCGCATCCCAACTGTGCCCAGATATCGTGTCTGTGAGCGGTGTCTATGTGTGCGTTGCTCGAGCGCACTTTGTATGTATGTAGATTTCTGTACTAATCTGTTTTGTGCCTAGGCACAAAGTAGCTCGGTCAATGACCCGTACTACCGCGACTAGGCCACAGCTTGTTAGGATTGTCCAAAATAATTCAAATAAATAATTTTTAAACTTTGTATGGAAAATATAATAGTGTTTTTTTGGTTGTATATTCTGCCCAATGATTCATGACTAGATACCCATACACACCTTTCAGTATTACTACACATTAATGTTATTCCCTGTATATATATATATATATATATATATATATATATATATATATATATATATATATATATATATATATATATATATATATATATATATATATATATATATATTTACATTACATTTATTTATTTTTATGTATATATTTATTTACATTTTTTATATATTTACTTAAAAACCTAAATAAGTATAGTAATTAATTAAGTCTCTGTTGTATATATATTTGATCCTAGTTAAGGGGAAGAAACTGCCTACTGCAACACAGTGATAAACTAAAGCAGTGGGCAGGGTTTTCAACATTATATTGTACCCAGCTTTACTATGCAATAAAGAGATTTTGTATTTGTATTTTGTATATGCGGCGGATGAGGTCGCCACATAGTATTATTTATGAAAACTAACAAATTTAAAATACCAATAATAATAAATAACAAACAAACCCCCGCGGCGCCACACACACAGATTTCAAAAGATTTGCAAATACACAGAAGAAGTTCATACTACGTAGACGCAAATATGAAATAATCCACTAGATTTCTATAAAAGAATTCACTGTCCTAGTACAAAGCGACCACACTTAACTGGCTGTGAACCAAACCATACTTCTTTGTAATCAGCCAGTCGCCGCTGGCACCGCAGTTGAAACGCGCGTGCCACAGAAAAAAATAATTAAAAAGTTTATTTTGGTTTAGTTTTTTACTCGTTTTTGTGTTCAGCCAGCCTCAGTCAGGAGTACATTCAAAAAGAAGGTCGTTTATCTTGAAGATTTTATTTAAGGTAAGTTTTATTTTAAACAGTTTTTTTGTTGTACGTGCGTGCTTAGAATTTAATGTGATTTTAATTAAAAAGGATTCCATAAAAAACGCACCTACAACCTGCATCCTTATTTTGCTGTTGTATTGTTAATCGTTAAATATAGTTTAAGACTATGGTACCTACCAGAGTGCCTATATGTATATGTATAGAGAAAAAAATGTATATGTAGAGTGCCTATATGTATATGTTTCCTGTATATATATTAGATACTATATATCTAATATATATACTATATATTTAATGAATTTCTGTGATTTACTCATATAATTTTCCGAGATGTTTTAATTTTGTTTCCTAGCTTGAAAAAAATATTTTGGCAATCAATGCCTATATTTTACCTACCCTACTTACTACCTACTTGTATATTTTTTTTGTAGATACATACCTACATACATATAATATTATAAAGTACACTTTAAGTAGGTAGAGAGGTAAATCAATCATCAAAGATGGTTTTTCAAAGATTATATGCAATTCCGAAAGGGCATACTATTTTTTAGCCATAATCACGCGGCACATAATATAATAATAAATAATACAATGAGTTTATTTGGAATAAAGGTCTACAGATACAATATACAATTTACAATTAACAAATAAATGTGTTCGCAAACGAGCAAATGAAACAAAATAGAGAAAACAATGCTTTTTATGTTCTCCAAAAAAGTCCTTGGAAAGCTAGAATAAAGTTCCACTACTTTATTGAAGCACTAGGAGAGGGTCCAGCTTGTTGCTGTTGACATTCATTATCATTAAAAGTATAGTAAATGGAATATTAAACTATCAAATAAAAACTACGTAAGACATGGCGGTATGGTCCTAGAGACTTTAGCCTGCCCTAACAGGCAAACTTAAAAAAAAAAAACTTTACTGTTAACACAATCGGCTAAAACGACAGTTCAAAGTTCAAAAATTCTATATTCAGTTTGGTCATCACAGACGCACTTATGAACGTCAATTATTACAATGACTACCACCGTATCGGAAAAAGAACCACTACTCAGAAGATACGGCAAGAAACTGAGGGGCATTTTTTTAGAACTTTTGTTACAATATTTTATGTTTGTTTTTGTCAATATTATTTTTCTTATGTGCCAGTTGGCTACTTGGCAGAAGCGGAATGTTCCATGCATCTTTGTCTTCTATGTAATTACTAACTGTATAGTATGCTTTTTTCATTAGAATATTTTTCACACTCAATTTGAATCTACTTTCTGTGAGCTCCATCCGATATTAAAACATGTAGTAGGTACATAAGCCACTGACAGATTAAGTAGTGACTGTATGTAACGCGTGGTCACTTGCCATTGCGTGATCCATTGAGGTCACCTGAGTACCATGGTCCATGGTACATGCAGAGAATGCGTCTTACTGCAAGAGGCTATTAAGCGTTTATTGGTCGTAATTGGGATGTTAAGGTTATGAGTGGTTATGAGCTACTTTGAGATAAGTAGGTATCTACATAATAGGTATCAAACAAAGTAAAAAACCGGCCAAGTGTAAGTCGGACTCGCGCACGGAGGGTTCCGTACCATTATCTATAAAAACGGCATTAAAACATGTTTGTTGTATGGGAGCCCCCTTAAATATTTATTTTATTCTGTTTTTTTTGTATTTGTTGTTATAGCGGCAACAGAAATACATCATCTTTGAATCAACTGTCTAACTATCACGGTTCATGAGATACAGCCTGGTGACAGACAGACAGACAGACGGACGGATGGACAGCGGAGTCTTAGTAATAGGGTCCCGTTTTACGTTTTAAAAAAGTTATTTTATTCGTACATTTCAATTTGCAAATCTTCGATACAATAGATTTTTTTTCTAAAAGCAATGTCTTGAATTTGCTTTTAAATAAATTATACTGGTAAATTCATTAATGTCTTGTGGCCAATATATCAATGCTTGTGGCAATTTATTGAATATTTCAACCGATTGGTACGTAGAATCAAAGAATAGGTACTAACTAACTGAGATATACCTACGAACCGCTCAATACGAAAGAAAAACCGGTTAGTGCTACCTTCCTCCCGCCTCAAGATGCACTCGTCAGGTCCCCTGGTATGTCAGTAAAAATATATAACAAGCTCCCGGAAATAATTAAAAACGAAACAAATGACGGACAATACATAAAACAATTACTAATTAACGAAGCCTACTATACAATTCAGGAATATTTGAATGATAAATTAAATTAATAAGAAACTGGACATAATTAATTGAATTTAATATTTAATTGCCTTGTATAACGGACCTAGTTATATGGACAATAAAGAATTCTATTCTATTAAGCGATAAGACCGCCCATTGTACTACCTTAGTTAATAAGGACTGTGTTATTGTCTATATCTATAATTTGGTATACAATAAAGAGTTTTTTTATTCTTTTCTATTCTATTCTATTCCATTCCATTCCATTCCATTCCATTCCATTCCATTCCATTCCATTCCATTCCATTCCATTCCATTCCATTCTATTCTATTCTATTCTATTCTATTCTAATATTAAAACTATAATTTAAAAAAAAATTGACTTACAATAATTAATCGTATATATTATGATATTGACATTATTTTTTTTTACTTTTGATTGACTCGATAATACCATTTCTATGATACTTTTTTTTTTTAATTATGTTGACATGTTTAATACAATGCACAAATAGTTTTCCTCTCTTCTAATTGCTGCGCCCAACAGGGTCCATGATGAACTGTATTTTTATTTACCTACCATCTAATTACATTATGGATTGCAATAAAGAAGAAGCTCTAAAACGGTGAAGGAAAACATCGTGATGAAACCCGCTTACGCGCTTTGGAGTGGTAGGCTCTGGCCGTGGTTGTAGTACCACCCACCGAACAAAGCCATACCGTCAAGCGACCTAGTCGTGTTTCGGGATGATGTTCGGTGAACCACCGGGGAGACGAGTCTGAGCAGCCGCTCAACTGCCGTCTCTCTCTAGATCTATGTGCTCCATCTTAGGCCACATCATCGCTTCACATCAGGCGAGATAGTGGCCAAACATAGCTATATTAAGGGTTAAAAAAAAGTGACTTTCTTAAGCTATGTGCGGATTTAACACTCGCTCTAAAACGGTGAAGGAAAACATCGCGAGGAAACCGCATGTCCAAGAATTTTTCACAAAAAGTCAAGGACATGTGACATCCACCAACCCGCACTGAGCCAGCGTGGTGGATTATGGCCCATTCTCTCTCTATGAGAGAAGGCCCGTGTCCCAGCAGTGGGAACGTGATGGGCTGATGATGACGATGATGATGATCATTATTAAATAAAATAGCATCCGAGGCGGGTCACGAGTGACTGGAACATATTTCACGTGTACATTTACAAACGTACTGGTTCACAGTAAACAAAAACTCGTTCAGTTATTGTAACTCTATGCGTTCACTGCTTCCGTCCTTTCATGCAGTTTTTAAACTGTTTGATATATTATTCCACCGCCAAGCAGTAGTGCGCAAGCATTACTTCTACTTACTACTATTAATACGCTTGAAAGTGTTGAAGTATACGTTTTTTGCGGCATAAACGTCTGTATCTTTTTTACATTAACTGAGAAGTTTGATTTTTCCACAGCTTCAAAGGACTGTAGACCTGAGTATATATATGGTTTTAATTTCAACTTGATACCTCCACGCGTTCCGAGATAAAGGTTTTTTTTCAACAACAATAACTCTTTATTGTAACACAGAAATAATTAATAACTAAAATAACAACTAACTAAATAATAGTGTCACAATGGGCGGGCTCATCGCTCAAAGCACATGGACAGGGCCCCAATTCACTATGACAACTTGGCGATTCCATCGATTCCTTGCTTCGAAATCACGTCGATTTCTTCATTAATAAACGACATTTCTATGACGCATTCATATATTGATATATATGACGCGTCATAGAGAATACAAATTTCGCAGATGTCGTTTATTAATGAGGGAATCGACGTTTCCTCGAAGCAAGGAATCGTCAAGTTGTCATAGTGAATTGGGCCCTGGTTTTAAGCATGGCTAGATTTAACAATTTTTTGGACCTCTGTCTTACAAACTAGTTCGTAAACTGTATCTTGCAAGACAGTGTTCCTACTGTCGTCGGCAAGGAGTGGTCTTGACAGACTGACGGATAGACAGACAGACAGACGGACAACACAGTGTTAGCGCGGCGATACGATGACGTTTCGCTCGCACTCAGCCTCTCGCCGCATCGCCGCGATTACATCGCCGTGTGTAGACACGTTCTAAGAGAGTGAATAGAAATACGTGGCACGACAATAACATCGCCGCGATTCTCTCGTCCGTGGAGATGGCCCCTACAACTGGTCACCACCAGAAAAAGGAAGCTGCAAGCCCAACAAAACGTCGCACTCCGGGTCATAACCGGAGCTGGGCGCTACGTCAGGAACGACGTGATAGCGTGCGACGTCAAAATAGAGACGGTGGAGGCCTTCGTGGTCCGTATGGCCCGGAAGATGTTCGATTCCGCGGACAACGGACCACACGCACACCTCCACGGCATCGCCCCTCTGCACGCGCGCCCCCCTGACGCGCTCCCGTCCTGGCGCCCCCTGCCCCGGGAGCTGCTGACGGAATCGTTGGGCTCCTCCTCATCGGCTGAGCATTGAGGCACCACCACAGGACGAGACACAGACGAGTTAAGTAGCACAGAAAGTGCACCAACATACCGTGTGTGAGCCCAAAAGCGCGCTCCACACGGCCACAGCAACCGGGGGGTAGTTGCCCCCTGAGATCCCGCACGGGCAAAGAGCTAACGCTCGAAGCCCGACCCACCACTCAATGAAGAGAGGGGTGATGAATAATGTAGTAGTACAACTGGTCGCTACAAAGCTGTCTAGTCTTGAGCATTTAAGTTAGCATGTCTGTCAATCTTTTAGAGGATACATTTCGGTGAATGTGCACAGGAGCTGCACGACCTAATTCCACCCTCCCCCTTCCATCACAGGACGAGTAGAAGATCGGCTAAATATCATCCTTATTTAGTAAACATTCCGCCAATTCGTACAAAGCGTTTTGGTTCCACGTTTATAGTGCGTACTGCTAAGGAATGGAACTCCTTGCCGTCTTCTCTGTTTCCTAATAACTATAATCTGGCTATCTTCAAGGCCAGATTGAATAAGTATCTTCTAGATCTACGTGCTCCATCTTCGTTTAACATCAAGCGAAATGGTGGTCAAACGTTGTTCTATCTTTTGTAAGGAAAAGGTTCCGTTTTTTCCTTTTGAGGTACGGCACCCTAAAAATACGAACTAGTACCGACATCACAGAATAGTTAACAGTTACTACCTATAGTCATTAAGTTCTCATACTTTCAAGGCTGAGCGCATTCAAGTTTTGTTTGTATTGCTCGGCTGCTCTTTGAGCAGTCACAATATACGTTTCCACTTCACATTAAGGATTGTTTTTTATTATTTCGTATTGACATTTACAGAGCGAGTGTGGCTCAGTGGGAGCATGTGCGACTTTCGATCCGACGCGCTCGAGATTGAATCCCGTTGGCCCCGCACCGCTGGCTTTCCTAATTTATCTGCGGATGTAGCACTCGCTCTCAAAACGGTGATGAAAAACATCGTGAAGAAACCGACATGTTCAAGGATTAATCACAACAATTCAAGGATATGTGACATCCACCAGTTTTAGGCCACACTGGCCGAGAACTTGTGGATGTCACAATACATGTCCTAGTGGATTACGGCCCATACTCTCTCTATGAAAGAAGGCCCGTGCCCCAGCAGTGGGAACGTGATGAGCTGATGGTGATTATATTCACAATGTCCTAACGGTGTAATGATACACAACCTCTGCCTCAATAAATATATACATAATAACCGGGCGTAAAAAAAACCAAATGCCTCGAAACCCTATCGAATGCCGTTGCGTAGTTTAGAAGTAAGCGGCGAAACAGAAATGACACGGATAACGACTTTGTTTTATATTAAGAGTTCCATTTAATGAATTTATTTATTGCATTGATTGATTCCACACGTGTGTGATGACTTGATGACGCAATGACGTCATTTGTGAAGCATCTAGGTATGTAATACCACAGAATACTAAAGGACAGAAGCATCACTCCGCAAAGAAATTTAAACAAATAGCGACTCTTGCTATGACGCAATAAAATTCAATTCAGCTCGCGTAGCGCTGCATACCTACCAGTCATATTAACCTACAGAGCGGCTCTCTTTCTATCGCGCCGCTCTTATCTCTTCTTACGCGGCACGTGTAACGACGCGCGACCCGCCGTCGGTGTCCGGCTATGTACTTGTAGCTTCGTACCTACAGTGCGGAGTGCGCTAGGCCTGGTATTACCAGGAAGAATACTAACAATTACAACGTAATGGTAATCATCATCACCCCATCTTGTTCCCAATGCTGGGACACGGGCCTTCTCTCATAGAGAGAGTATGGACCATAATCCACCAGGACATGTGACATCCACAAGTTCTCGGCCAGTCGACCACGCTGGCCCAGTGCGGGTGGATGTAACACGTTCTTGAATTTTTTTGTAATAAATTTTTGGACATCCCGGTTTCCTCACGATGTATTCCTTCACCGTTTTTAGAGCGAATGTTAAATCCGCACATAAGTTACCTACAACATTTAACATTTGTCCAATCCATCCAAAGGTTGCCTGTAAGAGATTGCTTTATGCGATAATACCGCCAATTGCATTACCCTAGTTAAGGCTTATATTTTTCTCATGTAATTATGTTTGTGGTATGCAATAAAGTGTTTTTTTTATGATGAATTTGGCTCACGTTTGACAACAACTCACCTGATGGTAAGCGTAGTTGCGGTCTAAGGTGGAGCACGTTTGCCCATGAGGTGCCTATTCACTCTTGTCTTAAAGACCCAGGTTGTAATTGGAAGGAAATAAGTAGTGTCATTGTATTGTATGTATTATATATACCTATATAAACATTAAAATAAATAGATATTACATTATTGTCACATGTTAAATAATACCATCAATTATAAACATGGCAAACACGCCGTGTAGATCGCCACCGTGCGGCAGGTTCCCAGAATACTGGCGGCGTTGCCCTTTATATCAAAAGACTTAATTTCTGGGCAAAGTACGCGCCAGCTCTGAGATCCCCCGAAGCGAGGACCAGTCTCGTCGAAAAATCTTTACAAAATTGTTTGGTGTCGGACGACCACGTGCCTAAAGTGTCCACAGCCAGCGCTACAAATTCATAGCGCGCGTTGAAAGTAATTTTAGTGTAACTTAAGAAAGTCATTGGTGCGGGGCCAGCGGATTCGAACTCGGGTGCGTCGGATCGTAAGTAGCACTAATTCCCGTTAAGCCACACTCGCTCGCGTGTTAATTAAAAAGAATATTAAATACTACATATAAAGAACCAACCGCGAACAAGCATGTCGAAACCGATTGCAATTACAACGTTTATATGTCGCAAAACGTTTAAAATTTCATTAACAAGATCGTAAAACTTTTAATTACTAGATATTATTACTTAAGTACTTAAGTAATAATATCCAACATTGACCAGTGGTAGGTTTCTAGTATGCGAGAGGCCATATGGGTGGGTATGGGCAAAGAAAACTAAATATTACTACGTAAAGAAGCGACACTCCCACCCCCTCGCTAATTTGTCGTCACCCGCAACAAACCGATGAAAAAATGGGCATGCCGTGCTTGCGTGACTCGGTTGTCACCGCCTGCTACGAATGACTAATGAGTGAGATTCAAATGTTTATTTTATATGTGCGATCAATTGATGTTATTTGAGGTTGTTATGACCTTTTTGGATGACGACGACGACCTGCTTTACAGAGGTAGAGCAGGCCGGCCGACTATTTGACTTTGACATATACACGAAACATATTGAGAAAAAGACGGAGAACGGCTGAAGACGGTGAAGCTAACCAGGACCTGACCTGACTGACGGAGGTCTGCCTATCTCTTTTAAAATGGTTCGTTATTGTTCTGTGTATGGATGCAAAGAAACCACTTACACAAATAAGAATCGAAGTTTTTTTGGTTTTTCGCGTCTCCCAGCCAAGCGATGGGTGTGAAAGAGAAACACTTAGGTTGCTTACGTATAGCGTTGCCCTTGTCGCGCTGGATTCGTATTAGCTCATCCCTACAATAATTACGCACACACACAAAACGTGTGCGGACAGGCCGGTGCGCTAGTAGTAGTACTAGACAGTTAGCTCGGCGAATTTGTATGGAGTGTCGGGGGTCTGGTATGGGTACCACCGCTTTGCCAGTTATTCAGCCGCCAAGCAGTAGTGCGCGAGCATTACTGTGTTCCGGCTTGAAGGGCATTGTAGCCAGCGAAATCACTGGGCATTATGAGACTCAACAGCTAATTGTCTCAGGGCACAGAAAAGTAAAGAAGTCAATCTCATGTATGTACTTCACTTTTCATACCTACGCGCGGCGGTCGCGCTAGGGTTGTTAAATTGAATGTGCGCGCCCGCTGCCTGCGACCGGGCGCGGCGGTGTGACGTCACGACAGTTACTCGGACGGCGCAGAAAGTTTTTGGGAAGTCCAAAATTGATTGATTTAAAAAAATGACTACAATAGTTCGACATATATTTTTCGCAGTTATTAAAGTTAATTGAATAAAGATTTTTTGAAGACAAAAAAATGCGATTAGTTTACATTTACATCTTCATTATTAGATTATTGAACACAAGGCTAACACAGCTTATACTACAATAAATATCTAATAGAAATTGTAAATATATGAAAAGGCCACAAAGTCAAGCTCGTTTGTTGGACCTACCTAACTGTTCTGTGTTACGTGAAAACGAACCATCGAAATACAAGCAAATACCTCCTTACCTCACCGTGTCTAAAGCGGATAGCACTCACGCTCGCACTGATCCCAACTGGTCCGAGATATCGAGTCCGTGAGCGGTGTCTATGTGTGCGTGGCTTGAGCGCACTTTGTATGTAGATTGGTTTCTGTACTTATCTATTTTGTGCTCAGGGTGATAAGCGCAGTGCAGCGCCGCGCAGGATTTTGCAAAACAAAGTTCTGGGTGGTGCTGTTATTGTTATGGGCTGGCGTATTATGCTTATCATCAGGCAAACGACGTTCGTCTCGTCATTCAGTTACATAAAAAAAAACACATTTTGACGTCACGCTGCTCGCTGCTTATTAGTCAATTCTTGACATAGAGCCCGCCTTATTGGTAAATTATTGACACGCACACATGTAGCATAAATTGACCAATGAGGAGATCCTAGGTCCCCACATTTTGACGTCACACGCAAATGGCGCTTGAAATTGATTCAAATTTTCAATTAATGATGCCGTAAAAAAATTAACCATTTTTTTTATTAATAGTATTCATAATGAATCGATTCATGCATTAACAAAACTACATGCATATTCCCTATTACCCGAAATCGGGTAAAAACTCCCGCACCGGCAACGCTGGTAATATAAACCATTTAATTAAATACGAACGCGTCCGACATAACTGTAGCTCGAGTCCACAGCACTTCTGCGAACAAAAACGTCAAGTACCGTATCATACCTGAATGTGACTACCGTATCTCCAGCCGACTTCGAAACAAGTATAAATATTATCAAAAAATACCGACTTCAATACTGATGTATCTTCAAAGTCCAAGGTAATCGATGAAGTTTATATAATAATAAATAATAATAATAAATTGTTTATTTTTTTTATTATTTTTTTTACACTTATAGATCTATGTTTGGCTACTATCTCGCCTGATGTGAAGCGATGGCCTAAGATGGAGCACATAGATCTAGAGAGAGGCGGCAGTTGTGCGGCTGCTCAGACCCGTCTCCCCGATGGTTCACCGAACATCATCCCGAAACACGACTAGGTCGCTTGACGGCATGGCTTTGTTCGGTGGTATTCAAAAAGGTTAGCGGAGTGTTGCAGATAACGACTAAACGACGAGTCCCAAACTAGCCGAAAGCCTGTGTCTTGGGATTCTGAGATACGACTTGCTAAGTTTAGATTAGGTTAGAGATGATACCACAGTTTGTGACAATATCAGAACAATGAGTCAGAGTAAGCATGATATATGAGACCACTTCGTAGCTATACTGAACACAACGTAAAAAAATTCCGACTCGGTTTATATTTGACGGAGTTCTGAGGTAGGTAACAAACATAAAAAAGTACAATAGAACCTTTTTCTTCCTTTTCCTTTTAGTCGGTTAAAAAACGGACTTTCTTGGTGCTATCCTCTCTAGCGGATGTATTTCCTGTGCACTGGTAGAGTCAGTTTTCGCATTTCTTTTCTGCACCCGGACTTCAATTTGAGTATGGGAAAGAAATGGGTAGACATGCTTACCTTGTTTTTTCAAAATCATGATATTTTGAGTTACAATTTTTAATGTATTTTAATTAATTTGTATTATATGTATATGTCGCAGGCAACTAGCTTAACTAGCGGTTCAATTAACAGCCTAGCCTCTTTACCAAACAGCGCCGTTCAACTAGCTTCCTGAATGATATTCAGCCATAGCGTCTGTTACAACAATTAATAAACTGGCTGGCTAATGCTTAGGCATGCGGTTAAACTTAAATGTATCCTACGCGAGATTGTAAACTGTCGAAAGATTGTGAACTGCCACATTATTTTCCGGTAGATTATAATCTATCGAAGTGATAGATTATAATCTATCGAAGTGATAGATTATAATCTACTTACATTATATTATATCTAATATTCATGTTCGCAGCGGCGGCGTTAGGGTGGCCCAACGCAGGGTGCGTTGGGCCACCCCAACGCCGTTTGGCATGCGGTTAAACTTAAATGTATCCTACGCGAGATTGTAAACTGTTGAAAGATTGTGAACCGTCGCATTATTTTCCGGTAGATTATAATCTATCGAAGTGATAGATTATAATCTACTTACAAACCTACCGAGGGCTGCAGCTAAATTCACATTTTTATTGTCACTACACTCTTCCATTGTACTATTTTTCATTAAACTTTGGAAAACAGGCTTTATAAATGAACAGGCTAGGCAAGTAATTAAACGTCATCGATCCAAGTCATTTGCCTAGCTGTTTGATCAAATGACTGAATATCATTCAGGAAGCTAGTTGAACGGCGCTGTTTAGTAAAGAAGCTAGGCTGTTGGTTGAACGGCTGCGGCTGATTAAGCTAGTTGGCTGCGATATGTACATGACGTTTAAAAGTGCATTTTGTGTGCCTATTTAATAAATATCTTTTGACATTCTGTCTTGCTACTGGCGCTAACACCAAACAGGACAGCCTGTTAATCTTTCCCAATATGTCTAACAATAAACTAATTTGCCGGACAAACTCTTCCCTCGGTCAAAGGCGAAAGATCGTTCGGACATCCTGACCCCTGCTGCTAAGCTTTTAACTTTAATCCAGAGCTCTTCTTACACCGAACGTGATTGTCAAATAACCAGCTTTGAAAACCTCTGCGGCAGTTAAATGATTTCTAATCCGAAGGTCCGCTATAATGGGTTCCAAAACCAGTTTAGCTAGAGCTGTGTTGGTATTGAAACTGCAAACGAATCGAGGTCAATTTATACTGGTTATAACCCGCCAGTCTTCCAGTGCTTTAACGTCATTGAAATAGTTTAAAACGAGGGTTCAAACTAAATTAGTTTCTCACCAGAAGTTCCACTATAGTTAGAGCTTTGCGGCTATTGATTTAGCAAAGAACGGAAGGTCAGGTTAAATTGGTTAGTTGTTCTGACCGATGTAGCAACTGGTAAGTCGTTGACCCTGCCAATCTATAGTTGCGAAAGTATTGTGACCTCTTGATAAATAAGACCTCTCCAGTTGACTCGATTTGAGAATAAAGTGACCCTAAGTTTGACCCTTGATTTGATGCCGCTGCTTATCTATCTTTAAATATATCTTTTTGTTACTGATACTTTAATAATAATAATAATAAAAACTTTAATGCGAACATTTGCTCATAGTGTTAGTAATTATTCTTAAAAGCTATGTTAGTCCTTAAAATAAATTTTGGGCAAAATTAGTACGCGAGCCCGGCGGTTTTGAGCACCGGGTCGATAGATGTAAGTGTACACTAGAAATAAGGATAGAATTGCAGTACCTAGGTTTCAGTCTAAAGACTGAGTAAAACGAATAAGTCCTTCATGGGCAATTGAGTACGTTTCTACAATAAAATTCCAAAATGTATAACGGAGCTCACAGAAAGTAGATTCAAATTGAGTGTGAAAAATATTCTAATGAAAAAAGCATACTATGCAGTTAGTAATTACATAGAAGACAAAGATGCATGGAACATTCCGCTTCTGACAAGTAGCCAACTGGCACATAAAAAAAAAATATTGTCAAAAACAAACATAAAATATTGTAACAAAAGTTCTAAAAAATATGCCCCTCAGTTTCTTGCCGTATCTTCTGAGTAGTGGTTCTTTTTCCGATACGGTGGTAGTCATTGTAATAATTGACGTTCATAAGTGCGTCTGTGACGACAAAATTGAATAAAGAACTTTTGATTGATTGATTGTACCCAGTGCTCAACAAATGGATTATCCATTTTTCCTGATAATACACTCAGAATACTGTTGGGGCTTCCACGCAACCTGCTCATCATCGATGCGGCTCTTTTCCTCATGATGGCGAAGCTATCATCAACACGAGCCTCCGCAAACATTTGTGATGCGCTGCAGTATCGTGGAAGCCCCATCAGCACCCTGAAAGCATTATTATACTGTACGCGAAGAGCGTTGTAAGCCCGCTGCGTATACCTCACCCACAGGCTGCAGGTGTAAAAGCTTTGGCAGTACGCCTTAAAGAGCGTGACTTTCACGTAATTGATACCTAATACGGAATATGCATGTGTTGTCGAAAAATCTGGAAATTACTTTTTTACGATAGATTACTTCTGTAAACATTTAGTAGTGGATATAATTATTATTATTAATTGCGTAGTTTATTTGTATTTCAATGTTTCTGTTTCTTATTTTTGGAGATAGGGAACGTAATCGCAAAACGCTTGAGTACGTGCAACCACTATCTGACGTCACGCGCCTCGCTGCTTATTGGTCAATTCTTGACATAGACCCCGCCCTATTGCTAAATTATTGACATACACACACATGTAGCATAGATGCACCAATTAGGAGATCCTAGGACCCACGTTTTGACGTCACACGCAAATGGCGCGTTTATGTTGATTTAAATTGGTTCAAATTTTCATTTAGTTATTTTATAAACAAATGATGCCATAACATTTTTTAAAATTTATTTTTCATTAATAATATTAAATAATGAATCGAATCATGCATTAAAAAAATACATGCATATTCCCTATTGTTCATTGTTATATTTCGAGACATTTTTAAGAGTTGAAAAAAAAGATCCCCTTGTAGTTTCTCGGTGCTATCTTCTCTAGCGGGCGTATTTCCTGTGCACGGGTAGAGTCAGTTTTCGCATTTCTTTTCTGCACCCGGACTTCTATTTGAGTATAGAAAAGAAATGGGTAAACATACTTACATTTTTCAAAGTCATGTTAACATAAGTTACAATTTTTAACATATTTTTAATTTTATATATATAATATTTTTGAAAAACCAACTGAGGTCGAATATTTAGAGGGTACTGAACACGAATCCACGGTATATAGATTTTTGTCTGTTTGTTTGTTTGTTATCTATATGCATAGAATAAGAAGAATAAGAATAAACTTTATTGTGTAAAACTGTGTACATTTGAGGTCTTAAAATAAATATACACTCGAGAGCAATGAATCCGGGTCACTTAAAGAATGTTAAAAATCTCGGAAACTAAAAATGATAGGTTAATGCAATAAATTGTATTTAATAGACAATGTAATACTCCTTAAATGAAAGTAAAAAAAATATGAGTCACCATACATTTTATTAACACAAAATTACATAAAGAAAAAAACTGCTGATCTCTCCTTAAAACAAAAATAGGAAACATGAAATTTTTGAACTTTATTACGATTTTCTTGAATTTTAATACTTCGTATTGCCTCCTCGTGCTTCCATTACTGCGTTTACGCGGTTTGGCATGCTGTACACCAAGTTCCTTATACGATTTTGGGGAATATTCTTCCATTCCTCTGTGAGAGCAATTTTGAGCTCACGAAGCGTGATTGGGGGAGGGTTTCGTTGTTTTACGCATCTGCCTAGCTCGTCCCAAGCATGCTCGATCGGGTTGATATCCGGGCTGCGCGCTGGCCACTCCATACGAGTAATGTTCATCTCTTGAAGGTAGTCATTCACAATCCTACCTGTATGAGGTCGGGCATTGTCATGCATAAATATAGCATCCTCACCTAAATTGACCATAAATGGACCAACGTGATCATTGAGGATTTCTTCCACATATCTTACGCTAGTTAAAGAGCCGTTTTCTATGATCACCAGCTCTGTGCGACTTTCAGAAGAAATTCCGGCCCACACAAGTACAGACCCACCACCGTAGGCTACTTTTTCTTCGATGCATGCTTGCTTGAATCTTTCCCCTGGTCTTCGATACACTCTGTGTCTTCCATCGTGCTTGTAGAGCATAAATTTTGATTCGTCGGAGAACATAACTTTTGACCAATCTTCAATACTCCAATTTACGTGGCTCTGGGCATATCTTAGTCTCGAAATACGATGCCCACGCTCCAGTTTAGGGCCGTTTGCAGGTCTAAGGGGTTTTAAGTTAGATTCAGCAAGCCGACGTCTTACTGTCCATGCACTTGGGTTACTTCCTCCGAGGCGTCGAAACTGATTGGTGAGTTCAGTTCCTGTGAGAAAGCGATTTCGAAGCATGGTGTTCACCAAGTATCGGTCTTCTCGTGCTGTGGTACACCTGGTTCTGCCCGTTCCTGGTCTGCGTAGGTTAGAACCAGTTTCTTCGTAACGTCGGAGAACTCTTTGTACTGTTGACAGCGACACACCGACAGTCCTGGCTGTATCGCGCTGACTCCGGCCGGTTTCCAGCATTGTAAGTATTCTAGTGCATTCTTCAGGCGTAAGCGACATAATTTCAGCTTGAATAATGAATATAGAGCACTATCAACATGGTTTATGTACCCACATAAATGACAGATTACAAACAAAAGCAAAACCAAATGCTGTAATTTCGTAGTTCCATCTTCGAAAGTGGCCCTTTTTCAAATTTGATTTTTTTATGATATAACTTTACAATAACTAAGAAGTTTTAATACCTTCATTTAAGGAGTATTACATTGTCTATTAAATACAATTTATTGCATTAACCTAGCATTTTTAGTTTCCGAGATTTTTAGGATTCTTTAAGTGACCCGGATTCATTGCTCTCGAGTGTATATAGTAACAACAGCCTGTCCGTTTGGATGTAGGTACAATACGTATAAAACATTACATAGAAACTAAAATAGACTCTTAAACTGCTGAACGAATTTGAATGCGATTTTCTGGGTTTGGAATTAAAAAATGGGATCCATACAAAAGTTAAAGGTTCACAGGTATTAATTATTCTTTTATTGTTCTTTCCATCCAACGGTTGACTGGAAGAGATCGCATTTAGCGATAAGTCCGCTAAGTAAAAGTTTGGGTGGCACTGCAACTGTTACGGGCAGGCGTGGTGCTTACCATCAGGCAAACGATATGTCTCATAAAAACACTTAGTTTAGATTAGATAACTGTTTATTGTTGCACCACCAGAAATTATTACAACAAAAGAAAAATTACAAACTTACAAACTAAAGTGTTACAATAGGCGGTCTTATCGCTAGTTAAATAATTTGTCTGGAAGAGATCGCTTCGATCTCTTCCAGACAAATTATTTAACTCTATACCTACTATATATACTTAAATTTTAATTCGACATTTTTATTTCTTATTCAACTCATTTTTAGTGTGGTGCTTACCATAAGTTCAAAACCCGTTAAGCAGTTTCCGAGTACATAGAAAACAAAATTGATTAATTAATATATTATGTCATTATAATATTGTTTTCTTATTAAGACTTTGTATAAATGTATGTGAAATTGACTTATAACAAATTGTTATTAAGAAATAAATAAATACACAAACAAAGAAACAAACAAACAGACAAAAATTCGAAATACCGTGGATTCGTGTTCAGTACCCTCTAAATAATCCCAGATGGTTTTTCAAAAATAAATTAAATGTACAGAATCGGCTCAGTTCCATTTTTAACTGACTTCAAAAAGAAGGGGGTTCTCAGTTCGTTTTTTTTTATGTGTGAGAACTCCGTCATTTATAAACTGATTTGAAAATTTCTTGCGTTGGGTTCAGTATAGCTTCAACATGGTCCCATATAAATTTCATCGATATTCGACCTTGGACTTCAAAGATACATTAGAATTGAAGTCGGTTTTTTGAGGTCCATACCCAAAGGGTAAAACGGACCCTATTACTAAGACTCCGCTGTCCGTCTGTCCGTCTGTCACCAGACTGTACCTCATGAACCGTGATAGTTAAACAGTTGAAATGTTCACAGATGATGTATTTCTGTTGCCGCTATAACAACAAATACTAAACAACAAAAATAATAAACAATAAAATAATTTTATAAATTTTACAACTTTTCATAAATATCTAACACCTTATAAACCTTAAACAGGTTTGTCTTGGGTGTCGCATTCCTCTTCTATTTCTTACTTCTAAAATAGTAACAATAGGTCGACTCGCACTTGGCCGGTTTTTATTACAAAATTTATTATTAAAAAAGTTTAGACAGATGTAGATATTTTGAACTTCGTAGGTAGGTATGCATAGGTATGTTCAGTCAACATTTTTATCACACGGTACAAATATGAAGGGGCATAGGTCGGGAAATGTGATACCCCGCAGCCAGTAACGAAGCGCTTCTTGGAAGAATCACTTGTGTATAATATTCTAGTGAAGTGGAAATACCTATGATAAGACCTCTATTTAAAGTTATCAGAAAGGTATGTCGCTACTTGTCCAACAACTGCTAAATTATGTCATACTATCCTACCTACTTCCTACCATGGACCAAATTGGTCCATGTTCCTATTAATCCTAGATAGATACATGGATAAACACTTTATTATTCACCTTAAAAATAGAGATAAATTGCAAGTCAAAGTTTTACAATGGTGTAACAATGGGCGGTCTTGTCGCTTGAAGCGATCTCTTCCAGACAACCTTTGGATGGAGAGGAATAACGAAACATACACAGACGGTGTTGATAGAAATTATAATAGACATACTAAGGGCTTACATACAGGGATCGGAAAACCTATTCATTAAGGTTAACCGTTTGAACCGATTACCGATTGAAACGATAACCTATTAAAACTGTTACACAATTATTTCGGTTAAAAACCCAAATGAAAGGGTTACCAAATGAAAGTGTATACCGAAACAATACCAATATTATACGGTATTTTCTCGTGTGTACGCATTTATTTGATTTAGAAAGAGATCGGTAGTGTGCGATCTTTTATCACGAGTTAAATTCATTTTACGTCTTGACCTAACCTATGTATAATTACTCGTATCCTCGTCTATTATAGCAGTTATTTCAACGGAATCGTTGCAAATTTTCTTTAGTTCTAATAATCTTTTTAACATGTAATATGTCGAAGTCCAACGAGTTGGGCAGTCCAGAACTGCTTTTTTTAAATTTTCTTTTCTTATTTTAAGGTTCATTAGGGGGCGACGTAAAACCTTGACCGCTTGGCGGCATGTCTCAATAATGGACTCCGATTTTCGATCTTTCTATAAAGCGTCCTTAATACACATTTGCAGTGTATGCGCTGCACATGGTAGCGACCTAATCTCGAATGACCTTGGCTGTTCGATATTAATTAATTAATTAATATAATATAAAGCATATGACATATTGACAGAATTGATCTCCCACTTGCCGTTATGGTGGGGGGTAGTGTTTGGTACCGTTGGATAGAGGATGTTTTGAAACCAACCAGAAAAATCCGAAATCCATGGAAAGGTGTCATAGAGATGGAACTGCTCAGGGGATCTCGGAAACTATAAATCGGATGGGGGTACGGCTTCAACTAAATATGCCGCAAACCTTGGGCCATTTTTGAAAATTTGAAAAATAAGATGGCCGCCATACAAAATAAAAATGTAAATAACTTTTGAATGGTTAGGGATAGGTATAAGGTGCTCGACCAAATGTCATAGAGGGCAACGGGGGAAATTCGGAAAAGTTGGAAAAATTAAAAAAAAAAAAGAAAAAAATTGGCGGCCATTTTCAAAGTTGCTCCGATCCGACTGAAATTTTGCATCGGGGAGTTTTCTAGGTCGTAGATTACGATTATAAAAAAAATTGGATTCCGCCATTTTTCAAGATGGCTGCCATACAAAAGTTTTTTTTCCGGACAAATAAGCCAAACAAAACTTTTGAACCGTAGTCGATAGGAAGCATCTATGAAAAAAAAGCAACACCCCCCACTGCTTTAGCAACAACAATTAAGATATAAGATAATAATAACAATTATTAATTATTATTATCGCGCACGCCACAAAATCACTTGGATTCCGCCATTTTTCAAGATGGCCGCCATACAAAAGTCTTTTTTTCAGAACACCTGAACTTAAATAACTTTAGAACCGTAATCGATAGGAAGCTTTTATAAAAAAAAACCAACACCCCTTCACGCGAGCTGCTTTAGCAGCTCGCGCACGCCACACAATCACTTGAAATCCAGCTTTTTTTCAAGATGGCCGCCATACAAAAGTTTGTTTTCAGAACAAAAAGGGTAAACAAAACTTTAGAACCGTAATCGATAGGAAGTTTTTAAAAATAAACAGCAACCACCCTCCCACGCAGTAGTGCGCAAGCATTACTGCGTTCCGGTTTGAAAGGCATAGTGGCCAGCAAAATTACTGGGTATATGAGACTTAATATATGATGTCTCGGGGTGCAGCTCTCCGCAGTGATTTTAATGGTATTAAGTTTGTTTATTGTGGTCAGGCGTTGTGCTTGCCATCAGGCGAGCGGCGAATTTTGTTTTTATATATATAACATTATGTATTATATCAAATATTACATTATTTTTTACATTATGAATTATATTACATTTTGGAACCGAGTTTTGAGTGAATCGAACTAAAATGAAATACATACAAACTTTATAACTCCTTTGCACACTTTCTAAAGGTAGGTAGGTATAAAAATATGTTTTATTACTTATTTCAAAGTTTGTTTGTACCAAGTATTGATTGAATCAGCCTAAAATAAAAATATATCATACAAACTTTACCAAAGCTTTGCCAATTATTCTGTCGCCAAGCAATAGTGCGCAAGCGTTACTATGTTCCAGTTTGAAGGACATTGTAGCCAGTTAAATCACTGGGCATATGAGACTTAATATCTGATGTCTCTACGCTACGCATTGCTTTTTATGGTATTCAGGTTCTGGGTGGCACTGCAATAATTGTTCTGGTGAAGCGTTGTGCTAGCCATCAAGCGAGCGGCGAAAAAAAATTTTTGTATATTATATATTAGGTACATTATGTATTATATTATATATTACATAATACGTTCTATATTATATGAAACCATATTATGATTAGGATTTAAACCAAGTTTTGAGTGAATTGAACCAAGCAATAAAATTTTCCGTAAAAAGTTTAGAACTTTATTGCACACCCCCTAGGGGTAGTATAGAAAATATAAAAAATACGTGTTTCATTATTTAGTTTCAAGTTTATTTGTACCAAGTTCTGAATGAATAAAACTGAAATTAAAAAAAAACCATACAAACTTTAAAACGCCATTACATTTTTATGAGTAGTTTAAAAAAAAACATGTATCCAAATTTAATGTTAATAATAATAATAAAATAATAAAGTTTATTTGTTCTGAGTTGTGAGTGAATCGAACCACGGAATAAAGCATTTGACTGCGTTAATCATGACACACTAATTTGTAAATTAAAATATTATGGAATTCACGGAAAAGCTCTTGATCTTGTCTTCTCGTATCTTAGCAATAGGATCCAAAAAGTTGATGTTAACGGGTCTAGGTCATCCGGAGCTCTCACAAAAATGGGAGTCCCTCAGGGCTCAATACTAGGACCATTTCTATTCCTAGTCTATATTAACGACCTACCCTTTTTTGTGAAGGACTTATGCGATATTGTTTTGTTCGCAGATGACACATCTCTAATATTTAAGATAGACAGAACCAATAATAACCTTGACGATGTGAACAAAGCCATCTCGCTAGTTCTACATTGGTTCACAACAAATAATCTACTATTAAATGCAAAAAAAACGAAATGTATAAAATTTTCTCTGCCCAACGTTAGGGGAGTTTCTGCTCCTTCAAATATCTTAGTAAACGATAACCCTCTAGACCTTGTTGACTCAACAACATTCCTGGGCATTAACTTAGATTCTAAATTACAGTGGGGTCCACATATAACATCACTAGCTGGGAGATTGAGCTCAGCAGCCTATGCAGTACGTAAAATCAGACAGTTCACTGACGAAGCCACTGCAAGATTAGTATATTTCAGTTACTTCCATAGTATCATGTCTTACGGAATTTTACTATGGGGTAAAGCCGCAGAAATTCAATCCATATTTGTATTACAAAAAAGAGCAATTCGTTCCATTTACAACATGAAAGCTCGTGACTCGCTTAGGGAACGGTTTAAAGAGATCAACATTCTTACAGTGGCTTGCCAATACATTTATGAAAATTTAATGCACGCTCGCAAACACCTTAGCACCTTTAACAAAAACAGCGACTTGCATAATTTTAACACGAGACATAAGAATAAATTGTATGTACCTAGATTCAGGTTGCAGAGAGTTAATGGTTCGTTTATGGGGAACTGTATACGCTTTTATAATAAACTACCTGAGGGCATTGACAAATTACCAATGCGTAGATTTAAATCATTTATCAAAATAAACCTTATGAAAAAAGCATACTACTCAATAAATGAATATGTTAATGACAAAAATGCATGGCCTGTATGCCCTAAGCCCCATGATGATGAAGATTAACACATCAGTGTGTGCATGATGTTTATATTTCATTTCTTCTTGGATTGTACAATGCTATGTGAGATGTCTAATGTAGTTAGTCATTCAAATAAAGCTATAAAAATTGTATTTGAGTTGGAAGTGACTAGGTTTTACAGTCATGCTCACTCAAATGTCTTTGCTTGCGGCGGCTCTGTGTGTCGGGTCACTCCCTTCCCTCCAATATGGTTGAGGGGGGTGATGGCTGGTCCACAAGTCATACTCGTGAACGGGTGCTGCTTGCGGGGACTGGTCTGTTCTAGTCACTCCTACTGCTACTGTCATACCTACTTATATTTTATTTACACTTTTCTGTTACTGATACTATGACTATGGGACATCTCACTCGCATTTCTTGTTTTACATTCTGTTAATTCTAATTTATACGTAATTGTGCTGAAAAAAGACATCGCCGCAGAGTTTCTTGGTGCTATCTTCTCTAGCGGGCGTATTTCCGAAGCACTGGTAGAGTCAGTTTTCGCATTTCTTTTCAGCACTCAGACTTCAATTTGAGTATAGGAAAGAAATGGGTAAACATACTTACCTTTTTTTCAAAGTCATGTTAACATAAGTTACAATTTTTGACATTTTTTTATTTGTATCATGTGTTTATGACCTTTAAAAGTGCACTTTTGTGCCTATTTAATAAATGATATTTGACTTTGACTTTGACTAAAGCATACACTGAAAAAACCGTACAAACTTTAAAACTCTCATGCACCCTTCCTAGGGGTAGTATTGAAAAAATAAAAAATGCCTAATTAATTATTAAAGTTTATTTGTACCGAATTTGAATGAATAAAACTAAAATTAAAAAAAAACATACAAACTTTAAAACGCCCTTACACCTTCATTAGGGGTAGTTTCGAAAAAATAAAAAACACGTGTTTTAAGATTTATGTTAAAGTTTATTTGTTCTGAGTTGTCAGTGAATCAACCCTGGAATAAAGCATACACAGAAAAAAACCGTACAAACTTTAAAACTCTCATGCACCCTTCCTAGGGGAAGTTTTGAAAAAATAAAAAATACGTGTTTCATTATTTAGTTTAAAGTTCATTTGTACCGAATTTGAATGAATAAAACTAAAATTAAAAAAAAAACATACAAACTTTAAAACGCTGTTACGCTTTTTTTAGGGGTAGTTTCGAAAAAATAAAAAACACGTTCTTTAAAATTTATGTTAAAGTTTATTTGTTGTGGGTTGTGACTGAATTCAACCACGGAATAAAGCATACACTGAAAAAAACCGTACAAACTTTAAAACTCCCATGCACCCTTCCTAGGGGTAGTTTTGAAAAAATAAAAAATACATATTTCATTATTTATATTAAAGTTTATTTGTACCGAGTTTTGACCGAATTGAACCAAGGAATAAAAATGCTCCATACAAACTTTACCCTCTTGGGGGTTGAGTTTTAAAAATTAACATAGCCTATGTTTCAATTCAGTGCTTAAACTATCTTTATTCCAAATTTCATCAAAATCCGTTCAGTAGTTACGGTGACACCTGGTAACAAACATCACACACACACAAACTTTCGCATTTATAATATTACTAGTATTTCGCCGCGTGCGCGAGCTGCTAAAGCAGCTCGCGTGTGGGGGTGGTTGCTGTTTTTTTTTTAAAAGCTTCCTATCGATTATGATTCTAAAGTTTTGTTTACCCTTTTTGTTCTGAATACAAACTTTTGTTTGGCGGCCATCTTAAAAATTGCTGGAATCCAAGTGATTTTGTGGCGTGCGCGAGCTGCTGAAGCAGCTCGCGTGGGGGGGTGTTGCTTTTTTTATAGAAACTCCCTATCGATTACGGTTTTAAAGTTATTCTTTTTGTTCGGAAAAAAACTTTTGTATGGCGGTCATCTTGAAAAATGGCGGAATCCAAATTATTTTTTCATAATCGTAATCTACAACCCCAAAAACTTCCCGATGCAAAATTTCAGTCGGATCAGAGCAACTTTCAAAATGGCCGCCATTTTTTTCTTTTTTTTTTAATTTTCCTACTTTTTCAAATTTCCCCTATGGTCCTCTATGATATTTGGTCGATCACTCTATACCTATCTCTAACCGTTTAAAAGTTATTTGCATATTATTTTCACCTATTTTGTCATGAAAAAAAAACGTTTGTATGGCAGCCATCTTGAAAAATGGCGGAATCCAAATAATTTTTTCATAATCGTAATCTACAACCCAGAAAACCCCCCTATGCAAAACTTCAGTCGGATCGGAGCAACTTTCAAAATGGCCGCCATTTTTTTTTCTTTTTTTTTAATTTTTCCAACTTTTTCAAATTTCCCACATCGCCCTCTATGACATTTGGTCGAGCACCCTATACCTATCTCTAACCATTCAAAAGTTATTAACATTTTTATTTTGTATGGCGGCCATGTTTTTTTGTATGGCGGCCATCTTTTTTTTCAAATTTTCAAAAATTGCCCAGGTTTTGGGGCATATTTAGTTCAAGCGGTACCCCCATCCGATTTATAGTTTCCGAGATCCCCTGAGCAGTTCCATCTTGGAAACCACTTTCTGGTGATTTTGGATTTTTCTGGTTGGTTTCAAAACATCCTCTATCCAACGCTACCAAACACTCCCACCATAACGGCAAGTACCACTTCTATTTCTGTCGCTATTATGATCTTCCAGTTTTATATTATATTAAATTAAATTAATTAAATTAATTAGGATTAGGATAAAAAAAGTATGTAACTTGGTAATTTACGTATAGCGTTGTAGTGTTAGGTACACTTTATATTATTGCAAGTTAGATAACCACAATATCAGACAATAACTATCTACCGGGCGGGGAATGATTTATAATTACGAGCGAAAGAGTAAGTACCTAAATAAACTTGTCAACAAGACCGAAAAAAACGGCCGGCGCGTAACGCATCGGCGACATAAACACTGTCAACAACAAATCTATCTATCTCTTTCGGCATAGGGCACTTGTACGTTGCGAATGAGCGAGCGAGAAATACACGATTCCAGCGGGACAACGCCGCGCGTACGGTGCGTTTGCCAGTTTGTGGCAGTGGCTAGTAAAATGTAGTAATATTTAGTTTTCTTTGGTAAAATGCACACGCGAGAAAAAACCTATATCATTGCGGTTTCTGTTAACCGAAATCATTCTGTTACCGAAAGTTTCTGTTAACCGTTATCTCAAATCGATTAATACAGTTATATTACGGTTGTTAACCCTAACCGAAATATCCCTGCTTACATATGACATATAATATATAATCTAATTACTTAAATATATATATGACTATAAACTTATATACCTAATTAATATACATACACACATACATACAATATATAATTATAAGTAACGTACATATTATACAATTCAAAAGTGAACGGATATAAAAAAAAAATATTATGATGTGGATAAATATAATTTCCTAACACGTTCTCTGAAAGTGGCCAGATCCTACTAATATTATAAACGCGAAATGTAAGAATGGATGTATGTTTGTTACTCTTTCACGCTACAACGGCTAAGCGGATTGGGATGAAATTTAGTATGGAGATAGCTTATACCCTGGCTTAACACATAGGCTACTATTTATCCCGGGAGACCGCGGGTGAAACCGACGGGCGCAGCTAGTATTATAAACGCGAAAGTTTGTAAGAATGTATCGATGTATGTTTGTTACTCTTTCACGCAAAAACTACTGAACGGATATTGATGAAATTTTGTATGGTGTTTTAGAACTTGGAATAGCACATAGGCTGCTTTTTTACCCGAGAAACCGCGGATGGAACCGTGGGGCGCAGTAACAAACACACGTCCATACATTCTTACAAATTTTCGCGTTTATAATATTAATAGGAAGTAGGGTAATAATGCCCCGTTAATTATTATTAACTAGTTCCTACTATTTACATGCTTAATGCTCACACAAAATTTGATAACGGCTGGTCAAGAAATAATCACTGTAGCGTACATTATAATTTCCGCATTCCAATCTAAAAAACCACACTAAACCCCCCTTAAGGGTTGATTTTCAAAAAACTGTGATACACGTGTTCTTTTATTTGTTTTGCATAGTATACTGCCAAAGTTTGGTGACCGTGCGACAAAATATTTTTGTTTCCCCTTTATGACCCCATTTGACCCACTTAAAGGTCAAATTTCGAAAAATCCGTTCTTAAATGACGCCTTCACTACTTGTAGAATACGTGGTCCAAATTTCAGGTTTCTATGTTAAGCGGTTTTGGCTGTGCGATGATTGTAGAAAAAAACCCTGTTCTTTTATTATATAGATAATGTGTCCAAACCACGTTAAATTTCATTATTAAAAAGAATCTAAATATGTGATCCTTGGGCGTATTTATTTATTTATACAGTATTCAAACCCCAAAATGGGAAGGACCACCAGGTAAAACAAATGTTGGAAGACCACAGACGGTGGACTGATGACATAATCCAAACTGCTGGTAGAGACTGGACAAACGTGGGGAAAGAAAGGGAATTGTGGAAAAAAATGGAGTAGGTCTTCACCCAAGAAGGGGCTCATAGCTCATCCCCTCAAGACACGTAACCATACTAACAACTAGAAATATAAGCGATTTACTAACACTACGTACTAACAATTAAATTAATGTAATTTAACTGTAGCTATGAAACAATCATCGATGATTCAATCACTCTATCTAGTCGCGGCGTCCTACGCTACGTTTGCCGATTCGCGGTCTTCACTCTAAAACACGTCTACCCCAACGGTTATCGGTCCTGCGGCAAATATGACCAGCCCACTGCCACTTCAGCTTGCTAATCCGCTGAGCTATGTCTATGAAACAATAATAAGGCTTTATTATTATTATTTTATCTTTATATTTCACTTGTGGTAGGTTTCTCGTATGCGAGAGGCCGTCTGGGTGGGTACCACCGCTTTGCCAGTTATTCAGCCGCCAAGCAGTAGTGCGCTAGCAGTAGTGCGCAAGCATTACTGTGTTCCGGCTTGAAGGGCATTGTAGCCAGTGAAATTACTGGGCATTATGAGACTCAACAGCTAATTGTCTCTGGGTGACGAGCGCAGCGCAGCGCCGCGCAGGATTTTGCAAAACAAAGTTCTGGGTGATGCTATTATTGTTATGGGCTGGCGTATTGCTTACCATCAGGCGAACGACCAGCCCGTCTCGTCATTCTGTAAAATAAAAAAAATAAAATATTATTTCGCTCTTTCTCCCGGGTTATACACCCGGTCCTTTGGAAGGCTTGCGCGGGGATATGAGTCCAACGCGTGAAGGCCTGTTAGAGCATTTAGTTTAGATATGTATTAATTATTATATCCCAGTTGGTCAGTCGTTCGTTCGTCTCTTTTCTATCGCGTCTATCATTTCTACTGGAAAGTTCTCGTCAACAAAAGTACGCCATGCAATAGTAAAACTGCTACTTTCACGAGTTAGGTACGGTAGGTATGTTACATGGGTAGGTACGTACAATACATGCAGGTCAACCGAGTGACCAGCTTAGTACGAGTGGTGAGTGATGAGCGGGAGCGTTCTGTTTGTTCGACGGAACTTTTTATCTTTTTAAGAGGTTATTAATTCAATTGTATTTTTTTATATTAATTTTGTTGCCTTAGAACTCCGTCATTTATAAACCGATTTGGAATTTTTACGTTGGGTTCAGTATAGCTACGAATTTCATCGATATTTGACCTTGGACTTCGAAGATGCATTGAAGTCGTTTTTTTTTTATAAATTGTATACTTGTTTTAACAACGGAGCAATGAAACGAGCCAGTCGTTCGCCGGATGTTAAGCGCCAAGCTTGCCCATAGCACTCAATGACACCCAGAACTTTTTATAACAAACTATGCAAAATACCTATTGCTTAAAAATGCACTCGTCACCTCGAAACTTAGATATTAAGTCTCATGATACTCAGTATTTTGGCTGGCTACAATGCCCTTCAAACCGGAACACAGTAATGCTCGCGCACTACTGCTTGAAGTCAGAATAAATGGTAAAGCTGTGGTGCCTGCCCAGGCGGCCTCTCACAGGCATAACGACTTGTTCATCGCATTATTCAGTTGCATAACAAATGATGGTAATGATAACACTCCAGACCTAAAAACGTATTGCGTGTACTCTTTGCCCGCACAACCTGCCTGAGGAACTCTTATATCTTACGCTCTTAAGCTTGCGAAGTCTGAGCATTCCAATATCGATCTATTCACAAGCAGTCTGGCTGCGGTGAATACAGGCCTAACGTCATCACTATATAAACATTGCAATTTGTAAATGGCATTGCATTCTTTTTTCTTAGTTAATTTAATTGTAAAAATCCGTAATTTTTAGTTAACTGCTATTTGTGCCTGAGAGCGAGTGTGGCTCAGAGAGCGAGTGTGGCTCAGTGGGAGCTCGTGCGACTTTCGATCCGACGCACCCGAGTTCGAATCCCGCTGGCCCCACACCACTGACTTTCTTAAGTTATGTGCGGATTTAACACTCGCTCCAAAACGGTGAAGGAAAACATCGTGAGGAAACCGGCATGTCCAAGAATTTTTCACAAAAAGTCAAGGACATGTGACATCCACCAACCCGCACTGGGCCAGCGTGGTGGATTATGGCCCAATCTCTCTTTATGAGAGAAGACCCGTGTCCCAGCAGTGGGAACGTGATGGGCTGATGATGATGATGATGATGCTATTTGTGGAGGGATTATTTTGTAACAATAGCTGTTAGCCCCCCAAACAAAATAAAATGAAATGAACATACTTAGTCTACGAGTCTTAGTAACTAAAGATTTTTACGACTATCGTTAAAAATGAATTCCCCTATTTTACTGGTTTTCACAGTAAGAAAGTAACTTTCTCAAACAAGTACTGTCACGAGCAGATACATAGTTGTAACATTAGTGATCCGGTGACCTCGCGGTCTTTATGGTGTGGACACTGGGTAAGAGGAAGCGAGAGCGGATTGAAAGCCAAAAGTATCTAAATGCATAGATTCGGGAGCGTACCTAATTCTGTCTTTTTAGGGTTCCATATCCAAGAGCGAGTGTGGCTCAGTTGGAGCTCGTGCGACTTTCGATCCACCCGAGTTCGAATCTCACTGGCCACCACTGATATTCTTAAGTTATGTGCGGATTTAACACTCGCTTTAAAAACGGTGAAGGAAAACATCGTGAGGAAACCGGCTTTTCTAAGAATTTTTCTCAATAAGTCAAGGACATGTGACATCCACCAACCTGCACTGGGCCAGCGTGGTGGATTATGGCCCGTTCTCTCTCTATGAGATAAGGCCCGTGTCCCAGCAGTGGGAACGTGATGGGCTGATGATGATGATTACCCAAAGGGTAAAACGGGATCCTATTACTAAGACTCCGCTGTCCGTCCGTCTGTCTGTCTATCCGTCTGTCACCAGGCTGTATCTCATGAACCGTGATAGTTACACAGTTGTCACAGATGATGTATTTCTGTTGCCGCTATGAAAACAAATACTATAAAACAATAAAATAAAAATTAAAGGAGGCTCCCATACAACAAACGCGATTTTGCCGTTTTTATAGATTATGGTACGGAACCCTTCGTACGCGAGCCGCCTCGCACTTGGCCGGGTTTTTTATGTGACTGCAATGAGACGAGCAAGTTGTTTTCCTCGCTTGCTCATAACAATTGCAGTGTCGCCCAGAACTATTTATACCATACAAAGTACTGCGAAGCATTGCATATTGAGCGCGTCAGCCTGAAACTTCAGATATTATTAAGTCTCATATGCCCAGAAACTTCACTGGCTACACCACCCTTCCAACCAGAACACAGTAATGCTTGTGCACTACTCCTTGGTGCCAGAATAACTGGTAAAGCGGTGGTACCTATTATATTTTTGAATCTTTGTATTTACTAAATTATATCTTTTATATTAGGTAATTACTTCATACACCAACTGACCGCAAATGTTTACCATATTATTCCTGTCCATCCAAAGGTTGCCTGTAAGAAATTGCACATAGCGATAAGGCCGTTGTTCTACCACTATTATTTGTAACTGTAAACTTCTGTTTCCTGTTTTGGTGATCAATAAAGTATTATTGTATTGTATTGTATTGTACCTACACAGACGGCCTCCCGTATACGAGTGACCTACCCTCTATTTGTACGAGTAAAAAGTTAGTAAGTTCACTTTGTCTTTTATTGGTTCTCTCCTTTACACCTATGTATAATTTTCTATCCCTTTCTCTCTTTATCTAAATTAACTTAAACCCATATACTTGCACTTTCTCGCATCTAGGCATCTCTTTCACACTTTCGTGATGTTCCGAGTTACAATCTATTATCCTTGCGCTCTTTCTAAACTATGTAATTCATTCATTCCTTCTCTTTCGCACATCTTACATACTGTGCCCGCTCCGCTCGTCGCTCCGCCTATCGCGCCGCTCGTCACCACGTTTTCTCACATCGACAAATTTCTCTGCACACATCCTGCCGTCCTCAGCACAGTTAGTTGTAACTGTACACTCAATTGCAGTGCTCAGTGGTGCGCTAAACATTTTTTTTTAATGACGAGACGAGCTGGTCGTTTGCCTGATGATAAGCAATACGCTGCCCATAAAAAAAATGTAGTAAAAATCTTAGGTACATAATGTAGGTAAATAGGTACTAATAACTTAGGTACATACATGTGTCGGTTTACTCCCTTCCCTCGAATATGGTTGAGAGTGGTTATAAATAAATAAAATAAAATTCATTTATTTCGGACAACTTGTCCATAATATTTTTTTAGTATGTACATGCAGCTTACTCACTATGTTAGTTCACCATAAAATTCAAATTAAATTAAATTAAATTGTATTGTATTGATTAATTTAAATTAAATAGATTAAATTGAAATTCTAATTGAAATCTTAACACAATACAACAATAATAACAATATTTTAATTTTTTTTATTTACTGCCTATTATGGCTGGTGCACAAGTCACACTCGCGGACTGGTGCTGCTTGTGGGGACAAGTCTGGTCTGGTCACTAACTGCTTCTGTATCTATATACCTATTTATATATTGCCCCCGCATGCGAGAGACCTTCCACGAGTAAAAAGTCTGAAGTTTGTGGTGTTTGACAGACAACAAACTTCACAAGAATTCTAACCTACATTGAAAACACACAAAATGGCGTATTATTCTTACTACACGCGTTATATATATTTCGTATTGGTGAAGGCAAGTTGTTTTTATATGTCACCTAATAAGGGAGCACCTATACAAAAACTTATCTGTTTGTTGAATCGCATGTCCCCAAAACCACAGAATACTAAGGGACAGAAGGATCACTCCGCAAAGAAATTTAAACAAATAGCGACTCTTGCTATGACGCAATAAAATTCAATTCAGCTCGCGTAGCGCTGCATACCTACCAGTCGGTTAATATACCTACAGAGCGGCTCTCTTTCTATCGCGCCGCTCTTATCTCTTCTGACGCGGCACGTGTAACGACGCGCGACCCGTCGTCGGTGTCCGGCTATGTACTTGTAGCTTCGTACCTACAGTGCGGAGAGCGCTAGGCCTGGTTTAGGAGCGGGGGGTATCTCCGACGGGGACACGGTTACTGGGTAAAGCAGTTATGAAATTGTATGTAGGTTTTTCTCATAGCTTTTAAGAAACTTATTGTCTTTACCAATATTTTTATAATCATTTATACCAGGGCTTCCCAACCGGTGGGGCGTGCCCCCCTGGTGGGGCGTAGAGAGATCTGAAGGGAGGGCATGTTCGGATATCGGAATCTAATTACTTATCATTTATGATTTAAAACTATATAGATGTTTTAGATATAAGTTTTTTGATACACCCTAATCTACAGGATAGGTCGATAGTTATGTAACTATCGTACACTGTATTGCATTATTAAATAAATAAATAAATAAAAACACTTACACACAGAAAGAATTTCACCGATATTATAGAGAGGTTAAATTCAGAATCACCAATGTGGCACATGATCAGAAATCCGTTTGTGGTCAATGTTCTGCAATTACAAGATGTCCAAGAAGAATTTCTAGAAATGAAGGCAGATGACTTGAAATTTTGGAAAAAACGCTTTCTCCTTAATCCAAAAGTTGCCACTCTTGCTTTGCATATACATACTTCTGCCATCTCCTCGACTTACTAATTATTTGTGGTTTTTATTGAAACAATGAACAAAATATAAGGGGGCATGAAAATATTTTTTTATAATCCGGGGGGGGGGGGGGCACCATGCAAAAAAGGTTGGGAAACCCTGATTTATACTAATAAACGTTTATTATTATTATATATTTCGTATTGTTACAGAACAAAATGAGGACCCTCCTGGTAGTCTGTCTTGCTGCGCTCTTCTGCGGTGCCATCGCGAAGAACAAGAAGGCCGATGACAAGGTCACTCTCCTCTTCTCTTCTTGTAGGGACTGTGTAGACGAGTCGAGACCAAATATTTGAAATTAAACTTAAAACGCTATTACTCACTAAAAGTTATGTGTGACATGTGCGACTTTCGATGCGACGCACCCGAGTTCGAATCCTGCTGGCCCGCACCACTTTCTTAAGTTGTATGCAGAATCAACACTAGCTCTAAAAACGGTGAAGGAAAACATCGTGAGGAAACCGACATGTACAAGAATTTATCACAAAAATTCAAGGTGTGTTCGAGTTCAAGATGCGCCTGATGTTGTCAAGAACAAACTTTTGAATAAATTTTCATTAAAATAAAAAAAAATCTATGAGCTCCGAATCCTACACTAGGATAAATCCTGTGTTGTAGGATTCAGTCTCTTTCATTCGGTAAAGCTCTTTACAAAGCGAAACAAACATTCACTCAGTTATGGAACTGAGTGATGAGACGAAAAAGTCGTTCGCCTGATTGTAAGCGCAACGCCTGCCCATAACAATTTCAGTGCCACCTAGAACTTTTAATATCATAAAAAGACTGCGTAGCACTGCATTGCGCTCATCACCCCGAGACATCAGATATTAAGTCTCATATGCTTAGTAATTTCGCTGGCTACAATGCCCTTTAAACCGGAACACAGTAATGCTTGCGCACTGCTTGGCGGAAGAACAACTGGCAAAGCGGTGGTACCAAGTCATACGGCCTCTCGCATACGAGAAACCTACCACCAGTCTTCACTATAACCTGCGAGGATGACAACGTGACAACATCTTCGTACTTTCATTCTACATTCTAATGAAAAAAAGCATACTATACAGTTAGTAATTACATAGAAGACAAAGATGCATGGAACATTCCGCTTCTGTCAAGTAGCCAACTGGCACATAAACATAATATTGTCAAAAACAAATATATTGTAACAAAAGTCCTAAAAAATATGCCCCTCATTTCTTGCCGTATCTTCTGAGTAGTGGTTCTTTTTCCGATACGGTGGTCATTGTAATAATTGACGTTCATAAGTGCGTCTGTGACGACAAAACTGAATGAAGAACTTTGAACTTTCAGGTTAAAATAGCCGTGTATTATGAAGCCCTGTGTCCTGACAGCAAGCGCTTCATCACGGCGCAGCTGGCGCCGGTGTGGAGGGACTTCAGAGGCGTCATCAAGGTCAAAATGGTGCCTTACGGCAAGTCCACTGTAAGTACCGCTCACCTTGATTCATACTAATGCATGCTAATACCAAAGAAAACTAAATATTACAATACGGTAGTGGAAACTTTTTTTATATATCTGATTGACGAGACGAGCTGGTCGTTTGCCTGATGGTAAGCAACACGCCAGCCCATAATAATAACAGCACCACCCAAACTTTGTTTTGCAAAATCCTGCGCGGCGCTGAATTGCTCATGTCACCCTGAGACAATTAGCTAGATTAATTAACTAGACTCCAAAGCCTGGCACATCGACGTGAAGTCGCCAGTCTATCTGTATTTTACAGAATACCTACACAAAAAATAAGCGCAAGCATATATATTTCGTACCTTTGTGTTGTGGGACCATGGTCCTCGTAGTTCCTGGTTACTATATATAGGGATTCCTATTTAGGGCCCAGGATCTATGTATGTGATCGTTGGGCGTATTTATTTATACTTTTCACCAGCGCATTTATTAAATTGATTTAAATTTATTCATATGTCAAAGTCACGTTAGTTATTTTATTAATTATATTTATCCACTTCATTTTTTTTTTGTTATATTTTGCTATGGAATTCTTTTTTTTATATCCCTTCTCTTTTGGATTGTATAATATGTATGTTACTTATAATTATATATTGTATGTATGTGTGTATTTATTTATTTATTTAATAGTTTTGCACAAAAATGGTACAAGGAATTACTTAATGCTATTTAGCATTATCTACCAGTCTTCCAGGTCGTGTATGTATATTAATTAGGTATATAAGTTTATTTATATAGTCATATATATATTTAAGTAATTAGATTATATATTGTATATCATATGTAAGCCCTTAGTATGTCTATTATAATTTATATCACCACCGTCTGTGTATGTTTCGTTATTCCTCTCCGTCCGAAGGTTGTCTGGAAGAGATCGCTTTAACCAATAAGACCGCCCATTGTTACACCATTGTAAACCTTTGACTTGTACTTTATCTCTATTTTTAAGGTGAATGATAAAGTGTTTATCTATCTATCTATGTACGCAGAAAAATGCACTTTACACGAGATTTATTTAATGTTGCAGCATGACAAACTGGTGAACGGCAAGTGGGAGTTCCAATGCCACCACGGCCCCGACGAGTGCTACGGAAACAAGGTAAGGATGATTGGACTATTAATGCAGATTATTGCTATTTTTATTGCATGCGAAATATTGTTCGTTAGCATGATTATGTGCGATTGCTGTGCTAATAGGAAATGTGCATATATTTTTTTTATGCATGAATTGATTCATTATTGAATACTATTAATGAAAATAAATGTTTAAAAATGTTACGGCATCATTCGTCAATAATATAACTAAATGAAAATTTGAATCAATTTAAATCAACATATACGGCGCCATTTGCGTGTGACGTCAACACGTGGGGACTTAGAATCTTCTCATTGGTCCATCAAAAATCAAAATCAAAATCTCTTTAATCATTTTGGTATCACAGACGCACTTATGAACGTCAAATTATCACAATGACTCTACCATCTATGCAACATTATGTGTGGTTATGTCAATAATTTACCAATAGTGCGGGCTCTATGTCAAAAATTGACCAATAAGCAGCGAGGCGCGTGACGTCAGATAGTGGGTGCACGTACTCAAGCGTTTTGCGATTACGTTCCGATTCTCCAAAAATAAGAACAAGAAACATTGAAACACAAATAAACTACGCAATTAATAATAATAATTATATCACTACTAAACGTTTACAGGAGTAACCTATCGTAAAAAGTAATTTCCAGATTTTTCGACATAGAGCCCGCCCTATTGGTAAATTACATGTAACATAGATAAGTAGACCAATGAGGAGATCCTAGGTCCCCACCTTTTGACGTCACGCGCAAATGGCGTGTTTATGTTAAATTGATTCAAATTGTCATTTAATTATTTTATCGGCGAATTTTTTTTATGTAATGACTTGACTCAAATAGAGACCCGCCATTAGAATTACAATCTAGCCCAATAAGACTAATTAATAAGTAATTAAGTAATAATTAAGTAATTTAAATTTGATTCAAACTGCTAAGTAGAGTAAAACTAAGAATATGTCCATCAACACTTTTCTTATTGTCTCTATTAAGGCGAAGTCACTATGTTCTTGTGTTCTTTACAAGTAGCACTAACTGTTTATGCTACGGTTCACTGGTATTGACGAATGATGCCGTATATTTTTTTTATTAATTTATTTTTATATTCTTAATGAATCGATTCATGCACTAAAAATATACATGCATATTCACTATTCAATTAATTAATGCTAATATAAATGTAGCAGCTTTAATGATGCCAATTTTAATTAATCCAACATTATAGATAGTGAGGATAATCTACGAGGACTTTCAAACATTTTTTATCTAGGCTCCTATATTAATATTATACAGAGATAAAAGACTTTTTGGCGGGAGGTGAGAAGTGATACAGTTCGGTTTTGCTTTATTTTCCAAACAAGTGTTATTCGAGTGATCATGTGAAATATCGGTGGAATATTAACCAGGCAGTGTAGGCAGGAGTGTAGGCAAATGAAACAAAATAGAGAAACACATTGCTTTTTATGTTTTCCCAAAAAGTCCATGGAAAGCTTGAATAAAGTTCCACCACTTTATTGAAGCATTAGGAGAGGGTCCGGCTTGTTGCTGATGACTCTCATTCTCAACAAAACTATAATAAATGGAATATTAAACTATCAAATAAAAACTACGTAAGACAAGGCGGTATGGTCCTAGAGACTTTAGCCTGCCGTAACGGGAGAACTTAAAAAAAAACACTAGAGATCTACCGATCCGATTTTGAAATTTTGTTTCGTTCCAGGTCCAGTCGTGCATCCTGAAGGCGCGCAGCTTGCAGGACACCGACAAGATGGAGCTCGTCATCTGCCTCATGAGCCAGCCCAGCCCCGACAAGGCTCTCGACACGGTAAGCACCCTCTTGTACAGAAATAGGTTGCAACTAGTAGCAGTATAACACGATGTGAAAAAATATCCCATCCAGTAACACTGTGACCAGTGGCGTAGCTACCGGAGCGCTTGACGGGGTAGTGACGGGGGGCCCCCAAAGCTCAGGGGGCCCCCTCGGACTCTAACTTACAAACTATAAATAGAACTAGTGAAAATTTTCCCCACATTCACACGACTTTCCCCGACAAAATAAAACATGTCTAGGAACCACCACTAGAAAACCTGCTATCAAATTAAAAGAAAACCGCATCCAAAGAGCTACGGTGCCACAGACACACACATAGTGATCAAACTTACAACACCCCTCCTTTTTCCGTTGGGGGTTGCATATAGTATCCAGGCGGACAAAACCACTGGGTGCAACTAGTTTTAAAAATGATTCTTATCATTTCAGTGCCTCGCCCAAGTAAACAAACTAGGGGAATCTGACAAGCTGAAGCGGTGCGCGAGCGGGGAACAAGGGGACAGCCTGCTCGCGAGCTACGGAGACAAGACCGACGCCGTAATGCGCCCGCTGGCCTTCGTACCTACTATCGTCATGAATGAGGTTAGTTTTAGCGCCATCTAGTAGTGAAATACTAAGTATTGCGCGGGTGGGGACCGAGAACGAGAACACTTATCGTCATAAACGTCATATCGCCGCAACTTTGGGAATAGATCAGGGAAGAGGAATCAGATGCTGCGTGCTCTGGCTCTTGACTTGTGTACCTGCTGTCGTCATCAATGAGGTCAGTTTGGTCGGTATAGTAGCGCCAGCTAGTCATTACTGAAGTAAGTTTCAGCGCCATCTATTGATGAAATACTAAGAATACTGGTCTTCGTACCCACTGTGCGTCTGTGCCGCTATAAAGGTAGAAATTTGAGATGGGTTATGAAGGATAGCAACTTGAACCGTTGGGGATACGACGATAGGAAAACGGTCTTAGAAAACTATCCTTATTTTTTGGAGTTATTTATTACTGCATTCACAGATTATGAAGAAATTGTAGTTTTAAATAACTACAAATTATGTAATCACAGTAGGACCACTGATGGGACAAGTTTCACCAGTACAAAAAGTTGTACCACTGAAACTTCGATGCTTTAATTTCCCACTCATCGTAATTTAATATTCATTTCATGTTCGTTTCTTTCTAGAAATTCGACCAAGCCACCCAGGACGAAGCGTTCACAAACCTGAAGGCCGTGGTGTGCCGCATGGCTGTCAACAAACCGTCCATCTGTTAAAAATTAATTAAAACATAAGAAAAATACCACCTAAAAACAATAGCAACTAACATTAAACTTTAACATATCAAAAGTATCACTTTGAAATAGCAACATGTTGCCTGACTACGGAGAAAAGGAAGGGACATTTTAACTCCAATGTTTTTTTGATATCGATTGTTTCAGTGAGTTTGATTTGATAATTATACAGATGGAATTTTTTAACGCCACTCGGAGGGGATGGAGGGGATTTCATGGGTTTTCTTTCATTTAATTAATCATGTTTGTTTAAGAGATTTGATCCTTATGATTGGGCCTATGGATTAATGCCATAAAGTACAGGAAGTTATTTTTTTAGATTTAAAGCCGGTTCGATTCCCGAGCGTGTTTTTGAAAAATCTTTGAATGCAGATTTGTTTCATTTAAAAATAAATCTTTGAGTAAAATTTGCTATCTCCAGTATTTATAGTACTTTCCCTCCGGGTGGCGTTAAAATCCACCCTGTATAAAGTGAATACGTATCTTCTAGATCTACATGCTCCATCATTGGCCACATCCTAGCTTAATATCAGACGAGATGGTGGTCAAACATAGATTTATTATAAATAAAAAAAATATAGTAACAAAACGTGTCTATGACACATGAAAATTAAAGATGGCGACTTTGGGCGCCAGTTATGTTCCAGGTTGCATGTGATATGTGTGACTATTAACCTATAATAGCAGGACTTAAATCATATTTAAAACACACATTGCAGAAAACCTTATGGATGTGATATGTGTGACTATAAAAGTACACAGAGACCACATGTAACTTACCATTTGAGAACACACACTGGAGAGAAACCGTATGCATGTGATATGTGTGACTATGAAAGTACACAGAGACCACATGTAACTTACCATTTGAGAACACACACTGGAGAGAAACCGTATGCATGTGATATGTGTGACTATGAAAGTACACAGAGACCACATGTAACTTACCATTTGAGAACACACACTGGAGAGAAACCGTATGCATGTGATATGTGTGACTATGAAAGTACACAGAGACCACATGTAACTTACCATTTGAGAACACACACTGGAGAGAAACCGTATGCATGTGATATGTGTGACTATGAAAGTACACAGAGACCACATGTAACTTACCATTTGAGAACACACACTGGAGAGAAACCGTATGCATGTGATATGTGTGACTATAATGCAGGACTATTATAATTCACATAAAAACACTCATGAGAGAAACCATAAACAAGTAATGTGTGACTATTACTGCAAGACTTAAAATATCACATAAAAACACACACTGGAGAAATCTTTAGACATGTGATATGACTATAAATAAATAAATAATAAATAATACTATATAATAACTGTATAACTATTAAATAATGCACTAAAACACACACATGGAGAGAAACCATATGCCATAACCATATGAATCGGACAGTATGCGATTTCCATAGATCTACAATATGTGGATGGGCTTTCACACGATGTCGGGAAGTCCTAACCTCAAAAGGCGCATAAAAACGTGGCATTTAGTTTTATTTAAATCTGTCACTTGTTACATAATAATATGTCATTTCGTCACCCATCCCTCCTACACCGCATACCTCAGGAGTGGACTAAGTTAAACGAATTTTTCTCCGTAGCCAGTTTCCAAACGATAAAAGTAGGTATATACTTATAGGTTCGTCCACATCATAACTTTCATTGAATATATTTCAAATTATGTAAGACTTAAATTCGTCTCACGGTGACGCAGTGCCGCACTGGAATTGCAATTCTTCGCAATGCAACCCGCAGGCGCGGAGCTCTATACCGGCAAAGGACCTGTTCGTCAATTATTTCAAAAGTACAATAGTAATGCCTTATTTTATCGAATTTATTGTTCCAATGCAACTTTAGCTCTAAGATTTCTTTTGTATTTTTTAATAAACATTAAGTACTTATAATGAAGTTAATTTGTTTTATTTCTTGCAATAAAAACTTTGTAGAATTATGCAAGATCCCAGTAGGTCCATGACGGAACTAGTGGGAATTTTATCCCATTAGTTCCATGAAACTGAAAATGAAACTTTTTGTAACCGTAATATTGTTTTTTAATTCCCTACCATCCTCAGATAAAATATTTGGCTGTCCACTCGAGACTACGATCAGATACATAGATCCTAGGAACTATGAGGACCATGGTCCCACAACATCCAGATACGAAACAAATGCTTGCGCTTTTTTTTCTGTTCACAATCATTTGCCCGTCGCGGGAATCGAACCCGCAACCTCAGTGGTGTATGAGATTTAAAGTTTCAAATTTACTTTATATTTTGTTTGCACTACCTTATGAAACTCTACAGAACACCGAGGTTAACTGGAAGATAATGCTTACTAGCATTAAGTTCGCTTATGTACCTACTTTGTGAAATAAAGAATTTTCTATTACCGATCCAACTTTTAAGACATTTTAAAACTAAAAATAAAACCCCAGTAGTACGGAATGGCTATATTTACATTTCAAATAATATTACAGTAGCTTATTTATTATTGTAAACTTTATAACATAACCTTTACTCCGTCCAACCATATATTTAACTTTTGACATATGGACGCCTATGAAGTTCCGTAATTATTGATGTGATGAACCATAGAGAACAAATGCAATGCCTACTTTAGGGGCACTTTTTTTTTACAATAGTGACGAGACAATAATAATAGTATAATAATTAATAATAATAATTGTCTTCGATATTGGAGTAATATATGTAATAAATATATATACAAAATATAATAAAATCATTCTAAAAGGCCTATGGTGGAGGGGAAAGTGCCCAGAACGCTGGCCGCGTCGCCACGCTGAATGGCAATGCTGATTTTCTGACCCAAATATGAGCCAGCATTCTGGTCATTTTAGTTTAATTTAGTTTTAATTTCAATGTGAAATTATTCGAAATACTTTAATTAAACATTCCGTTGCTATATGTCCTATAACTACGGACTACGGTTAGCAAAAACAGGGCTGTCATAGTCGCAAAGCGACACAAAGCCCTCACAAAAACAAAGATTAAAAAAAAAAATGTCCTATAATAAATAGATTGATAACCAAAATTATTAAGGTGATTTTCCATAAAAATATAAAGGATTGTTAAATATTTTCATTTGTACATAATTATTATCGATCACAAACGGTTAAACATTAAGATATAAAGTCAAATAAATCAACCAAAGTAATGAATATTATTTTATTATGAATACATACAATAGTCATTTAAACACCTGTAGCGAGAACTTGTCTAAACTTGTGTTCGAACGCGCTAACGGTTTATCTGGCAACCGCGCGAACTGACCCCCGCCTGCGCGCCCCGCCAATGACGAGCGAGCGAGGCGACAGCGACAGTGAGGCACGCGTCGTCCCACCGGCCACATGGTGCTCGTGCAATATTGTACTTTATGTCATTACCGTGTTCCCTACCTTTGCGTTTTTTTTTTTAGGCTCGCGCTTTACGGCAGGCTAAAGTCTCTAAGACCATACCGCCATGTCTTACGTAGTTTTTATTTGATAGTTTAATATTCCATTTATTATACTTTTGTTGAGAATGAGGGTCCACAGCAACAAGCCGGACCATCTCCTAGTGCTTCAATAAAGTGGTGGAACTTTATTCAAGCTTTCCATGGACTTTTTGGGAGAATATAAAAAGCAATGTTTTTGTACTTTATGTCATTACTGTGTTCCCTACCTTTGCGTTTTTTTTAGGCTCGCCCTTTAGGGCAGGCTAAAGTCTCTAGGACCATACCGCCATGTCTTACGTAGTTTTTATTTGATAGTTTAATATTCCATTTATTATACTTTTGTTGAGAATGACGGTCAACAGCAACAAGCCTGACCCTCTCCTAGTGCTTCGATAAAGTGGTGGAACTTTATTCAAACTTTCCATGGACTTTTTGGGAGAATATAAAAAGCAATGTTTTCTCTATTTTGTTTAATTTGCCTACACTCGTGCACGTTACCGAACACATAATGGTTAATATTCCACCGATATTACACATGATCACTCGAAATAACACTTGTTTGGATAATAAAACACGGAATAGAACACCTTACCAGCGTCTCTGTTTCCCGATTCTTATAATTTAGGTGTCTTCAAGTCCCGAGTGAATCGGTATCTACTAGGCAAGCATGATCCATCGTCGACCGCGTCGTCACTTTCCATCAGGTGAGACTGTGGTCAAATGCTAGCCTATCAGGTAATAAAAAATAAATAAAAAAAAGCAAACTCGAACTGTAAGTATCACTTTTCACTTTCCGCCAAAAAGTCCCTACCATTGCGTGTTGCTAATATAGTGTTTACCCTTTGATATCGTGCATTCAAACTTATTTCCCTGCCTCCTAGGACCCTGAGATAATTAAACTTACACACCTCACTATTTCTATGAAACAGCACAACACGATGAGCAAAAATCGAATATCAATTTGTTAAATCGATTAAAACATAGTCATAAATAAAGTCGATTCTTTTCATAAATCGAATCAGTAACGCATTAGGACATCACTAATCGAGCTGTCAAACGTTAAATAAATGGTTGGACGGAGAAAATTACAACTTCCAATCTCCAAACTAAATCACACACAATCCGACCAAATTCGATACAACGTTTTTAAACTAACTGAGACAGCTACAAGTACATAGCCGGACACCGACGGCGGGTCGCGCGTCGTTACACGTGCCGCGTCAGAAGAGATAAGAGCTATGCGATAGAAAGAGCCGCTCTGTAGGTTAATATGACTGGTAGGTATGCAGCGCTACGCGAGCTGAATTGAACTTTATTGCGTCATAGCAAGAGTCGCTATTTGTTTAAATTTCTTTGCGGAGTGATGCTTCTGTCCCTTAGTATTCTGTGGTAAAACGGTCGAGGTTTGTTTATATACGTTCAGTATCGAAGTCGATCGGAGTAAACAAAATTATTTACAAGTACCCACATTATGTACAAAAAATCTTATATAATACCACCTAATTCTTAAAACACGATTTGTTAATAAACCACCGGCCAAGTGCGTGTCTGACTCATGGTGTAGGGTTCCGTAGTCATTATAGAACGTCAATAATTTTATAACTGATGTATCAGAATTGAAGTAAGTTTTTTTAAGTCTAAAGTTGATATGATGAAATTTATATGGGACCATGTTAAACCCAACGCAAAAAGAATTTTCCAAATCAGTTTATAAATTACGGAGTTCTGAGGTAGCAAACATAAGAAAAAAAATACAATCGAATTGAGAACCTCCTCTTTTTGAAGCCGGTTAAAAAACAAGAACCGACTTCAAGACTAAACTTATATTTTATATATTTGTTGATTTTATCAAAAAGTGCTTAATCAATTTTGATAAAATATATATGGGACCACCTCTGAAGTGTAACCTACCAAACGAAAAGTAATCATCAAAATAAATTCATAATTGTCGAAGTAATCGCGTAACATACAAAAAAATAGCCGTAATGAGAACCTCCTCCTTTGAAGTCGGTTAAAAATAAAGATGTTTCCTTTACTTTTTATTTGACTACGGAACCCTAAAAAAATCTTATAACTATAGGCAGAAGACACTGAAGACAAATAAAATTCTGCCTCCTCAATGAGATCGCTTGAAGCGATAAGACCGCCCATTGTGCTTAATATCCTAATCATATTTACAAATTTTATTCTTGATACAATTTTGATATAGTACTGAGATATACATAATGAGACGAGCAAGTCGTCGGCCTGATGGTAAGCGCCACGCCTGCCCCCAAAACTTTTAATAGCATAAAAGCACTGCGTAGCACTGCATTGCGCTCATCACTCCGAGACATCAGATATTAAGTCTCATAATGCCCAGTAATTTCGCTAGCTACAATGCCCTTCAAACCGGAACACAGTTATGCGCACTACTGCTCGGCGGCAGAATAACTGGCAAAGCTGTGGTACCCAGACGGCCTCCCGCATACTAGAGATATACAAAAAATTTTTGGACGCTGCAATTGTTAGGGGAAGGCGTGGCGCTTACTATCAGGCGAACGACTTGCTCGTCTAATTAGTCAGTACCATAAAAAATGTGTTTATGATAGATTCTTAGGGTCGATTCTTATCTATCCCACTGTTGGGCAAACAGTATTTATAAATGGCTCGATTCTCACAGTATTCTCTTAAAACCAACTAAAGTTAAAAAAAAAACTTTTTCTTAACCTTTTGACTACCACCGTCGGCTATACACGACATACGTACAAGTGTTTCGCTGAGGTCGGCTTGAGCAGACTAAAATGTACTGTACGTAGAAATGGAAATTATTGCTATTTATCATTAATTTCATTAGCATGCGAAATATTATTCGTTAGCATGCTATGTGCTATTGCGATACTAATTGCTTATATGAAATTTCGCAGTCATGAATTCACAATAGGTAATATGCATGTATTTTTTTAATGCATGAACGATTCATCAAAAGAATTATAAAATACTATAAATAAAAAAAAATTGCGGCATCATTTGTCAATAAAATAATTAAATGAAAATTTGAAGCAATTTAAATCAACATAAACGCGCCATTTGCGTGTGACGTCAAAACGTGCGGACCTAGGATCTCCTCATTGGTGGATCTATGCTACATGTGTGGTTATGTCAATTATTTACCAATAGGACGGGCTCTATGTCAAAAATTGACCAATAAGCAGCGAGGCGCGTGACGTCAGATAGTGGTTGCACGTACTCAAGCGTTTTGCGATTACGTTCCGTTTTTCCAAAAATAAGAAAAAGAAACATTGAAATACAAATAAACTACGCAATTAATAATAATTATATGACTACTAAATGTTTACAGAAGTAATCTATCGTAAAAGTAATTTCCAGATTTTTCGACAACACAAGCATATTCACAATTCCGTGCGATATTTCATTATCACATAACGCGTAATATTAGTTCGTGCAGCATGCTAAGTGATGAATTTTAGCATTCATCGCAACAACAATTAATTTGAATAATGCTAATATAAATTCAGCAGCTTTATGTTGCGAATGCTAATCAATCGAGGTTTAGACCGAGTAAAACGAATAATTCCTTCATGGGCAACTGCGTACGTTATTACAATAAAATTCCAAAATGTATAACGGAGCTCACAGAAAGTAGATTCAAATTGAGTGTGAAAAATATTCTAATGAAAAAAGCATACTATGCAGTTAGTAATTACATAGAAGACAAAGATGCATGGAACATTCCGCTTCTGCCAAGTAGCCAACTGGCACATAAGAAACATAATATTGTCAAAAACAAACATAAAATATTGTAACTAAAGTTCTAAAAACCATGCCCCTCAGTTTCTTGCCGTATCATCTGAGTAGTGGTTCTTTTTCGATACGGTGGTAGTCATTGTGATAATTGACGTTCATAAGTGCGTCTGTGACGGCAAAATGAATAAAGAACTTTTGAATTTTGAATCTAACATTACATAGAGAGCACTTAATTTTACGTATGTCGTGTATAGCCGACTTTGACAGTTAGAGAGTTAATTAGAATTTTCTAAATTGAATCGGTATTCTAAAGACCTGAATTTCACGCTTCTTAATTTTGAACTAGCTGAGCCCCGCGGTTTCACCCGCGGTTTCCCGGAATAAATAGTAGCCTGTGTTAATCCAGGACCTAGAGTACCTACAATAATCTACATACGATACTACATCAAAATCTGTTTAGTAGTTTTTGCGTGGATCGGTCGAAGTTATTCCGACACATAACGTAAGTGTAGCCATTTATATTTATAATGAATATTTCGACTCACGATAGTTTCCAATATAAATAAAAATAAATAAATTAAAAGATAGTTGAAATATCGAAAAATTTATGCAACTCATCATCATCATCATCATCATCAGCCTATCGCAGTCCACTGCTGGACAAAGGCCTCTCCAATTGCACGCCATTGAGCACGATCCCCGGCTACTCTCATCCAGCTGCTACCAGCTAAGCATAAGCTACAGGGGGCTTACCACCAACGTTTACAAGACAATCATGCTACAGGAACGTTTTATTTCAAGCTTACAATCATATTACTCTGACTCGTACCATGAGCTTCATACAACTATAATGTTTTTGTTCCTGCGAAGTGTCGGCTGTCAAAATAACATCTGAATGAACGATTTTAAACACCTGAATGAATGAATGTTTTTCTTTTTTGAATGAATGATTTCTTTTATTTGTATTTTTTTATTTTGAATGAATGAATTTTTTTATATTTTATTTTTATGAACCTGAATGATTTACGATGACGTCACCAAAACTTCTTAACAGTACAATATCAAAGTAAGTTTTTTTTAGGATTTCGTGGTACGGAAAACGGAATTAAGCTTAAAATAATACTGGTTTAATAGATGGTGGTAAGCCTGCTGAACTGATTTTGATGAATTATATAGATACCTGAATCCCAGGAAAAGGACATAGAATACCTTTATCCTGTAAAAAGAGAGCGAAACCGGAGGGAACAACTAGTGGCAGATACATCAGAATGTTGATGTGGGTTGATTGATTTTTCAATCAAACCAATTGATTGATCAAACCAATTTTATTAAAGGTCGTCTGGAAGAGATCGTTATAAGCGATAAGACCGCCCATTGTAACACTAGCTTTAAATATTGTTTTTATAGAGGATCGGACAACTTCAGAAAGTGTTTTATATTAAATACAATGAATATATATAGCCATGAAAAATACTATTTTAATTAAATAACGCTCTTAAAGTACCTAAAACTATGTTTAAATATTATGTTTCAAATATTGTCGCGCAAAAGGTCACCTCAAAACTTGTGACGTCATATGTAGGTAGAAAACGACAAACTCTTCGAAATAAAATTTGCAAAGAGATTCTAATACGTTTTGTGAAGTTTGGGGACGATATTGTAGTAATGGAACGAAAAAATTAGCAAAAATACATTTTATGAAAAGCAAAAACGTAAAATAAACACAAGCTTGACTCACGGCATTTGCCTACAAATGACGTCATGCGCTGTGATTGTGTTTCGTTTGAGATGAAGAACAGATTAAAAATGTCAGAAGTATTAGATTTTATTTATCATTTTAAAAATATAAATCATATTTCACAAAAATATTGATTGAATGATCTTTCTGGTTCGACGAACATTCGTTCTAACTACATTTTAGATTTTTTCTCGATTACTGTCCGATCCCCTATTATTTCATGTTGATGTGTGACAATAAAGCGTTATCTAATCTAATATTTATTACAGTCCGCTATTTATTAGTCACACAATTCAAGGTACATATTCATCATCATCAAAATCATCAGACTTGTGAATCCTCAGCCTGTGCCTTTTCAAGTCTGACCTCCGATTTGTGCTATAACCACACAAACCGCAGTTGTGCTTCTTCCCGCTCGCTTTGCTCACCCTGCTCGCTTCGCTCGCTTCGCTCGGCTCAAACGTGTCGCAAATCGCCAGTTCCACTTCATTGCTATTCTTGTGTGTCTTCATATGATATACTAAACTCATTTTATGCTTCGCCGAGTAATTACATCGATGGCATTTGAATCTGCGCTCGTTTTTGTGTTTCAATTTGTGTCTATTCATTTGAGCTTTGCTGCACGTTGTGAAACCACAGTCCTGACACAATTGGAGCACTTTTGAATGTGTGTTCATGTGTTTAGTGTATTCTGTTGAACTATTGGTTGTGTAACGACAGTGTACGCAGTAGAAATCGCTCCCGCCCCACAGCAGCTTGGTTATCAGGTTCTTTGTGCGTTTGGAATTGGTGAAGCGGTTCGTTTTCGATTTTTTCGATGCTTTTAGTAGTTTTACTAGAGGCATGTCGTCCTCTGACGTGTCTGCTGATGATACCTGCGAATGAAATAAGTTAATAAAGAAATACGCCCAACGATCACATACATAGATCGTGGCCCCTAACTAGGATTCCCTGTATCTAGGGAGCGAGCGTGGCTTAGTGGGAGCACGTGCGACTTTCGATCCGACGCACCCGAGTTCGAATCCCGCTGGCCTCGCACCACTGACTTTCTTAAGTTATGTGCAGATTTAACACTCGCTCTAAAAACGGTGAAGGAAAACATCGTGAGGAAACGGGCATGTCCAAGAATTTATCACAAAAATTCAATGACACGTGACGTCTACCAACCCGCACTGGGCCAGCGTGGTGGATTATGACCCATAACTCTCTCTACGAGGGAAGGCTCGAGTCTCAGCAGTGGGAACGTGATGGGCTGATGATCATATAAGATATTTACATAAATAAACCAATAAACGAATAAATGAATAAATGATATGTGATATTTACATGAATAAATGATATGAGATATTTACATGAATAAATGAATAAACGAATAAATGAATAAACGAGTAAATGAATAAACGAGTAAATGAATAAACGAATAAATGAATAAATGATATGAGATATTTACCTCAACGGTGTCGATGTTTGGTTCTTGTATGATGACGTCATCTTCGTCGCTCGACGTCAGCAGACTGATCGGGTCTTCTTTTCTGGAACGACGCAGGATTCAAATAAGCGTAAATAGTTATTTTATTTTTATTTATTTTTTAACCCTGAATAGATCTATGTTTGTGTACTATCTCGCCTGATGTGAAGCGGTGATGTGGCCTAAGATGGAGCACATAGATCTAGAGAGAGACGGCAGTTGAGCGGCTGCTCAGACCCGTCTCCGCGATGGTTCACCAAACATCATCCGAAACACGACTAGGTCGCTTGACGGCATGGCTTTGTTCGGTGGGTGGTATTACAACCACGGCCAGAGCCTACCACTCCAAAGCGCGTAAGCGGGTTTCATCACGATGTTTTCCTTCACCGTTTTAGAGCGAGCGTGCAAAATCTGCTCTTAACTATAAGTCATTGGTGCAGGGCCGAGTCGGGATTCGAACCCAGTTGCGTTTGTAGTATTTATTTACTAGCGACCCGCCCCGGCTTCGCACGGTTATTATACATATAAACCTTTCTCTTCAATCACTCCATCTATTAAAAAAACCGCATCAAAATCCGTTGCGTAGTATTAAAGATTTAAGCATACATAGGGATATAGGGACAGAGAAAGCGACTTTGTTTTATACTATGTAGTGATTTGGCTTCTTAATGGTAATTACAACACATTTTATACATTTATATATATACTAGCTGACCCGGCAAACGTTGTTTTGCCATATAAATAAAAAAAAATGTTAAGGATGAACAACCCTTATCACTTAGGGGTATGAAAAATAGATAGTAGCCGATTCTCAGACCTACTGAATATGCATATAAAATTTGGTAAAAATCAGTGAAGTCGTTTCGGAGGAGTAAGGTAACTAACATATACAACAGCTTCCGGTTTCTATCAGAAGAGCACAGTAACACAGTAAGTTTTAAGAACTTAGTCAAAAATTACTACCTTTCCCAGAGTGCTGCTGATAATTAAATTATTAGTACTTTCCTTGATCGTATGTAGTATATATGTGTCTATATCTATATATTAATTTATATATTCATATATTTTTTTTTTTTTTTAATTTATTTATATATTTATATATATATTCTTGTATCATGTGTTCATGACCTTTAATGATAATAACCTTAGTAATATTATAAACGCGAAAATTTGTAAGAATGGATGTATGGATGTACCTTTGTTACTCTTTCACGCAAAAACTATTGAACGGATTTTGATGAAAGTTGGTATGGAGATAGCTTATACCCTGTGTTACCGCCATGTTTGAATTGATGCAACTTCAATATGATAGGCTTTCCCTTTCTTACATGGTAATTAGGTGATTTGCTTTCCTTGTCCCTCACCTATATCTCGCCACGCATCTTGTCACCGCAGTCAGTAGCAAAATACCATATCCGCGACCAGTCATATAAATCTGGGAAGTTAGACAATCTTCCAAAGTGCAATTACACTGATTACCACAACTGTGAAGTGCAAGTGAGCCGCCGTCTGCACTGCCGCGAGTGCGTAACTTGCCTACCGCGATCTCTGCCTGAAGGCAAAGCTCAGGACTTCAATTAACGGGACGTCCCACAGGAGCGACACAAGAGAAAGAAGGTGCGTGGTGTCCAATTTCTATACCTAAGTAGATCTGCCGAAATACCATGTAGGTAACTAGTGTACCTACCTAACGATTTTCAAATACAGTCCACTAAAATAAATATAAATTTAATTGACGCCATAAGCCTTAGGGCACATACCGCATCCCGCAGCGGAAATATAAAAGGCCGCATCACCCTGGATTAACACATCGGCTAATTTTTATCCCGAGAAACTGCGGGTGAAACCGCAGGGCGCAGCTAGTAATAAATGTTTTTATTTCAGGCGTAAAATACCCATACAAAATTAAAAATAAATATTCGTATGTAAAAAGTACTAAATAAAATAAAATACCTACAGGTAAAAATAGATTTAGTGAATAAGAATCACAGGTCATTTACGATTCGCTCTATGGTGCCCCGTCAGCCACGCCTTATAAATTGGGCAGTCGAGGTAGCCACTCAAGCTACTCAGTATGCCGTTGTGCCGGTGGCCCAAGGGCCACCACCGCCGCACCCTAAACTACCGAGGGCTGCCCCTTATACCTTTGGGGTGGCCCAAGGGCAAAGGGCTGCCCCTTTTACGTTTGAGTGCTAAAAACAGACCCAATTTGATACAACATTTTTGGTGAACGGTTAAAAATTAAACTTATGGGATTGAGGAGAGCGAGTGTGGCTCAGTGGGAGCTCATGCGACTTTCTATCCGACGCACCCGAGTTCGAATCCCGCTGGCCCCGCACCACTGACTTTCTTAAGTTATGTGCGGATTGAACACTCGCTCTAAAAACGGTGAAGGAAAACATCGTGAGGAAACTGGCATGTCCAAGAATTTATCACAAACATTTTAAGACACGTGACATCCCGCACTGGGCCAGCGTGGTGGACTATTGCCCATTCTCTCTCTATGAGAGAAGACCCGTGTCCCAGCAGTGGGAACGTGATGGGCTGATGATGATGATGTATATTTGTTTGTTTGGGTCAAATCTTGCAAGTTAAATCAGAACCACTTCCTCTTATCCTAACTATTCCTCTACGAGGGAAGGCCTGAGTCCTGATGATGGTGACGATGCTCAATAATTTCGCTGGCTACAATGCCCTTCAAACCGGAACACAGTAATGCTTGCGCACTACTGCTTAGCGGCAGAATAACTGGCAACGCTGTGTCAAATAAAATATTTTTTTTTATTTTTTATTTGTTGATCTTTGATTATGGTAATGATTATTATTTTTTTTATTTTAATTTTCAGTTTTTATTTTATAATTCTCCTTTTAGTAATTAATTTTTAATTTGTTTAAATTTCAATATTTAATTTTCAATTTTTATTAATCTAATTTTTAAGTAAGTTAGTCAGTAAATAAGTTTTATTTTTGTAAAGAATTTTAAGTTGGTTTTTGCAGTAAGGGGACGATATATTTTTAATCTGTAAAAATACTGTAAAAATCTTAAGTCCAAGAAATTAAATAAATTATAATAATTAAAAAATCTTACTTCTTCACCACGTCCGGTTCATCATCATCATCCAGATCCACCTTTTCAATATCCTCGGGATCCAGCTCCATGTCCTCGGCGGCCGCCAGGAGTGCTGCGGGATCCACCTCGCACTGTACGCTCTCCAGCACCATGAGGCAGTCGTCGCCCCCCGCGCCCCCGCCCCCGCCGCCCCCCTCCAGGGGGTTGGAGTTACGCTCTGAGGACGGCGTTTTTATTTATTCATGTATTTTTAACCGTCTTAAAAAAGAGGAGGTTCTCTGTTCGATGGTTTTTTTTGCAAACCAAACAGCGTCTTACCAGGCCTAGCGCACTCCGCACTGTAGGTACGAAGCTACAAGTACATAGCCGGACACCGACGACGGGTCGCGCGTCGTTACACGTGCCGCGTCAGAAGAGATAAGAGCGGCGCGATAGAAAGAGAGGCGCTCTGTAGGTTAATATGACTGGTAGGTATGCAGCGCTACGCGAGCTGAATTGAACTTTATTGCGTCATAGCAAGAGTAGCTATTTGTTTAAATTTATTTGCGGAGTGATGCTTCTTTCCCTTAGTATTCTGTGGTATTACTACGTTTTAGGGTTAAGCTTGGGTTTCCTACGAAAGCGGTGCTGGATCTTAAAATAAACTTATGGTTCATATTTAATTTCTTTATTAGTCTTGTTAATTTTTTTAATTTGTTTTTATTTTAATTTTATGTTGAAGTATGAAATGAAGTTGAGTATGAATCGTGATTCATACTTTGATTTATTTTTAATTTATTGTTTTTTTAGGGTTCCGTACCCAAAGGGTGAAACGAGACCCTATTACTAAAACTCCGCTGTCCATCCGTCCGTCTGTCTGTCCGTCTGTCACCAGGCTGTATCTCATGAACCGTGATAGTTAGACAGTTGAAATTTTCACAGATGACGTATTTCTGTTGCCGCTATAACAACAAATACTAAAAAACAATAAATTAAGGGGGCTCCCATACAACAAACATGATTTTTTTGCTCGTTTTTGTTCAATATTGATAACGGCAACAGGCAGACGCTTGAAATATTCACAGAATATTTATATACATTCACTTTAAAAGTAATTAATTAATTTTTTTTTTTACCTATAACTGTCATTTATTTATATACAGAACCAATTAACAATTATGTACAAATATATAGAATGATAAACACTAAACTAACCTACAACAAAATTAAAAAATGAAATTAAATATTTTCATTGAATTTTCTTTTCTTCCTTTCTTTCTTTCTATTATTATAATTTTTATAACAAAAAAACATGAAGGGTTCCGTACCATTATCTATAATTAATTTAATTATAGATAATGGTACGGAACCCTTCGTGCGCGAGTGCGACTCGCACATGGCTAGTTTTTTTGTTATAAAATGATTGCATTTTTATGGATTCATTTATGGTCCGAAATATAAAATTAAATAATGATCATAATTATTTAATTACTGTACTTACCCTGTCCAACAGAGAGCTCTATAAACACAGGTTCCGTGGGCTCGAACCACTCCCCCGCTTCACCTCCCCTCTCCCTGCAACATAATAATAATAATAATAGGCCAGGGGCGACTTTGTGGCGAGTCGTCGGTGCGTGGCGACACTGCGCCTTACCCCGAGATTCTTCCTGGGGCTAAATGAGACCCCTGACCCCCGGCTTGCCTTAACTGGCCGTCCGGGGGTGGAGATGCAAGAGCTAAGAACTAAGCTCCAAGGGTGGAAGTGTTAAAGGGCATAACGCCGGTAGTAGCGTTTAAGTGAAACTGCAGCACACCTCTCGACACCCTTTAGCCACCCACACCAACGTTGCCCCTTTCGTCGCCAATAAACGGCGGCCCTTATAGGGGCCCCGTTTAGTGGGTGGTGAGTCACCACCTGCCAAAATATTTTCTTATGAGGCGGAACTGGCAGGTGCCGAGGTCTCATACCATAGACCGGCTCTCATCCATTAAAAATTCACCTCAACAGCCCAATCATAAGTAATTTTCATATCTCCAATAATAGTCGTCACACTTATCGGGGGCTGTCTTTGATTGCATCTTCTTAATGATGCACTTAGAGACAGTCCCCGATAAGTGTTGCCCATTACATATCTAAATTAAATGCCCTAAGAGGCCTCTACGTGTTGACTCATGTCCCCGCGCAAGCCTTCCAAAGGACCGGGTGTATAACCCGTGAGAAAGAGCGACATAATAATACATAATAATTTCATTTAATTCAGGCAATAATAAATTAAAAGTACCAGAGGCCCATAAAATATAAACCTTACAGACTAGCATATATACAATTTATAAACACTGTCTGTCAAGACCCTTTATCTAGGGTACGCGTGGAGGTATAGTGTTGAAATTAAAACCATTTACTCAGGTCTACCTACAGTCCCTTGAAGCTGTGGAAAAACCAAACTTCTAAGTTAACGTAAGATAAGTTTTTTGATGAAAAATATTATTTTCTAGAGGAGCTTTCCAAAAATTCGTAATCGGAACCGCGAGCAGATTAAAATGAGACCAAACACTAGTAGATTACGACCCGTCAAGGAGTTCCATTGCCCACCTTCCGTCTCCATCATCAGATCAGCTGTCGCCATAATATTGCATTGTCATCGGACTTTGACAAGTATGCACAATTTCAACTCCGTAGGATAAGAGGAAGTGGTTCTGATTCAGCTTGCAAGATTCCATCCGGACAAACATACATACATTGTCAGTATGTATGTTTGTCCGGATACATATGTTAGTAATATCGTCTTAAATTACTACAAGTACAGAGAAAAATCTGAAAACTGTACATTTGTAATTAAATCATAAAAAATATAGTCTTTGTACGGAACCCTCGGTGGGCGATCCGACTCGCACTTGTCCGGTTTTTATGGAACTGAGTGATAAGACGAAGATATCGTTCGCCTGATGGCAAGCGCCACGCCTGCCCATAACAATTGCGGTGCTGCCCAGAACTTTTAATACTGTTGCAAGTACTGCGTAGCACTGCATCGCGCTCGTCCCTCGAGACATTAGATATTAAGTGGGGTTCGCGACATAAAAGGTCACCCATCCAAGTGATAACCGCAACGACGTTGATTAACGATTTGACAGCCTCATTGGTGTAGTGGTTGGGCAGGTTGGCTCAAATCTCATACACCACTGAGATGGCGGGTTCGATTCCCGCGACAGGACATAATATATGTTTGTGCAAAGAAGAAAGAAAAATAACATTTGTTTCGTGTTTGGGTGTTGTGGGAGCATGGTCCTCATAGTTCCTGGTTCCCTAGATACAGGGAATCCTAGTTAGGGGCCAGGATCTATGTATGTGATCGTTGGGCGTTATTTATTTTATTTATTGATTTAACATCTCCAATATGTTACGAACGGCTATTCCAGCTAAAATAAATACCTCTCTTCGCTGCACTCCACTTCTTCTCTCCGCTCTATATCTTCCTATATAACATCGGTCATGGCTGCCACTGGTCGCTCCGTCTTCTTTTGTCACCCATCCAAGTGGTGACCGCAGCGAGGTTGCTTAACTCCTCCAATATATTACGAACGGCTATTCGAGCTACAATAAATACCTCTCATCACTCCGCTCCATTTCTACTCTCCTCTCCATGTCTTCCTGTATAACATCGGTCATGGCAGCCACTTGTCATTCCGTCTTCTTTTGTCACCCATCCAAGTGATGACCGCAGCGAGGTTGTTTAACTCCTCCAATATGTTACGAGCTACAATAAATACCTCTCTTCGCTCCTCTCCATTTCTTCTCTCCTCTCCATATCTTCCTGTATAACATCGGTCATGGCTGCCACTTGTCGTTCCGTCTTTTTGTTTTCTATGTAGTAGTTTGTGAGGATGCCCTCGATGTCTTCTTTTATGGCGTCCATTTCCGGTTGGAGCGGCGGACTGAAAACAAAAGCATTTTTTTTTTAATTTATCACTCTGTGTACTCAGTTATAAATAAATGAGATTTTTAGATAGATAGATAACACTTAATTGCACTAAAAAAAAAAAAACAGAATTACAGTTGGTAATACATAATTAATAGGTACAATAGGCGGTCTTATCGCCAAGCAGCGATCTCTTCCAGACAACCATAGGGTAAGGAAAACAACATTTTGAAGAGGACAACATTTTTTTTATTTTGAATTCGTCATGTTTTATTTTCAACTTTTAATTTCTTATTTTAAGAATAATTCCAAAGAATAAATGGGCTTTAATAATAATAATCATTTTTTTTCTTCTTTATTCTAAGAAGCATGGTACATAACGCTGCTTCCTATTTTTAACTGAGGAGAAGGTTCTCTGTACGATTGTATTTTTTTTAATATATTGTTTAAGCTATTGCATAGCTTCTATCGCGGGCCTTGAGCGTGGAGACCGAATCCCGAAATTCCGTAACGAAAATAACCTAACACCCCCCACTCCGAGTGCCACACGTCTTTATTTTTATGTTTGATACCTCAGAACTCCGTCATTTATGAACCGAATTGCAAAATCCTGCGCGGCGCTGGTCTGCGCTCGTCACCCTGAGACAATTAGCTGTTGAGTCTCATGATGCCCAATAATTTCGCTGGCTACAATGCCCTTCAAACCGGAACACAGTAATGGTTACGCACTGTTCTGTTAATGCAATTGTTATGGGCAGGCGTGGCGCGTGCCATCAGGCGAACGGCTTGTTCTTTATTATTATTATGTATCAGTTTACGTTAAATTTAAATTACTTATTAGCCTAATTACATGGCTAGATTGTAATAATAATTTTTAGAAAAAAATCAAAAACCGACTTCAATGTATCTTCGAAGTCCAAGGTCACATATCGATGAAATTTATATGGGACCACTTCGTAGCTATACTGAACCCGACGCAAAAAGAATTTTCCAAATCGGTTCATAAATGACGGAGTTCTGAGGTAACAATCATAAAAAAAAATACAATCGAATAGAGAACCTCCTTCAATTTGAAGACGGTTTTTACAAAAAAAACGGTTTTAAAAAAAAAGGAAGAAAAAAAAAAGAAAAAAAACTAAAGATTTTTACTTACCTACTGCTAATGCTATCTTGACTGCTACTATCACTGGAATCCTCCCTCCTAATTTTCGCTCTCATAGCAGTAATTTTACATCGAGTTTTTCTACTATTACGAACTTTTCCGTTATCATTATGCGCTGTATCATTATTTCCCTTTCTCTTTTCGACTTTTCCGTTATCTAATGATCCAATATCGTTATTTGTTTTTTCTTCAGCGTGTCTGTCGTTTTGCATTGCCTTTTCCACGTTATTTTCAACTCCGTTGTCGTTATTTACTTTTCCGTTATCGTTATTTATTTTTTCATTATCGTTATTTATTTCCCCATTATAGGTTTTTATTTGTCCGTTATCCTTATTCATTATTTCATCATCGTTCACGACTTCTTTTTCATCGTTTTGGGAATTCTCATTGTTGTTTTGCGCTGTTTTAATATCGTTAAATTTTTCATCATCACCACAAACTTTTACGTTACTTTCGTTATTGACATTGATTATGTCGTTATCCTGTACATCGTTATTGACTTTTTCTGTGACATCTTCATTTGTTAATTTTTCGGTATCTACGTTTTCATTATCTTCATTATGGTTATCTCCGTTATTAATTGTTGTTTCCTTTATTGATTTTTCTGCGTAATATTCTTGAATTTTGTCACTGGTAGCGGTTTCTGTAGATTCTTGCGATATTTCGGTTTCATCGTTTGTTTTGGGCTGGAACAAAAAATATAATGTAATAATTACTTATCTATTAAAGATTTGTCATTTTAGGCTTTTTAGAGTTTCCGTACCCAAGGGGTAAAAACGTTCGAATCCAGCTGGCCCCGCACCACTAACTTTCTTTTATTATGTGCGGATTTAACTCTCATTAAACGGTGAAGGAAAACATCGTGAGGAAACCGGCATGTCCAAGAATTTATAACTAAAATTCAAGGACATCTGACATCCACCAAACCGCACTGCGGCAGCGTGGTGGATTATAGCCCATTCTCTCTCTATGAGAGAAGGTCCGTGTCCCAGCAGTTGGAACGTGATGGGCTGATGATGATGAATGTATGACATGGAACGTACCTGGCTCCCGATCCTCGGCACCACCTTGCTCTTGAGCCTGGTCTTCCCTCGCACCAGCTCGTAGTCCTGGCGGCGGAAGTGCCTCACGCACACTACTGCTTCCTGGCACAACTTGGAGGAAACATTGATTGCGTCGAGCCAACGCTTACGGAGGAGACGGCTTGTTGGGAACCTGGGACAATATAATACAATACAATACAATACAATATAATACAATACAATAATAAGATTTAAAATAATTAGGACGAAAAATTATTAATTTTTACCGACTTCAATGTGTCTTCGAAGTCCAAGGTCAAATAATGGTGAAATGTATATGGGACCACTTCGTAGCTATACTGAACCCATCGCAAAAATAAATTTTCCAAATCGGTTCATAAATGACGGAGTTCTGAGGTAACAAACATAAAAAGAGAACCTTCTCCCCTTTGGAGTTCCCCTTGAAGTTGGTTAAAAGTGATATAGCTCGGGCAGGGATCGAACCTGCATCTTCGGAATACCGTCTCCACGCCTTAGCCACTAGGCCACCGACCCAACAGCTTGAGTAATCAAATCTCTTCTATCCTTCTTATATCGTCTTTTAATTGAAGTGTATAATATACATATAACTTACTCAAAGAACACCGGTTGTTTGTTATCTGGGCCCTTACATCCGTCCACACAGCAAATTTTCATGATTTTAGATGTTTATATACATTTACTATAGTTTCTGCATCTGAAATAAAGAAAAAAATAAAATTAAATACAAAAATGTTTTTTTATAAACTAAAACAAACTTTAGTACAATGGAAAAGAAAAAAGAAAGAAAGAAAGAAACTTAACAATTATTCGACAACCACAAAGAAATAAATAAATAAGACCAAAGAATACTAAGGGACAGAAGCATCACTCCGCAAAGAAATTTAAACAAATAGCGACTCTTGCTATGACGCAATAAAATTCAATTCAGCTCGCGTAGCGCTGCATACCTACCAGTCATAATAACCTACAGAGCGCCTCTCTTTCTATCGCGCCGCTCTTATCTCTTCTGACGCGGCACGTGTAACGACGCGCGACCCGCCGTCGGTGTCCGGCTATGTACTTGTAGCTTCGTACCTACAGTGCGGAGTGCGCTAGGCCTGGTAAGACACACATATGAGAAAACAAAGACAGAGAAAGAATATAACAAAAGTAGACAATATTAATACATGGACAGAGGAAGTTTGTGGTGAATAACCTTTTGACAGCCTCTGTGGTGTAGTGGTTGGGCAGGTTGGCTCAAATGTCATACGGGATGGGACATATGATATATATATATATATACATAGACGGGACAAATGTTTGGGCACAGAAAAAAAGCGCAAGCGTTTGTTTTGTGTCTGGGTGTTGTGGGACCATGGTCCTCATAGTTCCTGGTTCCCTAGATACAGGGAATCCTAGTTAAGGGCCAGGATCTACTCGTATGTATATGATCGTTGGGCGTCATTCATTCATTCATTCATTTTAAGCAGTAGTGCGCAAGCATTACTGTGTTCTGGCTTGAAGGGCATTGTAGCCAGCAAAATTACTGGGCATTATGAGACTCAACAGCTAATTGTCTCAGGGTGACGAGCGCAGTGCAGCGCCGCGTAAATAAACAATTTTTTTCAACAAAATTTGTAAAAAAACAGTTAAAGAAAAAGTATTGTATTGATAGCTGCACCTATAAAAATATTTGCCGCGTTAAATAAACAATGTTTTTCAACAAAATTTGTAATATCATCATCAGCCCATCGCGTTCCCACTGCTGGGACATGGACCTACTCTCATAGAGTCTCTCTCGAGTATGGGCCAAAATCCACCACACTGACCCAGTGCGGGTGGATGTCACATGTCCTCGAAATTGTTATGATTAATTCTTGGATATGTTGGTTTCCTCACAATGTTTTTCTTCACCATTATTGTTGTTCTTATTGTAGTGTTATATTGATGGACAAGCAGGAATTTTAAACACCTATGATTTCAACACGTTCAGACTTGGGTACTGTATTTTTTAAATTAAATTAAATAGTTCTATAAGTGGGAATAGGTGTGTCAAAAATGGCTTTTATATACATAATTTCCTATGTAGTAATAAAAGTATTTTAATTGATCTTGTTATTGACACAAGGGAATGGAAAACTATTTCTAATTTTGTTGTCGGTTCAGTCTATAATTATACTTTAAGATGAATTAAATATCATTTAACTCTGATTAGGTTATAGGTTCCAGTGTCTAAGTTTTTATAACTTCAATTTAAATGACTTAATTTATATGATAATTGTTTAATATCATCATAAGTCATTTGTTTAAGAAGCTTAAAAAAGGCGCGTAACAATTTTACACCAAAATATAAATCAGCATTACCTGTAGCTTAGTCTGAACATCCACAATTCAATAAGTTGCGGGTCCCTATTCTGGAAGCGCGACATCGAAGGCACCTCGTCACAAACCTTCAACTGTATTCCCATAGCAATAAGGTCTATTTCGCAATACCAACGATTCTATTTCGAGATCGACTTTAGGAACCAATATCCAGAATAAGTATGCGTATTAATTAATTCAAAGAGAATTAAAATCGATATGTAACACTTAGAAATAACAAAAATACAGAATATCAATGTTTGTCAACAATGCCCAACCATGTTTACGCGCGAAAACACCGCTGGAAAGGTTAGAACCACCAAAATACAATTCACGGACTTACCGATGATTTTACTCGCCGCAGCGCATTATAGCAGTAAGAGGTATGTTATAATTGAAAGGTGTAAGCCCCTTTCACTCATAAATTACAAATTTTCATGAAATATACATGAAAAGTAACTAAAACAAGCCATTTGAAAAATATTTACTTGATTTTTTTCTCACAGCATTTGACATTTCATAGTGATGCGGTAGCAGCGCACTAAAAAGCCCAGATACGTTTCTAGTCTATTATTACAAATATTTAGTCGATTTTTATATACTGCTCACACAGTTTTTTATTTCATAACATATATAAATATATTAAGATTCGAAGTCATGGTGCGTGTTACATGGTACTTCCACCAACGTAAAAAGCGTGTTAAAAGTTGGATCGGTTGTCAACATTGATACAATAATTAATTTTTAGAAAAAAACAAAAACCGACTTCAATGTATCTTCGAAGTCCAAGGTCACATATCGATGAAATTTATATGGGACCACTTCGTAGCTATACTGAACCCGACGCAAAAAGAATTTTTCAAATCGGTTCATAAATGACGGAGTTCTGAGGTAACAAACATAAAAAAAAAAAAAAAAAAATACAATCGAACAGAGAACCTCCTCCTTTTTTGAAGTCGGTTAAAAATACAAGTGATTAACTTTCTTAGATTCACTTACATTGGAACAAATATGTCGCATTCAATAAATATAATGCTCAAATCATATGAGCGATGCGACACAACTGGATGGCATTTTTTTCAGTGTTGTTTTTACTAAACTGGCTGGTGTGGCTCTCTCTATGCATACATCGACTAATTCAAAATTATTTACCATTAGGTCTCACACTAAGGAATGAGCGCTACATATTTTACATATTCATTCATTAGTGTCATTCCTCAATGTATTCATCAAAGAAAAATTATATTAAATCCATTGAGGAATGACCTCAATGATTAAATCCATTGAGGAATGAACCTTAATGATTAAATCATTGAGGTCTCACACTATAGAGCAAAGACGTATTATATAATAGTATTATATATTATACAGGGAATAACATTAATGTGTAGTAATACTGAAAGGTGTGTATGGGTATCTAGTCATGAATCATTGGGCAGAATATACAACCAAAAAAACACTATTATATTTTCCATACAAAGTTTAAAAATTATTTATTTGAATTATTTTGGACAATCCTAACAAGCTGTGGCCTAGTCGCGGTAGTACGGGTCATTGACCGAGCTACTTTGTGCCTAGGCACAAAACAGATTAGTACAGAAATCTACATACATACAAAGTGCGCTCGAGCAACGCACACATAGACACCGCTCACAGACACGATATCTGGGCACAGTTGGGATGCGAGTGCCATCCGCTTGAGACACGCGTCTGTGAACTTTTTTGTGCAAAAATGGAGCAACGAAAAATAGGTTATTATAACTGTTTGGTGGACGGTTGTTTAAATTCAACATTAAACGGTGAATTGTCGTTTTTTAAGCTACCAGTTGTTTCAGAGAGGTAAGTAGGTATTTACTTGTATTTTGATGGTTTGTTTTCACGTAACACAAAATAGTTAGGTAGGTAGGTAAGCGCCCCAGCCCCCAGCCCTGCGCCGAACAAGCGAACATAAGTTTGTAGCCTTGTCATATTTTTACAATTTAAAATTAGATATTTATTGTAGTATAAGCTGTGTTAGCCTTGTGTTCAATAATCTAATGAGGAAGATGTTAATGTAAACTAATCGCATTTGTTTTGTCTTCAAAACAACTTTATTCAGTTATAATAGTAACTGCGAAAAAATTATGTCGATATCGTGTACAGTTATATTTTTAAATCAATCAATTTTCCTCCCAAAAACTTCCTGCGCCGTCCGGTATGAAATGTATGAAAAGTACATACATGAGATTAACTTCTGTATTTATCTGTTTTGTGGCCTAGGCGCTCTGTCTTTGAAAACGCCGAACATTTTACAAGGGCTTGATTTCGAGTCTCAAATACCGGAATTTCATACTGAACGGATCTTCGGACTCGGTCGTTTCCGTTCCGGAACCCACTCGTAAAAAAGGGTATTTCCACATTTTTACACGACTGCCCAAAAAGGAGTATTTCAGGGTTTACGTATGTATGTATTTATTTATTCCACCATTACTTCTTATTGCCTGGACAGATTTGAATGCATTAAAACCATAATAAAAACATAGGTTTAAGTTTTTTTTACCATAGTTTTTTTGCATGTTCCGGAACCGGTATACAAAAAAATCTCCGCGAACGTACCCGACTTAGCCTTGCCTTGATTAGTTTCAAATTTTTATCCAACTTGACGTCTTAGAATTCATATTCAGAAATAACCTAAAAAGAATTTCCGAAACGAAAACGGTCCTTTTCGGTGGAGTTTTATGGGGCGGCGTTAGAAGGTAACTTTGTTTGTGCCGCTCGACCAATGAGGAGCAGCGGCTATTATTTATTAGGATTACATCTTTATGATTGGTGCAATACGAAACAAGGCTAGCGAATCATGAAGCGGCGGCGAATGTTTGATAGCTTTAGTGTTTGCCGCGTTTTGTCAAAGATTAAACAGGTTTATTTCTGAAAACTGACTAAGTAAAGACGCTTTATTGATTACTGACTTACGAACACTCTTTTCTATGCAATGAAATCAAATGTTGGAAATGTCTTAATCATCATTATCAGCCTATTACATTCCTACTGTTGAAATTCATGCATGATGTTTTTTACATCCTATTCCTACGGTGGTTGGTGACCTCACGTATTTTTTAAGAACATCAGCCATGCTCGCTCTTATTAGGCGTTTACACTGATTAGATCCTTATTCCTGAATGTTAATTGGAGCGATGATGTTTAATGCTGTAATTAATAAGTAAGCATTAATAAAAATAAAAAAATACCCTGCCAAAAACATTATCACTTGGGATGATTTAAGGATTCCGAGGATACCCCATACATCCAAATCTGTTGAGGCATTTTGTAATAAAAAAACGCACATACATTAACCCCGAAAACATTATATTCCTTTTTTGGGGAGTCGCGTAAAAAGCAGTTTGCTTGAAAGTTAGTTGTAAAGTAAGGTTGGTAGGACAGCTGGCTTTGCTAACTGAAGATAAAATTTGTTTGTCAGATCTGTACACGCGGCGCACTAATATTCTTTGTCACAAGTTCATTGCTCTTTATCAGCTGATTGTTAGGGTTGAAATGAACTTGATTACCAGAAATGTTTAAATTATCATATCTTGTGATTTTAAAAAGTTTCTGGTGATTTGCACTTGGACTTGAATTATTAATAAGCTTCTATATGCGTGGTTTAATTATTACTACACATTTATGTTACACGTTGTATAGTTCTTAACTCTTCTGACGCGGCACGTGTAACGACACACGACCCGCCGTCGGTGTCCGGCTATGTACTTGTAGCTTCGCACCTACAGTGCGGAGTGCGCTAGGCCTGGTGATACTGGGTGTATCACCAGGGGTTATATATCTCGCCCGACGCGTGGATGATACAAACGCACAGGAAATCAAAAGGAAAAGACGAACTAAACACCCGATCAACTAAGCAAACTTTCGATCGTGGACCGGAATGTAGATTGGCTGGTGTGAAATACCGAAAGTATGCTTTATCTTGCGCGAACGAAAAACGAGATAGTAAAAAGTGTGCATAAAGCATACACTACTTTCAAGCATACAATCCGTTCATCGTAACAAGTCCCTTCCTTCAAAACTTTACACAAGAACTTTTAACCTCCGGTCTTAGAAAAAAATTTTTTTAACATTTTCTTATAAGACCGGAGGTCGATACGTGGTATCGGTATGAAAATAGGATATCACTAAAGTACAATATATGTATAACCAATTGATAAGTAAGTATATAATATAGGGAAAGTGGAGACCCTTGGGTATTTTTTCGGTATTGAGCAACTATAGTGGTCTCTTTTATTCCAAGTAACTTTTGTGATAAGTAGAAAAGGATGCATTCTGTTTTGGAAATACAACTTTTTTCGGTCACTCTTTTACAATACTAAATCTTTGCTATAGAGCCATTGAGGAATGACACTGTAGAGTCATTGAGGAATGACAATATAGTGTAAGACCTCAATGTGTAGAGCATTGAGGAATAGTGTGAGACCTCAATGGTGTAGAGTCCTTGACAGTGTAACACTTTTGGAAAGCTCGTTTTTGACAGTAATTTTGGAGTGTTTACCATACCTATGAAACATTCTCCCATTCGCTTGAATGAAAATGTAACGTGTTCTGCGTTGCATTGCAGCCACTATAACTTCAGAAGTTCGTATTTGGCATTGGTGAGACCTCAATGGTATTTGGTCTGTAAAAGGTAGGGCATCTGTACTATTCTGTACCGATACTATTATAAATTATTAAGCCAAATTGAAATGTTCATTTAAATTATAAAAACCTTTACTTCTGTACCCCAGAGTGAAAGATAAGTACCACGACAATTTACAAACTACAGCAATAGGGAATATGCATATGTTGTCGAAAAATCTAGAAATTACTTTTTATGATAGATTACTCCTGTAAACAGAGCAAAAGGTGAAGGTCTCTTTTAGGTGGCCGAGTAACGAATACGTTCTCGCGTGGCCACAAAATAATAGTACAGATTTCGTAACTTTTATAGAACTACCTACGACTTTCTGAAGTTATAGTGGCGGCGCTACATTGCAGAGCACGAATGAAATTGCGGTAACTACATTTCCTTACGGCATGCTTCTTATGCAATCATTAATATTTTGTTGTTAACCAGGTTTTATCTGGAATCAAACCAGTCAGGTAAATTAAACAATCAAATAAAATACATGATACATTTGTATAATAGACATACATTCATTATTTCCATACAGGTAAAATTTACAATAGAAGAACTAGTACTTTGACATAATTTACAAGACAACAGCACAGGTAGATAGATAAACACAATGTTAAAAAAACCACTTGAAATTATCTAAATAGCATAGTGTCTCAGTTAAATGTCATACTGTCGGAGTAGATCACAGACGTTCTTTATAAGAGCCTGTTGTATAGCGCTATCCTTTTTAGGTCGGAAAACTTAGTAATTATCCCTCTATAGTGTGAGACCTCAATGCAAAAAATAAAAAATATAACAGTGCCATCTGTTGAAATTTGTGACTACTTTTACTTTGGTTTGATAGACAAGGTATTTATCCAACATTTTAGGCTGTGATTGGCTGAGGAAGTAATATTTATTATTTTATTTTCTTTATTGGAGTGAGAAGTGACGTCTCGAACGGAAACACGTGGTAAACAATATTGAGGTATTTTTTTAAAATCTTAACGATTATTTAAATATTTAATGTTTTTTTTGGAGTGCGTTTTTATTGAATCGTATCAATAATTGTTGGCGTTTGCATGCAAACTGAGATATTTTATGGTGAAATCTGAATGTCATACAGGTATTTCATGAGGTCCCAATTTCTAGTGTAAACGGAAGAAACCCAGTGTAATACCTGTATGACATAGAGATGTTTCTCAAAAACACTGCATATTCTTATGTTATTTTTATTGGTTGTGCTAGGTTTTATTCACGATAAGGAAATAATGAATAATGAAATGAAGACGACCCAGCAGCTTTGCCAGTACCTCAAAATTATGACAGTATTGACTCTGATTCTGGTTCTCCAAATTCTTCAGACACAGAAGTTGAAAATCGTCCGTGATCTGAAATACCTTTGACCTCGTCAATTACTACTGCCACTGGGGACCGTGCTAGGACCAGAGGTGGACGAAGAATGTGCGGAAGAAGATCAGGAGGTCGTGCGAGAACTAGAGGTGGGCTTGGGCAAAATGATAGATCATCCCTGCCAGCAAATAACAGTTGGACCTAAAATGTCTCACTCTTGTAATGAGTATCTCTGAATAATTGGTTGGCAATGGGTTGTCTCAAATTACCAAAAATTAAAATGTTTTGTTCAAAAAAATACCGAATTCAAATTATACGTATAAGACAATGACTCGAGTACGTTTTTTCATTATAATAAAACGATTATTACTGAAAACCCAGATGGTTTTATTTATACATAATAGTTATAAAAAAAAATAGCAATGATTACTAATAAATATAATAAGAATACACTAATAAATATAATAATAAAATAGATAATGATGGTCTATGTCATATATATATGACACAATGTACCGTAGTATGTATGTAGCATTATTATTTCACAAAAATATTGATTGAATGATCTTTCTGGTTCGACGAACATTCGTTCTAACTACATTTTAGATTTTTTCTCGATTACTGTCCGATCCCCTAGGGCGCGGCACATTTGGACCAGGTGGGAGGTGGCAAAATCGGGCTAGGCCCCGGGTGACAAAAGCCCATGCTACGCCACTGAGGTTCCTACTAGATTGTACCCGATTTATCAAGTACATACCTGTTGTGTGAGTACTAGTTCTTATGTTCTCAAAAAATATTATGTGATTAGTTGTATTATGGCCTAGTTAAGTTTCAAAACTAATGATTGACTTAATGATAAGTACATTAAACACATATTTTAATTCAATAACTGGTACATGTAGGTATTTTTTTCTAGATTTCATTAAAACCGTAACTTAACGCTTGAAATCGTACCTTTTTAGGTGACTGGCCGTACTATATTGGAAATTCTAACTGGCAACGCTGGTAGTGATGGCCGTCCTTGCTGTCAACCCCTTGTACCGATGGGTCGTTGACGTATTTTTCGTTAACGAAACTAGACCGTTTAATCAACCTCCGTCAACTAGTCGATTAACTAGTTGAATTTGTTAACTAGTTAAAGCCATAACTATAGTCTACGGTCGAACTAACCATATTCTAGTTGAATTTGTTAACTAGTTAAAGCTTTAACTATAGTCTACGGTCGGACTAACCATATTCGATTTTGCAGACAACCTAATCCAAATGGCGCTGTACACAATGTGTTTACCTACAGTTTATGTTTACGAGTTACACAATGATGTAATTTTCGAAGAACTCTAAATGCTTCTGTCTGTTGCAGAGCTATACGTAACATCATTATATAAGTCGTAGTATCGAATGCCTACTATACTACTTACACAGTAATGCTTGCGCGCTACTGCTTGGCGGCTGAATAACTGGCAAAGCGGAAAACGCTAATAAATTTCAAACGTCTTTCCGTGCGCATTTGCATTTAATTAACTCTTGTTTGCACTACTTAGAGTTCAAATTATTTTACAAGCGACCCGTCATTTATGCCACTATTTCTACCGAACGACAAACGTTGTACAATGTCACAAAATGTACGTGTCAATCCGTTGCATGCAGATAGGAATGTTTCCTTCTACTATCGAATTTATCCGTCTAACAACGAATAGAAGATAGAAGTTGACAACTGTCCCACGTTCGTTTGTTAACGTCAACTGGTATGTTTCTTTCTACGTACGTTTTAGTCGTTGAATTCAACTGGTTAATCTGTGGACGGTTAACAGTTGAATCGTTGACAGTCGATGGACGGTTTTTTTAACTAGTTCGTTGATTCAACACCTATCGCTAACCCCCTAGATAAAAATTGTATATACGGAAAGCTAACCCCTTGTCACTAATATATAAAATATTGTTACCTATGTGAAATATTAATTATTGACGACCTTAAACAGTTTTTCTGTGATAGACAGTGATAGTAAGTTACTTTGTGTCTGTCTACGCCTATTTCTATGCCATAATCCCGGTCTATCCTCTGCTCTGATTGCAGCAATACAATTTGTAGCTGATATAGTACCCGTGGATCAGTAATCGAATCGAAAGTGCCATTATACGAAACGTGCTAGCCCTTGGAAGAAACACGACACATGAGAATACACACAGTAGAGAAACTACTTCAGTGCCATATATGTGTGCTATAGGAGATAATCATGAACACACACAAGAAAAAAACATATAAATGTATCCAAGCAAATGTTCTTAAACAACACATGAGAACACACACAGGACAGAAACCATATCAATGTGATATGTGTGACTATAAATGTGTACGAGCAAGTAATCTTAAAACACACATGAGAACACACACAGGAGAGAAACCATATGAATGTGATATGTGTGACTATAAATGTGTACAAGCAAGTAATTTTAAACGACACATGAGAATACACACAGGAGAGAAACCATATGAATGTGATATGTGTGACTATAAATGTGTACAAGCAGGTAGTCTCAAACAACACATTAGAACACACACAGGAGAGAAACCATATCAATGTGATATGTGTGACTATAAATGTGCACAAGCAGGTAGTCTTAAACAACACATAAAATCACATTTAGGAGAGAAACCATATCAATGTGATATGTGTGACTATAAATGTGTACGAGCAAGTAATCTTAAAACACACATGAGAACACACACAGGAGAGAAACCATATGAATGTGATATGTGTGACTATAAATGTGTACAAGCAAGTAATTTTAAACGACACATGAGAATACACACAGGAGAGAAACCATATGAATGTGATATGTGTGACTATAAATGTGTACAAGCAGGTAGTCTCAAACAACACATAAAAACACACACAGGAGAGAAACCATATGAATGTGATAAGTGTGACTATAAATGTGTAGAAGCAAGTAATTTTAAACGACACATGAGAATACACACAGGAGAGAAACCATATGAATGTGATATGTGTGACTATAAATGTATACATGCAGGTAGTCTTATACGACACATAAAAACACACACAGGAGAGAAACCATATGAATGTGATATGTGTGACTATAAAGGTGTAGAAGCAAGTACTCTTAAACGACATATGAAAACACACACAGGAGAGAAACCATATTAATGTGATATGTGTGACTATAAATGTGTAGAAGCAAGTGCTCTTAAACGACACATAAAAACACACACAGGAAAGAAACCATATGAATTTGTTATGTGTGACTATAAATGTGTACAAGCAAGTAATTTTAAACGACACATGAGAATACACACAGGAGAGAAACCATATGAATGTGATATGTGTGACTGTAAATGTGTACATGCAGGTAGTCTTATACGACACATAAAAACACACACAGGAGAGAAACCATATGAATGTGATATGTGTGACTATAAAGGTGGAAAAGCAAGTTCTCTTAAACAACACATGAGAACAAACAGGAAAGAAACCATATCAGTGTGATATGTGTGACCATATACAAGTAAGAACCATATCAGTGTTGTTAACTTCACCTTAATATAATAATACACATAATGGGCCATATTATGTGAATAAATTAATATGCAATAATCTAATTACAAAACTGAAACGCAATAAAAAAAATATGTAGTGTAATCCCGCTGAATATTATGTAGGTTGTTGTTAGAATAATATAATATGAATGGGGGTTGATTGCAAATGTAAAATGAATTAAAATTAAAATATATATATAAGTAATTCCTTCGCTTTTTTTATATGTATATTAAATAATAAATATGGCAATAAGTTTAATATTGTATATAAGAATGTATTAATTAAGTAAATAATAAATAATGTTAAATGAGAAAGCCCTGACAACAACCCGCCTAATACGACACATGTTTCGCGTCTGCACGAGGCATCATCAGGTGTTGGCTCGCCGAATGCTGAAACTAGAGTGAGCTCCCAACGGCGCTCCGTCGCTTTAAATACCCTCTCGCTCGTCGCCCCTACCACGTAACGAATGAAGGAAGATGCGTAATAACGGAGGTGACACGAGAGTTTGGTCTTTCAGTAGTGTATAAGTGTGGTTGTTGTGTTTTAAAATTTCTTATTGTTCCAGTACACACAACCGGAACTCTTTTTCACAAATGTGTAAGATTTTATTCGTATTATTGTCATGTATTGAGTGACCGGTGTCAATAAGATGTTTAGCGAAATGGGATAGATCTGGGTGGTCGTTTCTGTAAGCAGCAATATGTTCCTTAAAACGAGTTTCGAAATTCCGCCCGGTTTGACCTATGTAAACCCCATTGCAATGTCGCAAGTCAATTTGTAAACGCCTGACTTTCTATTGTTATTTAAATGATCTTTTCCATTACAAAGGTGACGCATATTTTGATTGGTACGGAACGCGACGTGTACGTTGTTTTTAACCGACTTCAAAAAGGAGGAGGTTTACAATTCGACGGTATGTTTTTTCAACAGAGAATAAGACAGACATGAAATTCTTTTTTACATGCATTTAATTGTGATAGCCCGTTTTAAACTTCGTCATGATGTGGCTGCTAGATCATAAAAGCTTGTCTTTAAAAACTTTTTAAATTAATTTAATTAAAACTTGTTTTGCACTAAAAAGGGTAAAATAAATTATTTAAAAAAAAAAACTTAACCGACTTCAAAACCACAAAATGTATGAGTGAGTAGCGCTTATGATCATTATATTAATTTATTTTTCACTTTTAGAGTGCCTATTTGTGGTTTTGAAGTCGGTTTTTTTTTAAATAATTTATTCTTTAGCAGTTTAGCGTTTTTTTCCGTTATGGGACCTAAATAAGTCGAACTACTTACGTATTTTGTGATATTATCGGGTGGGACAGTAAATAAAAGTGAACGAACCCTATCCTTTTGTTTCTTTTAAATTAAGTTATCTACCATTTGTTTACTGTAACCGTTGGATAACGCGATTTGACAAATTACATTTAATTCTTTTACGTTATTATCCGAGGTAAGTGGGACTGTCATTAATCTGTGTACGTAACTCCGAAAAGCCGCTAGTTTATGTTGCAAGGGGTGGCAAGAACAAGGGTTGGCTATGTCTGTATGTGTCGGTTTTCTATAAATTTGGAAGTTTAATTTATTGTTGACTTTCGTAAGGGTTAAATCTAAAAAGTTGATGGAACTATTTTCTTCAATTTCCAATATAAACTTAATTTTGGGGTGTTTGTTGTTTATTTTAAAAGACATCCATTTGTCGCCGTGTACCAGTCCAACATATTAATATCTCATCGACATATCTATAAAAGTATTTTCGGTTTATTTACTATTAGCTGTTGCCCGCGACTTCGTTCGCGTGGACTTCGTTTAACGCTGATGTAGATACTCTTTTGTAGATTGTGTACAACACATGTTATTTGAAAAACACTTTGTACAGGGAGCAAACTCGTAAAGACTTTGGGATCACGTCGCCCGTGAGAAGGTTTCGTACAGCTGTCTCTGTGAGAAATATCCTGTTCTCAGATCAACGGCTGTGGCCTAGAGAGTCTGGTCTTGCGACTTATTGATCGTCATTGCAAAGCTGACGCTCACACAAAACTGTACGCGTTTGAATGTGAACGGAAAGTGGTTCGAGATGAGAGAGATGAATACTAATATATGAAAACTGACTCACCAGCGCCACGGGCTATCAGTATACCTCAGTGAGGTTCAGTGCCTCAGTGAGGTTCGTCTCTAGCGACACTATCTTCAGCCGAGTTCCGTTACACAACTAACCTCCCCGAAGTTAACAACTTCGGCGGGGTCTAATTTCAAAAAAGCATAATTTTGTATTCCAAATTTTTAATGTAATAGAGTGCGCTGGAAGTCCGGATGGACTCAAAGAGTTCAAAAAGTCTACGGGGTACGGTAGTGAGTTGCCACCATCCTCACCGTCGTCCTATACATCAACGTCCTGTTCAATGTCCCTCAAAACATTATAGGCTGGACTTCCACAGTTGCACTGGGCTCGAGAGCCCACAAAACACCAAAAATAAAGCGAACAAATGGCGCATACGTCGTGAGCATCACTTACGACTGCCTTTGCTAGTTTCGTCCCAATTTTGGTCGTCATTCAGAAAGCGCCTTGCTTTGCAGGCTACGTGGAAAGTTGTGGAAAGTGTTTAATACCATCGTTGTTCTGAGGAACAGTTCACTGTTGTGAGAAACGCAAATGAGGTAGCGCCGCGGACAGTGTGTATCAGCAACCGTAAATAGTAGCATTCATTGTTACTGGCATGGACGGTGTACATACATACTGCCAAAATCATGCTCCTGATAGACACCCGATCCCCCACCAAGTCGTCGTTTGTTAACTGGACCAGTTTGTTTGTCGTTGAAGTCGTTGTTTGGCACTTCATCATACATTAAAGTTTTGACAAAATCATCCTCTTGACAAAACCTAAAAACCGCCAGAATTGTGGTTTGATGAGGGTTTTCAAGAGGTTAGCTGAAGGATTCCGGGTCGAAAAAAAAAATTCGATCACTTTGGAGGTAAACGACCATGTTTGAGTAAAGGACGGTGGCATAACTTTACTCTTGATAGGTGTCTCGTATGCGGAAGGCCGTCTGGGTAGGTACCACCGTTTTGCAAGTTATTCTGCCTCCAAGCCGTAGTGCGCAAACATTACTGTGTTTCCGTTTGAAGGGGATTGTAGCCAGCGTAATTACTGGGCATATGAGACTCAATATCAGCTGATGTCAAGACAATGACTCAGATCTGGGTGGCACTGCTATTGCTATGGGCAGGCGTAGCCCGTACCATCAGGCGAACGACTTGCTAGTCTCATCACTCAGTACCATAAAAAAGCAGGTAACGTCAAACTAAACAAATTTAAAAAAGATGTTGTATTTATATTCACCGTGTGTGGTGTACTACATAAAAAAATCATTTGCATGTTTTAGCGACCCCTAGCGCCATCTAGTTTCAATTGCATAAATGAATTTTTAAGAGTTGAAATAATTATGGTTCTTTTCATGTAAAGTTTGCGAGTTGTTTTCTAAGAGTTACTAAAAACGCTGAAATTATATTTCTATCATGATATTTTCAATTTAAATATAATTTTACTTGTATGCATTTCATTTATTTTCATAGTGTATACAGCGTTTCAAATTCATACTAATTTTACCTTTTGTCTATCTTCCTCGCTTAAAGAAGTTAAATATCAAAAAATATTGGACCCGTATTCGTTAATTTTTAATTATATAAAGTAATTCTGAATTTCAAGATTTTAGGATAATCTACTAACTTTTTTCCATACTAAATTGGCCCCCATTTAACCCCCCCATAAGTAGATTTTTCAAAATGTCGATAGCCTATATTAAAATCAGAATTTAATTAAACATCATCCACGAATAGAAACGCCATTAAAATCCCGTCATTGATTTTTAAGTTATAGAAGTCCAAACAAACAAACAAACAAAAATTTTAAAAACTGTTTTAATATGTTAAGTTACTCATTTTATATCGCTCTGGCTAATTTTTTTCGAATATCTTCCAAGTACAGATTTTTTGGGTTCTACGATTTTATTATATGTATAGACATAGATTAGGATTAGGAAAGGATTAGGAAGTTTGTTATGTAGCCTAGGACTCCACAAACCATTTTTTAGAATACCATCATGTCAACCCATGTACAAACCAGTTTAAGCTGAGCCTTGTGCACAAAGGGTCCGGTATGTTCCGTGGTTCAACTTATAGTGGACATGTATATTTTTTCCTAAATTGCGTCATAACTTCAATATTACTGGACCGATTTTGATGAAACAAACCCTATGTGTAGCGCCGGACTCCACAGAACATATTTCAAAAAACTGCATTCAAATTAGTGCCCTAGTTTCTGAGTTTATCCCGGACAGACAGACAGACAAAAAATTTAAAAATGGTATTTTTGGGTTCTTGCTACCATATACTCCTAAAAAAATAGATTTTCAAATATATCTTAAAAGTACAGTAACAGCTTCGTTACAGTTTTATTATAAGTAATAGATGTGTTTGGACTCAAAATTATCCATAAACACTTCGGCCATAAATGGACTTAATGGGGAACCTATAGCTAAACCCTCTTTTTGTCGGTAAAATTGGTTATTGAATTGAAAATAGTTTTGTTCCATACAGATACTAGTGAGATTAAGATCGTATTTTTCTCCGGGATGTAAACGCTGTCTTTCAAAATGACCGCCCAGGACGCGCAAACTTTCTTCGTAAGGGACGTTGGTAAATAAACTGTCGACATCTTAAGATATTAATTTAGAGCCTGGGGGCATTTGAACGTTTTTAACTTTGTCAATAAGATCTAAACTATTTTTTAAACTATGACGGGGAGCAAATGATGACTTGGTCTTTAAATGAATATTAAGGTGTTTTGCTAATTTGTACGCAGGGGCTCCGACATAAGACACTACAGGTCGTATAGGAATACCTATTATCTCTATGAATTTTAGGTTAGAGCGAGTGTGGCTTAGCGGAAACTAGAGCGAGTGTGGCTTTAGCGGAAACTCGTGCGCCTTTCGATCCGACGCACCTGGGTTCGAATCCCGACTCGGCCCTGCACCAATGACTTATAGTTACGTGCAGATTTTGCACACTCGCTCTAAAACGGTGAAGGAAAACATCGTGATGAAACCCGCTTCCGCGCTTTGGAGTGGTAGGCTCTGGCCGTGGTTGTAATACCACCCACCGAACAAAGCCATTACGTCAAGCGACCGAGTCGTGTTTCGGGATGATGTTCGGTGAACCATCGGGGAGACGGGTCTGAGCAGCCACTCAACTGCCGTCTCTCTCTAGATCTATGTGCTCCATCTTAGGCCACATCATCGCTTCACATCAGGCGCGGTAGTGGCCAAACATAGATCTATCAAGCGTAAAAAAATAAGTAAAAAAAAATACATATAGGTAAACCATATAGACATGGTGGTCGCGGATTCATTGGAATTATACTTTTAAGAGAATTCTGGGACATAAAGGACGTATTTTTAACCGCTTGTTTTATATCTTATGTAAATTTTTTAGTGGGGTCCGAATGTAATTGTTCAAACTCATCTCCTTGAATAATATCATTGATTTTATGGTTATAAGAACCTCGGTCTAAAATAACAATAGTGTTACCTTTATCCGCCTTTGAAACTATTATATCGTTTTGACTAAGACGCTCTTGCACGAATTTATAAAGTCGAAATTTTAATTAAAACTTACAAATATCTCAAATTATAGCTAAAAGTTTTAATTACAACTTACAAATATTTCAAATTATAGCTAAAAGTTTTAATTACTACTTACAAATATTTCAAATTATAGCTAAAAGTTTTAATTACAACTTACAAATATCTCAAATTATAGCTAAAAGTTTTAATTACAACTTACAAATATCTAAAATTATAGCTAAAAGTTTTAATTACAACTTACAAATATCTAAAATTATAGCTAAAAGTTTTAATTACAACTTACAAATATCTCAAATTATAGCTAAAAGTTTTAATTACAACTTACAAATATCTAAAATTATAGCTAAAAGTTTTAATTACAACTTACAAATATCTAAAATTATACCTGTTGTATGAGTTAGTGTGTGTGAATTATAGGTGTGTGTGTGTGTGTGTGTGTGTGTGATGAGTGAGTACAAATTCTTGTGCAAATACTTTGTAGTACTTTGAGTAAGTGTTTGTTATCTATCACTATCTATCTATATAATAAAAGAACAGGGTTTTTTTCTACAATCATCGCACAGCCAAAACCGCTTAACATAGAAACCTGAAATTTGGACCACGTATTCTACAAGTAGTGAAGGCGTCATTTAAGAACGGATTTTTCGAAATTTGACCTTTAAGTGGGTCAAATGGGGTCATAAAGGATGTATGGGGAAAGAAAATTCTTTTGTCGCACGGTCACGACACTTTGGCAGTATACTATGCAAAAGAAATAAAGGAACACGTGTATCACAGTTTTTTAAAAACAACCCTTAAGGGGGGTTTAGTGTGGTTTTTTAGATTGGAATGCGGAAAATATAATGTATGCTACGGTGATTGTTTCTTGACCAGTAGTTATCAAATTTTGTGTGAGCATTAAGCATGTGAATACTAGGAATTTGTTTTCGGCATTTTTGGAAATTCGACCCCTAAGGTCATTTCTTGGGGTCGTAAAGTTTTCATGGTGAAGGTTTTTTCAGTAAAGTTATGAAACTTAGTAGATTGACTAAACATAAGAATATAAAAATACATTTTCAGTAACTTTTCAAAAATCAACCCCTAAGGTCATTAAATAGGGCCGCAAAGTTTGTATGGAGTAGGATTTTTTATTAATGCGACACTGTAGCTATAGTAAAGAAACAGGGTAAATAAATTAAGTTTCATCAAGTTTAAAAATAAGTTTTCAGCGTTTTTCAAAAATCAACCCCTAACAGGGTTAAACGAGGTGGTAAAGTTTACAAAAAAAATCTTTGTTTATAGCGATGAAACTTGGTACATACCTGACAAAACATTAAAATGTGATTTACCATTTTTGAAAATCATCCCTTAAAAGGGTTAAACAGGGTGGAAAGTGAAGATTATTATTTTTAAGCTACGTTATAGCTTGAAATTTGGTGTACGTGGTAAGCTAATGAAATTATAGATGTGTACTTCACCATTTTTTGAAAATCATCCCCTAAAAAGCCTAAGCGGGGTGGTAAAATTTGTATAGAAAATCTTTGTTTATGAAGTTTCGTGGCTATGATAAAACTTGGTAAAAGAACAAAATTAAACCGTGGTTTATAATTTTTGAAAATCATCCCTTAACAGGGTTAAACAGGGTGGAAAGTGAAGATAATTATTTTTAAACTACAGCGATGAAATGTGGTATATGTGCTTAGCCAATGAAATTATAAATATATATATTTCACATTTTTTTAAATCATCCCCCAACAAGCGGGGTGGTAAAGTTTGTATAGAAAATCTTTTTTATTTATGAAGTTTGTGGTTATGATGAAACTTGGTACACAAACTAAGAAAAAGGAGATAGTTATAACATGATTCACATTTTTTTTTAAATCTACCCATAACCAGGTTTAATAAGGGTGAAATGAAGTTACATTTTTTGAAGCTACGACAATGAAATTCGGTTCATATATTCAGACAGATAAACTTTAAGCACCTGTTTCACCATTTTGCTGAAATCATCCCTAAACCGGTTCAAACGGGGTGGTTAAGTGTATATGGAGAATCTTTGTTCATGAAGTTATGGCAATTAAATTTGGTACACAGAGTAAGCAAAAGAAAGAAAGTTAAACGTAATTCGCCATTTTTTGAAATTTACCCTCTAACAAGGTTAAACAGGGTGGAAAGTATCAAAAAATTTGTAAATGCTACAATGTTGAAATTTATTATAAGTACTCAGCCAATAAAAGTATAAACACTTATTTCACCATGTCTTGAAATCATCCCCTAACAGAGTGGTAAAGTTTGTGTGGAGAATTTTTGTTTATGAAGTTGTAGCAATGAAATTTCTTATACAGACCAAACAAAAGTAATAAATTAAAACGAAACTCGCTATATTAATTAACCTCTAAAAACGTTAAACAAGGTAGATAATAATTTTATTTCTAAACTTATGACTATGAAATTCGGTACATATATACTAATCGAAGATACTATACGCACATTATTCACTACTTTTTAAACATCTTAAAAGGTCTAAACGGGATGGCAAATATTTGTGTGGAAAACCTTTGTTTGTAAGGTGAAAGCGAAACTTTGTATTATAGATTAGGCAAAATAAATGATTTCTAACGTTATGCAATTTTTTGCAATTTCCTTTAACAGGATTTTAAAAGACTTTTAAAATGCTATACTTTTAAAATGCTATACATTCAGGAATAAAGAATACTAAACTTTTGTCATTGACCGTACGTGTCGCAGGGAAATGAGGATATCTGGGATTTTGCGATATTCCTAGGGATACGACAAAATCATGGTATAATCATGTATGGTAAGGACCACTTCTCCGCGGTCCGACTAGCATTTACCCCTAGAGTGTATATAAAAAGCGCGGAGCCAGGAGCTCGCGAGGAGTTCCTGAGCAGAACGAGTGCGCAAGGCCAGAACGAAGCGAGGGGGAGAGGTGGCGAGCGAAGCGAGCCGGCGACCTCCCGAGTGGAGCGATGGTCGAGTGCGCGAGTGGAGCGAAGGGATGACGAAGCGAGAGTTCTGGCGAGAGCCTATTTATTAAAACTGTACGTCGTATCCCTAGAGATTTCGTGAAATCCCTGGTATCTTCATTTCCCTGCGACATACAATATTTTTTCTGGAGCTACGACGATTGACTTTTGGCCAAAATACTTACATATACTTAGCCAAAAAAACTATTGACACATGTATTATTACGATTGTTTTGAATACCATCCCCTGATAGATTTAAACGGATGGTAAAATTTGTAAAGAAAATATATGTTTATAATGTAAGTATTCTGTTTATTTACATTAAACGAGATAAGAGCTGAAAGAGATCGGAATAGAAACGCGATGAATTCGGGATAGGATTGGGATAGAAGCAGGACAAAATCGGCATAGAAGCGAGAGCAGCCGGAAATAGCCAGGAGCAAAATGAATTATTTTATTAAGCGTACAAAGTCGCGGGCAACAGCTATGTATATGTAAATAGGAAATTTAGGTTTCAAAGATTTCTGTAACTCAGGCTTCATGTATGTACATGGCGCCGGACCGGCGCTGCCGCCGCACCGCAAATGATTACAAAACCGGACCGGGACCACGCGCGCCGCACCGTCCGTCCGTTTGTACGTATTACTGGTATTACGAATCGTAAAGGGTCCGTGGTGGTTCCCCCCGACGACGTTTCATTACCACCCGGTTTCTATAGTCTGTTATATGTTTCAAACTACTACGCTAGCATTTTGTACGTTTGATACTTGGTCAAAGAAACTATAAACACATGACTCACAAATGAAGTTAGGGCCAAAAAATTTGGTAATTATATAGAAAGAAGAATGAAAGAAAATACATTTATTCAAGACAGATACATATCGATATATATCGGGACCGGAGTGGGATGACAAAGGGACAAAAAGGGGATGATAACGGTATAGGAGGGGAACTGTAACACGGTAGGAGGTTCGCTAGGGAGGACGATAAAGGGTTAGGATCAAAATATGATTGGTAGCAGAGCAGGACGATAATGAAATAGGAGCGGGACGGAATCAGGAGCAGAGCATTACGGTAACGCTATAGGAGCGGGAAGATAACAGGATGGGAGTGGGAAGGTAACAGAACAGAAGCGGTAAGGTACGGTAACGAGATAGGAGCGGGACGGGAACTGGAACGTGAATATGATGGGACGAAAAATGTTCGGATGCAGGATGAATACTCCACTACGCGGACGAAGTCGCGGGCATCAGCTAGTACTATTATAAAAATGGAAAAGAGCCAATTCTGTACAATGAAGATATTTTTGCAAAACCAACAGGGATGGACTATTTAGAGGGTACTGAACATGAATCCACGGGTTTTAGAATGTTTTTCTGTTTGTTTTTGATAATAATAATATGGGCTTCTTTGTCATTCACGCGGACGAAGTCGAAGAAAGTAGAAGTCACGAGGAAAAGTCTTGTCGTATGTCAACTGAATTAGGTACCCCCCAATCAATATAAACCAACAAAACTATTAATAGGTACCTGCGTGACTTATAAGTCCCTAATACATTTTGTTTATCCTATTGCTGTTGCTTTCTCTTCACAGATCCCAATTAAAACAAGCCACGACTGCCCTGAGTACCGCCAGCCGTATCAGTAGCATGACATCGCTCCTTCGAGCTCACTAATTTAATCACTAATCCTGAATGATACATACAGTTTTCAATTTAACAAGGTTATAAATTAGGTTACAAGTCACCAAGATACAGGCTCTGCCTAGTTTGGGCTCCGCTGCAAACTGTTTCAATATACCGACTGATTCTATGATTCATTTAATTGAATAGAATAGAAAACACTTTATTGCACTTAAGAAGAAATTACATTAAAATAATAAAACACATTACATAAATATTAATATGTACATCAATCAATCAAAAGTTCTTTATTCAATTTTGTCGTCACAGACGCACTTATGAACGTCAATTATTACAATGACTCTACCACCGTATCGGAAAAAGAACCACTACTCAGAAGATACGGTAAGAAACTGAGGGGCATATTTCTTTAGAACTTTTGTTACAATATTTTATGTTTGTTTTTGACAATATTATTTTTCTTATGTGCCAGTCGGCTACTTGGCAGAAGCGGAATGTTCCATGCATCTTTGTCTTCTATGTAATTACTAACTTTATAGTATCCGTTTTTTTTAGAATATTTTTCACCCTAAATTTGAATCTACTTTCTGTGAGCTCCGTTATACATTTTGGAATTTTATTGTAAAAACGTACACAATTGCCCATGAAGGACTTATTCGTTTTACTCAGTCTAAACCTAGGTACTGCAATTCTATCCTTATTTCTAGTGTTTATGTTGTGGTGGTCACTATTCACCTTGAATTTGTGCAGATTTTTACGAATATACCTACATTATATTTTCATAAATATACAAAGAAGGTAAAGTTAATACATTAATTTGTTTAAAGACTTCTCTTAATGATTCGCGAGGACCCAACTCATAAATAGCGCGAACCGCCCGCTTTTGTAAAATAAAGATTGCTTCTATATCCGCGGCAGACCCCCACAGTAAAATGCCATATGACATTAAGCTGTGGAAGTATGCAAAGTAAACTAACCGAGCCGTAGCTGTATCCGTTAATTGCCTAATTTTACTAACCGCGTATGCAGCAGAACTAAGTTTTCCTGATAGAGCATCGATATGAGGACCCCACTGCAACTTAGAGTCTATGCCTACTTATACCTAGGAATACCGTCGCCTTGTCTGTGTTGAGTTTATCACTATTAAGCATTACATTTGGCTCTACATGTCTAACATTGGGCAAAGAGAACTTTAAACATTTCGTCTTTTTCGCGTTTAATAACAAGTTGTTGGCAGCGAACCAATTTGACACAATATCTAATACATTATTTACGTGTACCTACTAGTTCACTATCCTTCCTATCTACCTTAAAGATTATCGATGTATCATCCGCAAAAAGTACAATGTCTGCAAGGTCTTTCACCATAAAAGGTAAGTCATTTACGTACACTAAGAACAAGAATGGCCCTAAAATTGAACCCTGTGGTACACCCATTTTGTACCCATAATGTACGAATTGTATGATGAACACATGAATTATGTACCGACCTATATGTAACTTGAAATAAATTATACTTGGTGTTTTAAATAAAGTATATGACTGATGATTTTGCTCGTATCTTGTGTTCTTGTATTTCCTCCGCCAGCGCCGACGCATCCATGGTTCTTGCCCCGTTTTTGATAAATTCTGTGGTGTTGTGGTTGCGCAAGTTGGCTCTTAATTTGTAACGCTTCGATCAACTTCTTCGATCTGATTTATAAAAGATCGTTGAATGTAAAATTTTACAATATCTAATTTTCATCTGCAGTCATAGATAGATCCAGTAAGCAACGTAACACGAAGAAATCACATCGCATTTATCTCATCAATATTATTTAATATATTATATACTACCTGCGCCCGCGGTTTCACCCCCGATTTTCCAGAATAAAAGTATGTAACGCGGGCTTTTTTCAAACCTACTCCGTAATACGCGATTTGTTTGCACTCGTGTCCCGCGCACCTTTCTTCCCTTCCCCGCCCCGCACGCCGGACGCTCCCCGCGCCGCGCGCGCCGGGCGAGTGAAAGACAGTTCGAGATCTCAGATAGCGACTAGAGGTGGGTCTTAGCGGCTTTATCGGGCAACGAAACGCAACTATTTATTGAATTTCAATAGCGGTTTTTAAAACTATCTATTTTGATAGCGGTTTTTTTACAAGGTGCTATCCTATTCTATCGCTATTTCGCGGTTCGAAGCGACTCTTTCGTAAGCATCCAAATGTTTCTTACGCAAATGGCACTTCCAATTCCCCGTAGATGTTTTATAACTATAATTGTCACCGCACAATGTACAATTAGCCTTCTTAGTAGTGTCGTCTTTTTAAAAAAAGTCCCATAGCACACTCGCGTTAATTCGCGACATTATGCACTATGTATAGTTTTATAAATTCACTTAATAGTTTAGTTAATGTACAATGTCCTTATTACTTATATTATTATTTACAGTATATTTACACTCCTTAATCGAATTGTTCATTATCTACACTTCATAGTATATTTACATTTTTAAATCTAATTGTTTTTTAACTACACTTCACCAAAACAAATATAATCAAAAACTTTTTATTCACTGTTTACAACAACTCTTGGAAATATGTACTTAGGTACCCAATTACTATATTAATAAAGTTTTATTACTATAGTAAGTAGGTAGGTACGTCTTTACGCTGTATTATCTTACATTTTTACACATTTGTGAACTCGAAAATCAGCGATAATTATGGTGTCTAAAAACAACACCGCATCAACAGACTAATTGAATTCGAGTGGGTCAAGGTCACTTTCTCTTCGATACGATATTCACACTTCAAATTTCTTTTCAATTGAACACAAACAGTATGTTACATCTATAGTTTGTGTCCTTATTTCATACGAGTTAAAGTTGAAAGTTAAATAGCAACGTGTGAATGTGACAAAGCGATTTTATTTTCTGTTTCGTTCGAACCGCGTGCGACTTCCGAATTATGCCGATAGCAGTTTTAGCAAGTAGCGAGAATAACCGAACGTTGTCGTGCGCGTGCCGCGCAGTGCATTCGCGAAATAGATAGTTTCCAAGAAATAGATAGTTTCGTCGGAGTACGATAGCCGCTAACGGCTATTGAGCCGATAGATAGTTGCAATAACTATCTACGTTGCGCAACGCCCACCGCTAATAGCGACAGCCAGTCGAAAGTTGCACCGCGCATTCCCGACGATCCTCGTTAGTTGTTTACCTAAACTTTGATTTGTGAACTTTATAATTGATTTACTTGCTGAAACTGTTTGTGTATGTTACGTGTGTTTGTTTTAATGCTGCAATAAACGATTTACGAAAACTATTGAGTGTTAAAAGTAGCCTATCTTCTCTACCAGCACCTAAAGAACCTACATATCAAATACAATCACAATTCGTTCAGAAGGTGGTAGAGTCATTGTGATAATTTGACGTTCATAAGTGCGTCTGTGGTGCCAAAATGATTAAAGATATTTTGATTGACTGATTGATTCGAGTAGTATTTGCGTCATTAACAAACATATATTCATCCATCCATCATAACCTTCGAGTAGACAGTCATACTTTATCTGAGATCCTAACAAACTGTCGCATTAATAATATTAGTAAGATAAGATTAGCGATCCGCCCCGGCTTCGCGCGGGTGCTTTGCTAATTGCTGTGGTGCAATTGTTTGACGACTATAAAATAACATAACATTTTTTATATATAATATCAATCAATCAATCAAAAGTTCTTTATTCAATTTTGTCGTCACAGACGCACTTATGAACGTCAATTATTACAATGACTCTATCACCGTATCGGAAAAAGAACCACTACTCAGAATATACGGCAAGAAACTGAGGGGCATATATTTTTAGAACGTTTGTTACAATATTTTATGTTTGTTTTTGACAATATTATTTTTCTTATGTGCCAGTTGGCTACTTGGCAGAAGCGGAATGTTCCATGCATCTTTGTCTTCTATGTAATTACTATCTTTATAGTATGCTTTTTTTATTAGAATATTTTTCACCCTAAATTTGAATCTACTTTCTGTGAGCTCCGTTATACATTTTGGAATTTTATTGTAAAAACGTACACAATTGCCCATGAAGGACTTATTCGTTTTACTCAGTCTAAACCTAGGTACTGCAATTCTATCCTTATTTCTAGTGTTTATGTTGTGGTGGTCACTATTCACCTTGAATTTGTGCAGATTTTTACGAACATACATTATATTTTCATAAATATACAGAGAAGGTAAAGTTAATACATTAATTTGTTTAAAGACTTCTCTTAATGATTCGCGAGGACCTAACTCATAAATAGCGCGAACCGCCCGCTTTTGTAAAATAAAAATTGCTTCTATATCCGCGGCAGACCCCCACAGCAAAATGCCATATGACATTAAGCTGTGGAAGTATGCAAAGTAAACTAACCGAGCCGTAGCTATATCCGTTAATTGCCTAATTTTACTAACCGCGTATGCAGCAGAACTAAGTTTTCCTGATAGAGCATCGATATGAGGACCCCACTGCAACTTAGAGTCTATGCCTATACCTAGGAATACCGTCGCCTTGTCTGTGTTGAGTTTATCACTATTAAGCATTACGTTTGGCTCTACATGTCTAACATTGGGCAAAGAGAACTTTAAACACTTCGTCTTTTTTGCGTTTAATAACAAGTTGTTGGCAGCGAACCAATTTGACACAATATCTAATACATTATTTACGTGTACTAGTTCACTATCCTTCCTATCTACCTTAAAGATTATCGATGTATCATCCGCAAAAAGTACAATGTCTGCAAGGTCTTTCACCATAAAAGGTAAGTCATTTACGTACACTAAGAACAAGAATGGCCCTAAAATTGAACCCTGTGGTACGCCCATTTTGACCAAAGATCCAGATGAAGTGACGCCATTTATACCAACCTTTTGTTGCCTGTCAGTTAGGTAGGACTCTACAAGATCCAGAGCAGTTTCACGAATTCCGTAGTGGTGGAGTTTACGAATCAGAGTACTGTGCTCTACGCAGTCAAAAGCCTTGGAGAGGTCACAAAAAACTCCAATGGCATCCTGTGAGCTCTCCCAAGCTTCAAGCACATGGGTAACTAAATGTACCCCGGCATCAGTTGTTGATCTGCTTTTCGTGAAACCGAACTGATTCTCGTTCAATATTCTGTGTTCGTTAAAGTGAGACAATAGTTGCCGTAGTATGATTTTGTCAAATATCTTACTTAGAGCCGGAAGCACAGAAACTGGTCTATAATTTGAGGGGTCAGTTTTGTTTCCGGACTTGAAGATGGGAGTAACTTTACTTTTTTTCATCAAATCGGAAATGAACCTGTATCAATGCACAAATTAAATATAGCCATGAGATGTGGTGCGATGATTTCTATTATTGACTCTAACATTTTAACGGAGAGGCCCCATAAATCTTCCGTAGCTTTAACATTAAGGCATCTGAATGTTTTGATGATTTCAGAAGTGGAAGTATGTCTGAATTGAAAATCTGGTAAGTCTAATGGGAAGTTATCTTTCAGGAGAGCCTCTGCTACATTAGGACTAGAATCAAGCGATTTTGTGACATCTAACGGTATGTTAGAAAAGAAATTTTCAAAGGCGTTGGCTACACATTTTGGACTAGAGACTTGTTGATTATCAACTATTAACTTACATTCAGAATCCCTCGCCTTGATACGACCAGTCTCCGTGTTTATGGTCTTCCAAACGGCTTTAATTTTATTATTTAATTTTCGTATTTTACGACTTAAAAACAATGATTTAGCGCGAATGCAAACAGCCTTAAATATTTTTGAATAACGTCTAACATAGTCATGGAAATCTTTACTCGATGTCAAGGATTTTTGGTAATATAAATCAAACATAATGTCTCTACTTTTCCGTATACCTTTAGTTGCCCAGTCACTAAATTGTACTTTTCCGTTTACTTGTAGTTTTTTATTGGGACAAATTTTATTGAATTCTTTGCTAACTATAGAAAATAATAAGTTATAAATATCATTAGGATTTTTAGTTGTAAACTCAGTAACATTTAATTTTGATTCTATGTTGTGTTTAAGTTTTCCTAATCTTCCTTTAGTTAATGGTCTATGTTCAATTATAGCTTTTTGTTTATTTTTTTCGATTTCAATTTCAATTGCAAGGCCTTTGTGGTCTGACCTGACTCCGATCATAATAGATGTCTTCTTGGTTGTCTTGTCTGAAAAAATGTTGTCTATACAAGTAGATGAAGTGTCAGTCACTCTAGGTGGCTCACAGAACAGATAATTCAAATTAAAAGATTTAAACAAAGAGATGAGATTAGTTTTAGCAGTACAATCAACTAGAATATCAATATTAAAGTCACCGCAAACAAAGATAGATTTACCAGATTTAGAAACTTTTTTAACTTTTTTAATACAACGAGGAGTAACGTATCGTGAATAGCATCGCAGCAACGATAGGGTAAACCATACAGTGAATGAACATTAGACATGTTTTGTCTTGATATAACAATATATAAAACTTCTACAAAGCAGAATAATTCACAAGGAGATTTACAGGCAGGTGGAGCAGCATTTGTGCAATGAACAGCATGAGTTTCGGAAAAAGAGGTCAGTCAACACAAATCTTCTCACAGTCGTTGACTAAATATCGGCCCGGTTAGATCGAGGAAGTCAAGTCGATGTCCTTTACTTTGACTTCATAAAAGCGTTTGACCGAGTCAACAATGATCTGCTACTGAGGAAGTTGAGTGCTTTTGGATTTGCTCCGGGGCTACACAAACTTATGGCCGATTACCTACGCGATCGACGGCAATATGTGAGATTGGGAATGTATGAATCTGCTCAGTATCATACAAGTCTGGAGTCAGTCAGGGATCTATACTCGGACCTCTTCTCTTTATCCTAATGACCAATGATCTTCCCGCTGTCATCAGACATGCCAAATGTCTTCTGTACGCGGATGATCTGAAATTGATCTTAGAAATAAAGTCCGTGGAAGATTGCCTGAAGCTTCAAAGTGATGTGGATGCAATCTGTGAGTGGGGAACAGCAAATGGAATGGATTTCAATCCTTCTAAATGCTATACCATGACTTTTGGTCGAAAGTGGCACCCTATTGAATTTCAGTATAAGTTAAATACTTGTACTATTACCAGGTGTACAGCTATGAAGGACCTGGGTGTCACTTTCGATCGAAAACTCACTTTTCACGATCACATAACCGCAGTTGCCAAGGAATCCTTCAGACGGCTAGGTTTTGTGTTGAGAAACTCGCGAGATTTTGAGGGTGACCGTGTCATAAGGCTCATCTTCGGGGCGCTCGTCTGAAGTAAGCTTGAGGCTAGCTCGTGCGTGTGGCACCCGTACGAAGGTAAGTACCTACACTTTATTAATAGAAAAGGTGCAAAAAGCTTTTCTTCGCTTTTTGTATAAGCGAATATATGGTTACTACCCATATATGTACCCGACAAAGTTCCTTTTGGGCTGCTTAGGTTATAATTCGTTAGAAGTCAGAAGAGCTTATGACCAGTTGACTACCACGTGCAAGATCCTCCATGGAAAAATTGATGCCATTGATCTCCACGATGAGCTGTCAAGGTTCTCAGTGCCGAATGATTTTCTATCCATCAGAGAAGCCAGGAAGCCCAAACTATTCGCAGTGCCGCTCAGTAGGACTGTTTCTCGCGCCCGATCTCCTATTCCCAGAACCCTCTCTGTGCTCAATGCCCTCCTAGACGCAAGACCAAATTGTGATCTGTTTGCGGATGAATGGAAGGTGATTCTGTCGGAGTGCTTGGAGTTCTGCGAGATGAATGTGCGATAGTTTTTTGTTGTTGTAATTTATAATTTTAAAATAATATGTTGACATTTTAATAATATTTGATTTATTTTGACTGACAAATTCTGTAATTTAATTTTTATTATCTTGTTATTATTGTTAGACATATTTTTACTTTTTACTTTATTTTTGCTGTATTTTAGACTAATTTTATTAGGTAATTGGTTAAGGTCGTCTAATAAAAATAAATAAATATCTTTCGATTGACAACATTATTTTCTTATTATAGCAACATTTGCTTTATTTTATTATCTGTCACTCAGAGGAAGAACACTATACAGTTCGATTTTGTTTCATTTTCCAAATAAGTTTAGTGTTATTTCGAGTGATCATGTGTTATATCCAAGGAATATTAACCATTATGTGTTAGTTAACGTGCACGAGCGAAGGCAAATGAAACAAAAAAGAGAAAAACATTGCTTTTTATGTTCTCCCAAAAGGTCCATGAAAAGCTTGAACAAAGTTCCACCACTTTATTGCAAAGCACTAGTACAATACGAAAGAAATCATTGTAATGTTTTCAAATTATCAAATAAAGAGTACGTAAGACGTGGCGGTATGGTCCTAGAGACTTGAGCCTACCAAAACGGGCGAACTTAAAATAAATATAATCTGTCACTTCTGTCAGAGTCAGTTTTCAACAAACATGGTGGTCCGCCTAGGAGCCAAGGAACATATAAGTAATATATTGACGTCCCTAAACAGTTACTCCAAAGAGTATTATAACTGACCTATACAGGAAAAGAGAGGAAAGTCGCGCGAAAATTTGAAACACAGGAACACCAGCGCCCCCAAGCGATTGTTTAAGGCACTAAAGCCGTTTTGGATACCTATAGGTAGGTATATATATATACATAGTTAACTATACTAATATACATTGTGTAACCTTTCCATAACTATATCTCTGTTTTGTCTTTTTCTGACGAACGGCAAAATTATTTGAAAAGACAAAACACGAGAATATAGTTATGACAAGGTTACACAATGTATATTAAATAGCGTACATTTTTACATAATACAGTGGTGAGTATGGCTGAACTTCTAAGTGCAAAGTAGCTGAATATTTTCAGATGATAAGTAAAATTAATAAACACAAGAAAGAACCTCTTATACATTTGAAAATATTAAGCTAGTTGACAAATGAAAAAAGCTTGTTTGTATAATGATAGTCTTTTATTTATGTTAATTTTAGAATTATATTAAATAACATTCATTGACTAAGCACAAATTGCTACCTATGTACTTATTAACGTTAGTAATGTACGCAAGTATATTTGATTAAAATAATCCATAATATAGACAAAATAAAACTGAAACATTCAAAGAACGATAACTTCAATACAGCACGTACATACAAGTCTAAATAATTAGTTGTTGTACACAATGACAATACATTTACATACAGAATTAGTACATGTGCAATGGCAAGCCTTTCCTTCCTTTCCCTTCCAGCAAACCTTTGAGAAAAGAGAACTATCAGTTAAGCAAATAGGTTTTTTAATGTATGGTTACGATTGGAATAAGAAATCAATATATTAATAATTCTTATGTAAATTCAATTGATAATGCAAAATTAAGATTTTGCATTAACATTACATAATACCATGAACTATTTGTTATGTTTATGTTTGTTGTAATATGCTTGAGCGTATTGCTTCATGGGGTCGGGGTCTTCATTTTCTATATACGTTAATTTGCCTGACAAAATACGATTCATTGATCTGCACCAACTATATATTAATATATTTATTGTCAAATCACAGAAATAATCTTTAAAATTATTTCTGTGTTTGTCACAACTGTGTGGAAAAACAACAAAAGTATTTACGAACATTTTGATTTCTTCTCTTACATTGTTTTTTTTTAAATTTGATTTTAAGTAGGCTGTTGTGATTTCTTGAATTTCATTAAATGAATTTGATAATTGATGTGATGGGTAGCAAAGCCACTTTTTTTTAATATTATATTCTTTAGCTTTAATATACTCATTCCCTAGATCTGTCTTATTTGATAATAAGGAACTCCTACATTTACATTTTTTTACTACATTGGTCAAACATTTTGTCAGGACCCAGCCGCAAACATATCTCCGTTGTTGATGTTCTACTGAGTTATCAACATTTAAATTGCTGAGAGTATTGTAAAATTTCTCATCAATTTCAATTTCCTGCGAATTTTGTTCATCATTGTTTTTTTTTAAAGTACCCTTTTCCTTTATAAAAAAGTCAAAATTTTGCAGGCATTTATTAAAATCCTCTTCGCAATTTGCGTTTACTGCGTGTGCTGAGCTGAAATTATTTAACAGGGCTGTTTTGTAAGCACTTTCGAATGCGCGACTGTTTGGTGAGGTGTTTCGAATACCCAAACTCCTAATGTTTCCAAAGAAATTTTCGACTGGGTCCTGATTAAAGTTCCTCGTTAACATACAGTCCACAGAATATTTTTTATTTAATATACTCCACAATCTTTGCATACCCTCAATTGTTTTGATGAAATTATTTATAGACGGGGCAGACGTCTCCACAAAGCGTATTTTGTTGCCATCTTTTCTTTTTGCTATAAATGTAACGTTCTTCAAAAAAATTATGCTTTCTTGCCATAGCTTATGGTGTGGGGAGTTCTTTTTCACACCACCTCTATAAATTTTTCCATTAATTATTTGAAAACTGCCTGCATTCAAACTATCAAATAATTTGTCCAGGAGGAGTACCACTGGTATGAGTTGCCGGCATTCTTCTGGCAAGTTTTTTCTGGCTGTAAGGTGTTCAGTAGCAACGGCCACGCTGTGGCTGAAAATTTGAACGGCCATTTTCACCCTCATTTTCTTAATCTTCTCTGGATTTACATGCTCTTCTGTGAGTTTGTGAAGATACCTGAAAATGACAAATTAATTATTAGATATTACTTCATGTCTATGATAAACTAAATTCCTACTTCATATAATTCACTCTGTCGTGAACAGGTAATAAACAGTTATTTTCGTATTAATAATATTACTAGCTTATACCGGCGACTCCGTCCGCGTAGAATTCGGTTTATATAGTTGTTTCATTAAAATACGTTCAGCGGATACGGAGATAAGCGGTAACAAACAAACACACACACACAGATAGAGAGAAAAAGAGAGAGAGAGAGAACTTTGCATTTATAATATTAGTTGCAATATGAATAATACATTAGTAGGATAGGATAGGAAATAATGCATTAGTAGGATAGGATAGGAAGTAGGTTGTGGAGGTTTGGATTTAATTGTCAATAGAAAAGTAGAGAAATTTACCTTAGCTCTCCGTAACTTTTATCTGCGTCATACAACATCTGGAAATATTCCCATTTTACTATTTTTGTTTTTTTGTCATCATTGAAGTCAATATACTGCATGTCTTTTGTAAGAAGATTGTTTCTTATGCCTTTAATTAAATGTGGCACATCAAATAATGGTATTATTTGTTTAGAATCCACTTCATACATGTCGTAGCGCCATTCTTTTCCATTTTTCAAATACTTCGCTTTTGTGTCCTCCACTAAGCTGCTTAATGCGCTCACATTAGTGGCCCCCTGGTCACACACTGAACACAATATTTTCAAGCCTGTTGAATGTACATGTCTAATCACATCTTTAAGAATGTTTTTCAACTCTAACTTGTGCAGGCTTTGAGTAAAATAATACGCTACAGGTTGCTTAAAGTTAGTTTTCACTCCCTTAATCATAAAAACAAGTACGTGATTTGCTAACTTCATTTCTTCACTATAACTTATAAAACCTTTCAGCTGGTCTTTTGCCGCATCATATTGCATGTTTGGTGTGATCGACATTTCATCAAATATGAGTGTGCAAAGGCGGTCATCCTCATTCATTCCATTGACAGTGTCTTTGAGTTTTTCAAAAAGAACTTTATTTATCCCTGGAGAAACTTTTATTTGAGCCAGAAGGCTTCGGAGTGATTTTGATGACGGTAACATAAAATATTTATATAAAAGTTTATATAATTTAGGACTTTTTTTGAAAAACGTCAAAGCCAACACTTTCTCTTCGGTGGTGTACCTTCTCCCTTTTGGTTTTTTTAGTGCCTGTTTATACTGCATTCCAGTGAAAATTTTGCCAGCTTCTGACATGTTTTCGATTACTTTTTGGAATGCCTTTCCAGCAACCAATTTTTCGGCATTGGCCAGACGTGCTTTATAATTCTTTTCCTTCGTAATCGTTTTATTCAATTTGGTCTTCAATTTTCTGTTTTCTTTTTGAGACATTTTATATTGTTTTAATAAATATTCATCACAATGTTTTTCATGACCTGCAAAGAAAGAAAAATAGATTTATCAATAATAGTAAACACATAAAAGACTTACAGCTTTATTATTATCTGGTGGCTAACCATTATCAGAATCGTATTAACGTCACTACGAGGGTTGCACTGAAAGTTTCGAGAATCTAATACTTACGAACTTATTTTCAACACATAATTATACGTTTTTATAAGTATTTAAAATTCATCATCATAACAACTAAATTTGTTCAAAAAACAACTCTTTGAATAAAACATAGAATACTTTTCATCCCAGAAAATCGAACAATTTCCGTGGGAGCAACAATAAACCTATTTTTATGCGGACGGAGTCGTGGGTATTGGCTATTTATTTATGAATATGGTTTAAATTCATATATTATTACTTAATTGATCATTATAAATGCAAAAGCATTAAATAATAATATTGTCCAGCTAGTTTGTTCTACAGGAAACACAGAGCGCTCGCAAAACAAATAAATGTCTGGACGGTGAAAAACTTGAACTCCATACAGTCTTAAGCCCCAACGACTTTTTCACATTCCCCAAAATAAAGGATAAGTTGCGTGGTCAGCGGTTTCAGACACCGCAAGAAACAGTAGAGGCATTTGAAAAGGCCATTTTGTCTACCCCTATTTCAGCGTTCAATAAATGCTTTAAAGACTGGTTTGAACGCATGGACAAGTGCATAAAATATAAAGGTAAATACTTTCAAAAACAATAAAAACACTTTTATTCAATTTAACTGCATTAGTGACTAGCCTGAGATCGCAATGGAGAGGGATCCATGGAGGGAGATGGGAAAGACTTTTGCCCAGCAGTGGGATCAAATAGGTTAAAAAAAACTGCATATTTTCTATTCCCGAAACTTTCAGTTTGACCATCGTACTATCATTTTCGAGAGCGAGTGTGGCTCCGTGCGAGCACGTCCCACGTGCAACTTCAATCCGACGCACCCGAGTTCGAATCCCACTGACTTTCTTAAGTTATGTGCGGATTTAACACTCGCTCTAAAAACAACGTGATGGGCTGATGATGACTATCATTTTTACTCATTAAAAATTCAAAGACAGATGAAGTCTACCATTTTATAAACAAAGCCGTTAATCAATACAATATTAGAAAAAATGTATCACCTTTTATAGCTTGTTGGGATGTTGAGGGTTGAACATCTGGTTCCAGACGATCCCGGAGCCCTAAAAACGTTAGAAAATCTCTCATGATCACTCAATTTCCTAAACATTAAAATTATCATGTAGTCAAGTAATCCTACTAATATTATAAACGTGAAAGTTTGTAAGAATGCATTGATGTATGTTTGTTACTCTTTCACGCAAAAACTACTGAATGGATTTTGATGAAATTTGGTATGTAGGTACTTTAGTACTTTAGGCTACTTTTAATCCCGGGAAACCGTGGGTGGAACTGCGGGGCGCAACTAGTCAGTAATAAATACGCCCAACGATCATATATATAGATCCTGACCCCTTACTAGGATTTCCTGTATCTAGGGTACCAGGAACGACAGGGACCATGGTCCCACCACAATCAAGACACGAAAAAAATGCTTACGCTTTTTTATCTGCACAAATATTGGTCTAGTTGCGTCACGGGAATTGAACCCGCAACCTCATAGGTGTATTTGAGTCAACCAGCTCAACCACTACACCACAGAAGCTGAATCAATGAAGTATAGTAAAATCATAGTAGTAAAAAAATAATTAGGTACTCAGTAGTTTTGGATAGTTTACGTAAGTAGTATTAACAGTTATCTATTAATATCCGATTAAAGTCCGTAAATAGTATAATAGTAGGTATTTATCAATTCCTTTTATACCTTGTTGCGATGTTGAGGATTGGCTGTTTAAATCAGGTTCCAAACGATCCCGGAGCCCTGAAAAAGTTAGAAAATCTCTTATGAACACTATATTTCCACATTTACCCAACATTATGATGTAGTCAAGTAGTCAATGAAGTATAGTAAAGTCATAGTATTCAAAAATTAATTAAGTACTCAGTAGTTTTGGATAGTTTATGTTAGTAGTATTAACAGTTATTCATATCTGATTTAAGTCAGCAAATAGAATAGTAGGAAATTAATGTAATTATCAATATATATCTTACCTCTATGTAAAGATTCCTGATTTTGAGGGATATCAATTTCATTTTCATTGGGACTTGTCTCTGTTATCCAAATTCTTGGCCGACAATAATTATGTTCCAGTTGTACTTCAGTGCCAAGAGAAGAAAACATACCTGTAATGGTAAAATCAATAATAAAATTTTAAAATTAAAATATTGAAGAAGTGACATTGATTTCTTTTCTAATGACTTATTTACCCGACTCCAACAATACAATAGCTGGATGTCTTTTTATACACCTAGCTTTTGTTTGACCACTATATATGTATATACACACACCTAAAATTGGATACATGATATGTTATTACCAATAAATACCTTTTTTTTATTAAAGACCTACATCTTCCCCTACAACTTCCACAGACATCATGATCTAATGCTATGTATTACCTTTTTTTGCCTGTGTTAATTGCAGTGAAGTGTACAGTCTATTCATAACTGGGTTTTAGTTTCAATCTTTTTTGCAAAATTATCGCTGTCATTTTTTTACTTTTATATTAATTAATTGTTCATATGAAAATTACCAAACTTTATAGTAAGAAATAAAGAAGAAAAACATTGAGAGAAAGAATATAACAAAACAAGACAATACTAAAAACATGTACAGAGGAAGTTTGTGGTGCCAAAGGCTCAGCACAACATATCCAATGCCTATGACATCAGGTGCTGGTTTTCAGCATAAACCCTTTAGGTGAATGGTTATTATTTACTTCAAAAGAACATTATAGCAGATATTTTAGTAATTAATGTATAATAATGTTTGATGACATGTGTGGTAAACCAATACCAGTGATAACACAACACATAATATTGAAACTTACCAGTCAAATGAAGTGATGGGACAGCGAAATGGAGTAATCGGTGACTTGTAAGTTTGTGTTCAGGCTTGAAATGATAATCACAGACTCTCTTGTTCTTATAAATCTTGTCAGGCTCAAGATCTTTCAATCGTTCACCCACAATTGACAGCCATGTCGTGAACAACTCAGTTCGTCTTATAGGATGAGGGAATCGATGCATATATGCTCCTGTAAATATTGAAAAAACAAATTTAGTAGGTACATTAAAAAGTAAAGGCTTAAGTTATTTTTATTATATACTTTACATTTTTACATAGGTCATCTAGTACTTCAATAAACATTTTCTTCGTTATTCTTCATTCAAGTAAAAGTTTTAAATATAACTGATTATATTATGTTCGAGTCAAAAAGTGCTACCTTCTGTATCTAAAGGTTGAAAAGGTTGAATAAACAAGTAAGGAAGCAAATCCCTTAAAATGTTTTGGGTATAGCAAAATAGTTTTCAACAAAAATGTCCATTAAGACTTTGTCTTAGCAAAATGCAGGTGTAAAAGAAGGATATCGCATTGCTATCGGCTTGCCCAATGCTGAACGTAGACCAACGCATCTCAGGCATTAAAGCATTGAACCGAACTTCATCTCTTTTGGTAGGTACATACCCTACTACTGTTACTGTTAGTCAGAAACTAGATGTTAGCCTCCATCGGCCGCCTTTTGTAGGTCTAGGCATACATATACATAGGTACTTTAACAAATATTTTTTCAAATAAGTAAATAGGTTGTCGAGGTTAGTCAAAATGTTATTTTGATAAATACAACACGTGTGCGATAATAGACCCGATACATTCTAAACAAGTAAATAAGTAAATAAAAGCGATTATTTCTTATAACTTACCCAATTCACTGCATCCGAAAACGCAATTTGCCTTTTTTTTCGTGAAAGACATGATCTTATATACAATATAACACTAACACTTATGAAATAAAAACAAACCTAACAAGTAAATAACAGAACAGAACAAAAACTTAACAAAATAACAAAAACGAACAAATTTCAACAAATTAAGAAACTAAAACGAGAAAACCAAGCAATTTGGTGTTCTTTTCACATCAAGTTTTCAAAACTTAACAAATAAACGGTCAGACTTGTTTGACATAACGATTAACGTTCCATTCTACGCTGTATTCAGCAAAAAGTTTGTTCTGGTAAACAATAACTTATTAATGTTCAACCAACAATTTATGCGTAAAATGATTTTTTTTAGTTTTAATACCGTGAACAATCCACAGCTGTCACTACTTTCTTCTTGAAATAGTACTTTGGTTTAAGTTTCCCCCCCCTGAGTTACTCTATGTGTCTGTCTATGCCAACTTCTTTCCCATAATCCTGGTCTATCCTCTGCTCTGACTGCATCAATACAAATTGTAGCTGACATGGTACCTGTGGATCGGTAATCGAAAGTGCAATTATATGAAACGCGCTTGGCCTAGGAAGAAACACGACACATGAGAACACACACAGGAGAGAAACCACTTCAGTGCGATATATGTATGTTATAGCAGATAATCATGAACACACAACAAATGCATCCAAGCAAGTGTTCTTAAACAACATAAAACACACAGGACAGAAACCATATGAATGTGATATGTGTGACTATAAATGTTTACAAGCAAGTTATCTTAAAACACACATGAGAACACACACAAGAGAGAAACCATATGAATGTGATATGTGTGACTATAAATGTGTACGAGCAAGTTATCTTAAACGACACATGAGAATACACACAAGAGAGAAACCATATGAATGTGATATGTGTGACTATAAATGTGTACGAGCAAGTTATCTTAAACAACACATGAGAATACACACAGGAGTGAAACCATATGAATGTGATATGTGTGACTATAAATGTGTAGATGCGAGTGCTCTTAAACAACACATAAAAACACACACAGGAGAAAAACCATATAAATGTGATATGTGTGACTATAATTGTGTACAAGCAAGTACTCTTAAACTACACCTAAGTACACACACAGGAGAGAAACCATATGAATGTGATATGTGTGACTATAAATGTGTACAAGCAAGTACTCTTAAGCGACATATAAGAATACACACAGGAGAGAAACCACATGAATGTGATATGTGTGACTATAAATGTGTACAAGCAAGTACTCTTAAGCGACATATAAGAATACACACAGGAGAGAAACCACATGAATGTGATATGTGTGACTATAAATGTGTACAAGCAGGTAGTCTTAAACGACACATGAAAACACACACAGGAAAGAATTCATAGGTATGTGATATGTGTGACTATAAATGTGTACAAGCAAGTACTCTAAAACAACACATGAAAACACACACAGGAGAGACACCTTATAAATGTGCTATGTGTGACTTTAAATGTGTAGAAGCAAGTAATCTTAAACGACACATAAGAACACACACAGGAAAGAAACCATATGAATGTGTTATGTGTGACTATAAATGTGTAAAAGTGAGTATTCTTGAACAACACATAAATACACACACAGGAGAAAAACTATATGAATGTAATATGTGTGACTATAAATGTGTACATGCAAGTAATCTTAAACGACACATGAGAACACACACAGGAGAGAAACCATATAAATGTGTTATGTGTGACTATAAATGTGTACGAGCAAGTATTCTTAAACAACACATGAGAAAACACAGAAGAGAAAACATACCAGTGTGATATGTGTGACCATATTAAAGTAAGAACCATATCAGCATTGTTAACTTTACCTTATTGCATAATATATTTCTAATTACTGGTAAATATTGTTAAATTGTGAGGTGTGGCGAGGAGCGATTAAGCAAAAATACCAGTCGCGATCAGGGTAGATTTATTACTGATGTAATAATGAACATGTAATTAGTAATACCATTGACACACACACATAGTAATAAGTATATGATGGAACTACACACTACAATTGTCATATTGTTTATATTAAAATTATAACACCTGCTAATATAAATCGTTAATGTTAACATATATCCTACAACATTCTGCCATTCCAACATTCTGCCGCCAAGCAGTAGTGCGCGAGCATTACTGTATTCGGTTTGAAGGGCATTGTAGCCAGCGAAATTACTGGGTATATGAGACTTAATATCTGATGTTTCAGGGTGATGAACGCAATGCAGTGCTACACAGTGGTTTTTATGGTACATACTTGCTTGTCTAATCACTCAGTCCCGTAAAAAAAAAGTCGTCGCCGTCTACCTGTGCCGAATGTACGGACAGTAGCGCCCCTCCGGCGACTAGCGGAATGTGAGGGAACCGAGAGAGACAAATACCTGCGCGCTACAGTCCTACAGAAACTAATAAGATTTGTCTTGTTTGAGTTTCTTTTAACGTTTTCAGAAAATTTTATTTGTCTTTTTAAAGTTTTTAAGTAGAACTTGTTTTTAGGAACTATGTATGTTGTGTTTATGTTGCTCGGCGCCCACATATAACTTTTATTATTAAAATTCAGTAATTGTTTCATTGAATGAATAAAAAAAAATATGATTTGTTTAATTTTGTCTGCTTTGTAGTTACCTACAAAGACTGGTTGATGAGAGACTAGGGTTTGCGGTTAAGACACCTCAACAGTTTAATAGTAATAATAAAGAATATTTTTACTTAATGGAGGAGGAGATGTAGAACAATTTGTAATTGTTAAGTTTTTATGCAATGCAAGGTGGTCTCTGGAACCCACACTAGGATAATCTGTGTTGTGGGTTGCAGTGTCTTCCATTTAATGTTATTACTTACATGTACATAGGTAAACTTATTAATACGATCCTAGCCAAATCTTAAAACTTAAAAGAGTAATAGCTGAAAGTTTTAATTACAACTTACAAATATCTCAAATTATACCTGTTGTATGAGTTAGTGTGTGTGAATTATAGGTGTGTGTGTGTGTGTGTGTGTGTGTGATGAGTGAGTACAAATTCTTGTGCAAATACTTTGTAGTACTTTGAGTAAGTGTTTGTTATCTATCACTATCTATACTATTATAAAAATGGAAGAGAGCCAATTCTGTACAATGAAGATATTTTTGCAAAACCAACAGGGATGGACTATTTAGAGGGTACTGAACTTCGATCATATATACCCCTAGATTCCGCGTAAGCGCGTCAAAAGTAACCAAACTAATCAGTGCTTACATTCATACTAAGCACTGTTTCGCCGTCAGTGTCGCGCCGATCGTCAAGCGGAACGATGCCTAAGTGCTCTATGAAAAGTTGCAAAAATAACACGCTTACAAAGAGAAAACAATATGGGATCTCTTATTTTCGGTAAGTTTTATACTTTTTACGAGTACTTACAGTGATTAACATTTAAAATAATCTAGTTATCGCCTCCAAATTAGTATTTAAAGAATTTTTTTCCTTTTATTTTTGCTTAGGAGTTGTCTCTTTCACACGCATAATAGCGTCTACACGCAAAACAAGGACAAATTAAGCCCGATTCAAAACAAGTGTTTGGAGTCGCCTTATTCTTTTATTTTTCTTGGACTGTAAACTGGAATTGGTTTTACATTTTTACAGATTTCCTCAAAATGAGATACAAAGAGATGACAGAAGTGGCGTTTAGTAATAAAAGAAGAAAGAAGTGACGACTATTTTAAGACTAGTGTGGTTTGCTCAGACCATTTTGCCGAATCTGACATGTATAATTTACATAAAGTGTCATGTATACGCGTGACCAAAATGCTGGGACCATTGAGGTCTTACACTATAGAGGGATAATTACGAAGTTTTCCGACCTAAAAAAGGATAGCGCTATACAACAGGCTCTTATAAAGAACGAGGTACAACTATTATCATATTGTCTCTATCGCGTAACCCATTTTCTTAACATTGGTCATGACATGTTAAGTCAAAATTGTGGTCCGGCAGGGTCGGCTTGTGGTTTTTTAATTTGTGTTGTGGTATTTTTTATTATTTTTAAGTGAATCTTTGTGAATGTGTACTAGAAACAATTTAGAATTGAATGTGAAAAAATATTCGTGTGTTCCATTCATGGTGAAGTGAAAATTGTACTGAAAGATTAAGTTTTCAAACGTATGTGTTTTTCTTGTGTTTATTGATGTTTTTCGGTAACTATAATTTATGTGGATGTAACTATAAATCGGGTTCGACAATTAGAACCTGCATTTGGCTTGAAATATTCAGTTTTCGGTGTTATTTTGTTAAAACAACATTGAGCAGTTTCGTGTGTCAGTGTGGCCATCGTATAAACATTTCAGTTCCCATTACGTCGGGTAACAAATTGCATATTTGTGTAAAATGTTAAATGTATTAAAATTGTGCATTCTTAAACCATTTAATTAAGATATAGGTAATAAAAGTTGTTAATGATTATAGTTTTTATTTAATTTGAAATTAAAAAGTTAAAGTTTAGTAAGAAGAGAGTAGAATTGTTTTAATGGTAAAAGCATTCGCCTCTTATGTAAGAACATATGTTGTAAATAAGTTCTTATTTTGTGTAATAAATTTATCTTACAGGTCCTTGCTGTCGATTACTATGGCCAATCATCCTATTCCATTGATGGATCACAATCCTACAATAAAAATGTAAGCAACGAATCTCGGATTTCTAATCCTAATTAACGCCACATAGTGAGAACGAGTTCATGAACGTAGACTTCATCATCATGTGAACGTCAAGGCTGTTCAGGACACAAAAGGACAAACCGTTTCGGGTTAGTGTAGTGAATTGACAGTTATGTATAGTTAGTGCTATCCAATACGGTAGTATGGTCAATGTAATAATTGACTTTCATAAGTACGTCTGTGATCTACTCCGACAGTATGACATTTAAGTGAGGCACTATGCTATTTAGAATACTTCAAGTGTTTTTTTTAACATTGTGTTTATCTGTCTACCTATATCCTAAGTATCAGTTGTGCTGCAGTCTTGTAAATTATGTCAAAATACTAGTTCTTCTATTGTAAATTTTACCTGTATGGAAATAATGAATGTATGTAATTGTATAAATGTGTCATATATTTTATTTGATTATGTTATTTACCTGACTGGTTTAATCCTAGATAAAACCTGGTTAACAACAAAATATTAATGATTGCATAAGAAGCATACCGTAAGGAAATGTAGTTGCCGCAATTTCATTCGAGCTCTGCGTTGTAGCGCCGCCACTATAACTTCAGAAAGTCGTAGGTAGTTGGTCTGTAAAGGGTACGAAATCTGTACTATTATTCTGTGGCCACGCTAGAACGTATTCATTACTCGGCCACCTAAAAGAGACCTTCACCTTTTGATCTGTTTACAGGAGTCTATCATAAAACGTAATTTCTAGATTTTTCGACAACATATGCATATTCCCTATTTCCCTATTCTTTCACTCTGGGGTACAGAATAGTACAGATGTCCTACCTTTTACAGACCAACCACGAACTTCTGAAGTTATAGTGGCTGCATTGCAACGCAGAACACGTTACATTTTCATTCAAGCGAATGGGAGAATTTTTCATAAGTATGGTAAACACTCCAAAATTACTGTCAAAAAACTATTGCTTTCCAAAAGTGTTACTCTGTCAAGGACTCTATAGTGTCATTCCTCAATGGCTGGGACTTATATTTGGCTCAACGTATCAGTATTGCAATCCAAAGGGCAATACTGCCAGTATCTTGGGTACGCTGCCAACTGGTAGTGGGTTGGAGCATTTGAGTTATCTATAGGCCTTTAATGGTCTATGGGTTGTCCAATTGCTTCTCTTTGTAAGTAGTTAGTTCAGTCATATATTGTATTATATTTTGTATATATGTGATTATAGAAAAAAAGTAATAATTTACAATTCTATTTCTTGCCCTTAGATCCCTTTGCCATCTTTCGACTTTCACATGAGTATTAGCCCCTATATCAGACATTAATTTAAAACGGATTCATCGTATGATTACAAACTTGTACAAAAAATGGGCTAAACCAGGGTGAGTTAGCTAGTTCATTATTGTAGAGTAAATAGCAGTTACAAATTTCATCAAGAAAAAAATATTAATTATTTAAGCTATTAATTTCTAATACGAGAAAACAAGTAAACGACTCCATTGGATTCTATGTTCTGTCACAGTTTTGACAGAATAATAAAGTCGTATGGGACAAGTCATTTTGAGCGTTAGCCTTGTGAAGATAAACTTGAATATCACTAGACGCCACCGCGGACGCAATAACTTTTTTTTGTTTATGTGACGTCATTGATGAAAACTAAACCTTAGCGTACTGCAATAAGGTTGATCATTATTAAAATATTTAAATGATTTTGTGACATTTTTTGTATTATTCTAAGGATGTCCCTACATCTGGTACATCTCAAAAGGTAGGAAGGTATAGTAAACGCAAGCCGTTTTCGTGTATTGTGTCATTAGGTAATGTTGCATCTAGGGTAGGTATATAATATATGATCGAAGGTACTGAACATGAATCCACGGGTTTTAGAATGTTTTTCGGTTTGTTTATGATAATAATAATATGGGCTTCTTTGTCATTCACGCGGACGAAGTCGAAGAAAGTAGAAGTCACGAGGAAAAGTCTTGTCGTATGTCAACTGAATTAGGTACCCCCCAATCAATATAAACCAACAAAACTATTAATAGGTACCTGCGTGACTTATAAGTCCCTAATAAATACATTTTGTTTATCCTATTGCTGTTGCTTTCTCTTCACAGATCCCAATTAAAACAAGCCACGACTGCCCTGAGTACCGCCAGCCGTATCAGTAGCATGACATCGCTCCTTCGAGCTCACTAATTTAATCACTAATCCTGAATGATACATACAGTTTTCAATTTAACAAGGTTATAAATTAGGTTACAAGTTACCAAGATACAGGCTCTGCCTAGTTTGGGATCCGCTGCAAACTGTTTCAATATACCGACTGATTCTATGATTCATTTAATATGTACGAATAAATGATACTTGGTGTTTTAAATAAAGTATATGACTGATGATTTTGCTCGTATCTTGTGTTCTTGTATATCCTCCGCACGCGCCGACGCATCCATGGTTCTTGCCCCGTTTTTGACAACTTCTGTGGTGTAGTGGTTGCGCAAGTTGGCACTTAATTTGTAACGCTTCGATTTGAATGTAAAATTTTACAATATCTAATTTTCATCTGCAGTCATAGATAGATCCAGTAAGCAACGCAACACGAAGAAATCACATCGCATTTATCTCATCAATATATTATATACTACCTGCGCCCCCGAGTTTACCCCCGATTTTCCAGAATAAAAGTACCTAGCCTATCTTCCTTACCAGCACCTAAAGAACCTACATATCAAATACAATCACAATTCGTTCAGTAGTATTTGCGTCATTAACAAACATATATTCATCCATCCATCCTAACAAACTGTCGCATTAATAACGTTAGTACGATAAGACTAGCGACCCGCCCCGACTTCGCGCTGAGATACTATGTTACTTAAGAATAATTATTATTTTTTATTCATTCTTTCGATTGGCATCATAAAAATACGAGTGTTTATTTTTCACATTTAAGTCGGTTCGATTCCCAGGCGAAGCAAATAATTTTTGGAATATCTTTGAATGCAGTATTACTAACTTTTGAAAATAACATAAAATCATTCAGTAAAATATCCTATCTACGATATTTAAGGTACTTTCCCTTCATGTCCCATAGTCTTGGGACGCTCTGTATAATACAACGAGGAGTAACGTATCGTGAATAGCATCGCAGCAATGATAGGGTAAACCGTACAGTGAATGAACAATGGACATGTTTTGTCTTGAAATAACAATATAAAACTTCTACAAAACATAGTATATATTTTTCGATTGACAACATTATTTTCTTATTATAGCAACATTTTCTTTATTTTATTATCTTTCACCTCAGAGTAATTGCTTTAGTCAAAGATTTAATAGCGCTCACTCAGAGGAATAACCTCAGAGACTCAGAGGAATAACAATATAGAAAACTTGTCAGTGTACCTAACACTTTCGGAAAGCGATAATTTTTTGACAGTATTTTTGGAGTGTTTACCATACCTATGAAAAATTCTCTCATTCGCTTAAAAGGAAATTTTATTAAAAGTTATTTCGAGTGATCATGTGTAATACCCGTGGAATATTAACCATTATGTGTTCGTAAACGTGCACGAGCGTAGGCAAATGAAACAAAGCAGAGAAAAACATTGCTTTTTAAATTCTCCCAAAAAGTTCATGAAAAGCTTGAACAAAGTACCACCGCTTTATTGAAGCACTAGTACAATACGAAAGAAATCATTGTTATGTTTTCAAATGATCAAATAAAATCTACATAACACGTGGCGGTATGGTCATAGAGACTTTAGCCTACCAAATCAGGCGACCTTAAAAAAATAAATATCTGTCACTCTCATTCTGTCAGACTTGTCAGTTGTCAGAGTCAGTTTCAACTTCAACCAACATGGGCCGCGTTCAGAAACCACCCAGTTAATGTAATTATTACCCTAACGCCGTTCAGAAATGACTCAGGTGAACTTTGACATTTACCCTGAGCCGTTCAGAAAACCAATTGGGGAGAGTAAAAGTTCACCTGACAGGTGAAAATATTCACCGATATAAAAGCGGGTTACGATTCTCACCTGTCAGGAATTAGTTGTCAGTTGTCATTTTCCTTTACATTTTGCAATATTTTTGCATTGATATTTTTTATATAAAAATAAAATGAGCGATTCGTGTATTTGAAGCAAAATATATGGTAAACGATATTAGCCAAAATAACGCAGTTAAATCTGATAAACAAATGCGCGGGAAATCTCGGTCTTGAAAATGATTGGTTTTGATTGGCTGGCTTATTGCATTACTCGATGCCCGTTCAGAAAGGCGTTAGTTAATTTTTTACTTGGCATATCACTGAGATTAACTGACGAGTATTCACTCGTGAACATTTACCCATTTCTGAACGCGGCCATGGTGGACTGCCAAAGAGCAAAATAAGTAATATATTGACGTCCCTAAAGGGAGACTATATTGTACGACCATAATAATGTACGGCCAAAATTGCACAGCCGATATTGTACAGCCAATATTCCATGTCCATCGGATTTCAAATACTCGGCTGGTTTTTCCTGGACGGCAAATATTGCCCGTACAAACTCGGTCGGTGTCGATATTGCACGGCCATTATTGCACAGCCAATAATTCATGTAATGGCTTCCAAATGTCAGGGTGTGCAATCCAGTCTGTACATTATTGGATGCGAAATACAGCCCGTGACCATTGTGGTACACCCAGTATTGTACAGGCAATAATCCGAAGCCATCCATAGATAAAATTAGCATTTCTATAGCTGTCAACACGATGCCTCGTTTGTTTCAAGCGAGTCTTTGAAACACAGATTATTAAGGCTTTTTGGCGGGAAGTAAAAAGTGATACACATCGATTTTGTTTTATTTTCCAAACAAGTGTTATTGCGAGTGATATGTAATATCGAATATCTACCATAATGTGTTTCGTACACTTGCACGATTGTAAGCAAATGAAACATAATAGGGAAAAACATTGCTTTTTATATTCTCCCAAAAAGTCCATGGAAGGCTTGAATAAAGTTCCACCACTTTATTGAAGCACTAAGAGAGGGTTCGGCTTGTTACTGATGATCCTCATAACAACTATATACGAAAGAAATTATTATAATTTTTACAAAAACGTGTTTGGCCTAGACCACCGTACCCGATTAAAAGTTGTTCATATTATTTGGACTACGCAAGTACGACCATGTCTCCGATTCCACACTAAGCTCAAGTGGCGTGATCATCAACAATTTTTTTCATACTTTAAATTCTCGTGCATTTGGGTCGTCACGTCGTCGTCAGCTGAATTCTTGCACATCACAGAAGTGATGAATAATCATAAGAATACGATTATTTTTTTACAGTAGTAGCCGTTCGCGTCATGCAGCGTTCTCACTTAGTGTTCTGAACAGTTCTGAGCAAGCAAACGTTCGTCCACGTGGTAATATTAATCACTTTAGCGAGTGAATATATAATATATATCTGGTGATAATCGCCGTCGCCCTACTGTTGCCGTTGCTCTTTAAAAGGTGCAAATATGTTTGCCAGTGAAAATTAAATTATTCATAAAATGTATATATTTCTGTGTCGTTTTACTTAAGTATCAGCGACCAAGCAGTAATGCGCAAGCATTACTGTGTTCCCGCTTGAAGGGCATTGTAGCCAGCGAAATTACTGGGCATTATGAGACTCAACTGCTAATTGTCTCAGGGTAACGAGCGCAGTACAGCGCCGCGCAGGATTTTGCAAAACAAAGTTCTGGGTGGTGCTGTTATTGTTATGGGCTGGCTTAATGCTTACCATCAGGCAAACGACCAGCTTGTCAAGTCATTCAGTTACATTTAAAAAAAATGTAAGCATCTCATTGTTTCACTATAATCATAAAATGTCCTTAGGTATGGGTCATTTGAATTGCCCCATTGCTTTTGGCTTGAATATATATTTCCATATATGGAATAATCTACTTTACCTACTTTTTGGTTTCATGAACATTCTCATAGATATGGAAATAGATATGGGGCTTTTCCATTTTTCACTAAGACAATATAATTTATTAACCTTTTTTTATTAAATTCAAACTTTTGTATTCTTTTTAATTTTGAATAGCTGGCATATTAAATTATAGTACTTAAATGAATTTTCATTCATGTGCCCCACTTCCCCCTACAACCTACCACACGCAAGATTTACACCCAGTTGCAGAAAAGAACTTAAAATTTAAAGACAACTATGTCATATTGTCAAACTTACAACTAATGTTGGATTAATTAGTATTCGCAGCATAAATATGCTGCTAAATGTATATTAGCATTAATCAAATTAATTTTAGTTGCAAAATTCGATTAATGCTATAATTCATCGCTTAGCACCTTCGAGTAGACAGCCAAATATTTATACTGCTGAATATTTTATCTGACCTTAGCACACTACTCCCCATCGCTTGGCACGCCACATGAATGCAAACTGCGGCGGCTGTCTACTAATGATGTTGCGATTGCGAATTGACAGTGTTCCGACTCCGTGCGTCTCGTCTGCGCGATTTCTAAGGCAGATTTTAAAACCAATTTTGCTTGATGTTCTTTATAATGTAATTAACCAACTTCAAAAAAGGAGGAGGTTTTCTATTCAATTTTATTTTTGTATATTTTTTATGTTTGTTACCTCCGTCATTTATGAACCGATTTGGAAAATTATTTTTGCGTTGGCTTCAGTATAGCTACGAAGTGATTCCATATAAATTTTATCGATATTTGACCTTAAACTTTGAAAATACATTGAAGTCAGTTTTCATAAAATGTGCCTATACCTACTTGTTTATTTGTATGATGTTGTAATTAGGACTTTCATTTGAAAGTCCTAATTACAACATCATACAAATAATTCTGGTTGCTGGTTTTATTCTGGTATTTACCAGAGATGTATAATACCGGTAATAATACCGTTTTGGTCTCCACAAATACCAGGACCCCGAGATCCCGGTATTGAAAAAAAAAGTTTACAAGACATATTTTTTTTTGTTATTAAAATATAACTGAAACCTGATCAACTACAAGAAAAGCTAAACATTATATCGACAGTGTATGAACAGTCATCACTGCTTTCGAGAAATGAATATGCTATCACGAGTACATCTGGGACTTATAGATGATGATGGTGAACCTGAAAAAGATTTAATAATGCTTCTAAGTTATGAAGACATATACACGTGCATACATATGAAAGAACATCAATCGCTATGCAGCTTAGAAAACCTATTTACGACACAAAGGTCGCTGGTCACCGAAACTATAAACAATAGGAACTTAACAGCGTGCCGGCTGAGAGTATCAAATTGCAATAACAACTGTTATCGGTAATTATAACATTGTGGCGCGTCGGTGGCATAGCGTGGGTTTCTGCCGGCCCAGTCTGAATTTGCCAGCACAAAAATATTAAATGAATATTATGCAATTGCACAAAAATAACTAGGTACTCTTTAACAAGGAATACAAATAAAACGTATCTATAGGCACCTACATAATCTAGGTATATGTCCTTATAAATTATAACAATAGGTTCTGTATTTGAATACAGAACAGTATTTGAATAAGGGTTGACCCTTATGTAAATCGATATGTTTGACCGTGATTTTCTGAAAACACACTAAAGCAATTTTCATGATTTTTAGAGCCACGTTCAAAGAGGAAAATCACCGCGTAGCGATCTTGGAAACTTTCATAAGCGTAGATAATTTTATAATTATTATTCATTATAATCTAATAAGGTACGCAAGTAGTGGGGCGAGCGCGAGGATTCAAAACCGTTAAGTACTCTTAGGTACGTACTATCATTCTAAAAAATAATAGGGGTTACATACTTACGTAGGAAAAATAACGCGAGCGGAGGGAGCGCAAAAATGTTTCACTCACATAGCTCAGACGCTGCCACATACAAGTAATATATCTATCCTATACATAAAACTGCATGCCATCATAATTATCCTTACTAAGTACAAACAAACTCTTTTGTAATCTGTTTCTGTAACTATTTTAATGTAACTATCTCTGGTTTAAGTGATGGACACAATTTTTTTATTACTAGTTTAAGAACATTGGTACCCAAACAATGAGACCTGTTTTGGCATATCAGTACCGGTACCGGTACCGGGGAGTAATGGTATGCCTGGTACGTCTGACTGAATGTCTATGATAGGTGATGATTTTTAACAAGCGGAGGATAATCATCGATAAACGAAAAAGTGTAAAAAAATCAAAAAACGCGGGAATGTTTTTATACCAGTAGCTGAGAAACCGAACAAAAAAAATGCGAACTTCCTGCCTGGAAAATGACACTCCATATGAACTCCATAGCTACATTATTTATTATTTTTTATCACTTCGCAAAATTATAAGAGATACGAAGAATAGAGAGGTAAATCGCGAAAAACGCTTAAATATTTACTACGCAGCTTAGATAAAAACAATATAAGTACCTACCTACGCAATGTTAGTTTAGCAAATTTTGATAAAATACATAAACACGGCAAAAACAAATACAGAAAATTACACTTACACAATTAAATGTACTACGTAGTTTAGAAACAGTTCTTATCGGTAGGTACGCTATGTGAGTTTTTTCGTTTTTATTAAAATTGTATTTTATTGTAAACTTGCGTCGCCCCGCGGTTTCTCAGGATAAAAAGCCTAGGTACCTATCCTATGTGTTATTCTAGGGTTTAGGTCAAAGCTATCTCCATTCCAAATTTCACACAACGGTGAAAAAGTAACAAACTTTCATACTCATATTTTCTCGGTTTTATACTTTATATTTTGGACTTTTAATCTCAACTATAAAATCCTGCTTTTATATGAAAAAGTGTATTATAATTTAAATCGTTTAAAAAAAACGTACGAATTGGCACCTAAGTCCCAATACCTATCTGTTAATTATTTTGTTCCCAAACTCAGTCCTCACTTTTTTAATGGTGTGTGAAAGAAAACATATATTGCAGCGTAACTTTGCTTGCGAATTTAGTAACTTATTTTATATACTTACATACTAGCTTGTACCCGCAATACCTTTCGCGTAGATTTCGATTTAAATATATTCGTTTCATAAAGAAGTGTTCGTTTTTCCGACATAAACAGCCTTTTTGGTGTATTGGTTGGGCAGGTTGGTTCAAATCTCATTCACCACTAAGGTTGCGGGGTCGATTCCCGCGACGGGACAAATGGTTTTGCAAAGAAAAAAAAGCTCAACCATTTGTTTCGTGTCTGGGTGTTGTGGGACCATAGATAATCATAGTTCCTGGTTCCCAAGATATAGGGAATCCTAGTTAGGAGCCAGGATCTTTGTATGTGATTGTTGGGCTTATTTGTTTATTTATAAAAAGTAGCCTATGACCCGGGACCTAAGTACAGTACCAAAGAACATATCAAATTTCATCAAAATCCATTCACTCGTTACGGAGCTATGTACCTAGATACTTGTTACTAGCAATAATTATTTTGTACTTATTACTTACTAGTAATTATTATTACAATTTGTAAATTATTCTGTGCTATGTACTCAGCCTGCCTGTCTCACTCCGCAAAGTACCTATACAAACCTACCAATACAAACTATGCCAACGCTGATATTGGAGAAAATGTCAGGCGCTAGCAAAAAGTGCCTATATTAACTTAAACATTGGTCTTTAAAATGAGTACAAAAATAAATCCTAGTACCTACTGTACATAACATTTGGATGTTTGAATAGTGACAGTATTTATTTATTATTTATTTGTTCAAAAAAAGAATAAGAATTGACAACCTATCATTATTTACACTTCCTAACGAAATATCGATAGGTAAGATATTCGAATACCTGCGCCAAAGAAAAAATACTACCCATTACCCTACGCTATGTCTTAGTGTAAATAGATAGTTACTGATATTTTTGTATTAAATCGGTATTTATAAATATTTTTTTTATTATTTTATAAGTCTTAGTGTTCCGTTGCTGAGCTCCCAACACGGTATTTTCCACGCAGAAATTATGCCATGGGTATCACCAACCAGTGTAATTTTTAGTAGACCCCTCAATACATAACCTAGAGAACCTACTAATGCACGCTCAGTATTAAACCTACAAGTAGATAGGTATACCTATTAAGCTTTAAACGACTTTTTTATTTATTAAAGAATTTGAATAATAAATGTAATAAATTATAATAATCAATATACATAATGTACCTAATACCTATTTTTGTTATAATTTTAAATGTTATTATACTTAGTTTAATATTCAAATATTAGCATGTCTGCTTGCACACTGTATATTGTGCCTGTGGCTAAGGTTAAGAACTTAATCTATGTATTCTCGCAAATAAATAATTTGATTTGATTAGAAAAATCTCATAGAGCGAGTAACCTACACACAGATTAATATATAGTTACTCGGTAACTGATAAATCACAATCAGTAATCAGTCCCTATGAGATCTTTCATGCCTACTGTTATAATAGCCTACTCTTTCATGTCGCCGATCGCTGCGTGCGAGAATAAATCTAATGATTTACTAGATTGTGCCTAAACGTTTATACGTGAAGTTGTTATTGTGGCCTTGCAGCAAACGCAATGGCGCACCGCGCCGGCCGGCGTGGCGCCGGCGTGGCGGCCAGGGCACCGATACTAATAATTATTCTGTGCCCAGCCCTCCTACCCATATGTCCCTCAAGCGCCAATCGTATATCGTGTTGAGCTCAAATTAAGGTGTAGTCATCGTATTTTGGTATAAATTAATGAGATTAATTCGATTTCTTGCCTAAATCGACCATAATTAGACCGTATCTCATTAGTCGCAGTGACGCTATACCTAAATTCGAGCTCAACACGATAAACGATTGGCGCTTGAGAGTCATATGGGTACGGGGGCTGGTCTGCCTAATTTGATCAACATATCATTACAAAATATTTAGGTAAATAGAAGAGCACTTTTTATTATTATTGCATCTATAATCTTAAAATTTTAAATAAGAAGTTACAAGTGTTTTATTTTTATACTAGCTTTCTCCCGCAACTTTGTCCTCGTGAATGACAAAGGAAGCCTATATTCGTATTTTTACCAAGACCTCCACAGTATAAGAGAGCGCGTACTACGAAGAAGTCAAGCTGCATCTTCGTAGTAACCGATTTTGATGTAGCATACCCTATAATCTAAGTTGAAACTAATGCTACCAAACCCTAAAACCGCATTAGATTTCGTTCAGCAGTTTCTGATAAAATATCAGATTGAGATAAAATTCAATACACTGTGGCTTCGTGTTCAGTAGGTACCTACTCTCTAAATGATTGATCTCATTTGATTTTTCAAATATATTATTAATGTACAGAATAGGCTGTTAGAGTGAAGTAGACACTGAAAAAATCGCAGCAAATTCAAAAAATATGAGTATATCAACCCGGCAGTTAATAGGTTACTTGAAATGACCTAATTTAATACTTTGATATTCATCACCATCATCAAAAGCCATAATAAGACAATATATATAAATGATATAGAATATAAATTTCCTAGGTCTAGATATAGATCTAGGCAAAGGTATGTATTTTTTCTGCCGCCAAGCAGTAATGTAACTGGCACGGGTACTGCAGTAAGCGCCATAACAACTTTTTCATGATTAAATTTATTATTTTCTCGATAACTTCTGCTACTTCCTTTTGATTTGCTAAAATAGAACAATTCGATATTAAATTATAATGCACATGCGATGATTGTTGAAGAAACCGCCTGTTTTTTTTTTAAATAGACCAAGTACGAAGATTTGCCAGTAGGAGCAAACACAACCTCGTGCTACCGACCTCGAAACTAAAAATCCATAGCTCAAGCCCAAACGTCATGGCAATAAAAATTTACAACAAAATTCCAGACAACATAAAAGTTGAAAACATCGAATCAATTTTCTTAAAAAAATTAAAACAATACCTAATTAACAAATGCTACTACAACTTACACGAATTTTTAATGACAAGTAAATAGATATTTTAAATCAGTATACTAATAAAATTTATTCTTTTTATGACTATAAAATACCAATGTTTATTTAATTGATTGGTCTGCTCACTCCTATTACTCCTATTGCCATACCCTGTCAGGGTCATATAAAATGTTAACTAACCTTTTCATAAGACCTCTTCAAATGTACATACATATATGATTGCAATAAACAATTGAGTATTGAGTATTGATTATTTTTCCTAATGTATAATAATAAACTATTAATGTTATTCTGATGTCATAAAATAAGACAATATTATTAATAAAAGGGGACAAGAGTTGAGAGCCACAAAATATGTATTAAAGTATCAAAATATTTGGGCAATACTATATATGCCGCCATCTTGTAAACATTAGGGAAATACCATACCCCGATTCCAGTTTTCCCTAATCTTTGGAAAAAAATATTGGGACTTAACTCTATGCTTTTTTTCGATTAAGAATTAATAAATCAATAAATTCAATAACAATGGTTTATTTTAAATTATTTATTTGATTATAAGTCGTTTCAGTTGTTTTTTTTTTACATAATGTACATACAAAAAGATCGTATAGTAGTAAATTACATTGGAGTGAAACTAAGTCGATAAAAATAAAATAAATCAGTGCACTAAAACGTGAGAAACAATTTATTATTAACAAATATTTCATACCTTGGGATCCTTAATTTACTCCATTATGGAGCATAATGCCCGGAGGTGGAAACACTTTAGTGTGACCATGTAAAAAGTTAGAAAAAAATCGAGTGTCTACCTTCGTTAGACAGACTCTATAGTCTGTGCAAAAAGAGCACTGGCATAACCAAACGAGGCTTCGACTTTGACATAACAATGGATTCGGAATATTGGCTGTACAATACTGGCCGTACAAAATCTGTCCGTGACAATAAATGCCGCACGCCCCAACATTTGGAAGCCATGTACATGAATTATTGGGTGTGCAATACAGGCCGTACATTATTTAGCCTCCAAATATTGGCTGTACATTAACCGGACCCTCCCTAAACAGTTTCTCTGTGATAGTAAGTTACTCTATGTGTCTGTCTACGCCTACTTCTATCCCATAATCCTGGTCTATCTTCTGCTCTGACTGCATCAATACAAATAGTAGCTGACATGGTACCTGTGTATAATCGAAAGTGCCATTATACGAAACGCGCTTGCCCTAGGAAGAAACACGACACATGAGAACACACACAGGAGAGAAACCACTTCAGTGCCATATATGTCTGTTATAGGAGATAATCATGAACACACACAAGAAAAAATCATATAAATGTATCCAAGCAAGTGTTCTTAAACAACACATAAAAACACACACAAGACAGAAACCATATGAATGTCATATGTGTGACTATAAATGTGTACATGCAAGTTATCTTAAACAACACATGAGAACGCACACAGGAGAGAAACCATATGAATGTGATATGTGTGACTATGAATGTGTACAAGAAAGTAATCTTAAACGACACATGAGAACGCACACAGGAGAGAAACCATATGAATGTGATATGTGTGACTATAAATGTGTACGAGCAAGTAATCTTAAACGACACATGAGAACGCACACAGGAGAGAAACCATATGAATGTGATATGTGTGACTATAAATGTGTACGAGCAAGTAATCTTAAACAACACATGAGAACGCACACAGGAGAGAAACCATATGAATGTGATATGTGTGACTATAAATGTGTACGAGCAAGTAATCTTAAACAACACATGAGAACGCACACAGGAGAGAAACCATATGAATGTGATATGTGTGACTATAAATGTGTACGAGCAAGTTCTCTTAAACAACACATGAGTACACACACAGGAGAGAAACCATATGAATGTGATATGTGTGACTATAAATGTGTACAAGCAAGTTCTCTTAAACAACACATGAGAACACACACAGGAGAGAAACCATATAAATGTGATATGTGTGACTATAAATGTGTACTAGTAAGTACTCTTAAACGACACATGAGAACACACACAGGAGAGAAACCATATGAATGTGATATGTGTGGCTATAAATGTGTACAAGCAAGTAATCTTAATGTTCACATGAGAATACACACAGGAGAGAAACCATATGAATGTCATATGTGTGACCATAAATGTGTACAAGCAAGTTCTCTTAAACGACACATGAGAACACACACAGGAGAGAAACCATATGAATGTCATATGTGTGACTATAAATGTGCACAAGCAAGTTCTCTTAAAGTTCACATGAGAACACACACAAGAGAGAAACCATATGAATGTCATATGTGTGACTATAAATGTGTACATGCAAGTTATCTTAAACAACACATGAGAACGCACACAGGAGAGAAACCATATGAATGTCATGTGTGTGACTATAGATGTGTACGAGCAAGTAATCTTAAACAACACATGAGAACACACACAGGAGAGAAACCATATGAATGTCATATGTGTGACTATAGATGTGTACAAGCAAGTAATCTTAAACAACACATGAGAACACACACAGGAGAGAAACCATATGAATGTGATATGTGTGACTATAAATGTGCACAAGCAAGTTCTCTTAAAGTTCACATGAGAACACACACAGGAGAGAAACCATATGAATGTCATATGTGTGACTATAAATGTGTACATGCAAGTTATCTTAAACAACACATGAGAACGCACACAGGAGAGAAACCATATGAATGTCATATGTGTGACTATAGATGTGTACAAGCAAGTACTCTTAAACAACACATGAGAACACACACAGGAGAGAAACCATATGAATGTGATATGTGTGACTATAAATGTGTACATGCAAGTTATCTTAAACAACACATGAGAACACACACAGGAGAGAAACCATATGAATGTGATATGTGTGACTATAAATGTGTGCGAGCAAGTACTCTTAAACAACACATGAGAACACACAGGAGAGAAACCATACCAGTGTGATATGTGTGACCATATATATACAAGTAAGAACCATATCAGCGTTGTTAACTTTACCTTATCGCATAATATATTTATTATTATAGGTAAATATTGTTAAATTTTGAGGTGTGGAGAGGAGCGATTAAGCAAAAATAAAAGTCACGATCAGAGTAGATTTATTACTGATGTAATAATGAACATGTAATTAGTAATACCATTGACACACACACATAGTAATAAGTATATGTCGGAACTACACACTACAATTGTCATATTGTTTATATTAAAATTATAACACCTGCTTATTTAAATCGTGAATGTTAACATATATCCTACAACATTCTGCCATTCCTACATTCTGCCGCTAAGCAGTAGTGCGCGAGCATTACTGTATTCGGTTTGAAGGGCATTGTAGCCAGCGAAATTACTGGGCAAATGAGACTTAATATCTGATGTCTCAGGGTGATGAACGCAATGCAGTGCTACTCAGTGGTTTTTATGGTACGTACTTGCTCGTCTAATCACTGTCGCGTAAAAAAATAGTCGTCGCCGTCTACTCGTGCCGAAAGTACGGACAGTAGCGCCCCTCCTGCGACTAGCGGAATGTGAAAGAACCGAGAGAGGAATACCTGCGCGCTACAGTCCTACAGAAACTAATAAGTTATGTCTTGTTTGAGTTTCTTTTAACATTTTCAGACATTTTATTTGTCTTTTAAAGTTTTTAAGTAGAATTTGTGTTTAGGAACTATGTATGTTGTGTTTATGTTGTTCGGCGCCTACATGTAACTTTTATTATTAAAAATCAGTGATTGTTTCATTGAATGGTTAAAAAAAATTATGATTTGTTTAATTTTGTCTGCTTTGTAGGTAAACTGGTTGATGAGAGACTAGGGTTTGCGGTTAAGACACCTCAACAGTTTAATAGTAATAATAAAGAATATTTTTACTTAATCGAGGTGGAGATGTAGAACAATTTGTAATTGTTAAGTTTTCATGCAATGCAAGGTGGTCCCTGGAACCCACACTAGGATAATCTGTGTTGTGGGTTGCAGTGTCTTCCATTTAATGTTATTACTTACATGTACATAGGTAAACTTATTAATACGATCCTAGCCAAATCTTAAAACTTAAAAGAGTAATAGCTGAAAGTTTTAATTACTACTTACAAATATCTCAAATTATACCTGTTGTATGAGTTAGTGTGTGTAAATTATAGGTGTGTGTGTGTGTGTGATGAGTGAGTACAAATTCTTGTGCAAATACTTTGTAGTACTTTGAGTAAGTGTTTGTTATCTATCACTATCTATACTATTAGAGATCGCTTCAAGCGATAAGACCGCCCATTGTACTACCTTAGTTAAGGACTGTGTTATTGTCTATTTCTATAATTCTATAATTCTTCTATAATTTGGTATACAATAAAGAGTTTTTCTATTCTATTCTATTCTATTATAAAAATGGAAAAGAGCCAATTCTGTACAATGAAGATATTTTTGCAAAACCAACAGGGATGGACTATTTAGAGGGTACTGAACTTCGATCATATATACCCCTAGATTCCAAACAAAAAGTCAAAAGTAACCAAACTAATCACTGCTTACATTCATACTAAGCACTGTTTCGCCGTCAGTGTCGCGCCGATCGTCAAGCGGAACGATGCCTAAGTGCTCTATGAAAAGTTGCAAAAATAACACGCTTACAAAGAGAAAACAATATGGGATCTCTTATTTTCGGTAAGTTTTATACTTTTTACTAGTACTTACAGTGATTAACATTTAAAATAATCTAGTTATCGCCTCCAAATTAGTATTTAAAGAATTTTTTTCTTTTATTTTTGCTTAGGAGTTGTCTCTTACACACGCATAATAGCGTCTACACGCAAAACAAGGACAAATTAAGCCCGATTCAGAACAAGTGTTTGGAGTCGCCTTATTCTTTTATTTTTCTTGGACTGTAAACTGGAATTGGTTTTACATTTTTACAGATTTCCTCAAAATGAGATACAAAGAGATGACAGAAGTGGCGTTTAGTAATAAAAGAAGAAAGAAGTGACGACTATTTTAAGACTAGTGTGGTTTGCTCAGACCATTTTGCCGAATCTGACATGTATAATTTACATAAAGTGTCATGTATACGCGTGACCAAAATGCTGGGACTTATATTTGGCTCAACGTATCAGTATTGCAATCCAAAGGGCAATACTGCCAGTATCTTGGGTACGCTGCCAACTGGTAGTGGGTTGGAGCATTTGAGTTATCTATAGGCCTTTAATGGTCTATGGGTTGTGCAATTGCTTCTCTTTGTAAGTAGTTAGTTTAGTCATATATTGTATTATATTTTGTATATATGTGATTATAGAAAAAAAGTAATAATTTACAATTCTATTTCTTGCCCTTAGATCCCTTTGCCATCTCTCGACTTTCACATGAGTATTAGCCCCTATATCAGACATTAATTTAAAACGGATTCATCGTATGATTACAAACTTTTACAAAAAATGGGCTAAACCAGGGTGAGTTAGCTAGTTCATTATTGTAGAGTAAATAGCAGTTACAAATTTCATCAAGAAAAAAATATTAATTATGTAAGCTATTAATTTCTAATACGAGAAAACAAGTAAACGACTCCATTGGATTCTATGTTCTGTCACAGTTTTGACAGTTGCAATAATAATAAAGTCGTATGAGACAAGTCATTTTGAGCGATAGCCTTGTGAAGATAAACTTGAATATCACTAGACGCCACCGCGGACGCAATAACTTTTTTTTGTTTTTGTTACGTCATTGATGAAAACTAAACCTTAGCTTACTGCAATAAGGTTGATCATTATTAAAATATTTAAATGATTTTGTGTCATTTTTGGTATTATTCTAAGGATGTCCCTACATCTGGTACATCTCAATAGGTAGGAAGGTATATCAAACGCAAGCCGTTTTCGTGCATTGTGTCATTAGGTAATGTTGCATCTAGGGTAGGTATATATGATCGAAGGTACTGAACATGAATCCACGGGTTTTAGAATGTTTTTCGGTTTGTTTATGATAATAATAATATGGGCTTCTTTGTCATTCACGCGGACGAACTCGAAGAAAGTAGAAGTCACGAGGAAAAGTCTTGTCGTATGTCAACTGAATTAGGTACCCCCCAATCAATATAAACCAACAAAACTATTAATAGGTACCTGCGTGACTTATAAGTCCCTAATACATTTTGTTTATCCTATTGCTGTTGCTTTCTCTTCACAGATCCCAATTAAAACAAGCTACGACTGCCCTGAGTACCGCCAGCCGTATCAGTAGCATGACATCGCTCCTTCGAGCTCACTAATTTAATCACTAATCCTGAATGATACATACAGTTTTCAATTTAACAAGGTTATAAGTTAGGTTACAAGTCACCAAGATACAGGCTCTGCCTAGTTTGGGCTCCGCTGCAAACTGTTTCAATATAGCGACTGATTCTATGATTCATTTAATATGTACGAATTGTATGATGAACACATGAATTATGTACTGACCTATAATTAACTGGAAATAAAATAATATACTTGGTGTTTTAAATAAAGTATATGACTGATGATTTTGCTCGTATCTTGTGTTCTTGTATTTCCTCCGCCAGCGCCGACGCATCCATGGTTCTTGCCCCGTTTTTGACAACTTCTTCTTTTTCTTCTAACTTCTTTTTCTAATTTGTAACGCTTCGATTTGAATGTAAAATTTTACAATATCTAATTTTCATCTGCAGTCATAGATAGATCCAGTAAGCAACGCAACACAAAGAAATCACATCGCATTTATCTCATCAATATACACTCTGGTGCAATGAAATCGCACATACTTACTTACCAACATTTTTTGCAAAATTTCACATATTTCTTTTTAAATAAAAAAAAAAAATTTTTTTTAAATATGAAATTAAAGGTTATATCAAGACCTATCTAATGATACCATATAAGCGGTGACAAATTCACTATTTTGCCAAAAAAAAAAGAACAACAACAAATTCATCTTTATTAGAAGTTTTGTTTTTTTTTTTCCCTCATTATGAGGTGTTTGGCGTCGCACGTTGTGCATTTGCCAGCGTCTTGTTTTTGTTGTTTCGTAGACTTATTAGTTATGTGTTTTTTACTAAAGCGGAGAAACCATAGGAAATGTAAATAATAGGGGAATAAGGATGACGATTTTACCGGAAAGGATCAGGTGAGTGGGTAAGTATTTAGGAATATGAAAACTAAGGATAATTGGAATATAAATAATATATACACAGAATAAAGATATTATATACAATTTTACATACATATTTACAATTTAATATTATTAGTAATAATATATTCAGCTATTGCCATATATACATTAGGATCTGCATTATGAAGAAGACAGAAAATATTGGTAGGAAACGGAATTTTAAGTGTAGTCAAAGACTTAAATAATGACGATTTATCGTATTGCGAACAAGAAAACATAATATGATTTAAATCCCCCACATCCTCCCCGCAAGCGCAGGTAGGAGAGTCCACAATATGCAGTCTCGAAAGATGCAATGGGCTACAAACATGGCCCAAGCGCATTCTTATTATTGTCGAAGTAACTTTTTTGTTAAGATTAATACAACTGAACCAGGGCTTAGAAACGATGTTAGGACAAATCTGAAAATAGTGTTTACCCTTATGTTGTGCACTATTTACCCAGCAATTACTCCAGGATTCCACTAAGAAAACTTTTGGTACACTTGTAAGGTCATGGTAATAGTTAATAAATGGATAGACATCTCCACACAAAATAGCTTCGTTAGCCAACCTATCTGCCATTTCATTGCCTTTAATGCCACAATGACTTGGAATCCAAGTGAAAGAAACAGAGTATCCTCGGAGTGAACATTGATAAAGTTTATATCTCGCTTCAATGATTATAGGAACATATGATTGTGATTTAAATGGAAATTTAGCTAATGATTGCAAGGCGCTTAGAGAGTCAGAAAATATTACTGTTTTGTGGAGATTCATTAATAAGATGTATTCTAATGCCTTTAATATACCGAAGCATTCTCCAGTGAAAGAAGAAGTTTCAGGAGGGAATTTAATTTTTTGCACGATTTTGTACTGAGGGTGATAGACACCCACACCAACACAATCGGAAGATTTATGCTTGGATGCATCATGCCATCCATTCCATCTATTTTGAACAAAAGAATTAAAATGACAATTTGCATTGGGGTCTTTTTTATCAATTCCAGTACTGTAAATAATGTCAGGAGAATGGATCAGGCTTTCATAACTAACATTATAAATCGGTAGATTTGCGATTTTGTGCGTAGGTGCCTGCAAATTCACAAATCTTTTCCAGCTATTTATTAAACAAGGTGAAGATTTATGTAACCAATAGCCAGGTCTTGATGTAAAATGCTCTGATAATATTTGCAGTTTATTAAATATAGGGTGTTTGGAGAATCTAAGTGACCGGAAAATAAATTTATCGGAGAGGTATTGCCGACGTAAATGAAAAGAAGGATCAACACATTCTACCTGTAGAGCAATAATTGGACTAGATTTCATGGCTCCTGTTACAATTCTTAGAGCTTTGGCTTGAATGGCATCCAACTTCTTCAATCCGGCTATGCTACAAGGCTCCAACAAAAAAGAGCCATAATCTATGACGCTTCTTATCAGAGCGTTGTAGACAAGCCTTAAAGATGCAGGATGTGCACCCCACCAAACACCAGAGAGGCATCGAATAATGTTAAGTAGCCGTTCACATTTTGTGGCAACATAGTCACAATGAGGAAGAAATGTTAGTTTAGAATCCAAAACTAATCCTAAAAATTTTATCTCACTTTGTACAGGTATTGGTTCTTCGTTATACAAAATATTAACAGGCGGAAGATTGCGTGACCTAGAAAATAAGACCACATTACTTTTATTGACCGAAAGTTCAAGACCATTGTCATCCATCCATATTTTTAAGCTATTTAAAGCCGATGTCATGTGAGAACATGCATTGTCAATTGAACGATCAGAATAATACAATAGAAGGTCGTCTGCATATTGAAGGACATTTACGGAGCTGTTAATTGCATTTTCTAAGTCATAGGTATAAATATTATAAAGCAATGGGCTAATGACGGAGCCCTGAGGTGAACCTTTCCACACTATTCTGATTTCATTAGACTTATCTAGTTTAATTGACCTGCCATAGAGCATTTTAAGTATAAAGTTACAAAGCATAGAAGGAACATGTAACAATTGCAACTTTTCTTTTAGAATTGGTAAAAGAACACTATCGTATGCAGAATTTACATCTAAAAATGTTGCAACAACAGATTTATTATGAGTGAAGGCTAGGCGAATATCCGTCACAAAAATGCTCAGGCTATCCAAAGTACTTCTGCCTCTACGGAAACCATACTGAGAGTTTGCAAGAAAGCCGTGAGATTCTACGAACCACTCTAGGCGGTTTTTGGCAAGATGTTCAGCGATTTTTGCAATTACTGAAGACAAAGCTATGGGGCGGTATGACTTTGGGGATGAAGGTAATTTATTAGGCTTCAATATTGGTATCACTATTTGAGATTTCCAAGAATGAGGAACCGTGCCAGGCATCATTACTGAGTTAATTAAATTGAGGAAATACGAAAGATAGTTATCTCCCATATTACATATGAGTAAGGAATGCCGTCTTCACCAGGAGCAGAATCATGAAGATGGGAAAGTACCCCCTTCAGTTCCCTCATGGTAAAGATCGAGTTAAGATTAGGTTCTGTATCAGGAATTAATCGAGGAATCGGAATAAATAAAGACAGCGGAGATGGAGCAACAGATGCAGGTGCTAGGTGGTTTAAGTAAGAGTTGTTTAGAGAAGGAGGCATGGGACAATGATTAGTGTTACCTGATTTAAATCGTTTGCCATACAGTAGAGGGATGAGACATCGGAGAGATAGAATGACAAAATCTTCTCCAACCCTTAATTTTTTTATCTTTTAGTAACTTCTTGGTATCAATAATTAATTTAGAAACAATTTCAAAATTTGTAATAGACATGTCGTTATTATAATTCTTTTCAGCTTGTTTTCGTTTTTTAACAGCAAGAGTACAATCATTGTCCCACCAAGGTGGTGATGGAATTTGGCCCGATGCCGAATTCTTAAGAGGGAAAACTTGATCTGCGGCAGACAATATAACTTTTGCGAAGGCCTCGGAACAACTATTAAATAAATATAATATAATTTTCAGAAATAATAGGAAGCTCAAAATATTTACTTTCCACGCACAATTTGAATTTATCCCAATCATCTCCTTTATCTTTAATTTTGTATTTCAGGCGAGGTTTATGAATAACGGAAAGAGACTTATTTGGAGAACTTATGATGATTGGAAAATGGTCACTACCGAAGGTGGATGAAAGAGTATACCAAGATAGTTCTGACGCTAAATAAGGTGTACATATTGATAAATCTATAGCGCTAGTGCCCTCGTCAGGACTAGTGCGTCTGGTGGGACAACCAGTATTCAGCAAACACAAATTATTATTATCAATTATTTCTAATAGATATTCACCATGACAATTGGAAATAGAACTACCCCAAGATCGGTGATGACAATTAAAATCTCCTAAAATCATGAAAGGTTTTAGTATAAAAGTTTTCGTGAGTTTGATTCATTATAAATATTTAATAAAACGGCTAGGACTCACGTAGTTTGTCGAATTAGTCGACCTAGGTTTCGAGCATGTCCGATGCTCTTCATCAGGGGCGAGTTTACGCTGCGAGATCGCGGCGACCACTGGCGGTGTCGAGGCGAGATGCGCGGGCGGCCGCCCGCTCCGCACGACGCGAGGGGGGAGGTGGCGTCGGCGGCGCCTGCGGGGAGCGCCACGCGCCTCTCGCGCGCTGTCGTGCAGCACGGTGTGTGATGGAACTTTCGGCGACGACGCTGTCAGCGATGATGAAGAACTCGTGCCGACATTAGTGCGGTCGTCGTCGGCAACACGACAGCGCGCGAGAGGCGCGTGGCGCTCCCCGCAGGCGCCGCCGACGCCACCTCCCCCCTCGCGTCGTGCGGAGCGGGCGGCCGCCCGCGCATCTCGCCCCGACACCGCCAGTGGTCGCCGCGATCTCGCAGCGTAAACTCGCCCCTGATGAAAAGCATCGGACATGCTCGAAACCTAGGTCGACTAATTCGACAAACTACGTGAGTCCTAGCCGTTTTATTAAATATTTATCATGAAAGGTTTTGGGAGGACACATAGCAATGAACTTATTTCATTTAATATAATGGCAGAAGGCCGCGGAATATATACAGACACATAACATATGTTATTAACTGAAACAGCAACAATAGAATAGTTAGGATTATGTGGGGGAAGGGAAATAGTTTTAAAAGAATGAGATTTTTCAATGAGTATGGCAACACCGCCATACCCGTCTTGACGATCCTCTCTGAGACATGAGTACCCCCTAATCCGAAATACGGAATTAGGTTTTAACCATGTCTCAGAGAGGATGAAGATATTTGGTTTAAATTTATTAATTAGGTAAATAATATCGCTTTTTTTACTTACTAAGCTGCGGCAGTTCCATTGGACTACCTCGGCTTGATCCATATTGGACCGATAAATTTGTGATCGCTGCAATAACAGGGGCGACGTTGGACGGTTCAATAAGTTTAGACTGAGAAAGTAAATTAATAATGGCAATTATAATATCAGCAACAGATTGCTGTTCATTTACGTGAGAAACATTTTGTTTAAGTGCACATCCGTTGGAAGGAGATGGCCCATCCTTTATAAGTTCATAGTGGGCATGTCGGTCATACCCCTTGGAAGTTTTAGGAGCAGTCCAGGGTTTTTTGAAAACAGTTTTCTTGTATGAAACCGAAGAGCTTGTATTTGAAGGTTGAGAATGAACCGGTATAGAGTAATTCTGAGTCATGGGTTTATTATTTGTTATCTCTGCAAACGATCTAGAAACTGGGGGATGTAATTTCGAAGCCTCGAAATAGGAAATACAACTTTCAGCCATAGTTAACTTAATGTGTTTCTGTCGGGTAAATTCTGGGCAAGTTTTACTATTAGCAAAATGAGATCCTGAACATAAACAACAAGTAGCACAATCTTTTTCAATATTGCAAGTATCACCAGAGTGATCTTGACCACATTTGAAACAGCGCGGCTTAGACCTGCATTGACTCTTAGTATGTCCAAAACGGCAGCAATGGTAGCATTGGATTGTCGGGTAAGTGTATAGTTCTACTTGTAAAGCGTTATAGCACATAAAAATACGCTTAGGCAAAATCTGGCCATCAAAAGTAAAACCACAGTTTGTGATGGTTTCCATGTTGGCTCACCATTTATTGTCACTTTATAGTTAAGACGTCTGGCTCTGAGAATCTTACCACATCCAATTGGAACGTTGATATTTTCCATGACTTCTTCCGGGGTCCACTCGTTGGGTACTCCACGGACCAAGACCATGCGTGTCACATTAAAGGATGGTATAAATGCATTAAGGTTGTTCGAAGCTAGGCTAGCATGAGTGAGGAAAGAGTTAGCACTCAAATGGTTCGAGAAAGAAATCGAGATTCTATTTCGGCCAATACGTTTTAAACTACCATTCACAATATTTGCAATGGAATACTTGTTTAAGAATTTTCCAAAAGCAATTGGATGGAGAGTCGTTCCATCATTTGGGTCAGTTTGTATTTTTTGAATATGAACAACATAAGGGGCATTATCTGTAGGCTCATATAAAACTCGGGCAACTGGGTTCGGTCGTGGAGAGTTAACCGTGTCATTCAAAACAACAGGGCTAGGGTTCGAACGTGGGGGGTTAACAATATTATTTGAAACTGCGGGACCTACATTCGGTTTTTCAACAATAGATCCAATCTCACAATGGCAGTCCGTAGGTTTCGGTTCACTATTATATTTCCTCCTTCGTTTGTTACAATGCTTACAGACCTTATAAGGACGGCTACGCTTAATTGCTCGGAAACTGATAGAGCTGTCCGTTTCCATACCAGATTCATTCGATAATATAGTAACATTACAACCAACCGGGGCACACTGCCCCCGGGGTCCGGAGGGTCATTCATCCTCGACGAAAAATTAACAAAAACGACTTACCAGTGGATTCTATACACAAATAAACAGAATATATACACTAAAAACTAAAATAACTACAAATTACTACTCAACTGATCACATTTACACAAAAAAAAATATATTTGAGAAATTTCAAATGAAAAAATACGACCGCCGCAAAAGAGGGTTTCCCGCGCTTTTTCTTATTAGAAGTTGTTTGCAGTTCGAAAATTGAGGATTAATTAAAAAAAACACAAATTTTACTAAAAAAAAAACATTTATTAATACGAAGTGTTACCCCCTCTGGCCCGAATAACGGCTTGACACCGGTTTTCCATAGACTCTACCAAATGTTTGATAAAGTCTTGTGGGATAGCATCCCATTCCTCCTTGATGGCATTTTGTAGCTCCTGTATATTGACTGGAGCAACATTTCTGCTTCTAACTCTTCTTTTTAATTCGTCCCACATGTGCTCGATTGGATTAAGATCCGGGCTGCAAGCTGGCCACTCCATCACCGGAATACCGACCTCTTGTAAGTACTGTCGTACAACAACAGCGGTATGGGGTCTAGCATTATCATGCATAAAGAGGAAGTTCCCTCCAATGAAACCAGTAAATGGTACGACATGTTCCTGGAGAACTTCCTCTATATACCGCTGAGATGTTAGTCCTCTTGCTTGTCGTCCTCTATTGGCCCCAGCAATGAAGACAAGCTCAGTTTTGGCTTCGAGAGAGATACCTCCCCAGAACATACACGAACCACCGCCATATGAGACACGTTCCGTGATGCAACACTGGGAAAATCTCTCTGTAGGCCTTCTGTAGACCCTTCCTCGTCCATCATTGCCATGAAGACACATCCTGGACTCATCTGAGAACAGGACTGCTCTCCATTGGTCGACAGTCCAATGCACATGTTCCTGTGCAAATCGAAGACGAGCCTGGCGGTGAGCTGGCGTCAGTTTTGGGCCATTTGCTGGCCTATGCGCAGTCAAGCCACCTTCAGCAAGTCTTCTTCTGACCGTCCACCGACTAACTTCCACTTCACGCACCTCCTGGAGATGCTGTGCAAGTTCAACGGCAGTCAGACGACGATTTCTCAATGCCGTCGTTACAAGAAATCGGTTGTCGCGCTGTGTTGTAGCTCTGGCTCGACCAGATCCTCGTCGTCGCCCATAGCCACCAGTCTCCCGATAGCGCTGGTACACACGACGAACGGAATAACGGCTGATATTCAGTTGTCGAGCTACAGCACTCTGGTTCTGGCCTGCTTCAATTAAAGCAACGATTTGAGCGGCTTTTTCTGGAGTAGTATCCATTTTCTTCTGATGAATGCAGCTGTAGTCACTAGACGTCCTTTCAGGTTGAGAGTTGAAGTGCAAGTGACGACATTTCACTCAAAACATGCCTTTTTATACATGCAATTGGTCTCGCAAACTGCGGTGAGCTAAGCGAGCAATTTTGGGGTATTTTGTTGTCATTTCTTTTCGAGAGTACGGTAAACTCATCACCGCTTATATGGTATCATTAGATAGGTCTTGAAATAACCTTTAATTTCATATTAAAAAAATATTTTTTTTTTATTTAAAAAGAAATAAATAAAATTTTGCAAAAAATGTTGCTATGTGCGATTTCATTGCACCAGAGTGTATTATATACCTACTACCTGCGCCTCCGAGTTCACCCCCGATTTTCCAGAATAAAAGTACCTAGCCTATCTTCTTTACCAGCACCTAAAGAACCTACATATCAAATACAATCACAATTCGTTCAGTAGTATTTGCGTCATTAACAAACATATATTCATCCATCCATCCTAACAAACTGTCGCATTTATAACATTAGTAAGATAAGACTAGCGACCCGCCCCGGCTTCGCGCGGGTGCTTTGCTAATTGCTGTGGTGTCATTGTTTGACGACTATAAAATAACATAACATTTTTTATATACCTACAGGGCGTCCCAAGACTATGGGACATGAAGGGAAAGTACCTTAAATATCGTAGATAGGATATTTTACTGAAAGAAGACTATGTTATTTTTAAAAGTTAGTAATACTGCATTCAAAGATATTCCAAAAATTATTTGCTTCGCCTGGGAATCGAACCGACTTAAATGTGAAAAATAATCACCCGTATTTTTATGATGCCGATCGAAAGAATGAACTAAAAAAAATAAGACATCCCGCAGAGTTTCTTGGTGCTATCTTCTCTAGCGGGCGTATTTCCGAAGCACTGGTAGAGTCAGTTTTCGCATTTCTTTTCAGCACTCAGACTTCAATTTGAGTATAGGAAAGAAATGGGTAAACATACTTGTAGTAAAACAAGCAAGTAGGATGAACACTGACTTTATTATTTACTTGAAGGTAGATTACCAAAACGTTATTTACAAGCACCTACATATAGTAAAGAATGGATACATATTTTACACAGCTAATATTAATTCTTACTACATCTTTCCCCTTCTAAAACAATCAACAGAGACAAACTTAAAACCTGTAGACTTAATAGGTAGATGATATAGATAAGTAGGTAACAACCTATTACACTTAGGTATATATTTATTTAACATTTTGTAATCAAACGTGAAACTATGAAATTATATATTTTTTACTCTTAATAAAAACTGATATTTATTTATAACTATACCGTTTTTCTCTTACAAAAAAACACACAAACATTTTAAGTATGTATTTACGTATAACCTCGCCTCACTTAACTACTGACAAATTAACACATAGAGATTAGGTATAACTATCATCATAAACTAACTTAATATCTAGGTAGGTAAGTACATAATCGCAGACTATTAATTATATACGAACTTAAAACTAAGGTATGACATTCTTATCAGTCTGCGCATTTGAACCAGCCAAATCACGAGCTTTCCTTCTAGTTATAGGACCTATTTTATTATACAGTTTAGACCTAGCAGAGGTAAGTAACTGATTTTGACTTGCGTCTTCCTGTCCCCCCGACTTAGTTTGCGGTTGCCCAGAACTGCGCATGGCGAGAGAAGTACCAGAAAGCACTTCCGAACCATCACTCGCATCTTTATAGCTCTCTAACTCAGTCTCACCTCTATCTGACTCCTGCTCGACTGAAACTCTCTGTCGACTTATTATGTGTCGGCGATTCCTACGGTACTTTCTACCTACTGCGTCCTGCAATAGATAAGACCGTGGTTCGCTCAATTTTTTAACCACCTTCATGAACTTCCTCTTATGACCATCCACTATCATTACTTCTTCATTTTCCCGTAATGTAGGGAGGTTTCTCGCTGAACTATCATACATCCTCTTTTGTCTATTTTGTTGATTTAAAATCTCATCGTGATTCTTTTTTACATCGACCTTTTCCAATAATAACTGTTTGTGAATAGGTAAACGGGTACTTAGTCGCCTACCCATTAGTATCTGCGCCGGTGAATCTATTTTATCTCTAGACGTGGAACGAAAATTTAACAAGCTGAGATAATAATCATGACCGGAATCTATACATTTTTTTAATAAATGTTTTACCGTTCGGATAGCCCGTTCACTTTTTCCGTTCGACTGAGGATACATTGGAGACGATGTAAAATGTGATATCTCCCATTCCTGCAGGAATTTTTTAAATTCCTTAGAATGATACGCCGGCCCATTATCAGTAACTAATTGATTGGGAATACCATGTCTCGCAAATTGCTCCTTCATAGCCACAATGATCGATCTACTATTTATGGAAGTTAATTCGTTTACCTCAACAAAATTTGAAAAATAATCAACCAACATTAAATAATATTTCTTTCTATACTCGAAAATATCTGAACCTACTTTCGACCACGGTACCTCCGGTACATAATGTGGCAACAGGGGCTCGCGATGCGGAGCGGGGGCGTGCAGTGCGCACGTGCGGCAGCCGCGCACGCAGCGCTCGATGTCGCGCGTCATCCCCGGCCAGAACAGTACGCCGCGGGCCCTCCGCTTGCACTTATCGATCCCGAGGTGGCCCTCATGGATGCGGTTCAGCATTTCACTGCGTAACGATTGCGGAATGAAAACTGAGCTATCTTTAAAAATAACGCCCTCCACATACTGCAGACATTCCCGGTACGACCAATACAAACGAACATTTTCTTCAATCTCATATTTACTTCTCGGCCATCCCTGTACAATGTACTTAATTAACAATTTAGCCTCTTCGTCCTTCATCGTACACTCTTTCACTAAATCTAATTTCGCGTCACTAAACTGTACCTGTTCTATCATAAAACAAGTTTGCGCTTCGACCTCCTCATTCATACGTTCATGCATCAACTCAGGCAAAGCAGCACGCGAAAGTGTGTCTGATATGTACATGTACTTACCCGGCGTGTACGTCACCTTTATATCATAAGCCTGGATGCGCAACATCATTCGCTGTAATCTCGCCGGAACGCACGCTAAAGATTTTTTAAAAATTGATTCTAGCGGTTTGTGGTCCGACTGTACTGTCACATCCGACCGTCCAAAAATATATTGATGGAATCGTTCACACGCATAAACTATGGCCAGTAATTCTTTCTCGATTTGAGCATAGCGGCACTGTGTCTCCGTGAGAGTCAATGAAGCGAACTCGACAGGCCGACCCCCTTGCATCAACACTGCACCCAGCGCGCACGCACTCGCGTCAACTGACACTACTATAGGTAAGCTATGAGAATATAACGATAGTACAGGTGCAGACGAAATTTTTTGTTTTAACATTCTAACTGCCTCTGCATGCTGACACTCCCAAATCCATTCAGAATTCTTTTTTAATAGACCTCTCAACACTGACACCGATTGTGAATAATTAGGTATAAACTTGGATATGTAATTGACCATACCTAGAAATCTTTCCAGCGATTTTTTGTCTGCTGGATCAGGCATGTCTACAATAGCTTGCACTTTCTTACTATCAGGCCTCATTCCATTTACATTAAACACATGACCCAAATATGTTATCTCATTGACCCCAAACCTGCACTTCTCCTTATTAAATCTTATTCCAACCTCTCTAGCTCTTATCATTAGCAACTTCAGACGCCTATCATGCTCCTGTTTTGAAGACCCCCACACAATTATATCATCAGAAAACGAATCGGTGCCCTCTAAATCCTCAAGAAGTTGTCTTACCTTTGCATGGAACATTTCTGGTGCGCAACTCACACCATATGGCAACCTCGTAAACTGATACCTTCCAAACGGAGTGCTAAAGGTACAAAGGTCAGCACTGGCGTCGTCTAGCTGCAGCATCCAAAACCCGCAACGCGCGTCTAAAACGCTGAAGAAACGCGCGTCGCGCAACCGCGCGGCTATCTCGCTCACTGTAGGCAAAGAATAATGCGAACGCCTCACAGCGCCATTTAACACACGTGCATCTAAACATACGCGTATATCACCATTTTTCTTGGCCGCTATAACAATGGGATTCACCCAATCTGTTGGATGGTTCACTTTACGCACAACACCTATTTTTTCCATCCTCTGTAACTCAGTATACAACTTTTCACGTAGTCCTAACGGTATTTTCCTTGCCGGGCAGATAACAGGCTGCACGGAGTTTTCAATACTAATTTTATGCACACCTGATACCATTCCGACGCCATGAAACAGATCCGAAAATTCATGTACAAAGTCTTGGCCTAACGTATCAACTCTTTTTATAAAACCTAGCTTCACACAATCCTCACGTCCTAAAATATTTTGGACTTTCATATCTACGACCGCACAATTAAGTTGATATTGCTGCTTGTTACGAATAGTAGTTAATTGACATTCCCCTATTATAGGTAATTTATTTTTTGTGTATGAAAATACATTGTCTTTGTGCGGCCTTAAACAAGCTTCATTCAATCCTAAGCTATAAAAATCAGATTTACACATAACATTTAAGTCTGCCCCGCAGTCTAGTTTAAAGGTAAGTTGCATACCATTTATCTCGAGGTTTTCCATCCACTGTCCTTGTGAGCATCTGTCCTTTGCTTTCACCACGTTCACATACAACATGTCATCGTCCTCCGATTCTTCCGTGAGCTGAGACATGTTCAAGTCATGCACCTTTTTACCTACTTTATTAAGACACTTTCGCGCAAAATGCCCACGATTATTGCATACGAAACATATAGCATTTATAGCCGGACACTTTTGACTATCCGCACAAAACACACTTCCACAACGCGAACACTGATCCCGTTGACTCCGTTGCGCCGTCGGCCACCCGCCGTCGCGGCGTCCCCTGTCTCGACCTCCGGTGCCAGCGCCGCCACCGCGTCGCTTGTTTCCGCCACCTGGTGCGCCTCTGCCTCGGCCTGCGCCCATGTTCCGGTCTACCAGAGCGTCTATTTGTCCACTAGACGTACTCGTATTATTTGCCTCCTCGATTTGGCGACTCTCTTCTCTTGACAATTCTTCGGCCTCGCCGATTTGTACAGCTTTCGCTAGAGTTAACTCCTCCGTTCGTAGCATACGATCCCTGACTACATTGCTCAACACACCACAGACAATGCGATCTCTTATCAGCCCATCCGTCAAATGCTCAAACTCACAATTCTGACTGAGTAGTTTCAATGCTGTGACATATTGGCTAATTGTCTCTCCTGGTAATTGGTTACGAGTAAAAAACTTAAAACGTAACATAGTCACATTGCATTTTGTTCCAAAATGTTCATCGAATTTCGTCTTTAAAGTCGTCAAACTGTCGGCATTCTCTTCCTTCGTGAAAGTAAACGTCGAATATATCTCGTAACCTTCCGCTCCTACGAGGTTCACCAATAAGCTTGCTTGCACATCCGTCGGCTCCTTGTTTACGCCGGATGCTTTTAGAAATACCTCGAACTGTTTCCACCATTTTCGCCACGCGTCAGCTCGCGCAACAGGACTGCCTTCGATCTGCAGTTCTGGCGGCGGACGAGCGTGTTCCATAATTATCACCGCTTACTCACTAATATATAACGTAAACAAACTAAAATACTGCCAAAAACTATGCGATAACTTTAATTATTACGGAAAGCCGCTGTCACCATGTAGTAAAACAAGCAAGTAGGATGAACACTGACTTTATTATTTACTTGAAGGTAGATTACCAAAACGTTATTTACTAGCACCTACATATAGTAAAGAATGGATACATATTTTACACAGCTAATATTAATTCTTACTACAATACTTACCTTTTTTTCAAAGTCATGTTAACATAAGTTACAATTTTTAACATTTTTTATTTGTATCATGTGTTTATGACCTTTAAAAGTGCACTTTTGTGCCTATTTAATAAATGATATTTGACTTTGACTTTGACTTTGACTTTCTTAAGTAATATAGTATCTTAAAAGAAAGGAACAACGTGACATTAATCATTTTAATCAAATTAAAAACATACATGGAACTGCCAAAGTCAGTTGAGTATTTATTGTAAATTAATGTGAATGTGGAAATGTGATCCCTCTTGTCTTATGCAAATCGCCAATGTTTTAATAAGAACATTTTTAAATTTGCCTTCTGTATAAGGATGCATTCAAACAAACGCTCTCACAAGTTGTTCCACTGTCAAATTTAAGAACAACATTATTTTTCTTTTAAATTTGCCTTCTGTCTAGCTTACAGAGGATGCATACTAAGTTTTATCATTTTATCTGCACTTCCACCTATAATAAGGAAAACTGTGCCAGTAAGTCATTTATTAAGTGGGTACTTATTCTTGAATAATCAATGCTATCTATGGAATGATAATATCGCTAGGACGTCGTCGTCGGTAATAAATAATTTTCTTGAAATTTGAATCAAATATTTAACGTTATTCCTTTTTTTTAAGATACTATGTTACTTAAGAATAATTATTATTTTTTGTTCATTCTTTCGATTGGCATCATAAAAATACGGGTGATTATTTTTCACATTTAAGTCGGTTCGATTCCCAGGTGAAGCAAATAATTTTTGGAATATCTTTGAATGCAGTATTACTAACTTTTATATTACTAACATAAAACCTTTCAGTAAAATAGTTATCCTATCTACGATATTTAAGGTACTTTCCCTTCATGTCCCATAGTCTTGGGACGCTCTGTATAATACAGTGAGGAGTAACGTATCGTGAATAGCATCGCAGCAATGATAGGGTAAACCGTACAGTGAATGAACAATGGACATGTTTTGTCTTGAAATAACAATATAAAACTTCTACAAAACATAGTATATATTTTTCGATTGACAACATTATTTTCTTATTATAGCAACATTTTCTTTATTTTATTATCTTTCACCTCAGAGTAATTGCTTTAGTCAAAGATTTAATAGCGCTCACTCAGAGGAATAACCTCAGAGACTCAGAGGAATAACACTATAGAAAACTTGTCAGTGTACCTAACACTTTCGGAAAGCGATAATTTTTTGACAGTATTTTTGGAGTGTTTACCATACCTATGGAAAATTCTCCCATTCGCTTAAAAGGAAATTTTATTAAAAGTTATTTCGAGTGATCATGTGTAATACCCGTGGAATATTAACCATTATGTGTTCGTAAACGTGCACGAGCGTAGGCAAATGAAACAAGCAAAAGTTCATGAAAAGCTTGAACAAAGTACCACCGCTTTATTGAAGCACTAGTACAATACGAAAGAAATCATTGTTATGTTTTCAAATGATCAAATAAAATCTACATAAGACGTGGCGGTATGGTCCTAGAGACTTTAGCCTACCAAATCAGGCGACCTTAAAAAAATAAATATCTGTCACTCTCATTCTGTCAGACTTGTCAATTGTCAGAGTCAGTTTCAACTCATGGTGGACTGCCAATGAGCAAAATAAGTAATATATTGACGTCCCTAAACAGTTTCTCTGTGATAGTAAGTTACTCTATGTGCGCCTACTTCTATCCCATAATCCTGGTCTATCTTCTGGTCTGACTGCACCAATACAAATAGTAGCTGACATGGTACCTGTGGATCACTAATCGAAAGTGCCATTATACGAAACGCGCTTGCCCTAGGAAGAAACACGACACTTGAGAACACACACAGGAGAGAAACCACTTCAGTGCCATATATGTGTGTTATAGGAGATAATCATGAACACACACAAGAAAAAATCATATAAATGTATCCAAGCACGTGTTCTTAAACAACACATAAAAACACACACAAGACAGAAACCATATGAATGTGTAATGTGTGACTATAAATGTGTACGAGCAAGTTCTCTTAAACAACACATGAGAACACACACAAGAGAGAAACCATATGAATGTGATATGTGTGACTATAGATGTGTACAAGCAAGTGATCTTAAAAAACACATGAGAACACACACAGGAGAGAAACCATATGAATGTGATATGTGTGACTATAGATGTGTACAAGCAAGTGATCTTAAAAAACACATGAGAACACACACAGGAGAGAAACCATATGAATGTGTAATGTGTGACTATAAATGTGTACAAGCAAGTTCTCTTAAACAACACAAGAGAACACACACAGGAGAGAAACCATATGAATGTGATATGTGTGACTATAGATGTGTACAAGCAAGTGATCTTAAACAACACACGAGAACACACACAGGAGAGAAACCATATGAATGTGATATGTGTGACTATAAATGTGTATATGCAAGTAATCTTAAACGACACATGAGAACACACACAGGAGAGAAACCATATGAATGTGATATGTGTGGCTATAAATGTGTACAAGCAAGTTCTCTTAAACAACACAAGAGAACACACACAGGAGACAAACCATATGAATGTGATGTGTGTGACTATAAATGTGTAGAAGCATGTAATCTTAAACGACACATGAGAACACACACAGGAGAGAAACAATATGAATGTGATATGTGTGGCTATGAATGTGTACAAGCAAGTTCTCTTAAACAACACACGAGAACACACACAGGAGAGAAACCATATGAATGTGATATGTGTGACTATAAATGTGTATATGCAAGTAATCTTAAACGACATATGAGAACACACACAGGAGAGAAACCATATGAATGTGATATGTGTGACTATAAATGTGCACAAGCAAGTTCTCTTAAAGTTCACATGAGAACACACACAGGAGAGAAACCATATGAATGTCATATGTGTGACTATAAATGTGTACAAGCAAGTTATCTTAAACAACACATGAGAACACACACAGGAGAGAAACCATATAAATGTGTTATGTGTGACTATAAATGTGTACGAGCAAGTATTCTTAAACAACACATGAGAAAACACAGAAGAGAAAACATACCAGTGTGATATGTGTGACCATATTAAAGTAAGAACCATATCAGCATTGTTAACTTTACCTTATTGCATAATATATTTCTAATTACTGGTAAATATTGTTAAATTGTGAGGTGTGGCGAGGAGCGTTTAAGCAAAAATACCAGTCGTGATCAGGGTAGATTTATTACTGAGGTAATAATGAACATGTAATTAGCAATACTATTGGCACACACACAATGTAATAAGTATATGACGGAAATACACACTATAATTGTCATATTGTTTATATTAAAATTATAACACCTGCTAATTTAAATCGCGCACGTAAACATATCCTACAACGTTCTGCCATTCCAACATTCTGCCGCCAAGCATTATTGTATTCGGTTTGAAGGGCATTGTAGCCAGCGAAATTACTGGGCATATGAGACTTAATATCTAATGTCTCAGGGTGATGAACGCAATGCAGTGCTACTCAGTGGTTTTTATGGTACATACTTGCTTGTCTAATCACTCAGTCCCGTAAAAAAAAAAGTCGTCGCCGTCTACCTGTGCCGAATGTACGGACTGTAGCGCCCCTCCGGCGACTAGCGGAATGTGAGGGAACCGAGAGAGACAAATACCTGCGCGCTACAGTCCTACAGAAACTAATAAGTTTTGTCTTGTTTGAGTTTCTTTTAACATTTTCAGAAAATTTTATTTGTCTTTTTAAAGTTTTTAAGTAGAACTTGTGTTTAGGAACTATGTATGTTGTGTTTATGTTGTTCGGCACCTACATGTAACTTTTATTATTAAAAATCAGTGATTGTTTCATTGAATGGTTAAAAACAATTATGATTTGTTTAATTTTGTCTGCTTTGTAGGTAAACTGGTTGATGAGAGACTAGGGTTTGCGGTTAAGACACCTCAACAGTTTAATAGTAATAATAAAGAATATTTTTACTTAATCGAGGAGGAGATGTAGAACAATTTGTAATTGTTAAGTTTTTATGCAATGCAAGGTGGTCCCTGGAACCCACACTAGGATAATCTGTGTCGTGGGTTGCAGTGTCTTCCATTTAATGTTATTACTTACATGTAAATAGGTAAACTTATTAATACGATCCTAGCCAAATCTTAACACTTAAAAGAGTAATAGCTGAGAGTTTTAATTACAACTTACAAATATCTCAAATTATACCTGTTGTATGTGTTAGTGTGTGTAATTTATAAGTGTGTGAGGGTGTGTGTGTGTGTGTGTGATGAGTGAGTACAAATTCTTGTGCAAATACTTTGTAGTACTTTGAGTAAGTGTTTGTTATCTATCACTATCTATACTATTATAAAAATGGAAAATAGCCAATTCTGTACAATGAAGATATTTTTGCAAAACCAACAGGGATGGACTATTTAGAGGGTACTGAACTTCGATCATATATACCCCTAGATTCCGCGTAAGCGCGTCAAAAGTAACCAAACTAATCAGTGCTTACATTCATACTAAGCACTGTTTCGCCGTCAGTGTCGCGCCGATCGTCAAGCGGAACGATGCCTAAGTGCTCTATGAAAAGTTGCAAAAATAACACGCTTACAAAGAGAAAACAATATGGGATCTCTTATTTTCGGTAAGTTTTATACTTTTTACTAGTACTTACAGTGATTAACATTAAAAATAATCTAGTTATCGCCTCCAAATTAGTATTTAAAGAATTTTTTTCCTTTTATTTTTGCTTAGGAGTTGTCTCTTTCACACGCATAATAGCGTCTACACGCAAAACAAGGACAAATTAAGCCCGATTCAGAACAAGTGTTTGGAGTCGCCTTATTCTTTTATTTTTCTTGGACTGTAAACTGGAATTGGTTTTACATTTTTACAGATTTCCTCAAAATGAGATAAGTACAAAGAGATGACAGAAGTGGCGTTTAGTAATAAAAGAAGAAAGAAGTGACGACTATTTTAAGACTAGTGTGGTTTGCTCAGACCATTTTGCCGAATCTGACATGTATAATATACATAAAGTGTCATGTATACGCGTGACCAAAATGGTGGGACTTATATTTGGCTCAACGTATCAGTATTGCAATCCAAAGGGCAATACTGCCAGCATCTTGGGTACGCTGCCAACTGGTAGTGGGTTGGAGCATTTGAGTTATCTATAGGCCTTTAATGGTCTATGGGTTGTCCAATTGCTTCTCTTTGTAAGTAGTTAGTTTAGTCATATATTGTATTATATTTTGTATATATGTGATTATAGAAAAAAAGTAATAATTTACAATTCTATTTCTTGCCCTTAGATCCCTTTGCCATCTCTCGACTTTCACATGAGTATTAGCCCCTATATCAGACATTAATTTAAAACGGATTCATCGTATGATTACAAACTTGTACAAAAAATGGGCTAAACCAGGGTGAGTTAGCTAGTTCATTAATGTAGAGTAAATAGCAGTTACAATTTCATCAAGAAAAAAATATTAATTATGTAAGCTATTAATTTCTAATACGAGAAAACAAGTAAACGACTCCATTGGATTCTATGTTCTGTCACAGTTTTGACAGTTGAAATAATAATAAAGTCGTATGGGACAAGACATTTTGAGCGTTAGCCTTGTGAAGATAAACTTGAATATCAGTAGACGCCACCGCGGACGCAATAACTTTTTTTTGTTTTTGTTACGTCATTGATGAAAACTAAACCTTAGCGTACTGCAATAAGGTTGATCATTATTAAAATATTTAAATGATTTTGTGTCATTTTTTGTATTATTCTAAGGATGTCCCTACATCTGGTACATCTCAAAAGGTAGGAAGGTATAGTAAACGCAAGCCGTTTTCGTGCATTGTGTCATTAGGTAATGTTGCATCTAGGGTAGGTATATAATATATGATCGAAGGTACTGAACATGAATCCACGGGTTTTAGAATGTTTTTCGGTTTGTTTATGGTAATAAAAATATGGGCTTCTTTGTCATTCACGCGGACGAAGTCGAAGAAAGTAGAAGTCACGAGGAAAAGTCTTGTCGTATGTCAACTGAATTAGGTACCCCCCAATCAATATAAACCAACAAAACTATTAATAGGTACCTGCGTGACTTATAAGTCCCTAATAAATACATTTTGTTTATCCTATTGCTGTTGCTTTCTCTTCACAGATCCCAATTAAAACAAGCCACGACTGCCCTGAGTACCGCCAGCCGTATCAGTAGCATGACATCGCTCCTTCGAGCTCACTAATTTAATCACTAATCCTGAATGATACATACAGTTTTCAATTTAACAAGGTTATAAATTAGGTTACAAGTTACCAAGATACAGGCTCTGCCTAGTTTGGGATCCGCTGCAAACTGTTTCAATATACCGACTGATTCTATGATTCATTTAATATGTACGAATAAATGATACTTGGTGTTTTAAATAAAGTATATGACTGATGATTTTGCTCGTATCTTGTGTTCTTGTATATCCTCCGCCAGCGCGGACGCATCCATGGTTCTTGCCCCGTTTTTGACAACTTCTGTGGTGTAGTGGTTGCGCAAGTTGGCACTTAATTTGTAACGCTTCGATTTGAATGTAAAATTTTACAATATCTAATTTTCATCTGCAGTCATAGATAGATCCAGTAAGCAACGCAACACGAAGAAATCACATCGCATTTATCTCATCAATATATTATATACTACCTGCGCCCCCGAGTTCACCCCCGATTTTCCAGAATAAAAGTACCTAGCCTATCTTCCTTACCAGCACCTAAAGAACCTACATATCAAATACAATCACAATTCGTTCAGTAGTATTTGCGTCATTAACAAACATATATTCATCCATCCATCCTAACAAACTGTCGCATTAATAACGTTAGTACGATAAGACTAGCGACCCGCCCCGACTTCGCGCTGAGATACTATGTTACTTAAGAATAATTATTATTTTTTGTTCATTCTATCGATTGGCATCATAAAAATACGAGTGATTATTTTTCACATTTAAGTCGGTTCGATTCCCAGGCGAAGCAAATAATTTTTGGAATATCTTTGAATGCAGTATTACTAACTTTTAAAAATAACATAAAATCATTCAGTAAAATATCCTATCTACGATATTTAAGGTACTTTCCTTTCATGTCCCATAGTCTTGGGACGCTCTGTATAATACAACGAGGAGTAACGTATCGTGAATAGCATCGCAGCAATGATAGGGTAAACCGTACAGTGAATGAACAATGGACATGTTTTGTCTTGAAATAACAATATAAAACTTCTACAAAACATAGTATATATTTTTCGATTGACAACATTATTTTCTTATTATAGCAACATTTTCTTTATTTTATTATCTTTCACCTCAGAGTAATTGCTTTAGTCAAAGATTTAATAGCGCTCACTCAGAGGAATAACCTCAGAGACTCAGAGGAATAACAATATAGAAAACTTGTCAGTGTACCTAACACTTTCGGAAAGCGATAATTTTTTGACAGTATTTTTGGAGTGTTTACCATACCTATGAAAAATTCTCTCATTCGCTTAAAAGGAAATTTTATTAAAAGTTATTTCGAGTGATCATGTGTAATACCCGTGGAATATTAACCATTATGTGTTCGTAAACGTGCACGAGCGTAGGCAAATGAAACAAAGCAGAGAAAAACATTGCTTTTTAAATTCTCCCAAAAAGTTCATGAAAAGCTTGAACAAAGTACCACCGCTTTATTGAAGCACTAGTACAATACGAAAGAAATCATTGTTATGTTTTCAAATGATCAAATAAAATCTACATAAGACGTGGCGGTATGGTCATAGAGACTTTAGCCTACCAAATCAGGCGACCTTAAAAAAATAAATATGTCACTCTCATTCTGTCAGACTTGTCAGTTGTCAGAGTCAGTTTCAACTTCAAGTCAAGTCAATCTTCCACCTCCCCTTGGGGGTGGTAGGGGTGGGTCTCTGGGTGGTCCCCTCTACCCTGGCGTAAACGCGCGGGGGCTTCTACCCCCGGGGAACTGGCAGGCCGCTGGTGGCTGCTCCGCTAGTCGGTGCGCCTCTTAGCGGCTCTGTGTTGGACCTTTTTTTTTTTTTTTGTGGTGATTGCTGTCGCCTCTGCCCTCTTCGTCTTCTTCTGGCGGCGGAAGAATGTCGCGGGGCAGGGCGCGTTTCTGGGGTTTGTCGGGGGGTCTCGCGTGGAGGGGTGCGATGTCGTGCAGGTGGTGGTGTGGCCCGTTGTCGGCGCGGTCGTACATACGACGCGCCAGACGGACCACGAACTCCCCCACCTTTTCCACCCCGACATCGCGGGCGATGACGTCATTTCTGACATATCGCCCCGCCCCCGTACACACGCGCAGGGCGACATTCTGAACGACCTGTAGCCGCCTCCGTTGGGTCTCCGAGCATAGTGAGTACCACGCCGGAGCCGCATACGTGAGGCGGGTGCGGATGTACGCCTTATATACCCCTACTTTGGTCCGTAGGGGCAACTTAGAGGCCAGCACCGGACGGAGGAGCGCGCGAGCGGCCTTCGCTTGGCGGACGGCGTGGTCCACTTGCGGGCGCATCCTCAACGTCCGATCGATATGGACGCCAAGGTACCTCACGGTACTCTCCCACTTGACGTCCTCGCCTCTAAGTTGAAGTGGTGGTGGCAGGATGCGTTGTCCTCCGGTGAGTAGCGCGGCCGTCTTCCCCACGTTGACGGCCATCCGCCACTTGTCGAGCCACTCGGGTAGCAGCTCGAGGACTCTGCACCCTGTTCGCAGCGATGGTGGCCATTTTGGACGAGGCGAAATATGCGCTGTCGTCCGCGAACAGCGCCAGTGTGACGTCCCGTTCCCCCTCCCGGAAGTGCTCGCTCTCCAAGACCGGGATGTCGTCGGTGTAGAGCACGTAGAGAGCCGGTGACAGGCAGCTCCCTTGGGGGACCCCAGCGTGGGTTGGCCTCTTCGTCGACGCGTGGCCCTCCACCACGACGAAGAAGTCTCGCCGTTCTAGGAACGACGCCACGATTCTGGTGATGGCCGGTGGCGTCGTAGTCTGGGTGAGTTTCCACAGGAGCCCTTCGTGCCACACACGGTCGAATGCCTTCTCGATATCGAGGAAGACACCGACCGTGCGATGGCCCCTGTTCATCCCCTCGGCCAGGAGATGCATCACCCGTGTGAGCTGGAGCGTCGTGGAGTGCCTGGTGCGGAATCCGAACTGCTCCTCTCTTGGAGTCAGGTGAGGCTTCAGCCTCCGCAACAACAGGCCCTCGAAGAGCTTCGACAGCATCGGCAGGAGCGTAATAGGTCGATAACTGGCAGGCAATCGGCGGTCCTTCCCTGGCTTCGGGAGCACGATCACCTTGCCAGTCTTCCACTCTTTGGGGAAGTGTTGGGTGCGAAGGATACCTTTGAAGAGCCGAGCTAACGCTACCAGGCCCCTCGTGGGAAGTTGCTTCAGCATGACGTTGGTGATTCCGTCATGCCCCGGCGCTTTCTTCCCTGGTAACCTTCGCACGGCCCTCAGCACCTCTGCTGGGGAGATAAAGTCATTCCCCTCCAAGGGGGGTGGTGGCGAGGAGAGGAAAACGGCGACCGCTGCTTCCACCATCTGGTGGTGTGCCGGTACAGTAACAGCTGCATCCATGGGGACTGGGTGCAGCTGGAACTGGCCCTCCAGGTGGTCCGCCAGCAGCTCCGCGCGTTCCTCGGCTCGGTAACGGCGCTGGCCCGTGCCGTCCAGCAGCGGGCAGACCGCCACCTTGGCCTGGGTTAGGGTCCGGTTCAACTGGTACAGGCGCGTTCAGAAACCACCCAGTTAATGTAATTATTACCCTAACGGCGTTCAGAAATGACTCAGGTGAACTTTGACATTTACCCTGAGCCATTCAGAAAACCAATTGGGGAGAGTAAAAGTTCACCTGACAGGTGAAAATATTCACCGATATAAAAGCGGGTTACGATTCTCACCTGTCAGGAATTAGTTGTCAGTTGTCATTTTCCTTTACATTTTGCAATATTTTTGCATTGATATTTTTTATATAAAAATAAAATGAGCGATTCGTGTATTTGAAGCAAAATATATGGTAAACGATATTAGCCAAAATAACGCAGTTAAATCTGATAAACAAATGCGCGGGAAATCTCGGTCTTGAAAATGATTGGTTTTGATTGGCTGGCTTATTGCATTACTCGATGCCCGTTCAGAAAGGCGTTAGTTAATTTTTTACTTGGCATATCACTGAGATTAACTGACGAGTATTCACTCGTGAACATTTACCCATTTCTGAACGCGGCCATGGTGGACTGCCAAAGAGCAAAATAAGTCAAAGAAAAAGTATTAAAAAAATAGAATTCAAGCAAAAAGATGAACAATTAAACATATACACATTTCTTTTTTCTCAAAAGGCCGTTTGCATGTGTTAAAAAGAGAAAGCATTATGCGCATGACACCATCTTTAAACCCTGCGGGCCACCAGCCAACGGGCGTGACGTTTGTTGATGTTTGGTCGATACCAGCTGGTATTTAATTGTGTGCAGTGTTTTTGGTGATTTGCAAGGAATTATGCGGGAAAAATATTATATCAAGCAATAAACAACAAGTAAATGAACCATGGCGTGTGTTGTGATAGGCTGCAAGAGCCACGTCAGGGATTTAAAGCAAAAACCAAGGGCTATAACATTTCACCGGTAAGTCTGATTTGTGTATTTCACCTCCTAATGCGAATATTTGTATGTGCTAGCCTTCTCGTACGTTTGAAAAGTATGTAAGTTACACTAGGTGCTATCTTAGCTTCACATGACGAGCAGAAGAATTCCCATATCTAAATAAACACGGATTTTTGCATACCGATCGACGTGTTTGGCATTTCATGTACTCGTCTAGTGATGTGGTAAAATTCACAACCATAGTATGAATATAGATATGATAATAGAACATAATTTATTCAAGTGGCACACTTTAATATGTTCTAGTTAATTTCACAGTCTATATTTTTCATTTTTAACCGACTTAAAAAGTTGGAGGTTATCTATTTGATTGTTTTTTTTTATAATATGTTTGTTACCTCGGAACTCCGTCATATACAACGTGTAACATAAATGTGTAGTAATAATGAAACCACGCATAAGTATAGACGCTTATTAATAATTCAAGTCCAAGTGCAAATCACCAGAAACTTTTTAAAATCACAAGATATGATAATTTAAACATTTCTGGTAATCAAGTTCATTTCAACCCTAACAATCAGCTGATAAAGAGCAATGAACTTGTGACAAAGAATATTAGTGCGCCGCGTGTACAGATCTGACAAACAAATTTTATCTTCAGTTAGCAAAGCCAGCTGTCCTACCAACCTTACTTTACAACTAACTTTCAAGCAAACTGCTTTTTACGTGACTCCCCAAAAAAGGAATATAATGTTTTCGGGGTTAATGTATGTGCGTTTTTTTATTACAAAATGCCTCAACAGATTTGGATGTATGGGGTATCCTCGGAATCCTTAAATCATCCCAAGTGATAATGTTTTTGGCAGGGTATTTTTTTATTTTTATTAATGCTTACTTATTAATTACAGCATTAAACATCATCGCTCCAATTAACATTCAGGAATAAGGATCTAATCAGTGTAAACGCCTAATAAGAGCGAGCATGGCTGATGTTCTTAAAAAATACGTGAGGTCACCAACCACCGTAGGAATAGGATGTAAAAAACATCATGCATGAATTTCAACAGTAGGAATGTAATAGGCTGATAATGATGATTAAGACATTTCCAACATTTGATTTCATTGCATAGTAAAAGAGTGTTCGTAAGTCAGTAATCAATAAAGCGTCTTTACTTAGTCAGTTTTCAGAAATAAACCTGTTTAATCTTTGACAAAACGCGGCAAACACTAAAGCTATCAAACATTCGCCGCCGCTTCATGATTCGCTAGCCTTGTTTCGTATTGCACCAATCATAAAGATGTAATCCTAATAAATAATAGCCGCTGCTCCTCATTGGTCGAGCGGCACAAACAAAGTTACCTTCTAACGCCGCCCCATAAAACTCCACCGATAAGGACCGTTTTCGTTTCGGAAATTCTTTTTAGGTTATTTCTGAATATGAATTCTAAGACGTCAAGTTGGATAAAAATTTGAAACTAATCAAGGCAAGGCTAAGTCGGGTACGTTCGCGGAGATTTTTTTGTATACCGGTTCCGGAACATGCAAAAAAACTATGGTAAAAAAAACTTAAACCTATGTTTTTATTATGGTTTTAATGCATTCAAATCTGTCCAGGCAATAAGAAGTAATGGTGGAATAAATAAATACATACATACGTAAACCCTGAAATACTCCTTTTTGGGCAGTCGTGTAAAAATGTGGAAATACCCTTTTTTACGAGTGGGTTCCGGAACGGAACCGACCGAGTCCGAAGATCCGTTCAGTATGAAATTCCGGTATTTGAGACTCGAAATCAAGCCCTTGTAAAATGTTCGGCGTTTTCAAAGACAGAGCGCCTAGGCCACAAAACAGATAAATACAGAAGTTAATCTCATGTATGTACTTTTCATACATTTCATACCGGACGGCGCAGGAAGTTTTTGGGAGGAAAATTGATTGATTTAAAAATATAACTGTACACGATATCGACATAATTTTTTCGCAGTTACTATTATAACTGAATAAAGTTTTTTTGAAGACAAAACAAATGCGATTAGTTTACATTAACATCTTCCTCATTAGATTATTGAACACAAGGCTAACACAGCTTATACTACAATAAATATCTAATTTTAAATTGTAAAAATATGACAAGGCTACAAACTTATGTTCGCTTGTTCGGCGCAGGGCCGGGGGCTGGGGCGCTTACCTACCTACCTAACTATTTTGTGTTACGTGAAAACAAACCATCAAAATACAAGCAAATACCTACTTACCTCTCTGAAACAACTGGTAGCTTAAAAAACGACAATTCACCGTTTAATGTTGAATTTAAACAACCGTCCACCAAACAGTTATAATAACCTATTTTTCGTTGCTCCATTTTTGCACAAAAAAGTTCACAGACGCGTGTCTCAAGCGGATGGCACTCGCATCCCAACTGTGCCCAGATATCGTGTCTGTGAGCGGTGTCTATGTGTGCGTTGCTCGAGCGCACTTTGTATGTATGTAGATTTCTGTACTAATCTGTTTTGTGCCTAGGCACAAAGTAGCTCGGTCAATGACCCGTACTACCGCGACTAGGCCACAGCTTGTTAGGATTGTCCAAAATAATTCAAATAAATAATTTTTAAACTTTGTATGGAAAATATAATAGTGTTTTTTTGGTTGTATATTCTGCCCAATGATTCATGACTAGATACCCATACACACCTTTCAGTATTACTACACATTAATGTTATTCCCTGTATAAAGTGATTTGGAAATTTCTTTTTGCGTTGTGTTTAGTGTGGATTAGTATAGCGATGAAGTAGTTCCATATAAATTTCATCGATATGTATATGACCTTGGACTTCGAAGATACATTGAAGTCGTTTTTTTTTTATAAAATGTATACTTGTAGCTAATTAATTATGTTAAATATATTTAGAATACTTAGGTTCTTGATCCTGTTTTAGGTTCCCGGTGTTAGCAGAATTGCGAAACGCATGGATAAAAAACATGCAGAGGTCAAAAAGAACAAGAGCGGGGCTCCCCTTCTACTAACTTCTAACATAAAATATCTTTGGACTTAAGTATTGGAAAATGTAATTTAGCTCAATTTCAGTATGTTAAGCTGGGTTGCTTGACATAATAAATAAAATTCAATCAATTGTAAGAAGTTATTTGAACATTTATTTAGTGTATTCTTTTGTATATTCTTTTTTATAAGTATATTCTTTTGTTTGCAGAAAATACCTGTGAAGCGGAGTCTTATAAGATGAGCTTCGCAACCTATACCTAGTTAATACTGATAGTAGTGCTCGCTGTAATTAATAATTAAAATAATCATAAATAATAATGAAATTATTCTTTATCGTATTGTATGTCATGCAATCTTAAAAGCATATTTAGCGTTCTTATTGGTTAGATGTTAGATGTCGCCACTAGCGTATACAGTAAATAAATAAATTCAACGTATTTTGAAAGAGTGTGCGTTATTAATTTATTCCGTTCCAGCAGTCTAAAAGTCAATAGCCGGGTCCACACCGGCCCATCCAGAACCGCTCGAACTTGCGCGGTGCACAGTTGTAGTCGGTGTGGACGCGTCTTGCCTGATGCACCTCTATGTGATACCTACTGGGTGTATCACATTATATTTCTCGTTCGACGCGTGCATGATACAATGCGTTTGTATCATGCACGCGTCGGACGAGAAATCAAAAGAAAACCACGAACTAAACACCCGATCAACTAAACAAACTTTTGATCGTGGACCGGAATGTAGGTCGGCTGGTGTGAAATAGCTAAAGTATGCTTTATCTAGCGCGAACGAAAAACGAGATAGTCTAAAGTGTTAATAAAGCATACACTACTTCCAAGCATACAATCAGTTCATCGTAACAAGTCCCTTCCTTCAAAACTTTACACGAGAACTTTTCACCTCCGGTCTTACAAAAAAAATTTGAACATTTTCTTATAAGACCGGAGGTCGAAACGTTTTATCGGTATGAAAATAGGACATCGCTAATGTACAATATATGTATAATCATTTGACAAGTAAGTAAATATAGACAAAGTGGAGACAATTGGGTATTTTTTGGGTATTGAGCAACTATAGTGGTCTCTTTTATTTCAAGTAACTTTTGTGATAAGTAGAAAAGGATGCATTCTGTTTTGGAAGTACAACTTTTTTCGGTAAATCTAATACTATACTAAATCTTAGAAATAAGTAATATATTGACGTCCCTAAAGGGAGACTATATTGTACGACCATAATAATGTACGGCCAAAATTGCACAGCCGATATTGTACAGCCAATATTCCATGTCCATCGGATTTCAAATACTCGGCTGGTTTTTCCTGGACGGCAAATATTGCCCGTACAAACTCGGTCCGTGTCGATATTGCACGGCCATTATTGCACAGCCAATAATTCATGTAATGGCTTCCAAATGTCAGGGTGTGCAATCCAGTCTGTACATTATTGGATGCGAAATGCAGCCCGTGACGGTTGTGGTACACCCAGTATTGTACAGGCAATAATCCGAAGCCATAGCATTTCTATAGCTGTCAACACGATGCCTCGTTTGTTTCAAGCGAGTCTTTGAAACACAGATTATTAAGGCTTTTTGGCGGGAAGTGAAAAGTGATACACATCGATTTTGTTTTATTTTCCAAACAAGTGTTATTGCGAGTGATCATATGTAATATCGAATATCTACCATAATGTGTTTCGTACACTTGCACGATTGTAAGCAAATGAAACAAAATAGGGAAAAACATTGCTTTTTATATTCTCCCAAAAAGTCCATGGAAGGCTTGAATAAAGTTCCACCACTTTATTGAAGCACTAAGAGAGGGTTCGGCTTGTTACTGATGATCCTCATAACAACGATATACGAAAGAAATTATTATAATTTTTACAAAAACGTGTTTGGCCCAGACCACCGTACCCGATTAAAAGTTGTTCATATTATTTGGACTACGCAAGTACGACCATGTCTCCGATTCCACACTAAGCTCAAGTGGCGTGATCATCAACAATTTTTTTCATACTTTAAATTCTCGTGCATTTGGGTCGTCACGTCGTCGTCAGCTGAATTCTTGCACATCACAGAAGTGATGAATAATCATAAGAATACGATTATTTTTTTACAGTAGTAGCCGTTCGCGTCATGCAGCGTTCTCACTTAGTGTTCTGAACAGTTCTGAGCAAGCAAACGTTCGTCCACGTGGTAATATTAATCACTTTAGCGAGTGAATATATAATATATATCTGGTGATAATCGCCGTCGCCCTACGGTTGCCGTTGCTCTTTAAAAGGTGCAAATATGTTTGCCAGTGAAAATTAAATTATTCATAAAATGTATATATTTCTGTGTCGTTTTACTTAAGTATCAGCGACCAAGCAGTAATGCGCAAGCATTACTGTGTTCCCGCTTGAAGGGCATTGTAGCCAGCGAAATTACTGGGCATTATGAGACTCAACTGCTAATTGTCTCAGGGTAACGAGCGCAGTACAGCGCCGCGCAGGATTTTGCAAAACAAAGTTCTGGGTGGTGCTGTTATTGTTATGGGCTGGCTTAATGCTTACCATCAGGCAAACGACCAGCTTGTCAAGTCATTCAGTTACATTCAAAAAAAATGTAAGCATCTCATTGTTTCACTATAATCATAAAATGTTCTTAGGTATGGGGCATTTGAATTGCCCCATTGCTTTTGGCTTGAATATATATTTTCATATATGGAATAATCTACTTTACCTACTTTTTGGTTTCATGAACATTCTCATAGATATGGAAATAGATATGGGGCTTTCCCATTTTTCACTAAGACAATATAATTTATTAACCTTTTTTTATTAAATTCAAACTTTTGTATTCTTTTTAATTTTGAATAGCTGGCATATTAAATTATAGTACTTAAATGAATTTTCATTCATGTGCCCCACTTCCCCCTACAACCTACCACACGCAAGATTTACACCCAGTTGCAGAAAAGAACTTAAAATTTAAAGACAACTATGTCATATTGTCAAACTTACAACTAATGTTGGATTAATTAGTATTCGCAGCATAAATATGCTGCTAAATGTATATTAGCATTAATCAAATTAATTTTAGTTGCAAAATTCGATTAATGCTATAATTCATCGCTTAGCACCTTCGAGTAGACAGCCAAATATTTATACTGCTGAATATTTTATCTGACCTTAGCACACTACTCCCCATCGCTTGGCACGCCACATGAATGCAAACTGCGGCGGCTGTCTACTAATGCTGTTGCGATTGCGAATTGACAGTGTTCCGACTCCGTGCGTCTCGTCTGCGCGATTTCTAAGGCAGATTTTAAAACCAATTTTGCTTGATGTTCTTTATAATGTAATTAACCAACTTCAAAAAAGGAGGAGGTTTTCTATTCAATTTTATTTTTGTATATTTTTTATGTTTGTTACCTCCGTCATTTATGAACCGATTTGGAAAATTATTTTTGCGTTGGCTTCAGTATAGCTACGAAGTGATTCCATATAAATTTTATCGATATTTGACCTTAAACTTTGAAGATACATTGAAGTCAGTTTTCATAAAATGTGCCTATACCTACTTGTTTATTTGTATGATGTTGTAATTAGGACTTTCATTTGAAAGTCCTAATTACAACATCATACAAATAATTCTGGTTGCTGGTTTAATTCTGGTATTTACCAGAGATGTATAATACCGGTAATAATACAGTTTTGGTCTCCACAAATACCAGGACCCCGAGATCCCGGTATTGAAAAAAAAAGTATACAAGACATATTTTTTTTTGTTATTAAAATATAACTGAAACCTGATCAACTACAAGAAAAGCTAAACATTATATCGACAGTGTATGAACAGTCATCACTGCTTTCGAGAAATGAATATGCTATCACGGGTACATCTGGGACTTATAGATGATGATGGTGAACCTGAAAAAGATTTAATAATGCTTCTAAGTTATGAAGACATATACACGTGCATACATATGAAAGAACATCAATCGCTATGCAGCTTAGAAAACCTATTTACGACACAAAGGTCGCTGGTCACCGAAACTATAAACAATAGGAACTTAACAGCGTGCCGGCTGAGAGTATCAAATTGCAATAACAACTGTTATCGGTAATTATAACATTGTGGCGCGTCGGTGGCATAGCGTGGGTTTCTGCCGGCCCAGTCTGAATTTGCCAGCACAAAAATATTAAATGAATATTATGCAATTGCACAAAAATAACTAGGTACTCTTTAACAAGGAATACAAATAAAACGTATCTATAGGCACCTACATAATCTAGGTATATGTCCTTATAAATTATAACAATAGGTTCTGTATTTGAATACAGAACAGTATTTGAATAAGGGTTGACCCTTATGTAAATCGATATGTTTGACCGTGATTTTCTGAAAACACACTAAAGCAATTTTCATGATTTTTAGAGCCACGTTCAAAGAGGAAAATCACCGCGTAGCGATCTTGGAAACTTTCATAAGCGTAGATAATTTTATAATTATTATTCATTATAATCTAATAAGGTACGCAAGTAGTGGGGCGAGCGCGAGGATTCAAAACCGTTAAGTACTCTTAGGTACGTACTATCATTCTAAAAAATAATAGGGGTTACATACTTACGTAGGAAAAATAACGCGAGCGGAGGGAGCGCAAAAATGTTTCACTCACATAGCTCAGACGCTGCCACATACAAGTAATATATCTATCCTATACATAAAACTGCATGCCATCATAATTATCCTTACTAAGTACAAACAAACTCTTTTGTAATCTGTTTCTGTAACTATTTTAATGTAACTATCTCTGGTTTAAGTGATGGACACAATTTTTTTATTACTAGTTTAAGAACATTGGTACCCAAACAATGAGACCTGTTTTGGCATATCAGTACCGGTACCGGTACCGGGGAGTAATGGTATGCCTGGTACGTCTGACTGAATGTCTATGATAGGTGATGATTTTTAACAAGCGGAGGATAATCATCGATAAACGAAAAAGTGTAAAAAAATCAAAAAACGCGGGAATGTTTTTATACCAGTAGCTGAGAAACCGAACAAAAAAAATGCGAACTTCCTGCTTGGAAAATGACACTCCATATGAACTCCATAGCTACATTATTTATTATTTTTTATCACTTCGCAAAATTATAAGAGATACGAAGAATAGAGAGGTAAATCGCGAAAAACGCTTAAATATTTACTACGCAGCTTAGATAAAAACAATATAGGTACCTACCTACGCAATGTTAGTTTAGCAAATTATGATAAAATACATAAACACGGCAAAAACAAATACAGAAAATTACACTTACACAATTAAATGTACGTAGTTTAGAAACAGTTCTTATCGGTAGGTACGCTATGTGAGTTTTTTCGTTTTTATTAAAATTGTATTTTATTGTAAACTTGCGTCGCCCCGCGGTTTCTCAGGATAAAAAGCCTAGGTACCTATCCTATGTGTTATTCTAGGGTTTAGGTCAAAGCTATCTCCATTCCAAATTTCACACAACGGTGAAAAAGTAACAAACTTTCATACTCATATTTTCTCGGTTTTATACTTTATATTTTGGACTTTTAATCTCAACTATAAAATCCTGCTTTTATATGAAAAAGTGTATTATAATTTAAATCGTTTAAAAAAAACGTACGAATTGGCACCTAAGTCCCAATACCTATCTGTTAATTATTTTGTTCCCAAACTCAGTCCTCACTTTTTTAATGGTGTGTGAAAGAAAACATATATTGCAGCGTAACTTTGCTTGCGAATTTAGTAACTTATTTTATATACTTACATACTAGCTTGTACCCGCAATACCTTTCGCGTAGATTTCGATTTAAATATATTCGTTTCATAAAGAAGTGTTCGTTTTTCCGACATAAACAGCCTTTTTGGTGTATTGGTTGGGCAGGTTGGTTCAAATCTCATTCACCACTAAGGTTGCGGGGTCGATTCCCGCGACGGGACAAATGGTTTTGCAAAGAAAAAAAAGCTCAACCATTTGTTTCGTGTCTGGGTGTTGTGGGACCATAGATAATCATAGTTCCTGGTTCCCAAGATACAGGGAATCCTAGTTAGGAGCCAGGATCTTTGTATGTGATTGTTGGGCTTATTTGTTTATTTATAAAAAGTAGCCTATGACCCGGGACCTAAGTACAGTACCAAAGAACATATCAAATTTCATCAAAATCCATTCACTCGTTACGGAGCTATGTACCTAGATACTTGTTACTAGCAATAATTATTTTGTACTTATTACTTACTAGTAATTATTATTACAATTTGTAAATTATTCTGTGCTATGTACTCAGCCTGCCTGTCTCACTCCGCAAAGTACCTATACAAACCTACCAATACAAACTATGCCAACGCTGATATTGGAGAAAATATCAGGCGCTAGCAAAAAGTGCCTATATTAACTTAAACATTGGTCTTTAAAATGAGTAAGAAAATAAATCCTTGTATCTAGTGTACATAACATTTGGATGTTTGAATAGTGACAGTATTTATTTATTATTTATTTGTTCAAAAAAAGAATAAGAATTGACAACCTATCATTATTTACACTTCCTAACGAAATATCGATAGGTAAGATAAACGAATACCTGCGCCAAAGAAAAAATACTACCCATTATCCTACGCTGTGTCTTAGTGTAAGTAGATAGTTACTGATATTTTTGTATTAAATCGGTATTTATAATTTTTTTTTTATTATTTTATAAGTCTGTGTTTCGTTGCTGAGCTCCCAACACGGTATTTTCCACGCAGAAATTATGCCATGGGTATCACCAACCAGTGTAATTTTTAGTAGACCCCTCAATACATAACCTAGAGAACCTACTAATGCACGCTCAGTATTAAACCTACAAGTAGATAGGTATACCTATTAAGCTTTAAACGACTTTTTTATTTATTAAAGAATTTTAATGATAAATGTAATAAATTATAATAATTAAGGGGGTGTAAGGGGTCTCAACCTATATCTATCGAGACCCAAGTCAACCTCACCTGCCCGCGGTGCACCCTGCCGATCAGCAAACGAGGCTCTGACGACCGACCGATGGCGGTATATCCATCACAAAAATAGCGTAGCTAAATTCAACAGACCGGTGACGGGCAGCAGCGTCACCGGTGCGACAAGTTACGCCCTGCGGTCGCCAACCCGCATGTCCAGCGTGGCGACTATGGACAAAACCTTAATATGAACGGCACAAACAAAAAAAGGCCCCCAGTTCCCGGTCGCCCTGCTATTCCTGACCAAGGTGGCGGTCATGTTAACGGCGGGGCAGGGGGTGCGAAGAATCCCCGGGTGACGGTAGGCCACCAAAAACCACTCGACTTGGCAACGTATAACGGACGAACACTCAGGCTAGATGAACACATGGCACAGTTAGAAACGGAACTCGAAAAAATAAGATGGCAGATTCTGGGGTTATGCGAAGTCCGAAGAGAGGGAGAGGACACCGTAACACTGGAATCAGGTCACCTATTGTATTTCCGGGAGGGCGACCAGCAGTCCCAGGGTGGCGTTGGATTCCTCGTCAACAAGGCCCTCGCTGACAATGTTGTAGAGATCTCCAGTGTGTCGAACAGGGTAGCATACCTCGTACTGAAACTCACCGAGAGATACAATCTCAAGGTTGTACAGGTATACGCACCGACCTCGGCACACTCGGATGACGCAGTGGAAGATATGTATGAGGACATATCTTCGGCGCTTCATAACACCACTAAAGCGCACTACAATGTTGTCATAGGGGACTTTAATGCCAAGGTGGGAATACAAGCTAACAGCGAATCGAAGGTAGGTCCACACGGTTACGGATGCAGAAATCACAGGGGGCAAATGCTCGTCAACTTTTTGGAAAAAGAGGGGCTGTACTTGATGAATTCATTCTTTAAGAAGCAGCCCCAGAGGAAGTGGACGTGGCAAAGCCCCGATACTGTGACAAAAAACGAGATAGACTTCATCATGACGGACAAGAAGCATATATTCAGAGACGTCTCAGTGATCAGCAGGTTCAATACCGGAAGCGATCACCGACTTGTTCGAGGCTCTCTGAATATCAACTTTAAGCTCGAAAGATGTCGAATGATGAAGTCCTCGCTCCGTCCTAATCTGCTCCAAACCGTTGTGGGATCGGAACAATTCCAACTCCACCTACAAAACCGATTCGCTGTTTTGGAAACCACCGAGGACATGGACGAGGCTCTCCAACATGTAGTGGGTACTTTAAGGGAAGAGGGTGTAAAGTTTTGCCAGACCCAGCGTACGGGCACAAAATCTAAGCTCTCGGCAGAGACCCTTCGGCTTATGGACAAAAGACGGGAGGACACACAAGCCACGACGTCAGAAAAGCGGGCGCTCAATTCTAAGATAACTAAGCTGGTGCGACGTGACCTCCGATGCTCCAATACACGCCGTATTGAAAAGGCGATTGAGCAAAATCGGGGGTCAAAAGTTTTCACCCAGCAACTGAAGCGCTCGCATCTGATTAAGTTAAAAACATCCAGTGGCCAAACCGTTTCCTCAAAGCCGGAGGTCTTTGCCGAGATTGAAGATTTCTATAGCCAGCTCTACGACACGCATGCTTTACGACCCGACTCCATCAGAGACGATGCTCGAGCCACTCTCACTCGGCACTACACCGAAGAACTGCCGGAAATCAGCCTAGATGAAGTAGGGATGGCGCTCGGACAGCTTAAAAATGGAAAAGCCCCAGGGGAAGACGGAATAACTTCCGAGCTTCTGAAAGCAGGAGGTAAACCTGTACTTCGGGAGCTCCAGAAGCTATTCAATTCCGCTCTGTTCACTGGGAGAACTCCAAAGGCGTGGAACAGGAGTATTGTAGTACTATTTTTCAAAAAGGGGGAAAGCCCTCCTGAAAAACTACCGTCCCATCTCACTCCTGAGCCATGTCTATAAGCTGTTTTCGAGGGTCATCACTAATCGTCTCGCAAGAAGACTTGACGAGTTTCAGCCTCCGGAGCAGGCTGGGTTCCGCGGAGGATTTGGCACCATAGACCACATCCACACAGTGAGGCAGGTTATACAGAAGTCCGAAGAGTATAACCAGCCCCTGTGCCTTGCTTTCGTGGACTATGAGAAGGCCTTTGACTCCGTTGAAACCTGGGCTGTTCTGGAGTCACTGCAGCGGTGCCAAGTGGACTGGCGGTATATCGAAGTGCTGAGATGTTTGTACGACGCCGCGACTATGAGTGTCCAAGTACAGAATCAGCAGTCTAAGCATATCCTGTTACGCAGGGGAGTGAGACAGGGAGATGTTATATCTCCGAAACTGTTCACTAACACCTTAGAAGATATGTTTAAGACGCTGGACTGGAAAGGTAAGGGCATAAATATAAACGGTGAAAACATCTCACACTTACGATTTGCCGACGACATAGTCCTTATGGCGGAATCGGTGCAGGACCTTGAAAATCTGCTAAACAGTCTGGCTGATGCTTCACGACGTATTGGGCTCGGGATGAATCTAGATAAGACTAAAACCATGTACAGCAATCTTATTACCCCGAGACCCATCGTCGTCAATGGTACACCTCTTGAAGTTGTCGAAGAATATGTCTACCTTGGACAAACTATACAGTTGGGTAGAAACAACTTCGAGAGGGAAGCCGATAGAAGGATTCAGCTAGGCTGGGCAGCGTTCGGTAAACTACGTCAAGTTTTCACGTCGTCCATACCACAGTGCCTTAAGACAAAAGTCTTTAATGCGTGCGTCCTACCAGTAATGACCTACGGAGCCGAGACGTGGACACTCACAGTGAGACTGATCCATAAGTTCAAAGTCGCTCAGCGAGCTATGGAAAGGGCTATGCTCGGAGTTTCTCTGAAAGATAAGATCCGCAATGAGGTAATCCGACAGAGAACCAAAGTAACCGACATAGCCCATCGAATTAGCAGGCTGAAGTGGCAATGGGCTGGTCACATCTCTCGAAGGACGGACGACCGTTGGAGCAGACGTGTCCTTGAGTGGAGACCGCGAATCGGCAAGCGTAGTGTAGGACGCCCACCGGCCAGGTGGAGCGACGACCTGCGAAAGGCGGCCGGAAGAAACTGGATGAGAAGAGCCGAAGACCGGGCTCAGTGGCGTTCATTGGGAGAGGCCTATGTCCAGCAGTGGACGAATACAGGCTGATGATGATGATGATAATAATTAATATACATAATGTACCTAATACCTATTTTTGTTATAATTTTAAATGTTATTATACTTAGTTTAATATTCAAATATTAGCATGTCTGCTTGCACACTGTATATTGTGCCTGTGGCTAAGGTTAAGAACTTTATCTATCTATTCTCGCAAATAAATAATTTGATTTGATTAGAAAAATCTCATAGAGCGAGTAACCTACACACAGATTAATATATAGTTACTCGGTAACTGATAAATCACAATCAGTAATCAGTCCCTATGTGATCTTTCATGCCTACTGTTATAATAGCCTGCTTTTTCATGTCGCCGATCGCTGCGTGCGAGAATAAAGCTAATGATTTACTAGATTGTGCCTAAACGTTTATACGTGAAGTTGTTATTGTGGCCTTGCAGCAAACGCAATGGCGCACCGCGCCGGCCGGCGTGGCGCCGGCGTGGCGGCCAGGGCACCGATACTATTAATTATTCTGTGCCCAGCCCTCCTACCCATATGTCCCTCAAGCGCCAATCGTATATCGTGTTGAGATCAAATTAAGGTGTAGATTCACTGCGACAATGTCTTATGATGCCATATATTGTCTCATTAAGTTTATCTCAACTCGTAGTCATCGTATTTTGGTATAAATTAATGAGATTAATTCGATTTCTTGCCTAAATCGACCATAATTAGACCGTATCTCATTAGTCGCAGTGACGCTATACCTAAATTCGAGCTCAACACGATAAACGATTGGCGCTTGAGAGTCATATGGGTACGGGGGCTGGTCTGCCTAATTTGATAAACATATCATAACAAAATATTTAGGTAAATAGAAGAGCACTTTTTATTATTATTGCATCTATTATCTTAAAATTTTAAATAAGAAGTTACAAGTGTTTTATTTTTATACTAGCTTTCTCCCGCAACTTTGTCCTCGTGAATGACAAAGGAAGCCCATATTCGTATTTTTACCAAGACCTCCACAGTATAAGAGAGCGCGTACTACGAAGAAGTCAAGCTGCATCTTCGTAGTAACCGATTTTGATGTAGCATACCCTATAATCTAAGTTGAAACTAATGCTACCAAACCCTAAAACCGCATTAGATTTCGTTCAGCAGTTTCTGATAAAATATCAGATTGAGATAAAATTCAATACACTGTGGCTTCGTGTTCAGTAGGTACCTACTCTCTAAATGATTGATCTCATTTGATTTTTCAAATATATTATTAATGTACAGAATAGGCTGTTAGAGTGAAGTAGACACTGAAAAAATCGCAGCAAATTCAAAAAATATGAGTATATCAACCCGGCAGTTAATAGGTTACTTGAAATGACCTAATTTAATACTTTGATATTCATCACCATCATCAAAAGCCATAATAAGACAATATATATAAATGATATAGAATATAAATTTCCTAGGTCTAGATATAGATCTAGGCAAAGGTATGTATTTTTTCTGCCGCCAAGCAGTAATGTAACTGGCACGGGTACTGCAGTAAGCGCCATTACAACTTTTTCATGATTAAATTTATTATTTTCTCGATAACTTCTGCTACTTCCTTTTGATTTGCTAAAATAGAACAATTCGATATTAAATTATAATGCACATGCGATGATTGTTGAAGAAACCGCCTGTTTTTTTTTTAAATAGACCAAGTACGAAGATTTGCCAGTAGGAGCAAACACAACCTCGTGCTACCGACCTCGAAACTAAAAATCCATAGCTCAAGCCCAAACGTCATGGCAATAAAAATTTACAACAAAATTCCAGACAACATAAAAGTTGAAAACATCGAATCAATTTTCTTAAAAAAATTAAAACAATACCTAATTAACAAATGCTACTACAACTTACACGAATTTTTAATGACAAGTAAATAGATATTTTAAATCAGTATACTAATAAAATTTATTCTTTTTATGACTATAAAATACCAATGTTTATTTAATTGATTGGTCTGCTCACTCCTATTACTCCTATTGCCATACCCTGTCAGGGTCATATAAAATGTTAACTAACCTTTTCATAAGACCTCTTCAAATGTACATACATATATGATTGCAATAAACAATTGAGTATTGAGTATTGATTATTTTTCCTAATGTATAATAATAAACTATTAATGTTATTCTGATGTCATAAAATAAGACAATATTATTAATAAAAGGGGACAAGAGTTGAGAGCCACAAAATATGTATTAAAGTATCAAAATATTTGGGCAATACTATATATGCCGCCATCTTGTAAACATTAGGGAAATACCATACCCCGATTCCAGTTTTCCCTAATCTTTGGAAAAAAACATTGGGACTTAACTCTATGCTTTTTTTCGATTAAGAATTAATAAATCAATAAATTCAATAACAATGGTTTATTTTAAATTATTTATTTGATTATAAGTCGTTTCAGTTGTTTTTTTTTTACATAATGTACATACAAAAAGATCGTATAGTAGTAAATTACATTGGAGTGAAACTAAGTCGATAAAAATAAAATAAATCAGTGCACTAAAACGTGAGAAACAATTTATTATTAACAAATATTTCATACCTTGGGATCCTTAATTTACTCCATTATGGAGCATAATGCCCGGAGGTGGAAACACTTTAGTGTGACCATGTAAAAAGTTAGAAAAAAATCGAGTGTCTACCTTCGTTAGACAGACTCTATAGTCTGTGCAAAAAGAGCACTGGCATAACCAAACGAGGCTTCGACTTTGACATAACAATGGATTCGGAATATTGGCTGTACAATACTGGCCGTACAAAATCTGTCCGTGACAATAAATGCCGTACCGTATTGCACAGCCTGATAATTCGTGTACATTGAAAAAAAACTACTTTCGGCTGCGGCTTATTGCCTGTGCAATATCGGCTCGGACTGTTATTTCGCATCCACTATTGTACGGCCTGGATTGCACGCCCCAACATTTGGAAGCCATGTACATGAATTATTGGGTGTGCAATACAGGCCGTACATTATTTAGCCTCCAAATATTGGCTGTACATTAACCGGACCCTCCCTAAACAGTTTCTCTGTGATAGTAAGTTACTCTATGTGTCTGTCTACGCCTACTTCTATCCTATAATCCTGGTCTATCTTCTGCTCTGACTGCATCAATACAAATAGTAGCTGACATGGTACCTGTGTATCACTAATCGAAAGTGCCATTATACGAAACGCGCTTGCCCTAGGAAGAAACACGACACATGAGAACACACACAGGAGAGAAACCACTTCAGTGCCATATATGTCTGTTATAGGAGATAATCATGAACACACACAAGAAAAAATCATATAAATGTATCCAAGCAAGTGTTCTTAAACAACACATAAAAACACACACAAGACAGAAACCATATGAATGTCATATGTGTGACTATAAATGTGTACATGCAAGTTATCTTAAACAACACATGAGAACGCACACAGGAGAGAAACCATATGAATGTGATATGTGTGACTATGAATGTGTACAAGAAAGTAATCTTAAACGACACATGAGAACGCACACAGGAGAGAAACCATATGAATGTGATATGTGTGACTATAAATGTGTACATGCAAGTAATCTTAAACGACACATGAGAACGCACACAGGAGAGAAACCATATGAATGTGATATGTGTGACTATAAATGTGTACGAGCAAGTAATCTTAAACAACACATGAGAACGCACACAGGAGAGAAACCATATGAATGTGATATGTGTGACTATAAATGTGTACGAGCAAGTAATCTTAAACAACACATGAGAACGCACACAGGAGAGAAACCATATGAATGTGATATGTGTGACTATAAATGTGTACGAGCAAGTTCTCTTAAACAACACATGAGTACACACACAGGAGAGAAACCATATGAATGTGATATGTGTGACTATAAATGTGTACTAGTAAGTACTCTTAAACGACACATGAGAACACACACAGGAGAGAAACCATATGAATGTGATATGTGTGGCTATAAATGTGTACAAGCAAGTAATCTTAATGTTCACATGAGAATACACACAGGAGAGAAACCATATGAATGTCATATGTGTGACCATAAATGTGTACAAGCAAATTCTCTTAAACGACACATGAGAACACACACAGGAGAGAAACCATATGAATGTCATATGTGTGACTATAAATGTGCACAAGCAAGTTCTCTTAAAGTTCACATGAGAACACACACAGGAGAGAAACCATATGAATGTCATATGTGTGACTATAAATGTGTACATGCAAGTTATCTTAAACAACACATGAGAACGCACACAGGAGAGAAACCATATGAATGTCATGTGTGTGACTATAGATGTGTACGAGCAAGTAATCTTAAACAACACATGAGAACACACACAGGAGAGAAACCATATGAATGTCATATATGTGACTATAGATGTGTACAAGCAAGTAATCTTAAACAACACATGAGAACACACACAGGAGAGAAACCATATGAATGTGATATGTGTGACTATAAATGTGCACAAGCAAGTTCTCTTAAAGTTCACATGAGAACACACACAGGAGAGAAACCATATGAATGTCATATGTGTGTCTATAAATGTGTACATGCAAGTTATCTTAAACAACACATGAGAACGCACACAGGAGAGAAACCATATGAATGTCATATGTGTGACTATAGATGTGTACAAGCAAGTACTCTTAAACAACACATGAGAACACACACAGGAGAGAAACCATATGAATGTGATATGTGTGACTATAAATGTGTACATGCAAGTTATCTTAAACAACACATGAGAACACACACAGGAGAGAAACCATATGAATGTGATATGTGTGACTATAAATGTGTGCGAGCAAGTACTCTTAAACAACACATGAGAACACACAGGAGAGAAACCATACCAGTGTGATATGTGTGACCATATATATACAAGTAAGAACCATATCAGCGTTGTTAACTTTACCTTATCGCATAATATATTTATTATTATAGGTAAATATTGTTAAATTTTGAGGTGTGGAGAGGAGCGATTAAGCAAAAATAAAAGTCACGATCAGAGTAGATTTATTACTGATGTAATAATGAACATGTAATTAGTAATACCATTGACACACACACATAGTAATAAGTATATGTCGGAACTACACACTACAATTGTCATATTGTTTATATTAAAATTATAACACCTGCTTATTTAAATCGTGAATGTTAACATATATCCTACAACATTCTGCCATTCCTACATTCTGCCGCTAAGCAGTAGTGCGCGAGCATTACTGTATTCGGTTTGAAGGGCATTGTAGCCAGCGAAATTACTGGGCAAATGAGACTTAATATCTGATGTCTCAGGGTGATGAACGCAATGCAGTGCTACTCAGTGGTTTTTATGGTACGTACTTGCTCGTCTAATCACTGTCGCGTAAAAAAATAGTCGTCGCCGTCTACTCGTGCCGAAAGTACGGACAGTAGCGCCCCTCCTGCGACTAGTGGAATGTGAAAGAACCGAGAGAGGAATACCTGCGCGCTACAGTCCTACAGAAACTAATAAGTTATGTCTTGTTTGAGTTTCTTTTAACATTTTCAGACATTTTATTTGTCTTTTAAAGTTTTTAAGTAGAATTTGTGTTTAGGAACTATGTATGTTGTGTTTATGTTGTTCGGCGCCTACATGTAACTTTTATTATTAAAAATCAGTGATTGTTTCATTGAATGGTTAAAAAAAATTATGATTTGTTTAATTTTGTCTGCTTTGTAGGTAAACTGGTTGATGAGAGACTAGGGTTTGCGGTTAAGACACCTCAACAGTTTAATAGTAATAATAAAGAATATTTTTACTTAATCGAGGTGGAGATGTAGAACAATTTGTAATTGTTAAGTTTTTATGCAATGCAAGGTGGTCCCTGGAACCCACACTAGGATAATCTGTGTTGTGGGTTGCAGTGTCTTCCATTTAATGTTATTACCTACTTACATGTACATAGGTAAACTTATTAATACGATCCTAGCCAAATCTTAAAACTTAAAAGAGTAATAGCTGAAAGTTTTAATTACAACTTACAAATATCTCAAATTATACCTGTTGTATGTGTTAGTGTGTGTAAATTATAGGTGTGTGTGTGTGTGTGTGTGTGTGTGTGTGTGTGATGAGTGAGTACAAATTCTTGTGCAAATACTTTGTAGTACTTTGAGTAAGTGTTTGTTATCTATCACTATCTATACTATTATAAAAATGGAAAAGAGCCAATTCTGTACAATGAAGATATTTTTGCAAAACCAACAGGGATGGACTATTTAGAGGGTACTGAACTTCGATCATATATACCCCTAGATTCCGCGTAAGCGCGTCAAAAGTAACCAAACTAATCAGTGCTTACATTCATACTAAGCACTGTTTCGCCGTCAGTGTCGCGCCGATCGTCAAGCGGAACGATGCCTAAGTGCTCTATGAAAAGTTGCAAAAATAACACGCTTACAAAGAGAAAACAATATGGGATCTCTTATTTTCGGTAAGTTTTATACTTTTTACTAGTACTTACAGTGATTAACATTTAAAATAATCTAGTTATCGCCTCCAAATTAGTATTTAAAGAATTTTTTCTTTTATTTTTGCTTAGGAGTTGTCTCTTTCACACGCATAATAGCGTCTACACGCAAAACAAGGACAAATTAAGCCCGATTCAGAACAAGTGTTTGGAGTCGCCTTATTCTTTTATTTTTCTTGGACTGTAAACTGGAATTGGTTTTACATTTTTACAGATTTCCTCAAAATGAGATACAAAGAGATGACAGAAGTGGCGTTTAGTAATAAAAGAAGAAAGAAGTGACGACTATTTTAAGACTAGTGTGGTTTGCTCAGACCATTTTGCCGAATCTGACATGTATAATTTACATAAAGTGTCATGTATACGCGTGACCAAAATGCTGGGACTTATATTTGGCTCAACGTATCAGTATTGCAATCCAAAGGGCAATACTGCCAGTATCTTGGGTACGCTGCCAACTGGCAGTGGGTTGGAGCATTTGAGTTATCTATAGGCCTTTAATGGTCTATGGGTTGTGCAATTGCTTCTCTTTGTAAGTAGTTAGTTTAGTCATATATTGTATTATATTTTGTATATATGTGATTATAGAAAAAAAGTAATAATTTACAATTCTATTTCTTGCCCTTAGATCCCTTTGCCATCTCTCGACTTTCACATGAGTATTAGCCCCTATATCAGACATTAATTTAAAACGGATTCATCGTATGATTACAAACTTTTACAAAAAATGGGCTAAACCAGGGTGAGTTAGCTAGTTCATTATTGTAGAGTAAATAGCAGTTACAAATTTCATCAAGAAAAAAATATTAATTATGTAAGCTATTAATTTCTAATACGAGAAAACAAGTAAACGACTCCATTGGATTCTATGTTCTGTCACAGTTTTGACAGTTGCAATAATAATAAAGTCGTATGGGACAAGTCATTTTGAGCGATAGCCTTGTGAAGATAAACTTGAATATCACTAGACGCCACCGCGGACGCAATAACTTTTTTTTGTTTTTGTTACGTTATTGATGAAAACTAAACCTTAGCGTACTGCAATAAGGTTGATCATTATTAAAATATTTAAATGATTTTGTGTCATTTTTGGTATTATTCTAAGGATGTCCCTACATCTGGTACATCTCAATAGGTAGGAAGGTATATTAAACGCAAGCCGTTTTCGTGCATTGTGTCATTAGGTAATGTTGCATCTAGGGTAGGTATATATGATCGAAGGTACTGAACATGAATCCACGGGTTTTAGAATGTTTTTCGGTTTGTTTATGATAATAATAATATGGGCTTCTTTGTCATTCACGCGGACGAAGTCGAAGAAAGTAGAAGTCACGAGGAAAAGTCTTGTCGTATGTCAACTGAATTAGGTACCCCCCAATCAATATAAACCAACAAAACTATTAATAGGTACCTGCGTGACTTATAAGTCCCTAATACATTTTGTTTATCCTATTGCTGTTGCTTTCTCTTCACAGATCCCAATTAAAACAAGCCACAACTGCCCTGAGTACCGCCAGCCGTATCAGTAGCATGACATCGCTCCTTCGAGCTCACTAATTTAATCACTAATCCTGAATGATACTTACAGTTTTCAATTTAACAAGGTTATAAGTTAGGTTACAAGTCACCAAGATACAGGCTGTGCCTAGTTTGGGCTCCGCTGCAAACTGTTTCAATATAGCGACTGATTCTATGATTCATTTAATATGTACGAATTGTATGATGAACACATGAATTATGTACCGACCTATAATTAACTGGAAATAAAATAATATACTTGGTGTTTTAAATAAAGTATATGACTGATGATTTTGCTCGTATCTTGTGTTCTTGTATTTCCTCCGCCAGCGCCGACGCATCCATGGTTCTTGCCCCGTTTTTGACAACTTCTTCTTTTTCTTCTAACTTCTTTTTCTAATTTGTAACGCTTCGATTTGAATGTAAAATTTTACAATATCTAATTTTCATCTGCAGTCATAGATAGATCCAGTAAGCAACGCAACACAAAGAAATCACATCGCATTTATCTCATCAATATACACTCTGGTGCAATGAAATCGCACATACTTACTTACCAACATTTTTTGCAAAATTTCACATATTTCTTTTTAAATAAAAAAAAAAAATTTTTTTTTAATATGAAATTAAAGGTTATATCAAGACCTATCTAATGATACCATATAAGCGGTGACAAATTCACTATTTTGCCAAAAAAAAAAAGAACAACAACAAATTCATCTTTATTAGAAGTTTTGTTTTTTTTTTTTCCCTCATTATGAGGTGTTTGGCGTCGCACGTTGTGCATTTGCCAGCGTCTTGTTTTTGTTGTTTCGTAGACTTATTAGTTATGTGTTTTTTACTAAAGCGGAGAAACCATAGGAAATGTAAATAATAGGGGAATAAGGATGACGATTTTACCGGAAAGGATCAGGTGAGTGGGTAAGTATTTAGGAATATGAAAACTAAGGATAATTGGAATATAAATAATATATACACAGAATAAAGATATTATATACAATTTTACATACATATTTACAATTTAATATTATTAGTAATAATATATTCAGCTATTGCCATATATACATTAGGATCTGCATTATGAAGAAGACAGAAAATATTGGTAGGAAACGGAATTTTAAGTGTAGTCAAAGACTTAAATAATGACGATTTATCGTATTGCGAACAAGAAAACATAATATGATTTAAATCCCCCACATCCTCCCCGCAAGCGCAGGTAGGAGAGTCCACAATATGCAGTCTCGAAAGATGCAATGGGCTACAAACATGGCCCAAGCGCATTCTTATTATTGTCGAAGTAACTTTTTTGTTAAGATTAATACAACTGAACCAGGGCTTAGAAACGATGTTAGGACAAATCTGAAAATAGTGTTTACCCTTATGTTGTGCACTATTTACCCAGCAATTACTCCAGGATTCCACTAAGAAAACTTTTGGTACACTTGTAAGGTCATGGTAATAGTTAATAAATGGATAGACATCTCCACACAAAATAGCTTCGTTAGCCAACCTATCTGCCATTTCATTGCCTTTAATGCCACAATGACTTGGAATCCAAGTGAAAGAAACAGAGTATCCTCGGAGTGAACATTGATAAAGTTTATATCTCGCTTCAATGATTATAGGAACATATGATTGTGATTTAAATGGAAATTTAGCTAATGATTGCAAGGCGCTTAGAGAGTCAGAAAATATTACTGTTTTGTGGAGATTCATTAATAAGATGTATTCTAATGCCTTTAATATACCGAAGCATTCTCCAGTGTGATTGTGTAGAGCACCGTACACTAATTCGTAAACTCTACCACTATGGGGTTCGTGGAACTGCTCTGAATCTTGTTGAGTCCTACTTAACCGATAGACAGCAAAAAGTTGGGGTAAATGGCGTAACATCTTCCGGATCCTTAGTCAGAATGGGGGTACCGCAGGGATCAATATTGGGGCCGTTTTTATTCTTGGCATATATAAATGATTTACCCTTTGTAGTTAAAGACCTTGCAGATATTGTTCTATTCGCTGATGATACATCGATAATTTTTAAAGTAGATAGAAAGGACAGTGAATTGGCGCATGTAAACTACGTATTGGATGTTGTTTCGAAATGGTTCTCTGCGAATAATTTGTTACTAAACGCGAAAAAGACGAAATGTTTAAAGTTCTCTTTGCCTAATGTTAGACATGTAGAGCCAAACATAATGCTCAATAGTAATAAACTCGATACAGACAAAGCGACGGTATTCCTAGGTATAGGCATAGACTCTAAGTTGCAGTGGGGTCCTTATATTGATGCTCTATCTGGAAAACTTAGTTCTGCTGCATATGCGGTTCGTAAAATTAGGCAATTAACGGATATAGCTACGGCTCGGTTAGTTTACTTTGCATACTTCCACAGCATAATGTCATATGGCATTTTGCTGTGGGGTTCTGCTGTGGATATAGATACTATTTTTATATTACAGAAGCGTGCGGTTCGCGCGATTTACGAGTTGGGTCCACGTGACTCGTTAAGGGATTTTTTTTAAGCAAGTTAATATATTAACTTTACCTTCTTTATATATTTATGAAAATATAATGCATGTTCGCAAAAACTTCCAAAAATTCAAAGTAAATAGTGACCATCATAACATTAACACTAGAAATAAGGATAGGATTGTTGTACCTAGGTATAGACTGACTAAAACGAATAAGTCCTTTATGGGCAACTGCGTACGTTTTTATAATAAAATTCCAAAGTGTATAACGGAGCTCACAGAAAGTAAATTCAAATTACGCGTTAAGAATGTTCTAATGAGAAAAGCATACTACACTGTTCGTAATTACATAGAAGACAAAGATGCTTGGAACATTCCACTTCTGCAAAGTAACCAACTGGTACATAAGAAACATAACATTGTAAAATCCCAAAAAATTGTAACAAAATCTCTAAAAAAAAATGCCCCTCAGTTTCTTGCCGTATCTTCTGAGTAGTGGTTCTTTTTCCGATACGGTGGTAGAGTCATTGTGATAATTTGACGTTCATAAGTGCGTCTGTGATGCCAAAATGATTAAAGAGATTTTGATTTTGATTTTGATTTTGAGTGAAAGAAGAAGTTTCAGGAGGGAATTTAATTTTTTGCACGATTTTGTACTGAGGGTGATAGACACCCACACCAACACAATCGGAAGATTTATGCTTGGATGCATCATGCCATCCATTCCATCTATTTTGAACAAAAGAATTAAAATGACAATTTGCATTGGGGTCTTTTTTATCAATTCCAGTACTGTAAATAATGTCAGGAGAATGGATCAGGCTTTCATAACTAACATTATAAATCGGTAGATTTGCGATTTTGTGCGTAGGTGCCTGCAAATTCACAAATCTTTTCCAGCTATTTATTAAACAAGGTGAAGATTTATGTAACCAATAGCCAGGTCTTGATGTAAAATGCTCTGATAATATTTGCAGTTTATGAAATATAGGGTGTTTGGAGAATCTAAGTGACCGGAAAATAAATTTATCGGAGAGGTATTGCCGACGTAAATGAAAAGAAGGATCAACACATTCTACCTGTAGAGCAATAATTGGACTAGATTTCATGGCTCCTGTTACAATTCTTAGAGCTTTGGCTTGAATGGCATCCAACTTCTTCAATCCGGCTATGCTACAAGGCTCCAACAAAAAAGAGCCATAATCTATGACGCTTCTTATCAGAGCGTTGTAGACAAGCCTTAAAGATGCAGGATGTGCACCCCACCAAACACCAGAGAGGCATCGAATAATGTTAAGTAGCCGTTCACATTTTGTGGCAACATAGTCACAATGAGGAAGAAATGTTAGTTTAGAATCCAAAACTAATCCTAAAAATTTTATCTCACTTTGTACAGGTATTGGTTCTTCGTTATACAAAATATTAACAGGCGGAAGATTGCGTGACCTAGAAAATAAGACCACATTACTTTTATTGACCGAAAGTTCAAGACCATTGTCATCCATCCATATTTTTAAGCTATTTAAAGCCGATGTCATGTGAGAACATGCATTGTCAATTGAACGATCAGAATAATACAATAGAAGGTCGTCTGCATATTGAAGGACATTTACGGAGCTGTTAATTGCATTTTCTAAGTCATAGGTATAAATATTATAAAGCAATGGGCTAATGACGGAGCCCTGAGGTGAACCTTTCCACACTATTCTGATTTCATTAGACTTATCTAGTTTAATTGACCTGCCATAGAGCATTTTAAGTATAAAGTTACAAAGCATAGAAGGAACATGTAACAATTGCAACTTTTCTTTTAGAATTGGTAAAATAACACTATCGTATGCAGAATTTACATCTAAAAATGTTGCAACAACAGATTTATTATGAGTGAAGGCTAGGCGAATATCCGTCACAAAAATGCTCAGGCTATCCAAAGTACTTCTGCCTCTACGGAAACCATACTGAGAGTTTGCAAGAAAGCCGTGAGATTCTACGAACGATTTTTGCAATTACTGAAGACAAAGCTATGGGGCGGTATGACTTTGGGGATGAAGGTAATTTATTAGGCTTCAATATTGGTATCACTATTTGAGATTTCCAAGAATGAGGAACCGTGCCAGGCATCATTACTGAGTTAATTAAATTGAGGAAATACGAAAGATAGTTATCTCCCATATTACATATAAATGAGTAAGGAATGCCGTCTTCACCAGGAGCAGAATCATGAAGATGGGAAAGTACCCCCTTCAGTTCCCTCATGGTAAAGATCGAGTTAAGATTAGGTTCTGTATCAGGAATTAATCGAGGAATCGGAATAAATAAAGACAGCGGAGATGGAGCAACAGATGCAGGTGCTAGGTGGTTTAAGTAAGAGTTGTTTAGAGAAGGAGGCATGGGACAATGATTAGTGTTACCTGATTTAAATCGTTTGCCATACAGTAGAGGGATGAGACATCGGAGAGATAGAATGACAAAATCTTCTCCAACCCTTAATTTTTTTATCTTTTAGTAACTTCTTGGTATCAATAATTAATTTAGAAACAATTTCAAAATTTGTAATAGACATGTCGTTATTATAATTCTTTTCAGCTTGTTTTCGTTTTTTAACATTGCTGTTAAAAAACAGTAGCAGAGTACAATCATTGTCCCACCAAGGTGGTGATGGAATTTGGCCCGATGCCGAATTCTTAAGAGGGAAAACTTGATCTGCGGCAGACAATATAACTTTTGCGAGGGCCTCGGAACAACTATTAATATTACTTTCAGAAATATTAGGAAGCTCAAAATATTTACTTTCCACGCACAATTTGAATTTATCCCAATCATCTCCTTTATCTTTAATTTTGTATTTCAGGCGAGGTTTATGAATAACGGAAAGAGACTTATTTGGAGAACTTATGATGATTGGAAAATGGTCACTACCGAAGGTGGATGAAAGAGTATACCATACAAGAAATCTTTGACATCAAATAAAGATTTTCATGAGTATGTTAGAAACTATTCCAAAATATTTAAAAAGGTCTGTATTCGTGCAAAATCTTTGTATATTAGTAGTAAAATTAAAAAATCAGATAATAAAATAAAAGCCGTCTGGAAAACCATTAACACGGAGACTGGCCAAACTAAGTCGAGGGATTCGGAATATAAGTTAATAGTTGAGAATAAACAAATCTCCAATGCAAAATGTGTTGCTAATGCTTTTGAAAATTTCTTCTCTAATATACCCCTGGACGTCACAAAAACACTTAACTCTAGTCCAGATGTAGAAGAAGCTTTTCTAAAAGATCACTTTCCACTAGATTTACCGGATTTTCAGTTCAGATATACTTCCACTATTGAAATTATTAAAACATTCAAAAGTCTCAATGCCAAAACCACTGAAGATTTGTGGGGCATATCAGTAAAGATGCTAGAATCATTAATAGAAGTTATTGCACCATATCTCGTGGCTATATTTAATATGTGTATTGACACAGGCTCATTTCCCGATTTAATGAAAAATAGTAAAATTACACCGATCTTCAAATCAGGTAGTAAAACTGATCCCTCGAATTACAGACCAGTCTCTGTGCTTCCGGCTCTGAGTAAGATATTTGAAAGACTTATTCTTAAACAACTTTTATCCCACTTCAACGAACACAAAATACTGAACGAGAGTCAGTTCGGTTTCACGAAATGCAGGTCAACATCAGATGCATGCAGGGTCGAACTAGTAACACATGTGCTTGAAGCTTGGGAGAGTTCACAGGATGCCATTGGTGTATTTTGTGATCTCTCCAAAGCTTTCGATTGTGTAGAGCACCGTACACTAATTCGTAAACTCTACCACTATGGGGTTCGTGGAACTGCTCTGAATCTTGTTGAGTCCTACTTAACCGATAGACAGCAAAAAGTTGGGGTAAATGGCGTAACATCTTCCGGATCCTTAGTCAGAATGGGGGTACCGCAGGGATCAATATTGGGGCCGTTTTTATTCTTGGCATATATAAATGATTTACCCTTTGTAGTTAAAGACCTTGCAGATATTGTTCTGTTCGCTGATGATACATCGATAATTTTTAAAGTAAATAGAAAGGACAGTGAATTGGCGCATGTGAACTACGTATTGGATGTTGTTTCGAAATGGTTCTCTGCGAATAATTTGTTACTAAACGCGAAAAAGACGAAATGTTTAAAGTTCTCTTTGCCTAATGTTAGACATGTAGAGCCAAACGTAATGCTCAATCGTAATAAACTCGATACAGACAAAGCGACGGTATTCCTAGGTATAGGCATAGACTCTAAGTTGCAGTGGGGTCCTCATATTGATGCTTTATCTGGAAAACTTAGTTCTGCTGCATATGCGGTTCGTAAAATTAGGCAATTAACGGATATAGCTACGGCTCGGTTAGTTTACTTTGCATACTTCCACAGCATAATGTCATATGGCATTTTGCTGTGGGGTTCTGCTGCGGATATAGATACTATTTTTATATTACAAAAGCGTGCGGTTCGCGCGATTTACGAGTTGGGTCCACGTGACTCGTTAAGGGATTTTTTTAAGCAAGTTAATATATTAACTTTACCTTCTTTATATATTTATGAAAATATAATGCATGTTCGCAAAAACTTCCAAAAATTCAAAGTAAATAGTGACCATCATAACATTAACACTAGAAATAAGGATAGGATTGTTGTACCTAGGTATAGACTAACTAAAACGAATAAGTCCTTTATGGGCAACTGCGTACGTTTTTATAATAAAATTCCAAAGTGTATAACGGAGCTCACAGAAAGTAAATTCAAATTACGCGTTAAGAATGTTCTAATGAGAAAAGCATACTACACTGTTCGTAATTACATAGAAGACAAAGATGCTTGGAACATTCCACTTCTGCAAAGTAACCAACTGGCACATAAGAAACATAACATTGTAAAATCCCAAAAAATTGTAACAAAATCTCTAAAAAAAAAAATGCCCCTCAGTTTCTTGCCGTATCTTCTGAGTAGTGGTTCTTTTTCCGATACGGTGGTAGAGTCATTGTGATAATTTGACGTTCATAAGTGCGTCTGTGATGCCAAAATGATTAAAGAGATTTTGATTTTGATTTTGATTTACCAAGATAGTTCTGACGCTAAATAAGGTGTACATATTGATAAATCTATAGCGCTAGTGCCCTCGTCAGGACTAGTGCGTCTGGTGGGACAACCAGTATTCAGCAAACACAAATTATTATTATCAATTATTTCTAATAGATATTCACCATGACAATTGGAAATAGAACTACCCCAAGATCGGTGATGACAATTAAAATCTCCTAAAATCATGAAAGGTTTTAGTATAAAAGTTTTCGTGAGTTTGATTCATTATAAATATTTAATAAAACGGCTAGGACTCACGTAGTTTGTCGAATTAGTCGACCTAGGTTTCGAGCATGTCCGATGCTCTTCATCAGGGGCGAGTTTACGCTGCGAGATCGCGGCGACCACTGGCGGTGTCGAGGCGAGATGCGCGGGCGGCCGCCCGCTCCGCACGACGCGAGGGGGGAGGTGGCGTCGGCGGCGCCTGCGGGGAGCGCCACGCGCCTCTCGCGCGCTGTCGTGCAGCACGGTGTGTGATGGAACTTTCGGCGACGACGCTGTCAGCGATGATGAAGAACTCGTGCCGACATTAGTGCGGTCGTCGTCGGCAACACGACAGCGCGCGAGAGGCGCGTGGCGCTCCCCGCAGGCGCCGCCGACGCCACCTCCCCCCTCGCGTCGTGCGGAGCGGGCGGCCGCCCGCGCATCTCGCCCCGACACCGCCAGTGGTCGCCGCGATCTCGCAGCGTAAACTCGCCCCTGATGAAGAGCATCGGACATGCTCGAAACCTAGGTCGACTAATTCGACAAACTACGTGAGTCCTAGCCGTTTTATTAAATATTTATCATGAAAGGTTTTGGGAGGACACATAGCAATGAACTTATTTCATTTAATATAATGGCAGAAGGCCGCGGAATATATACAGACACATAACATATGTTATTAACTGAAACAGCAACAATAGAATAGTTAGGATTATGTGGGGGAAGGGAAATAGTTTTAAAAGAATGAGATTTTTCAATGAGTATGGCAACACCGCCATACCCGTCTTGGCGATCCTCTCTGAGACATGAGTACCCCCTAATCCGAAATACTTACGGAATTAGGTTTTAACCATGTCTCAGAGAGGATGAAGATATTTGGTTTAAATTTATTAATTAGGTAAATAATATCGCTTTTTTTACTTACTAAGCTGCGGCAGTTCCATTGGACTACCTCGGCTTGATCCATATTGGACCGATAAATTTGTGATCGCTGCAATAACAGGGGCGACGTTGGACGGTTCAATAAGTTTAGACTGAGAAAGTAAATTAATAATGGCAATTATAATATCAGCAACAGATTGCTGTTCATTTACGTGAGAAACATTTTGTTTAAGTGCACATCCGTTGGAAGGAGATGGCCCATCCTTTATAAGTTCATAGTGGGCATGTCGGTCATACCCCTTGGAAGTTTTAGGAGCAGTCCAGGGTTTTTTGAAAACAGTTTTCTTGTATGAAACCGAAGAGCTTGTATTTGAAGGTTGAGAATGAACCGGTATAGAGTAATTCTGAGTCATGGGTTTATTATTTGTTATCTCTGCAAACGATCTAGAAACTGGGGGATGTAATTTCGAAGCCTCGAAATAGGAAATACAACTTTCAGCCATAGTTAACTTAATGTGTTTCTGTCGGGTAAATTCTGGGCAAGTTTTACTATTAGCAAAATGAGATCCTGAACATAAACAACAAGTAGCACAATCTTCTTCAATATTGCAAGTATCACCAGAGTGATCTTGACCACATTTGAAACAGCGCGGCTTAGACCTGCATTGACTCTTAGTATGTCCAAAACGGCAGCAATGGTAGCATTGGATTGTCGGGTAAGTGTATAGTTCTACTTGTAAAGCGTTATAGCACATAAAAATACGCTTAGGCAAAATCTGGCCATCAAAAGTAAAACCACAGTTTGTGATGGTTTCCATGTTGGCTCACCATTTATTGTCACTTTATAGTTAAGACGTCTGGCTCTGAGAATCTTACCACATCCAATTGGAACGTTGATATTTTCCATGACTTCTTCCGGGGTCCACTCGTTGGGTACTCCACGGACCAAGACCATGCGTGTCACATTAAAGGATGGTATAAATGCATTAAGGTTGTTCGAAGCTAGGCTAGCATGAGTGAGGAAAGAGTTAGCACTCAAATGGTTCGAGAAAGAAATCGAGATTCTATTTCGGCCAATACGTCTTAAACTACCATTCACAATATTTGCAATGGAATACCTACTTGTTTAAGAATTTTCCAAAAGCAATTGGATGGAGAGTTGTTCCATCATTTGGGTCAGTTTGTATTTTTTGAATATGAACAACATAAGGGGCATTATCTGTAGGCTCATATAAAACTCGGGCAACTGGGTTCGGTCGTGGAGAGTTAACCGTGTCATTCAAAACAACAGGGCTAGGGTTCGAACGTGGGGGGTTAACAATATTATTTGAAACTGCGGGACCTACATTCGGTTTTTCAACAATAGATTCAATCTCACAATGGCAGTCCGTAGGTTTCGGTTCACTATTATATTTCCTCCTTCGTTTGTTACAATGCTTACAGACCTTATAAGGACGGCTACGCTTAATTGCTCGGAAACTGATAGAGCTGTCCGTTTCCATACCAGATTCATTCGATAATATAGTAACATTACAACCAACCGGGGCACACTGCCCCCGGGGTCCGGAGGGTCATTCATCCTCGACGAAAAATTAACAAAAACGACTTACCAGTGGATTCTATACACAAATAAACAGAATATATACACTAAAAACTAAAATAACTACAAATTACTACTCAACTGATCACATTTACACAAAAAAAAATATATTTGAAAAATTTCAAATGAAAAAATACGACCGCCGCAAAAGAGGGTTTCCCGCGCTTTTTCTTATTAGAAGTTGTTTGCAGTTCGAAAATTGAGGATTAATTAAAAAAAACACAAATTTTACTAAAAAAAAAACATTTATTAATACGAAGTGTTACCCCCTCTGGCCCGAATAACGGCTTGACACCGGTTTTCCATAGACTCTGCCAAATGTTTGATAAAGTCTTGTGGGATAGCATCCCATTCCTCCTTGATGGCATTTTGTAGCTCCTGTATATTGACTGGAGCAACATTTCTGCTTCTAACTCTTCTTTTTAATTCGTCCCACATGTGCTCGATTGGATTAAGATCCGGGCTGCGAGCTGGCCACTCCATCACCGGAATACCGACCTCTTGTAAGTACTGTCGTACAACAACAGCGGTATGGGGTCTAGCATTATCATGCATAAAGAGGAAGTTCCCTCCAATGAAACCAGTAAATGGTACGACATGTTCCTGGAGAACTTCCTCTATATACCGCTGAGATGTTAGTCCTCTTGCTTGTCGTCCTCTATTGGCCCCAGCAATGAAGACAAGCTCAGTTTTGGCTTCGAGAGAGATACCTCCCCAGAACATACACGAACCACCGCCATATGAGACACGTTCCGTGATGCAACACTGGGAAAATCTCTCTGTAGGCCTTCTGTAGACCCTTCCTCGTCCATCATTGCCATGAAGACACATCCTGGACTCATCTGAGAACAGGACTGCTCTCCATTGGTCGACAGTCCAATGCACATGTTCCTGTGCAAATCGAAGACGAGCCTGGCGGTGAGCTGGCGTCAGTTTTGGGCCATTTGCTGGCCTATGCGCAGTCAAGCCACCTTCAGCAAGTCTTCTTCTGACCGTCCACCGACTAACTTCCACTTCACGCACCTCCTGGAGATGCTGTGCAAGTTCAACGGCAGTCAGACGACGATTTCTCAATGCCGTCGTTACAAGAAATCGGTTGTCGCGCTGTGTTGTAGCTCTGGCTCGACCAGATCCTCGTCGTCGCCCATAGCCACCAGTCTCCCGATAGCGCTGGTACACACGACGAACGGAATAACGGCTGATATTCAGTTGTCGAGCTACAGCACTCTGGTTCTGGCCTGCTTCAATTAAAGCAACGATTTGAGCGGCTTTTTCTGGAGTAGTATCCATTTTCTTCTGATGAATGCAGCTGTAGTCACTAGACGTCCTTTCAGGTTGAGAGTTGAAGTGCAAGTGACGACATTTCACTCAAAACATGCCTTTTTATACATGCAATTGGTCTCGCAAACTGCGGTGAGCTAAGCGAGCAATTTTGGGGTATTTTGTTGTCATTTCTTTTCGAGAGTACAGTAAACTCATCACCGCTTATATGGTATCATTAGATAGGTCTTGAAATAACCTTTAATTTCATATTAAAAAAATATTTTTTTTTTTATTTAAATAGAAATAAATAAAATTTTGCAAAAAATGTTGCTATGTGCGATTTCATTGCACCAGAGTGTATTATATACCTACTACCTGCGCCCCCGAGTTCACCCCCGATTTTCCAGAATAAAAGTACCTAGCCTATCTTCTTTACCAGCACCTAAAGAACCTACATATCAAATACAATCACAATTCGTTCAGTAGTATTTGCGTCATTAACAAACATATATTCATCCATCCATCCTAACAAACTGTCGCATTTATAACATTAGTAAGATAAGACTAGCGACCCGCCCCGGCTTCGCGCGGGTGCTTTGCTAATTGCTGTGGTGTCATTGTTTGACGACTATAAAATAACATAACATTTTTTATATACCTACAGGGCGTCCCAAGACTATGGGACATGAAGGGAAAGTACCTTAAATATCGTAGATAGGATATTTTACTGAAAGAAGACTATGTTATTTTTAAAAGTTAGTAATACTGCATTCAAAGATATTCCAAAAATTATTTGCTTCGCCTGGGAATCGAACCGACTTAAATGTGAAAAATAATCACCCGTATTTTTATGATGCCGATCGAAAGAATGAACTAAAAAAAATAAGACATCCCCGCAGAGTTTCTTGGTGCTATCTTCTCTAGCGGGCGTATTTCCGAAGCACTGGTAGAGTCAGTTTTCGCATTTCTTTTCAGCACTCAGACTTCAATTTGAGTATAGGAAAGAAATGGGTAAACATACTTACCTTTTTTTCAAAGTCATGTTAACATAAGTTACAATTTTTAACATTTTTTATTTGTATCATGTGTTTATGACCTTTAAAAGTGCACTTTTGTGCCTATTTAATAAATGATATTTGACTTTGACTTTGACTTTCTTAAGTAATATAGTATCTTAAGTCAAGTCAATCTTCCACCTCCCCTGGGGGGTGGTAGGGGTGGGTCTCGGGGTGGTCCCCTCTACCCTGGCATAAACGCGCGGGGGCTTCTACCCCCGGGGAACTGGCAGGCCGCTGGTGGCTGCTCCGCTAGTCGGTGTGCCTCTCAGCGGCTCTGTATTGGACCTTTTTTTTTTGGTGGTTGCTGTCGCCTCTGCCCTCTTCGTCTTCTTCTGGCGGCGGAAGAATGTCGCGGGGCAGGGCGCGTTTATGGGGTTTGTCGGGGGGTCTCGCGTGGAGGGGTGCGATGTCGTGCAGGTGGGGGTGTGGCCCGTTGTCGGCGCGGTCGTACATACGACGCGCCAGTTGGACCACGAACTCCCCCACCTTTTCCACCCCGACATCGCGGGCGATGACGTCATTTCTGACATATCGCCCCGCCCCCGTACACACGCGCAGGGCGACATTCTGTACGACCTGTAGCCGCCTCCGTTGGGTCTCCGAGCATAGTGAGTACCACGCCGGAGCCGCATACGTGAGGCGGGTGCGGATGTACGCCTTGTATACCCCTACTTTGGTCCGTAGGGGTAACTTAGAGGCCAGCACCGGACGGAGGAGCGCGCGAGCGGCCTTCGCTTGGCGGACGGCGTGGTCCACTTGCGGGCGCATCCTCAACGTCCGATCGATATGGACGCCAAGGTACCTCACGGTACTCTCCCACTTGACGTCCTTGCCTCTAAGTTGAAGTGGTGGTGGCAGGATGCGTTGTCCTCCGGTGAGTAGCGCGGCCGTCTTCCCCACGTTGACGGCCATCCGCCACTTGTCGAGCCACTCGGGTAGCAGCTCGAGGACTCTCTGCACCCTGTTCGCAGCGATGGTGGCCATTTTGGACGAGGCGAAATATGCGCTGTCGTCCGCGAACAGCGCCAGTGTGACGTCCCGTTCCCCCTCCCGGAGGTGCTCGCTCTCCAGGACCGGAATGTCGTCGGTGTAAAGCACGTAGAGAGCCGGTGACAGACAGCTCCCTTGGGGGACCCCAGCGTGGGTTGGCCTCTTCGTCGACGCGTGGCCCTCCACCGCGACGAAGAAGTCTCGCCGTTCTAGGAACGACGCCACGATTCTAGTGATGGCCGGTGGCGTCGTGGTCTGGGTGAGTTTCCACAGGAGCCCTTCGTGCCACACACGGTCGAATGCCTTCTCGATATCGAGGAAGACACCGACCGTGCGATGGCCCCTGTTCATCCCCTCGGCCAGGAGATGTATCACCCTTGTGAGCTGGAGCGTCGTGGAGTGCCTGGTGCGGAAGCCAAACTGCTCCTCTCTTGGAGTCAGGTGAGGCCTCAGCCTCCGCAACAACAGGCCCTCGAAGAGCTTCGACAGCATCGGCAGGAGCGTAATAGGTCGGTAACTGGCAGGCAATCGGCGGTCCTTCCCTGGCTTCGGGAGCACGATCACCTTGCCAGTCTTCCACTCTTTGGGGAAGTGTTGGGTGCGAAGGATACCGTTGAAGAGCCGAGCTAACGCTACCAGGCCCCTCGTGGGAAGTTGCTTCAGCATGACGTTGGTGATTCCGTCATGCCCCGGCGCTTTCTTCCCTGGTAACCTTCGCACGGCCCTCAGCACCTCTGCTGGGGAGATAAAGTCATTCCCCTCCAAGGGGGGTGGTGGCGAGGAGAGGAAAACGGCGACCGCTGCTTCCACCATCTGGTGGTGTGCCGGTACAGTAACAGCTGCATCCATGGGGACTGGGTGCAGCTGGAACTGGCCCTCCAGGTGGTCCGCCAGCAGCTCCGCGCGTTCCTCGGCTCGGTAACGGCGCTGGCCCGTGCCGTCCAGCAGCGGGCAGACCGCCACCTTGGCCTGGGTTAGGGTCCGGTTCAACTGGTACAGGCTGGCTTTCGTGGGGTCCTCTCCTATTTCTATAATTCGATCGTCCCACGATTCGCCACGCCACGCCTGTACCTCGCTTTTGAGTTTCTCCGCCAGCGCGTTGAGCTCTCTCTCTTCGCGGGGACAGCGGCTGTGTGCCCAGAGCTTCCGCAGACACCTCTTCTTCCTGTGCATCGCGCGCAGGCGGAGCGGCATCTGCTCCCTTCTCTGGGTCGGTGGGGCGGGCGTCGACGCCATCTCTTTGGCGGACTTGATGCGGTCTGTGATGGTAGTCGCGCATCTCTCCACATCCTCCGCCGTCGAGAATGGGCCGACCTCTACTTCCTGCAGCTGGGCCTGGAACTTGTCCCAGTTCACCCTCAAGCGCATCGGGCGGGGGGCCGTGAAGTCCGCCCCGATGGCGAGGGTGATGAGCACCGGGAGGTGCTGCTCGTCCAGGTCGTACAGCACCTCCAGGCTGACTGGACAGGTCAGGCCTTGGTGTGCTACGATGTCCAGGACGTCCGGCTGCCAGGTGGCATTGTTGGGTACATGCGTCGGGCTGTCCGGCCCAATCACGGTGTACCCATGGGTTTCGGCATCTTCGAGGAGCCGCCTCCCTACCGGCGTCACAAGTCTCGACCCCCACACCGTGTGCTTGGCGTTGAGGTCGGCCGCCAGGAGGGTCGGAGCGCGTCCTTCGAAGATGCGGCGCAGGTCTCGTGTGTCGAGGGTGGGCTGGGGGGGACGGTAGCCAGCAAAGAGTTTCACTTCTCTGCCGGCCATGCTCACTCTCACCCCCGTCGTCCGGATGTCGGAGAACTCCAGGTGCGCCAGGTCCTCATGGACTAGGTCTCCCCTCACCAGGGCGGCCGTTCCCCTGTAGGCCGTGCCCCGGGGGGAGACCTCGTCCCGCCGGTACGTGAGATAGTTGGGCACCCGGAGTTGTTGTGTAGGTTTTAATTTGGTCTCGCCCAGGAGGATGACGTGGACATCCTGGTCCTGAGCGAGAGTGCGAAGGGCGGAGACCTTGTCTCGGACGCCCCCGGGGTTCCAGTAGAGAATGCGCAGATTGGACCTATCCATAGAGATACCCGTTTATGGAGGCCAATCCGCGCATCGCCGCATCTCGGAGCTCGCCTCCGGCCGCGATGGTAGTGAGTAGATCCACCAGGATCCCCAGTATAGCATACATGGGGTCCCTGGCGGACAGCGTGTGGTTGTAGTAGGGCTGCTGCTGCGGCGCGGAGGGCGCGCCCATAAGGAAGCCGGGTGGAGGTGCCTGGAAGGCACGCTGCTGGTGATGCATCTGGGGAGCGTTGGACGCGCTCGATCCGGATGGCTGTTGATGCTGCAGCTGGTACGGTGCATAGTGCGCCGGACGCATTGCGTGCGGCGTGGGTGCCGGCCGTGACACGCGTGGTGGCTGCTCCGTGTGAGGAGTGGTAGCGGTCCGCGTGACAGGCACGAAGTGTCGTCGCGGGTCGGTACCGATAGGCTTTTGCAGCTCTGGGGCCCCTTGGGTTCTGGGGGCCCCCGGTGTTAGTCGTGGCTCATGCGCAGTGGCGGTGGTAATAGTGGCGGTGACGGTAGTGGCCGTCGGCGCTGGCAGCGCTGCGGTCGTGGAGGGCTCTTGCTGGGAGGCAGGGCCCTGAACTGATGTAGTTCCTTGGGGGAGGGGTGGGGCGGTATCCATGCACTCTGGGGCAGCCTGGTCCGCCTTGGACCGTGAACGCGTGCGGATGTTGTTGTGGCAGCGGGGTCGAGGCTGCGACGGGAGCGGGACGCTGTTCCCGCTTCTTTCTTCTGTTGCGTCCCTTCTTAGTTCGGGTAGCAGGGGGTGCTCCTCGTTGGGTTGCTGGGTTTACAGGAGGCTGCAGCGTTGGCCCTATTTGGTATACAGGCTGCGGTACAAGCCACGCCTGGGGCGGGGCGGTAGTCTTCGCCTGACGTTGTACGGCGGACCTCGCCTGGGGCGGGACGGTGGGTCGCGCCTGGGCCGGGGGGGCGCGTCTGCCCGGGCGATCCGACGATGGTACACGGAGGGCGCGTGGTTGGCGCTGGTTTCGTTGGTTGCGCTCAGCAGTCGGCAGGGGAGGGAGAGGGCCGGGCACTTGGATAAGTCGCCGCCGGGCCTCTCTCCTGTACACGGGGCAGCTGCGGCTGTTGGCTGTGTGTTGGCCCTGGCAGTTGGCGCAGGAGGGCTTCCCGCCCTCTGGCATGGTGCACGTGGAGGCAAAGTGCGGGCCTCCGCAGCGCACACACTTCGCTGGACGGTGGCAGTGCACTGACGAGTGTCCGAAACCCTGGCAGCGGTGGCACTGCGGCACCGTCGTGTGGCCTCTCCATGCCTCGATGGAGATGCCAGGCATGTTTAGGAGCTCGGTCACAGTGTACAGGCGTTCGAGCTCCGTCTTGGTCATGGGGTCTAGCTGTATGTGGTAGACCCCTGGGCGCGTGGTGCTGCGCGTCGGAATGGCGCGAGCTAAGGTTGCTGGGAAGTCCAGCGATTTTAGAAGGGCCACAATGTCCTCAGGTTCTGTGTCGACGGGGAGACCTCGAATTGCGGCCTTCTGGGGGCGTTCCGAAGCCACGCTGTAGCACCACCACGAGAGTTTTGTGTCAGTGCTCGCGGCCTCGGTGAGGTACCGTTGGACGGCACGAAACTCGTCTGCGGTCTGCGGCGTGAAGCGCACGCCTTTGTCGAAGGCGCGCGCGTTTGGTGGGTGGCCAAGTCGCTTACGCAACTCAGCGAAGTGTGCCGGCCACTTCGTCATGCACTCCACGATGATGGGCGGGTAGCCCTTGAGTGCATGGGTGGCCGGCGCCGGGGAGCGAGTCGCGGTCGGTGCTGCTGGGCGCGTCGGCGCCAGTGTTGGTGTTGGCGGGCGCGACGGCGGCGGTGACCTCAGTGCGGCCGCATAGGAGGCGGCGGCCTCCGGCGGGGGTGAAGGCGGTGAGGGGAAGGGTGCTGCATGCATCGGCACGGACTCAATCGCCGCGTATGAGGTCGATTGAGTATCAGTGTCACCGCGGTGCTCAACGCTGTCCGTGTATACGGATTCGGAGCTGTCCGCGGTAATGTTGGTCGGCAGGCCTTCTGATGACGAGGACGCGGCTGACGAAGAGGGCCTCGGTACAGTGGAGGCGGCCTTGGAGGTCGACGGTATCGGCGATGCGGTCGAGCCCGTTCGCGCCTTACCGGCCCAGACACGAATGGGCATTTGTGTCTGTACGGCGGGTGGCTGCGTTCGGGCAGCGGCCGGGTGTTGGGTTGCGGTCGGTTTGATGATGGCCGGTTGGGCGGCGGCCAGTTGGGCGGTGGCTGGTTGGGCGGCGGCTGGTGGGGCGTCTGCTGGATGGACGACGGCCGGTTGGGCGGCAGCCGATTGGGCGGCGGCAGACCACGATAGGGCGGCGGTCGGCCGTGTTTGTGTGGCGGCCGGCTGGGCTAGGGCGGAAGCCTGGGCGGGCGGCGTTGTGGTATGGGTGGTGCGAGCGCGTGTAGCGCGTGTGGCACGCTGCGGTAGAGGGTCTTGTGTTCCCGCCGGCCGCGTCTTAAAGACGGGCGTCGGGATCTTGGACGTCGGCGGTGGAGTCGGGGGAGAGACAGGCTTGACCTTGGCCTTTTTCTCTTCCCCCTGTGTTGCATCATCTGATGATGAGTTGCGTCGGCGGGGAGGCGCGATGCGCGTCTGCGCCAAGTGCGGGGTTGCGTCCCGTGGCGGAACATCAGTTCCGGGCGAGGCGAATCGCACTGCGGGGCCAGACGAGTGTGGCCTTGGTGCGCGACGCAGACCCAGGGCAGAAGCAGGCACGATCATGCTCTGCTCCGGGTAGAAGGGGTGACGGCGTACTACGCCTTGCTCAAGGGGGCCCTCGGGCTCCACGAGCGGGGAGTTGTGGTCTTCCGGCTTCTCAGCCATCTTATCACTTATGTCTTTGGCACACTGCCTATTCCCGACAGTAATAAACCTCGCTCAGTTCCAAAGTTGCTACACACCCCTGTGCGGACTGTCCAGCCGGGTGAGATCACTAGGTACTAGTGAAGGCCCAGCTAAATTACCGCAACCGGGTACGTGCACACAACAGCGGAAGAGACGAGAGCGGAGGAATAACTTGAAGGTACTCACGGTCGGAATCTACTGGTCTGTCGGTTTCCAATGAAACCACTAGTCAGTAGACTCTTCCCGCCGGCAAACACACTGCAATCCAACGGTTGTCGGGCGCAGTCACTACACAAGGCGAGGAAACGTCTCTTGCGCGTATTTACACTATGAGTGCTAAGGCACTGGGCACTAACACGTGTTTGCGGAACGAGGCCGGCGATTCTCGACGTCGCGTGACGGAGATGTCGCGGTCAACTCGCTATCACAAACTTCGCGGTAAGCGCGGGTGCGGTTGGCGGAGTTCGCGGTGGCGGGCGGGCGTGATGAGGAAGGAGTCTCAACGCAAGGCGGAGAATCGACTTACAAACACATCCGATCGCGGCGAAGGTCAACGCTAACTCTCTAGTATCTTAAAAGAAAGGAACAACGTGACATTAATCATTTTAATCAAATTAAAAACATACATGGAACTGCCAAAGTCAGTTGAGTATTTATTGTAAATTAATGTGAATGTGGAAATGTGATCCCTCTTGTCTTATGCAAATCGCCAATGTTTTAATAAGAACATTTTTAAATTTGCCTTCTGTATAAGGATGCATTCAAACAAACGCTCTCACAAGTTGTTCCACTGTCAAATTTAAGAACAACATTATTTTTCTTTTAAATTTGCCTTCTGTCTAGCTTACAGAGGATGCATACTAAGTTTTATCATTTTATCTGCACTTCCACCTATAATAAGGAAAACTGTGCCAGTAAGTCATTTATTAAGTGGGTACTTATTCTTGAATAATCAATGCTATCTATGGAATGATAATATCGCTAGGACGTCGTCGTCGGTAATAAATAATTTTCTTGAAATTTGAATCAAATATTTAACGTTATTCCTTTTTTTTAAGATACTATGTTACTTAAGAATAATTATTATTTTTTGTTCATTCTTTCGATTGGCATCATAAAAATACGGGTGATTATTTTTCACATTTAAGTCGGTTCGATTCCCAGGTGAAGCAAATAATTTTTGGAATATCTTTGAATGCAGTATTACTAACTTTTATATTACTAACATAAAACCTTTCAGTAAAATAGTTATCCTATCTACGATATTTAAGGTACTTTCCCTTCATGTCCCATAGTCTTGGGACGCTCTGTATAATACAACGAGGAGTAACGTATCGTGAATAGCATCGCAGCAATGATAGGGTAAACCGTACAGTGAATGAACAATGGACATGTTTTGTCTTGAAATAACAATATAAAACTTCTACAAAACATAGTATATATTTTTCGATTGACAACATTATTTTCTTATTATAGCAACATTTTCTTTATTTTATTATCTTTCACCTCAGAGTAATTGCTTTAGTCAAAGATTTAATAGCGCTCACTCAGAGGAATAACCTCAGAGACTCAGAGGAATAACACTATAGAAAACTTGTCAGTGTACCTAACACTTTCGGAAAGCGATAATTTTTTGACAGTATTTTTGGAGTGTTTACCATACCTATGGAAAATTCTCCCATTCGCTTAAAAGGAAATTTTATTAAAAGTTATTTCGAGTGATCATGTGTAATACCCGTGGAATATTAACCATTATGTGTTCATAAACGTGCACGAGCGTAGGCAAATGAAACAAAGCAGAGAAAGACATTGCTTTTTAAATTCTCCCAAAAAGTTCATGAAAAGCTTGAACAAAGTACCACCGCTTTATTGAAGCACTAGTACAATACGAAAGAAATCATTGTTATGTTTTCAAATGATCAAATAAAATCTACATAAGACGTGGCGGTATGGTCCTAGAGACTTTAGCCTACCAAATCAGGCGACCTTAAAAAAATAAATATCTGTCACTCTCATTCTGTCAGACTTGTCAATTGTCAGAGTCAGTTTCAACTCATGGTGGACTGCCAATGAGCAAAATAAGTAATATATTGACGTCCCTAAACAGTTTCTCTGTGATAGTAAGTTACTCTATGTGCGCCTACTTCTATCCCATAATCCTGGTCTATCTTCTGGTCTGACTGCACCAATACAAATAGTAGCTGACATGGTACCTGTGGATCACTAATCGAAAGTGCCATTATACGAAACGCGCTTGCCCTAGGAAGAAACACGACACATGAGAACACACACAGGAGAGAAACCACTTCAGTGCCATATATGTGTGTTATAGGAGATAATCATGAACACACACAAGAAAAAATCATATAAATGTATCCAAGCACGTGTTCTTAAACAACACATAAAAACACACACAAGACAGAAACCATATGAATGTGTAATGTGTGACTATAAATGTGTACGAGCAAGTTCTCTTAAACAACACATGAGAACACACACAAGAGAGAAACCATATGAATGTGATATGTGTGACTATAGATGTGTACAAGCAAGTGATCTTAAAAAACACATGAGAACACACACAGGAGAGAAACCATATGAATGTGATATGTGTGACTATAGATGTGTACAAGCAAGTGATCTTAAAAAACACATGAGAACACACACAGGAGAGAAACCATATGAATGTGTAATGTGTGACTATAAATGTGTACGAGCAAGTAATCATAAGCGACACATGAGAACACACACAGGAGAGAAACCATATGAATGTGATATGTGTGACTATAGATGTGTACAAGCAAGTGATCTTAAACAACACACGAGAACACACACAGGAGAGAAACCATATGAATGTGATATGTGTGACTATAAATGTGTATATGCAAGTAATCTTAAACGACACATGAGAACACACACAGGAGAGAAACCATATGAATGTGATATGTGTGGCTATAAATGTGTACAAGCAAGTTCTCTTAAACAACACAAGAGAACACACACAGGAGACAAACCATATGAATGTGATATGTGTGACTATAAATGTGTAGAAGCATGTAATCTTAAACGACACATGAGAACACACACAGGAGAGAAACAATATGAATGTGATATGTGTGGCTATGAATGTGTACAAGCAAGTTCTCTTAAACAACACACGAGAACACACACAGGAGAGAAACCATATGAATGTGATATGTGTGACTATAAATGTGTATATGCAAGTAATCTTAAACGACATATGAGAACACACACAGGAGAGAAACCATATGAATGTGATATGTGTGACTATAAATGTGCACAAGCAAGTTCTCTTAAAGTTCACATGAGAACACACACAGGAGAGAAACCATATGAATGTCATATGTGTGACTATAAATGTGTACAAGCAAGTTATCTTAAACAACACATGAGAACACACACAGGAGAGAAACCATATAAATGTGTTATGTGTGACTATAAATGTGTACGAGCAAGTATTCTTAAACAACACATGAGAACACACACAGGAGAGAAACCATATAAATGTGTTATGTGTGACTATAAATGTGTACGAGCAAGTATTCTTAAACAACACATGAGAAAACACAGAAGAGAAAACATACCAGTGTGATATGTGTGACCATATTAAAGTAAGAACCATATCAGCATTGTTAACTTTACCTTATTGCATAATATATTTCTAATTACTGGTAAATATTGTTAAATTGTGAGGTGTGGCGAGGAGCGTTTAAGCAAAAATACCAGTCGTGATCAGGGTAGATTTATTACTGAGGTAATAATGAACATGTAATTAGCAATACTATTGGCACACACACAATGTAATAAGTATATGACGGAAATACACACTATAATTGTCATATTGTTTATATTAAAATTATAACACCTGCTAATTTAAATCGCGCACGTAAACATATCCTACAACGTTCTGCCATTCCAACATTCTGCCGCCAAGCATTATTGTATTCGGTTTGAAGGGCATTGTAGCCAGCGAAATTACTGGGCATATGAGACTTAATATCTAATGTCTCAGGGTGATGAACGCAATGCAGTGCTACTCAGTGGTTTTTATGGTACATACTTGCTTGTCTAATCACTCAGTCCCGTAAAAAAAAAAGTCGTCGCCGTCTACCTGTGCCGAATGTACGGACAGTAGCGCCCCTCCGGCGACTAGCGGAATGTGAGGGAACCGAGAGAGACAAATACCTGCGCGCTACAGTCCTACAGAAACTAATAAGTTTTGTCTTGTTTGAGTTTCTTTTAACATTTTCAGAAAATTTTATTTGTCTTTTTAAAGTTTTTAAGTAGAACTTGTGTTTAGGAACTATGTATGTTGTGTTTATGTTGTTCGGCACCTACATGTAACTTTTATTATTAAAAATCAGTGATTGTTTCATTGAATGGTTAAAAACAATTATGATTTGTTTAATTTTGTCTGCTTTGTAGGTAAACTGGTTGATGAGAGACTAGGGTTTGCGGTTAAGACACCTCAACAGTTTAATAGTAATAATAAAGAATATTTTTACTTAATGGAGGAGGAGATGTAGAACAATTTGTAATTGTTAAGTTTTTATGCAATGCAAGGTGGTCTCTGGAACCCACACTAGGATAATCTGTGTCGTGGGTTGCAGTGTCTTCCATTTAATGTTATTACTTACATGTACATAGGTAAACTTATTAATACGATCCTAGCCAAATCTTAAAACTTAAAAGAGTAATAGCTGAAAGTTTTAATTACAACTTACAAATATCTCAAATTATACCTGTTGTATGAGTTAGTGTGTGTGAATTATAGGTGTGTGTGTGTGTGTGTGTGTGTGATGAGTGAGTACAAATTCTTGTGCAAATACTTTGTAGTACTTTGAGTAAGTGTTTGTTATCTATCACTATCTATACTATTATAAAAATGGAAGAGAGCCAATTCTGTACAATGAAGATATTTTTGCAAAACCAACAGGGATGGACTATTTAGAGGGTACTGAACTTCGATCATATATACCCCTAGATTCCGCGTAAGCGCGTCAAAAGTAACCAAACTAATCAGTGCTTACATTCATACTAAGCACTGTTTCGCCGTCAGTGTCGCGCCGATCGTCAAGCGGAACGATGCCTAAGTGCTCTATGAAAAGTTGCAAAAATAACACGCTTACAAAGAGAAAACAATATGGGATCTCTTATTTTCGGTAAGTTTTATACTTTTTACTAGTACTTACAGTGATTAACATTAAAAATAATCTAGTTATCGCCTCCAAATTAGTATTTAAAGAATTTTTTTCCTTTTATTTTTGCTTAGGAGTTGTCTCTTTCACACGCATAATAGCGTCTACACGCAAAACAAGGACAAATTAAGCCCGATTCAGAACAAGTGTTTGGAGTCGCCTTATTCTTTTATTTTTCTTGGACTGTAAACTGGAATTGGTTTTACATTTTTACAGATTTCCTCAAAATGAGATACAAAGAGATGACAGAAGTGGCGTTTAGTAATAAAAGAAGAAAGAAGTGACGACTATTTTAAGACTAGTGTGGTTTGCTCAGACCATTTTGCCGAATCTGACATGTATAATATACATAAAGTGTCATGTATACGCGTGACCAAAATGGTGGGACTTATATTTGGCTCAACGTATCAGTATTGCAATCCAAAGGGCAATACTGCCAGCATCTTGGGTACGCTGCCAACTGGTAGTGGGTTGGAGCATTTGAGTTATCTATAGGCCTTTAATGGTCTATGGGTTGTCCAATTGCTTCTCTTTGTAAGTAGTTAGTTTAGTCATATATTGTATTATATTTTGTATATATGTGATTATAGAAAAAAAGTAATAATTTACAATTCTATTTCTTGCCCTTAGATCCCTTTGCCATCTCTCGACTTTCACATGAGTATTAGCCCCTATATCAGACATTAATTTAAAACGGATTCATCGTATGATTACAAACTTTTACAAAAAATGGGCTAAACCAGGGTGAGTTAGCTAGTTCATTATTGTAGAGTAAATAGCAGTTACAAATTTCATCAAGAAAAAAATATTAATTATGTAAGCTATTAATTTCTAATACGAGAAAACAAGTAAACGACTCCATTGGATTCTATGTTCTGTCACAGTTTTGACAGTTGCAATAATAATAAAGTCGTATGGGACAAGTCATTTTGAGCGATAGCCTTGTGAAGATAAACTTGAATATCACTAGACGCCACCGCGGACGCAATAACTTTTTTTTGTTTTTGTTACGTCATTGATGAAAACTAAACCTTAGCTTACTGCAATAAGGTTGATCATTATTAAAATATTTAAATGATTTTGTGTCATTTTTGGTATTATTCTAAGGATGTCCCTACATCTGGTACATCTCAATAGGTAGGAAGGTATATCAAACGCAAGCCGTTTTCGTGCATTGTGTCATTAGGTAATGTTGCATCTAGGGTAGGTATATATGATCGAAGGTACTGAACATGAATCCACGGGTTTTAGAATGTTTTTCGGTTTGTTTATGATAATAATAATATGGGCTTCTTTGTCATTCACGCGGACGAACTCGAAGAAAGTAGAAGTCACGAGGAAAAGTCTTGTCGTATGTCAACTGAATTAGGTACCCCCCAATCAATATAAACCAACAAAACTATTAATAGGTACCTGCGTGACTTATAAGTCCCTAATAAATACATTTTGTTTATCCTATTGCTGTTGCTTTCTCTTCACAGATCCCAATTAAAACAAGCCACGACTGCCCTGAGTACCGCCAGCCGTATCAGTAGCATGACATCGCTCCTTCGAGCTCACTAATTTAATCACTAATCCTGAATGATACATACAGTTTTCAATTTAACAAGGTTATAAATTAGGTTACAAGTTACCAAGATACAGGCTCTGCCTAGTTTGGGATCCGCTGCAAACTGTTTCAATATACCGACTGATTCTATGATTCATTTAATATGTACGAATAAATGATACTTGGTGTTTTAAATAAAGTATATGACTGATGATTTTGCTCGTATCTTGTGTTCTTGTATATCCTCCGCCAGCGCCGACGCATCCATGGTTCTTGCCCCGTTTTTGACAACTTCTGTGGTGTAGTGGTTGCGCAAGTTGGCACTTAATTTGTAACGCTTCGATTTGAATGTAAAATTTTACAATATCTAATTTTCATCTGCAGTCATAGATAGATCCAGTAAGCAACGCAACACGAAGAAATCACATCGCATTTATCTCATCAATATATTATATACTACCTGCGCCCCCGAGTTCACCCCCGATTTTCCAGAATAAAAGTACCTAGCCTATCTTCCTTACCAGCACCTAAAGAACCTACATATCAAATACAATCACAATTCGTTCAGTAGTATTTGCGTCATTAACAAACATATATTCATCCATCCATCCTAACAAACTGTCGCATTAATAACGTTAGTACGATAAGACTAGCGACCCGCCCCGACTTCGCGCTGAGATACTATGTTACTTAAGAATAATTATTATTTTTTGTTCATTCTTTCGATTGGCATCATAAAAATACGAGTGATTATTTTTCACATTTAAGTCGGTTCGATTCCCAGGCGAAGCAAATAATTTTTGGAATATCTTTGAATGCAGTATTACTAACTTTTAAAAATAACATAAAATCATTCAGTAAAATATCCTATCTACGATATTTAAGGTACTTTCCTTTCATGTCCCATAGTCTTGGGACGCTCTGTATAATACAACGAGGAGTAACGTATCGTGAATAGCATCGCAGCAATGATAGGGTAAACCGTACAGTGAATGAACAATGGACATGTTTTGTCTTGAAATAACAATATAAAACTTCTACAAAACATAGTATATATTTTTCGATTGACAACATTATTTTCTTATTATAGCAACATTTTCTTTATTTTATTATCTTTCACCTCAGAGTAATTGCTTTAGTCAAAGATTTAATAGCGCTCACTCAGAGGAATAACCTCAGAGACTCAGAGGAATAACAATATAGAAAACTTGTCAGTGTACCTAACACTTTCGGAAAGCGATAATTTTTTGACAGTATTTTTGGAGTGTTTACCATACCTATGAAAAATTCTCTCATTCGCTTAAAAGGAAATTTTATTAAAAGTTATTTCGAGTGATCATGTGTAATACCCGTGGAATATTAACCATTATGTGTTCGTAAACGTGCACGAGCGTAGGCAAATGAAACAAAGCAGAGAAAAACATTGCTTTTTAAATTCTCCCAAAAAGTTCATGAAAAGCTTGAACAAAGTACCACCGCTTTATTGAAGCACTAGTACAATACGAAAGAAATCATTGTTATGTTTTCAAATGATCAAATAAAATCTACATAAGACGTGGCGGTATGGTCATAGAGACTTTAGCCTACCAAATCAGGCGACCTTAAAAAAATAAATATCTGTCACTCTCATTCTGTCAGACTTGTCAGTTGTCAGAGTCAGTTTCAACTTCAAGTCAAGTCAATCTTCCACCTCCCCTTGGGGGTGGTAGGGGTGGGTCTCGGGGTGGTCCCCTCTACCCTGGCGTAAACGCGCGGGGGCTTCTACCCCCGGGGAATTGGCAGGCCGCTGGTGGCTGCTTCGCTAGTCGGTGCGCCTCTTAGCGGCTCTGTGTTGGACCTTTTTTTTTTTTTTTGTGGTGATTGCTGTCGCCTCTGCCCTCTTCGTCTTCTTCTGGCGGCGGAAGAATGTCGCGGGGCAGGGCGCGTTTCTGGGGTTTGTCGGGGGGTCTCGCGTGGAGGGGTGCGATGTCGTGCAGGTGGTGGTGTGGCCCGTTGTCGGCGCGGTCGTACATACGACGCGCCAGACGGACCACGAACTCCCCCACCTTTTCCACCCCGACATCGCGGGCGATGACGTCATTTCTGACATATCGCCCCGCCTCCGTTGGGTCTCCGAGCATAGTGAGTACCACGCCGGAGCCGCATACGTGAGGCGGGTGCGGATGTACGCCTTATATACCCCTACTTTGGTCCGTAGGGGCAACTTAGAGGCCAGCACCGGACGGAGGAGCGCGCGAGCGGCCTTCGCTTGGCGGACGGCGTGGTCCACTTGCGGGCGCATCCTCAACGTCCGATCGATATGGACGCCAAGGTACCTCACGGTACTCTCCCACTTGACGTCCTCGCCTCTAAGTTGAAGTGGTGGTGGCAGGATGCGTTGTCCTCCGGTGAGTAGCGCGGCCGTCTTCCCCACGTTGACGGCCATCCGCCACTTGTCGAGCCACTCGGGTAGCAGCTCGAGGACTCTCTGCACCCTGTTCGCAGCGATGGTGGCCATTTTGGACGAGGCGAAATATGCGCTGTCGTCCGCGAACAGCGCCAGTGTGACGTCCCGTTCCCCCTCCCGGAAGTGCTCGCTCTCCAAGACCGGGATGTCGTCGGTGTAGAGCACGTAGAGAGCCGGTGACAGGCAGCTCCCTTGGGGGACCCCAGCGTGGGTTGGCCTCTTCGTCGACGCGTGGCCCTCCACCACGACGAAGAAGTCTCGCCGTTCTAGGAACGACGCCACGATTCTGGTGATGGCCGGTGGCGTCGTAGTCTGGGTGAGTTTCCACAGGAGCCCTTCGTGCCACACACGGTCGAATGCCTTCTCGATATCGAGGAAGACACCGACCGTGCGATGGCCCCTGTTCATCCCCTCGGCCAGGAGATGCATCACCCGTGTGAGCTGGAGCGTCGTGGAGTGCCTGGTGCGGAATCCGAACTGCTCCTCTCTTGGAGTCAGGTGAGGCTTCAGCCTCCGCAACAACAGGCCCTCGAAGAGCTTCGACAGCATCGGCAGGAGCGTAATAGGTCGATAACTGGCAGGCAATCGGCGGTCCTTCCCTGGCTTCGGGAGCACGATCACCTTGCCAGTCTTCCACTCTTTGGGGAAGTGTTGGGTGCGAAGGATACCTTTGAAGAGCCGAGCTAACGCTACCAGGCCCCTCGTGGGAAGTTGCTTCAGCATGACGTTGGTGATTCCGTCATGCCCCGGCGCTTTCTTCCCTGGTAACCTTCGCACGGCCCTCAGCACCTCTGCTGGGGAGATAAAGTCATTCCCCTCCAAGGGGGGTGGTGGCGAGGAGAGGAAAACGGCGACCGCTGCTTCCACCATCTGGTGGTGTGCCGGTACAGTAACAGCTGCATCCATGGGGACTGGGTGCAGCTGGAACTGGCCCTCCAGGTGGTCCGCCAGCAGCTCCGCGCGTTCCTCGGCTCGGTAACGGCGCTGGCCCGTGCCGTCCAGCAGCGGGCAGACCGCCACCTTGGCCTGGGTTAGGGTCCGGTTCAACTGGTACAGGCGCGTTCAGAAACCACCCAGTTAATGTAATTATTACCCTAACGCCGTTCAGAAATGACTCAGGTGAACTTTGACATTTACCCTGAGCCATTCAGAAAACCAATTGGGGAGAGTAAAAGTTCACCTGACAGGTGAAAATATTCACCGATATAAAAGCGGGTTACGATTCTCACCTGTCAGGAATTAGTTGTCAGTTGTCATTTTCCTTTACATTTTGCAATATTTTTGCATTGATATTTTTTATATAAAAATAAAATGAGCGATTCGTGTATTTGAAGCAAAATATATGGTAAACGATATTAGCCAAAATAACGCAGTTAAATCTGATAAACAAATGCGCGGGAAATCTCGGTCTTGAAAATGATTGGTTTTGATTGGCTGGCTTATTGCATTACTCGATGCCCGTTCAGAAAGGCGTTAGTTAATTTTTTACTTGGCATATCACTGAGATTAACTGACGAGTATTCACTCGTGAACATTTACCCATTTCTGAACGCGGCCATGGTGGACTGCCAAAGAGCAAAATAAGTAATATATTGACGTCCCTAAAGGGAGACTATATTGTACGACCATAATAATGTACGGCCAAAATTGCACAGCCGATATTGTACAGCCAATATTCCATGTCCATCGGATTTCAAATACTCGGCTGGTTTTTCCTGGACGGCAAATATTGCCCGTACAAACTCGGTCCGTGTCGATATTGCACGGCCATTATTGCACAGCCAATAATTCATGTAATGGCTTCCAAATGTCAGGGTGTGCAATCCAGTCTGTACATTATTGGATGCGAAATGCAGCCCGTGACGGTTGTGGTACACCCAGTATTGTACAGGCAATAATCCGAAGCCATCCATAGATAAAATTAGCATTTCTATAGCTGTCAACACGATGCCTCGTTTGTTTCAAGCGAGTCTTTGAAACACAGATTATTAAGGCTTTTTGGCGGGAAGTGAAAAGTGATACACATCGATTTTGTTTTATTTTCCAAACAAGTGTTATTGCGAGTGATCATATGTAATATCGAATATCTACCATAATGTGTTTCGTACACTTGCACGATTGTAAGCAAATGAAACAAAATAGGGAAAAACATTGCTTTTTATATTCTCCCAAAAAGTCCATGGAAGGCTTGAATAAAGTTCCACCACTTTATTGAAGCACTAAGAGAGGGTTCGGCTTGTTACTGATGATCCTCATAACAACGATATACGAAAGAAATTATTATAATTTTTACAAAAACGTGTTTGGCCCAGACCACCGTACCCGATTAAAAGTTGTTCATATTATTTGGACTACGCAAGTACGACCATGTCTCCGATTCCACACTAAGCTCAAGTGGCGTGATCATCAACAATTTTTTTCATACTTTAAATTCTCGTGCATTTGGGTCGTCACGTCGTCGTCAGCTGAATTCTTGCACATCACAGAAGTGATGAATAATCATAAGAATACGATTATTTTTTTACAGTAGTAGCCGTCCGCGTCATGCAGCGTTCTCACTTAGTGTTCTGAACAGTTCTGAGCAAGCAAACGTTCGTCCACGTGGTAATATTAATCACTTTAGCGAGTGAATATATAATATATATCTGGTGATAATCGCCGTCGCCCTACGGTTGCCGTTGCTCTTTAAAAGGTGCAAATATGTTTGCCAGTGAAAATTAAATTATTCATAAAATGTATATATTTCTGTGTCGTTTTACTTAAGTATCAGCGACCAAGCAGTAATGCGCAAGCATTACTGTGTTCCCGCTTGAAGGGCATTGTAGCCAGCGAAATTACTGGGCATTATGAGACTCAACTGCTAATTGTCTCAGGGTAACGAGCGCAGTACAGCGCCGCGCAGGATTTTGCAAAACAAAGTTCTGGGTGGTGCTGTTATTGTTATGGGCTGGCTTAATGCTTACCATCAGGCAAACGACCAGCTTGTCAAGTCATTCAGTTACATTCAAAAAAAATGTAAGCATCTCATTGTTTCACTATAATCATAAAATGTTCTTAGGTATGGGGCATTTGAATTGCCCCATTGCTTTTGGCTTGAATATATATTTTCATATATGGAATAATCTACTTTACCTACTTTTTGGTTTCATGAACATTCTCATAGATATGGAAATAGATATGGGGCTTTCCCATTTTTCACTAAGACAATATAATTTATTAACCTTTTTTTATTAAATTCAAACTTTTGTATTCTTTTTAATTTTGAATAGCTGGCATATTAAATTATAGTACTTAAATGAATTTTCATTCATGTGCCCCACTTCCCCCTACAACCTACCATACGCAAGATTTACACCCAGTTGCAGAAAAGAACTTAAAATTTAAAGACAACTATGTCATATTGTCAAACTTACAACTAATGTTGGATTAATTAGTATTCGCAGCATAAATATGCTGCTAAATGTATATTAGCATTAATCAAATTAATTTTAGTTGCAAAATTCGATTAATGCTATAATTCATCGCTTAGCACCTTCGAGTAGACAGCCAAATATTTATACTGCTGAATATTTTATCTGACCTTAGCACACTACTCCCCATCGCTTGGCACGCCACATGAATGCAAACTGCGGCGGCTGTCTACTAATGCTGTTGCGATTGCGAATTGACAGTGTTCCGACTCCGTGCGTCTCGTCTGCGCGATTTCTAAGGCAGATTTTAAAACCAATTTTGCTTGATGTTCTTTATAATGTAATTAACCAACTTCAAAAAAGGAGGAGGTTTTCTATTCAATTTTATTTTTGTATATTTTTTATGTTTGTTACCTCCGTCATTTATGAACCGATTTGGAAAATTATTTTTGCGTTGGCTTCAGTATAGCTACGAAGTGATTCCATATAAATTTTATCGATATTTGACCTTAAACTTTGAAGATACATTGAAGTCAGTTTTCATAAAATGTGCCTATACCTACTTGTTTATTTGTATGATGTTGTAATTAGGACTTTCATTTGAAAGTCCTAATTACAACATCATACAAATAATTCTGGTTGCTGGTTTAATTCTGGTATTTACCAGAGATGTATAATACCGGTAATAATACCGTTTTGGTCTCCACAAATACCAGGACCCCGAGATCCCGGTATTGAAAAAAAAAGTATACAAGACATATTTTTTTTTGTTATTAAAATATAACTGAAACCTGATCAACTACAAGAAAAGCTAAACATTATATCGACAGTGTATGAACAGTCATCACTGCTTTCGAGAAATGAATATGCTATCACGAGTACATCTGGGACTTATAGATGATGATGGTGAACCTGAAAAAGATTTAATAATGCTTCTAAGTTATGAAGACATATACACGTGCATACATATGAAAGAACATCAATCGCTATGCAGCTTAGAAAACCTATTTACGACACAAAGGTCGCTGGTCACCGAAACTATAAACAATAGGAACTTAACAGCGTGCCGGCTGAGAGTATCAAATTGCAATAACAACTGTTATCGGTAATTATAACATTGTGGCGCGTCGGTGGCATAGCGTGGGTTTCTGCCGGCCCAGTCTGAATTTGCCAGCACAAAAATATTAAATGAATATTATGCAATTGCACAAAAATAACTAGGTACTCTTTAACAAGGAATACAAATAAAACGTATCTATAGGCACCTACATAATCTAGGTATATGTCCTTATAAATTATAACAATAGGTTCTGTATTTGAATACAGAACAGTATTTGAATAAGGGTTGACCCTTATGTAAATCGATATGTTTGACCGTGATTTTCTAAAAACACACTAAAGCAATTTTCATGATTTTTAGAGCCACGTTCAAAGAGGAAAATCACCGCGTAGCGATCTTGGAAACTTTCATAAGCGTAGATAATTTTATAATTATTATTCATTATAATCTAATAAGGTACGCAAGTAGTGGGGCGAGCGCGAGGATTCAAAATCGTTAAGTACTCTTAGGTACGTACTATCATTCTAAAAAATAATAGGGGTTACATACTTACGTAGGAAAAATAACGCGAGCGGAGGGAGCGCAAAAATGTTTCACTCACATAGCTCAGACGCTGCCACATACAAGTAATATATCTATCCTATACATAAAACTGCATGCCATCATAATTATCCTTACTAAGTACAAACAAACTCTTTTGTAATCTGTTTCTGTAACTATTTTAATGTAACTATCTCTGGTTTAAGTGATGGACACAATTTTTTTATTACCAGTTTAAGAACATTGGTACCCAAACAATGAGACCTGTTTTGGCATATCAGTACCGGTACCGGTACCGGGGAGTAATGGTATGCCTGGTACGTCTGACTGAATGTCTATGATAGGTGATGATTTTTAACAAGCGGAGGATAATCATCGATAAACGAAAAAGTGTAAAAAAATCAAAAAACGCGGGAATGTTTTTATACCAGTAGCTGAGAAACCGAACAAAAAAAATGCGAACTTCCTGCCTGGAAAATGACACTCCATATGAACTCCATAGCTACATTATTTATTATTTTTTATCACTTCGCAAAATTATAAGAGATACGAAGAATAGAGAGGTAAATCGCGAAAAACGCTTAAATATTTACTACGCAGCTTAGATAAAAACAATATAGGTACCTACCTACGCAATGTTAGTTTAGCAAATTTTGATAAAATACATAAACACGGCAAAAACAAATACAGAAAATTACACTTACACAATTAAATGTACTACGTAGTTTAGAAACAGTTCTTATCGGTAGGTACGCTATGTGAGTTTTTTCGTTTTTATTAAAATTGTATTTTATTGTAAACTTGCGTCGCCCCGCGGTTTCTCAGGATAAAATTTTGCAAGAAAGGTTTTGCAAAGAATAAAAAGCTCAACCATTTGTTTCGTGTCTGGGTGTTGTGGGACCATAGATAATCATAGTTCCTGGTTCCCAAGATACAGGGAATCCTAGTTAGGAGCCAGGATCTTTGTATGTGATTGTTGGGCTTATTTGTTTATTTATAAAAAGTAGCCTATGACCCGGGACCTAAGTACAGTACCAAAGAACATATCAAATTTCATCAAAATCCATTCACTCGTTACGGAGCTATGTACCTAGATACTTGTTACTAGCAATAATTATTTTGTACTTATTACTTACTAGTAATTATTATTACAATTTGTAAATTATTCTGTGCTATGTACTCAGCCTGCCTGTCTCACTCCGCAAAGTACCTATACAAACCTACCAATACAAACTATGCCAACGCTGATATTGGAGAAAATGTCAGGCGCTAGCAAAAAGTGCCTATATTAACTTAAACATTGGTCTTTAAAATGAGTACAAAAATAAATCCTAGTACCTACTGTACATAACATTTGGATGTTTGAATAGTGACAGTATTTATTTATTATTTATTTGTTCAAAAAAAGAATAAGAATTGACAACCTATCATTATTTACACTTCCTAACGAAATATCGATAGGTAAGATATTCGAATACCTGCGCCAAAGAAAAAATACTACCCATTACCCTACGCTATGTCTTAGTGTAAGTAGATAGTTACTGATATTTTTGTATTAAATCGGTATTTATAAATATTTTTTTTATTATTTTATAAGTCTTAGTGTTCCGTTGCTGAGCTCCCAACACGGTATTTTCCACGCAGAAATTATGCCATGGGTATCACCAACCAGTGTAATTTTTAGTAGACCCCTCAATACATAACCTAGAGAACCTACTAATGCACGCTCAGTATTAAACCTACAAGTAGATAGGTATACCTATTAAGCTTTAAACGACTTTTTTATTTATTAAAGAATTTGAATGATAAATGTAATAAATTATAATAATCAATATACATAATGTACCTAATACCTATTTTTGTTATAATTTTAAATGTTATTATACTTAGTTTAATATTCAAATATTAGCATGTCTGCTTGCACACTGTATATTGCGCCTGTGGCTAAGGTTAAGAACTTAATCTATGTATTCTCGCAAATAAATAATTTGATTTGATTAGAAAAATCTCATAGAGCGAGTAACCTACACACAGATTAATATATAGTTACTCGGTAACTGATAAATCACAATCAGTAATCAGTCCCTATGAGATCTTTCATGCCTACTGTTATAATAGCCTACTTTTTCATGTCGCCGATCGCTGCGTGCGAGAATAAATCTAATGATTTACTAGATTGTGCCTAAACGTTTATACGTGAAGTTGTTATTGTGGCCTTGCAGCAAACGCAATGGCGCACAGCGCCGGCCGGTGTGGCGCCGGCGTGGCGGCCAGGGCACCGATACTATTAATTATTCTGTGCCCAGCCCTCCTACCCATATGTCCCTCAAGCGCCAATCGTATATCGTGTTGAGCTCAAATTAAGGTGTAGATTCACTGCGACAATGTCTTATGATGCCATATATTGTCTCATTAAGTTTATCTCAACTCGTAGTCATCGTATTTTGGTATAAATTAATGAGATTAATTCGATTTCTTGCCTAAATCGACCATAATTAGACCGTATCTCATTAGTCGCAGTGACGCTATACCTAAATTCGAGCTCAACACGATAAACGATTGGCGCTTGAGAGTCATATGGGTACGGGGGCTGGTCTGCCTAATTTGATCAACATATCATTACAAAATATTTAGGTAAATAGAAGAGCACTTTTTATTATTATTGCATCTATTATCTTAAAATTTTAAATAAGAAGTTACAAGTGTTTTATTTTTATACTAGCTTTCTCCCGCAACTTTGTCCTCGTGAATGACAAAGGAAGCCCAAATTCGTATTTTTACCAAGACCTCCACAGTATAAGAGAGCGCGTACTACGAAGAAGTCAAGCTGCATCTTCGTAGTAACCTAACCGATTTTGATGTAGCATACCCTATAATCTAAGTTGAAACTAATGCTACCAAACCCTAAAACCGCATTAGATTTCGTTCAGCAGTTTCTGATAAAATATCAGATTGAGATAAAATTCAATACACTGTGGCTTCGTGTTCAGTAGGTACCTACTCTCTAAATGATTGATCTCATTTGATTTTTCAAATATATTATTAATGTACAGAATAGGCTGTTAGAGTGAAGTAGACACTGAAAAAATCGCAGCAAATTCAAAAAATATGAGTATATCAACCCGGCAGTTAATAGGTTACTTGAAATGACCTAATTTAATACTTTGATATTCTTCACCATCATCAAAAGCCATAATAAGACAATATATATAAATGATATAGAATATAAATTTCCTAGGTCTAGATATAGATCTAGGCAAAGGTATGTATTTTTTCTGCCGCCAAGCAGTAATGTAACTGGCACGGGTACTGCAGTAAGCGCCATAACAACTTTTTCATGATTAAATTTATTATTTTCTCAATAACTTCTGCTACTTCCTTTTGATTTGCTAAAATAGAACAATTCGATATTAAATTATAATGCACATGCGATGATTGTTGAAGAAACCGCCTGTTTTTTTTTTAAATAGACCAAGTACGAAGATTTGCCAGTAGGAGCAAACACAACCTCGTGCTACCGACCTCGAAACTAAAAATCCATAGCTCAGGCCCAAACGTCATGGCAATAAAAATTTACAACAAAATTCCAGACAACATAAAAGTTGAAAACATCGAATCAATTTTCTTAAAAAAATTAAAACAATACCTAATTAACAAATGCTACTACAACTTACACGAATTTTTAATGACAAGTAATAAATCAGTATACTAATAAAATTTATTCTTTTTATGACTATAAAATACCAATGTTTATTTAATGGATTGGTCTGCTCACTCCTATTACTCCTATTGCCATACCCTGTCAGGGTCATATAAAATGTTAACTAACCTTTTCATAAGACCTCTTCAAATGTACATACATATATGATTGCAATAAACAATTGAGTATTGAGTATTGATTATTTTTCCTAATGTATAATAATAAACTATTAATATTATTCTGATGTCATAAAATAAGACAATATTATTAATAAAAGGGGACAAGAGTTGAGAGCCACAAAATATGTATTAAAGTATCAAAATATTTGGGCAGTACTATATATGCCGCCATCTTGTAAACATTAGGGAAATACCATACCCCGATTCCAGTTTTCCCTAATCTTTGGAAAAAAACATTGGGACTTAACTCAAGTAAATGCTTTTTTTTCGATTAAGAATTAATAAATCAATAAATTCAATAACAATGGTTTATTTTAAATTATTTATTTGATTATAAGTCGTTTCAGTTGTTTTTTTTTACATAATGTACATACAAAAAGATCGTATAGTAGTAAATTACATTGGAGTGAAACTAAGTCGATAAAAATAAAATAAATCAGTGCACTTAAACGTGAGAAACAATTTATTATTAACAAATATTTCATACCTTGGGATCCCTAATTTACTCCATTATGGAGCATAATGCCCGGAGGTGGAAACACTTTAGTGTGACCATGTAAAAAGTTAGAAAAAAATCGAGTGTCTACCTTCGTTAGACAGACTCTATAGTCTGTGCAAAAAGAGCACTGGCATAACCAAACGAGGCTTCGACTTTGACATAACAATGGATTCGGAATATTGGCTGTACAATACTGGCCGAACAAAATCTGTTCGTGACAATAAATGCCGTACCGTATTGCACAGCCTGATAATTCGTGTACATTGAAAAAATACTACTTTCGGCTGCGGATTATTGCCTGTGTAATAACGGCTGTACAAAATCGGCTCGGACTGTTATTTCGCATCCACTATTGTACGGCCTGGATTGCACGCTCCAACATTTGGAAGCCATGTACATGAATTATTGGGTGTGCAATACAGGCCGTACATTATTTAGCCTCCAAATATTGGCTGTACATTAACCGGACCCTCCCTAAACAGTTTCTCTGTGATAGTAAGTTACTCTATGTGTCTGTCTACGCCTACTTCTATCCTATAATCCTGGTCTATCTTCTGCTCTGACTGCATCAATACAAATAGTAGCTGACATGGTACCTGTGTATCACTAATCGAAAGTGCCATTATACGAAACGCGCTTGCCCTAGGAAGAAACACGACACATGAGAACACACACAGGAGAGAAACCACTTCAGTGCCATATATGTGTGTTATAGGAGATAATCATGAACACACACAAGAAAAAATCATATAAATGTATCCAAGCAAGTGTTCTTAAACAACACATAAAAACACACACAAGACAGAAACCATATGAATGTCATATGTGTGACTATAAATGTGTACATGCAAGTTATCTTAAACAACACATGAGAACGCACACAGGAGAGAAACCATATGAATGTGATATGTGTGACTATAAATGTGTACGAGCAAGTTCTCTTCAACAACACATGAGTACACACACAGGAGAGAAACCATATGAATGTGATATGTGTGACTATAAATGTGTACAAGCAAGTTCTCTTAAACAACACATGAGAACACACACAGGAGAGAAACCATATAAATGTGATATGTGTGACTATAAATGTGTACTAGTAAGTACTCTTAAACGACACATGAGAACACACACAGGAGAGAAACCATATGAATGTGATAAGTGTGGCTATAAATGTGTACAAGCAAGTAATCTTAATGTTCACATGAGAATACACACAGGAGAGAAACCATATGAATGTCATATGTGTGACCATAAATGTGTACAAGCAAGTTCTCTTAAACGACACATGAGAACACACACAGGAGAGAAACCATATGAATGTGATATGTGTGACTATAAATGTGCACAAGCAAGTTCTCTTAAAGTTCACATGAGAACACACACAGGAGAGAAACCATATGAATGTCATATGTGTGACTATAAATGTGTACATGCAAGTTATCTTAAACAACACATGAGAACGCACACAGGAGAGAAACCATATGAATGTCATGTGTGTGACTATAGATGTGTACAAGCAAGTTATCTTAAACAACACATGAGAACGCACACAGGAGAGAAACCATATGAATGTGATATGTGTGACTATAAATGTGCACAAGCAAGTTCTCTTAAAGTTCACATGAGAACACACACAGGAGAGAAACCATATGAATGTCATATGTGTGACTATAAATGTGTACATGCAAAAAATCTTAAACAACACATGAGAACGCACACAGGAGAGAAACCATATGAATGTCATATGTGTGACTATAAATGTGCACAAGCAAGTTCTCTTAAAGTTCACATGAGAACACACACTGGAGAGAAACCATATGAATGTCATATGTGTGACTATAAATGTGTACAAGCAAGTTATCTTAAACAACACATGAGAACGCACTCAGGAGAGAAACCATATGAATGTCATATGTGTGACTATAAATGTGTATATGCAAGTATTCTTAAACGACACATGAGAACACACACAGGAGAGAAACCATATGAATGTGATATGTGTGACTATAAATGTGCACAAGCAAATTCTCTTAAAGTTCACATGAGAACACACACAGGAGAGAAACCATATGAATGTCTTATGTGTGACTATAAATGTGTACATGCAAAATATCTTAAACAACACATGAGAACACACACAGGAGAGAAACCATATGAATGTGATATGTGTGACTATAAATGTGCACGAGCAAGTTATCTTAAACAACACATGAGAACACACACAGGAGAGAAACCATATGAATGTGATATGTGTGACTATAAATGTGTGCGAGCAAGTTCTCTTAAACAACACATGAGAACACACAGGAGAGAAACCATACCAGTGTGATATGTGTGACCATATATATACAAGTAAGAACCATATCAGCGTTGTTAACTTTACCTTATCGCATAATATATTTATTATTATAGGTAAATATTGTTAAATTTTGAGGTGTGGAGAGGAGCGATTAAGCAAAAATAAAAGTCACGATCAGAATAGATTTATTACTGATGTAATAATGAACATGTAATTAGTAATACCATTGACACACACACATAGTAATAAGTATATGTCGGAACTACACACTACAATTGTCATATTGTTTATATTAAAATTATAACACCTGCTTATTTAAATTGTGAATGTTAACATATATCCTACAACATTCTGCCATTCCTACATTCTGCCGCTAAGCAGTAGTGCGCGAGCATTACTGTATTCGGTTTGAAGGGCATTGTAGCCAGCGAAATTACTGGGCAAATGAGACTTAATATCTGATGTCTCAGGGTGATGAACGCAATGCAGTGCTACTCAGTGGTTTTTATGGTACGTACTTGCTTGTCTAATCACTGTCGCGTAAAAAAATAGTCGTCGCCGTCTACTCGTGCCGAAAGTACGGACAGTAGCGCCCCTCCTGCGACTAGTGTAATGTGAAAGAACCGAGAGAGGAATACCTGCGCGCTACAGTCCTACAGAAACTAATAAGTTATGTCTTGTTTGAGTTTCTTTTAACATTTTCAGACATTTTATTTGTCTTTTAAAGTTTTTAAGTAGAATTTGTGTTTAGGAACTATGTATGTTGTGTTTATGTTGTTCGGCGCCTACATGTAACTTTTATTATTAAAAATCAGTGATTGTTTCATTGAATGGTTAAAAAAAATTATGATTTGTTTAATTTTGTCTGCTTTGTAGGTAAACTGGTTGATGAGAGACTAGGGTTTGCGGTTAAGACACCTCAACAGTTTAATAGTAATAATAAAGAATATTTTTACTTAATCGAGGTGGAGATGTAGAACAATTTGTAATTGTTAAGTTTTTATGCAATGCAAGGTGGTCCCTGGAACCCACACTAGGATAATCTGTGTTGTGGGTTGCAGTGTCTTCCATTTAATGTTATTACCTACTTACATGTACATAGGTAAACTTATTAATACGATCCTAGCCAAATCTTAACACTTAAAAGAGTAATAGCTGAAAGTTTTAATTACAACTTACAAATATCTCAAATTATACCTGTTGTATGTGTTAGTGTGTGTGAATTATAGGTGTGTGTGTGTGTGTGTGTGTGTGTGTGATGAGTGAGTACAAATTCTTGTGCAAATACTTTGTAGTACTTTGAGTAAGTGTTTGTTATCTATCACTATCTATACTATTATAAAAATGGAAAAGAGCCAATTCTGTACAATGAAGATATTTTTGCAAAACCAACAGGGATGGACTATTTAGAGGGTACTGAACTTCGATCATATATACCCCTAGATTCCGCGTAAGCGCGTCAAAAGTAACCAAACTAATCAGTGCTTACATTCATACTAAGCACTGTTTCGCCGTCAGTGTCGCGCAGGCCCTGTCAACTTTGTTCGGCGCTTTTGCGGCAATACCTAATACCTACGGGGGCTACAAGTAATGATACCACTATAAAAAAAAAATATTTTTTTAGTCTAGCAATTTTTACCTTCAATGTCAACTAATGAGTGTTACTAACTAAGTGCACTTAAAAATACTATTTAGAAGAAATCCAATACACAGAGCCACCGCAACCAAAGAAATTTTTTGAGTAAGCATGACTGTAAAAACCTAGTCACTTCCAACTCAAATACCAATTTATAGCTTTAATTGAATGACTATGAGACATCTCACATAGCATTGTACAATGTACATCCAAGAAGAAATAAATTATAAATACTATGCACACACTTGTTGAGCTTAGGGCATACAGGCCATGCATCTTTGTCATTAACATATTCATTTATTGAGTAGTGTGCTTTTTTCATAAGGTTTAATGTGATTAATGATTCAAATCTACGTATCATTGGTAATTTGTTAATAACCTCAGGTAGTTTATTATGAAAGCATATACAGTTCCTTCTAGCTTCTAGTATACAAGTACCTAGTAAGCAAGCAAATTTCAAAATTGTAGATTTACAAAATAAGTTAAACTGAAACATTATTGTTGAATGTTTTGATAGTGTCTAATGTCATCACGTCCCATCTCACCTAAACTATTCTCAGCAGTTTTGGAAATGATATTCAGATACCTAGAATGGAATAACAATGGACGTAATATAAACGGTGAAACCTAAACCATCTGCGTTTTGCAGGTGATCTAATCTTGTTTTCCGAGTGTCCAAAAAGACTAGAGAAAATCCTACAGCAATTGTCTGATCAAAGCGCAAAAGTAGGGCTGTCGATGAACACGACTCAAACAAAAATAATGACTTATTCCTCACAGGCATGTAATATCATAGTAAAAATGGAGCAAATGGAATATGTAGAGAGTACATTTACTTAGGCCAATTAATATCAGTTAAGGAAACTATGCATAAAGATATCGATAGAAGAATAGCGAACACTTGAAATAGGTTTTGGTCTCTTAGTAAAGTTATGAAGAACAAAGATATGTCAATTAAAGAAAAAAGAAAAGTTTACAACATGTGCATTCTGCCGTGCTTGACCTATGGCTGCCAAAAATGGGCATTGACAGAACAAATGATGAATTTAATGAATAAAATAAATGTATTTTTTTTAATGTCATCACAATTGTGTATTTTGGACTGTAATTGAACAAGATAAATGCACCTACACGTATATATATATACTATAGTTAAGTATCATGAGAATATTCTCATGATACTTAACTATAGTAGCGAGCGCCCATTGCAGAATAAAAGTTACAGTGTTATTCCCTATTTCATTTAATTATTGACGTATATAAACAATTTTTTTTTTATTGTTAAATTAATGTTAACCTCATCGTATCACAGTAGATTTTTAAGGTCCAACAAAATAATGGCAACTTATTTCTGTTATGTCAAATGGTCAACCACCAAGTTGAAATGGCGAAAATAAAATGGCGAAACTCGTGCTGATTTTACTGTTTTTGCAATATTGCGAATTTGCGATCACTGTTTTATTTTCATTCAACGTAGAGTCGAACTGCTGCTCCTCCGTTTTTGTGTAACGCAGTGATTTTAATGTATAGTGAGATAGAGACTCCATTTTGAGAAAGTGACTCTTGTGTTGTATTTATTGTAGTTTTAAGAATTCCTTCCGAGACAGTGACTCTCTTTTAAGTTCATGTGCATTTGTGACAGACTCCGATCCTGTAAGCTTTCACTATTGTTAAAATGAAAGAAAATCAGAGGAAATGCTTTAAGTGCGGGCGTTCGGCTGTCGATGACCCGAACGTACATTTATACCGGTTTCCTAAACCTGGAACACGAAATACGATGCGGTATGTAAATCTCTTGATGATCACTTCAACTAAATGTGATTTTCCAAGTAGCAAACTTCATATTCTCTATTTTACAGTTGTGAATCATGGGCAAAATATTGTTTCCCTGATCGAGAAGCTTCAACAGAACTCCTACAGAAGTTACACACAGAGCATAGAATGCTTTGTGAAAAACATTTCCAAATACCATCTTTTATTGATTTTCCAACAAAAAAGTTGCACAGATATGCTGTGCCAGAGGATGATCCCATCCAGGTAATACTAGTTGTATTACCTACTATATAAAATACGTATCTATTTTTATTTAGTTACTAAAATTAATAATTTAAAAAATAATTATATAATTTTCATTACTTCAACCTAGACTCACTCAACATCTTAATGCACGAGTCTTAGAGTGTTTAAGTATGTGTTGATAAGAAATAACTTTATTTTTCAGAAAACAAATGCTTATGTACCTGGTACGATAGAATCAATACCGGGCCCCTCAAGACTATCTTTAAAAGATATTACATTTGACCGTCAGGCTACAAATTTAATTAAAACGCACAAAACATTGCCAAAGGCAAGTTCTTCAATGGAAGTTAAAGCTAGCCCATCACATACACAGACGATCGATTTGGTAAAGGAGCCTGAAAAGAAGACCACCAAAGAGAAATATTTACATAAAAAATGCAGAAAGTATATGAAAAAAATATGTCAAATGCGAAATCGCATACACAAATTAATAATAATAAGAGCGAGTGTGGCTCAGTGGGAGAACGTGCGACTTTCGCTCCAACGCACCCGAGTTCGAATCCCGCTGGTCTCGCACCACTGACTTTCTTAAGTTATGTGCGGATTTAACACTCGCTCTAAAAACGGTGAAGGAAAACATCGTGAGGAAACCGGCATGTCCAAGAATTTATCACAAAAATTCAAGGACATGTGACATCCACCAACCCGCACTGGGCCAGCGTGGTGGATTATGGCCCATACTCTCTCTATGAGAGAAGGCCCGTATCCCAGCAGTGGGAACGTGATGGGCTGATGATACACAAATTAAAAAATAATGATATTTTACAAAAACTAGACAGTCATAAAGCGGTGAAATGGCTAATGAAAAAAATTACACCTACGCTTGCTTTACTGCTGCAAGGAGAAATTAAAAATTTCAAAAGGAAATCCAAAGGAAGGAGGTATCATAATATTTTATGACGAATATTATCATTATCATTAAAGATACATTAAAACCATAAATAACTGTACTTTTGTATTTTTTATAGGTTGTACATCATTGCTTTGAAGCAGAAATTAATGTGTCAGCAACAGTCTGTGACATGGATGGGGTTAACAGAAGAGCTTTGGGAATATTGGGGGCTACTTCACAGAACCCCTGCATTGAAATGTATGATCGATCAATAACAACAATGTTTGATCCACCACATCTACTAAAATGTTTCAGAAATATACTTATGAAGTATGACATCAAATATTTAACGAATATTTCATCTGGTGACACTACTGGCACAGGTAAGAAATAAAAATCTCTATATTTAATGCAACTGCTGTATGTGTTTTCACATCTTGTAATTTGAAGTCTGCTCTGTAATAGAAATATCCTACCTATGGTAAATTGATACACTATATATATATATTATATATATATATATATATATATATAATTAATATTAACACTAAAAATATATATATATATATATATATATTTTTAGTGTTAATATTAATTCACAAATTATAAATTCGAAAGTAACTCTGTCTGTTATGTATTGTCATGACTAAAGTCGTGAAAAAGTAATATCTTTTAACTTATGATTAGAATCAAATTATTGTATACTAGCGGCCTGCCCCGACTTCGCACAATAATAATTCACAATAATTCACAAGTATGACTTGTGGACCAGCCATCACTATATCAACCAGCTCAACTCGTAAACTAAAAGGCTGTACCAATCTTGATAAAATTTGGCACAGATAGCATGGAAGAGGAAGAACGATATAGAATAATTTTTATCACAATTAAACATATGTATACCTTGTCAAACATTATAGAAATATTTACAATACATGAATGAATACTGGAAATATGCACATTCTTAACATCTGATAATTTCTGAATTTTAACTATTGTATTTTACTTGTTTACAGGCATCGCTAAATGGAGCTACATTCAGCAATTTTATGAGCTGGATAAAATAAACCCTAATTTTGTATTTGCTCCCTGCTTGCGGCAAGAACATTTAACTCCAAATTCTAAACAAAAAATGCGAGTTAATTTGGCTGCTCAAGTTTTGAGCAACTCTGTTGCTGTAGGAATGTATTGCAAAGTATCTCAAGGTAAATATGTGTCACTTATTTAACACTCGGTGTTAGCCCGCAAATTCGTACGCGTAGTGAAGTAATCTAACCTGTTCCCTAAAATTTTCCAGCCCACCCTAGTCCCTATCCTGCTCTCACTCCGCTCCTATCCCGATCCCGTCCCCGTCCTATACCTTTACTGTCCCGCTCCTGCTTTAGACCCACTCCTATTCAGATTACATCCCTCTAGTATCCCGTAACCGTCGCGCTCCTGTCTCGATCCCGTCCTATCTCATTGTAGCCTAGGACTCTACAAAACATTTTTTAGAAAACGACATGTCAATCCCATCCTTTAGTTCTCAAAGTCAGCAAAAAAACCAGTTTAAGTTGAACCTTGTGCACTTAGGGTTCAGTGTGTTCCGGGGTTGAATTTATAGTGGAAAAATATTTTTTTTCCTAAATTGCGTTATAACTTCAATATTTCTGGACTGATGTTGATGAAACATGATGTAGCGCCGGACTCCATAGAACATATTTTATAAAACTGCTTTTAAATTCTTGCCTTAGTTTCTTTTTATCCTGAACAGACATACAAAAAATTTAAAGACTGTAGTTTTTGGTACTATTGCTCCCCCTCTTAAAAAATAGATTTTCAAAAATATCTTCAACTAGCTTTTGCCCGCGACTTCGTTCGCTATATAGGCTATCAAATAATGGAAACCGCATTAAAATCCATTCGATAGTTTTCGAGTCTATAGAAGCTGAAAATGTAGAGATTTGCTTTTTCTGTCATAATTATAGCTCTTTTCATGTTAAGTTTCCGAGTTGTTTTTTAAGAGTTACTGAAAACGCTGAAATCTAGTTTTTGCCGTGGTATTTTTTTATGTAATTAAAACCTTACATGTATGTACTTCGCCCCCCATTTAATTCTTTAATTAATTCCCATTTATAGTTATATTATATAACACTTTATAATTAATTCCCATTTATAGTTTTCGAGTCTATAGGTAACAAACACTCAAACAAACAAACAAACAGACAAATATTCTAGAAATCATAGATTCGTGTTCAGTACCCTCTAAATAGTCCATCCCAGTTAGTTTTGCAAAAATATCTTCAATGTACAGAATTGGCTCTTTTCCATTTTTATAATAGTATAGATGTACAGTAGCCGCCCCATTACAGTTTTATAATAAATATACATTTCCCATCACATTCATCACAAGAAGAGACTGTTCAGTAAATGGTTGAGTAGGATAAGCTATATTAATTTAGCTGTTAATTAATATGTCATAAAGTTATGCAATTTTTTTTCTTCCAGGGGAATTACCAGCAGAAGCCATAGTTACGGCCGATCTAGTGGCAAATATGGACAGACTTTTTGATTGCGTGAACAGCAACAACCCAGACTTGAGAATAGGCAAACCTCATGCAACAAACCTAAGAGACACAACACCACACCTAGAGGTTTTTACGAAGATGAAAAAATTCTTCCAATCATTGGAGTTGATTAGAAGTCGAAGCAAGCCGCCATCTATAGAGGGCTGGGTCTGGACTATAAATGCTATAGAAATTTATTGGAAAAAATTGACTTCAAAGCATCCCACCGTACGTAGCTTAGCTACAAGAAGATTGCAACAAGACCCATTAGAAAATTTATTTGGCTGTATAAGAGGGCATTGTGGCTCCAACACCAACCCAACTGCAGGACAATTTATTGCGGGGCTGAAAACGGCAGTCCTAAGCAATTTGGCAAAGGTTGGAGCTCGGAGCGGGAACTGCGAAGAAGATGAGAGTGTCGCTATACTGGACGATTTTAAGATATTATTGAAACAAAATGAAAAATCAACAGTTGATTCATCACCGCTTGACCTCCTCAGTGGCTTAGAAAATGATGAAACCTGTTTTGACGAAAGTATAACAGAGGTCACTGGGGAAGTTCAGGCATGTGCCTACGTGTGTGGTTTTATTATAAAAAACTACAAAGTTGATTGTGATATTTGTAAACAAAATTTAACTTCTGACATAGTTGAGTTGGAACACAATTTTGTAGAAATGAAGGAGTATGATATGAAAAAAAGATTAATGTATGCTTCAAAAGAGCTTATTAGTTGTGTGGAATATTGTGCTACTGCTATAAACCAATACCTAGAAAGCCATGCACATGAAGAACAAATAAAACAAAAAATTATCCACTGCATAATGAGTAGCGATAATTATTTTGTTTTTTTGAAGTGCACTTCACATCATCGATATCTTAAGCAATATCTTGCAACAAGCACATTTTACATTTGTGTTAAGCGATTCTGCACTTTGAAAAACCAGAAATACATTGAGGAAGCATCAGCAATTGCTCTTAGAAAAAAGATTACTATTTTAAAACACACTTAAAATACCTTTTATGAAGTCATTCATATCTTTGATGTAATTTATTACAAATCTCAGGTAATTTTAATAAAAAATTCCTCAATGTACACCATATGTGTATATATTTATGTAGGTACAACTATTAGAGAGAATACCTACTGTACAGGTATCCATGTACTTTTTATTTGTGTCTGTTGTATTGTATCTCAGTAAATCAAAGACATTTTACTTACTAAGATAAAAATATAATTAATATCTTACATAGGAATTAATATTTACTAGGGACTTGGTAAATATTAGTAGAAATTGATTGATTTTGATTGATTTGTATAATGAAAATTGTTACGTATAATTTATGACGTTAACATATTTTAAATTTTATGTTAGATTTATGTTTGAATTGTATGTTAAAGTATTTTAAATTGTAAATTAGTAAGTACTGTTACTAGATTCTGTGATATTATGACTGGCTTGTAAGTGTCACTCATTTGTGTGATATGATATAGCATTAAGACTATTTAACAAGGCTATTTTGTTAAGTTTCATAACAGTGAAACTATAGAGGCTGTAAAGTATTTTGAATTTTTAAGAACTGTTACTAGATTCTGTGATATTATGACTGGCTTGTAAGTGTCACTCATTTGTGTGATATGATATAGCATTAAGACTAGTTAAAAAGGCTATTTTGTTATGTTTCATAACAGTGAAACTATAGAGGCTGTAAAGTATTTTGAATTGTAAATTTGTAAGTACTGTTACTAGATTCTATGATATTATGGCTTGTAAGTAACTCGTGTGTGATGTAGCATTAAGACTGTTTAACAAGGCTATTTTGTTGTAGGCTGTGAAGTATTTTATGACTTATAAAAATTGTAATCTAGTATAATATATAAAATTGTACTTTTCATTGATGTTTTCTTTTTGTAATACCTTTAGAAATCAGAACGTGGAATAAAACGTTTGAAATTCCCGCTAGTAGTAGGCAGCACATAGTTTTTGGGGGGCATTCAATAGATGGCGTGATTTTTTTTGTCCCTAAATTTTTTGTATGGAGTCGTTATTCTTCTCGCTAGAGTATATGTTCCTTGGTGTCGCGCCGATCGTCAAGCGGAACGATGCCTAAGTGCTCTATGAAAAGTTGCAAAAATAACACGCTTACAAAGAGAAAACAATATGGGATCTCTTATTTTCGGTAAGTTTTATACTTTTTACTAGTACTTACAGTGATTAACATTTAAAATAAACTAGTTATCGCCTCCAAATTAGTATTTAAAGAATTTTTTTCTTTTATTTTTGCTTAGGAGTTGTCTCTTTCACACGCATAATAGCGTCTACACGCAAAACAAGGACAAATTAAGCCCGATTCAGAACAAGTGTTTGGAGTCGCCTTATTCTTTTAGTTTTCTTGGACTGTAAACTGGAATTGGTTTTACATTTTTACAGATTTCCTCAAAATGAGATACAAAGAGATGACAGAAGTGGCGTTTAGTAATAAAAGAAGAAAGAAGTGACGACTATTTTAAGACTAGTGTGGTTTGCTCAGACCATTTTGCCGAATCTGACATGTATAATTTACATAAAGTGTCATGTATACGCGTGACCAAAATGCTGGGACTTATATTTGGCTCAACGTATCAGTATTGCAATCCAAAGGGCAATACTGCCAGTATCTTGGGTACGCTGCCAACTGGTAGTGGGTTGGAGCATTTGAGTTATCTATAGGCCTTTAATGGTCTATGGGTTGTGCAATTGCTTCTCTTTGTAAGTAGTTAGTTTAGTCATATATTGTATTATATTTTGTATATATGTGATTATAGAAAAAAAGTAATAATTTACAATTCTATTTCTTGCCCTTAGATCCCTTTGCCATCTCTCGACTTTCACATGAGTATTAGCCCCTATATCAGACATTAATTTAAAACGGATTCATCGTATGATTACAAACTTTTACAAAAAATGGGCTAAACCAGGGTGAGTTAGCTAGTTCATTATTGTAGAGTAAATAGCAGTTACAAATTTCATCAAGAAAAAAATATTAATTATGTAAGCTATTAATTTCTAATACGAGAAAACAAGTAAACGACTCCATTGGATTCTATGTTCTGTCACAGTTTTGACAGTTGCAATAATAATAAAGTCGTATGGGACAAGTCATTTTGAGCGATAGCCTTGTGAAGATAAACTTGAATATCACTAGACGCCACCGCGGACGCAATAACTTTTTTTTGTTTTTGTTACGTCATTGATGAAAACTAAACCTTAGCTTACTGCAATAAGGTTGATCATTATTAAAATATTTAAATGATTTTGTGTCATTTTTGGTATTATTCTAAGGATGTCCCTACATCTGGTACATCTCAATAGGTAGGAAGGTATATCAAACGCAAGCCGTTTTCGTGCATTGTGTCATTAGGTAATGTTGCATCTAGGGTAGGTATATATGATCGAAGGTACTGAACATGAATCCACGGGTTTTAGAATGTTTTTCGGTTTGTTTATGATAATAATAATATGGGCTTCTTTGTCATTCACGCGGACGAACTCGAAGAAAGTAGAAGTCACGAGGAAAAGTCTTGTCGTATGTCAACTGAATTAGGTACCCCCCAATCAATATAAACCAACAAAACTATTAATAGGTACCTGCGTGACTTATAAGTCCCTAATAAATACATTTTGTTTATCCTATTGCTGTTGCTTTCTCTTCACAGATCCCAATTAAAACAAGCCACGACTGCCCTGAGTACCGCCAGCCGTATCAGTAGCATGACATCGCTCCTTCGAGCTCACTAATTTAATCACTAATCCTGAATGATACATACAGTTTTCCATTTAACAAGGTTATAAATTAGGTTACAAGTTACCAAGATACAGGCTCTGCCTAGTTTGGGATCCGCTGCAAACTGTTTCAATATACCGACTGATTCAATGATTCATTTAATATGTACGAATAAATGATACTTGGTGTTTTAAATAAAGTATATGACTGATGATTTTGCTCGTATCTTGTGTTCTTGTATATCCTCCGCCAGCGCCGACGCATCCATGGTTCTTGCCCCGTTTTTGACAACTTCTGTGGTGTAGTGGTTGCGCAAGTTGGCACTTAATTTGTAACGCTTCGATTTGAATGTAAAATTTTACAATATCTAATTTTCATCTGCAGTCATAGATAGATCCAGTAAGCAACGCAACACGAAGAAATCACATCGCATTTATCTCATCAATATATTATATACTACCTGCGCCCCCGAGTTCACCCCCGATTTTCCAGAATAAAAGTACCTAGCCTATCTTCCTTACCAGCACCTAAAGAACCTACATATCAAATACAATCACAATTCGTTCAGTAGTATTTGCGTCATTAACAAACATATATTCATCCATCCATCCTAACAAACTGTCGCATTAATAACGTTAGTACGATAAGACTAGCGACCCGCCCCGACTTCGCGCTGAGATACTATGTTACTTAAGAATAATTATTATTTTATGTTCATTCTTTTGATTGGCATCATAAAAATACGAGTGATTATTTTTCACATTTAAGTCGGTTCGATTCCCAGGCGAAGCAAATAATTTTTGGAATATCTTTGAATGCAGTATTACTAACTTTTAAAAATAACATAAAATCATTGAGTAAAATATCCTATCTACGATATTTAAGGTACTTTCCTTTCATGTCCCATAGTCTTGGGACGCTCTGTATAATACAACGAGGAGTAACGTATCGTGAATAGCATCGCAGCAATGATAGGGTAAACCGTACAGTGAATGAACAATGGACATGTTTTGTCTTGAAATAACAATATAAAACTTCTACAAAACATAGTATATATTTTTCGATTGACAACATTATTTTCTTATTATAGCAACATTTTCTTTATTTTATTATCTTTCACCTCAGAGTAATTGCTTTAGTCAAAGATTTAATAGCGCTCACTCAGAGGAATAACCTCAGAGACTCAGAGGAATAACAATATACACTCGAGAGCAATGAATCCGGGTCACTTAAAGAATCCTAAAAATCTCGGAAACTAAAAATGCTAGGTTAATGCAATAAATTGTATTTAATAGACAATGTAATACTCCTTAAATGAAGGTATTAAAACTTCTTAGTTATTGTAAAGTTATATCATAAAAAAATCAAATTTGAAAAAGGGCCACTTTCGAAGATGGAACTACGAAATTACAGCATTTGGTTTTGCTTTTGTTTGTAATCTGTCATTTATGTGGGTACATAAACCATGTTGATAGTGCTCTATATTCATTATTCAAGCTGAAATTATGTCGCTTACGCCTGAAGAATGCACCAGAATACTTACAATGCTGGAAACCGGCCGGAGTCAGCGCGATACAGCCAGGACTGTCGGTGTGTCGCTGTCAACAGTACAAAGAGTTCTCCGACGTTACGAAGAAACTGGTTCTAACCTACGCAGACCAGGAACGGGCAGAACCAGGTGTACCACAGCACGAGAAGACCGATACTTGGTGAACACCATGCTTCGAAATCGCTTTCTCACAGGAACTGAACTCACCAATCAGTTTCGACGCCTCGGAGGAAGTAACCAAAGTGCATGGACAGTAAGACGTCGGCTTGCTGAATCTAACTTAAAACCCCTTAGACCTGCAAACGGCCCTAAACTGGAGCGTGGGCATCGTATTTCCAGACTAAGATATGCCCAGAGCCACGTAAATTGGAGTATTGAAGATTGGTCAAAAGTTATGTTCTCCGACGAATCAAAATTTATGCTCTACAAGCACGATGGAAGACACAGAGTGTATCGAAGACCAGGGGAAAGATTCAAGCAAGCATGCATCGAAGAAAAAGTAGCCTACGGTGGTGGGTCTGTACTTGTGTGGGCCGGAATTTCTTCTGAAAGTCGCACAGAGCTGGTGATCATAGAAAACGGCTCTTTAACTAGCGTAAGATATGTGGAAGAAATCCTCAATGATCACGTTGGTCCATTTATGGTCAATTTAGGTGAGGATGCTATATTTATGCATGACAATGCCCGACCTCATACAGGTAGGATTGTGAATGACTACCTTCAAGAGATGAACATTACTCGTATGGAGTGGCCAGCGCGCAGCCCGGATATCAACCCGATCGAGCATGCTTGGGACGAGCTAGGCAGATGCGTAAAACAACGAAACCCTCCCCCAATCACGCTTCGTGAGCTCAAAATTGCTCTCACAGAGGAATGGGAGAATATTCCCCAAAATCGTATAAGGAACTTGGTGTACAGCATGCCAAACCGCGTAAACGCAGTAATGGAAGCACGAGGAGGCAATACGAAGTATTAAAATTCAAGAAAATCGTAATAAAGTTCAAAAATTTCATGTTTCCTATTTTTGTTTTAAGGAGAGATCAGCAGTTTTTTTCTTTATGTAATTTTGTGTTAATAAAATGTATGGTGACTCATATTTTTTTTACTTTCATTTAAGGAGTATTACATTGTCTATTAAATACAATTTATTGCATTAACCTATCATTTTTAGTTTCCGAGATTTTTAACATTCTTTAAGTGACCCGGATTCATTGCTCTCGAGTGTATTACTAAATTTAGTCTAAGAATCTTTGTGGTATTTTAACAACTCTACCATGTCTAGTAGTCGCAGAAGGCGGCTGGGTTGAATCAGCTAGGTCTGAGTTCAAAATTGCATCTGGACTAAAATCCCTACTGCATGCATTAGTCTCAGGCTTACCTCTGTCGGTAGTTGCTCTGTGCCACTCATCCGTGACTGTAGTCAACTCTAATGGATAGAGTCTCTGTATAGCTCTCAACCACTCACCAGTAGCTGTCTGGACCCTCGCGACTCTGCTATGACCATCAGTACCTGTCAAAAGTTCTTTTATAATACCTAATGGCCAATATAGCCGACTAGATTCAGTTTCAATGAGAACAATATCATTTACTTTAGGGAAATTTTGTTTACACCTGTCTTTACTACAAATTAAACCAAGATATTCGTTTCTAAAACGTTGTCGAAAGTCTGCACGCAATTTCTGTAAATACTGAAAGCGTATGTTTAGGTTTCTAGAATCTACTTGATCTATGTCAGGTGTTTCAGTAGATGGTAAAACATGTAAAAACATCATTGGTGTGAGTGGTTTCAAAGAATCATCTGTTGTTGCTACATATGTCAAGGGGCGGCTATTTATGACTGCTTCACAGTCACAAAGTAGAGTAGATAACTCTATCCAGGTCACCGACTCCTTACCTAAAATTCTACGCAACATATCTTTCACTACCTTAATAAGTCTTTCCCACCATCCTCCCCACCACGGAGCTCGAGGTCGCAGCTTCCACCTCTGTCCAATTTACTTCCTTCAACAGATTTGAAGAACCCTGAAAATTACCACCATGATCGGTATAGATGACATTAACACGACCTCTTCTAGCTATAAAACGACGTAGAGCCATGAGAAAGCTATTTGTAGACAGTGACTCCACCAGTTCCAGATGAACTGCCCTGTATGTAGCACATGTGAATAGTACTATCCAGCATTTCCCTTGGTCTCGAAGATATAGAGGTCCGGCAAGATCAATTCCGGTTACCTGGAAGACTGCTGTTGCTTCTATTCTATCTGCAGGCAACGGAGCTTCGGGAACTGCATAATGCTTACTCTTGTCCCTCTTACATATGACGCATCGCGACACGATACTTTTGGTGAGACGTCTTATGTTCAAAATCCAGAAACCATTTCTGATATTTGACAATAAGAGCTGTGTCCCTGCATGATTAAGTTTTTCGTGTCTCTGTCGTACAAGCCGTTGAACTATTTCATTCCTTCCAGGCAACAGTACCGGACTCACGAAATCCTTATCTTCTTGACTCAACTCTAGTCTCGTCTTTACTCTTAAGATTCCTTCGTCATCTATTTTAGTATTTAAACTCTTTGGTATATTCTCTTGAGTAAAGTTCTCTTTCTGTAACAATTTAATTAGTGACTTCTCTGCATTTATATACTCATCATTTGTTATATCCTGCTTACATCTTACATTTTTATTTCTCACTTTAAAACTCCAGCGTAACATCCATGCAACTAGTCGAACTATCCGATTATATTTTGAAAAATGCATTAACTTTTGACTGAATGGTTCTATTGTGACCTCGGTATTCACCATAACCTTGTGACTTATTTCTGCCTGCACCATCTCTTCATTGCAATCTTCTTGGTTAGACTTTGGCCAGTCCTCAATATTGTACCATAGCCAAGCTGGGCCTTCCCACCATTTGCTTTCTAATAACTTCTTTGCATTGCATCCTCGTGATGGAAGGTCAGCATGATTGAATTCTCCAGGAAGATGGTGCCAATCATTGTAGTTGGTGGTTGTGCATATTTCCTTGACTCTATTAGACACAAATGGTTTCCATTGTGTTTGTCTTTTGATCCATGCTAACACCACAGTCGAATCAGTCCAAAAATAAACCTTATAGTTCTTACATTGTGCCAATAAGCCAGACTCCATAATCTCTTTGTATAGCCGAGATGCGACTAGCGCGCCCATAAGCTCTAATCTAGGTAGCGTCATTTTCCTGTTGGCGGGAGCAACTCTACTCTTGGCCAAAATGAGCTGTACATGTACCTCTTTTTTTTGTTGTGTTCTCAAAAATGAACAGCCTGCAAATGACGCCTGACTCGCGTCACAAAATATATGTAGACTGGTCTCACATTCCTCAATAGGTACAGTAGATATGCGTCTCGGGAAACGACACTGGTTTATCAAATGTGCTGATTTTAGCCAATTCTTAAATTCCTGAGCCAAATCTTTAGGTAATTCTTGGTCCCAGTCTACATTCTGTTCCCAGGCCTTTTGCATTATAAGTTTAGGTATCAATGTTGCTGCGCAGGCGAATCCCAATGGGTCAAAAACATGCTGAGTCACTGAGATGACATACCGCTTTGTTATTTTCTCTGGTACTGTCTCATTTATATTTACATTACAGCGGAGATCATCTTGTAACGTATCCCAAATCATTCCAAGCACTGGAACTGCAATTGTGTCATCAATTCTTTGAGGAGCTGTCACCCATCCACGTAGATCAAACATACCCTCTGCCAGAATGGCTTTTGATTCTGTTGACTTCAATTTCTTTGTAGTCGACTCCAGCCTTTTGCATGCAACTTCATAATTTGTGTTGAGCTCCGGACACCCTTCCTTCCACAGCAGCGAGACTTCATAACGGCCTTGCACGTTCACTGAAATGTTATTGTTAAACACATTTAAAATCTCTGTTTCAGTTTCCTTCTTACACTGCTTTTCATATGGGTCTTGAATTCCTAATAGCTCCACACTCCACAAATCAGAAAGATTTGTTTTTGAAAAGCATGAAACACTTATAGTGTTGACTGTACTTTGTACTTGTATTGGGCCCTGTAATGTCCATCCTAAATTGGTGTTAACAGCCATCAGGTTGTTATCTACACGTACCAATTCATTTGTAATGATGGACCCTAGGTAGTCAGACCCAATCAAGAGACTTATTTCAGTGTCTGCAAAGTTTATATCACTGATCTTAATATTCAAGTCTCGCAGTTTCTTAATAAGGTTCACATTCTTAATTGTTGGAAGGTGTCCACACAAATCAGTCTGCTGTAATGCAATGATCCTTGTAGAAAATGAGTTGTCAAGACTACTCACCAATAATTCAAAGCTCTTAAATACCTCAGCAGGCTGCTCAACACCTCCAAATAACATGTGACCTATTTTTTCTGTGCCAGTCGGCTGCAATCCCAATTTCTTGGTGACTGCAGCGGTAACGTACGACCGCTGTGACCCGCTGTCCAACAATGCCCTCACCTTCTTAACCTTCCCATTATAGGTGATGTTCACAATCAGCGTCTGTAATAAAGTCGTAGTATTATTTCTGGCACAAAGAAGAACATTTTTAGATGCCCCACTTTCCTTCTTATTATGCACTTCAGGGCACACAACCACAAGATGTCGTTTTTCACAACAAATACACTTAACAAAAGATTTACATTTATTAGCCATGTGACCTTTCCTAAGACATATGTAGCAACAACCCTTATCCCTAATTGCCTCCTTCTTTTCCTCCAGAGACATTTATTGGCTTTATTACATTCAAAAATATTATGGCCACTTTTATCACAAAAAATACATTTATGCAATTCCTTACCAGATTCCTTAGATTTTAAATTGGACACCAATGCTGCCGCTGTCGGAATGCTGTTCACTGGCTCTCTGTGAAATGAGGGGTTAGTGGTTGCACAGTTAAAATCAGACCTAGCTAATCTGATACGTTCCTCAGTTTCAACTTCACATTTTAAAAAATTCAATAATTTTGCCAGCTGGTCGGACGAGTGGTCAACATTCGATCTATTCCAAGCTACGAGTATTGTCTCTGGAATAGCTGATTCCACCAGAGGATACAAAATTGTTTCATATTTATGTTTGACTATTCCTAACGTTTCCAATGATAACAAATAGGTTGATAATTTATCATAAAGTGACTTAACAGATACCTGATTTTTATTATGATTTAATACAAGTCCTAGTAGTTGTCTTACGTAAACTTGAATAAGCAGATCTTCGCGTCCAAATCGGGCTTGCAGTTGTTCAATTGCTTTTTCATAGTTGTCCGCAGACGGAGGGTAGCTTTCCACGAGACTTCGGGCATTGCTGCTTTCCTTCATGGCTTGTATCAAATATTGGAATTTGTCTTCACCAGTGAGTGACTGGTCTTCGTGCACCTTACGGAATTGTCCCCAAAATCCAAGCCAACTCATGAGTTGGTCGTCGAACTGTTTGAACACGATCTGGGGCAGATGGTAATTTCGAACTGGTTTTGGTTCGTCAGACGGTTTTATAGAAATTTTCGACGACATGCCGGCTTGTATTTGGCTCCGAATTTTACACCACCGATATTTGTACTTATCTGCATTGTCAACTTCTTCTTCGTACTCCTCTTCTTTGAAATTGTCCGATTCTAAAATGCGGTCTTGTAGAATTTTGTCCAAGGCTTCCAATCTACTCATTTTTTCTCGTAGAAATTCCATATCTATTGTTGCATTTGTGTAATCTTTTTTCTCCATGTGTGTCTCCACTGATAGTGCCGTTCTGTTGAAGATCCTTCTAACTTGATCACGTTCTCGAATTTCCTTAAGTGCCGACGCAGCCATATTGTCTTGATGTCCACGTAACCACGTTTTATTGGAGTATTAATAAATCTTCAGATTTTCTTAGTATAATACTCCCAATTATATCATCAAGACGCCACGAACGGATATAATTCGAGCCGCATTTGTCACGGTCGCCATTTGTTACGAAAACACCATTCTTTGGTATTAATATTTTTATTGCTACAAAATTACAAGGATCAACAACTTGCTCGAACACGCCATTTTTTTCGAGAGCTCTACAGAGCGTTCTTCCACAGACAATAATCATAATTCTATAAAGCGCCGGAAGGGCATAGATAAAAACATTAACAAATCCACGACACAAATATCCTGAAAGGGCCGCTGCAAGGGAGGCTAAGAAAAAATTAAAACAAACACAATACTAAGATCTACTTGCCTAAAATGCTGCGGCGACCTACCGATCAATTATGTACCTATATAACTATTATATATTATGAATCGATTATACTATTTGCTAAATATAAAAATTAATCATTCTAATTTTAGGTCTTTCTTGCCGCCGCAGTGCAGGTCGACTCTCACGCCATGCCGCCCTTAATGACGTCATTCGTCGGGCACTTGCTACCGTTCACGTGCCGGCTGTTTTAGAGCCGAATGGTATTTCTCGTGACGATGGCAAGGGGCCCGACGGCATGACGTTAATTCCTTGGTGCCGTGGAAGACCGTTGGTGTGGGACGCCACTTGTGCCGATACACTAGCACCGTCCCACCTCAACGGCACTTCAAGGGTGGCAGGAGCGGCGGCAGAAGCAGCAGAGAGCCTCAAGCGGAGGAAATATGCATCACTCGGTGAGGGATACATATTTCTTCCGTTTGGGGTTGAAACTATGGGGCCTTGGGGGGCGAACGCGCGGCTTCTGTTTAAAGAGCTGGCCAGACGCCTCATAAAAACAACTGGTGACCAAAGAGCTGGCGCTTACCTCGGCCAACGAATTAGTCTGGCCATTCAACGAGGTAACGTTGCCAGCTTTTTGGGCACCCTGCCCGCAGACGGTGACCTAAATTCTGTGTTTTATATTTAATTTCATTTTTTAATTTTGTTGTAGGTTAGTTTAGTTTTTATCATTCTATATGTTTGTACATAATTGTTAATTGGTTCTGTAAATAAAAGTAAAACAAACATAAAAAAAAAAACATTCTAATGATAATTAATTATAGAATAATGTCAATTCCAGTAATAGTAATTACCTATCTTTAATTCTCACCTCTGTTGATTTTCTTAACTATTGTTTACGAAATAGTTATGTAAATATACAGCATACCTAAATGTATTCTCGTCACACCTACCTACAATTATGTTGTAGGCATTTAGATTTGTTAAGAGATATATCTTATAATGTGATTGAAACTTAAATACTTTTCTGGGCTATCTATTCTTGTTACAGAATTATTATTTTATGTTTCTAAATTTATCTTATTATCTTTCTAATTGTTGGCAATACTCACCTATTATCTATTTTAATTTCCATTACGTAACTACCTATTCATACCTACTTCTTCTCTAGTAACTGTTTATGTACTTAAATACTATTAATTAGGATATTGCATGTTATGAATACTTACCTGTTTGTTTTCGATGGGAATGAAGATGAAATGGGAATAGGATGAATTGAAATGTTTATGATAACTTACCTGTTAATTATTAGTATACCTATTTGTATGTACCTACCGTTTCTATCTATGTATAATCTATTGTTGGAACATATCTACCTCCCTGTTTAAGTTTGTTAAATTCGATCAATTAAGGAAAAGATGTACTGGATTTGTTATTAATTATTATGTGGGTAGGCTTATGAAGAAATAAAGTCAGTCTTGAACCTGCCATCTTGGTGTTTACTTTAGAAATGTTTGGTTGGTGTTGAAGTACCTAATATTTTACGCAGTTACTGAGCTATTTTAAGCACATTGTGCTCAGTTAGTACTTAATTTCAACAGCCTACAAAGAATACCATGTTTCTTAGTCCAGTAACGCCTAAAGAAACATTCAAACTCATAAAAAATCTCAAAAACAAAAATAGCCATGGATCCGATGAATTACCACCAAGTTTAATCAGACAATGCGCCGATGAACTTACTTTCCCGCTACATATACTAATAAATCAATCATTTAATGAGGGCATCTTCCCAAATCTATTAAAAACGGCTATTATCAAACCAATTCATAAAAAAACGACAAAACAGACCCTAACAACTACCGCCCAATCGCCCTTCTGCCCACTGTGTCTAAAATACTTGAAAAAGCAATGTGCGATCGTGTCTATAAATTTTGTGAAAAATATTGTATATTCGACGAAAGTCAAAATGGCTTTCGCAAGAAACGATCGACAGTTTTAGCAATTTACAAGTACATGCAAGAAGCTCTTAACATAATTGACAACAAAAATATGCAATAGGAATTCTTTTGGATATGACCAAGGCATACGACAAAGTACAATACAACATATTATTAAATAAATTATATGGAGTAGGGATTCGCGGTTTAGCTCACGAATGGTTCAGATCGTATTTGAAGGACAGAGAACAGTTTGTGGAAATCGAATATTTCAATTATCAAACAAAAACAATTAAAAATGTACGTTCTGACGGCAAAATCATAAATACCTCAATTCCTCAGGGTAGCGTGATCGGATGTCTCCTGTTTCTGATTTATATCAATGACCTTCCGAAAATCATGGCGGATCCATGTGTATTATTTGCTGACGATGTTTCTATACTAACCTCAACTACCGATAATTTTAACTTAAAGGAAAAGCTTACCAGTATTCTTGATAAGACAACCGAATGGATGAGTGATCACAATCTCCAAATAAACTTTTCCAAAACCAAACTATTAGTCTTCCACCCACACCAAAAAACATCACTTAATTTCAATTTCAGCTTTCACGGCATTAAATTGGAAATTGTACAAGAATTTACTTTGCTTGGCTTAGTTATAGACAAACACATAAACTGAGAATCACACATTCAAAAACTGCGAACGAAACTATCTTCATTTACGTACGCACTCCGCGAAATAAAAAGGTCAACTGACCTACATACTGCAGTCATCACGTATTATGTACGCACTCCGCGAAATAAAAAGGTCAACTGACCTACATACTGCAGTCATCACGTATTATGTACGCACTCCGCGAAATAAAAAGGTCAACTGACCTACATACTGCACTCATCACGTATTATGTACGCACTCCGCGAAATAAAAAGGTCAACTGACCTACATACTGCAGTCATCACGTATTATGTACGCACTCCGCGAAATAAAAAGGTCAACTGACCTACATACTGCACTCATCACGTATTATGTATGCACTCCGCGAAATAAAAAGGTCAACTGACCTACATACTGCACTCATCACGTATTATGTATGCACTCCGCGAAATAAAAAGGTCAACTGACCTACATTCTGCACTCATCACGTACTATGCGTACGCGTATGCATGGCTGAGTGATGGTGTTATCTTGTGGGGGAACAGCACCACCGCGCCCACCGCGCGCTCTTCACCTTACAGAAAAAACTAATAAGAATACTAGTAAATATAGAACAAACAGTCAGTTGCAAACCATACTTTCAAAAACATAACATTCTTACCTTACCGTGTATCTATATTCTAGAAATATGTAAATTCGTTAGAAAACATCCATATTTATTTACGAAACGAGAAGATATGCCTACAAATCGCTCAATACGCAACAAAAACAGGTTAATGCTACCTACTTCCCGTCTCAAGATGCACTCATCAGGACCTTTTGTTATGTGCATAAAAATATATAATAAGCTCCCGCCCCAAATTATAAATGAAATAAATAATATACATTTATTAAAACAAATAAAACAATTATTAATTAAAAAAACATATTATACAATAAACGAATATTTAGATGACAAATTTATAAAATAATATACTTATGACTAATAATAAAATAATAAATGACGAAAGTGATAAATTTATTAACAAATTGACATGTTTTTAACAATTCTATAATACTATTTTCTATTTTTTTTGTCTTCGCCTCTCCTACTTGCTGTGCCCAACAGGGTCTGTAATGAACTTTTATAATTTATTATGAACACCATTTTAATATTACAGATGCAATAAAGAATAAAGAATACCATCTCAATTTTCGGTAACGGATAACGGTCGACCAGCAAAACGGGATTTAGAGTTGCCTTATAGTCTACCCAAACCCTGAGCGTACCGTCCGGCTTGTTGACGGGGACGAGCGGTGAGGCCCAGTCGGAGCTGTCGACCGGCTCGATGACGCCGGCGGCCAGCATCGCGCCCAGCTCCGCGTCCACGCGCTCCCGGGTCGTGAACGGCATCGGCCGCGCGCGGTGGTACACGGGTACTGCGCCCTCCCGCACCCGAAGCGTCTCGCCTTGCCCCCCGTGAAGCTTCCCAGACTGCCGTTGAACAGCTGCTTATATCTGTGTAATAAAACATGTATATCATTTCTCAGTTCCCCGTTCATATCATTATCTAATCTTCCGCCTCTAATCTTCAGCCGTTCACGTATCGATTTCCATTTTTATCACTTTGTTGTTAATACATATTGGTAGACTCACCGGTTTGTAATCTCCCAGGTTCAACTGATGTAAATCCACACAATCATCCAAGACAGGTTTAGTTCTTCGGGCTCCTCAGGGTCGGTACTCCCGAAATGAACTCCAGCGCCTTTCCGCGCTCCCCCGGCCTGTTTCGAACCGGCTCTGCCCGAACCGGAGCCCGTGCCGGCCGTTCCCGCCGAGCACACTCGCCGCAGGTGACCAGGGCGCTTGCACAGGCTGCAGACGTAGTCACGGTACCTACAGTTCCCGTAGTCATGACTCGTCGCTCCGCAGCCCTTGCAGTTGGACAGCCCTGATTGCCCTTGTCTAGTCTCCGGCGCCGTCTCCGCAGCCCCGTGCTGCCGGCCGCCGTTCCCGCGCGAATTGCGCGCGCGCCCTCCGCGACCGCTCGTACGCAGCGCATGCACCGCACTGGCCTCCGCCGCCTCCGGCACCGCCCGTGCCTCCACAGCTGCCGCATCGCGCTCCGCAGCCTCCAGCGAGCTCGCGATTTTCACCGCCTCCGCAAACGTCAGCGTGTCAGCCTCCGCGAACAGTCGTTGACGGATGACCTCACTCGCTATGCCGCACACGAATTGATCCCGCAAATTGTTATTCAACGCGTCACCGAATTTGCAATATCGTGCTAACTTTTTCAGCTCCGCCACATACTCGCTCACCGACTCTTCCACACGTTGCCTCCGCTGTCGGAACCGGTACCGTTCCGCGAGCACCGAAGGCGCCGGCTGTAGATGTTGACTCAGCATGTCCGTCGCCTCGGAATACGTTAAATCCGCCGGCCTCTTGGGACTGGCCAAGTTCACCAACAGCTCGTTCGCCTCGTCCCCCATGAGGGAAATAAGAGTTGGTAGCTGTAATTGCGCCGCTACACTGTTGACCTTGAAGTACATGTCAAGGCGATCCACGTAAGACGACCACGTACCATTTTTGACGTCGAACTCGCCGATTTTACCGATCGACATGGTAAATCACGCACGCACGGTGTTTTTAAATGTTTTTAAATAAAAATTACTCGTCGCCACTGAGAAATACCTAGCCTGGGAGCGAGCAAAGGAAAAACCAGTATACGTTAGCACAGATGTATTTCGAATGAACGACACCACGATCTACCCTCTAGTACAATTATATGTAAAGGCAGTGCCTACCCTCATACACTACAGGTTCCAGGGACCACCTTGCATTGCATAAAAACTTAACAATTACAAATTGTTCTACATCTCCTCCTCGATTAAGTAATAATATTCTTTATTATTACTATTAAACTGTTGAGGTGTCTTAACCGCAAACCCTAGTCTCTCATCAACCAGTTTACCTACAAAGCAGACAAAATTAAACAAATCATAATTTTTTTTAACCATTCAATGAAACAATCACTGATTTTTAATAATAAAAGTTACATGTAGGCGCCGAACAACATAAACACAACATACATAGTTCCTAAACACAAATTCTACTTAAAAACTTTAAAAGACAAATAAAATGTCTGAGAATGTTAAAAGAAACTCAAACAAGACATAACTTATTAGTTTCTGTAGGACTGTAGCGCGCAGGTATTCCTCTCTCGGTTCTTTCACATTCCGCTAGTCGCAGGAGGGGCGCTACTGTCCGTACTTTCGGCACGAGTAGACGGCGACGACTATTTTTTTACGCGACAGTGATTAGACGAGCAAGTACGTACCATAAAAACCACTGAGTAGCACTGCATTGCGTTCATCACCCTGAGACATCAGATATTAAGTCTCATTTGCCCAGTAATTTCGCTGGCTACAATGCCCTTCAAACCGAATACAGTAATGCTCGCGCACTACTGCTTAGCGGCAGAATGTAGGAATGGCAGAATGTTGTAGGATATATGTTAACATTCACGATTTAAATAAGCAGGTGTTATAATTTTAATATAAACAATATGACAATTGTAGTGTGTAGTTCCGACATATACTTATTACTATGTGTGTGTGTCAATGGTATTACTAATTACATGTTCATTATTACATCAGTAATAAATCTATTCTGATCGTGACTTTTATTTTTGCTTAATCGCTCCTCTCCACACCTCAAAATTTAACAATATTTACCTATAATAATAAATATATTATGCGATAAGGTAAAGTTAACAACGCTGATATGGTTCTTACTTGTATATACAGGGAATAACATTAATGTGTAGTAATACTGAAAGGTGTGTATGGGTATCTAGTCATGAATCATCGGGCAGAATATACAACCAAAAAAACACTATTATATTTTCCATACAAAGTTTAAAAATTATTTATTTGAATTATTTTGGACAATCATAACAAGCTGTGGCCTAGTCGCGGTAGTACGGGTCATTGACCGAGCTACTTTGTGCCTAGGCACAAAACAGATTAGTACAGAAATCTACATACAAAGTGCGCTCGAGCAACGCTCACAGACACGATATCTGGGCACAGTTGGGATGCGAGCGCGAGTGCCATCCGCTTGAGACACGCGTCTGTGAACTTTTTTGTGCAAAAATGGAGCAACGAAAAATAGGTTATTATAACTGTTTGGTGGACGGTTGTTTAAATTCAACATTAAACGGTGAATTGTCGTTTTTTAAGCTACCAGTTGTTTCAGAGAGGTAAGTAGGTATTTGCTTGTATTTTGATGGTTCGTTTTCACGTAACACAAAATAGTTAGGTAGGTAGGTAAGCGCCCCAGCCCCCGGCCCTGCGCCGAACAAGCGAACATGACTTTGTGGCCTTGTCATATTTTTACAATTTAAAATTAGATATTTATTGTAGTATAAGCTGTGTTAGCCTTGTGTTCAATAATCTAATGAGGAAGATGTTAATGTAAACTAATCGCATTTGTTTTGTCTTCAAAAAAACTTTATTCAGTTATAATAGTAACTGCGAAAAAATTATGTCGATATCGTGTACAGTTATTTTTTTTAAATCAATCAATTTTCCTCCCAAAAACTTCCTGCGCCGTCCGGTATGAAATGTATGAAAAGTACATACATGAGATTAACTTCTGTATTTATCTGTTTTGTGGCCTAGGCGCTCTGTCTTTGAAAACGCCGAACATTTTACAAGGGCTTGATTTCGAGTCTCAAATACCGGAATTTCATACTGAATGGATCTTCGGACTCGGTCGGTTCCGTTCCGGAACCCACTCGTAAAAAAGGGTATTTCCACATTTTTACACGACTGCCCAAAAAGGAGTATTTCAGGGTTTACGTATGTATGTATTTATTTATTCCACTATTACTTCTTATTGCCTGGACAGATTTGAATGCATTAAAACCATAATAAAAACATAGGTTTAAGTTTTTTTTACCATAGTTTTTTTTGCATGTTCCGGAACCGGTATACAAAAAAATCTCCGCGAACGTACCCGACTTAGCCTTGCCTTGATCAGTTTCAACTTTTTATCCAACTTGACGTCTTAGAATTCATATTCAGAAATAACCTAAAAAGAATTTCCGAAACGAAAACGGTCCTTTTCGGTGGAGTTTTATAGGGCGGCGTTAGAAGGTAACTTTGTTTGTGCCGCTCGACCAATGAGGAGCAGCGGCTATTATTTATTAGGATTACATCTTTATGATTGGTGCAATACGAAACAAGGCTAGCGAATCATGAAGCGGCGGCGAATGTTTGATAGCTTTAGTGTTTGCCGCGTTTTGTCAAAGATTAAACAGGTTTATTTCTGAAAACTGACTAAGTAAAGACGCTTTATTGATTACTGACTTACGAACACTCTTTTACTATGCAATGAAATCAAATGTTGGAAATGTCTTAATCATCATTATCAGCCTATTACATTCCTACTGTTGAAATTCATGCATGATGTTTTTTACATCCTATTCCTACGGTGGTTGGTGACCTCACGTATTTTTTAAGAACATCAGCCATGCTCGCTCTTATTAGGCGTTTACACTGATTAGATCCTTATTCCTGAATGTTAATTGGAGCGATGATGTTTAATGCTGTAATTAATAAGTAAGCATTAATAAAAATAAAAAAATACCCTGCCAAAAACATTATAGCCTATGTCACTTGGGATGATTTAAGGATTCCGAGGATACCCCATACATCCAAATCTGTTGAGGCATTTATTGTGTAATAAAAAAACGCACATACATTAACCCCGAAAACATTACATTCCTTTTTTGGGGAGTCGCGTAAAAAGCAGTTTGCTTGAAAGTTAGTTGTAAAGTAAGGTTGGTAGGACTTTGCTAACTGAAGATAAAATTTGTTTGTCAGATCTGTACACGCGGCGCACTAATATTCTTTGACACAAGTTCATTGCTCTTTATCAGCTGATTGTTAGGGTTGAAATGAACTTGATTACCAGAAATGTTTAAATTATCATATCTTGTGATTTTAAAAAGTTTCTGGTGATTTGCACTTGGACTTGAATTATTAAAAAGCTTCTATATGCGTGGTTTAATTATTACTACACATTTATGTTACACGTTGTATATGGTCACACATATCACACTGGTATGGTTTCTCTCCTGTGTGTTCTCATGTGTTGTTTAAGAGTACTTGCTCGCACACATTTATAGTCACACATATCACATTCATATGGTTTCTCTCCTGTGTGTGTTCTCATGTGTTGTTTAAGAGTACTTGCTTGTACACATCTATAGTCACACATATCACATTTATATGGTTTCTCTCCTGTGTGTGTTCTCATGTGTTGTTTAAGATTACTTGCTTGTACACATCTATAGTCACACATATGACATTCATATGGTTTCTCTCCTGTGTGTGTTCTCATGTGTTGTTTAAGAGTACTTGCTTGTACACATCTATAGTCACACATATGACATTCATATGGTTTCTCTCCTGTGTGCGTTCTCATGTGTTGTTTAAGATATTTTGCATGTACACATTTATAGTCACACATAAGACATTCATATGGTTTCTCTCCTGTGTGTGTTCTCATGTGAACTTTAAGAGAACTTGATTGTGCACATTTATAGTCACACATATCACATTCATATGGTTTCTCTCCTGTGTGTGTTCTCATGTGTCGTTTAAGAATACTTGCATATACACATTTATAGTCACACATATCACATTCATATGGTTTCTCTTCTGTGTGTGTTCTCATGTGTTGTTCAAGAGAACTTGCTCGTACACATTTATAGTCACACATATGACATTCATATGATTTCTCTCCTGAGTGCGTTCTCATGTGTTGTTTAAGATAACTTGCTTGTACACATTTATAGTCACACATATGACATTCATATGATTTCTCTCCTGTGTGCGTTCTCATGTGTTGTTTAAGATAACTTGCATGTACACATTTATAGTCACACATATGACATTCATATGGTTTCTCTCCTGTGTGTGTTCTCATGTGAACTTTAAGAGAACTTGCTTGTAAACATTTATAGTCACACATATCACATTCATATGGTTTCTCTCCTGTGTGTGTTCTCATGTGTTGTTTAAGATTACTTGCTTGTACACATCTATAGTCACACATATCACATTCATATGGTTTCTCTTCTGTGTGTGTTCTCATGTGAACTTTAAGAGAACTTGCTTGTGCACATTTATAGTCACACATATCACATTCATATGGTTTCTCTCCTGTGTGCGTTCTCATGTGTTGTTTAAGATAACTTGCTTGTACACATCTATAGTCACACACATGACATTCATATGGTTTCTCTCCTGTGTGCGTTCTCATGTGTTGTTTAAGATAACTTGCATGTACACATTTATAGTCACACATATGACATTCATATGGTTTCTCTCCTGTGTGTGTTCTCATGTGAACTTTAAGAGAACTTGCTCGCACACATTTATAGTCACACATATCACATTCATATGGTTTCTCTCCTGTGTGTGTTCTCATGTGTTGTTTAAGAGTACTTGCTTGTACACATCTATAGTCACACATATCACATTTATATGGTTTCTCTCCTGTGTGTGTTCTCATGTGTTGTTTAAGATTACTTGCTTGTACACATCTATAGTCACACATATCACATTCATATGGTTTCTCTCCTGTGTGTGTTCTCATGTGTCGTTTAAGAGTACTTACTAGTACACATTTATAGTCACACATATCACATTTATATGGTTTCTCTCCTGTGTGTGTTCTCATGTGTTGTTTAAGAGAACTTGCTTGTACACATTTATAGTGACACATATCACATTCATATGGTTTCTCTCCTGTGTGTGTACTCATGTGTTGTTTAAGAGAACTTGCTCGTACACATTTATAGTCACACATATCACATTCATATGGTTTCTCTCCTGTGTGTGTTCTCATGTGTAGTTTAAGATTACTTGCTTGTACACATTTATAGTCACACATATGACATTCATATGGTTTCTGTCTTGTGTGTGTTTTTATGTGTTGTTTAAGAACACTTGCTTGGATACATTTATATGATTTTTTCTTGTGTGTGTTCATGATTATCTCCTATAACACACATATATGGCTCTGAAGTGGTTTCTCTCCTGTGTGTGTTCTCATGTGTCGTGTTTCTTCCTAGGGCAAGCGCGTTTCGTATAATGGTACTTTCGATTAGTGATCCACAGGTACCATGTCAGCTACTATTTGTATTGATACAGTCAGAGCAGAGGATAGACCAGGATTATGGGATAGAAGTTGGCATAGACAGACACATAGAGTAACTTACTATCACAGATAAACTGTTTAGGGACGTCAATATATTACTTATTTTGCTCATTGGCAGTCCACCATGAGTTGAAACTGACTCTGACAACTGACAAGTCTGACAGAATGAGAGTGACAGATATTTATTTTTTTAAGGTCGCCTGATTTGGTAGGCTAAAGTCTCTAGGACCATACCGCCACGTCTTATGTAGATTTTATTTGATCATTTGAAAACATAACAATGATTTCTTTCGTATTGTACTAGTGCTTCAATAAAGCGGTGGTACTTTGTTCAAGCTTTTCATGAACTTTTTGGGAGAATTTAAAAAGCAATGTCTTTCTCTGCTTTGTTTCATTTGCCTACGCTCGTGCACGTTTACGAACACATAATGGTTAATATTCCACGGGTATTACACATGATCACTCGAAATAACTTTTAATAAAATTTCCTTTTAAGCGAATGGGAGAATTTTCCATAGGTATGGTAAACACTCCAAAAATACTGTCAAAATATTATCGCACTCCGAAAGTGTTAGGTACACTGACAAGTTTTCTATAGTGTTATTCCTCTGAGTCTCTGAGGTTATTCCTCTGAGTGAGCGCTATTAAATCTTTGACTAAAGCAATTACTCTGAGGTGAAAGATAATAAAATAAAGAAAATGTTGCTATAATAAGAAAATAATGCTGTCAATCGAAAAATATATACTATGTTTTGTAGAAGTTTTATATTGTTATTTCAAGACAAAACATGTCCATTGTTCATTCACTGTACGGTTTACCCTATCATTGCTGCGATGCTATTCACGATACGTTACTCCTCCTGCATTGTTATTCTAATCCATTCGACTCGTTTGTCGGAAAGTTCCCCCACGGAAATGTTTACGAAGAAAGCATTGTAATGGTAGAAAACGGATTTCATGGCAGAAAATTTGATAACGAAAAATCTCAAGTAAGTCTGCATTTTAATTTCAAAACGTTTCGCTTAAATTTCAATAACACATATTTCAAGCACAGATATATATACTATTTGTACCTACTCCAAACAAAACTTTGTTTGAAGTAATTTTAAAACAAAAGTGCAAAGTAGCCTCGTAAATGTCAACATCTCCCAAACCATTGACTATAAAAAGCTATAAAGGACTTCTACCATTTAAAAAAACCGGACAAGTGCGAGTCGAACTCTCCCACCGAGGGCTACGTACAAATTTGTAGGCACATATTTAACCTCGATGATTGATTATGTACTTTAAATAAAGACTATATTTTTCCAGTACCTGTAGTATATGCCGATATTACTTGCCAAATTTCATAGTTCTATGGAAATGGAAAGTACCCTATACATTTTGATTCCATTGAGTGTCAAAATATATATTTTGTGCGGTATAAACGGCCGTATCTTTTTTTACGTTAACTTATAAGTTTGATTTTTCACAGCTTCAAGGGATTGTGTACCTGAGAATATGGTTTTCATTTCAACTCGATACCTTCACGCGTCCCCGAGATTTTTGGGTCGGAACAGACAGACGGACAACAAAGTGATCCTATAAGGGTTCCGTTTTTTCCTTTTGAGGTACGGAACCCTAAAAAAGAACGGGTGGAATAATCACACAAAATAATACAAAATGGAATAAAATCCGGCCACCTTCTAGTACATGCAATTCCACTGATGATATCTTACACACTTCATTCATAACCACAATACACATAAACATGAAATATTCACAAATTATTTAAATAGAATACTAGAGTAGAATACTGCGAAAGTTGAACCGTAAATCGGTTCAGTCACTGTGACTAAAAATGGCCGACCCGGCCGAAAAGCGGAGCTACGTGACGTCATCACAAAAAAGTGGCCCATAAACGAAGTAACTACTGCTACCTTTTTCTTTCATGAATATATTATACTTTTTACTAGAGTGCAAAAGAGACTATTTTGGTAGTTCAGTGTCGGTTTGTATAACACACAAAATGTATAGACGCATGTTATCACTCTTGTTACATACTCTATGCACCAGTTTATCAAATGTCAAATGATTATCAGCTGATCAGCAAATTACCGCGAATTTGTGATTGGTTTTGATTCGTCGCATCAGCTAACGGTTCTGTAAAGTAATAACGCCTATTATTTCTCTCTGTTTATAGCACTATAATGTGTTCCCTCTACTCAACAAAAATGGAAACAATGTATTGTTATAATAATAACCTAAAAGTTGGTAAAAGAATTAGTAATTTTGGGGCAAAACCACAAAACAGAGAGTAAACCCCTATTGATTCAACACTAACTTCACAATATAATTGCCGTAGTTATATATTTTTTTTGGATAAATATGGAATTTCCGAATTTCGTAAGCGTTTCCAACAGCAAATTGCTCTCGGAAAGATTTGCGCATAATATCCGAATTGGAGTGTCAAACATTTTCGAATTTGGATTTAAGAATAACGTTTCTCGGAAACCCGTCGGAAAGTTCCGAAATCCGATGTTGACATTTACGAGGCTACTTTGCACTTTTGTTTTAAAATTACTTCAAACAAAGTTTTGTTTGGAGTAAGTACAAATAGTATATATCTGTGACTTGCAATATGTGTTATTGAAATTTAAGCGAAACGTTTTGAAATTAAAATGCAGAATTACTTGAGATTTCTCGTTATCAAATTTTCTACCATGAAATCAGTTTTCTACCATTACAAAGCTTTCTTCGTAAACATTTCCGTGGCGGGACCTTCCGACGAACGAGTCGAATGAATTAGAATAACTCTGCTGGAATGATAATATCGCTTGGACGTCGTCGTCAGTAATAAATAATTTTCTTGAAATTTGAATCAAATATTTAACGTTATTCCTTTTTTTAAGATACTATGTTACTTAAGAAGAATTATTATTTTTAGTTCATTCTTTCGATCGGCATCATAAAAATACGGGTGATTATTTTTCACATTTAAGTCGGTTCGATTCCCAGGCGAAGCAAATAATTTTTGGAATAGCTTTGAATGCAGTATTACTAACTTTTAAAAATAACATAGTCTTCTTTCAGTAAAATATCCTATCTACGATAAGTATTTAAGGTACTTTCCCTTCATGTCCCATAGTCTTGGGACGCCCTGTAGGTATATAAAAAATGTTATGTTATTTTAAAGTCGTCAAACAATGACACCACAGCAATTAGCAAAGCACCCGCGCGAAGCCGGGGCGGGTTGCTAGTCTTATCGTACTAACGTTATTAATGCGACAGTTTGTTAGGATGGATGGATGAATATATGTTTGTTAATGACGCAAATACTACTGAACGAATTGTGATTGTATTTGATATGTAGGTTCTTTAGGTGCTGGTAAAGAAGATAGGCTAGGTACTTTTATTCTGGAAAATCGGGGGTGAACTCGGGGGCGCAGGTAGTATATAATATATTGATGAGATAAATGCGATGTGATTCGTGTTGCGTTGCTTACTGGATCTATCTATGACTGCAGATGAAAATTAGATATTGTAAAATTTTACATTCAAATCGAAGCGTTACAAATTAAGTGCCAACTTGCGCAACCACTACACCACAGAAGTTGTCAAAAACGGGGCAAGAACCATGGATGCGTCGGCGCTGGCGGAGGATATACAAGAACACAAGATACGAGCAAAATCATCAGTCATATACTTTATTTAAAACACCAAGTATCATTTATTTCCAGTTAATTATAGGTCGGTACATAATTCATGTGTTCATCATACAATTCGTACATATTAAATGAATCATAGAATCAGTCGCTATATTGAAACAGTTTGCAGCGGAGCCCAAACTAGGCAGAGCCTGTATCTTGGTAACTTGTAACCTAATTTATAACCTTGTTAAATTGAAAACTGTAAGTATCATTCAGGATTAGTGATTAAATTAGTGAGCTCGAAGGAGCGATGTCATGCTACTGATACGGCTGGCGGTACTCAGGGCAGTCGTGGCTTGTTTTAATTGGGATCTGTGAAGAGAAAGCAACAGCAATAGGATAAACAAAATGTATTTATTAGGGACTTATAAGTCACGCAGGTACCTATTAATAGTTTTGTTGGTTTATATTGATTGGGGGGTACCTAATTCAGTTGACATACGACAAGACTTTTCCTCGTGACTTCTACTTTCTTCGACTTCGTCCGCGTGAATGACAAAGAAGCCCATATTATTATTATCATAAACAAACCGAAAAACATTCTAAAACCCGTGGATTCATGTTCAGTACCTTCGATCATATATTATATACCTACCCTAGATGCAACATTACCTAATGACACAATGCACGAAAACGGCTTGCGTTTACTATACCTTCCTACCTATTGAGATGTACCAGATGTAGGGACATCCTTAGAATAATACAAAAAATGTCACAAAATCATTTAAATATTTTAATAATGATCAACCTTATTGCAGTACGCTAAGGTTTAGTTTTCATCAATGACGTAACAAAAACAAAAAAAAGTTATTGCGTCCGCGGTGGCGTCTAGTGATATTCAAGTTTATCTTCACAAGGCTAACGCTCAAAATGACTTGTCCCATACGACTTTATTATTCTGTCAAAACTGTGACAGAACATAGAATCCAATGGAGTCGTTTACTTGTTTTCTCGTATTAGAAATTAATAGCTTAAATAATTAATATTTTTTTCTTGATGAAATTTGTAACTGCTATTTACTCTACATTAATGAACTAGCTAACTCACCCTGGTTTAGCCCATTTTTTGTACAAGTTTGTAATCATACGATGAATCCGTTTTAAATTAATGTCTTATATAGGGGCTAATACTCATGTGAAAGTCGAAAGATGGCAAAGGGATCTAAGGGCAAGAAATAGAATTGTAAATTATTACTTTTTTTCTATAATCACATATATACAAAATATAATACAATATATGACTAAACTAACTACTTACAAAGAGAAGCAATTGGACAACCCATAGACCATTAAAGGCCTATAGATAACTCAAATGCTCCAACCCACTACCAGTTGGCAGCGTACCCAAGATACTGGCAGTATTGCCCTTTGGATTGCAATACTGATACGTTGAGCCAAATATAAGTCCCAGCCATTGAGGAATGACACTATAGAGTCCTTGACAGCGTAACACTTTTGGAAAGCAATAGTTTTTTGACAGTAATTTTGGAGTGTTTACCATACTTATGAAAAATTCTCCCATTCGCTTGAATGAAAATGTAACGTGTTCTGCGTTGCAATGCAGCCACTATAACTTCAGAAGTTCGTGGTTGGTCTGTAAAAGGTAGGACATCTGTACTATTCTGTACCCCAGAGTGAAAGAATAGGGAAATAGGGAATATGCATATGTTGTCGAAAAATCTAGAAATTACGTTTTATGATAGACTCCTGTAAACAGATCAAAAGGTGAAGGTCTCTTTTAGGTGGCCGAGTAATGAATACGTTCTAGCGTGGCCACAGAATAATAGTACAGATTTCGTACCCTTTACAGACCAACTACCTACGACTTTCTGAAGTTATAGTGGCGGCGCTACAACGCAGAGCTCGAATGAAATTGCGGCAACTACATTTCCTTACGGTATGCTTCTTATGCAATCATTAATATTTTGTTGTTAACCAGGTTTTATCTAGGATTAAACCAGTCAGGTAAATAACATAATCAAATAAAATATATGACACATTTATACAATTACATACATTCATTATTTCCATACAGGTAAAATTTACAATAGAAGAACTAGTATTTTGACATAATTTACAAGACTGCAGCACAACTGATACTTAGGATATAGGTAGACAGATAAACACAATGTTAAAAAAAAACACTTGAAGTATTCTAAATAGCATAGTGCCTCACTTAAATGTCATACTGTCGGAGTAGATCACAGACGTACTTATGAAAGTCAATTATAACATTGACCATACTACCGTATTGGATAGCACTAACTATACATAACTGTCAATTCACTACACTAACCCGAAACGGTTTGTCCTTTTGTGTCTTGAACAGCCTTGACGTTCACATGATGATGAAGTCTACGTTCATGAACTCGTTCTCACTATGTGGCGTTAATTAGGATTAGAAATCCGAGATTCGTTGCTTACATTTTTATTGTAGGATTGTGATCCATTAATGGAATAGGATGATTGGCCATAGTAATCGACAGCAAGGACCTGTAAGATAAATTTATTACACAAAATAAGAACTTATTTACAACATATGTTCTTACATAAGAGGCGAATGCCTTTACCATTAAAACAATTCTACTCTCTTCTTACTAAACTTTAACTTTTTAATTTCAAATTAAATAAAAACTATAATCATTAACAACTTTTATTACCTATATCTTAATTAAATGGTTTAAGAATGCACAATTTTAATACATTTAACATTTTACAATATGCAATTTGTTACCCGACGTAATGGGAACTGAAATGTTTATACGATGGCAACACTGACACACGAAACTGCTCAATGTTGTTTTAACAAAATAACACCGAAAACTGAATATTTCAAGCCAAATGCAGGTTCTAATTGTCGAACCCGATTTATAGTTACATCCACATAAATTATACACTGGAGAGCAATGAATCCGGGTCACTTAAAGAATGTTAAAAATCTCGGAAACTAAAAATGATAGGTTAATGCAATAAATTGTATTTAATAGACAATGTAATACTCCTTAAATGAAAGTAAAAAAAATATGAGTCACCATACATTTTATTAACACAAAATTACATAAAGAAAAAAACTGCTGATCTCTCCTTAAAACAAAAATAGGAAACATGAAATTTTTGAACTTTATTACGATTTTCTTGAATTTTAATACTTCGTATTGCCTCCTCGTGCTTCCATTACTGCGTTTACGCGGTTTGGCATGCTGTACACCAAGTTCCTTATACGATTTTGGGGAATATTCTCCCATTCCTCTGTGAGAGCAATTTTGAGCTCACGAAGCGTGATTGGGGGAGGGTTTCGTTGTTTTACGCATCTGCCTAGCTCGTCCCAAGCATGCTCGATCGGGTTGATATCCGGGCTGCGCGCTGGCCACTCCATACGAGTAATGTTCATCTCTTGAAGGTAGTCATTCACAATCCTACCTGTATGAGGTCGGGCATTGTCATGCATAAATATAGCATCCTCACCTAAATTGACCATAAATGGACCAACGTGATCATTGAGGATTTCTTCCACATATCTTACGCTAGTTAAAGAGCCGTTTTCTATGATCACCAGCTCTGTGCGACTTTCAGAAGAAATTCCGGCCCACACAAGTACAGACCCACCACCGTAGGCTACTTTTTCTTCGATGCATGCTTGCTTGAATCTTTCCCCTGGTCTTCGATACACTCTGTGTCTTCCATCGTGCTTGTAGAGCATAAATTTTGATTCGTCGGAGAACATAACTTTTGACCAATCTTCAATACTCCAATTTACGTGGCTCTGGGCATATCTTAGTCTGGAAATACGATGCCCACGCTCCAGTTTAGGGCCGTTTGCAGGTCTAAGGGGTTTTAAGTTAGATTCAGCAAGCCGACGTCTTACTGTCCATGCACTTTGGTTACTTCCTCCGAGGCGTCGAAACTGATTGGTGAGTTCAGTTCCTGTGAGAAAGCGATTTCGAAGCATGGTGTTCACCAAGTATCGGTCTTCTCGTGCTGTGGTACACCTGGTTCTGCCCGTTCCTGGTCTGCGTAGGTTAGAACCAGTTTCTTCGTAACGTCGGAGAACTCTTTGTACTGTTGACAGCGACACACCGACAGTCCTGGCTGTATCGCGCTGACTCCGGCCGGTTTCCAGCATTGTAAGTATTCTGGTGCATTCTTCAGGCGTAAGCGACATAATTTCAGCTTGAATAATGAATATAGAGCACTATCAACATGGTTTATGTACCCACATAAATGACAGATTACAAACAAAAGCAAAACCAAATGCTGTAATTTCGTAGTTCCATCTTCGAAAGTGGCCCTTTTTCAAATTTGATTTTTTTATGATATAACTTTACAATAACTAAGAAGTTTTAATACCTTCATTTAAGGAGTATTACATTGTCTATTAAATACAATTTATTGCATTAACCTAGCATTTTTAGTTTCCGAGATTTTTAGGATTCTTTAAGTGACCCGGATTCATTGCTCTCGAGTGTATTTGCCAGTTGCTGTGATAATGTTGTGTCTCCCTTTTCTGTGTCTGTAACACAACCATATTTTGTAGAGAGCAGTTATTTTAAAGATAAGACTAAGAGAGTTACTAAAATAAGCTATTGTATTAATATCTGAGCATGTAATTTATATAATTATAGATGTTAGAATGCATACATATAAATATTGATAATGACAGCGAATATTGTATATGAAAATTTGGACTGACAGACATGCTTATGATAATTTTATATGATTAATAATAAATTTGACATAGATATCATTATAATCTTTATATTTGAATGATAATTTTATTGTAATTATGGACAAGATAAATACTTAATATAAGTTTATTGAAACAAAATGATATCTTGTAAATAATAAGAATAATAGACATGATTATACTTTTGTATCGCAATGCTATATAGATATGATATAGCGTGAGACATAGATTTTTTACAAATTGGTATTTTTATTTTAAATAATTTTTAAGAATAATTCGACAAAATAACAATTTGTTATATGTTTTACAATTTATTTATAAGACTGTTCTTTAACGAAGAATAATAGCTCTTATTTTATTGCATTCATGTATATGTATTATTGTCTGGTTTCCTTTTGCGTGGGGAGGATGTCGTGGATTTGTTAATGTTTTATCTATGCCCTTCCGGCGCTTTATAGAATTATGATTATTGTCTGTGGAAGAACGCTCTGTAGAGCGCTCGAAAAAAATGGTGTGTTCGAGCAAGTTGTTGATCCTTGTAATTTTGTAGCAATAAAAATATTAATACCAAAGAATGGTGTTTTCGTAACAATTTGTGCGAGTTATTCGGAGATTCGTCTGGCGAACAATCATAGTCCGTGTCATCGTCGGCACACGAACCGTACAACGATTGTTCTTCCGAGCTCCCATCTTCCTCACGCATCGTCACGTCCAACGATGTCGCTGGAGACGGAATTTCGGGGAGTTTAATGAGGTGTCTACTATTCCTTCGATAGACCTTTCCTGAGTCATCGGTGATAAAGTAGGAGCGCGGTTGCGGAGCGCGGGACGAGACGCGCGCGCGCCGCCGGCTCGCGCCGTCCACCGTCACGACCTCGTCGCCGGGCTGCAGCGGCGGGAGCGCTCGAGCGCTGTTGTCATACTGTAGACGGCTTCTCTCTTGATTACGTAAAATGTTCTCAAGGTCGCGCGTATTATCCCTGTTGAGTCTTCGACCCATAAGGAGTTGAGCCGGACTCGCTATGCCGTCTCTCGCGGTCGACCTATAATTAAGCAGGGCCAAGTAGAAATCTTCATTAGAGTCTATACTTTTTTTCATTAATTCTTTAACCGTACGTACGGTACGTTCGCTTCGTCCGTTGGATTGCGGGTAGTTAGGAGAAGAGGTGGTGTGCTTAAACCCCCAGACCTGCGCGAAGCTTCGAAACTCCTTGGATGAGTACGCCGGGCCATTGTCTGAAATTAGCTCTTCAGGGATCCCGTGCCTAGCGAACTGATCCTTCATCGCCAAGATCACCTGTTTAGATGAAATACCTTTGAGCGGACATACTTCTACATAGTTCGTAAGATAATCGACTATAATCAAATAATATCCTTTGGAATATTCAAATATGTCAGAACCAAGCTTTGTCCACGGTAAATTGGGAATGGAGTGAGGCTCCATGGGCTCGCGCATCGGGCGCGCTGCGCGCTCGGCGCACACGCGACACCGGCGCACCGCGAGCTCAACGTCGCGCGCCATGCCCACCCAGAACATGACGTCACGCGCCCGTCTTTTGCATCGGTCGATGCCGAGATGACCCTCATGCACGCGCGATATCATTTCGCTCCGCATCGCCTTAGGTATAAAAACTAAATTATTGCAGAATATAACACCATCCGCGTGTTCGAAGCATTCCCGGTAGCGTCAATACTGCCGCACGCATTCTTCCGTTTGATACTTATTCGTAGGCCATCCATGCAAAATGTAATCTTTTAAAATTTTTGTCTCACTATCTTTACTAGTATGTTCCCTTATGGATTTAAATCGCTCGTCACTAACCCTGACGTTCTGTAACAGAAAGCAAGTCTGGTCTTCTACCTCCTCGGACAGGTTGGTCTGTAGGCGCTTCGGGAGCGGCGCTCTCGACAGTGTGTCAGCGACGTACATGTATTCCCGGTTTATAAACGACTTTGAAATCATATCGTTGAATTCGGAGCATCATGCGTTGCAATCTAGCCGGGACCGAGTCTAGAGACTTTTTGAAAAGGGCCTCGAGTGGCTTGTGATCCGTTTCTATTGTGACGTCACTTTTACCGAAAACGTACTGATGGAATCTCTCTAATGCGAAAACGATGGCGAGCAACTCTTTCTCGATCTGAGCGTACCGCTGCTGCGTGTCGGTGAGCGTCAGCGACGCGAACTCGACCGGCCGGCCGCCCTGCAGCAGCACGGCGCCGAGCGCCCGCGAGCTGGCGTCCACCGACAGCAGCGCGGGCTCACGCGCCGCTTACAGTGCCAGTACCGGCGCGCTGCACAGCGCTTTTTTTAGCGAGAATACTGCGCGCTCTTCGTTCTCACCCCAGCACCACTCGTTGTCCTTTTTAAGCAGGTTGCGTAACGTACATGTCTTTTCAGAATAATTGGGAATAAATTTGCTTACATAATTCACCATGCCGAGAAATCTCTCGAGAGCTTGCCGATCACTTGGACTGGGCATTTCCGCGATGGCCCTCAATTTCGTTCGGTCTATTTTCATGCCCTCAGCGCTAAAAGTGTGACCTAGGTAGGTGACCTCTGTAACACAAAATTCGCACTTATTACGGTTAAATTTTATGCCGACGGACCGCGCCCTGTCAAGGAGACAAGCGAGACGTCTATCATGTTCTTCCCTCGTTGACGCCCACACTATGACGTTATCGACGAAGGAGTCTACTCCCTCCAGGTCCTCGAGCAGCTGTCGAACCTTGGCATGAAAAATTTCCGAAGCCGGGTTTATACCATATGGTAGACGCAAATATTGGTACCGGCCGAATGGCGTACCAAATGTGCACAGGTCGGCACTCTCATCATCCAGCTGCACCATCCAAAAGCCGGACTTGGCGTCCAGTTTACTGAAATACCGCGCTCCCTTTAACTTGGTCGCTATTTCAGTTAATGTCGGCAGTGGATAATGCTGGCGCCTGATGAACTTGTTAAGAGGTCGTGGATCCAAGCACACTCTGAAGCTCGTGTCCTTCTTAGCGACTATGACAATGCCATTAACCCAGGAGGTCGGTGAGTAACTTTCCTTATGACACCCAACTCCTCCATCCGGGCCAACTCTTTTTGTAGTTGATCTCTCACTCCAATGGGTATTTTTCTAACAGGGCATATGCAAGGTGTGGTGTTACTCTCTAACGGTATTTTATAGCGTCCCGGCAACTTACCTAAACCTTTAAACAGATCGTCATATTTATCCAAATTAATTGAGTAAACTCTTTGTATTAATCCTAGTTCCTCCAATGCATGCTTTCCTAAAATGCTCTGACAAGCCTCACCGGATATCACAAATTTCAGTTGATATTGACGCTCTTTATATTCTAACTTAATTATACTAGAACCTACTATTGATAGGTAATTTCCGCAAAATGATCTCGCCCGCACATTACTAAAACAAAGCTCAGACAACGAAAACCCTAATTTGAGGTAATTATCTTGTGATAATACATTTAAATCGGAACCATTCATGTTAAGACCGACACTCGGGTAAATAAAACGTTTCATGCCACTTGCATGGCAGCGGCGCGCCCGCGCCGCTGCCGCGGCCGGTTCCACTCAGCCAGTTCGCGCCGGCGCGCGTACTTCGCTCGCTACCACTGTCGCCGCCACCGCCACCGCCGCCTCCGCGTGTCCGGCTCGGTCCGCCTGTATGCCTGAGCCCCGCGCTGAGTCGGCCTAGGCTTCCATAACACATTCACCGAGGCGGTTTTTGCTTCACTTTTAACACCTTCGATCTGGCGGTTTTCAACAATAGAAATTTCATTCGCTTGACAGATTTTTATAGCTTTGTCAAGCGTTAAATCTTCCGCCCTTAGCAGCCGGTCCCGCACACTGCTATCGGCGACTCCGCAGACGATCCTGTCTCGAACCAAGCTATCTTCCAGTTGATCAAATTCGCACTGTTGGCTCAGAAGTTTCAAGGCCGTGACGTATTCATCTATACTCTCTCCGATTTCCTGATTGCGGGTGAAGAATTTAATTTGAACCATTATTATATTGGTTTTAGTTCCGAAATATGCATTGAAAGCGTCGATCACTTTTTGAACATCTTCTTTATCGGCTTCGTCTTTAAATTTTAATGTCGAAAACACGTCGTATCCTTCTGGACCGATCAGATTTATCAATAAACTGGCTTTTACGTCACTCCCTTCCTTATACACTCCCGAGGCTTTAATAAATACTTGGAATTGCTGTAACCATTGAGGAATGACACTATAGAGTCCTTGACAGCGTATTATAACACTTTTGGAAAGCAATAGTTTTTTGACAGTAATTTTGGAGTGTTTACCATACCTATGAAAAATTCTCCCATTCGCTTGAATGAAAATGTAACGTGTTCTGCGTTGCATTGCAGCCACTATAACTTCAGAAGTTCGTGATTGGTCTGTAAAAGGTAGGACATCTGTACTATTCTGTACCCCAGAGTGAAAGAATAGGGAAATAGGGAATATGCATATGTTGTCGAAAAACCTAGAAATTACTTTTTATGATAGACTCCTGTAAACAGATCAAAAGGTGAAGGTCTCTTTTAGGTGGCCGAGTAATGAATACATTCTAGCGTGGCCACAGATTTCGTACCTTTTACAGACCAACTACCAACGACTTTCTTAAGCTATAGTGGCGGCGCGGCGATACAACGCAGAGCTCGAATAACATTGCGGTAACTACATTTCCTTACGGTATGCTTCTTATGCAATCATTAATATTTTGTTGTTAACCAAGTTTTATCTAGGATTAAACCAGTCAGGTAAATAAAATAATCAAATAAAATATATGACACATTTATACAATATACATACATTCATTATTTCCATACAGGTAAAATTTACAATAGAAGAACTAGTATTTTGACATAATTTACAAGACTGCAGCACAACTGATACTTAGGATATAGGTAGATAGATAAACACAATGTTAAAAAAACCACTTGAAGTATTCTAAATAGCACAGTGTCTCAGTTAAATGTCATACTGTCGGAGTAGATCACAGACGTACTTATGAAAGTCAATTATTACATTGACCATACCACCGTATTGGATAGCACTAACTATACATAACTGTCAATTCACTACACTAACCCGAAACGGTTTGTCCTTTTGTGTCCTGAACAGCCTTGACGTTCACATGATGATGTCTACGTTCATGAACTCGTTCTCACTATGTGGCGTTAATTAGGATTAGAAATCCGAGATTCGTTGCTTACATTTTTATTGTAGGATTGTGATCCATCAATGGAATTGGATGATTGGCCATAGTAATCGACAGCAAGGACCTGTAAGATAAATTTATTACACAAAATAAGAACTTATTTACAACATATGTTCTTACATAAGAGGCGAATGCCTTTACTATTAAAACAATTCTACTCTCTTCTACTAAACTTTAACTTTTTAATTTCAAATTAAATAAAAACTATAATCATTAACTACTTTTATTACCTATATCTTAATTAAATGGTTTAAGAATGCACAATTTTAATACATTTAACATTTTACACAAATATGCAATTTGTTACCCGACGTAATGGGAACTGAAATGTTTATACGATGGCCACACTGACACACGAAACTGCTCAATGTTGTTTTAACAAAATAACACCGAAAACTGAATATATCAAGCCAAATGCAGGTTCTAATTGTCGAACCCGATGTATAGTTACATCCACATAAATTATAGTTACCGAAAAACATCAATAAACACAAGAAAAACACATACGTTTGAAAACTTAATCTTTCAGTACAATTTTCACTTCACCATGAATGGAACACCTGAATATTTTTTCACATTCAATTCTAAATTGTTTCTAGTACACATTCACAAAGATTCACTTAAAAATAATAAAAAAAATACCACAACACAAATTAAAAAACCACAAGCCGACCCTGCCGGGCCACTATTTTGACTTAACATGTCATGACCAATGTTAAGAAAATGGGTTACGCGATAGAGACAATATGATAATAGTTGTACCTCGTTCTTTATAAGAGCCTGTTGTATAGCGCTATCCTTTTTTAGGTCGGAAAACTTCGTAATTATCCCTCTATAGTGTAAGACCTCAATGGCTGTAACCATCTCCGCCACGCGACGGCGCGACACGCGGGTCCACCTTCTAAGATTAACTGATCTGGAGGTCTAGCGTTTTTATTATTTGTAAACAATAACACTTTATTTACACGTCGCGTGATGTTTTTGTGCAAGTTAACTGCATAAAAAACACTTATTTCCATTAACCGCTGCCACCATAAAGTAAACACCAAGATGGCAGGTTCAAGACTGACTTTATTTCTTCATAAGCCTACCCACATAATAATTAATAACAAATCCAGTACAATTTCTACAATAGTTTTTTTACATTTACAAAACATTTAAAGTTTCGGAACTACAAAAAAAAAAAACAAACAAAGAAACTACTTAGTATTCTGTGCTACTTACCAGTCTTACCCAAAGAAAAAGTATTAAAAAAATAGAATTCAAGCAAAAAGATGAACAATTAAACATATATACATTTCTTTTTTCTCAAAAGGCCGTTTGCATGTGTTAAAAAGAGAAAGCATTATGCGCATGGCACCATCTTTAAACCCTGCGGGCCACCAGCCAACGGGTGTGACGTTTGGTGATGTTTGGTCGATACCAGCTGGTATTTTATTGTGTGTAGTGGTTTTGGTGTTTTCCAAGGAATTTTGCGGGAAAAACATTATATCAAGCAATAAACAACAAGTAAATGAACCATGGCGTGTGTTGTGATAGGCTGCAAGAGCCACGTCAGGGATTTAAAGCAAAAACCAAGGGCTATAACATTTCACCGGTAAGTCTGATTTGTGTATTTCACCTCCTAATGCGAATATTTGTATGTGCTAGCCTTCTCGTACGTTTGAAAAGTATGTAAGTTACACTAGGTGCTATTTTAGCTTCACATGACGAGCAGAAGAATTCCCATATCTAAATAAACACGGATTTTTGCATACCGATCGACGTGTTTGGCATTTCATGTACTCGTCTAGTGATGTGGTCAAATTCACAACCATAGTATGAATATAGATATGATAATAGAACATAATTTATTCAAGTGGCACACTTTAATATGTTCTAGTTAATTTCACAGTCTATATTTTTCATTTTTAACCGACTTAAAAAAGTTGGTGGTTATCTATTTGATTGTTTTTTTTTATAATATGTTTGTTACCTCGGAACTCCGTCATATATAAAGTGATTTGGAAATTTCTTTTTGCGTTGTGTTTAGTGTGGATTAGTATAGCGATGAAGTGGTTCCATATAAATTTCATCGATATGTATATGACCTTGGACTTCGAAGATACATTGAAGTCGTTTTTTTTTATAAAATGTATACTTGTAGCTAATTAATTATATTAAATATATTTAGAATACTTAGGTTCTTGTTCTTGTTTTAGGTTCCCGGTGTTAGCAGAATTGCGAAACACATGGATAAAAAACATGCAGAGGTCAAAAAGAACAAGAGCGGGGCTCCTCCTCTACTAACTTCTAACATTAAATATCTTTGGACTTAAGTATTGGAAAATGTAATTTAGCTCAATTTCAGTATGTTAAGCTGGGTTGCTTGACATAATAAATAAAATTCAATCAATTGTAAGAAATTATTTGAACATTTATTTAGTGTATTCTTTTGTATATTCTTTTTTATAAGTATATTCTTTTGTTTGCAGGAAATACCTGTGAAGCGGAGACTTATAAGATGAGCTTCGCAACCTATACCTAGTTAATACTGATAGTAGTGCTCGCTGTAATTAATAATTAAAATAATCATAAATAATAATGAAATTATTCTTTATTGTATTGTATGTCATGCAATCTTAAAAGCATATTTAGCGTTCTTATTGGTTAGATGTTAGATGTCGCCACTAGCGTATACAGTAAATAAATAAATTCAACGTATTTTGAAAGAGTGTGCGTTATTAATTTATTCCGTTCCAGCAGTCTAAAAGTCAATAGCCGGGTCCACACCGGCCCATCCAGAACCGCTTGAACTTGCGCGGTGCACAGTTGTAGTCGGTGTGGACGCGTCTTGCCTGATGCACCGCTATGTGATACCTACTGGGTGTATCACATTATATTTCTCGTCCGACGCGTGCATGATACAATGCGTTTGTATCATGCACGCGTCGGACGAGAAATCAAAAGGAAACCACGAACTAAACACCCGATCAACTAAACAAACTTTTGATCGTGGACCGGAATGTAGGTCGGCTGGTGTGAAATAGCTAAAGTATGCTTTATCAGCGCGAACGAAAAACGAGATAGTCTAAAGTGTTAATAAAGCATACACTACTTCCAAGCATACAATCAGTTCATCGTAACAAGTCCCTTCCTTCAAAACTTTACACGAGAACTTTTCACCTCCGGTCTTACAAAAAAAATTTTGAACATTTTCTTATAAGACAGGAGGTCGAAACGTTTTATCGGTATGAAAATAGGACATCGCTAATGTACAATATATGTATAATCATTTGACAAGTAAGTAAATATAGACAAAGTGGAGACAATTGGGTATTTTTTGGGTATTGAGCAACTATAGTGGTCTCTTTTATTTCAAGTAACTTTTGTGATAAGTAGAAAAGGATGCATTCTGTTTTGGAAGTACAATTTTTTTCGGTAAATCTAATACTATACTAAATCCATTGAGGAATGACACCTCAATGACTAAATCTTAGGTCTTACCACAGAGTACATTTGGTTATCTGTCGGTGAATGTCACGCTGTCAGCTGTCAAAACTAGAGATGCACAAATATAAAATGGTAAATCGATCCTCGATTTAGCATTATGTAGCAGAAATAGCTGTCACTTAAAAGTAACATCACTAACAACTATAAAGCGTTAACGTTCCAGCTTCGATTCCACTTTGGTTGGCGTTTGAACTTTATCGCAATACCAAAATTCAGACAGGTGAATCGAAACTTAACTACAGTCGTAACCAAACTACAACTGAACCATAGACGTTCGCAGTTGTTTCAAATTAACGCGATCGGGCCCCTGGATTGCACACCCTGACATTTGGAAGCCAGTACATGAATTATTGGCTGTGCAATAATGGTCGTGCAATATCGACACGAGCTGAGTTTGTACAGGCAATATTTGCCGTCCAGGAAAAGCCGGCTGAGTATTTGAAATCAGAGGCCCGATCGCGTTAATTTTAAACAACTGCGAACGTCTATGGTTCAGTTGTAGTTTGGTTACAACTGTGGTTAAGTTACGATTCACCTGTCTGAATTTTGGTATTGTGATAAAGTTCAAACGCCAACCAAAATGGAATCGAAGCTGGAACGTTACCGCATTATAGTTGTTAGTGATGATACTTTTGAGTAACAGCTATTTCTGCTAAATCGAGGATCAATTTACCATTTTGTATTTGTGCATCTCTAGTTTTGACAGCTGACTGTGTGACATTCACCGACAGATAGACAAATGTACTCTGTGGTAAGACTGGTAAGTAGCTTATCCTAGATAAAAATGTAGCTTATTTTGTTTGTTGGTGTTCATTTTAGATTTTAAACTTTTCAGTTTTCAAATGTTTTGTAAATGTACCTAATATTTTACGCAGTTACTGAGCTATTTTAAGCACATTATGCTGAGTTAGTACTTCATTTGCTAACAGTGAACACATTATGAAGAATTCCCTTCTATAGTAGAATTTTGTTTCTGATCTTCAGTTGTGAAATCTTTTAGGAAATGGAAGAGCGCCGCAGAAGCACAACAGAACGTCAGCTAAAGCTCGTGGTAGTTTCCTGAAGGACACCTTGAGACCGAGACCTTGCTCTTAGATGGGTGAGGAGTAGAGGCTCGTGCAGTTGCGGCACAATTATGGCTTGAATGTGCAGAGACCCTTAATGCGAAACGACCTGCCAGAACAGGAAAGGAATAAGCTAAGGTATATACCTACTTTTATGACAAGTAACTATTAATTTTATTGCTTACAAGTGAAAAAAAGTTGTCATATATAATTTTTTTTAGAAAATAATTATTTAATCAATCTTTCAGCTGCCAGAAGTGCATTAGAAGAATCGTATCAAGGTCATCCACATTGAAGAAATGCGGGCAGAGGCTGCTATAAAAAAAATACATAAAATATCTAATCGTTCAGATGCTTGCTGAAAGCATTGACAGGTTCAGCCAAAAGGTAATTTATTTTTATATGATATAATAATCAAAATATGCCTGGAATGAGGACTGCCAGGCTATCATGAAAAGAAGCTGCCAGAACACACCTTTAACGCATATATGAAGTATAACTAGGTACTTACTTTATGCCTTTAACCTCTTTAGGTAGTGACAGATTTTTCAGCAATTAAAAGAACTCACAAAGTTTACCTCATCATTATAATATTGTATTAGTGTACAAAAATCAGCAGTATAACGCAGGGCAGCTGTTAATCATTATAAAGCCGCCTGAAATATTGGTACTCATACTATCTATTGTTTCAGTATTGTCAACACAAAACCCAGGCCATTTGATGCTGTAAAGTCAGAAGAAGGATTAGCACAAGTTGATACCAAAAATAAAGATTACACGAGGAAAAATAAATTCTATGAAGGAGAATCAACTTTCATTATTAAATGTGAATAAAACTATATACCTAGAAATATCATTTTTAAATTTATATAGGTTATAGTTATTAACGTTTAAGATTTTTATTTAAGGCCCTGTAAAATAGTTAAAAAGCTATGTTATTTTATCTCTCTGAATAAAACCATGTGAACTGTAAATTAATAATGTTTATCACAATAATGATGATGTAGAAACGCTGCATTTCATTTATTATCGCCCTATCTGCCCACAAAAGGTTGTATGAGTGCCTGCTGACGAGCGTGTCCTAGCTCCAGCTCGCTGAGGGTGCACTGTGGTCGCACCGCCCGCTGCTGGTGCCTGCTGTTAACTTGCGCTCGCGAGGAGCCTGCTCTGCCGTCAATAGACTATGGGATGTGTGCCTTATGCTATATTATGCAGCACACAGCATGCATTTGTTATCGTTGCAGCAGCCACTGGTGAATAATTCATCTTTCTATCAACCAATGAGCACCTACAATAGAATATATTTTATGCATTAATAATATCAATAAGTATTCATTAGGGCTATGAATGTCTTGTTAAACAATTCAATTCCTGATTGACCCAGACAAACAATTACATTATTGATGGACCCAGTGGCATAGAATGCCAATGCAACGAAAACCTAAAATGTTTGTTATTTAATAACAACACAACAACTACTTAGTAAAGGATTGTCAGGCAAATTCCAAGGAAGCGACAATGTTAGATATTAATGGCTTTACAGCGGAATCATCGTAGTTAATCACTCCACATAAAAGCTCCGCACATACATACGTCTTGCACTTATATTTGCACTTGGTCCGAGCCATCGCAACGTCGAATACATGGACCTTTTCTAATAAATCCATGTACGCATTCATTTTGATTAGGTTTTAAAAGTTAAACCGAGTCAAACACCGCTCAACGATTAAAACAAAGTAGCATCTTCCTAACTTTTTCACAACCGTTCGTATGACAGCGGTAACGTTCCAGCTACGATCGAGTTGCGTTTCAACTTTCAGTCAAATCATTAACGCGATACGAAACATTTAAAAAGTTGTGCTGCGTTTCAAGTTCAGTTGCGTTTCAGTCGATATATTTTAGTGCGATTGCCCCCCAGATGTACATGGAATATTGGCCGAACAATATCGGCTGTGCAATTTTGGCTGTACATTATTATGGTCGTACAATATAGAATATAGTCTCCGTAGTATCTCTTACTAGTCTGTGATAGTCTCCCAGTTTCAACAAACAGTGAAACACAATGGTGGTAGTTTGCTTCATAGATAAAAATTGTATTTACGGGTCTGCTCTGTTATGCTGTTGCACCTGAAGATTCTGCACGAAAATAAAATACTGCGACACATTCGTGTGTTGCTTTTATTTTAGTAATCCAAACAAGGAACATAATATATACTCTAGCGAGAATCCAAAGCGTGATAAAATAATCCAGAGATCTAATCAGTAATCATCAAAGAAAGGTAAGAAGCCAGCCATTCCATCCACTTCATCAGTTCGACCTTAGCACAGCGAAGTTCGCTGTAAGTTTTTCTCAGACTTCAATAATATTTCGGAAAGCTGACCTGAAAATAATATTGATACATATTATTAGGATAAGACTTAATTATGATCAGATTATTAGAGGAATCACCGTAATAAATAAATCATATCGTCAATCATTACGCAAGACGTAACTCTGACAACTATATTTTTATTATTTTTCTAATTTTCTTCTTTCTTTAGGATTAAATTTATCTTCTTTTTAGTATGTAGTTTTTTTTAATATTTTATAAAACGGGGAAACAGGATAAATTGGTAAAAATCGGATCGAACGAATATAAGGATAGGGTCAGAGAGTAATTTGGAAGGAAATGGTATAATGCATATAATGCACCGCACCTGTACAACAAGCTTATTAAATTAAATAGCGAAAGTAATGTTAAGGAATATACAAACAACAAAATAAAGAAATACATACTTACATGGCTCAGCAATCTGGACTACGACAATGTGGAAGACTTATTATTTAATTATTGAATATCGCACACACTCACCGCTACCACACACATATACGAATACACAAATCACACATACACTCACACACCCTCACATACCATCACACACACACACCATCACACACACACACCATCACACACACCCTGGTTTGTACAGAGTACCTTGCGAGGACCTCTCCTAAAGCTATCCATCCGAGGACGTCTCAGAAAAGGTATTTAACAACGTCGTACGTCATCGTTTCCTAGACGAGTAAGAAGCAAATCAAATTCTAAGCCTGACTGGCTGGTTTCTATATTGCTATCTCAACTTTTTTTGACGAGAATCTTCACGTCTGTTGCGAGGACCCAAAATACACTCCATCACATGGCACTCGGTATACAAAGCTAGGACCATGTGTGTGAGCCTTCCGAGCACCTCACGGACCTGCCAAGTGATGCCCTTTCGAGGACGTTTTCCTTACACAAAGTCTTACTTCAAGTACTTTTCGAGGACGTTGTGTTAGACATATCATTACCAAAGCGAGGACGACTTTCCCGAGTACAGCTTGTACAAAACGAGGACCCTTTGTAGTATCCATTATCAGCAATGATCAAACACCGTCTTCTTTACACAAAGTCTAACTTCAAGTACTTTTCGAGGACGTTGTGTTAGACATATCATTACCAAAGCGAGGACGAGTACAGCTTGTACAAAACGAGGACCCCTTAGTGGTACCTATCTATTGTTGGTATATATTGGCCAAAAAACAGAAACACCGTCTTCTTTACATTAAATCTAACTTCAAGTACTTTTCGAGGACGTTGTGTTAGAAATATCATTACCAAAGCGAGGACGGGTACAGCTTGTACAAAACGAGGACCCCTTTGTGTTACCTATGTATTATTGGTATTGGCCAAAAATCAGAAACACCGTCTTCTTTACATTAAATTTAACTTCATGTACTTTTCTAGGATTAGCCCTTGTCTAGCCACTATTGGATATGCGCCACTCTTTAGTCTATCAGTTAAATCTTAATTTCTACCTGAGCCAATCTAACTCACATACATGCCTAAAATTCAGACAACATCATCTTTCCATCTCGCTAGTGGATTATCTATTGATATATTCAGGCCTCTAGACGTACGTAACCACTTTCGGCCACCTATTGTCTCCATTGTAATATTACCAAGTTCTCAACAAGCCGATCGTCATTTGAGTTCCGCTATACGTTGTCGAACATTTGATTCCATATTTTGGTTCTTAATGAGATAACAAGCGTGGAGGAATTTTCCATAGCACGCTGTACTACTTTTAAATTATTTATGTTCTCATTTGTAAGTGTCTTAAGTCCCTGCACCATAATTTAGGATAAACCATGATATTGGAAGATTATTTTTTGGATGACTCACTCATCTTAATAAAGTCTTATTATGCGAATAATTATGTATTATATGTCTTTGTCTATCCTTGCTTGACTTGAAAATTCGTTGATATCTTAAGGAATCAAGATGATATCGTTTACAAACCGAAAAGTGATATATTTTCCATCTATGTTGACTCATGGTCTGTGTTAAGGCATGGTGAAGCATCAACCGTGCCTCTTAATATTTCAAAGGCCTTTGATAGGGTCTGGCAGCCTTATCAACAAGCTTCCTGCTTTTAGACTTTAAGATAGCCTGTCTCTGGATCGCGGACTTTCTTAGAGAACGATCGATTCGAGTAGTCATCGAGGGCAGTTTGTCTGATCATTTGGACATAAATGCCGGTGTACCTCAGGGCTCCGTACTCTCCGCAACCCTATTTCTGCTGCACATCAATGAGCTGCTCACACCCCGGTATATTTTTAAATGCAGATGATAGCACGGTTGTAGAAAAATATTCATTCAGCTCAAGGGCTCGTCGAGTAGAAAACCAGACAATGAGAGATAATATGGTTGAGCGTGTGAATCAGGCGCTTGTAACTGTTTCCGACTGTGGCAAAGCCAATCTTGTGCAATTTAACGCCAAAAAAGGCAAGTTACTCGTAAGCTGTCCACTGCTACAAAGAACCAATTCTCTCTCTCTTCTACTTTCCAATCCGAGATGTGCCTAATATAGGCACATCTCGATTGTCAGATCTGGAGCTTTTAGGCCTCACTCTTACTCCTATGCTTAATTTTGGCACATACTAGAATCCAGGCTATATAAACTAGCAGGCATAAAGCTTGGCATTCTTAATCCTCAATAAAATCAGACGGTACGTCACACTGGACAGCAGTTGAACCTTTATCAAGCTCAGGTTCTTCTCTCTGTTGCCATCTATAATAGGACAGTTATGCCAAGTACCTGCTAGAAGCATTGGAGGCTGTAGATCGACGTGCAAAATGACTTATTGGTGATGAACAACAGGTCGGTCGCCACAAAGCTGCATAATCTTGAGCATCGACGTAAATCAGTAAATCTGACTGTCAATCTTTTATAGGATACATTTCATTTTCCCATTACTTAATAGACATTTCTCCAATTAATACAAAGCGTTTTGGTTCCACGTTTATAGTGCGTACTGCTACGGAATTGAACTCTTTGTGGTCTTCTTTGTTTCCTAATAACTACAATTTTGATATCTTCAAGGTCAGGGTGAATATGTTTCTTCTAAATTTACGTGGTCCATATTAAGCCACATCCTCGTTAACCTCAGGCGAGATGGTGGTCGTAGATCTATCATTTTTATGTCACTATTTTTCGCGGGTTGCGCACTCGGTCTTTTAGAAGGCTTGCGCGGGGACATGAGTCCAACACATAGAGGTACCCTCCTTCCACACCTCACGTTTCTGGGCCATTGTTTGCCAATAATGTAGATCTATCATATTATACAAAAAAGACTCCACATTAATTTCATTTTATTGTCATAGGATATCTCAATGTAGTTTCCAAAAGCAAAAGCAAAGGCCTTCTAGCTCTTTCCACTGTCCTTCTTTTTTTGTATACACTTGATTGTATGATTAATGTACAGGTCGTTCTCTTGATGGAAAAAAAGAAATACGCCTACCTATAACAGTTGTAGCGCCACCCAGAACTTTGCGTTTTGAGTCTACATTCTTGTCATGTTTCCTTCCATGGATTTCTAGATTTTCAAGCTTGTCTCTATGATGTACATTTGTGCTCATATTTAACATACATATTATGCGTAGTGCATAATAATATGCAGGTATTGAAAACTTAGATCTTTTGATATCATAACTCAGTAGGTTATATAATTTACATCCAGATTCTTTGGGTTCTCATCTATTTAAAATAGTTTGGTTTATGTTCATTTTTCAGATGAACAAAATACCACATGGGTGGAGCGTAAATATACCTTGGATAACAGTCTGGGTATCACCATGTATTAAGCTTTTTAAAATTCTGTATGCATTTTTATATAGGCTTTTTTTTATACAAGCTTAATGTTTTTATACATTGATCAAAATAATAAGTTAGAAATAGTGTTTTAATTACGATCTGCTTTTGTTATATGTAAGAAGCTTAAATAAAGGAATTTTATGTTAAAACGCTTTATCTCTTGTAAAACGTTACTGTTAACTTATTCCCTTTTTTAATTTTTGTGTTTTGATATATACGTGGTCAAACTTACTTTCATATTTTTAACAAAGTGAGGACGGAAAATTTTACACAAGGTCCTCAGTTTGTCAGAAAATTACTCTTTATACACAAAGTCTGGAAAACCTACCAATCCGAGGACGTCTGTGTAAAAATAAACACATAGGACCTCGAATTGGTATTGAAGCTCGCCAAAAGTGTTAATCCAGTGTGTATTAATTCGATAGTGGCGCCCTCTAAATCTCACACACTTATACACGCCAACTTGACTCTTCATGACTAAAACGAGGACCTTTTTAGATTGCCTTATTAAATGCAGAGTTAGGTTCAAAATCGCACGTAAAACACGATTATGTTGTCAGGCCCATCCGAGGACCCACAAAAAAGTCCTCGCTTTGAAAAGGTCCTCGGATGTGCCTTGTGTATTCAGGTCCAAGTCCTCGGAAGGTACTTCAAACAAACGCACACCATCACACACACACCCTCACACACACACCCTCACACACATCCTCATACACACATACATACTCAACACCCACAACCACACACTCACATACACTTAGCATGTTTTATTATTTTTTTTCTTAATTTTCTCTTTGTCTATTTAACTATGTATTCATTTTTGGCATTTTTATATATCTAAATTGGGAGAAGGAGCTAGTCCTTGAAACACAGCGTCAAGCTACGTCGAGGGCTAGAGACTTCAATCATAATTTGTAACACTTACTATGTCAATAAATAAATTTTTATGTTTTATGTTTTTATAAAAATAGGAAAAATGATCAAATTAAACATTGGTTAAGTTTTTTTTTATAATTCTACGGCATTAGCTTCAATAAATGAAGCTATGACTTTGTAAATAGGTATAGAATTAGATAGAAGTAAACATATAATATTGGTTGGCAAGGGAACTTAAGTTCCATAAGATCTTGATATATTTGAGTATAATAATATCGTAATTGTATATTGACACAGACAACATAATTCCAAATTCTAATATATATATATACAACATTATATAATTAAATTATTCTGCTCGGCCCCCACTAATGTTTCTACCCCAAATAACACAAACATGCGACCTCAGTCTCCGCAACTCTATTTTCATGACTAGTAAAAAATAATAATGTAATTCCAAAAGACATTGACTTATAAATGTTATTAAACTGTTATTTTACTAAATATTTAATAAAACGGCTAGGACTCACGTAGTTTGTCGAATTAGTCGACCTAGTTGTGTTATTTTACTAGTTAAATATTTCCATGTCACTAATAATTGACTATGTGTTTTGGATCCAATCATATTTAAAATGACGTCTTTAATGTATGTACCAACATGTACTACTACTGTATGTCACTACATTTATTTATTTATTTATAGCCCGTGTCAGATTCAGCTTCATTTATTAATCTTTGCTTTGATTCTCTTTGTTTGCGTTTGAATCTGTGTGCCCTTTGGCAAAGGCCTCCTCCAACCACTTCCAACCTTCTCTTTCCCGTGCTAGTCTGGACCATGTTTTACCAGCTGTTTTTACAATCTTGTCATCCCATCTTTTAAATGTCACTACATAGTATAAAACAAAGTCGCTTTCTCTGTCCCTATATCCCTATGTATGCTTAAATGTGTAAAACTACGCAACGGATTTTGATGCGGTTTTTTTTTAATAGATAGAGTGATTGAAGAGGAAGGTTTATATGTATAATAACCGTGCGAAGCCGGGGCGGGTCGCTAGTTACAAATAAATGATTTCATTTAATTTCAAAACCATAGATGAAGTCCAAACTTCCACACAGATCTCGTTCTAACTTATTACAGATTGCTGCATTGTTCAGCATGGACGAATCAGAGATCAAGTCAGAACAAAGAGAAGGAGATAAAATTGACTCAAACCTCGAAGCAAATGCAGAAGAGACTGAGAACCAGGACACAGCAGATGACAATGCTGCGGAAACTGACAACGCCCAGGATACGAAGGACTCAATCAACATAGAACAGGCTAATAATCCAGGTCCTGCCAAAAAGAAAAAGCGGAGCTTTGAAATTGAATTGGATTTTAAATGGGAACATGAGTATAAGAGGGAGAGGCGTAGCGTAGTCAAATATGAGTAAGTATATTAAACTATTACTATATATCACAGTCTATTAAATAATATCAATTAATAAATCATTTATTTGCCAGAATATTTAATAATAATAATAATATATAATATAATAGAGCAAAGCACGACACAATCGTGCTTTGCTCTATTGGGACCGCTCTATCATCACGGACAGGACTATTGTAGCCAATAAGGCTGATATTGTGGTGGTCGACCGGTCCCAACGCCGGGCAGTGCTCTTTATTGTCAATTGTATTCAGCCTGTAAGCAGGCATGTAAATGTTTAAAAAATTACAATTTACATGTCAATTCATATTATTAATTAAAATTAAAATGTCAACAATCCTGATAAAAATAAATGTACAAGCAATCCCAGAAAAATCATCCTGCCGAACCGTGTAGCGAGTGTGTGGAACAAGCTTCCACAGACAGTAAAAGTTTTTTTTTAATGCTTAATATGTTTATGTTTGGCCACTATCTCGCCTGATGTGTAGTGATGATGTGGCCTAAGATGGAGCACATAGATCTAGAGAGACGGCAGTTGAGCGGCTGCTCAGACCCGTCTCCCCGATGGTTCACCGAACATCATCCCGAAACACGACTAGGTCGCTTGACGGCATGGCTTTGTTCGGTGGGTGGTATTACAACCACGGCCAGAGCCTACCACTCCAAAGCGCGTAAGCGGGTTTCATAACGACGTTTTTCTTCACCGTTTTAGAGCGAGCGTGTAAAATATGCTCCTACAGTGAACTATTTTAAAAATAGGCTCTATGAACATTAAACAAGTGCAGTGACATACACACATCAGCTTTAAGCTGCAGTGTATTAATAATAGTAATAATAAATTGCCATGACCCCCTTCTCCCCCACGTGACATTGGATGAGATTCGGCTCGACCCCCCACACAGCATTAAAAACAGCCAAAAATAAAGACGTATTTTGTTTTAATTTATTTTAACTCTGGGGTTACAAATTCTAGATATTCTAATGTCTTCCAATGAATTAAATTAACAATAGTTTTCCTCAAATCTCAATATTAATTATTTTATTTTATTATCATAGGGAAACTTGCTGCTTGCTTGCGTGCGCGCATTACTGTGTTCCGGTTGGAAAGGCATTGTAGCCAGCGAAATTATTGGGCATTATGAGACTCAACAGCTAATTGTCTCAGGGTGACGAGCGCAGTGCAGTGCCACGCAGGATTTTGCAAAAAAAAATTCTGGGTGGTGCTGTTATTGTTAAGGGCTGGCGTATTGCTTACCATCAGGCAAACGTCCAGCTCGTCTCGTCATTCAGTTACATAATAAATTATTTTTCAAAAAAAACTAAACCGACTTCAAAACCACCAATGGCACTCAAAAGTAAAAAATAAATTAATGTAATTATCATAAGCGCTACCCACTCATATATTTGAAGTCGGTGCCAGCCAAGTCTAATAGGTAGTAGATAAATACTATGTATATAGTAAGTACTACTTGTAGGTAGTATTTATCTACTACCTTTTAGACTTGGCTGGCACCGACTTCAAATATATGAGTGGGTAGCGCTTATGATAATTACATTAATTTATTTTTTACTTTTGAGTGCCATTGGTGGTTTTGAAGTCGGTTTAGTTTTTTTTGAAAAATAATTTATTTTAACCTTTTTAGTGAAAAACAAGTTTTAATTAAATTAATTCAAAAAGTTTTTAAAGACAAGCTTTTATGATTTAGAAGCCACATCATGACGAAGTTTAAAACGGGCTATCACAATTAAATGCATGTACAAAAAAATTTCATGTCTGTCCTATTCTCTGTTGAGGAGTTCCCTCGCCGGAAGTCAATCCTGGGTGTATCTGCCATGTCATGATGGAATTTAGAACAGGCTATTATGGTTAAATCCATTTACGAAATGTTGTGCCTGTACTATTCACCGTTGAGGAGTTCCCTCACCGGAAGTCAACCCTGGGTGAAGCAGGTGAAGCAGTCGAATACAAACCTCCACCTTTAGAAAGTTGGTTACGAAAAAAACAAGAACCGACTTGAAGATTAAACTTATATTTTTTTGTTTTTGCTATTTTTTTCAAAAACTACTGAATGAATTTCGATAAAATTTATATGGGACCACCTTTGAAGTATTACCTACCAATCAAAAAAAGAATCATCGAAATCAATGAATAATTGGCGGAGTAATCGCGTAACAAACACACAAAAAAATAAAAATAAAAAAAAAACATACCGTCGAATTGTAAACCTCCTTCTTTTTGAAGTCGGTTAAAAAATAAAGCTAGGTACAATAATAGATATACAAGATATAATAACTTTAGTCTCATTCGCAATGATCGTACAGGGAAAGGAGGAGGGGGTGTTGCTATCTACATCAAGAGTCATCTTCGATTTAAGACAGTGCTGCAGTCTCCGTCGGCATATAATGCTGGACCAGAATATATATTCGTGGAGGTTGACTGTGGAGTTAAACTGCTTATTGGAGTGGTTTACTGTCCCCCATGCATTAACTACGTGTCCACATTCGAACAGGTCTTAGAAAATCTTACAGCCGATTATGAGAATCTACTTATAATGGGAGACTTTAATACATGTTTGATGAGTAAAGATCAAAGATCAGCTCGACTCCGAATCGCTGTTGAATCTGTCAACTTAAATATTCTGGACCTTCTTCCGACTCACCACACATGCACTTCAGCCACACTATTAGACCTTATTATAATCTCTGATATAGATTTGGTGGCTTGTCATGGGCAGCTTCCTGCCCCGGTTTTTTCTCATCACGACCTAATCTACTGCTATCTTAAAGTCAAATTTCCGAAGCCCAAACCACTAATTTTAAAGCAACGTAATTTCTCTCGTCTCGATGAATCTAAACTACGTAATGATGCCGAGGAGTTAAATTGGTCACTAGCTGAAGACTTACATGGAGTTGAGGACAAAGTTAACTTTTTAAATTCTAACATCATTAATTTATTTGACCAGCACGCCCCAATTCGGTCAGTGAAGATCAAACGTGCACCCACTCCCTGGATGAATGACATGATTCGAAGAGCAATGGCCAGGAGAGATCGGGCTTTTCGCAAATTTAAACGTGAGCGAATACCAGACAACTGGGACGCTTACAAAAAAATGAGAAACCGCTGTAATCAACTGATTCGCAATGCTAAGCGACGCCATATCTCTGAACAAACCGAGTTAGCTACTCCTTCAGGCATCTGGAAGTTCCTACGAAGCTTAGGCTTGGGAAAACCAAAAGCTTTAGATAATAAAATCTCAATAGACCTTAACACCCTCAATAAACACTTTTCTTCTTGCGTCAAACTTTGTCCTCAAATAAAAAATCTCACTCTTGCCCAAATTCAATCAGTTCCTACTCCATTAACCGACCCATTTAATTTCTCTTATGTAAGTCAAGACATGATAAAAAAGACAATACTATCCCTTAAAACCAAGGCTGTCGGAACTGACAGCATTGGTAGAGTTATGCTACTGTATATCCTGAACGAAATTCTCCCTACAATTACACACGTTATCAATCATTCCCTTTCATCTAGCTTTCCGCCGCAATGGTGCAAGGCACATATAATTCCGCTCCCCAAAGTCTCAAATCCTACACTTCCAAATGAATTTCAACCAATTTCTATCTTACCTTTTATGTCAAAAATTATTGAGTCGGTAGTGCACAAGCAATTGACGCAGTACTTATCCAAGGAAAACCTTCAAGATTCATTCCAATCAGGCTTCAGAGTAGGCCACAGCACAACTACAGCCATTCTGAAAGTAACAGAAGACATTCGCCTAGCTATGGAGAATAGCATGGTGACCATTTTAGTTCTTATTGATTTTAGCAACGCTTTCAATGCGGTCGACCATGATTTGCTTCTCGCAGTATTATCTCGCCTGAATTTATCACCGGCTACGGTGACCTGGTTTCGGTCTTATCTTCAAGGTCGCTGCCAGCAAATCCGTAACGGTCAAGACTTTTCTGATTGGTGCGACGTGGACGCGGGCGTACCACAAGGCGGTATCTTGTCACCACTTCTCTTTTCTATATTTATTAGTTTACTATCCCCAAATATTCAATGCAATTATCATTTTTATGCAGACGACCTTCAACTTTATTATTCCACTACTACTGAAAATTTGACAAATGCTATCGACATTCTGAATGACGATCTCATGCGTCTTTGTAACTGGTCCGATAGCCATGGAATTAAGGTCAATCCCAACAAATGCCAAGCTATTATGGTCGGCAGCACACGCCAGCTTGCAAAGGTCTGTGTCTCCAATCTTCCTCCTCTATCTTTTAATAATTGTCAAATTCCTTTTTCGCCTACAGTTAAAGATCTAGGTGTCATTATAGACCCTAATCTTAGCTGGACTGCGCATATTCAAGAGATTTCTCGCAAATTCTATGCCGCATATCATTCAATCATCAGGTTAAAACATTTTCTTCCTATTAAAACTAAGATCTCTCTAGTCAATACACTTCTTCTCCCAATAATTTTCTATGCGGACATCTGTTTCTTGGATCTTTCTGAAGAACTTCTCAATAAGCTTGATCGCTTATTAAACTCCTGTATCCGCTTCATTTTCAACCTTCGGAAATACGACCACGTCTCCGAATATCGTGCCAAACTAAAATGGCTCCCAATTCGTGAGCGTAAGAATATAAGAATTCTCTGCCTCCTTTTTACGGTACTAAAAGATCCGAATTCTCCTGAATACCTGAAACAAAAATTTCAACTTCTTGGGGACACTCATGACCGACAGCTAAGATCCTCAAATAATTTACTTCTCGCCACTCCTAAACACTCAACTTGTTTCATGGATAATTCATTTGCTGTCGTGGCAGTAAGGCTGTGGAATGCGTTACCAGGTAATATCCAAAAAAGTAATAGTAAAGACATTTTTAAGCGTCTCGTCCATGAACATTTTATTAAGCAAGTTTACCCTAATGACTAACATTATCTTCAATACTGCTGTTTTGAAAAGTTCAATCCGCTTTTTCTTACCTATACCTAAACCTACATGTGATCCTATCACTTTATGATTATATATATATGTATATATATATATATATTTATATATTTATATATTGTTATATTATATAATTATAAATATAATGTGATGTTGTATATATTTTTCTATTGTTATACAATTTATTTTGATGTCATTTATTTAGTATATCTCAACGTACTTCTGCTCAAAACGTAGCTGCACACCCACTATATTTCTTTCACGACCTGGAAGACTGGTAGATAATGCTAAATAGCATTAAGTCATTCCTTGTACCATTTTTGTGCAAAACTATTAAATAAATAAAATAAATAATGGAAGGCCAATTAAAAGTTATCACAAATATAAAATACGATTAGATATAAATATATGTACAGTAGGTGTAGAAGTATAAACAAGAACAAAAGGTTTGAACACAGACGTAATCAATTATTTATTATATTCCAGACATATAGAACCATCGAAGGAAGAAAAAGAAAAACTAAGAACAAACCAAAGGAGAAGGAGGCCAATAAAAACTGAAGTTAAACAAGATTTCTTCTGCGAGACCTGTCGCCGACCTTTCATGACCATTCAGGCTTATATTGGCCATATGAAAAAGCACCAAAGAATCAAATTCAACTGCTCATTGTGCTCTCAAAAGTTTGACTCTAATGCACTGTTAATAAAGCACAAAGTTACTCACAAAGACGAAGACAGAACCTTCTTATGTCAAAAATGTGAAATAGCCTTTACCGATCACCTAGAATACATAAAGCATAAGTTGTCTCATCAACATTGCCAGAATTACAAATGTGAAGAGTGCGGCAAGAATTACAAGAATAAACATGGACTCGCTATCCATATTGAGACACATTTCGATAAAATGATTACTTGTGATGTATGCCACCGTACTTACAAGACGTACACAATCCAAAATCATATGAAGACTCACACCTATGAGATCGAATGCGTGGAATGCGGTAAGAAACTCAACGATGATCGTTATTACAGATATCACATGATATCTCACACGGGTGTCAAGCCGTACCAATGCCTGTATTGTGGCAAAGGATTCAGTAACAACTGTGCGAGGAAAGTACACACACGATTACACACCAATGAAAAACCTTACGAATGCAAAGTGTGTCATCAAAAGTTTACACAACAAACAGATATGGTCCGTCATGCAGTCACCCATCAAACGGAGAAGACGCTACAATGTGAAGTTTGTAAGAAAATGTTTTTTCATAAGGAAAGCTTGAAATACCACATGGATATCCACAATAACACACAAAGATATGAATGCAAAGATTGTGGTAAACGTATCCATACGTTAGCAGGTCTTAAGCAACATGTGCTTCATCATCATACAGAAGGAAGGAATTTCGCCTGTGACGTTTGTGATGTGGCGTTCAAGTCTGGCTCGGATCTTACGAGGCACCGGAAACAGAAATATCATATTAATAACGAATACAAGAACAAACTGAAAGAAAAGAATGTACAAGTAGCTCCAAAGTGCAGTAGTACTTGAACAGATTTTTTTTTATTAAGTTCCCGTTCGCCCCACTTGTGGGACGAACGGGAATGCACCTACTAAAAATTCCATTTACAAGTGACTTACATACTTATCGACGTGATGGATGCTGGTAGCTCTAACTACCATTACATATGAAAACAGGATGTCTGATGTTTGGGAAACTGGAACAGTCTATGTAATCTAACATGTGAAGTGAGGGTATAATTATTGCCATGTCTATAATTTGAGGTTGTTCCTGTTGTCCCCCAGTTTTCGTCTCCAGTGGGGGGCATCCGGAAAAATTCTTCCTGATGTACAACACTTTATATGTAAAAGTGGATAAGGTTTATATTCATATTCATTACAACGAATGTTATTCAAAAATGCTAAATTACGCGAGTGGATACGGAGGAGATAATATCTTACATTGGCCTCACTATTTTGAACTTCTTTTCGTAAAAATTCTTCCTAATGTCCCCCTTCTTATAAAAGTGGGAGACATCGACAAGAATTATTCCGGATGTCCCCAACGTGGGGATATCGGGAACAACCCTATTTTGATCTATATTTAATTAATTTTATAAAGAAGTGAAGAGCGAGTGTGGCTCAGTAGGAGCATGTGTGAATTTCGATCTGACGCACCCGAGTTCGAATCCCACTGGCCCCGCACCCCTGACTTAAGTTATGTGCGGATTTAACAATCGCACTAAAAAGGTTGAAGGAAATTATCACGAGGAAACCGGCATGTCCAAGAATTTATCACAAAAGGACATGACTGACACCCACCAATCACAAGGCACTGGGCCAGCGTGGTGGCTAATGGCCCATACTCTCTCTACGAGGGAAGGCCTGAGTCCCAGCAGTGGGAAAGTAGCGGGAAGTTTGTGGGAAGTTATATCTGGAACTACTAATACGATTCTAAAAATTCTTTAACTGATTGAAAGCCGCACTAGGGGTTAGTTACGAAGGCTATATTTTATTAAGTCGACGTGAACAAAGTCGCGGGCGTTCGCTAGTTGTTAATCATATTATTATTATTGTGATAAGAAATGATTTATTATCTATGTATATTTCTTATAAAAATATTATCATCAGCCCATCACGTTCCACTGCTGGGACTCGGACCTTCTCTCATAGAGAGAGAATGGGCCATAATCCACCACGCTGGCCCAGTGCGGGTTGGTGGATGTCACATGTCCTTGACTTTTTGTGGAAAACTCTTGGACATGCCGGTTTCCTCACGATGTTTTCCTTCACCGTTTTTAGAGCGAGTGTTAAATCCGCACATAACTTAAGAAAGTCAGTGGTGCGGGGCCAGCGGGATTCGAACTCGGGTGCGTCGGATCGAAAGTCGCACGAGCTCCCACTGAGCCACACTCGCTCTATACTAGTATATACTATCTACAGGGAAATAAAATACAATGATAAAAAATCTAATAGTATATTGAAATAAATATATCCGTATATACAAAAAACGTAATTTATTGTTTGTATTGCATTATATACATCGACCCATTAGGAATTCCATCTCGCGATGCCAATAGGTCCAAAAGTTACATTTGATTTTTTTTTACGCTTAATAGGTAGGCTTGTGTGGGCTATGTTTGGCCACTATCTGGCCTGATGTGAAGCGATGATGTGGCCTAAGATGGAGCACATAGATCTAGAGAGAGACGGCAGTTGAGCGACTGCTCAGACCCGTCTCCTCGATGGTTCACCGAACATCATCCCGAAACACGAGTAGGTCGCTTGACGGCATGGCTTTGTTCGGTGGGTGGTATTACAACCACGGCCAGAGCCTACCACTCCAAAGCGCGTAAGCGGGTTTCATCACGATGTTTTCCTTCACCGTTTTAGAGCGAGCGTGCAAAATCTGCACTTAACTATAAGTCATTGGTGCATGGCCGAGTCGGGATTCGAACCCAGGTGCGTCGGATCGAAAGGCGCACGAGTCCCCGCACTCGCTCAAAATGCTATGCGAATACATAAGTACAATTATTAGGCGAGGAAAGCCGTGGACAAGACACTAGTATAAACTAGTTTGAAATATGAAAGAACAGATATTTGTTTTTATGTAACTGAATGACGAGACGAGCTGGTGGTTCGCCTGATGGTAAGCAATACGCCAGCCCATAACAATAACAGCACCACCCAGAACTGTATTGCAAAATCCTGCGCGGCGCTGCACTGCGCTCGTCACCCTGAGACAATTAGCTGTTGAGTCTCATAACGCCCAGTAATTTCGCTGGCTACAATGCGCTTCAAGCCGGGACACAGTAATGCTTACGCACTGCTTGGCGACTGAATAACTGGCAAAGCGTTGGTACCTACCCAGACGGCCTCTCGCATACGAGAAACCTACCATCAATCAGAATCTTGTGACTACGAAGAAACAGCTTGACCTCTTCGCAGTACGCGCTCTCATATACTGGGCAGGTCTTGCTAAGATGGTCTTAGAAGAAAGACGGCTATGGGCTTCCTCTTTCGTCTACAGACGGAGTCAGGGGAAAGTTTCCAAATATTTAGATCTAGAATTTCTGAAATCTAGAGCAGCGGTTCCTAATAGGTTCACGGAACCCTAGGGTTCCGTGAACGGGTCACTGGGGTTCCGAGAATTGCCGACGTTGGCCGGCATTTTTATCGATATCCTGACCCGCGCAAAAGTGATGAATCAATTTCGATAAAATTTATATGGGACCCACCTCTGAAGTATGACCTACCAAACAAAAAAAGAATCATCAAAATCAATTCATAATCGGCGGAGTAATCGCGTAACAAACATACGAAAAAAATATAAAAAAACATACAATCGAATTGAGAAAATCTTTTTAAAGTCGGTTAAAAATACGAGTTGGGGTTCCGCCAAAATTATGTAGATAGTTTAGGGTTCCATAGCTAAAAAAATTGGGGACCGCTGATCTAGTTTCATTTCAGTAAATATTTAGCTCTAGAAATATCTAGAGTTTGCTCAAAAAAATACATGGTAAATAACTGGTTTCTAAATCAAATTCTAATATTCGCAGGGTAATATGTTTATTCTACATATATTTTAATACAATAAACAATATATTAACCCTAACATTATACATTATTAATATAAATAGCAGTCAATATGATATGACGTGGGAAATTCCTACAAATAAACATCATTCCATTTCATTTCTCCTTTCTGGCTTCAATTTCAAATAACCCGAAGTAACATCGTACTATATAAATTAGCTGTAAGCTAAACGAATTTGGATGAAATTTGGAAAATCAATAGCTTATATCACAGAATACTATGGGACAGAAGCAATACGCAAAGAAATTTAAACAAATAGCGACTCTTGCTATGACGCAATAAAGTTCAATTCAGCTCGCGTAGCGCTGCATACCTACCAGTCATATTAACCTACAGAGCGCGTCTCTTTCTATCGCGCCGCTCTTATCTCTTCTGACGCGGCACGTGTAACGACGCGCGACCCGCCGTCGGTGTCCGGCTATGTACTTGTAGCTTCGTACCTACAGTGCGGAGTGCGGTAGGACTGATTATATTCTGGATTAACACATAGGATAGTTTTAATCCCCAAAAATTGTCCGCGCGTGATACAGCGGGGCGCAACTAGTATTTAATAAAATATTTTTTTTTATGTAACTGGATGACGAGACGAGCTGATCGTTTGCCTGATGGTAAGCAATACATCAGCCCATAACAATAACAGCACCACCTAGAACTTTGTACACCCGTGTTATAGAAGTAAAGCAGTGCTTTTACGCAGAGCTTCGCAATATTCTTGCGTTTTAGTCGGCTCAAGCCGACCTCAGCGTAGAGAGCACTTGTGCTTGTCGAGTATAGCCGACATTGGCGGTGAAAGGCTTAAATTTAATTTTACTAATAAGAATTTTTGAATTTTATTTTAATAAATGAACTTGATTTATTAGAAGTTTGAAAGTTTACATGAGTTTGATTCATTATAAATCTATATAAATAAAAATGGATCACCGAAATGTTTGTACGCGTAACTTCCAAACGACTGTACCAAATTTGATAAATCTTTATTTTGTGTTCGTTATAGAAAGGAAATTGTATAAAAACAAAAAAAAATGCAATTATTTAACAACAGTGGTACGAAGTTCGTCGGATCAGCAAGTACTCAATAAAACAGAGCACAGAAAGTAAATTCAAATTACGCGTTAAGAATGTTCTAATGAGAAAAGCAAACTACACTGTTCGTAATTACATAGAAGACAAAGATGCTTGGAACATTCCACTTCTGCAAAGTAACCAACTGGTACATAAGAAACATAACATTGTAAAACCCCAAAAAATTGTAACAAAATCTCTAAAAATATGCCCCTCAGTTTCTTGCCGTATCTTCTGAGTAGTGGTTCTTTTTCCGATACGGTGGTAGTCATTGTAATTTTTTTTTTTTACGCTTAATAGGTCTATGTTTGGCCACTATCTCGCCTGATGTGAAGCGATGATGTGGCCTAAGATGGAGCACATAGATCTAGAGAGATGGCAGTTGAGCGGCTGCTCAGACCCGTCTCCCCGATGGTTCACCGAACATCATCCCGAAACACGACTAGGTCGCTTGACGGTATGGCTTTGTTCGGTGGGTGGTATTACAACCACGGCCAGAGCCTACCACTCCAAAGCGCGTAAGCGGGTTTCATCACGATGTTTTCCTTCACCGTTTTAGAGCGAGCGTCCAACTGCACTTAACTATAAGTCATTGGTGCAGGGCCGAGTCGGGATTCGAACCCAGGTGCGTCGGATCGAAAGGCGCCTGAGTTCCCGCTGAGCCACACTCGCTCTAAAATATAATAATTGACGTTCATAAGTGCGTCTGTGACGACGGAATGATTAAAGAGATTTTGATTGATTGATTTGATTGATCTAACACCGCCAGTGCTCGCCGCGATCTCGCAGCGTAACCTCGCCCTGAAGAAGAGCATCGGATATCCTCTAACTTCGTGAGTCCTAGCCCTTTTATTATATCATCATCATCATCATCAGCCCATCACGTTCCCACTGCTGGGACACGGGCCTTCTCTCATAGAGAGAATGGGCCATAATCCACCACGCTGGCCCAGTGCGGGTTGGTGAATGTCACTGTCAATGTCCTTGACTTTTTGTGAAAAATTCTTGGACATGCCGGTTTCCTCACGATGTTTTCCTTCACCGTTTTTAAAGCGAGTGTTAAATCCGCACGTAACCTAAGAAAGTCAGTGGTGCGGGGCCAGCGGGATTCGAACTCGGGTGCGTCGGATCGAAAGTCGCACGAGCTCCCACTGAGCCAGACTCGCTCGCTTTTTATTATATATTTATAATGAATTTAATTTATTTTAACGATGCGGTGGATACCCCAGTCTATTTACCATACAAAATCTACTAAAATTATAAACGCGAAAGTTTGTAAGAATGGATGTACCTTTGTTACTCTTTCACGCAAAAACTACTAAACGGATTTTGATCTAATTTGGTATGGAGATAGCTTATACCCTGGATTAACAGATGGCTACTTTTTATCCCGGGAAACCGCGGGTGAAACCGCAGGGCGCAGCTAGTTCTTCAATATATTAAAAACATTGCATCGTGAGATCATGACAGATCGACATCGGAAAACTCTTTTAGAGGATCCGACACGACATCCGATTTCAAACTCTGCTCCAACGACGTAGAATGAACCTCTCGGCCTCCCGACGCTTCCGTAACATCCAAAATATCGCTGAGAAACTCTTTCTTTTCCTGCGCTTCAATGACACGTTCTATATTCAAAGGGTCTTTTAAAATATCTTTAACGGACATATTGACGCCGATCTCTTCGATCCACTCGGTCTTCTCACTCCGCCGATCATTCGAGTCGTTCTCCCGTTCATGTTCATTCATTCTCTCGTTCAGCGAGTCCGATTCGTTACTATAGTTCTCTAACTCGTCCAAATCTCGCTCGGTTTCCGTGGGAGTGAGTTCGGAGCGACATCTCGAAGGCGAAAGGTTCTGTACGGCCGTTTTTGAGACAGTTTTGAACATTTCCTCCACGTTTGTGTCGTGAGAGAGACGGAGCGCGTGTTCCCAGCCGAGGAATATTTGAGTGTGAAGTGAAACTTGGCTGTCAGCGAGTTCAAGTAGTAGGGACTTTATTTCCGATCGAGTTTTTGGAAGCCAGTCTGATAGCTCGGAGCGGAGCGCCTCGGAGCACTGCTCTAGCCTGTAAGAAAACAATATAGATATTATAAATAATTGAATTAAGAACCTCTTCCTTTTCTAATTCTATTTATAATAAATTAATAAATTAATTAATTGATTAATAAAAAAAATTATAAATTAATACATTATTAAAATTAATTAATTAATAAAGTATTTGTTAAATTAATTAATTATATCAATAATTAATTCTATGTTTAATTTTATTTATTTATATATTTTTATAATTCTGACGAAACTTCTAAATTCAATGTCGTATATCGATGTAATTTATATGAGACCATTTTTCTAGTTATATTTATAATAAATTAATCATCATCATCATCATCAGCCTCTCGCAGTCCACTGCTTGACATAGGCCTCTCCAATTGCACGCCATTGATCACGATCCCCGGCGACTCTCATCCAGCTGCTACCAGCCACCCTGCGAAGATCGTCGCTCCCCCTAGCCTGAGGGCGTCCTACACTACGTTTGCCAATTCGTGGTCTCCACTCTAGAACGCGTCTACCCCAACGGTTATCGGTTCTACGGCTAATATGGCCGACCCACTGCCACTTCAGCTGGCTAATCCTGTAAGCTATGTCGGTGAATTTAGTTCTCAGTCGAATTACTTCGTTCCGGATACGATCCTTCAGAGATACTCCAACATAGCCCTTTCCATAGCCCACTGAGCGACTTTAAATTTGTGGATCAGCCGTACCGTGAGTGTCCACGTCTCGGCTCCGTAGGTCATGACAGGTAGGACGCACTGATTGAAGACTTTTGTCTTTAGGCTTTGTGGAATGTGGAAAATACTCGACGTAATTTCCCAAATGCTGCCCAGCCCAGCTGTATTCTTCTGTTGGCCTCTCTTTCGAAGTTGTTTTTACCCAACTGCATTGTTTGCCCAACGTAAACATTCCTTGACAACTTCAAGAGTGAGGAGTTGACAGCAATCGGTTCCGGAGACACATGTTCGTTGAACATAACCTTAGTTTTATCTAAGTTCATCCGGAGACCGACGCGTTGGGAAGAATCAGCCAGGCCGTCCAGCATCTGTTGCAAGTCTTGCAACGACTCAGTTATAATGACGATATCGTCTACAAATCGCAAGTGTGAGATGTACTCGCCGTTTATATTTATGCCCCGCCCTTTCCAGTCTAGAGTCTTAAACATATCCTCCAGTGCGTTGCTGAAAAATTTGGGGGAAATAACGTCCCCTTGTCTTACCCCTCGACGCAGGTGGATATGTTCAGTCTGACAAATAAATTAATAGATTAATAAAAAAATAAAAATTAATACATTATTAAAATTAACTAATTAATAAAGTATTTATTAAAGTAATTAATTAATTTATTTAATTTAATCAATAAATAATTAAAATTTATTTGATTAATTTTAATAAATGAATAATTAACTCTATATTTAATTTTTATTATTATTTTATTTTTTTATTCTGATGTAACTTCTAAGTCTAATGTCGCATATCGACGAAATGTATATGGGACCACTTCGTACCTACACTGAACCCAACGCAAAATTTTCCAAATCGGTTCATAAATGACGGAGTTCTGAGGTAACAAACATAAAAAAAAGATAATAAAAAAGTACAATCGAACAGAGAACCTTCTCCTTTTTTGAAGTCTGTTAAAAATTGGGACGGTAGTCTTCAATATCTCAATACAATACATAAACCAATTACATAAAATACACACTAATAAAATAGTAAGTAATCTTAATACAATTCTATTTAAATATAATAAACATACATTAAATAAATAAATATTATAATTATGTTAAATGACGGAAGGAAAAATTCGACACTCGAGTCATCAGCGTAGCTCAATTGGTAGAGCGCTTCCCGCGCTGAGGTGAGATTGAGATGCGGGTTAAGTCCCAGCCGGTGGTAAATTTTTTCTTCACGAAAAACCTTGTTTTGATTTTTCCGCTTCGCATTCGTATAATGCTTCATATGATAGAATAAAAGTACTTACTTATTATGCGTTTCTCCGGTTGCATTGGTCCCCGATACGTACGCAGCTGTAACGAAGGAATTAACAATAAGTTTTTTGTTGAAAAATATATTTTTCAAGACAAGTTTTTAACAAATCCATACACCCCGCGCGCCCCACCGCGCCGCGCGCCCCACCGCGCCGCGCGCCCCACTGGCGCCCCGCGCTAGCAGCGACCACGTGTTGCATGGACTATCCTGTTTGTACTCACCATGCAGCTGGTCCCGTTGCCTGATCTTGTCGACGTGCGCCCCGGTGTAGGCGCCGCGCGCCCCGCCCCGCCGCGCCGCGCGCTTCACCCTGGAGTATCCTGTTTGTACTCACCATGCAGCTGGTCCCGTTGCCTGATCTTGTCGACGTGCGCCCCGGTGTAGGCGCCGCGCGCCCCGCCCCGCCGCGCCGCGCGCTTCATGCTGGAGTATCCTGTTTGTACTCACCATGCAGCTGGTCCCGTTGCCTGATCTTGTCGACGTGCGCCCCGGTGTAGGCGCCGCGCGCCCCGCCCCGCCGCGCCGCGCGCTTCATGCTGGAGTATCCTGTTTGTACTCACCATGCAGCTGGTCCCGTTGCCTGATCTTGTCGACGTGCGCCCCGGTGTAGGCGCCGCGCGCCCCGCCCCGCCGCGCCGCGCGCTTCATGCTGGAGTATCCTGTTTGTACTCACCATGCAGCTGGTCCCGTTGCCTAATCTTGTCGACGTGCGCCCCGGTGTAGGCGGCGAGCAGCGGCAGCAGCGCGCGGTGGTCACGCGGCGAGCGCGGCGCGCGCACCGCGGCGCCCGCGGCCACCGCGGCGGCCGCGCGCCCCGCCGCGCCGCGCGCCGACAGGGACCACGCGTCGCACGCGCGCTTCATGCTGGAGGGGGGCATAACAGAAAGAATAATAAATAAATAATAATAATAATTATAGCAATCAAGTCTTCAGTGAGCAGTGGTGGGGCGAGATCCCTATAAATGCCAGCGCGGGAAGTATAAGTAGCGTGTAGGTCTAGTGTGGTTCTCATCTGAAAACCACCTAGAGCGAGTCAGACCCCAAAATAAACCCCTAAAATCGTGTAAACTGACTTCATCGTTCCCTTGTACAACTTGGTGGTTCGCGTGCAAAGTGTGGTTAGCTTCTTAAACCCGCCAAGTGCGAGTCGAATCTCAAAAAGTAAACCCCAAATATAACAAAATGAACCCCAAAATCTTGTAAACTCACTTCATCATCTCACTAGTGACGGCTGCGGTTCCCTTGTGCAACTTGGTGGTCAGCGTGCAGAGTGTGGTTAGCTTCTGTTGGAGGGACGTCAGGTACTCGGCGCACGATGTCCACTCGGGGTCCTTTACTCTGCAATTCGATCGTTCATTCGGATCGATTTGTTCATTTTTGTGTAAATACATTGGCAGAAATTATTTAATAATACATAAAATAGTTCGATAAGAAAGAATAACCGGCCAAGTGCGAGTCGGACTCGCGCACGAAGGGTTCCGTACCAATATCTATAAAAACGGCAAAAAGAACACGTTTGTATGGAAGCCCCCTTAAATATTTATTTAATTCTATTTTTTAGTATTTGTTGTTATAGCGGCAACAGAAGATACATTATCTGTGAACATTTCAACTGTCTAACTATCACGGTTCATGAGATACAGCCTGGTGACAGACAGACAGACGGACAGCGGAGTCTTAGTAATAGGGTCCCGTTTTACTCTTTTGGTACGGAACCCTAAAATGAGAAAGACAAGCGCAATTAAATAATCTAATATATAAAATTCTCGTGTCACAGTTTTCGTTGCCATACTCCTCCGAAACGGCTTGACCGATTTTGATGAAATTTTTTGTGCTTATCCGGTATCTATGAGAATCGGCCAACATCTATTTTTTTTTTTTATTTATTTTTTAAATTTATATGGCAAAACAACGTTTGCCGAGTCAGCTAGTATATATATAAATCCTACTGTCATCTCACTTCCTACTAAATTAATATTATAAACGCGAGTTTGTATGGATGTAAGTTTGTTACCCTTCCACGCAAAAACTACCGAACCGATTTCGATGAAATTTGGTATGTAGGGAGTTTAGGACTTGGAATAGCACATAGGTTAGTTTTTATCCCGGGAAACCGCGGGTGGAGCCGCGGGGCGCAGCTAGTAAAACGGAGACATACCTAGCTCCGTTAGCGGCGGGTTTGTTCTCACTGGCGCCGTATATAGCAGAACTTAAACCCCAAAGATTGAGGGCGCTGTGCTCACTCTTAAAAACCTGTAATAAATCACAAGATTTTTGTTGAAAAATATATTTTTCAAGACAAGCTTTTAACAAATTCGTAATCGGAACCGCGAGCAGATTAAAATGAGCCCAAACGCTAGTAGTTTACGATCCGTCAAGGAGTTCCATTGCCCACCTTCCGTCTCCATCATCAGATCAGCTGTCACCATAATATTGCATTGTCATCGGACTTTGACAAGTATGCAACATTTCAACTCCGTAGGATAAAAGGAAGTGGTTCTGATTCAACTTGCAAGATTTGACCCAAACAAACATTGCAAGTTAAATGGTTGGAGTCGCGCCACAACGCGATTTTTTTTTTGAACTGAATGACTAGACGAGCCGGTCGTTTGCCTGATGGTAAGCAATACGCCAGCCCATAAGAATAACAGCACCACCCAGAATTTTGTTTTGCAAAATCCTGCGCGGCACTGCACTGCGCTCGTCACCCTGAGACAATTAGCTGTTGAGTCTCATAATGCCCAGTAATTTCGCTGGCTACAATGCCCTTCAAACCGGAACACAGTAATGCTTGCGCACTACTGCGTGGCGGCTGAATAACTGGAAAAGCGGTGGTACCCACCCAGACGGCCTCTCGCATACGAGAGACCGACCACCAGTAAATTCAGTTGCATAAAGGAAAGGTACCTTTTCAAATTCTTCGTCCGGTGTTGTAAGGAATAGTCTGAAGTCATCGCTGTGTGTGAATATCGGGTGCTTCGCGACACGATCTGAAATGTTTTAGTAGTACCACAGAACACTAAGGGACAGAAGCATCACTCCGCAAAGAAATTTAAACAAATAGCGACTCTTGCTATGACGCAATAAAGTTCAATTCAGCTCGCGTAGCGCTGCATACCTACCAGTCATATTAACCTACAGAGCGCGTCTCTTTCTATCGCGCCGCTCTTATCTCTTCTGACGCGGCACGTGTAACGTTAAAGTTTATACCTGTGTTATTATGAATTATCAATCTGAATATGTATTTAGTTCCAGTAATGTATCTCTCTACGATACTACTAGAGCGAGTGTGACTCAGTGGGAGCTCGTGCGACTTTCGATCCGACGCACCCGAGTTCGAATCCCGCTGGCCCCGCACCACTGACTTTCTTAAGTTATGTGCGGATTTAACACTCGCTCTAAAAACGGTGAAGGAAAACATCGTGAGGAAACCGGCATGTCCAAGAATTTATCACAAAAAGTCAAGGACATGTGACATCCACCAACCCGCACTGGGCCAGCGTGGTGGATTATGGCCCATTCTCTCTCTATGAGAGAAGGCCCGTGTCCCAGCAGTGGGAACGTGATGGGCTGATGATGATGATGATGATGATGATGATCTCTCTACTGTCTATTACTATTATTCTCATTCTGTGAACAATAACTTTTCAAACAGTATACCTACCTAGTATTAGCACAGAAGAATTAATAATACAATTAGTATTAGGTATTAGCTACAACTATTCTACAAGTGTGTGTTTTATTTTAAAAAGTAGATAGCTAGGCATACATTATACACTTATATAGGTACTGTCTAAGAACCTGAATAGACCTGTTAGCAAGCGACCCGAAAATAACGTTAGTTCATAATTAGTGTAAGCTAAATCGAATCTGACGCGTTTTAGTATAAGTAGCAGTGGAAAGCGTGCGTCACGCGGCGCGCGGCAACCCGCTGCACTGTGCACGACCCGCCGGCGGGGCCAGCTATGTACATGTAGCTTCGTACCTACAGTGCGGAGTGCACTGGTAGTAAAAGGAATCTCAGGCTCGTATTCATAGACTTGAGTCACGTTAAATCTGCGATCACCTACAGTGGAATCGTGTAACTGGAACAGCGATCCCGATCGCTTTTGATTGATGGATTGATTGATAACGCTTTATTGTACACCAAAAACATAATAATTAAAGAACAAATAAAATAGAACTTAAAAATTTTATTAGTACAATGGCCGATCTTATCGCTAATAAGCGATCTCTTCCAGACAATTTTCATTTTCATTGTCACGATATTTTAAGTTACAATTTTTAACGTATTCTAATTGGTTTGTATTACATATATGTAACGTTTAAAAGTGCATTTTAGAGCTTATTTATATTACATTATATTCATTTATTTCAGATATATTACAGACTCATATTATATTAGTAATCATTCAATATTAAATTTTATTACACATAATTATAATAAAGTCTATAATCCAATCAAATTATTAATATTAATAAAAATGACAATATTGCTCAAATTTGTTGCACAATAAGCTTTAATCACAACAAATTGAATTAATTAAAATATAATTGGCAGTCCTATCACATCAGAAATGAGTCCTACAACAATTTTTTTTCAGTAACTACCCGCCAGCGGTACGTAGCCAGTAACCTGCCAGCGGTACGTAGCCAGTACCTACCCTCCAACGGTATGTAACCAGTAAACTGCCAGCGGTACGTAGACAGTAACCTGCCAGCGGTACGTAGCCAGTAACTTGCCAGCGGTACGTAGTCAGTAACCTGCCAGCGGTACGTAGCCAGTACCTACCCTCCAACGGTACGTAGCCAGTAACCTGCCAGCGGTACGTAGCCAGTACCTGCCAGCGTTACGTAGCCAGTATCTACCAGCAGTACGTAGCCAGTACTTACCCGCCAGCGACCCCGTACGTACCTAGGAAAGCGTGCAGCGCCGTGGTCCGCGCCGCCACGAAGCCGGCTCCATACCGGTCGAGCTGCTGGCGCGCCGTGTGTAGCGCCGGCAGCGGCGGCGCCGCCACCCACACGTGGGCCGCCGACAGCCGCTTGTGGAGCAACTGTGGGCAACCACGCCACGGTTCAACAATCAGTAAGCATAATACTACTAATCAAAATCCGCTCCTTCGTTACTTATTCACATAAGTATATATTATCTTTCCAAAAATGTATTACTAAAATAATTGGTTGGTAGCTACGTGCCCATACCCACACGAGAAAGAGATAAAGGGGAGAGGGGAAAGAGAGAGGAGAAAGAGAGGGGAGAGAGGGGGAGAGGAGGGGGAGATGAGAGGGGAGATTTCTAGAAATAGAGGGAAACGAAATGATAGAGAGAGTGAGAGGGGTAAGGAGGGAGGGAGTGATAGGGAGAGACGGAGGAGGACTTCTCCCTGTCCTGTCGACAGAGAGAGAGAATAGTAAACGTACCTTGAAGTGGTTGTACCGCCTGCGAACAAAGGGCGGGGTCGGCCATCGTGCGCACACGCACCGCACCCGATACGTCACAAACGTCTCCAGCGTCGACAGCTGCTTCATGGGAGCGTCTACCTGGGAACACATCACACTAACATAACGCTTATACTCAATACTCAATAATTTATTGCAATCATATTAAATGTACATTTGGAGAGGTCTCATGATAAATGATTAGTAAACATATACGACCCTGGCAGGGTATGGCAATAGAAGCCATAGCGAGCGGACCAATTCATTAAATATATAAAAATAAATACATCATTTTACGTTACTTGTCGTTGAAAAACTCGTCTAAATTATAATTAACATTTGTCAGTTAGATATTGTTTTAATTTTTTTAAGAAGACTGATTCAATGCTTTCTTTTTTTATGTTGTTTGGGGTTTTTTTATATATTTTTATCGGCATTACCTTTGGGCCTGAGCTATGGTATCTATGGATCTTTAGTTTAGAGCTCGGTAGCGAGGTTGTGTGTGTTCCTAATGGCAAATCTTCGAATTTGGTCTATTTTTGGGAAGAACTGGGGGTGTTTTCGTACGAATTCACTCATTTCTATGACATATGTTGAGTATAAGGTAAGGTGGTAAGGTTATGTTTAACTGGCCACCAGATATAGTAAAACATAAACAGTGTGACGAGGAGGGTTTCATCAAGGTGGAAAGAAAGAAGAAGCTCACTCGTCAGAACCAGAACAAGTGCGGCGCCGCACCGACCGGACCGAGCCACCTGCTGCGCCCGGCGATTCCCACGACGCTACTCTACGTGTCCCGCCTACACTTCTCCATCAAGGCTGAAGATGTTACTGAGTACGTTGAGAAGACCAATGCTCTTCTGAGGGTCGTGCGGTTGGAGTCGAGCCACAACGTGAATTTTAATTATTTTGTGGTGCGAGTTCCTACTGAACATCTGTCGACCTACATGTCGTTTATTAATGAAGGAATCGACGTTTCCTGGAAGCAAGGAATCGCCAAATTGTCATAGTGAATTAGGGCCCAGAAAGATTTGGTGATGGGGATTTGTTTCCCGTGTTGATGTTATTTACCTTCACAGCGATGTCATATCCGTGTTCCATAATGAGCGGGGCTCCGTCTCGGACGTCGTCGGTGACACTCGGAGCCTCCGTGTCTTCTGTATCTGCATCATTGAGGTCTAGCATCGCTGAACTGCTCTCACTGGCCATTGTGCTAAATGTTTTAATATGTTAGAGAATGCTGTTGTATGAGTTGTATCATTTATTATTAACGGAGACCTGGTGTGCCATGTATGCTAAAATAACCGGCCAAGTGCGAGTCCGACTCGCGCACGAAGGGTTCCGTATCATATCTACAAAAACGGAGGACCTTGGGAGGAACTTGGAAGAAATTTTGGTCACTTAAAGAAATATTAAAAGATTACTCAATAAAAATGAAAAAAATGTATTTGATACCTGCCTCTTGCCTTGTTTACTTTATGGTTGCCAAACGTGGGTTTTCACAACAAAAGATAAACAAAGGATACAAACAACACAAAGGGCTACGGAGAGAAGCACATTGAAAATAAGAAAAATACATAAGATAAAAAGTAAAGTAATAGGACAAAAGACCAAGGTAACTGATGCCCTCATACAAGCTCTCAAACTCAAATGGCAATGGGCCGATCACATAGCACGTTACACAGACAACCGGTGGACTATACAAACCACACGAATGAAGGGACCAGCAGGAAAAGAAAGGTAGGCAGACCAAAAAGACGGTGGGCTGATGATATCACAGACAGAGCAAGGAAAGACTGGACGACCCTAGGCAGCGACAGCGTGGCATGGAAGGAAATGGAGGAGGCTTTCACCCAAAGAAGGGTCCATATTCCAAATGTAAATAATATAACTAACCATACTAACAACTAGTCAGTAAGTAAAGCAACTAACGTTACCTACTAACAACAGCTATGTAAATAGGGATGTGGAAAATAAAGGCTTTTTTATTATTTTATTTTTTATCTACAAAACCTGCAAAAAAAATCACGTTTGTTGTATGGGAGCCCACTTAAACATTTATTTTATTCTGTTTTTTAGTTTTTGTTGTTATAGCGGCAACAGAAATACATCATCTGTGAAAATTTCAACTGTCTAACTATCACGGGTTCATGAGATACAGCCCGGTGACAGACAGACAGACGGACAAACAGCGTAGTCTCAGTAATAGAGTCCAGTTATACCCTTTGGATACGGAACCCTAAAAAGAAATACATCCATTGCTTTAGTGGTTTAAAACCATATACGTTTTTAAACTAACATGGTATCTACCCCCCTCCACTCGCGTTTTGTGTCGCGCAAAAAACGCGAGAAAAAGCGCGTAGATAGGTATTCCTGCCCGTTTTAACATCAACATTCTACCCGCAAAAACTTTAGTATGTTTATGGTGCTGCAACAGTGGCGAAATATCAAGAACTCAAAGCAAAACAAATACATGGTAAATATCCCTATTAAAAATCAATTTCTAGTCTAAAAATATCTTCTCACTCCACTCTCTAAAACTGTAAATTGAAGTGTCTTTGTTTTAACTGTAAATCTATTTTTTATTTATTTATTTATAGATTCTCAGCCTTTTTTAGTGATTTATAGCTAGTTATACAGACGGCGGGTTGCGCGTCGTTACACGTGCCGCGTCAGACGAGATAAGAGCTATGCGATAGAAAGAGGCGCTCTGTTTGTTAATATGACTGGTAGGTATGCAGCGTTACGCGAGCTGAATTGAATTTTATTGCGTCATAGCAAGAGTCGCTATTTGTTTAAATTTCTTTGCAGAGTAATGCTTCTGTCCCTTAGTATTCTGAGTTTGTATAAATTATTTTTTATTATTTCGTTAATTTCATTCATTTAATTTTCTGTTATGGCCTAATATTAATAGGACATCGTATCCAGGACAGAAAAAATATTAAAAAAAAAAATTCTCATAAATCAACAAAATAGACGATCCCAAACGTCATTAAAACAGAACATTATCATTATAATGTCAAATATATCGATCGGTAAGAAAAGTGCTCAGGGTAGATTACTTTACTACGGATATGAAGTCGTGGGCAACAGCTAGTGAGTAATAAATTTGTGGGAAGCCATATCACCTTCATATAACAACTACTTATGTATACAAATACGTAGATTCGCAGACTAATAAATCATTGTATCATTATAATAATTATGTGTCAAGCAATCAACCTTTCATATTACAATAAAATGTATATTAAAAGTAAAGCGTTCGTAAAGTGACGTTCATAAGTGCGTCTGTGATGCCAAAATGATTAAAGAGATTTTGATTTTGATTTTTTTTGAAAGCAGTCTTAATCTATTCCTAATCAAATTATTCAAAAGGAAGTTTCATAAAGTCTCCAAAGAAAAGCCACTCAGATACCAAAAGCTTTAGTTCGCAAGTCTTACAAAGACAGGCTCCATACGCTGCGCCATACTATCCTTGAAAGATGCCTTAGTGGTGACCTCATAGCAACATAAAACATCATTGGCCACAATTACAACCTGCCAGATAGAGACTAAATGTACATATTAATGGATGGCAAAAGGACTTCACGAGGCACCAGACCAAAATTATTAGGGCACCGTCCAACACGAACACTGCACATCACTTCCTTAGTAATAGGGTGGTACACAACTGGAACCGGCTACCTGAGGATGTAGTGTCTGCCACTTTAGTAAATAGCTTCAAGAACAAATTGAACTGGCTAAAAATTAAAAAGCAATTGCTACTATAAATATGGGAAAACTTTCAACACTTTATATAGACATACCAGCACCCATGCTGCTCGTGTACAGATAAATAAATAATTTTAGGTCTCTACCTTATATGAGCCTACAGTTATTTTAATAGAATAATAAACAAAGAAAGTCTCCAACAATAGAAAGTTAGTACCTACAATAAAACGAAAAGGGGCGTACGCGCGCGCTATATACCGGCGTCACTTTCACTTTGAACACATACCTCGAATCTTATCATAATTAGCACAAATAGCACCAGATAACGATTTTAGAGACCAAACAAATGCAAGAATATAGGAAAGTGCGAATAGTTTGCCACAGATAGCTTCGACGATCAATAAAAATGTCAGTGCCATCAGAATAATAACAAATCCAAGTCTCTCTTTTTACTAGAAATATATAAAAGTTAATAAGAGTCACTGTAACTTACAGTATTGTGATAAATTCAAGTAGAATTTTACAGTAATTTTAGACAAAAACAAATCTGAAATCTCAGCGTGATTGACAGGTGACAACAATATATTTTTTTTAAGTTCGCCCGTTTGGGCAGGCTAAAGTCTCTAGGACCATACCGCCATGTCTTACGGAGGTTTTATTTGATAATTTGAAAACATTTCAATTTCTTTCGTATTGTACTAGTCTCAGAGTAATGACACGTAGGTACTAGAATAGAATAGAATAACTCTTTATTGTAACAGCAAAATACAGAAATAATTAAAAACTAAAATAACAACTAACTTAATAATAGTGATCCATCTTCCAGACAACCCACAAGTGAAGGAATGTAGACAGAAATATATATGGACGGTGTTACTCTAAGATAATTTTGTTATATAATATAATATACCTACATAAACCAAAGTCATTAGATAAAATACATAACATAATTAATAAAATATACATAATAAATACTTTAACATAAAATATACAAGTAAATTAAACACACAACACATTTACAAATGAAGACATAAATACTAACAGTAGACGAAGCATAGGTAGCAGCTATTGTGCAAGATAAAACTGCTACTATTGCTTCAATAAAGTGGTGGAACTTTATTCAAGCTTTACATGGACTTTTTGGGAGAATATAAAAAGCAATGTTTTTCTCTGTTTTGGTTTTTGCCTACAGTCGTGCACGTTTACGAACACATAATGGTTAATATTCCACAGATATTACACATGATAACTTGAAATTAAAGTAAACACCAAGATGGCTGGTTCAAGACTGCTTTATTTCTTAAAAAAGCCATTCAGGGATTCCGTGCCTAGCGAACTGATCCTTCATCCCCAAGATCACCTGTTTAGATGAAATACCTTTGAGCGGACATACTTCTACATAGTTCGTGAGATAATCGACTATAATCAAATACTTAATATCCTTTGGAATATTCAAATATGTCGGAGCCAAGCTTTGTCCACGGTAAATTGTCGAAAACATGTCGTTTTCTTCTGGACCGATCAGATTTATCAATAAACTGGCTTTTACGTCACTCCCTTCCTTATACACTCCCGAGGCTTTAATAAATACTTGGAATCGCTGTAACCATCTACGCTACGCGTCGGCGCGACACGCGGGACCACCTTCCAAGATTAACTGATCTGGAGATCTAGCGTGCTCCATTATTTTTATTACTTGTAAACAATAACACTTTATTTACACGTCGCGTGATGTTTTTGTGCAAGTTAACTGCATAAAAACACTTATTTCGATTAACCGCTGCCACCATAAAGTAAACACCAAGATGGCTGGTTCAAGACTGCTTTATTTCTTAATAAATCTACCCACATAATCATTAATTACAAATCCAGTACAGAAATAACACTTGTTTGGAAAATAAAAGAAAAAAATGAACTGTATCACTTTTCATTTCCCGCCGAAAAGTCCGACAGATACAAAATAAAGCAAATGTTGCTATCAGAGATAAAGAATTAATATTTTTTATCTTTAGTTGCTATTCAGAGTAATGACACTCATTACTCTGAGGGTTGCTATAATAAGAAAATAGCAAAGAAAAATTATTAAATTAAATTTTTGGAAAATAGGATGGATGGACGAATAGATGTTTGTAACGCAAAAACGTAGTTAGTAAGTTTTTTTAGGTCCTGGAAGAGGATATAGGCTACTTTTATTCTGGAAAATCGGGGGTGAAACCGCGGGCGCAGGTAGTTTATAATATATTGATGAGATAAATGCGATGTGATTTCTTTGTTTTAGCGTTGCTTACTGGATCTATCTATGACTGCAGACGAAAATTATTGTAATTTTTTAATATTTAACGATCTTTTATAAATTAGATCGAAGAAATGATCGAAGCGTTACGAATTAAGAGCCAACCTGCCCAACCACTACACCACAGTTGTCAAAAACGGGGCAAGAACCATGGATGCGTCGGCGCTGGCGGAGGAAATACAAGAACACAAGATACGAGCAAAATCATCAGTCATATACTTTATTTAAAACACCAAGTATCATTTATTTCCAGTTAATTATAGGTCGGTACATAATTCATTTGTTCATCATACAATTCGTACACATTAAATGAATCATACAATCAGTCGGTATATTAAAACAGTTTGCAGCGGATCCCAAGCTAGGCAGTGCCTGTATGTTGGTGACTTATAACCTAATTTATAACCTTCTATTTACTAATAACTGCTTTTGCTCAGACTGACTGTATGTATCATTCCGGATTACTGATTAGATTACAAAGTACATTTGTGAATAAATTAAATTCCCCATCTTTTCAGAAACATTATCCACTATGGTACACAACAGTAATGAAGGCAGGACAAGTTGCCACGCGCGTGTCGAGGGCAGAACAAGTTGCCACGCGCGTGTGGAGGGCAGGACAAGCTGCCACGAACGTGTTGAGGGCAGGACAAGCTGCCACGCGCGTGTGGATGGCAGGACAAGCTGCCACGCGCGTGTCGAAGACAGGACAAGCTGCGACGCCGATGCTGTAGGTGCCGCAATACTTGTCTCTATCTGCGGCGGCGCACCGAGGTCAGCCTGGGGAATAGACCAGGCGTTACTTGAGTTACAGGTCGATGTCAATGAATGAACTAAATCACTACGTTACAGCTGATATGTCGCGTCACCTATTGATGATTAACATTGCAATGGGACAGCATGTGCCATGTATAACTATTTAAATTAAAAATCATGTGGATTACTAATTTGTACGTTTTGTTCCTCTCTTCTACATTACATTACAAAACTATTTATTACATACCAGTTACAAAATAATAAATAATAATAGCACAATTCCTTACAACGGGCGGTCTTATCGCTTAAAGCGATTTCTTCCAGACAACCTTTGGATGGACAGTATCGAAAGAAGGAGTAGACGGCGGTGTATAATTAGATAACAATAGTAAATACCTGCATACTTAAACATACATTCCAATACATACATACTTCTAATTCATTGTTAGGTCCATAATCATTCCGTTTAGACACAAGCCTTCAGAGAAAGAGTTATACCAAGACTGTATCTGCGTATCAATCAATAGGTAGGCCATCATTCAGCCGTGAATGTATTTATGTATGAAGAGCATTAGAAGATCTTAGATTGGAGTCTTGAGCATCGACGTAAGGTAGCATGTCTGTCAATCTTCTTCTATAGGATACATTTCGGGGAATGTGCACAGGAACTTCACGACCTGATTCTACCCTCCCTTTCCATCACAGGACGATCAGAAAGTCGGCCAAATATCATCCCTATATAGTAGACATTCCGCCAATTCGAACAAAGTGTTCCGCGTTTATAGTGCGTACTGCTAAGGAATGGAACTCATTGCCGTCTTCTCTATTTCCTAAAAACTATAATTTGGCAATTCAAGGTTAGAGTGAATAGGTATCTTCTAGATCTTCATCCTCCATCTTCGGCCACATGGTCGCTTAACATCAGGCGAGATGGTGGTCAAACGTAGATTTATCATAAGTAAAAACAAGAGCCCGCAACGACGTCAACAGCGTTACTGACACCGTGTTACTGACATTGATGACAACTATTAGACCTCTTTGAGAGCGAGCGAGCTTTTTGATTCTCTTGAAGAGCGAGTGTAGCTCAGTCAGAGCACGTGTGACTTTCGATCCAACACACCCGAGTTCGAAACCCGTTAGCCTCGCATCACTGACTTTCTTAAGTTATGTGTCGGTTAAACACTCGCTCTAAAACGCGCTCTAGCGGTGAAGGAAAACATCATGAGGAAACCAGCATGTCCAAGAATGAATCACAAAAATTCAAGGACATGTGACATCTACCAGCCCGCACTGGGCCAGGATGGTGGGTATGGCTCATACTCTCTCTAGGAGAGAAGGTCTGTTTTCCAGCAGTGGAAAAGTGATTAGATCCCTTTGGCCATATCATGGACCAAATATATGGTCCATGGCCATATCAACCCTTGTGGCACTGACTTGAGAAGCTTACTTTAGGCGGAGCGGCATCCACCTGCCACTGCTCTGGGGTGGGGAAGTCCCTCCTCGTCAAGAAACACGCGGGACGCAGGCCTGCTCAGAACCTCGTCGGACACGAGCTCGAAGGAGCAATGTCATGCTACTGATACGGCTGGCGGTACTCAGGGCGGTCGTGGCTTGTTTTAATTGGGATCTGTGAAGAGAAAGCAACAGCAATAGGATAAACGAAATGTATTAGGGACCTATAAGTTACGTAGGTGTTTATAGTTTTTGTTGATTTAGGTGTATTGATTTCGTTGACCTGATTCAGTTGACATACGACAAGACTTTTCCTGCGACTTCGTCCGCGTGAACGACAAAGAAGCCCATATTTTTATTATCATAAACAAACAGAAACATTCTACAACCCGTGGATTCATATGTGGTACCCTCTAAATAGTTGATTCCAGTAAGTTCTTTTAGCGTATAGATAATATATTATGATAATTTAGTTTAGATAACAAACACTTACTCAAAGTACTACAAATTATTTGCACAAGAATTTGTACTCACTCATCACACACACACACACACACACACACACACACACACCTATAATTCACACACACTAACTCATACAACAGGTATAATTTGAGATATTTGTAAGTTGTAATTAAAACTTTTAGCTATTACTCTTTGAAGTTTTAAGATTTGGCTAGGATCATATTAATAAGCTTACCTGTGTACGTCTAATTAATAACATTAAATGGAAGACACTGAAACTGAAACCCACGACACAGATTATCCTAGTGTGGGTTCCAGGGACCACCTTGCATTACATAAAAACTTAATAATTACAAATTGTTCTACATCTCCTCCTTGATGTAAAGAAATTGTTAATTGTTAGCTGGCCAAATAATGATATTATTAATTATTATTATTAAACTGCTGAGGTGTCTTTATCGCAAAGCCTAATCTCTCATCAACCAGTTCACCTACAAACCAGACAAAATTAAACAAATAATTACATTCTAACCGTTCAATGAACAAGCACTGATTTTTAACAATAAAAGTTTAATGGGGCACCAAACAACGTAAACACAACATACAATAGTTCCTAATCACAAGTAAGTACTGCTTAAAAACCTTTAAAAGCAAATAAAAACTTCTGAAAACGTTAAAAAAAACCCAAACATTACAAAACTTTAGTTTCTGTAGCGCGCAGGTATATGTCTCTCTCGGTTCCCTCACATTCCGCTACTCGCCGGAGGGACGCTACTGTCCGTCCATTCGGCACGAGTAGACGGCCACAACTATTTTTTAACGGATTCAATTGATTACACGAGCACATTCGCCTGATGGTGAGCGCCACGCCTGCCCATAACAATTGTAATGCCACCCCGAAATTTTAATACCATGAAAAGCACTGCGTAGCACTGCACTGCATTCATCATCGCGAGACATCAGATATTAAGTCTCATATGCCCAGTAATTTCACTGACTACATTGCCCTTCCAACCAAATACAGTAATGCTTGCGCACTACTGCTTGGCGGCAGAATGTTGTTGGATATTACATAATCATTATTACTTCAGTAATAAGTCTACTCTGATCGCGACTGGTTTTTCTACTTAATCGCTGCTCGCCACACCTCATAATCTAACAGTATTACCTGTATTAAATATTATTATATTTACCTGTAACAATAAAATATATTATGCGATAAGGTTAAGTTAACAACGCTGATATGGTTCTTACTTTTATATAGTCACACATTTCAAACTGGTATAGTTTCTCTCCTGTGTGCTCTCATGTGTTGTTTAAGAGTACTTGCTCGTACACATTTATAGTCACACATATCACATTCATATGGTTTCTCTTGTGTGTGTGTTCTCATGTGTACTTTAAGATTACTTGCTTGTACACATTTATAGTCGCACATATCACATTCATATGGTTTTTTTCCTGTGTGTGTTCTCATGTGTCGTTTAAGAGTACTTGCTTGTACACATTTATAGTCACACATAACACATTCATATGGTTTCTCTCCTGTGTGTGTTCTCATGTGTACTTTAAGATAACTTGCTCGTACACATTTATAGTCACACATATCACATTCATATGGTTTCTCTCCTGTGTGTGTTCTCATGTGTACTTTAAGATAACTTGCTCGTACACATTTATAGTCGCACATATCACATTCATATGGTTTCTCTCCTGTGTGTGTACTCATGTGTACTTTTAGAGAACTTGCTCGTACACATTTATAGTCACACATATCACATTCATATGGTTTCTCTCCTGTATGTGTACTTATGTGTTGTTTAAGAGTACTTGCGTGTACACTTTTATAGTCACACATATCACATTCATATGGTTTCTCTCCTGTGTGTGTACTCATGTGTTGTTTAAGAGTACTTGCAAGTGCACATTTATAGTCACACATATCACATTTATATGGTTTCTCTCCTGTGTGTGTTCTCATGTGTTGTTTAAGAGTATTTGCTTGTACACATTTATAGTCACACATATCACATTCATATGGTTTCTCTCCTGTGTGTGTTCTCATGTGTACTTTAAGATCACTTGCTTGTACACTTTTATAGTCACACATATCACATTTATATGGTTTCTCTCCTGTGTGTGTACTCATGTGTCGCTTAAGAGTACTTGCTTGTACACATTTATAGTCACACATATCACATTCATATGGTTTCTCTCCTGTGTGTGTTCTCATGTGTACTTTAAGATTATTTGCATGTACACATTTATAGTCACACATATCACATTTATATGGTTTCTCTCCTGTGTGTGTACTCATGTGTCGCTTTAGAGTACTTGCTTGTACACATTTATAGTCACACATATCACATTCATATGGTTTCTCTCCTGTGTGTGTACTTATGTGTTGTTTAAGAGTACTTGCGTGTACACATTTATAGTCACACATATCACATTCATATGGTTTCTCTCCTGTGTGTGTTCTCATGTGTACTTTAAGATTACTTGCTTGTTCACATTTATATTCACACATATCACATTCATATGGTTTCTCTCCTGTGTGTTTTCTCATGTGTACTTTAAGATTACTTGCTTGTACACATTTATAGTCACACATATCACATTCATATGGTTTCTCTCCTGTGTGTGTTCTCATGTGTACTTTAAGATTACTTGCTTGTTCACATTTATATTCACACATATCACATTCATATGGTTTCTGTGTTTTTATGTGTCGTTTAAGAACATTTGCTTGGATACATTTATATGTATTTTTCTTGTGTGTTTTCATGATTATCTGCTATAACACACATATATCGCACTGAAGTGGTTTCTCTACTGTGTTTGTTCTCATGTGCAATGCAAGCGCGTTTCGTATAATGGCACTTTCGATTACTGATTTTCCGGTATAAAAAAAGTACTCTGTGTTACTGATCGACGCCACGGGTACCATGCAAGGAACATATACTCTAGGTACAGGACAGTTATAATACTCTTTGCATGAATGGGTCGGCGCTGGCTGTTTGTGTTCTTGTAATTGAACACAAAATACGAGCTAAATCATCAGTCATATACTTTATTGAAAACACCAATTATCATTTATTTCCAGTTACATATAGGTCGGTACATAATTCATGTGTTCATCATACAATTCGTACATATTAAATGAATCATAGAATCAGTCGGTATATTAAAACAGTTTGCAGCGGATCCCAAGCTAGGCAGTGCCTGTATGTTGGTGACTTGTAACCTCATTTATAACCTTCTATTTACTAATAACTGCTTCTGCACAGACTGACTGTATGTATCATTCAGGATTACTGATTAGATTACAAAGTACATTTGTGAATAAATTAAATTCCTCATCTTTTCAGAAACATTATCCAAAATCAAAATCAAAAAATCAATATCTCTAATCATTTTGGCATCACAGACGCACTTATGAACGTCAAATTATCACAATGACTCTACCACCGTATCGGAAAAATAACCACTACTCAGAAGATACGGCAAGAAACTGAGGAGCATTTTTGTTAGAGATTTTGTTAAAATTTTTTGGGGTTTTTTATAATAATGTTTCTTATTTACCAGTTGGTTACTTTGCAGAAGTGGAATGTTTCAAGCATCTTTGAGTTGAGTAGTTTGAATTTACTTTCTGTGAGCTCCGTTATACACTTTGGAATTTTATTATAAAAACGTACGCAGTTGTCCATAAAGGACTTATTCGTTTTAGTAAGTCTATACCTAGGTACAACAATCCTATCCTTATTTCTAGTGTTTATGTTATGATGGTCACTATTTATTTTGAATTTTTGGAAGTTTTTGCGAACATGCATTATATTTTCATAAATATATAAAGAAGGTAAAGTTAATATATAAATTTGCTTAAAAAAATCCCTTAACGAGTCACGTGGACCCAACTCGTAAATCGCGCGAACCGCACGCTTTTGTAATATAAAAATAGTATCTATATCCGCAGCAGAATCCCACAGCAAAATGCCATATGACATTATGCTGTGGAAGTATGCAAAGTAAACTAACCGAGCCGTAGCTATATCCGTTAATTGCCTAATTTTACGAACCGCATATGCAGCAGAACTGAGTTTTCCAGATAGAGCATCAATATGAGGACCCCACTGCAACTTAGAGTCTATGCCTATACCTAGGAATACCGTCGCTTTGTCTGTATCGAGTTTATTACTATTGAGCATTACGTTTGGCTCTACATGTCTAACATTAGGCAAAGAGAACTTTAAACATTTCGTATTTTTCGCGTTTACTAACAAATTATTCGCAGAGAACCATTTCGAAACAACATCCAATACGTAGTTTACATGCGCCAATTCACTGTCCTTTCTATGTACTTTAAAAATTATCGATGTATCATCAGCGAATAGAACAATATCTGCAAGGTCTTTAACTACAAAGGGTAAATCATTTATATATGCCATGAATAAAAACGGCCCCAATATTGATCCCTGCGGTACCCCCATTCTGACTAAGGATCCGGAAGATGTTACGACATTTACCCCAACTTTTTGCTGTCTATCGGTTAAGTAGGACTCAACAAGATTCAGAGCAGTTCCACGAACCCCATAGTGGTAGAGTTTACGAATTAGTGTACGGTGCTCTACACAATCGAAAGCTTTGGAGAGATCACAAAATACACCAATGGCATCCTGTGAACTCTCCCAAGCTTCATGCACATGTGTTACTAGTTCGACCCCGGCATCTGATGTTGACCTGCATTTCGTGAAACCGAACCGACTCTCGTTCAGTATTTTGTGTTCGTTGAAGTGGGATAATAGGTGTTTAAGAATAAGTCTTTCAAATATCTTACTCAGAGCCGGAAGCACAGAGACTGGTCTGTAATTCGAGGGATCAGTTTTACTACCTGATTTGAAGATCGGTGTAATTTTACTATTTTTCATTAAATCGGGAAATGAGCCTGTGTCAATACACATATTAAATATAGCCACGAGATATGGTGCAATAACTTCTATTAATAATTCTAGCATCTTTACTGATATGCCCCACAAATCTTCAGTGGTTTTGGCATTGAGACTTTTGAATGTTTTAATAATTTCAATAGTGGAAGTATATCTGAACTGAAAATCCGGTAAATCTAGTGGAAAGTGATCTTTTAGAAGAGCTTCTGCTACATCTGGACTAGAGTTAAGTGTTTTTGTGACGTCCAGGGGTATATTAGAGAAGAAATTTTCAAAAGCATTAGCAACACATTTTGCATTGGAGATTTGTTTATTCTCAACTATTAACTTATATTCCGAATCCCTCGACTTAGTTTGGCCAGTCTCCGTGTTAATGGTTTTCCAGACGGCTTTTATTTTAAAATCTGATTTTTTAATTTTACTACTAATATACAATGATTTTGCACGAACCTTTTTAAATATTTTGGAATAGTTTCTAACATACTCATGGAAATCTTTATTTGATGTTAAAGATTTTTTGTAATACAACTCAAACATGTTATCTCTAACTCAAACATGGTATCCACTCCACTATGGTACACTACACTAATGAAGGCAGGACAAGTTGCCACGCCCGTGTCGAGGGCAGGACAAGCTGACACGCGCGTGTCGAGGGCAGGACAAGCTGCCACGCGCGTGTTGAGGGCAGGACAAGCTGCCACGCGCGTGTGGAGGGCAGGACAAGCTGCCACGCGCGTGTCGAGGGCAGGACAAGCTGCCACGCGCGTGTTGAGGGCAGGACAAGCTGCCACGCGCGTGTTGACGGCAGGACAAGCTGCCACGCGCGTGTGGAGGGCAGGACAAGCTGCCACGCGCGTGTCGAGGGCAGGACAAGCTGCCACGCGCGTGTCGAGGGCAGGACAAGCTGCCACGCGCGTGTTGAGGGCAGGACAAGCTGCCACGCGCGTGTTGAGGGCAGGACAAGCTGCCACGCGCGTGTTGAGGGCAGGACAAGCTGCCACGCGCGTGTTGAGGGCAGGACAAGCTGCCACGCGCGTGTGGAGGGCAGGACAAGCTGCCACGCGCGTGTCGAAGACAGGACAAGCTGCGACGCCGATGCTGTAGGTGCCGCAATACTTGTCTCTATCTGCGGCGGCGCACCGAGGTCAGCCTGGGGAATAGACCAGGCGTTACTTGAGTTACAGGTCGATGTCAATGAGTGAACTAAATCACTACGTTACAGTTGATATGTCGCGTCACCTATTGATGATTAACATTGCAATGGGACAGCATGTGCCATGTATAACTATTTAAAATAAATTAAAAATCATGTGGATTACTAATTTGTACGTTTTGTTCCTCTCTTCTACATTACATTACAAAACTATTTATTGCATACCAGGCACAACGGGCGGTCTTATCGCTTAAAGCGATTTCTTCCAGACAACCTTTGGATGGACAGTAGTAAAAACAAGAGCCCGCAACGACGTCAACAGTTGCGTTACTGACACCGCGTTACTGACATTGATGACAACTATTAGACCTCTTTGAGAGCGAGCGAGCTTTTTGATTCTCTTAAAGAGCGAGTGTAGCTCAGTCAGAGCACGTGTGACTTTTGATCCAACACACCCAGAGTTCGAATCCCGTTAGCCTTGCATCACTGACTTTCATAAGTATGTGCCGATTAAACACTCGCTCTAAAACGCGCTCTAGCGGTGAAGGAAAACATCATGAGGAAACCAGCATGTCCAAGAATGAATCACAAAAATTCAAGGACATGTGACATCTACCAGCCCGCACTGGGCCAGGATGGTGGGTATGGCTCATACTCTCTCTAGGAGAGAAGGCCTGTTTTCCAGCAGTGGAAAAGTGATTAGATCCCTTTGGCCATATCATGGACCAAATATATGGTCCATGGCCATATCAACCCTTGTGGCACTGACTTGAGAAGCTTACTTTAGGCGGAGCGGCATCCACCTGCCACTGCTCTGGGGTGGGGAAGTCCCTCCTCGTCAAGAAACACGCGGGACGCAGGCCTGCTCAGAACCTCGTCGGACACGAGCTCGAAGGAGCAATGTCATGCTACTGATACGGCTGGCGGTACTCAGGGCGGTCGTGGCTTGTTTTAATTGGGATCTGTGAAGAGAAAGCAACAGCAATAGGATAAACGAAATGTATTAGGGACTTATAAGTTAAGTAGGTGTTTATAGTTTTTGTTGATTTAGGTGTATTGATTTCGTTGACCTGATTCAGTTGACATACGACAAGACTTTTCCTGCGACTTCGTCCACATGAACGACAAAGAAGCCCATATTTTTAGTATCATAAACAAACAGAAACATTCTACAACCCGTGGATTCATATGTGGTACCCCCTAAATAGTTGATTCCAGTAAGTTCTTTTAGCGTATAGATAATATATTATGATAATTTAGTTTAGATAACAAACACTTACTCAAAGTACTACAAATTATTTGCACAAGAATTTGTACTCACTCATCACACACACACACACACACACACACACACACACACACACACACCTATAATTCACACACACTAACTCATACAACAGGTATAATTTGAGATATTTGTAAGTTGTAATTAAAACTTTTAGCTATTACTCTTTGAAGTTTTAAGATTTGGCTAGGATCATATTAATAAGCTTACCTGTGTACGTCTAATTAATAACATTAAATGGAAGACACTGAAACTGAAACCCACGACACAGATTATCCTAGTGTGGGTTCCAGGGACCACCTTGCATTACATAAAAACTTAATAATTACAAATTGTTCTACATCTCCTCCTTGATGTAAAGAAATTGTTAATTGTTAGCTGGCCAAATAATGATATTATTAATTATTATTATTAAACTGCTGAGGTGTCTTTATCGCAAAGCCTAATCTCTCATCAACCAGTTCACCTACAAACCAGACAAAATTAAACAAATAATTACATTCTAACCGTTCAATGAACAAGCACTGATTTTTAACAATAAAAGTTTAATGGGGCACCAAACAACGTAAACACAACATACAATAGTTCCTAATCACAAGTAAGTACTGCTTAAAAACCTTTAAAAGCAAATAAAAACTTCTGAAAACGTTAAAAGAAACCCAAACATTACAAAACTTTAGTTTCTGTAGCGCGCAGGTATATGTCTCTCTCGGTTCCCTCACATTCCGCTACTCGCCGGAGGGACGCTACTGTCCGTCCATTCGGCACGAGTAGACGGCCACAACTATTTTTTAACGGATTCAATTGATTACACGAGCACATTCGCCTGATGGTGAGCGCCACGCCTGCCCATAACAATTGTAATGCCACCCCGAAATTTTAATACCATGAAAAGCACTGCGTAGCACTGCACTGCATTCATCATCGCGAGACATCAGATATTAAGTCTCATATGCCCAGTAATTTCACTGACTACATTGCCCTTCCAACCAAATACAGTAATGCTTGCGCACTACTGCTTGGCGGCAGAATGTTGTTGGATATTACATAATCATTATTACTTCAGTAATAAGTCTACTCTGATCGCGACTGGTTTTTCTACTTAATCGCTGCTCGCCACACCTCATAATCTAACAGTATTACCTGTATTAAATATTATTATATTTACCTGTAACAATAAAATATATTATGCGATAAGGTTAAGTTAACAACGCTGATATGGTTCTTACTTTTATATAGTCACACATTTCAAACTGGTATAGTTTCTCTCCTGTGTGCTCTCATGTGTTGTTTAAGAGTACTTGCTCGTACACATTTATAGTCACACATATCACATTCATATGTTTTTTCTCCTGTGTGTGTTCTCTTGTGTTGTTTAAGATTACTTGCTCGTACACATTTATAGTCACACATATCACATTCATATGGTTTCTCTTGTGTGTGTGTTCTCATGTGTACTTTAAGATTACTTGCTTGTACACATTCATAGTCACACATATCACATTCATATGGTTTTTCTCTTGTGTGTGTTCTCATGTGTCGTTTAAGAGTACTTGCTTGTACACATTTATAGTCACACATAACACATTCATATGGTTTCTCTCCTATGTGTCTTCTCATGTGTACTTTAAGATAACTTGCTCGTACACATTTATAGTCACACATATCACATTCATATGGTTTCTCTCCTGTGTGTGTTCTTATGTGTACTTTAAGATAACTTGCTTGTACACATTTATAGTCGCACATATCACATTCATATGGTTTCTCTCCTGTGTGTGTACTCATGTGTACTTTTAGAGAACTTGCTCGTACACATTTATAGTCACACATATCACATTCATATGGTTTCTCTCCTGTGTGTGTACTTATGTGTTGTTTAAGAGTACTTGCTTGTACACATTTATAGTCACACATATCACATTCATATGGTTTCTCTCCTGTGTGTGTTCTCATGTGTTGTTTAAGATTACTTGCTTGTACACATTTATAGTCACACATATTACATTCATATGGTTTCTCTCCTGTGTGTGTTTTCATGTGTACTTTAAGATCACTTGCTTGTACACATTTATATTCACACATATCACATTCATATGGTTTCTCTCCTGTGTGTGTACTCATGTGTCGCTTAAGAGTACTTGCTTGTACACATTTATAGTCACACATATCACATTCATATGGTTTCTCTCCTGTGTGTGTACTCATGTGTTGTTTAAGATTATTTGCTTGTACACATTTATAGTCACACATATCACATTCATATGGTTTCTCTCCTGTGTGTGTTCTCATGTGTACTTTAAGATTACTTGCTTGTTCACATTTATATTCACACATATCACATTCATATGGTTTCTGTGTTTTTATGTGTCGTTTAAGAACATTTGCTTGGATACATTTATATGTATTTTTCTTGTGTGTTTTCATGATTATCTGCTATAACACACATATATCGCACTGAAGTGGTTTCTCTACTGTGTTTGTTCTCATGTGCAATGCAAGCGCGTTTCGTTTAATGGCACTTTCGATTACTGATTTTCCGGTATAAAAAAGTACTCTGTGTTACTGATCGACGCCACGGGTACCATGCAAGGAACATATACTCTAGGTACCATGTCAGCTACAAATTCAAGTAAAATTACACAAAGATTTAATTATATACTACGTCTTTGGAATTACAGCATTGAGGAATGACACTAGACCTTGGCGGCAGAATAACTGGCAAAGACATTGACATATAAAATTAATAACAGCATAGAACCTTTTTTTTTATTTTTTTTTTCCCCTGTTTATGAGGTGTTTGGCGTCGCACGTTGTGCATTTGCCAGCGTCTTGTTTTTGTTGTTTCGTAGACTTATTATTTATGTTCATATTCGGTTTTTTACTAAAGCGGAGAAACCATAGGAAATGTAAATAATAGGGAAATAAGGATGACGATTTTACCGGAAAGGATCAGGTGAGTGGGTAAGTATTTAGGAATATGAAAACTAGGGATAATTGGAATATTAAAAATATATACACAGAATAAAGATATTATATACAATTTTACATACATATTTACAATTTAATATTATTAGTAATAATATATTCAGCTATTGCCATATATACATTAGGATCTGCATTATGAAGAAGACAGAAAATATTGGTAGGTAGTCAAAGACTTAAATAATGACGATTTATCGTATTGCGAACAAGAAAACATAATATGATTTAAATCCCCCACATCCTCCCCGCAAGCGCAGGTAGGAGAGTCCACAATATGCAGTCTCGAAAGATGCAATGGGCTACAAACATGGCCCAAGCGCATTCTTATTATTGTCGAAGTAACTTTTTTGTTAAGATTAATACAACTGAACCAGGGCTTAGAAACGATGTTAGGACAAATCTGAAAATAGTGTTTACCCTTATGTTGTGCACTATTTACCCAGCAATTACTCCAGGATTCCACTAAGAAAACTTTTGGTACACTTGTAAGGTCATGGTAATAGTTAATAAATGGAAAGACATCTCCACACAAAATAGCTTCGTTAGCCAACCTATCTGCCCTTTCATTGCCTTTAATGCCACAATGACTTGGAATCCAAGTGAAAGAAACAGAGTATCCTCGGAGTGAACATTGATAAAGTTTATATCTCGCTTCAATGATTATAGGAACATATGATTGTGATTTAAATGGAAATTTAGCTAATGATTGCAAGGCGATTAGAGAGTCAGAAAATATTAATGTTTTGTGGAGATTCATTAATAAGATGTATTCTAATGCCTTTAATATACCAAAGCATTCTCCAGTGAAAAAAGAAGTTTCAGGAGGGAATTTAATTTTTTGCACGATTTTGTACTGAGGGTGATAGACACCCACACCAACACAATCGGAAGATTTATGCTTGGATGCATCAGTATAAATATGATGCCATCCATTCCATCTATTTTGAACAAAAGAATTAAAATGACAATTTGCATTGGGGTCTTTTTTATCAATTCCAGTACTGTAAATAATGTCAGGAGAATGGATCAGGCTTTCATAACTAACATTATAAATCGGTAGATTTGCGATTTTGTGCGTAGGTGCCTGCAAATTCACAAATCTTTTCTAGCTATTTATTAAACAAGGTGAAGATTTATGTAACCAATAGCCAGGTCTTGATGTAAAATGCTCTGATAATATTTGCAGTTTATTAAATATAGGGTGTTCGGAGAATCTAAGTGACCGGATAATAAATTTATCGGAGAGGTATTGCCGACGTAAATGAAAAGGAGGATCAACGCATTCTACCTGTAGAGCAATAATTGGACTAGATTTCATGGCTCCTGTTACAATTCTTAGAGCTTTGGCTTGAATGGCATCCAACTTCTTCAATCCGGCTATGCTACAAGGCTCCAACAAAAAAGAGCCATAATCTATGACGCTTCTTATCAGAGCGTTGTAGACAAGCCTTAAAGATGCAGGATGTGCACCCCACCAAACACCAGAGAGGCATCGAATAATGTTAAGTAGCCGTTCACATTTTGTGGCAACATGGTCACAATGAGGAAGAAATGTTAGTTTAGAATCCAAAACTAATCCTAAAAATTTTATCTCACTTTGTACAGGTATTGGTTCTTCGTTATACAAAATATTAACAGGCGGAAGATTGCGTGACCTAGAAAATAAGACCACATTACTTTTATTGACCGAAAGTTCAAGACCATTGTCATCCATCCATATTTTTAAGCTATTTAAAGCCGATGTCATGTGAGAACATGCATTGTCAATTGAACGATCAGAATAATACAATAGAAGGTCGTCTGCATATTGAAGGACATTTACGGAGCTGTTAATTGCATTTTCTAAGTCATAGGTATAAATATTATAAAGCAATGGGCTGATGACGGAGCCCTGAGGTAAACCTTTCCACACTATTCTGATTTCATTAGACTTATCTAGTTTAATTGACCTGCCATAGAGCATTTTAAGTATAAAGTTACAAAGCATAGAAGGAACATGTAACGATTGCAACTTTTCTTTTAGAATTGGTAAAATAACACTATCGTATGCAGAATTTACATCTAAAAATGTTGCAACAACAGATTTATTATGAGTGAAGGCTAGGCGAATATCCGTCACAAAAATGCTCAGGCTATCCAAAGTACTTCTGCCTCTACGGAAACCATACTGAGAGTTTGCAAGAAAGCCGTGAGATTCTACGAACCACTCTAGGCGGTTTTTGACAAGATGTTCAGCGATTTTTGCAATTACTGAAGACAAAGCTATGGGGCGGTATGACTTTAGGGATGAAGGTAATTTATTAGGCTTCAATATTGGTATCACTATTTGAGATTTCCAAGAATGAGGAACCGTGCCAGACATCATTACTGAGTTAATTAAATTGAGGAAATACGAAAGATAGTTATCTCCCATATCTATATCTATACTTATAATAAAACTGTAACGAAGCGGTTACTGTACATTGAAGATATTTTTGAAAATCAATTTTTTTAGGAGTATATGGTAGCAACAGAACCCAAAAATACAATTTTTAAAATTTTTGTCTGTCTGTCTGTCTGTCTGTCTGTCTGTCCGGGATAAACTCAGAAACTAGGGCACGAATTTGAATGCAGTTTTTTGAAATATATTCTGTGGAGTCCGGCGCTACACATAGGCTTTGTTTCATCAAAATCGGTCCAGTAATATTGAAGTTATGACGGAATTTAGGAAAAAATATAGGTGTCCACTATAAGTTGAACCACGGAACATACCGGACCCTTTGTGCACATGGCTCAGCTTATACTGGTTTATTACTTACCTTCAGAGTTTGTAGAACTAAGGTATTGGTTCACACGATGGTATTCTAAAAAATGTTTTGTGGAGTCCTAGGCTACATAACTATATTGGTTTACGAAAACTGGAATTATTACGCAATTTAACAACGTTGAGTACCTACCGATTAGCAATTTTAGTATGAAAGTTTTCGTGAGTTTGATTCATTATAATTATAAATATTTAATAAAACGGCTAGGACTCACGTAGTTTGTCAAATTAGTCGACCTAGGTTTCGAGCATGTCCGATGCTCTTCATCAGGGGCGAGTTTACACTGCGAGATCGCGGCGACTATTGGCGGTGCCGGTGGCGGTGGCTGGTGGAGTGGTATAACGTTGAGTACCGTTGCAAGGCAAATTAGCTGTTTAAATCGAGCCACCCATAGATAGCACGTCTTATCAAGGGGCGTTTTTCTGACTCGCGGTGACGGGTTTTATGGACATGGCGCTGGACCTGCACTGGAGCTTTTTTTTTGATCAGTTTGCAAAACGCTTTTTTGCTGATGCGATTATGTCGCCTTGGAAAGTAGTAGAGGAATTTTATCTAGCGGTTCCCAATTTTTTTTAGCTATGGAACACTAAATTATGTACCTAATTTTGGCGGAACCCCAACTCATATTTGTAACCGACTTTAAAAAAGGAGGAGGTTCTGTTTTTTTTCTATGTTTGTTACGCGATTACTCCGCCAATTATAATTTGATTTTGATGATTCTTTTTTTGTTTGGTAGGTCATACTTCAGAGGTGGTCCCATATAAATTTTATCGAAATTGATTCAGCACTTTTGCGCGGGTCAGTATATCGATAAAAATGCTGGCCAGCGTCGGCAATTCTCGGAACCCTAGGGTTCCGTGGAACAACTATTAGTAACTGCTGGTATACACGAACAAAAAGCATAGCAATACCGTACCGGGCCCGGAACGGCTGCGGCGGCTAGCGTGGCACCGCGGCGCACCGTCACCGTCAGTTTTGCGTACGAATCGTAAAGGGTCCATGGCATTTCCCCCCGATGGCAATCCCACCCGTGTTATTTCCACCCGGCCTCCGTGGTCCCGGTCTCTAGCTGTTGCCCGCGACTTCGTACGCGTAGTGTAGTAGTAATTCATCATGCTTTCGACCATTTTCTGTCCCAAAATACTCCCGTTCCAGCTCCCATCCTGCTCCTTTCTCATTACCGTATCACTTCTATTCTGTTACCTTCCCACTCGTATCCTGTCCTCCTTCGTATTTTGGGACAGAAAATGGTCGAAAGCATGATGAATTACTACTACACTACGCGTACGAAGTCGCGGGCAACAGCTAGTTACATATAAATGAGTAAGGAATGCCGTCTTCACCAGGAGCAGAATCATGAAGATGGGAAAGTACCCCCTTCAGTTCCCTCATGGTAAAGATCGAGTTAAGATTAGGTTCTGTATCAGGAATTAATCGAGGAATCGGAATAAATAAAGACAGCGGAGATGGAGCAACAGATGCAGGTGCTAGGTGGTTTAAGTAAGAGTTGTTTAGAGAAGGAGGCATGGGACAATGATTAGTGTTAGACATACCTGATTTAAATCGTTTGATGTTTTACCATACAGTAGAGGGATGAGACCTCGTAGAGATAGAATGACAAAATCTTCTCCAACCCTTAATTTTTTTATCTTTTAGTAACTTCTTGGTATCAATAATTAATTTAGAAACAATTTCAAAATTTGTAATAGACATGTCCTTATTATGACGACCTAATTCTTTACGCTCGCTTCCTAAAGAAATATCGATAGGTAAGTTATTCTAATACCTGCGCCAAAGAAAAAAACTAACTATTACCCTATGCTATGTCTTAGTGTAAGTAGATACTTAGTTACTGATATATTTATATTAAATCGGTATTTATAAATTATTCTTTTATTATTTAATAAGTCTTAGTGTTCTGTTGCTGAGCTCCCAACATTTGCGGTATTTTCCACGCAGAAATTATGCCATAGGTATCACCAACCAGCGTTATTTTTAGTAGACTCCTCAATACATAACCTAGAGAACCTACTAATGCACGCTCAGTATTAAACCTACTAGTAGATAGGTATACCTATTATGCTTTAAACGACTTTTTTATTTATTATAGAATTTTAATGATAAATGTAATAAATTATAATAATTGATATACTTAATGTACCTAATACCAATTTTTGCAATAATTTTAAATGTTATTATACTTAGTTTAATATATAAATATTAGCCTGTCTGCTTGCACACTGAATACTGTGCCTGTGACTAATGTTAGGAACTTAATTTATATATTCTCGCAAATAAATAATTTGATTTGATTATAAAATTCTCATCTAGTGGGTAACCTACACACAGATTAATATATAGTTACTACGTATCTGATAAATCACTATCAGTAATCAGTCTCTATGAGATCTTTCATGCCTACTGTTATAATAGCCTACTCTTTCATGTCGCCGATCGCTGCGTGCGAAAATAAAGCTAATGATTTACTAGATTGTGCCTAAACGTTCATACGTGAAGTTGTTATTGTGGCCTTGCAGCAAACGCAATGGCGCACCGTTTATTTTTATACAAGACTTCTCCCGCAACTTCGTCCTCGTGAATGAAAAAGGAAGCCCATATTCGTATTTTACCAAGACCTCCACAGTATAAGAGAGCGCGTACTACGAAGAAGTCAAGCTGCATCTTCGTAGTAACCTAACCGATACTGATGTAACATACCCTTTAATCTAAGTTGGAACTAACGCTACCAAACCCTAAAACCGCATTAGATTTCGTTCAGCAGTTTCTGATAAAATATTAGATTGAAATAAAATTGAAAACATCGTGACTTCGTGTTCAGTAGGTATAAACTCTCTAAATAATTGATCAGATTTTGGTTTTTCAAAAATATTATCAATGTGTAGAATAGAATAGAAAACTCTTTATTGTATACCAAATTAAAGAAATAGACAATAACACAGTCCTTTACTATGGTAGAACTATGGGCGGTCTTATCGCTTGAAGCGATCTCTTCCAGACAGCTTTTGGATGGACGGTATCGGAAGAAGAAGTAGACGGCGGTTTACAACAAAATTTGTTAATTACAACTAAATACCTACATAATCATACATACATGCTAATATTTACATTCTAATACGCACAAAACAAAAATATTATTATTAAAATAGACTAATATATACGTATCAAAATATTACACAATATTTTAAAACAAAATAGGCTGTTAGAGTCTGTATAATGAAAGTAGACACTGAAAAATCGCGGCAAATTCAAAATATATTAGTATGGCAGCCCGGTAGTTAATATGATACTTCAAATGACCTAATTTGATACTTTGATATTCATCGCCATCATCAAAAGCCATAAGTCAATATATATAAATAATATAGAATATAAATTTCCTAGATCAAGATATAGATCTAGGCATAGGTATGTATTTTTTCTGCCGCCAAGCAGTAATGTAACTGGTACGGGTACTGCAGTAAGCGCCTATCATAACAACTTTTCCATGATTAAATTTATCGTTTTCTCGATAACTTCTGCTACTTCCTTCAGATTTGCTATAATAGAACAATTCGATTTTAAATTATAGTGCACATGCGATGATTATTTTCCCCAATGTATAGTAATAAACTATTAATGTTATTCTGATATCATAAAAGACGACAATATTATGAATAAAAGAGGATAAAAGTTGAGAGCCACAAAATAAGTATTAAAATATCAAAATATTTGAGCAATACCATATATGCCACCATCTTGTAAACATTAAGGAATAGTAATGCCATACCCCGATTCCGGTTTTCCATAATCTTTGGAAAAAACATTGGGACTTACCTCAAGTAAATGCTTTTTTTTTCGATTCAGAATTAATAAATCAATAAATTCAATAACAATGGTTTATTTTAAATTATTTATTTGATTATAAGTCGTTTAAGTTGTTTTTTTTTACATAATGTACATACAAAAAGATCGTATAGGAGTAAATTACATTGGAGTGAAACTAAGTCGATAAAAATAAAATAAAACGTCCACTAAAACGTGAGAAACAATTTATTATTAACAAATATTTCATACCTTGGGGATCCTAAATTTACTCCGCTATGGAGCATAATGCCCGGAGGTGGAAACACTTAAGTGTAGCCATGTAAAAAGTTAGAGAAAAATCGATTGTCTACTTTCGTTGGACAGACTCTATAGTCTGTGCAAAAAGAGCACTGGCATAACCAAACGAGGCTTCGACTTTGACATAACAATGGATTCGGAATATTGGCTGTACAATACTGGCCGCCATTGAGGTCTCACACTATAGAGCATTGAGGAATGAGACCTCAATGCTCAATTGTACTGAAAGTTTAAGTTTTCAAACGTATGTGTTTTTCTTGTGTTTATTGATGTATTTCGGTAACTATAATTTATGTGGATGTAACTATACATTGGGTTCGACAATTAGAACCTGCATTTGGCTTGATATATTCAGTTTTCGGTGTTATTTTGTTAAAACAACATTGAGCAGTTTCGTGTGTCAGTGTGGCCATCGTATAAACATTTCAGTTCCCATAACGTCGGGTAACAAATTGCATATTTGTGCAAAATGTTAAATGTATTAAAATTGTGCATTCTTAAACTATTTAATTAAGATATAGGTAATAAAAGTAGGTAATGATTATAGTTTTTATTTAATTTGAAATTAAAAAGTTAAAGTTTAGTAAGAAGAGAGTAGAATTGTTTTAATAGTAAAGGCATTCGCCTCTTATGTAAGAACATATTATTATGTTGTAAATAAGTTCTTATTTTGTGTAATAAATTTATCTTACAGGTCCTTGCTGTCGATTACTATGGCCAATCATCCAATTCCATTGATGGATCACAATCCTACAATAAAAATGTAAGCAACGCATCTCGGATTTCTAATCCTAATTAACGCCACATAGTGAGAACGAGTTCATGAACGTAGACTTCATCATCATGTGAACGTCAAGGCTGTTCAGGACACAAAAGGACAAACCGTTTCGGGTTAGTGTAGTGAATTGACAGTTATGTATAGTTAGTGCTATCCAATACGGTGGTATGGTCAATGTAATAATTGACTTTCATAAGTACGTCTGTGATCTACTCCGACAGTATGACATTTAACTGAGACACTATGCTATTTAGAATACTTCAAGTGTTTTTTTTAACATTGGGTTATCTATCTACCTATATCCTAAGTATCAGTTGTGCTGCAGTCTTGTAAATTATGTCAAAATACTAGTTCTTCTATTGTAAATTTTACCTGTATAGAAATAATGAATGTATGTATATTGTATAAATGTGTCATATATTTTATTTGATTATTTTATTTACCTGACTGGTTTAATACTAGATAAAACCTGGTTAACAACAAAATATTAATGATTGCATAAGAAGCATACCGTAAGGAAATGTAGTTACCGCAATGTCATTCGAGCTCTGCGTTGTATCGCCGCCACTATAGCTTCAGAAAGTCGTAGGTAGTTGGTCTGTAAAAGGTACGAAATCTGTACTATTATTCTGTGGCCACGCTAGAACGTATTCATTACTCGGCCAGCTAATAGAGACCTTCACCTTTTGATCTGTTTACAGGAGTCTTATCATAAAAAGTAATTTCTAGATCTTTCGACAACATATGCATATCTCCTATTACCCTATTCTTTCACTCTGGGGTACAGAATAGTACAGATGTCCTACCTTTTACAGACCAACCACGAACTTCTGAAGTTATAGTGGCTGCGATGCAACGCAGAACACGTTACATTTTCATTCAAGCGAATGGGAGAATTTTTCATAGGTATGGTAAACACCCCAAAAATACTGTCAAAAAACTATTGCTATCCAAAAGTGTTACGCGGCCAGGGACTCTATAGTGTCATTCCTCAATGCTGGCCGCACAAAATCTGTCCGTGACAATAAATGCCGTACCGTATTGCACAGCCTGATAATTCGTGTACATTGAAAAAAACTACTTTCAGCTTCGGATAATTGCCTGTGCAATATCGGTTGTACAAAATCGACTCGGACTGTTGTTTCGCATCCACTATTGTACGGCCTGGATTGCACGTCCCAACATTTAGAAGCCGTGTACATGAATTATTGGGTGTGCAATACAGGCTGTACATGATTTAGCCTCCAAATATTGGCTGTACATAAACCGGACCCGAATTACACAAAGATTTACTTTGGAATTACAGCATTGAGGAATGAAACTAGACCTTGGCGGCAGAATAACTGGCAAAGACATTGACATATAAAATTAATAACAGCATAGAATCTTGTTACATTTTGTGAATAAATGCATAGATAACTATTAGTAACAATAAAGTATTCTGTGCTATTACTAAAAGTATTTTAGAAAAAAAGTATTTACAAAATACTAAGATACCATTGAGGAATGATGTAAGATACCAAAAAAAGGTATTTAAATAGAATATACAAGATTAATTTCAAAAAAGTATTTTAGATACAAGATGAAAACACCCATTTTGTATCTTGTATCTGTATTTCAGATACTTGTATCTTAAATAAGTCACATCTCTGATAATTTGAACACATTTCAATGATTTCTTTCGTATTGTACTAGTCTCAGAGTAATGACACGTACTTGTGCTTCAATAAAGTGGTGGAACTTTATTCAAGCTTTCCATGGACATTTTAGGAGAATATAAAATTCAATGTTTTTCTCTGTTTTGTTTCATTTTTTTTTTTTTTTATATAAATCTGCGTTTGACCACCATCTCGCCTGATGATAAGCGACGATGTAGCCGAAGATGGAGCACGTAGATTTAGAAGATACCTATTCACTCTAGCCTTGAAGACGCCCAAATTATAGTTTTCAGGAAACAGAGAAGACGGCAAGGAGTTCCATTCCTTAGCAGTACGCACTATAAACGTGGAACCAAAACGCTTCGTTCGAATTGGCGGAATGTCTACTATATAGGGATGATATTTGGCTGACTTTCTGCTCGTCCTGTGATGGAAGGGGGAGGGTGGAATTAGGTCGTGAAGTTCCTGTGCACATTCCCCGAAATGTATCCTATAGAAGATTGACAGACATGCTACCTTACGTTGATGCTCAAGACTATACATCTTGGTAGCGACTAGTTTTTCGTCCCCAATAAGTCGCTTCGCACGTCGATCTACAGCCTCCAATGCTGCCAGCTGGTACTTGGCCGATCCGTCCCATAGATGGCAACAGTACTCCACACACGAACGGACCTGAGCTTGATAGAGGTTCAGAAGCTGTCCCGGTGTGAAGTACCGCCTCACCTTATTTAGGATACCAAGCTTCTTGCCTGCAAGCTTAGCTTTGGAGTCTAAGTACGTGCCGAAGTTGAGCGTAGGAGAAAGGGTAAGGCCTAAAAGCTCCAGGTGGTCTGTCATTGCTAAAGGCACATCTCGGAAGGTAGGAGAGAGAGAGAATTGGTTCTTTTTAGCGGTGAACAGACATGCTTGCGTTTTCTTGGCGTTAAATTGCACAAGATTGGCATCGCCCCAGTCTGAAACAGTTAAAAGCGCCTGATTCACACGCTTAACCATATCCTCTCTCAGTGCCTGAATTTCCACCTTACTAGCCCGTGGACTGGATGTGTATTTCTCCACAACCGTGCTGTCATCTGCGTACCCAAAGATACCGGGCGTGAGCAGGTCATTGATGTGCAGCAAAAATAGGGTTGCGGAGAGTACGGACCCCTGAGGTACACCGGCATTTATGTCCAATTGATCGGATGAGCAGCCGTCGACGACTACTCGAATCGATCGTTCCCTAAGGAAGTCCGCGATCCAGAGACATAGGCTATCTGAAAGTCCAAAAGCAGGAAGCTTGTTAACAAGGCTGTCGTGCCAGACCCTATCGAAGGCCTTTGAGATATCGAGGGACACGGCTAATGCTTCACCATGTCTCTCGATGGCCTCACCTAGGATGTGGGTGGCATAAACCAGGAGATCCCCAGTTGACCGGTTTCGGCGGAATCCGTACTGACGATCACTGAGGAGATTATTGTCTTCCAGGTATGCCAGCAGTTTTCTATTCAGTACACGCTCCATTGTTTTACATATAATGGAGGTGACTGAAATAGGACGGTAGTTATTTGGGTCGGCACGACTACCCTTCTTGGGAACAGGCTGGACGTTCGCAAGCTTCCAACACATTGCCTACACAACATTTGCCTACAGTCGTGCACGTTTACGAACACATAATCAAGGAACATATACTCTTGCGCACAAAATGGTTAATATTCCACAGATATTACACATGATAACTTGAAATAACACTTGTTTCGAAAATAAAAGAAAAATCGAACTGTATCACTTTTCATTTCCCGCCGAAAAGTCCGACAGATACAAAATAAAGCAAATGTTGCTATCAGAGATAAAGAATTAATATTTTTTTTATCTTTGGTTGCTATGATAAGAAAATAGGATGGATGGACGTATAGATGTTTGTAACGCAAAAACTTAGAATTTTGATTATATTAATATAATATAAAACTGGAAGACCACTCACTGACTGACTGACTGACTGACTGACATATTGACAGAATTGATCTCCGACTTGCCGTTATGGTGGGGGGGAGTGTTTGGTACGGTTGGATAGAGGATGTTTTGAAACCAACCAGAAAAATCCGAAATCACCAGAAAGTGGTTTCCTCGATGGAACTGCTCAGGGGATCTCGGAAACTATAAATCAGATGGGGGTACCGCTTGAACTAAATATGCCCCAAAACCTGGGCCATTTTTGAAAATTTGAAAAAAAAGATGGCCGCCAAACAAAAAAACATGGCCGCCATACAAAATAAAAATGTAAATAACTTTTGAATGGTAAGAGATAGGTATAGGGTGCTCGACCAAATGTCATAGAGGGCGATAGGGGAAATTTGGAAAAGTTGGAAAAATTAAAAAAAAAGAAAAAAAAATGGCGGCCATTTTGAAAGTTGCTCCGATCCGACTGAAATTTTGCATCGGGGGGTTTTCTGGGTCGTAGATTATGATTATGAAAAAAAATTTTGGATTCCGCCAGTTTTCAAGATGGCTGCCATACAAAAGTTTTTTTTCCGGAAAAATAAGCCAAACAAAACTTTTGAAGCGTGGTCGATAGGAAGCGTCTATTAAAAAAAAAGCAACACCCCCCCCACGCGAGCTGCTTTAGCAGCTCGCGCACGCCACAAAATCACTTGGATTCCGCCATTTTCCAAGATGGCCGCCATACAAAAGTATTTTTTTCAGAACAACTGAACTTAAATAACTTTAGAACCGTAATCGATAGGGAGCTTTTATAAAAAAGCAACACCCCCCACGCGAGCTGCTTTAGCAGCTCGCGCACGCCACACAATCACTTGAAATCCAGCTTTTTTTCAAGATGGCCGCCATACAAAAGTTTGATTTCAAAACAAAAAGGGTAAACAAAACTTTAGAACCGTAATCGATAGGAAGCTTTTAAAAAAAAACAGCAGCCATCCCCCCCACGCGAGCTGCTTTAGCAGCTCGCGCACGCGGCGAAATACTAGTTATTTATATTATATAAAAGTGAAAGACCACTCACTGACTGACTGACTGACTGACTGACTGACTGACTGACTGACATATTGACAGAATTGATCTCCGACTTGCCGTTATGGTGGGGGGGAGTGTTTGGTACGGTTGTATAGAGGGTGTTTTGAAACCAACCAGAAAAATCCGAAATCACCAGAAAGTGGTTTCCTTGATGGAACTGCTCAGGGGATCTCGGAAACTATAAATCGGATGGGGGTACGCTTGAACTAAATATGCCCCAAACCTTGGGCCGATTTTGAAAATTTGAAAAAAAAAGATGGCCGCCATACAAAAAAACATGGCCGCCATACAAAATAAAAATGTAAATAACTTTTGAATGGTTGGAGATAGGTATAGGGTGCTCGACCAAATGTCATAGAGGGCGATGGGGGAAATTTGAAAAAGTTGGAAAAATTAAAAAAAAAGAAAAAAAAATGGCGGCCATTTTGAAAGTTGCTCCGATCCGACTGAAATTTTGCATAGGGGGGTTTTCTGGGTCGTAGATTACGATTATGAAAAAAAAATTTGGATTCCGCCATTTTTCAAGATGGCTGCCATACAAACGTTTTTTTTCATGACAAAATAGGTGAAAATAATATGCAAATAACTTTGAAACGGTTACAGATAGGTATAGGGTGCTCGACCAAATATCATAGAGGACCATAGGGGACATTTGGAAAAGTTGGAAAAATTAAAAAAAAAAGAAAGAATAATGGTGGCCATTTTGAAAAATGCTCCGATTTGACTGAAATTTTGCATCGGGGGGTTTTTTAGGTCGTAGATTACGATTATGAAAAAATAATTTGGTTTCCGCCATTTTTAAAGATGGCCGCCATACAAAAGATTTTTTTCCGAACTAAGAGAATAACTTTAAAACCGTAATCGATAGGGAGCTTCTATAAAAAAAGAACAACACTACCCCACGCGAGCTGCTTTAGCAGCTCGCGCACGCCACAAAATCACTTGGATTGCGCCATTTCCCAATATGGCCGCCGTACAAAAGTTTGTTTTTATAACATAAAGGCTTAGATAACTTTAGAACCGTAATCGATAGGAAGTTTCTATAAAAAAAAATAATACCACCACCACGCGAGCTGCTTTAGCAGCTCGCGCACGCGGCGAAATACTAGTCCGATCCCTTATATATAAAGCTCAATTACCACCACAAAACGAACACATTGACAGAAATTCTAAGCATGAAGGTGAAGAGGTGCGATATAGTGTTATATATATTCGTATAGAGAATCAAAATCGACCCGACAGAAAAATCGAAAATTTCCAAAAAATCAAAATGGCGGCCGACACCATGGTGGTATCTCAAAAAAAATGTATCAAAAGTGGCAATATGGGGGTCGTTTTCGAGTAAACCGTCTACGCTCATTTCGATTTTTTAACTTTTTTTTTCAAAAAAACCAAGATGGCTGCCGAATATTTCAACTCGAAAAACGGGCACCACGAGACCCTACTTTGAAAAATTAGTTTGTTCAAGCGATTTCGCGATTCTGATACGTTTTTGATACAGAAACATCAGTCATGTCCTGACGTTTGTAAAAAAAAATATATCAAAAAATATAAACAACATGGCGGACGCCGCGGGGGCCATTTTGGAAAACGATTGAAATTTGCACATTTTCAAACCTATTTTCGAGGCAGAAGCTCACATCGGAGCTGCTCGACTTGTATGAGACGGTCGTGGAAGACGGCGAGAGGTATTGCCTTTTTCAAAAATTTTCCCCATTTTTAGGCTAATTTTGGAGATTTACCCCGAAAACATGAAAAGTAGAAATAATAGTATTTTGAATAGAAATTTCACACTACCGGGTAGTTGACGTTAGTGAAAATGACATTTGAGCATTTTCATCTCTGTCGGCCGGCTACTTTGCGAGATATCGATTTTTGAAAACAGGCGCCTAACGTTAAGTATTTCTATGAAGGAGTACCGGTGGGATAACGTTTTATACGTATTCGTATAGAAAATGTCCTTTTTCTCAGCAATAAAATCGAAAATGTTAAAAAAACAAAATGGCGGCCATCATGGCGGTCGTATCTTCGAAAATGTCCATGTCACGTGACAATATGGGGTTCATTTTCGAGTAAAACGGGGGCGCCGATTACGATTTTTGAAAAAAAAATGGCATAACATTCAAGATGGCCGCCGCAAATTACAACACAAAATTTTGAAATTGTCGGACCCTAATTTGGACGATCGGTTTGTTCGAGCGATTTTGCCGTACCCGTCTTTTTGCAGTACAAAAATTTTTTCAGTATCCTGCAGTGTATAAAAAAAAATAAAAAAATAAAAAAAACAAAAATTTGAACGCCCCGGGGGCGTTTCGGTAAAATATTGTGTTTTTTGCCACACTTTCAAATCGAGTTTTCAGCCATTCGTCGACGCTCTAGCGGGTCGGCGTGTATGAGTCGATCACGGGTAATCACAAGTGCTACTCGATACTAGATATAGAGTTAATACTTTTCTTTGAAAAAACATGAAAATTTCATATATTTAACCTTCGAACCCCCGTTTCACCACCTCGATCCGGCCCTGTGAATTTGTCCTTTCTCGGCGCATACGGACACCCTACCGGGAACCTTCTCTGAAAATTTCAGCTTCATAAGTTGTGTAGTTTACGAGATTTGGTTAAAATACATAGAAAACCGGCAAATGGTTACAGCTTCATACAAACTATTAAATAAACTGTGCCGTAACTATAGATAGGCATTCATTCATTTCACGTTATCTCCTAAACTATAGTTTCGATTTATATGGTTCAAAGGACAAATTTCATCTATACAGAATTTCCTTCACGATTAACGTATTTAATTTAATAAGGATTAATATGTTGTATCTAATAATTACATCGAAACAGACGGCTTTGAATTTCTTCTTTTCTTTAAACATAAATACCTTTATTCTTGCTCAAATATGTTAGATAGATATATCGTGTCGCGGACTTTTTTATAGAGCACTTTAAAACAAATAATTTGCTACACATTATAAACACTAATTTTAAGCCGTTTTGGCAGCGCACGCCGATATATATAAAATATGCTTATTTGAAATTCATAGATACGGTCATTTCGTGTTTAATTATAATTATATTATTACAATATATACAGCATTTATTTCTCAAGGATAAACTAGCTTTTTATTACTTCAAGAATTTTGCAAATCGAACCAGTAATTTCCGAGATTTACTTAATAAATGAACGGTTTTCGAGACTATAATTATATATAGACAATTTTCGACAGTTTCTTTAACAGTCAGTTGGCCTAGCGGTTTGAAACACGGTTTCGAATGCTGAGATCAAGTCGAATCGAGTTCGAACTCAGCCGAGGGAATTCCTTTTTGGACTTTTTATAAGTGGAATTGGTAGTGCGTAAGCATACTACAATCCTACTACTGCATAATTATATCTCGCGATGATTTAGCGTTTTTTTTAATAAAACAGGTTTACCTATTTAATAAAAGTACTTATTATTTATTCTGTTTTTATGAAACTAAGTGATGAGAGGAGCAAATCGTTCTCCTGATGGTAAGCGCCACGCTTGCTCATAACAATTAAATAGCACTCATCGCCCCGAGACATCAGATATATGAACAAATACCAAAACTGGTTCCGTGAAATTACAAAAATACCACGAAATCACTTGATGGCAAGCGCCACGCCTGCCCAAAACAATCGCAGTGCCTACCTAAATACCTAAATGATAGATAGGTAACTCGCGTGTGTCGGGGGTTAAAACCCCCTAAGGGTTTTAACCACCGACGCAAAAAGGAGGGGTGTTATAAGTTTGCCACCTTGTGACTGTCCTAAACCGGTACCGAACTTAAAAGGGTCGATCAGTTTAAGTATCTTGGGCATGTGTTAACCTCTGACCTGAAGGACGATGCAGACTTAGAGAGGGAGCGAAGGGCGTTGTCTGTGAGGGCCAATATGATAGCCCGCAGGTTTGCGCGTTGTTCGAGGGACGTCAAAATTACTCTTTTCAGAGCATTTTGTACGTCCTTCTATACGAGCAGCCTGTGGGTGGCATATACGCAGAAACAGTACAGCGCCCTTCGGGTTCAATATAATAATGCGTTTAGGATACTGGTGGGGCTGCCCCGGCACTGTAGCGCATCGGGAATGTTTGCCGAGTCGCGGGTCGATTGTTTCTACACGACCATGCGAAAACGGTGCACATCCCTGGTGCGCAGGGTCCGGGCCAGCCCCAACACTATCCTAACAACTTTATCATACAGGTTTGACTGTCAGTACATAAACCATTGCTGTAGGGTTCATGTACTGACTAATAAACAAATGATGAAAATGTGACAGGAGAATAATATGATAATTATTTGTATGTTTGTTCTCTTTTAATTGAATTCATTGTAATAATAACTATTGTATATGATCTTTTGATTGAAATAAATGAAATTGAATTGAATAAAACTGGTTAACCAATTTGGATGCGGTTCACGACTAGGTCGCTTGACGGCATGGCTTTGTTCGGTGGGTGGTATTACAACCACGGCCAGAGTCTACCACTCCAAAGCGCGTAAGCGGGTTTCATCACGATGTTTTCCTTCACCGTTTTAGAGCGAGCGTGCAAAATCTGCACTTAACTATAAACAAGTCATTGGTGGCAGGGTCACGAGTCGGGATTCGAACCCAGGTTTATATTATGCCCAGTGGTAGGTGTATGCAGCAGTCGCTATTTGTTTAAATTTCTTTGCGGAGACGCTATAAAATTCAATTTAGCTTGCGTAGCGCTGCATACCTACCAGTCATATATTAACCTACGGAGCGCCTCTCTTTCAATCGCATAGCTCTTATCTCTTCTGACGCGGCACGTGTAACGACGCGCGACCCGCCGTCGGTGTCCGGCTATGTACTTGTAGCTTCGTACCTACAGTGCGGAGTGCGCTAGGCCTGTAGGTTTTGAACTAAAAGTACATGAACTAAAAGTACTGGTACATAGGCTATGTTAGGACAAAATTAAAAAGACAAAATTAACAATATAAGTGTCGCAAAGGGTGGCTCAGTGGGAGGACGTGCGACATTCGATCCGACGCAGTTATGTGTGGATTTTAACGCTCGCTCTCAAAACGGTGAAGGAAAACATCGTGAGGAAACCGGCATGTCCAAGAATTTATCACAAAAATTCAAGGACATGTGACATCGACCAACCCGCACTGGGCCAGCGTGGTCGATTATTATAATATACTCTCTGTATGAGAGAAGGCCCGTGTCCCAGCAGTGGAAACGTGATGGGCTGATGATGAAAGGGCGGTCTTATCGCTTAAAGCGATCTCTTCCAGACATCGTGGAATCGTGAATCGTGGTTCCGTGAAATTACAAAAATATTACGAAATCAGTTGGTAGGACCATTTCTTCGTGGTCCGACGTGGATACTTTACCTGAGCTTTAGACGTATGCAATTTATAACACTAAGCAATCTTGGCAACACGCCTGGACGACAGAGGGGCGTAACGACAAGAAGGGGGAAGTAGGTATATAAATGGCGGCGTTTGAGACTCGATCAAAGAAGATTCCGTTCTACTGTGTTATTATTTATTATTATGCTACCACAATAAATGTGCCACATCAACAGGGGTCATATGAACATGGCATATAGGTACACCTACTTAAAACTTACTTACTTACTTGGGTATCTTAATATAATTAGATTAATACCTACCGATATGTGTAGATAGATAAACACTTTATTGTATCGCAAATATCAAATTACGAAACATCACAGAAAATTAATATTTTTTACAAGTATACACTTTACTAAAAAAAAACTTCAATATATCTTCAAAGTCCTAGGTCAAATATTGATGAAACTTATATGGGACCACTTCGTAGCTACACTGAACTCAACGCAAAAATAATTTTTCAAATCGGTTTATAAATGACGAAGTTCTGAGGTAAAAACCTAAATAAAAAACGAATATAACTAAAATTGAATTGAGAACCTACTTCTTTTGTTAAAGTCGGTTAAAAAGAAAGTGTTCGATATGTGTCATGTGTGTGTAGCGATCTCTTCCAGGCAATTTAGGTACCTAATAGTCCTCCAGACCAGGTACCTATACCTACTTGTGTTTTAGGTATAACCATAGTATTATTAAATATTGTGTAGTAAGTACACTTTTGCATGTTATATTACAGCAATCTGCAGGTAGGTACTTCTAGATTTGGTCGTTATATAATTTTAACTAGAATAGATACAGGGATAATTGTTATTTTTAATTATTGATCATACCATAAGTTAACATTTATACAAGCATCATATCAATATATTATTAAAATAATAGAAACCTCACAATGTAATGCACGCCACGCAACGCCTTATATGTCGGGCGACACCGCCGGCGCCGCCTGTGTAGGTATGACCACAGAATACTTAATAGTACCAGGCCTAGCGCACTCCGCACTGTAAGTAGGTACGAAGCTTAAGTACATAGCCGGACACCGTCGGCGGGTCGCGCGTCGTTACACTTGCTGCGTCAGAAGAGATAAGAGCTATGCGATAGAAAGAGATGCGCTTTGTAGGTTAATATGACTGGTAGGTACAATACGGCCGACGTATCTTGGCGAGTCTGAACATAGGCTCTGCGAACTTTAGCGCATGTACACTGATAAAGAAAACTGTTACAGCTGTTACTAAAAATAAAATATATAAAAATTTATACTTTTATTGCGAATGTTTGTGAGGATGTATGAATGCTTTTTACTATTTCACGCGAAAACTACTGGACGGATTTTTTTCACAAACACACATTATTAGCACTCAGCACACACATAATATATATGTAGCACAAACATACACATTTTACCGCTACCGATCTCTGTCCAAGAATTTATCACAAAAATTCAAGGACATGTGACATCCACCAACCCGCACTGGGCCAGCGTGGTCGATTATGGCCCATACTCTCTGTATGAGAGAAGGCCGCTACGCTACGCGAGCTGAATTGAACTTTATTGCGTCGTCGCATGAGTCGCTATTTGTTTAAACTTCTTTGCGGAGACGCTATAAAATTCAATTAGCTCGCGTAGCGCTGCATACCTACCAGTCATATTAACCTACAGAGCGCCTCTCTTTCAATTATTGATGAAACTTATATGGGACTACTTCGTAGCTATACTGAAATCAACGCAAAATGACTTTTTCAAATCGGTTTATAAATGACGAAGATCTGAGGTAACAAACATAAATAAAAAACAAAAATAACTACAATTGAATCTCCTTCTTTTGTGTAAGTTGGGTTGTCAATTTAGGTAATTGTCCTCCAGACCAGGTACGTACCTATACCTATTTACAGAATTTGTGTTTAAGTATAACCATGGTACTATTAAGTTTTCTGTAGTATACATTTTTCCCGTCACGGGAATTGAACCTGCAACCTCATTGGTGTATGAGATTTCACACCACTGAGGTTGAGAACCACAAGAAATAATTAGTTAACTGTTTCGGTCGCTTGAATTCTCCAATAAAAAATGCAGGAATAAATAAATAAATAAATGTGAAAGATATCCCTCTTTAACCGACTTCAAAAAAAAGAAGGTCTTAATTGTTTCTATGTATGAATATTTGTGAACCAAGTTATTTAGTAACAACCTAAATTCAACCAAAAACGCTACCATGTACGGTTGTAATTGGTACAACGCGGTGCCGCCCAGCGATACACGAGCCGGCGCGGCGGGCGCCCGCGCCGGCTGCGCGCGGCGTTACGTACGTAAAGACACGTTTGCCTAAAGTGATCCAATAAAAATTAACCTAATGTGACACCAGGGTCATGACAGGAACATGACATAGGTGCCTACTGCCTAGGTATAACTACTTAAAACCTACATTAAATAAATGTGTGTAGGTAGTACCTTCTTCTAGGTATCTTAATAACGATAGACTAGCAGCCCGCCCCGGCTTCGCACGGGTATTTAAAAAATTGTTTTTACACCTTGGGCTACATTTTTTCAGTTTTAGTGTGGTTTTAGTAAGGTTCCCTTTTTTTTTGAAAATATTATATAGCCAATGTCACCCGGGGTTAGGTAGTGTAGCTACCCAACAGTGAAAGAATTTTTCAAATCAGTTCAGTAGTTTCGGAGCCTATTCAATGCAAAGAAACAAACAATAAAATCCTTCCTCTTTATAATATTAGTTTAGATAAATAAATGCTTACTTACCTACTACATGTAGATAGACTCGCATCACGGGAAAATCTATTTAATGTAGTTAGGTACCTAGGAACCTACTTATCTACTGCAAGACAATACATCAGACATTGATATATGTACCTATATGGTATAATATAGAGATGGAGTTTCATACTATCCCAGTACTGGTAGGTATGCAGCGGTACGCGAGCTGAATTGAACTTTATTGCGTCGCAACAAGAGCCGCTATTTGTTTTTATTTCTTTGCGGATAAATCGGATCAGCCGTTTTATATAAAAAAAAGTCAAAGTAAAGTTTTAAAAGGATTAAGCGGTGTTATAAAGCGATCTCTTCCAGAAAACCAGTTCGAATTCAGCCGAGCGAATTCCTTTTTGGACTTTTTATAAGTGGAATTGTTTTGATTACATTGTGTAGTTACACAGAAGAAGTAATAGTAATTAATTAATACATTGGTTTACGGAAGCGTACGTATGATGTGACATATACAAATGTACATTTGTATATATATGGTGTATTTACTTAGGTAATTTATATTATTAGATAAATGATACAGTTCCTACATACATAAGTAGGTACTTACATTATACACAGATAAATTATTTATTGTAGGTACTGCAGCGACATATATTATGCGCTAAAATATTAATCCTTGTCGGATCAACGAAGGATATCGGTAGCCGGTAGTGTAACCGCTCGCCGTGCCGCGAGTCGTGCCGGTGACGCACGCGCAGCGGCCGGTGGAGGGACAATTAACCTGCCGCGCGAGCTCGCCGTGTGCCAACGCTGGCCGCCCGCGGCCGGCCGCCGGCCGCCCGCCAATCCGTATTACCAAAGAAAACTAAATATTAACGCTTCGACGGGAGACGCTTTTCGCCTTGCTCCGCAATAATAATTACGTGCTTTAATTAATTTCCATTTCTAAATACTTTTCTTACTATCTGTGCTTTCTATTTTTTTCTATTATATGCAGATAAATACTATGTATATAGTAAGTACTACTTGTAGGTAGTATCTATCTACTACCTTTCAAACTTGGCTGGCACCGACTTCAAATATATGAGTGGGTAGCGCTTATGATAATTATATTAATTTATATTTCACTTTTGAGTGCCTATTTGTAGTTTTGAAGTCGGTTAGTTTTTCATCATGTCTGTCCTATTCTCTGTTGAGGAGTTCCCTCGCCGGAAGTCAATCCTAGGTGTATCAGCCATGTCATGATGGAATTTAGAACAGGCTAATATGGTTAAATCCATTTACAAAATGTTGTGTCTGTACTATTCACCGTTTAGGAGTTCCCTCGCCGGAAGTCTACCCTGGGTGAAGCAAGTGAAGCAGTCGAATACAAACCTCCACCTTTAGAAAGTCAGTTAAAAAAAAAAAACAAGAACCAACTTGAAGATTAAATTTATATTTTTTGCTTTTGCTATTGTTTTTCAAAAAGTGCTGAATGAATGTCGATAAAATTTATATGGGACCACCGCTGAAATCGTGGGTTGCACAGTCTTAGACATCTGAAGGGTTAGTCACAAAACAGATTACTTATCTGTTTTGTGCCTTAGTGTTGCACATGTAGGTACAAAATACACGGTTTTTATAATTGGTAGGTATTTTATTTAGTGCAGTTGCGGCGCGCGGGCGGCGACATCAAAAGAAAGGGGTGCACGTGGTGGCGCGGGGGTGGGTGCGTTTTGATAGGATTGACTGGCACGTGTTTTGACGCGTAGGTACCTTTTCCTCTTGTGCGCTTAGTGTCCATGTCAAATGTATTTTATTAGATTATTACGTTAAAAAGCAAGAGTTCTGGCGAGAGCCCATTTATTAAAACTGTACGTCGGCGTCGTATCCTTAGGGATTTTGTAAAATTCCTGGTATCCCCATTTTCTGGCGACAGGTATTTGTTAAATCACTAGATGTTGTTTAGGGAAATGATAAAACCATGTTGTTATTTTAACATCGTCCGTGATATGCTCTGTCTGTCTGTGGGACACACTTTAACAAATATAATTATAACGCCTATCCAAAGTGCGAAAGCAAGAAACTTCAAGTTTTCCTATTTAGACCTATTTAGATTTAGGTACCTAATTGTATTGTATTTTAAGTAGGCACCTAGGTATAAATGTTTTTTTACACAAACTTGATAAAAGGATTAAACGATAAGACCTCAAATTGTACAGTAGTACCTATATTTAAGTAGGTACTGTGTTTTTTTAATTGGTCATAAATAAATGGTTATAAAGGTAAATGTTAATAATACCGCTTTTAATTTATTTGGCGGTGTTATCACATAAAGCGATCTCTTCCAGAAAACCTTTGGATGCAGTACATAGGTACATAAACATATAGTATAGGTACAACCGGTCAGTGTTTCTGGCGCCAAGCAGTAGTGCGCAAGCATACTACAATCCTTCTAGGTACTGCATAATTATATCTCGCGATGATTGGCATTTTTTCTAATAAAACAGGTTTACCTAAAGATATATAACCGACATGTCCAAGAATTTATCACAAAAATTCAAGGAAATGTGACATCCACCAACCCGCACTGGGCCAGCGTGGTGGATTATGGCCCATACTCTCTGTATGAGAGAAGGCCCGTGTCCCAGTAGTGGAAACGTGATGGGCTGATGATGAAAGGGCGGTCTTATCGCTTAAAGCTATATCTTCCGGGTAGGTAAATGTTTAGTGTTGTATATGTTTACACTTCTTACCTAAATACCTACTATCCTAAGTAGGATATAATAGATAGGATATCTTCTTGCAACTACTATTAATTATTCTGTGACGCAATTGACAACTGCACCTTTGTCACCATCATCAGCCTATTGCAATCCAATGCTGGACATATGCTATTCATAAAGGGGCGAGTTTACACTGCCAGTGCGAGATCGCGGCGACCACTGGACGCACATAGAGTAAATTTGTATAAAATCACACCACCCCCAGTCCCACAATACCCAGACACGAAACTAATGCTAGCGCTTTTTTTTTTTCTGTGCACAAACATTTTTCCTGTCGTGGGAATCAACCCGCAACCTGCCCAATACTGGTAGGTATGCAGCGTTACGCGAGCTGAATTGAACTTTATTGCGTCGTAGCAAAAGTCGCAAATTGATTAAATTTCTTTACGGAGTCATATCGCACCTTCATATTCTGTCATTATAATACATAAAATAGATAAATGATTTATTGTAGGTACGTAAAACATTAAGCTAAAAGCTCATGTCCTCAGGTACATATATATATATATATATACATCGTTGATTGTTTAGAGTAAAATTAGGCTATGCTCATGTTTTAGTTCAAAACGCGTAACTAGATGGCGCTGGCAAGCCTTAAAACACGCACACGATATATTCGAGGCTGCGCGGGAGGTTAGCCTAGGTTTGGAATGTAAAGACCCATTTGTATACCTGATATCTTGTTTGATTTCGGAGGGTTTTTGAGACATTTGGACATTCATTGTAAACATCAGATTACAAATTACAAGACATTACTAGGGATATGGTATCGAAACAAAAATATCGATACTGTACTCAATAAAAAGGGCGGGAAATGTGTATTCTTTGTTTGTAATTCTGTGTGTGTCCGTCCGTGCGTAAAATTAGTTTAGGGACAGTTGGCAGGGACAGTCTGAGTGGGCTGATTTTTAATTTAGATGATGAAGAGCAGTGTTGCCAATATAACTAATTTCCCCATTTTTAGGATAATTTTGTTATAATGGCTTGCAGCTCGCTTACGCCATAAAAATCCAAGATTGTTATAAAAGTCCAAAAACAAAAAATATAAGTTTAATCTTCAAGTCGGTTCTTGTTTTGTTTGTAACCGACTTTCTTAAGGTGGAGGTTTGTATTCGACTGCTTCACTTGCTTCACCCAGGGTTGACATCCGGCGAGGAAACTCCTCAACGGTGAATAGTACAGACACAACATTTTGTAAATGGATTTAACCATAATAGCTTGTTCTAAATGGCTGATACACCCAGGATTGACTTCCGGCGAGGGAACTCCTCAACAGAGAATAGGACAGACATGACATTCGTACATACATTGAATTGTGATAGCCCGTTGTAAACTTCGTCATGATGTGGCTGCTAGATCATAAAAGCTTGTCATAAAAACTATTTATATTAATTTAATTAAAACTTGTTTTGCAAGAAGAAACTTCTTGTACTACGTACAAAGAGTTTCGTCTTCCGTCCTTGTTGGAGTGCGCGAGCTGCTTAAGCAGCTCGCACTCCATAAATTCCGCCATTTTTCAAGATGGCCGCCATACTAAAAAATGGCAAACAAAACATTAAAGTCGTAGTCTAGGGGAAACGAAGCAGCCACCCCCCCCTTTGTTTCAAAATGTGGCTAAAAACACAACTGACGCGAGCTGCTTTAGCAGCTCGCGCACGCGGCGAAATACTAGTTAATATAATATAAAACTGGAAGACCATCACTGACTGACTGACTGACTGACTGACTGACTGACTGACTGACATATTGACAGAATTGATCTCCCACTTGCCGTTATGGTGAGGGGTAGTGTTTGGTACCGTTGGAGAGAGGGTGTTTTGAAACCAACCAGAAAAATCCGATATCACCAAAAACTGGTTTCCTCGATGGAACTGCTCAGGGGATCTCGGAAACTATAAATCGGATGGGGGTACCGCTTGAACTAAATATGCCCCAAACCTTGGGCCAATTTTGAAAATTTGAAAAAAAAGATGGCCGCCATACAAAAAAACATGGCCGCCATACAAAATAAAAATGTTAATAACTTTTGAACGGTTAGAGATAGGTATAGGGTGCTCGACCAAATGTCATAGAGGGCGATGGGAGAAATTTGAAAAAGTTGGAAAAATTAAAAAAAAATTAAAAAAAATGGCGGCCATTTTGAAAGTTGCTCCGATCCGACTGAAATTTTGCATAGGGAGGTTTTCTGGGTCGTAGATTACTATAATGAAAAAAAATTTTGGATTCCGCCATTTTTCAAGATGGCTGCCATACAAATGTTTTTTTTCATGTCAAAATAGGTGAAAATAATATGCAAATAACTTTTAAACGGTTACAGATAGGTATAGGGTGCTCGACCAAATATCATAGAGGACCATAGGGGAAATTTAGAAAAGTTGGAAAAATTAAAAAAAAAGAGAGAAATATGGTGGCCATTTTGAAAAATGCTCCGATTCGACTGAAATTTTGCATCGGGGGGTTTTTTAGGTCGTAGATTACGATTATGAAAAAATAATTTGGATTCCGCCATTTTTCAAGATGGCCGCCATACAAAAGATTTTTTTCCGAACAAAGAGAATAACTTTAAAACCGTAATCAATAGGGAGCTTCTATAAAAAAAAAACAACACCCTCCCACGCGAGCTGCTTTAGCAGCTCGCGCACGCCACAAAATCACTTGGATTGCGCCATTTTCCAATATGGCCGCCATACAAAAGTTTGTTTTTAGAACATAAAGGCTTAGATAACTTTAGAACCGTAATCGATAGGAAGTTTCTATAAAAAATAATAACACCACCACCACGCGAGCTGCTTTAGCAGCTCGCGCACGCGGCGAAATACTAGTTATATTATATAAAAGTGAAATACCATCACTGACTGACTGACTGACTGACTGACATATTGACAGAATTGATCTCTGACTTGCCGTTATGGTGGGGGGGAGTGTTTGGTACGGTTGTATAGAGGGTGTTTTGAAACCAACCAGAAAAATCCGAAATCACCAGAAAGTGGTTTCCTTGATGGAACTGCTCAGGGGATCTCGGAAACTATAAATCGGATGGGGGTACCGCTTGAACTAAATATGCCCCAAACCTTGGGCCAATTTTAAAAATTTGAAAAAAAAGATGGCCGCCATACAAAAAAACATGGCCGCCATACAAAATAAAAATGTAAATAACTTTTGAACGGTTAGAGATAGGTATAGGGTGCTCGACCAAATGTCATAGAGGGCGATGGGGGAAATTTGGAAAAGTTGGAAAAATTAAAAAAAAAGAAAAAAAAATGCCGGCCATTTTGAAAGTTGCTCCAATCCGACTGAAATTTTACATCGGGGGGTTTTCTGGGTCGTAAATTACGATTATGAAAAAAAATTTGGATTCCGCCATTTTTCAAGATGGCTGCCATACAAATGTATTTTTTCATGACAAAATAGGTGAAAATAATATACAAATATTTTTTAAACGGTTACAGATAGGTATAGGGTGCTCGACCAAATATCAAAGAGGACCATAGGGGAAATTTGGAAAAGTTGGAAAAATTAAAAAAAAAGAAAGAAAAATGGCGGCCATTTTGAAAAATGCTCCGATTCGACTGAAATTTTGCATCGGGGGGTTTTTTCAGTCGTAGATTACGATTATGAAAAAATAATTTGGATTCCGCCATTTTTCAAGATGGCCGCCATACAAAAGATTTTTTTCCGAACAAAGAGAATAACTTTAAAACCGTAATCGATAGGGAGCTTCTATTAAAAAAAACAACACCATCCCACGCGAGCTGCTTTAGCAGCTCGCGCACGCCACAAAATCACTTGGATTGCGCCATTTTCCAATATGGCCGCCATACAAAAGTTTGTTTTTAGAACATAAAGGCTTAGATAACTTTAGAACCGTAATCGATAGGAAGTTTCTATAAAAAAAAAAATAACACCACCACCACGCGAGCTGCTTTAGCAGCTCGCGCACGCGGCGAAATACTAGTTATATTATATAAAAGTGAAAGACCACTGACTGACTGACTGACTGACTGACTGACTGACTGACTGACTGACATATTGACAGAATTGATCTCCGACTTGCCGTTATGGTGGGGGGGAGTGTTTGGTACGGTTGTATAGAGGGTGTTTTAAAACCAACCAGAAAAATCCGAAATCACCAGAAAGTGGTTTCCGTGATGGAACTGCTCAGGGGATCTCGGAAACTATAAATCGGATGGGGGTACCGCTTGAACTAAATATGCCCCAAACCTTGGGCCAATTTTGAAAATTTAAAAAAAAAGATGGCCGCCATACAAAAAAACATGGCCGCCATACAAAATAAAAATCTAAATAACTTTTGAACGGTTAGAGATAGGTATAGGGTGCTCGACCAAATGTCATAGAGGGCGATGGGGGAAATTTGGAAAAGTTGGAAAAATTAAAAAAAAAGAAAAAAAAATGGCGGCCATTTTGAAAGTTGCTCCGATCCGACTGAAATTTTGCATCGGGGGGTTTTCTGAGTCGTAGATTACGATAATGAAAAAACAAATTTGATTCCGCCATTTTTCAAGATGGCTGCCATACAAAGGTTTTTTTTCAGGACAAAATACGTAAAAATAATATAGAAATAACTTTTAATCGGTTAGAGATAGGGATAGAGAGCTCGAACAAATATCATAGAGGACGACGGGGGAAATTTGGAAAAGTCTGAAAAATTTTAAAAAAAAAGAAAAAAAAATGGCGGCCCTTTTGAAAGTTGCTCCGATCCGACTGAAATTTTGCATCAGGGTGTTTTCTGGGTCGGACATTATGATTATTAAAAAAAAATTGGATTCTGCCATTTTTCAAGATGGCTGCCATACAAAGGTTTTTTTTCAGGACAAAATACGTAAAAATAATATAGAAATAACTTTTAATCAGTTAGAGATAGGGATAGTGAGCTCGAACAAATATCATAGAGGACCATAGGGGAAATTTGGAAAAGTTGGAAAAATTAAAAAAAAAGAAAGAATAATGGCGGCCATTTTGAAAAATGCTCCGATTCGACTGAAATTTTGCATCGGGGGGTTTTATAGGTCGTAGATTACGATTATGAAAAAATAATTTGGATTCCGCCATTTTTCAAGATGGCCGCCATACAAAAGGTTTTTTTCCGAACAAAGAGAATATCTTTAAAACCGTAATCGATAGGGAGCTTCTATAAAAAAAAACAACACCACCCCACGCGAGCTGCTTTAGCAGCTCGCGCACGCCACAAAATCACTTGGATTGCGCCATTTTCCAATATCGCCGCCATACAAAAGTTTGTTTTTAGAACATAAAGGCTTAGATAACGTTAGAACCGTAATCGATAGGAAGTTTCTATAAAAAAAAATAACACCACCACCACGCGAGCTGCTTTAGCAGCTCGCGCACGCGGCGAAATACTAGTTTATATTATATAAAACTGGAAGACCATCACTGACTGACTGACATATTGACAGAATTGATCTCCGACTTGCCGTTATGGTGGGGGGTAGTGTTTGGTACCGTTGGATAAAGGATGTTTTGAAACCAACCAGACAAATCCGAAATCCATGGAAAGGTGTCTCCGAGATGGAACTGCTCAAGGGATCTCGGAAACTATAAATCGGATGGGGGTACCGCTTGAACTAAATATGCCCCAAAACCTGAGCCATTTTTGAAAATTTAAAAAAAAAGATGGCCGCCATACAAAAAAACATGGCCGCCATACAAAATAAAAATGCAAATTACTTCTAAACGGTAAGAGATAGATATAGAGTGCTCGCCCAAATGTCATAGAGGACGATGGGGGAAATTTGGAAAAGTTGGAAAAATTAAAAAAAAAGAAAAAAAAATGGCGGCCATTTTGAAAGTTGCTCCGATCCGACTAAAATTTTGCATCGGGGGGTTTTCTGGGTCGAAAATTACAAATATGAAAAAAAATTTTGGATTCCGCCATTTTTCAAGATGGCTGCCATACAAAAGTTTTTTTTCCGGAAAAATAAGCCAAACAAAACTTTTGAACCGTAGTCGATAGGAAGCGTCTATAAAAAAAAAGCAACACCCCCCCACGCGAGCTGCTTTAGCAGCTCGCGCACGCCACAAAATCACTTGGATTTCACCATTTTTCAAGATGGCCGCCATACAAAAGTCTTTTTTTCAGAACAACTGAACTTAAATAACTTTAGAACCGTAATCGATAGGGAGCTTTTATAAAAAAAGCAAAACCCCCCCACGCGAGCTGCTTTAGCAGCTCGCGCACGCCACACGATCACTTGAAATCCAGCTTTTTATCAAGATGGCCGCCATACAAAAGTTTGATTTCAAAACAAAAAGGGTAAACAAAACTTTAGAACCGTAATCGATAGGAAGCTTTTAAAAAAAAACAGCAGCCACCCCCCCACGCGAGCTGCTTTAGCAGCTCGCGCACGCGGCGAAATACTAGTTTGATATATAAGTTATTTTAGGTCCTGAAAGAGGAGATATGTTACTTTTATTCTGGAAAATCGGGGGTGAAACCACGGGCGCAGGTAGTTTATAATACATTGATGAGATAAATGCGATGTGATTTCTTCGTGTTGCGTTGCTTACTGGATCTATCTATGACTGCAGATGAAATTTATTGTAAATTTTTAATATGTAACCATCTTTTATAAATCAGATCGAAGAAATGATCGAAGCGTTACGAATTACGAGCCAACCTGCCCAACCACTACACACCACGGAGGCTGTAAAAAACGGGGCAAGAACCATGAATGGGTCGGCGCTGGCTGTTTGTGTTCTTGTAATTGAACACAAAATACGAGCTAAATCATCAGTCATATACTTTATTGAAAACACCAATTATCATTTATTTCCAGTTACATATAGGTCGGTACATAATTCATGTGTTCATCATACAATCGGTACATATTAAATGAATCATAGAATCAGTCGGTATATTAAAACAGTTTGCAGCGGATCCCAAGCTAGGCAGTGCCTGTATGTTGGTGACTTGTAACCTAATTTATAACCTTCTATTTACTAATAACTGCTTTTGCTCAGACTGACTGTATGTATCATTCCGGATTACTGATTAGATTACAAAGTACATTTGTGAATAAATTAAATTCCTCATCTTTTCAGAAACATTATCCAAAATCAAAATCAAAAAATCAATATCTCTTTAATCATTTTGGCATCACAGACGCACTTATGAACGTCAAATTATCACAATGACTCTACCACCGTATCGGAAAAAGAACCACTACTCAGAAGATACGGCAAGAAACTGAGGGGCATTTTTGTTAGAGATTTTGTTAAAATTTTTTGGGGTTTTTTATAATAATGTTTCTTATTTACCAGTTGGTTACTTTGCAGAAGTGGAATGTTTCAAGCATCTTTGAGTAGTTTGAATTTACTTTCTGTGAGCTCCGTTATACACTTTGGAATTTTATTATAAAAACGTACGCAGTTGTCCATAAAGGACTTATTCGTTTTAGTAAGTCTATACCTAGGTACAACAATCCTATCCTTATTTCTAGTGTTTATGTTATGATGGTCACTATTTATTTTGAATTTTTGGAAGTTTTTGCGAACATGCATTATATTTTCATAAATATATAAAGAAGGTAAAGTTAATATATAAATTTGCTTAAAAAATCCCTTAACGAGTCACGTGGACCCAACTCGTAAATCGCGCGAACCGCACGCTTTTGTAATATAAAAATAGTATCTATATCCGCAGCAGAATCCCACAGCAAAATGCCATATGACATTATGCTGTGGAAGTATGTAAAGTAAACTAACCGAGCCGTAGCTATATCCGTTAATTGCCTAATTTTACGAACCGCATATGCAGCAGAACTAAGTTTTCCAGATAGAGCATCAATATGAGGACCCCACTGCAACTTAGAGTCTATGCCTATACCTAGGAATACCGTCGCTTTGTCTGTATCGAGTTTATTACTATTGAGCATTACGTTTGGCTCTACATGTCTAACATTAGGCAAAGAGAACTTTAAACATTTCGTATTTTTCGCGTTTACTAACAAATTATTCGCAGAGAACCATTTCGAAACAACATCCAATACGTAGTTTACATGCGCCAATTCACTGTCCTTTCTGTGTACTTTAAAAATTATCGATGTATCATCAGCGAATAGAACAATATCTGCAAGGTCTTTAACTACAAAGGGTAAATCATTTATATATGCCATGAATAAAAACGGCCCCAATATTGATCCCTGCGGTACCCCCATTCTGACTAAGGATCCGGAAGATGTTACGACATTTACCCCAACTTTTTGCTGTCTATCGGTTAAGTAGGACTCAACAAGATTCAGAGCAGTTCCACGAACCCCATAGTGGTAGAGTTTACGAATTAGTGTACGGTGCTCTACACAATCGAAAGCTTTGGAGAGATCACAAAATACACCAATGGCATCCTGTGAACTCTCCCAAGCTTCATGCACATGTGTTACTAGTTCGACCCCGGCATCTGATGTTGACCTGCATTTCGTGAAACCGAACCGACTCTCGTTCAGTATTTTGTGTTCGTTGAAGTGGGATAATAGGTGTTTAAGAATAAGTCTTTCAAATATCTTACTCAGAGCCGGAAGCACAGAGACTGGTCTGTAATTCGAGGGATCAGTTTTACTACCTGATTTGAAGATCGGTGTAATTTTACTATTTTTCATTAAATCGGGAAATGAGCTTGTGTCAATACACATATTAAATATAGCCACGAGATATGGTGCAATAACTTCTATTAATAATTCTAGCATCTTTACTGATATGCCCCACAAATCTTCAGTGGTTTTGGCATTGAGACTTTTGAATGTTTTAATAATTTCAATAGTGGAAGTATATCTGAACTGAAAATCCGGTAAATCTAGTGGAAAGTGATCTTTTAGAAGAGCTTCTGCTACATCTGGACTAGAGTTAAGTGTTTTTGTGACGTCCAGGGGTATATTAGAGAAGAAATTTTCAAAAGCATTAGCAACACATTTTGCATTGGAGATTTGTTTATTCTCAACTATTAACTTATATTCCGAATCCCTCGACTTAGTTTGGCCAGTCTCCGTGTTAATGGTTTTCCAGACGGCTTTTATTTTAAAATCTGATTTTTTAATTATACTACTAATATACAATGATTTTGCACGAACCTTTTTAAATATTTTGGAATAGTTTCTAACATACTCATGGAAATCTTTATTTGATGTTAAAGATTTTTTGTAATACAACTCAAACATGTTATCTCTAACTCAAACATGGTATCCACTCCACTATGGTACACTACACTAATGAAGGCAGGACAAGTTGCCACGCCCGTGTCGAGGGCAGGACAAGCTGACACGCGCGTGTCGAGGGCAGGACAAGCTGCCACGCGCGTGTTGAGGGCAGGACAAGCTGCCACGCGCGTGTGGAGGGCAGGACAAGCTGCCACGCGCGTGTTGAGGGCAGGACAAGCTGCCACGCGCGTGTTGAGGGCAGGACAAGCTGCCACGCGCGTGTGGAGGGCAGGACAAGCTGCCACGCGCGTGTCGAAGACAGGACAAGCTGCGACGCCGATGCTGTAGGTGCCGCAATACTTGTCTCTATCTGCGGCGGCGCACCGAGGTCAGCCTGGGGAATAGGCCAGGCGTTACTTGAGTTACAGGTCGATGTCAATGAGTGAACTAAATCACTACGTTACAGTTGATATGTCGCGTCACCTATTGATGATTAACATTGCAATGATATAACTATTTAAAATAAATTAAAAATCATGTGAATTACTAATTTGTACGTTTTGTTCCTCTCTTCTACATTACATTACAAAACTATTTATTGCATACCAGGCACAACGGGCGGTCTTATCGCTTAAAGCGATATCTTCCAGACAACCTTTGGATGGACAGTATCGAAAGAAGGAGTAGACGGCGGTGTATAATTAGATTACAATAGTAAATACCTGCATACTTAAACATACATTCCAATACATACGTACTTCTAATTCATTGTTAGGTCCATAATCATTCCGTTTAGACACAAGCCTTCAGAGAAAGAGTTATACCAAGACTGTATCTGCGTATCAATCAATAGGTAGGCCATCATTCAGCCGTGAATGTATTTATGTATGAAGAGCATTAGAAGATCTTAGATTGGAGTCTTGAGCATCGACGTAAGGTAGCATGTCTGTCAATCTTCTTCTATAGGATACATTTCGGGGAATGTGCACAGGAACTTCACGACCTGATTCTACCCTCCCTTTCCATCACAGGACGATCAGAAAGTCGGCCAAATATCATCCCTATATAGTAGACATTCCGCCAATTCGAACAAAGTGTTCCGCGTTTATAGTGCGTACTGCTAAGGAATGGAACTCATTGCCGTCTTCTCTATTTCCTAAAAACTATAATTTGGCAATTCAAGGTTAGAGTGAATAGGTATCTTCTAGATCTTCATCCTCCATCTTCGGCCACATGGTCGCTTAACATCAGGCGAGATGGTGGTCAAACGTAGATTTATCATAAGTAAAAACAAGAGCCCGCAACGACGTCAACAGCGTTACTGACACCGTGTTACTGACATTGATGACAACTATTAGACCTCTTTGAGAGCGAGCGAGCTTTTTGATTCTCTTGAAGAGCGAGTGTAGCTCAGTCAGAGCACGTGTGACTTTCGATCCAACACACCCGAGTTCGAAACCCGTTAGCCTCGCATCACTGACTTTCTTAAGTTATGTGTCGGTTAAACACTCGCTCTAAAACGCGCTCTAGCGGTGAAGGAAAACATCATGAGGAAACCAGCATGTCCAAGAATGAATCACAAAAATTCAAGGACATGTGACATCTACCAGCCCGCACTGGGCCAGGATGGTGGGTATGGCTCATACTCTCTCTAGGAGAGAAGGCCTGTTTTCCAGCAGTGGAAAAGTGATTAGATCCCTTTGGCCATATCATGGACCAAATATATGGTCCATGGCCATATCAACCCTTGTGGCACTGACTTGAGAAGCTTACTTTAGGCGGAGCGGCATCCACCTGCCACTGCTCTGGGGTGGGGAAGTCCCTCCTCGTCAAGAAACACGCGGGACGCAGGCCTGCTCAGAACCTCGTCGGACACGAGCTCGAAGGAGCAATGTCATGCTACTGATACGGCTGGCGGTACTCAGGGCGGTCGTGGCTTGTTTTAATTGGGATCTGTGAAGAGAAAGCAACAGCAATAGGATAAACGAAATGTATTAGGGACCTATAAGTTACGTAGGTGTTTATAGTTTTTGTTGATTTAGGTGTATTGATTTCGTTGACCTGATTCAGTTGACATACGACAAGACTTTTCCTGCGACTTCGTCCGCGTGAACGACAAAGAAGCCCATATTTTTATTATCATAAACAAACAGAAACATTCTACAACCCGTGGATTCATATGTGGTACCCTCTAAATAGTTGATTCCAGTAAGTTCTTTTAGCGTATAGATAATATATTATGATAATTTAGTTTAGATAACAAACACTTACTCAAAGTACTACAAATTATTTGCACAAGAATTTGTACTCACTCATCACACACACACACACACACACACACCTATAATTCACACACACTAACTCATACAACAGGTATAATTTGAGATATTTGTAAGTTGTAATTAAAACTTTTAGCTATTACTCTTTTAAGTTTTAAGATTTGGCTAGGATCATATTAATAAGCTTACCTGTGTACGTCTAATTAATAACATTAAATGGAAGACACTGAAACTGAAACCCACGACACAGATTATCCTAGTGTGGGTTCCAGGGACCACCTTGCATTACATAAAAACTTAATAATTACAAATTGTTCTACATCTCCTCCTTGATGTAAAGAAATTGTTAATTGTTAGCTGGCCAAATAATGATATTATTAATTATTATTATTAAACTGCTGAGGTGTCTTTATCGCAAAGCCTAATCTCTCATCAACCAGTTCACCTACAAACCAGACAAAATTAAACAAATAATTACATTCTAACCGTTCAATGAACAAGCACTGATTTTTAACAATAAAAGTTTAATGGGGCACCAAACAACGTAAACACAACATACAATAGTTCCTAATCACAAGTAAGTACTGCTTAAAAACCTTTAAAAGCAAATAAAAACTTCTGAAAACGTTAAAAGAAACCCAAACATTACAAAACTTTAGTTTCTGTAGCGCGCAGGTATATGTCTCTCTCGGTTCCCTCACATTCCGCTACTCGCCGGAGGGACGCTACTGTCCGTCCATTCGGCACGAGTAGACGGCCACAACTATTTTTTAACGGATTCAATTGATTACACGAGCACATTCGCCTGATGGTGAGCGCCACGCCTGCCCATAACAATTGTAATGCCACCCCGAAATTTTAATACCATGAAAAGCACTGCGTAGCACTGCACTGCATTCATCATCGCGAGACATCAGATATTAAGTCTCATATGCCCAGTAATTTCACTGACTACATTGCCCTTCCAACCAAATACAGTAATGCTTGCGCACTACTGCTTGGCGGCAGAATGTTGTTGGATATTACATAATCATTATTACTTCAGTAATAAGTCTACTCTGATCGCGACTGGTTTTTCTACTTAATCGCTGCTCGCCACACCTCATAATCTAACAGTATTACCTGTATTAAATATTATTATATTTACCTGTAACAATAAAATATATTATGCGATAAGGTTAAGTTAACAACGCTGATATGGTTCTTACTTTTATATAGTCACACATTTCAAACTGGTATAGTTTCTCTCCTGTGTGCTCTCATGTGTTGTTTAAGAGTACTTGCTCGTACACATTTATAGTCACACATATCACATTCATATGTTTTTTCTCCTGTGTGTGTTCTCTTGTGTTGTTTAAGATTACTTGCTCGTACACATTTATAGTCACACATATCACATTCATATGGTTTCTCTTGTGTGTGTGTTCTCATGTGTACTTTAAGATTACTTGCTTGTACACATTCATAGTCACACATATCACATTCATATGGTTTTTCTCTTGTGTGTGTTCTCATGTGTCGTTTAAGAGTACTTGCTTGTACACATTTATAGTCACACATAACACATTCATATGGTTTCTCTCCTATGTGTCTTCTCATGTGTACTTTAAGATAACTTGCTCGTACACATTTATAGTCACACATATCACATTCATATGGTTTCTCTCCTGTGTGTGTTCTTATGTGTACTTTAAGATAACTTGCTTGTACACATTTATAGTCGCACATATCACATTCATATGGTTTCTCTCCTGTGTGTGTACTCATGTGTACTTTTAGAGAACTTGCTCGTACACATTTATAGTCACACATATCACATTCATATGGTTTCTCTCCTGTGTGTGTACTTATGTGTTGTTTAAGAGTACTTGCTTGTACACATTTATAGTCACACATATCACATTCATATGGTTTCTCTCCTGTGTGTGTTCTCATGTGTTGTTTAAGATTACTTGCTTGTACACATTTATAGTCACACATATTACATTCATATGGTTTCTCTCCTGTGTGTGTTTTCATGTGTACTTTAAGATCACTTGCTTGTACACATTTATATTCACACATATCACATTCATATGGTTTCTCTCCTGTGTGTGTACTCATGTGTCGCTTAAGAGTACTTGCTTGTACACATTTATAGTCACACATATCACATTCATATGGTTTCTCTCCTGTGTGTGTACTCATGTGTTGTTTAAGATTATTTGCTTGTACACATTTATAGTCACACATATCACATTCATATGGTTTCTCTCCTGTGTGTGTTCTCATGTGTACTTTAAGATTACTTGCTTGTTCACATTTATATTCACACATATCACATTCATATGGTTTCTGTGTTTTTATGTGTCGTTTAAGAACATTTGCTTGGATACATTTATATGTATTTTTCTTGTGTGTTTTCATGATTATCTGCTATAACACACATATATCGCACTGAAGTGGTTTCTCTACTGTGTTTGTTCTCATGTGCAATGCAAGCGCGTTTCGTTTAATGGCACTTTCGATTACTGATTTTCCGGTATAAAAAAGTACTCTGTGTTACTGATCGACGCCACGGGTACCATGCAAGGAACATATACTCTAGGTACCATGTCAGCTACAAATTCAAGTAAAATTACACAAAGATTTAATTATATACTACGTCTTTGGAATTACAGCATTGAGGAATGACACTAGACCTTGGCGGCAGAATAACTGGCAAAGACATTGACATATAAAATTAATAACAGCCATTGAGGTCATTCCTCAATGATAACAGCATAGAATCTTTTTTTTTATTTTTTTTTTCCCCTCTTTATGAGGTGTTTGGCGTCGCACGTTGTGCATTTGCCAGCGTCTTGTTTTTGTTGTTTCGTAGACTTATTATTTATGTTCATATTCGGTTTTTTACTAAAGCGGAGAAACCATAGGAAATGTAAATAATAGGGAAATAAGGATGACGATTTTACCGGAAAGGATCAGGTGAGTGGGTAAGTATTTAGGAATATGAAAACTAGGGATAATTGGAATATTAAAAATATATACACAGAATAAAGATATTATATACAATTTTACATACATATTTACAATTTAATATTATTAGTAATAATATATTCAGCTATTGCCATATATACATTAGGATCTGCATTATGAAGAAGACAGAAAATATTGGTAGGTAGTCAAAGACTTAAATAATGACGATTTATCGTATTGCGAACAAGAAAACATAATATGATTTAAATCCCCCACATCCTCCCCGCAAGCGCAGGTAGGTAGTCCACAATATGCAGTCTCGAAAGATGCAATGGGCTACAAACATGGCCCAAGCGCATTCTTATTATTGTCGAAGTAACTTTTTTGTTAAGATTAATACAACTGAACCAGGGCTTAGAAACGATGTTAGGACAAATCTGAAAATAGTGTTTACCCTTATGTTGTGCACTATTTACCCAGCAATTACTCCAGGATTCCACTAAGAAAACTTTTGGTACACTTGTAAGGTCATGCTAATAGTTAATAAATGGAAAGACATCTCCACACAAAATAGCTTCGTTAGCCAACCTATCTGCCCTTTCATTGCCTTTAATGCCACAATGACTTGGAATCCAAGTGAAAGAAACAGAGTATCCTCGGAGTGAACATTGATAAAGTTTATATCTCGCTTCAATGATTATAGGAACATATGATTGTGATTTAAATGGAAATTTAGCTAATGATTGCAAGGCGATTAGAGAGTCAGAAAATATTAATGTTTTGTGGAGATTCATTAATAAGATGTATTCTAATGCCTTTAATATACCAAAGCATTCTCCAGTGAAAAAAGAAGTTTCAGGAGGGAATTTAATTTTTTGCACGATTTTGTACTGAGGGTGATAGACACCCACACCAACACAATCGGAAGATTTATGCTTGGATGCATCAGTATAAATATGATGCCATCCATTCCATCTATTTTGAACAAAAGAATTAAAATGATAATTTGCATTGGGGTCTTTTTTATCAATTCCAGTACTGTAAATAATGTCAGGAGAATGGATCAGGCTTTCATAACTAACATTATAAATCGGTAGATTTGCGATTTTGTGCGTAGGTGCCTGCAAATTCACAAATCTTTTCTAGCTATTTATTAAACAAGGTGAAGATTTATGTAACCAATAGCCAGGTCTTGATGTAAAATGCTCTGATAATATTTGCAGTTTATTAAATATAGGGTGTTCGGAGAATCTAAGTGACCGGATAATAAATTTATCGGAGAGGTATTGCCGACGTAAATGAAAAGGAGGATCAACGCATTCTACCTGTAGAGCAATAATTGGACTAGATTTCATGGCTCCTGTTACAATTCTTAGAGCTTTGGCTTGAATGGCATCCAACTTCTTCAATCCGGCTATGCTACAAGGCTCCAACAAAAAAGAGCCATAATCTATGACGCTTCTTATCAGAGCGTTGTAGACAAGCCTTAAAGATGCAGGATGTGCACCCCACCAAACACCAGAGAGGCATCGAATAATGTTAAGTAGCCGTTCACATTTTGTGGCAACATGGTCACAATGAGGAAGAAATGTTAGTTTAGAATCCAAAACTAATCCTAAAAATTTTATCTCACTTTGTACAGGTATTGGTTCTTCGTTATACAAAATATTAACAGGCGGAAGATTGCGTGACCTAGAAAATAAGACCACATTACTTTTATTGACCGAAAGTTCAAGACCATTGTCATCCATCCATATTTTTAAGCTATTTAAAGCCGATGTCATGTGAGAACATGCATTGTCAATTGAACGATCAGAATAATACAATAGAAGGTCGTCTGCATATTGAAGGACATTTACGGAGCTGTTAATTGCATTTTCTAAGTCATAGGTATAAATATTATAAAGCAATGGGCTGATGACGGAGCCCTGAGGTAAACCTTTCCACACTATTCTGATTTCATTAGACTTATCTAGTTTAATTGACCTGCCATAGAGCATTTTAAGTATAAAGTTACAAAGCATAGAAGGAACATGTAACGATTGCAACTTTTCTTTTAGAATTGGTAAAATAACACTATCGTATGCAGAATTTACATCTAAAAATGTTGCAACAACAGATTTATTATGAGTGAAGGCTAGGCGAATATCCGTCACAAAAATGCTCAGGCTATCCAAAGTACTTCTGCCTCTACGGAAACCATACTGAGAGTTTGCAAGAAAGCCGTGAGATTCTACGAACCACTCTAGGCGGTTTTTGACAAGATGTTCAGCGATTTTTGCAATTACTGAAGACAAAGCTATGGGGCGGTATGACTTTAGGGATGAAGGTAATTTATTAGGCTTCAATATTGGTATCACTATTTGAGATTTCCAAGAATGAGGAACCGTGCCAGACATCATTACTGAGTTAATTAAATTGAGGAAATACGAAAGATAGTTATCTCCCATATCTATATCTATACTTATAATAAAACTGTAACGAAGCGGTTACTGTACATTGAAGATATTTTTGAAAATCAATTTTTTTAGGAGTATATGGTAGCAACAGAACCCAAAAATACAATTTTTAAAATTTTTGTCTGTCTGTCTGTCTGTCTGTCTGTCTGTCCGGGATAAACTCAGAAACTAGGGCACGAATTTGAATGCAGTTTTTTGAAATATATTCTGTGGAGTCCGGCGCTACACATAGGCTTTGTTTCATCAAAATCGGTCCAGTAATATTGAAGTTATGACGGAATTTAGGAAAAAATATAGGTGTCCACTATAAGTTGAACCACGGAACATACCGGACCCTTTGTGCACATGGCTCAGCTTATACTGGTTTATTACTTACCTTCAGAGTTTGTAGAACTAAGGTATTGGTTCACACGATGGTATTCTAAAAAATGTTTTGTGGAGTCCTAGGCTACATAACTATATTGGTTTACGAAAACTGGAATTATTACGCAATTTAACAACGTTGAGTACCTACCGATTAGCAATTTTAGTATGAAAGTTTTCGTGAGTTTGATTCATTATAATTATAAATATTTAATAAAACGGCTAGGACTCACGTAGTTTGTCAAATTAGTCGACCTAGGTTTCGAGCATGTCCGATGCTCTTCATCAGGGGCGAGTTTACACTGCGAGATCGCGGCGACTATTGGCGGTGCCGGTGGCGGTGGCTGGTGGAGTGGTATAACGTTGAGTACCGTTGCAAGGCAAATTAGCTGTTTAAATCGAGCCACCCATAGATAGCACGTCTTATCAAGGGGCGTTTTTCTGACTCGCGGTGACGGGTTTTATGGACATGGCGCTGGACCTGCACTGGAGCTTTTTTTTTGATCAGTTTGCAAAACGCTTTTTTGCTGATGCGATTATGTCGCCTTGGAAAGTAGTAGAGGAATTTTATCTAGCGGTTCCCAATTTTTTTTAGCTATGGAACACTAAATTATGTACCTAATTTTGGCGGAACCCCAACTCATATTTGTAACCGACTTTAAAAAAGGAGGAGGTTCTGTTTTTTTTCTATGTTTGTTACGCGATTACTCCGCCAATTATAATTTGATTTTGATGATTCTTTTTTTGTTTGGTAGGTCATACTTCAGAGGTGGTCCCATATAAATTTTATCGAAATTGATTCAGCACTTTTGCGCGGGTCAGTATATCGATAAAAATGCTGGCCAGCGTCGGCAATTCTCGGAACCCTAGGGTTCCGTGGAACAACTATTAGTAACTGCTGGTATACACGAACAAAAAGCATAGCAATACCGTACCGGGCCCGGAACGGCTGCGGCGGCTAGCGTGGCACCGCGGCGCACCGTCACCGTCAGTTTTGCGTACGAATCGTAAAGGGTCCATGGCATTTCCCCCCGATGGCAATCCCACCCGTGTTATTTCCACCCGGCCTCCGTGGTCCCGGTCTCTAGCTGTTGCCCGCGACTTCGTACGCGTAGTGTAGTAGTAATTCATCATGCTTTCGACCATTTTCTGTCCCAAAATACTCCCGTTCCAGCTCCCATCCTGCTCCTTTCTCATTACCGTATCACTTCTATTCTGTTACCTTCCCACTCGTATCCTGTCCTCCTTCGTATTTTGGGACAGAAAATGGTCGAAAGCATGATGAATTACTACTACACTACGCGTACGAAGTCGCGGGCAACAGCTAGTTACATATAAATGAGTAAGGAATGCCGTCTTCACCAGGAGCAGAATCATGAAGATGGGAAAGTACCCCCTTCAGTTCCCTCATGGTAAAGATCGAGTTAAGATTAGGTTCTGTATCAGGAATTAATCGAGGAATCGGAATAAATAAAGACAGCGGAGATGGAGCAACAGATGCAGGTGCTAGGTGGTTTAAGTAAGAGTTGTTTAGAGAAGGAGGCATGGGACAATGATTAGTGTTAGACATACCTGATTTAAATCGTTTGATGTTTTGCCATACAGTAGAGGGATGAGACCTCGTAGAGATAGAATGACAAAATCTTCTCCAACCCTTAATTTTTTTATCTTTTAGTAACTTCTTGGTATCAATAATTAATTTAGAAACAATTTCAAAATTTGTAATAGACATGTCCTTATTATGACGACCTAATTCTTTACGCTCGCTTCCTAAAGAAATATCGATAGGTAAGTTATTCTAATACCTGCGCCAAAGAAAAAAACTAACTATTACCCTATGCTATGTCTTAGTGTAAGTAGATACTTAGTTACTGATATATTTATATTAAATCGGTATTTATAAATTATTCTTTTATTATTTAATAAGTCTTAGTGTTCTGTTGCTGAGCTCCCAACATTTGCGGTATTTTCCACGCAGAAATTATGCCATAGGTATCACCAACCAGCGTTATTTTTAGTAGACTCCTCAATACATAACCTAGAGAACCTACTAATGCACGCTCAGTATTAAACCTACAAGTAGATAGGTATACCTATTATGCTTTAAACGACTTTTTTATTTATTATAGAATTTTAATGATCAATGTAATAAATTATAATAATTGATATACTTAATGTACCTAATACCAATTTTTGCAATAATTTTAAATGTTATTATACTTAGTTTAATATTTAAATATTAGCCTGTCTGCTTGCACACTGAATACTGTGCCTGTGACTAATGTTAGGAACTTAATTTATATATTCTCGCAAATAAATAATTTGATTTGATTATAAAATTCTCATCTAGTGGGTAACCTACACACAGATTAATATATAGTTACTACGAAACTGATAAATCACTATCAGTAATCAGTCTCTATGAGATCTTTCATGCCTACTGTTATAATAGCCTACTCTTTCATGTCGCCGATCGCTGCGTGCGAAAATAAAGCTAATGATTTACTAGATTGTGCCTAAACGTTCATACGTGAAGTTGTTATTGTGGCCTTGCAGCAAACGCAATGGCGCACCGTTTATTTTTATACAAGACTTCTCCCGCAACTTCGTCCTCGTGAATGAAAAAGGAAGCCCATATTCGTATTTTTACCAAGACCTCCACAGTATAAGAGAGCGCGTACTACGAAGAAGTCAAGCTGCATCTTCGTAGTAACCTAACCGATACTGATGTAACATACCCTTTAATCTAAGTTGGAACTAACGCTACCAAACCCTAAAACCGCATTAGATTTCGTTCAGCAGTTTCTGATAAAATATCAGATTGAGATAAAATTGAAAACATCGTGACTTCGTGTTCAGTAGGTATAAACTGTCTAAATAATTGATCAGATTTTGGTTTTTCAAAAATATTATCAATGTGTAGAATAGAATAGAAAACTCTTTATTGTATACCAAATTAAAGAAATAGACAATAACACAGTCCTTTACTATGGTAGAACTATGGGCGGTCTTATCGCTTGAAGCGATCTCTTCCAGACAGCTTTTGGATGGACGGTATCGGAAGAAGAAGTAGACGGCGGTTTACAACAAAATTTGTTAATTACAACTAAATACCTACATAATCATACATACATGCTAATATTTACATTCTAATACGCACAAAACAAAAATATTATTATTAAAATAGACTAATATATACTTATCAAAATATTACACAATATTTTAAAACAAAATAGGCTGTTAGAGTCTGTATAATGAAAGTAGACACTGAAAAATCGCGGCAAATTCAAAATATATTTGTATGGCAGCCCGGTAGTTAATATGATACTTCAAATGACCTAATTTGATACTTTGATATTCATCGCCATCATCAAAAGCCATAAGTCAATATATATAAATAATATAGAATATAAATTTCCTAGATCAAGATATAGATCTAGGCATAGGTATGTATTTTTTCTGCCGCCAAGCATTAATGTAACTGGTACGGGTACTGCAGTAAGCGCCTATCATTACAACTTTTCCATGATTAAATTTATCGTTTTCTCGATAACTTCTGCTACTTCCTTCAGATTTGCTATAATAGAACAATTCGATTTTAAATTATAGTGCACATGCGATGATTATTTTCCCCAATGTATAGTAATAAACTATTAATGTTATTCTGATATCATAAAAGACGACAATATTATGAATAAAAGAGGATAAAAGTTGAGAGCCACAAAATAAGTATTAAAATATCAAAATATTTGAGCAATACCATATATGCCACCATCTTGTAAACATTAAGGAATAGTAATGCCATACCCCGATTCCGGTTTTCCATAATCTTTGGAAAAAACATTGGGACTTACCTCAAGTAAATGCTTTTTTTTAAATTATTTATTTGATTATAAGTCGTTTTAGTTGTTTTTTTTTTACATAATGTACATACAAAAAGATCGTATAGGAGTAAATTACATTGGAGTGAAACTAAGTCGATAAAAATAAAATAAAACGTCCACTAAAACGTGAGAAACAATTTATTATTAACAAATATTTCATACCTTGGGGATCCTAAATTTACTCCGCTATGGAGCATAATGCCCGGAGGTGGAAACACTTAAGTGTAGCCATGTAAAAAGTTAGAGAAAAATCGATTGTCTACTTTCGTTGGACAGACTCTATAGTCTGTGCAAAAAGAGCACTGGCATAACCAAACGAGGCTTCGACTTTGACATAACAATGGATTCGGAATATTGGCTGTACAATACTGGCCGCCATTGAGGTCTCACACTATAGAGCATTGAGGAATGAGACCTCAATGCTCAATTGTACTGAAAGTTTAAGTTTTCAAACGTATGTGTTTTTCTTGTGTTTATTGATGTATTTCGGTAACTATAATTTATGTGGATGTAACTATACATTGGGTTCGACAATTAGAACCTGCATTTGGCTTGATATATTCAGTTTTCGGTGTTATTTTGTTAAAACAATATTGAGCAGTTTCGTGTGTCAGTGTGGCCATCGTATAAACATTTCAGTTCCCATAACGTCGGGTAACAAATTGCATATTTGTGCAAAATGTTAAATGTATTAAAATTGTGCATTCTTAAACTATTTAATTAAGATATAGGTAATAAAAGTAGGTAATGATTATAGTTTTTATTTAATTTGAAATTAAAAAGTTAAAGTTTAGTAAGAAGAGAGTAGAATTGTTTTAATAGTAAATGCATTCGCCTCTTATGTAAGAACATATTATTATGTTGTAAATAAGTTCTTATTTTGTGTAATAAATTTATCTTACAGGTCCTTGCTGTCGATTACTATGGCCAATCATCCAATTCCATTGATGGATCACAATCCTACAATAAAAATGTAAGCAACGCATCTCGGATTTCTAATCCTAATTAACGCCACATAGTGAGAACGAGTTCATGAACGTAGACTTCATCATCATGTGAACGTCAAGGCTGTTCAGGACACAAAAGGACAAACCGTTTCGGGTTAGTGTAGTGAATTGACAGTTATGTATAGTTAGTGCTATCCAATACGGTGGTATGGTCAATGTAATAATTGACTTTCATAAGTACGTCTGTGATCTACTCCGACAGTATGACATTTAACTGAGACACTATGCTATTTAGAATACTTCAAGTGTTTTTTTAACATTGGGTTATCTATCTACCTATATCCTAAGTATCAGTTGTGCTGCAGTCTTGTAAATTATGTCAAAATACTAGTTCTTCTATTGTAAATTTTACCTGTATAGAAATAATGAATGTATGTATATTGTATATATGTGTCATATATTTTATTTGATTATTTTATTTACCTGACTGGTTTAATACTAGATAAAACCTGGTTAACAACAAAATATTAATGATTGCAGAAGAAGCATACCGTAAGGAAATGTAGTTACCGCAATGTCATTCGAGCTCTGCGTTGTATCGCCGCCACTATAGCTTCAGAAAGTCGTAGGTAGTTGGTCTGTAAAAGGTACGAAATCTGTACTATTATTCTGTGGCCACGCTAGAACGTATTCATTACTCGGCCAGCTAATAGAGACCTTCACCTTTTGATCTGTTTACAGGAGTCTTATCATAAAAAGTAATTTCTAGATCTTTCGACAACATATGCATATCTCCTATTACCCTATTCTTTCACTCTGGGGTACAGAATAGTACAGATGTCCTACCTTTTACAGACCAACCACGAACTTCTGAAGTTATAGTGGCTGCGATGCAACGCAGAACACGTTACATTTTCATTCAAGCGAATGGGAGAATTTTTCATAGGTATGGTAAACACCCCAAAAATACTGTCAAAAAACTATTGCTATCCAAAAGTGTTACGCGGCCAGGGACTCTATAGTGTCATTCCTCAATGCTGGCCGCACAAAATCTGTCCGTGACAATAAATGCCGTACCGTATTGCACAGCCTGATAATTCGTGTACATTGAAAAAAACTACTTTCAGCTTCGGATAATTGCCTGTGCAATATCGGTTGTACAAAATCGACTCGGACTGTTGTTTCGCATCCACTATTGTACGGCCTGGATTGCACGTCCCAACATTTAGAAGCCGTGTACATGAATTATTGGGTGTGCAATACAGGCTGTACATGATTTAGCCTCCAAATATTGGCTGTACATAAACCGGACCCGAATTACACAAAGATTTACTTTGGAATTACAGCATTGAGGAATGAAACTAGACCTTGGCGGCAGAATAACTGGCAAAGACATTATATTATATAAAAGTGAAAGACCATCACTGACTGACTGACTGACTGACTGACTGACTGACTGACTGACTGACTGACATATTGACAGAATTGTTCTCCCAGATGCCGTTATGGTGGGTGGAAGTTTTTGGTATGGTTGGATAGAGGATATTTTGAAACCAACCAGAAAAATCCGAAATCACCAGAAAGTGGTTTCCGTGATGGAACTGCTCAGGGGATCTCGGAAACTATAAATCGGATGGGGGTACCGCTTGAACTAAATATGCCCCAAACCTTGGGCCAATTTTGAAAATTTGAAAAAAAAGATGGCCGCCATACAAAAAAACATGGCCGCCATACAAAATAAAAATGTAAATAACTTTTGAATGGTTAGAGATAGGTATAGGGTGTTCGACCAAATGTCATAGAGGGCGATGGGGGAAATTTGAAAAAGTTGGAAAAATTAAAAAAAAAGAAAAAAAAATGGCGGCCATTTTGAAAGTTGCTCCGATCCGACTGAAATTTTGCATAGGGAGGTTTTCTGGGGCGCATATTACGATTATGAAAAAAAAAATTAGATTCCGCCATTTTTCAAGATGGCTGCCATACAAATGTTTTTTTTCATGACAAAATAGGTGAAAATAATATGCAAATAACTTTTAAACGGTTACAGATAGGTACAGGGTGCTCGACCAAATATCATAGAGGACGACGGGGAAAATTTGGAAAAGTTGGAAAAATTAAAAAAAAAGAAAGAAAAATGGCGGCCATTTTGAAAAATGCTCCGATTTGACTGAAATTTTGCGTCGGGGGGTTTTTAGGTCGTAGATTACGATTATGAAAAAATAATTTGGATTCCGCCATTTTTCAAGATGGCCGCCACACAAAAGATTTTTTTCCGAACAAAGAGAATAACTTTAAAACCGTAATCGATTGGGAGCTTCTATAAAAAAAAAGCAACACCCCCCCACGCGAGCTGCTTTAGCAGCTCGCGCACGCCACAAAATCACTTGGATTGCGCCATTTTCCAAGATGGCCGACATACAAACGTTTTATTTTTTCAGAACAATAAAGTTTAAATAACTTTAGAACCGTAATCGATAGGAAGTTTCTATAAAAAAAAATAACACCACCACCACGCGAGCTGCTTTAGCAGCTCGCGCACGCGGCGAAATACTAGTTGACATATAAAATTAATAACAGCATAGAATCTTGTTACATTTTGTGAATAAATGCATAGATAACTATTAGTAACAATAAAGTATTCTGTGCTATTACTAAAAGTATTTTAGAAAAAAAGTATTTACAAAATACTAAGATACCATTGAGGAATGATGTAAGATACCAAAAAAAGGTATTTAAATAGAATATACAAGATTAATTTCAAAAAAGTATTTTAGATACAAGATGAAAACACCCATTTTGTATCTTGTATCTGTATTTCAGATACTTGTATCTTAAATAAGTCACATCTCTGATAATTTGAACACATTTCAATGATTTCTTTCGTATTGTACTAGTCTCAGAGTAATGACACGTACTTGTGCTTCAATAAAGTGGTGGAACTTTATTCAAGCTTTCCATGGACATTTTAGGAGAATATAAAATTCAATGTTTTTCTCTGTTTTGTTTCATTTTTTTTTTTTTTTTGATATAAATCTACGTTTGACCACCATCTCGCCTGATGATAAGCGACGATGTAGCCGAAGATGGAGCACGTAGATTTAGAAGATACCTATTCACTCTAGCCTTGAAGACGCCCAAATTATAGTTTTCAGGAAACAGAGAAGACGGCAAGGAGTTCCATTCCTTAGCAGTACGCACTATAAACGTGGAACCAAAACGCTTCGTTCGAATTGGCGGAATGTCTACTATATAGGGATGATATTTGGCTGACTTTCTGCTCGTCCTGTGATGGAAGGGGGAGGGTGGAATTAGGTCGTGAAGTTCCTGTGCACATTCCCCGAAATGTATCCTATAGAAGATTGACAGACATGCTACCTTACGTCGATGCTCAAGACTATACATCTTGGTAGCGACTAGTTTTTCGTCCCCAATAAGTCGCTTCGCACGTCGATCTACAGCTTCCAATGCTGCCAGCTGGTACTTGGCCGATCCGTCCCATAGATGGCAACAGTACTCCACACACGAACGGACCTGAGCTTGATAGAGGTTCAGAAGCTGTCCCGGTGTGAAGTACCGCCTCACCTTATTTAGGATACCAAGCTTCTTGCCTGCAAGCTTAGCTTTGGAGTCTAAGTACGTGCCGAAGTTGAGCGTAGGAGAAAGGGTAAGGCCTAAAAGCTCCAGGTGGTCTGTCATTGCTAAAGGCACATCTCGGAAGGTAGGAGAGAGAGAGAATTGGTTCTTTTTAGCGGTGAACAGACATGCTTGCGTTTTCTTGGCGTTAAATTGCACAAGATTGGCATCGCCCCAGTCTGAAACAGTTAAAAGCGCCTGATTCACACGCTTAACCATATCCTCTCTCAGTGCCTGAATTTCCACCTTACTAGCCCGTGGACTGGATGTGTATTTCTCCACAACCGTGCTGTCATCTGCGTACCCAAAGATACCGGGCGTGAGCAGGTCATTGATGTGCAGCAAAAATAGGGTTGCGGAGAGTACGGACCCCTGAGGTACACCGGCATTTATGTCCAATTGATCGGATGAGCAGCCGTCGACGACTACTCGAATCGATCGTTCCCTAAGGAAGTCCGCGATCCAGAGACATAGGCTATCTGAAAGTCCAAAAGCAGGAAGCTTGTTAACAAGGCTGTCGTGCCAGACCCTATCGAAGGCCTTTGAGATATCGAGGGACACGGCTAATGCTTCACCATGTCTCTCGATGGCCTCACCTAGGATGTGGGTGGCATAAACCAGGAGATCCCCAGTTGACCGGTTTCGGCGGAATCCGTACTGACGATCACTGAGGAGATTATTGTCTTCCAGGTATGCCAGCAGTTTTCTATTCAGTACACGCTCCATTGTTTTACATATAATGGAGGTGACTGAAATAGGACGGTAGTTATTTGGGTCGGCACGACTACCCTTCTTGGGAACAGGCTGGACGTTCGCAAGCTTCCAACACATTGCCTACACAACATTTGCCTACAGTCGTGCACGTTTACGAACACATAATCAAGGAACATATACTCTTGCGCACAAAATGGTTAATATTCCACAGATATTACACATGATAACTTGAAATAACACTTGTTTCGAAAATAAAAGAAAAATCGAACTGTATCACTTTTCATTTCCCGCCGAAAAGTCCGACAGATACAAAATAAAGCAAATGTTGCTATCAGAGATAAAGAATTAATATTTTTTTTATCTTTGGTTGCTATGATAAGAAAATAGGATGGATGGACGAATAGATGTTTGTAACGCAAAAACTTAGAATTTTGATTATATTTGATATATAAGTTATTTTAGGTCCTGAAAGAGGAGATAGGTTACTTTTATTCTGGAAAATCGGGGGTGAAACCACGGGCGCAGGTAGTTTATAATACATTGATGAGATAAATGCGATGTGATTTCTTCGTGTTGCGTTGCTTACTGGATCTATCTATGACTGCAGATGAAATTTATTGTAAATTTTTAATATGTAACCATCTTTTATAAATCAGATCGAAGAAATGATCGAAGCGTTACGAATTACGAGCCAACCTGCCCAACCACTACACACCACGGAGGCTGTAAAAAACGGGGCAAGAACCATGAATGGGTCGGCGCTGGCTGTTTGTGTTCTTGTAATTGAACACAAAATACGAGCTAAATCATCAGTCATATACTTTATTGAAAACACCAATTATCATTTATTTCCAGTTACATATAGGTCGGTACATAATTCATGTGTTCATCATACAATCGGTACATATTAAATGAATCATAGAATCAGTCGGTATATTAAAACAGTTTGCAGCGGATCCCAAGCTAGGCAGTGCCTGTATGTTGGTGACTTGTAACCTAATTTATAACCTTCTATTGACTAATAACTGCTTTTGCTCAGACTGACTGTATGTATCATTCCGGATTACTGATTAGATTACAAAGTACATTTGTGAATAAATTAAATTCCTCATCTTTTCAGAAACATTATCCAAAATCAAAATCAAAAAATCAATATCTCTTTAATCATTTTGGCATCACAGACGCACTTATGAACGTCAAATTATCACAATGACTCTACCACCGTATCGGAAAAAGAACCACTACTCAGAAGATACGGCAAGAAACTGAGGGGCATTTTTGTTAGAGATTTTGTTAAAATTTTTTGGGGTTTTTTATAATAATGTTTCTTATTTACCAGTTGGTTACTTTGCAGAAGTGGAATGTTTCAAGCATCTTTGAGTAGTTTGAATTTACTTTCTGTGAGCTCCGTTATACACTTTGGAATTTTATTATAAAAACGTACGCAGTTGTCCATAAAGGACTTATTCGTTTTAGTAAGTCTACCTAGGTACAACAATCCTATCCTTATTTCTAGTGTTTATGTTATGATGGTCACTATTTATTTTGAATTTTTGGAAGTTTTTGCGAACATGCATTATATTTTCATAAATATATAAAGAAGGTAAAGTTAATATATAAATTTGCTTAAAAAATCCCTTAACGAGTCACGTGGACCCAACTCGTAAATCGCGCGAACCGCACGCTTTTGTAATATAAAAATAGTATCTATATCCGCAGCAGAATCCCACAGCAAAATGCCATATGACATTATGCTGTGGAAGTATGTAAAGTAAACTAACCGAGCCGTAGCTATATCCGTTAATTGCCTAATTTTACGAACCGCATATGCAGCAGAACTAAGTTTTCCAGATAGAGCATCAATATGAGGACCCCACTGCAACTTAGAGTCTATGCCTATACCTAGGAATACCGTCGCTTTGTCTGTATCGAGTTTATTACTATTGAGCATTACGTTTGGCTCTACATGTCTAACATTAGGCAAAGAGAACTTTAAACATTTCGTATTTTTCGCGTTTACTAACAAATTATTCGCAGAGAACCATTTCGAAACAACATCCAATACGTAGTTTACATGCGCCAATTCACTGTCCTTTCTGTGTACTTTAAAAATTATCGATGTATCATCAGCGAATAGAACAATATCTGCAAGGTCTTTAACTACAAAGGGTAAATCATTTATATATGCCATGAATAAAAACGGCCCCAATATTGATCCCTGCGGTACCCCCATTCTGACTAAGGATCCGGAAGATGTTACGACATTTACCCCAACTTTTTGCTGTCTATCGGTTAAGTAGGACTCAACAAGATTCAGAGCAGTTCCACGAACCCCATAGTGGTAGAGTTTACGAATTAGTGTACGGTGCTCTACACAATCGAAAGCTTTGGAGAGATCACAAAATACACCAATGGCATCCTGTGAACTCTCCCAAGCTTCATGCACATGTGTTACTAGTTCGACCCCGGCATCTGATGTTGACCTGCATTTCGTGAAACCGAACCGACTCTCGTTCAGTATTTTGTGTTCGTTGAAGTGGGATAATAGGTGTTTAAGAATAAGTCTTTCAAATATCTTACTCAGAGCCGGAAGCACAGAGACTGGTCTGTAATTCGAGGGATCAGTTTTACTACCTGATTTGAAGATCGGTGTAATTTTACTATTTTTCATTAAATCGGGAAATGAGCTTGTGTCAATACACATATTAAATATAGCCACGAGATATGGTGCAATAACTTCTATTAATAATTCTAGCATCTTTACTGATATGCCCCACAAATCTTCAGTGGTTTTGGCATTGAGACTTTTGAATGTTTTAATAATTTCAATAGTGGAAGTATATCTGAACTGAAAATCCGGTAAATCTAGTGGAAAGTGATCTTTTAGAAGAGCTTCTGCTACATCTGGACTAGAGTTAAGTGTTTTTGTGACGTCCAGGGGTATATTAGAGAAGAAATTTTCAAAGCATTAGCAACACATTTTGCATTGGAGATTTGTTTATTCTCAACTATTAACTTATATTCCGAATCCCTCGACTTAGTTTGGCCAGTCTCCGTGTTAATGGTTTTCCAGACGGCTTTTATTTTAAAATCTGATTTTTTAATTATACTACTAATATACAATGATTTTGCACGAACCTTTTTAAATATTTTGGAATAGTTTCTAACATACTCATGGAAATCTTTATTTGATGTTAAAGATTTTTTGTAATACAACTCAAACATGTTATCTCTAACTCAAACATGGTATCCACTCCACTATGGTACACTACACTAATGAAGGCAGGACAAGTTGCCACGCCCGTGTCGAGGGCAGGACAAGCTGACACGCGCGTGTCGAGGGCAGGACAAGCTGCCACGCGCGTGTTGAGGGCAGGACAAGCTGCCACGCGCGTGTGGAGGGCAGGACAAGCTGCCACGCGCGTGTTGAGGGCAGGACAAGCTGCCACGCGCGTGTTGAGGGCAGGACAAGCTGCCACGCGCGTGTGGAGGGCAGGACAAGCTGCCACGCGCGTGTCGAAGACAGGACAAGCTGCGACGCCGATGCTGTAGGTGCCGCAATACTTGTCTCTATCTGCGGCGGCGCACCGAGGTCAGCCTGGGGAATAGACCAGGCGTTACTTGAGTTACAGGTCGATGTCAATGAGTGAACTAAATCACTACGTTACAGTTGATATGTCGCGTCACCTATTGATGATTAACATTGCAATGATATAACTATTTAAAATAAATTAAAAATCATGTGAATTACTAATTTGTACGTTTTGTTCCTCTCTTCTACATTACATTACAAAACTATTTATTGCATACCAGGCACAACGGGCGGTCTTATCGCTTAAAGCGATATCTTCCAGACAACCTTTGGATGGACAGTATCGAAAGAAGGAGTAGACGGCGGTGTATAATTAGATTACAATAGTAAATACCTGCATACTTAAACATACATTCCAATACATACGTACTTCTAATTCATTGTTAGGTCCATAATCATTCCGTTTAGACACAAGCCTTCAGAGAAAGAGTTATACCAAGACTGTATCTGCGTATCAATCAATAGGTAGGCCATCATTCAGCCGTGAATGTATTTATGTATGAAGACCATTAGAAGATCTTAGATTGGAGTCTTGAGCATCGACGTAAGGTAGCATGTCTGTCAATCTTCTTCTATAGGATACATTTCGGGGAATGTGCACAGGAACTTCACGACCTGATTCTACCCTCCCTTTCCATCACAGGACGATCAGAAAGTCGGCCAAATATCATCCCTATATAGTAGACATTCCGCCAATTCGAACAAAGTGTTCCGCGTTTATAGTGCGTACTGCTAAGGAATGGAACTCATTGCCGTCTTCTCTATTTCCTAAAAACTATAATTTGGCAATTCAAGGTTAGAGTGAATAGGTATCTTCTAGATCTTCATCCTCCATCTTCGGCCACATGGTCGCTTAACATCAGGCGAGATGGTGGTCAAACGTAGATTTATCATAAGTAAAAACAAGAGCCCGCAACGACGTCAACAGCGTTACTGACACCGTGTTACTGACATTGATGACAACTATTAGACCTCTTTGAGAGCGAGCGAGCTTTTTGATTCTCTTGAAGAGCGAGTGTAGCTCAGTCAGAGCACGTGTGACTTTCGATCCAACACACCCGAGTTCGAAACCCGTTAGCCTCGCATCACTGACTTTCTTAAGTTATGTGTCGGTTAAACACTCGCTCTAAAACGCGCTCTAGCGGTGAAGGAAAACATCATGAGGAAACCAGCATGTCCAAGAATGAATCACAAAAATTCAAGGACATGTGACATCTACCAGCCCGCACTGGGCCAGGATGGTGGGTATGGCTCATACTCTCTCTAGGAGAGAAGGTCTGTTTTCCAGCAGTGGAAAAGTGATTAGATCCCTTTGGCCATATCATGGACCAAATATATGGTCCATGGCCATATCAACCCTTGTGGCACTGACTTGAGAAGCTTACTTTAGGCGGAGCGGCATCCACCTGCCACTGCTCTGGGGTGGGGAAGTCCCTCCTCGTCAAGAAACACGCGGGACGCAGGCCTGCTCAGAACCTCGTCGGACACGAGCTCGAAGGAGCAATGTCATGCTACTGATACGGCTGGCGGTACTCAGGGCGGTCGTGGCTTGTTTTAATTGGGATCTGTGAAGAGAAAGCAACAGCAATAGGATAAACGAAATGTATTAGGGACCTATAAGTTACGTAGGTGTTTATAGTTTTTGTTGATTTAGGTGTATTGATTTCGTTGACCTGATTCAGTTGACATACGACAAGACTTTTCCTGCGACTTCGTCCGCGTGAACGACAAAGAAGCCCATATTTTTATTATCATAAACAAACAGAAACATTCTACAACCCGTGGATTCATATGTGGTACCCTCTAAATAGTTGATTCCAGTAAGTTCTTTTAGCGTATAGATAATATATTATGATAATTTAGTTTAGATAACAAACACTTACTCAAAGTACTACAAATTATTTGCACAAGAATTTGTACTCACTCATCACACACACACACACACACACACACACACACACACCTATAATTCACACACACTAACTCATACAACAGGTATAATTTGAGATATTTGTAAGTTGTAATTAAAACTTTTAGCTATTACTCTTTGAAGTTTTAAGATTTGGCTAGGATCATATTAATAAGCTTACCTGTGTACGTCTAATTAATAACATTAAATGGAAGACACTGAAACTGAAACCCACGACACAGATTATCCTAGTGTGGGTTCCAGGGACCACCTTGCATTACATAAAAACTTAATAATTACAAATTGTTCTACATCTCCTCCTTGATGTAAAGAAATTGTTAATTGTTAGCTGGCCAAATAATGATATTATTAATTATTATTATTAAACTGCTGAGGTGTCTTTATCGCAAAGCCTAATCTCTCATCAACCAGTTCACCTACAAACCAGACAAAATTAAACAAATAATTACATTCTAACCGTTCAATGAACAAGCACTGATTTTTAACAATAAAAGTTTAATGGGGCACCAAACAACGTAAACACAACATACAATAGTTCCTAATCACAAGTAAGTACTGCTTAAAAACCTTTAAAAGCAAATAAAAACTTCTGAAAACGTTAAAAAAAACCCAAACATTACAAAACTTTAGTTTCTGTAGCGCGCAGGTATATGTCTCTCTCGGTTCCCTCACATTCCGCTACTCGCCGGAGGGACGCTACTGTCCGTCCATTCGGCACGAGTAGACGGCCACAACTATTTTTTAACGGATTCAATTGATTACACGAGCACATTCGCCTGATGGTGAGCGCCACGCCTGCCCATAACAATTGTAATGCCACCCCGAAATTTTAATACCATGAAAAGCACTGCGTAGCACTGCACTGCATTCATCATCGCGAGACATCAGATATTAAGTCTCATATGCCCAGTAATTTCACTGACTACATTGCCCTTCCAACCAAATACAGTAATGCTTGCGCACTACTGCTTGGCGGCAGAATGTTGTTGGATATTACATAATCATTATTACTTCAGTAATAAGTCTACTCTGATCGCGACTGGTTTTTCTACTTAATCGCTGCTCGCCACACCTCATAATCTAACAGTATTACCTGTATTAAATATTATTATATTTACCTGTAACAATAAAATATATTATGCGATAAGGTTAAGTTAACAACGCTGATATGGTTCTTACTTTTATATAGTCACACATTTCAAACTGGTATAGTTTCTCTCCTGTGTGCTCTCATGTGTTGTTTAAGAGTACTTGCTCGTACACATTTATAGTCACACATATCACATTCATATGGTTTCTCTTGTGTGTGTGTTCTCATGTGTACTTTAAGATTACTTGCTTGTACACATTTATAGTCGCACATATCACATTCATATGGTTTTTTTCCTGTGTGTGTTCTCATGTGTCGTTTAAGAGTACTTGCTTGTACACATTTATAGTCACACATAACACATTCATATGGTTTCTCTCCTGTGTGTGTTCTCATGTGTACTTTAAGATAACTTGCTCGTACACATTTATAGTCACACATATCACATTCATATGGTTTCTCTCCTGTGTGTGTTCTCATGTGTACTTTAAGATAACTTGCTCGTACACATTTATAGTCGCACATATCACATTCATATGGTTTCTCTCCTGTGTGTGTACTCATGTGTACTTTTAGAGAACTTGCTCGTACACATTTATAGTCACACATATCACATTCATATGGTTTCTCTCCTGTATGTGTACTTATGTGTTGTTTAAGAGTACTTGCGTGTACACTTTTATAGTCACACATATCACATTCATATGGTTTCTCTCCTGTGTGTGTACTCATGTGTTGTTTAAGAGTACTTGCAAGTGCACATTATAGTCACACATATCACATTTATATGGTTTCTCTCCTGTGTGTGTTCTCATGTGTTGTTTAAGAGTATTTGCTTGTACACATTTATAGTCACACATATCACATTCATATGGTTTCTCTCCTGTGTGTGTTCTCATGTGTACTTTAAGATCACTTGCTTGTACACTTTTATAGTCACACATATCACATTTATATGGTTTCTCTCCTGTGTGTGTACTCATGTGTCGCTTAAGAGTACTTGCTTGTACACATTTATAGTCACACATATCACATTCATATGGTTTCTCTCCTGTGTGTGTTCTCATGTGTACTTTAAGATTATTTGCATGTACACATTTATAGTCACACATATCACATTTATATGGTTTCTCTCCTGTGTGTGTACTCATGTGTCGCTTTAGAGTACTTGCTTGTACACATTTATAGTCACACATATCACATTCATATGGTTTCTCTCCTGTGTGTGTACTTATGTGTTGTTTAAGAGTACTTGCGTGTACACATTTATAGTCACACATATCACATTCATATGGTTTCTCTCCTGTGTGTGTTCTCATGTGTACTTTAAGATTACTTGCTTGTTCACATTTATATTCACACATATCACATTCATATGGTTTCTCTCCTGTGTGTGTTCTCATGTGTACTTTAAGATTACTTGCTTGTTCACATTTATATTCACACATATCACATTCATATGGTTTCTGTGTTTTTATGTGTCGTTTAAGAACATTTGCTTGGATACATTTATATGTATTTTTCTTGTGTGTTTTCATGATTATCTGCTATAACACACATATATCGCACTGAAGTGGTTTCTCTACTGTGTTTGTTCTCATGTGCAATGCAAGCGCGTTTCGTATAATGGCACTTTCGATTACTGATTTTCCGGTATAAAAAAAGTACTCTGTGTTACTGATCGACGCCACGGGTACCATGCAAGGAACATATACTCTAGGTACAGGACAGTTATAATACTCTTTGCATGAATGGGTCGGCGCTGGCTGTTTGTGTTCTTGTAATTGAACACAAAATACGAGCTAAATCATCAGTCATATACTTTATTGAAAACACCAATTATCATTTATTTCCAGTTACATATAGGTCGGTACATAATTCATGTGTTCATCATACAATTCGTACATATTAAATGAATCATAGAATCAGTCGGTATATTAAAACAGTTTGCAGCGGATCCCAAGCTAGGCAGTGCCTGTATGTTGGTGACTTGTAACCTCATTTATAACCTTCTATTTACTAATAACTGCTTCTGCACAGACTGACTGTATGTATCATTCAGGATTACTGATTAGATTACAAAGTACATTTGTGAATAAATTAAATTCCTCATCTTTTCAGAAACATTATCCAAAATCAAAATCAAAAAATCAATATCTCTAATCATTTTGGCATCACAGACGCACTTATGAACGTCAAATTATCACAATGACTCTACCACCGTATCGGAAAAATAACCACTACTCAGAAGATACGGCAAGAAACTGAGGAGCATTTTTGTTAGAGATTTTGTTAAAATTTTTTGGGGTTTTTTATAATAATGTTTCTTATTTACCAGTTGGTTACTTTGCAGAAGTGGAATGTTTCAAGCATCTTTGAGTTGAGTAGTTTGAATTTACTTTCTGTGAGCTCCGTTATACACTTTGGAATTTTATTATAAAAACGTACGCAGTTGTCCATAAAGGACTTATTCGTTTTAGTAAGTCTATACCTAGGTACAACAATCCTATCCTTATTTCTAGTGTTTATGTTATGATGGTCACTATTTATTTTGAATTTTTGGAAGTTTTTGCGAACATGCATTATATTTTCATAAATATATAAAGAAGGTAAAGTTAATATATAAATTTGCTTAAAAAAATCCCTTAACGAGTCACGTGGACCCAACTCGTAAATCGCGCGAACCGCACGCTTTTGTAATATAAAAATAGTATCTATATCCGCAGCAGAATCCCACAGCAAAATGCCATATGACATTATGCTGTGGAAGTATGCAAAGTAAACTAACCGAGCCGTAGCTATATCCGTTAATTGCCTAATTTTACGAACCGCATATGCAGCAGAACTGAGTTTTCCAGATAGAGCATCAATATGAGGACCCCACTGCAACTTAGAGTCTATGCCTATACCTAGGAATACCGTCGCTTTGTCTGTATCGAGTTTATTACTATTGAGCATTACGTTTGGCTCTACATGTCTAACATTAGGCAAAGAGAACTTTAAACATTTCGTATTTTTCGCGTTTACTAACAAATTATTCGCAGAGAACCATTTCGAAACAACATCCAATACGTAGTTTACATGCGCCAATTCACTGTCCTTTCTATGTACTTTAAAAATTATCGATGTATCATCAGCGAATAGAACAATATCTGCAAGGTCTTTAACTACAAAGGGTAAATCATTTATATATGCCATGAATAAAAACGGCCCCAATATTGATCCCTGCGGTACCCCCATTCTGACTAAGGATCCGGAAGATGTTACGACATTTACCCCAACTTTTTGCTGTCTATCGGTTAAGTAGGACTCAACAAGATTCAGAGCAGTTCCACGAACCCCATAGTGGTAGAGTTTACGAATTAGTGTACGGTGCTCTACACAATCGAAAGCTTTGGAGAGATCACAAAATACACCAATGGCATCCTGTGAACTCTCCCAAGCTTCATGCACATGTGTTACTAGTTCGACCCCGGCATCTGATGTTGACCTGCATTTCGTGAAACCGAACCGACTCTCGTTCAGTATTTTGTGTTCGTTGAAGTGGGATAATAGGTGTTTAAGAATAAGTCTTTCAAATATCTTACTCAGAGCCGGAAGCACAGAGACTGGTCTGTAATTCGAGGGATCAGTTTTACTACCTGATTTGAAGATCGGTGTAATTTTACTATTTTTCATTAAATCGGGAAATGAGCCTGTGTCAATACACATATTAAATATAGCCACGAGATATGGTGCAATAACTTCTATTAATAATTCTAGCATCTTTACTGATATGCCCCACAAATCTTCAGTGGTTTTGGCATTGAGACTTTTGAATGTTTTAATAATTTCAATAGTGGAAGTATATCTGAACTGAAAATCCGGTAAATCTAGTGGAAAGTGATCTTTTAGAAGAGCTTCTGCTACATCTGGACTAGAGTTAAGTGTTTTTGTGACGTCCAGGGGTATATTAGAGAAGAAATTTTCAAAAGCATTAGCAACACATTTTGCATTGGAGATTTGTTTATTCTCAACTATTAACTTATATTCCGAATCCCTCGACTTAGTTTGGCCAGTCTCCGTGTTAATGGTTTTCCAGACGGCTTTTATTTTAAAATCTGATTTTTTAATTTTACTACTAATATACAATGATTTTGCACGAACCTTTTTAAATATTTTGGAATAGTTTCTAACATACTCATGGAAATCTTTATTTGATGTTAAAGATTTTTTGTAATACAACTCAAACATGTTATCTCTAACTCAAACATGGTATCCACTCCACTATGGTACACTACACTAATGAAGGCAGGACAAGTTGCCACGCCCGTGTCGAGGGCAGGACAAGCTGACACGCGCGTGTCGAGGGCAGGACAAGCTGCCACGCGCGTGTTGAGGGCAGGACAAGCTGCCACGCGCGTGTGGAGGGCAGGACAAGCTGCCACGCGCGTGTCGAGGGCAGGACAAGCTGCCACGCGCGTGTTGAGGGCAGGACAAGCTGCCACGCGCGTGTTGACGGCAGGACAAGCTGCCACGCGCGTGTGGAGGGCAGGACAAGCTGCCACGCGCGTGTCGAGGGCAGGACAAGCTGCCACGCGCGTGTCGAGGGCAGGACAAGCTGCCACGCGCGTGTTGAGGGCAGGACAAGCTGCCACGCGCGTGTTGAGGGCAGGACAAGCTGCCACGCGCGTGTTGAGGGCAGGACAAGCTGCCACGCGCGTGTTGAGGGCAGGACAAGCTGCCACGCGCGTGTGGAGGGCAGGACAAGCTGCCACGCGCGTGTCGAAGACAGGACAAGCTGCGACGCCGATGCTGTAGGTGCCGCAATACTTGTCTCTATCTGCGGCGGCGCACCGAGGTCAGCCTGGGGAATAGACCAGGCGTTACTTGAGTTACAGGTCGATGTCAATGAGTGAACTAAATCACTACGTTACAGTTGATATGTCGCGTCACCTATTGATGATTAACATTGCAATGGGACAGCATGTGCCATGTATAACTATTTAAAATAAATTAAAAATCATGTGGATTACTAATTTGTACGTTTTGTTCCTCTCTTCTACATTACATTACAAAACTATTTATTGCATACCAGGCACAACGGGCGGTCTTATCGCTTAAAGCGATTTCTTCCAGACAACCTTTGGATGGACAGTAGTAAAAACAAGAGCCCGCAACGACGTCAACAGTTGCGTTACTGACACCGCGTTACTGACATTGATGACAACTATTAGACCTCTTTGAGAGCGAGCGAGCTTTTTGATTCTCTTAAAGAGCGAGTGTAGCTCAGTCAGAGCACGTGTGACTTTTGATCCAACACACCCAGAGTTCGAATCCCGTTAGTCTCGCATCACTGACTTTCTTAAGTTATGTGTCGGTTAAACACTCGCTCTAAAACGCGCTCTAGCGGTGAAGGAAAACATCATGAGGAAACCAGCATGTCCAAGAATTAATCACAAAAATTCAAGGACATGTGACATCTACCAGCCCGCACTGGGCCAGGATGGTGGGTATGGCTCATACTCTCTCTAGGAGAGAAGGTCTGTTTTCCAGCAGTGGAAAAGTGATTAGATCCCTTTGGCCATATCATGGACCAAATATATGGTCCATGGCCATATCAACCCTTGTGGCACTGACTTGAGAAGCTTACTTTAGGCGGAGCGGCATCCACCTGCCACTGCTCTGGGGTGGGGAAGTCCCTCCTCGTCAAGAAACACGCGGGACGCAGGCCTGCTCAGAACCTCGTCGGACACGAGCTCGAAGGAGCAATGTCATGCTACTGATACGGCTGGCGGTACTCAGGGCGGTCGTGGCTTGTTTTAATTGGGATCTGTGAAGAGAAAGCAACAGCAATAGGATAAACGAAATGTATTAGGGACTTATAAGTTACGTAGGTGTTTATAGTTTTTGTTGATTTAGGTGTATTGATTTCGTTGACCTGATTCAGTTGACATACGACAAGACTTTTCCTGCGACTTCGTCCGCGTGAACGACAAAGAAGCCCATATTTTTATTATCATAAACAAACAGAAACATTCTACAACCCGTGGATTCATATGTGGTACCCTCTAAATAGTTGATTCCAGTAAGTTCTTTTAGCGTATAGATAATATATTATGATAATATAGTTTAGATATCAAACAGTAAGTGTTTGTAAAAACACACACAGTACAAGGTACTACAAATTATTTGCACAAGAATTTGTACTCACTCATCACACACACACACACACCCTCACACACCTATAATTCACACACACTAACTCATACAACAGGTATAATTTGAGATATTTGTAAGTTGTAATTAAAACTTTTAGCTATTACTCTTTTAAGTTTTAAGATTTGGCTAGGATCATATTAATAAGCTTACCTGTGTACGTCTAATTAATAACATTAAATGGAAGACACTGAAACTGAAACCCACGACACAGATTATCCTAGTGTGGGTTCCAGGGACCACCTTGCATTACATAAAAACTTAATAATTACAAATTGTTCTACATCTCCTCCTTGATGTAAAGGAATTGTTAATTGTTAGCTGGCCAAATAATGATATTATTTATTATTATTATTAAACTGCTGAGGTGTCTTTATCGCAAAGCCTAATCTCTCATCAACCAGTTCACCTACAAACCAGACAAAATTAAACAAATAATTACATTCTAACCGTTCAATGAACAAGCACTGATTTTTAATAATAAAAGTTTAATGGGGCACCAAACAACATAAACACAACATACAATAGTTCCTAATCACAAGTAAGTACTACTTAAAAACCTTTAAAGACAAATAAAAACTTCTGAAAACGTTAAAAGAAACCCAAACATTACAAAACTTTAGTTTCTGTAGCGCGCAGGTATATGTCTCTCTCGGTTCCCTCACATTCCGCTACTCGCCGGAGGGACGCTACTGTCCGTCCATTCGGCACGAGTAGACGGCCACAACTATTTTTTAACGGATTCAATTGATTACACGAGCACATTCGCCTGATGGTGAGCGCCACGCCTGCCCATAACAATTGTAATGCCACCCCGAAATTTTAATACCATGAAAAGCACTGCGTAGCACTGCACTGCATTCATCATCGCGAGACATCAGATATAAAGTCTCATATGCCCAGTAATTTCACTGACTACATTGCCCTTCCAACCAAATACAGTAATGCTTGCGCTTGCGCACTACTGCTTGGCGGCAGAATGTTATAGGATATTACATATTCATTATTACTTCAGTAATAAGTCTACTCTGATCGCGACTGGTTTTTCTGCTTAATCGCTGCTCGCCACACCTCATAATCTAACAGTATTACCTGTATTAAATATTATTATATTTACCTGTAATAATAAAATATATTATGCGATAAGGTAAAGTTAACAACGCTTATATGGTTCTTACTTTTATATAGTCACACATTTCATACTGGTATGGTTTCTCTCCTGTGTGCTCTCATGTGTTGTTTAAGAGTACTTGCTCGTACACATTTATAGTCACACATATCACATTCATGTTTTTTCTTCTGTGTGTGTTCTCTTGTGTCGTTTAAGATTACTTGCTCGTACACATTTATAGTCACACATATCACATTCATATGGTTTCTCTTGTGTGTGTGTTCTCATGTGTACTTTAAGATTACTTGCTTGTACACATTCATAGTCACACATATCACATTCATATGGTTTTTCTCTTGTGTGTGTTCTCATGTGTCGTTTAAGAGTACTTGCTTGTACACATTTATAGTCACACATAACACATTCATATGGTTTCTCTCCTGTGTGTCTTCTCATGTGTACTTTAAGATAACTTGCTCGTACACATTTATAGTCACACATATCACATTCATATGGTTTCTCTCCTGTGTGTGTTCTTATGTGTACTTTAAGATAACTTGCTTGTACACATTTATAGTCGCACATATCACATTCATATGGTTTCTCTCCTGTGTGTGTACTCATGTGTACTTTTAGAGAACTTGCTCGTACACATTTATAGTCACACATATCACATTCATATGGTTTCTCTCCTGTGTGTGTACTTATGTGTTGTTTAAGAGTACTTGCTTGTACACATTTATAGTCACACATATCACATTCATATGGTTTCTCTCCTGTGTGTGTTCTCATGTGTTGTTTAAGAGTATTTGCTTGTAAACATTTATAGTCACACATATCACATTCATATGGTTTCTCTCCTGTGTGTGTACTTATGTGTTGTTTAAGAGTACTTGCTTGTACACATTTATAGTCACACATATCACATTTATATGGTTTCTCTCCTGTGTGTGTACTCATGTGTCGCTTAAGAGTACTTGCTTGTACACATTTATAGTCACACATATCACATTCATATGGTTTCTCTCCTGTGTGTGTTCTCATGTGTTGTTTAAGATTATTTGCTTGTACACATTTATAGTCACACATATCACATTCATATGGTTTCTCTCCTGTGTGTGTTCTCATGTGTACTTTAAGATTACTTGCTTGTTCACATTTATATTCACACATATCACATTCATATGGTTTCTGTGTTTTTATGTGTCGTTTAAGAACATTTGCTTGGATACATTTATATGTATTTTTCTTGTATGTTTTCATGATTATCTGCTATAACACACATATATCGCACTGAAGTGGTTTCTCTACTGTGTTTGTTCTCATGTGCAATGCAAGCGCGTTTCGTTTAATGGCACTTTCGATTACTGATTTTTCGGTATAAAAAAGTACTCTGTGTTACTGATCGACGCCACGGGTACCATGCAAGGAACATATACTCTAGGTACCATGTCAGCTACAAATTCAAGTAGAATTACACAAAGATTTAATTATATACTACGTCTTTGGAATTACAGCATTGAGGAATGACACTAGACCTTGGCGGCAGAATAACTGGCAAAGACATTGACATATAAAATTAATAACAGCATAGAATCTTTTTTTTATTTTTTTTTTCCCCTCTTTATGAGGTGTTTGGCGTCGCACGTTGTGCATTTGCCAGCGTCTTGTTTTTGTTGTTTCGTAGACTTATTATTTATGTACATATTCGGTTTTTTACTAAAGCGGAGAAACCATAGGAAATGTAAATAATAGGGAAATAAGGATGACGATTTTACCGGAAAGGATCAGGTGAGTGGGTAAGTATTTAGGAATATGAAAACTAGGGATAATTGGAATATAAATAATATATACACAGAATAAAGATATTATATACAATTTTACATACATATTTACAATTCAATATTATTAGTAATAATATATTCAGCTATTGCCATATATACATTAGGATCTGCATTATGAAGAAGACAGAAAATATTGGTAGGAAACGGAATTTTAAGTGTAGTCAAAGACTTAAATAATGACGATTTATCGTATTGCGAACAAGAAAACATAATATGATTTAAATCCCCCACATCCTCCCCGCAAGCGCAGGTAGGAGAGTCCACAATATGCAGTCTCGAAAGATGCAATGGGCTACAAACATGGCCCAAGCGCATTCTTATTATTGTCGAAGTAACTTTTTTGTTAAGATTAATACAACTGAACCAGGGCTTAGAAACGATGTTAGGACAAATCTGAAAATAGTGTTTACCCTTATGTTGTGCACTATTTACCCAGCAATTACTCCAGGATTCCACTAAGAAAACTTTTGGTACACTTGTAAGGTCATGGTAATAGTTAATAAATGGAAAGACATCTCCACACAAAATAGCTTCGTTAGCCAACCTATCTGCCATTTCATTGCCTTTAATGCCACAATGACTTGGAATCCAAGTGAAAGAAACAGAGTATCCTCGGAGTGAACATTGATAAAGTTTATATCTCGCTTCAATGATTATAGGAACATATGATTGTGATTTAAATGGAAATTTAGCTAATGATTGCAAGGCGATTAGAGAGTCAGAAAATATTAATGTTTTGTGGAGATTCATTAATAAGATGTATTCTAATGCCTTTAATATACCAAAGCATTCTCTAGTGAAAAAAGAAGTTTCAGGAGGGAATTTAATTTTTTGCACGATTTTGTACTGAGGGTGATAGACACCCACACCAACACAATCGGAAGATTTATGCTTGGATGCATCAGTATAAATATGATGCCATCCATTCCATCTATTTTGAACAAAAGAATTAAAATGACAATTTGCATTGGGGTCTTTTTTATCAATTCCAGTACTGTAAATAATGTCAGGAGAATGGATCAGGCTTTCATAACTAACATTATAAATCGGTAGATTTGCGATTTTGTGCGTAGGTGCCTGCAAATTCACAAATCTTTTCTAGCTATTTATTAAACAAGGTGAAGATTTATGTAACCAATAGCCAGGTCTTGATGTAAAATGCTCTGATAATATTTGCAGTTTATTAAATATAGGGTGTTCGGAGAATCTAAGTGACCGGAAAATAAATTTATCGGAGAGGTATTGCCGACGTAAATGAAAAGGAGGATCAACGCATTCTACCTGTAGAGCAATAATTGGACTAGATTTCATGGCTCCTGTTACAATTCTTAGAGCTTTGGCTTGAATGGCATCCAACTTCTTCAATCCGGCTATGCTACAAGGCTCCAACAAAAAAAAACCATAATCTATGACGCTTTTTATCAGAGCGTTGTAGACAAGCCTTAAAGATGCAGGATGTGCACCCCACCAAACACCAGAGAGGCATCGAATAATGTTAAGTAGCCGTTCACATTTTGTGGCAACATAGTCACAATGAGGAAGAAATGTTAGTTTAGAATCCAAAACTAATCCTAAAAATTTTATCTCACTTTGTACAGGTATTGGTTCTTCGTTATACAAAATATTAACAGGCGGAAGATTGCGTGACCTAGAAAATAAGACCACATTACTTTTATTGACCGAAAGTTCAAGACCATTGTCATCCATCCATATTTTTAAGCTATTTAAAGCCGATGTCATGTGAGAACATGCATTGTCAATTGAACGATCAGAATAATACAATAGAAGGTCGTCTGCATATTGAAGGACATTTACGGAGCTGTTAATTGCATTTTCTAAGTCATAGGTATAAATATTATAAAGCAATGGGCTAATGACGGAGCCCTGAGGTAAACCTTTCCACACTATTCTGATTTCATTAGACTTATCTAGTTTAATTGACCTGCCATAGAGCATTTTAAGTATAAAGTTACAAAGCATAGAAGGAACATGTAACGATTGCAACTTTTCTTTTAGAATTGGTAAAATAACACTATCGTATGCAGAATTTACATCTAAAAATGTTGCAACAACAGATTTATTATGAGTGAAGGCTAGGCGAATATCCGTCACAAAAATGCTCAGGCTATCCAAAGTACTTCTGCCTCTACGGAAACCATACTGAGAGTTTGCAAGAAAGCCGTGAGATTCTACGAACCACTCTAGGCGGTTTTTGACAAGATATTCAGCGATTTTTGCAATTACTGAAGACAAAGCTATGGGGCGGTATGACTTTAGGGATGAAGGTAATTTATTAGGCTTCAATATTGGTATCACTATTTGAGATTTCCAAGAATGAGGAACCGTGCCAGACATCATTACTGAGTTAATTAAATTGAGGAAATACGAAAGATAGTTATCTCCCATATTACATATAAATGAGTAAGGAATGCCGTCTTCACCAGGAGCAGAATCATGAAGATGGGAAAGTACCCCCTTCAGTTCCCTCATGGTAAAGATCGAGTTAAGATTAGGTTCTGTATCAGGAATTAATCGAGGAATCGGAATAAATAAAGACAGCGGAGATGGAGCAACAGATGCAGGTGCTAGGTGGTTTAAGTAAGAGTTGTTTAGAGAAGGAGGCATGGGACAATGATTAGTGTTAGACATACCTGATTTAAATCGTTTGATGTTTTGCCATACAGTAGAGGGATGAGACATCGGAGAGATAGAATGACAAAATCTTCTCCAACCCTTAATTTTTTTATCTTTTAGTAACTTCTTGGTATCAATAATTAATTTAGAAACAATTTCAAAATTTGTAATAGACATGTCCTTATTATGACGACCTATCATTCTTTACGCTCGCTTCCTAAAGAAATATCGATAGGTAAGTTATTCTAATACCTGCGCCAAAGAAAAAAAACTAACTATTACCCTATGCTATGTCTTAGTGTAAGTAGATACTTAGTTACTGATGATGCATTCCTAGCCGATTTCGGCTACGGCGACTGACTTAAGTTAAGTTACTGTACGTGTTTGGTGCATCCTCACATGACTGACGTATCCAATTTTAGCTGTAAACGTACGATTACATGTGCTACATGTGAGGACACCGTTCACGTAATTATAAACTGTGTTTGAAGGAGGTTTACTTTTGAGGTGGTCTCGTTTCGCATCAAGGTCTCTCCTTCGCTTGTTTTCAAATGTGTATACATTTTGCTGCACTGACCGCCTCCATTCCAAACGATTTTCTGCTTGGGCTTCCAACTTGGTAGACACGATTTCACACCTTTTCATGTGTCTCTTAAGCACATCCTTATACCTCAGAAATTGGCCTCCGCGTTTCCGCTTACCTTTCTGAAGTTAGTTACTGATATATTTATATTAAATCGGTATTTATAAATTATTCTTTTATTATTTAATAAGTCTTAGTGTTCTGTTGCTGAGCTCCCAACATTTGCGGTATTTTCCACGCAGCAATTATGCCATAGGTATCACCAACCAGCGTTATTTTTAGTAGACTCCTCAATACATAACCTAGAGAACCTACTAATGCACGCTCAGTATTAAACCTACAAGTAGATAGGTATACCTATTATGCTTTAAACGACTTTTTTATTTATTATAGAATTTTAATGATCAATGTAATAAATTATAATAATTGATATACTTAATGTACCTAATACCAATTTTTGCAATAATTTTAAATGTTATTATACTTAGTTTAATATTTAAATATTAGCCTGTCTGCTTGCACACTGAATACTGTGCCTGTGACTAATGTTAGGAACTTAATTTATATATTCTCGCAAATAAATAATTTGATTTGATTATAAAATTCTCATCTAGTGGGTAACCTACACACAGATTAATATATAGTTACTACGTATCTGATAAATCACTATCAGTAATCAGTCTCTATTGTTAGGAAACTGTACTGGTTAGCAATATAACTCTTTAGTCTGACCTCTAATGTCATGGTATATTTTTAAACGTCATATTTGACATTTACGTTGACACACCGCGATGATTGGTCCGAGCCACCCGCCATGTTTTTTTTCTGTGACAGAACAGAAAAGATGGCGAGGCTGGCCAGACTGCGGTAAGTGCGATCAACGGGTTTTCTTTTATAAATTGAGAAACTTATACTATTCAGTGGCACAGTTCCTGCTAGAGCGATCTAAAGTTAGTATCTAACGATACTAAATGATGATACGAATGTAAATTAAATTGATGAGAGGAGTTCTATTATTGTTCTTTGTGAAAATGTGATGAGAGATGAGATAATAAACCATTATTGTATGTTATCAAGTTATGTTTTCTTTATGTAGTATTTTAAACCCCTACACTTCAGAAGTGGGATAAGCGGGTATTTTATTGTAAATCACTCGTTTATCCCGCCCACAACCTCAACCAATGCGTCATCAAAATAATGTAGATATTTTTTTTTTGTTTTCTGTTCGTCATGTGCTATTTTCTCATACCATAGAATACCTCATATACCCCATGCATTACTACTTCAGTTCATTTTAATATTGATTTCTCATAGACATTGCGCAATAATAGAACTCAAAGTAAGTACATCTGAGGATGTGATAGTCATCTTACTATTTATTAATCGAGTGCAAAATGTAGGTGATTCTTGTAAAACACATATTTGTGTAGTAACATAATGGGTAAAGTAGTTAATTGTGACTACTAGAACGATTAGTCACTCGTGTATTAATGAGTGGTGAACGTAAACACAACCAGTAGCCTGTCAATGGCAGCTTATATACTTGATATTTTATAACGAGGTGAATGTTTGTAAGTGTTGCAGTTGCGGAAGGCGCGTGGCGCCATTTGTGGAGACTCGTGGTGACGCCGACGACACAGCGGCTAGTACTGGTTGAACTGATGCTATCGAAGAGAGTCGTCTGGTCCTCGTCGAGTGCACAGCTGGTAGCGGTGAGTGTGAGACTCAACAACGACCGATGCATAAAATGAGCGAGGGAGCGGAAGGGAGCCAAAGCCTATGATATGATAGGTGGCAAAGCCGCAAGCGCTCTGCATATCATAAGTGATGCGGAAGGGAGCCAGAGAGATGGCAAAGCCGCAATAACTTTCATATTTTTATCATAAGTGATGCGGAAGGGAGCCTGAGAGTTGGCAAAGCCGCAATAACTTTCATATTTTTATCATAAGTGATGCGGAAGGGAGCCAGAGAGATGGTAAAGCCGCAATAACTTTCATATTTATATCATAAGTGATGCGGAAGGGAGCCTGAGAGTTGGCAAAGCCGCAATAACGTTCATATTTTTATCATAAGTGATGCGGAAGGGAGCCAAAGAGTTGGCAAAGCCGCAGTCACTTTTCATTTCGTTATGATAGATATAAATAACGCGGAAGGGAGCTAGAGAGTTGGGCAAAGCCGCAATCATTATTTATTTATACCTATCATATAAATGCTTGGGAAGTAGGCAAAGCCGCAAACATTCGTCAAGCAGTTCAAGTGTGGAGTTACCAAGAAAATGCCGTAAGGGTTCGAAGTTTTCACAGCATCAATCGTAAAATCGTAAATTTCTAAAAGCCTATCGTAAAACATTAAGGCATGCTTTGCAAATTATACCAAGACCGAAAAGACGTGGCCAGTGTTGCGTAGACGTTTTGACTTTTTACGTTCTCGCTTATTAAGTTCATCAAATCTGATACATAAGGACCAGGTAATCCGGTTCGAAGGACCAATATGTTCGGGCGGTAATGTCCACACCGTGCATATGAGATTGTTTGTAAGGAACGCGACGGAATATTACGAAGTAAAAAAGACGTCTGTTTGTTGAGTAGGTTTATTTCACACTAATTAAGTAAAATTGTTAAAATGTAAGGCGATGCGCTCGCAGGCGCAATCCGCTAAGTTGGCAGAAAACATAAATGTACGCTCGCTCGTACAGTGGTACCTATGCTCTAGCGAAAAGTGGAAAGCATCACTATGATCCGATGATCTGATGAGTCCACCCATTGTGCTTTACTTTTAAGTTGTTTTCATGTACCTACTGATTATTTTTGTTTGGTGTATAAGAAAGTTTTGTGTATTGTGTATTGTGTATGATGATCATGATTTTGGTCTCAAAACATGTGGACGAGTTTCTTACTCCCCGAGAGAGCTTTCGCCGTTACGATATAAGTTAGAGACCATAATCAAACGTAGTTTTCAGGTCGATTATAGTGTAACTTATTCTGTTATTGACAAATTCTTAAATTAAGCCGAACTTAGTGCAGCTTGATTATAAGATATAGTTTTATGAGAATGTATCAAAATATTTGTAGTTGACGACATAGTGTTTTCAAATGTCCGGTTTTATTTGGTCAACTTTTTTTTTACAAGAAAGATTCGAGTAACTTTTACAAAGACGTCTAATGAAATAGTATTTTTTAAAGAAAATAAACATCCAGTAAATTATGTATGCGTATGAAAGACGTCATTTTGTCACTTAAAGAAATTCGTGTGGTACAAATTAATTAGATCTATAATACCGACTTCACTGATCGCATCTACGTCAGTGGTTCATAAAGAAGGAAAGTTAATCATGAGTAAGTGTTATGTGCGACCGGCTTCGATTCTGTTAAATATAGCTAAGAATACAGCATCTTTATCCCGCTGACTACTACGCGCTGTTTGCACGTAAATGTTTAAGTTGTTGTGTACAACATAAACTTTTAACAACAATTAACGTGATATTGCAGGACAAACATTAGGGCCAGGTAACTGAACAACGAGACACGATTAGTTTATTAAAACAAAGAGTCGTTGGTTAGAGTTAAGTTGAGCACCAGCTTTATCAACACATATTTCTGGCTATAAGTGAAGAGATGATATACATAGTTCATTTATCTTGTTCTATTACAATTCAAAATACATAATTGTGATGACGTTATTAAGTTATCTACGCTAAGCGTTGTGTCTTTTTCTTTATTGAACTACCTTATTACATATCAGTTGTACGAAAATAATCAATATTGAGAGTTTTATGATAGTTTCCGTAGTTTGTTCGCTATTTATTTCGAACACGAGTCAATGGCTTGCTATCGACACGCTGTCGCTCAAGGTGACGTAGCTGTCGAGCTATTTTAACTGAATTGGTATTCTACAATAAATCTATCGTGTTCTGATAGCGTTACTATGGCTACACCTGAAAGATTTCAAAAACCATACAACTGCAACATGACAGTGATATTGTGCTACTTACAACTTAACATAATACCAATATTTTGCAAACAATGACAGTCAACTCGTAGTAGTATCTTAATAGGATGGTAATACCATTCGACTATTGTAGTACGGTAGATTCCAATAGTCCTAATCCTACGACATACCATTATTTCGTCAATATTTTAAGGAATTGATATCCTGGTGAGTAGCCAGATAAAGCGGGTTTTAGACGAGTAACAATTATGTTCTGATCGAACTTACTTAGATGCTACTATGTAATAATGTGCTCCGTGACTGACAAAGGAACCTAAATCACATACTTTTGTCGAAATGTAGGTAAATCACTTTAGTTTCGAAAATACAGTCACGCGAAGTGTGCAGTCGTTTTCCCTAAGATGCGCCGTTTTGTGAAAACGTACGTGCATGTAAAGTTATTATCACTGTTATTAGAAATATTAAGACTGTTACTACTTTAATAGTGTTTCGCGACCTTATTAGTTACTTTGGTGCGCCAACGTGGTTGAACACCGATCAAGGGAGGTCGTCTACAAATAACATAACTTTCGTAAAGTATATATATATATATATATGCTATAATATGCTGCACCAAAATTGCTAGTGGCAAGTACTAGTGGTGGAGCGGTTCAATAAAACTATTCTCGCAGCTGTATCTGTAAAATCGATTACATAAATTAGGACGATTGTGTACCACTGTTCATAAAACGAAGTTTATATCATCTAGAGCCCACCCGATCTTTGTTTTGGTTTTAGGTCACCTACTTCGAAAAACATACATAACAATTAATTTCATCTTTATGAGGGTATCATATAATTATACAAATACGGTGTTAATATATACTTAGAAGTGTCGTTAGTACCCGTACTAGGAAATTCTGACAGCTACTACGATTTCTTCCTCTGGACTTTTTACAAACATAGCAGTTTATGAAAATATAATGTATGTTCGTAAAAATCTGCACAAATTCAAGGTGAATAGTGACCACCACAACATAAACACTAGAAATAAGGATAGAATTGCAGTACCTAGGTTTAGACTGAGTAAAACTAATAAGTCCTTCATGGGCAATTGTGTACGTTTTTACAATAAAATTCCAAAATGTATAACGGAGCTCACAGAAAGTAGATTCAAATTGAGTGTGAAAAATATTCTAATAAAAAAAAGCATACTATGCAGTTAGTAATTACATAGAAGACAAAGATGCATGGAACATTCCGCTTCTGCCAAGTGGCCAACAGGCACATAAGAGAAATAATATTGTCAAAAACAGACATAAAATATTGTAACAAAAGTTCTAAAAAAATATGTCCCTCAGTTTCTTGCCGTATCTTCTGAGTAGTGGTTCTTTTTCCGATACGGTGGTAGAGTCATTGTAATAATTGACGTTCATAAGTGCGTCTGTGACGACAAAATTAAATAAAGAACTTTCGATTGATTGATTGATTGATAAGTCAAATGGCAACCCTGAGAATATTCTCAGAGAAATAATTAATGAAAGTTTAGATACTACCTACCTGCACTAATAGAGGTTTGGAGGGAAGTCAGATCTGTAGTAATCGACCAATCTTTGATCGTGGCGATTTAGTAAATCTGAGAAGAAAGATACTTAACAACGACGGAAAATCAAAGAAATAACTCATGAAATGTCTAGGTACTTATCGTTTTAACTATAAAACGTGATATAATTGAAGATACGCCTCTTATGCGCAAAAAGCGCACGTAAAGTGGCGCGGCATTGAAAGTTTTAAACCATATTTTGACTTAAATGTTAATATTAGTATATTTCAGTTACTTCCATAGTACCTACTATGGGTAAAGCTGCGGAATTACAAACCATATTTGTGTTACAAAAAAAAGAACAATTCGTTCCATTTATAACATGAAAGCTAGTGACTTTCTTAGGGAAAGCTTTAAAGAGATCAATTCTTACAGTCGCTTGTCAATAGATTTATAAAAATTAATGCATGCCCGCAAAAACAATAGCTACTTTAATAAATAAAAACAGTGAGTTTCATAATTATAACAATAGACATAACAATAAGTTGTATCTACCTAGATTCGTTGCAATGAGTTAATGGTTCGTTTATGGGATACTGTTTTACACTTTTGCAATAAATTACGTGAGGGCATTAATAAATTACCAATGTGTAGATTCAAATCATTTGTTAAATCTAATCTTAAGAAGAAAAGATAATATACAATAAATGAATATTATGTTAATCACAAAAATGCATGACCTGTATGCACTAAGCTCCATGATGATAACAGTTAACGAACATGTGTTGTGTTGTGTATATTGCGTGCGGTGCCATGTGAAATGTATTGTCTTTGGTCATTCATTAAATTAAACACGTAAAAGTTGGTTTGAATGTTGGAAGTGACTGGGTTTTTCAGTAATGGTCACTCAAATGTCGTTGCTTGCGGCAGATCTATGTGTCGGGTCACTCGCTTCCTTCCATCGAATACTAGATACTAATTTGTAATTTTGTAGCTTTGTGTATGATCATAACAATTTAATAATACCTAATAATAATTTAATAATAACAATAATTTGATAATAGTAATGGTTCAATAATTATTGTGTTCACTAGTGTTCCTTTTATCTTCTAATTGCTGTGCCCAACAGGGTCCATAGTGAGCTTTATTTATTGGCAACAACTGTGTAATAGTAATATGGAACGCAATGGGTGATTGAAATTGAAATTGAATATGGTTGAGGAGAGTGATGGCTGGTCCACAGGCCATACTCGGGTGCCGCTTGTGGGGACTTGTATGGTCTGATCACTCTGACAGCTACTGTATCTATATATCTATTAATTACATATTAATTGCTAGTGTTTTCATGTTGCTGATGCTATGACTGTGGGACGTCTCAATCGCGCTTCTGGTTTGACATTGCGTAGTGTGTTATGTTCATTATAATGTATGCCTCATTGTTCAGTGATGTATTTTGGGACGTTTAGGGGAAAAAAAAAAGAGATAGCGCTGTAGTTTTCTTGGTGTTGTCTCTTATATAGCGGGCGTATTTCCGAAGCACTAGTGGAGTCGGTATTCGCATTATTTCTGGGCCCGGACTTCAGTTGGGTATGGGAGAGAAATGGGTAGACATGCTTACTTTAAGTCTTGATATTTTAAGTTACAATTGTTAACGTACTTTAATTGATTTGTATGATGTGTGACCTTAAAGTTGCAGTTTTTGTGCCTATTTGGTAGATATATTTTGGCTATTTGAATGGCGCTAGACGCCCAACATGTAAAAATTCAGTAAACAGAAAGTCAACTGTAAATATTGATGGTTTTAACCAACAGATATATTAGGATCACTCGTAGTTGAAATTAAATATAGTGTGGAATCGCATGTCAGTCATAATAAATAGAATAGTGTGTGGTGTATTGAATGATAAAAATTAATTTATTTGGTTCGTATAGGAATAAGTAATCGTATCTAGGAATAAGTAATTGCATTATTGACTTTAATTGGAATCACATTCTTGTAATATTACCCACATCATGACAATTTATTGGGTGCGTATCATTGGTTTGAAATACATTTTACATGTTATTTACATTTCAATGCCGTCCGTTGAGTATAAATGACTTTTGCCGTAACGGACAATTGGTGTAATTCTGTTTGATATACGTAATATTCGTTATGTAATTTGGAATCTGTACCATCAGTTGATATATCTGTCTACTGTAGTACTATGTTTTGATATACTACTAATGTTATATATACTCTTCAATTATCATATTGTTTTTTTTAATGTAAAGATGACTAATTAACGTACTATGTTTTTGGTATACCTAATTTATTTTTAATTAATACAGTATTGTTGTAATGACTAGTACAGGGAAAAGTCATATATAGGTGCAACGACAAATGAAGCAAGGAATGCAGTTAACAGTTGGAAATATAATAATAGGATTCGATGTTTAATTAGGTATGTTTTTAAATTTGAATAAAAAAAAAATATTATTACAAACAGCAATACTATTTGATGTATGTTATGGTCAAAATAATTATGTTTTGTATATGTAAATGAATTAAAATAAAAATAATTAATGACTATTGTAAATATAAATGAATTATAATGGCAAATAACTTTGACTAATGTAGATGTAAATTAATTATATAATTGACTATGTTACATTTAAATTAATTGTAATGTTGACATACACTATTGAATTGGGAAATTCCTGTAATGATAGTTGTATTTGAATTTGAATAAATATATAAATTATTATGTATAGTGAATTATATCTAATAATTGTTATTTAATTTAAGGAGTATATCACATGATTATATATTTTTTGAATAGTTTTCTTTTGAAATGATGTGTTTTGAATTTCGATCAAACGTTTATTATATGGAATGTATAATGGTCATAATAATTGGTGTCTCAAACGTTTGTATTTATTTTGTAAATATTTTGTTTTAAAATCAGCCAGTTATTATTTACCGAAATTTATTATTGTAAGGAAGTGTGTTTCTCTGAAACTAACATTTGTTATAATATTCATAAGTAACATTTTTTTATGTTCTTTTGGTTTGTTTTATGGATTCACAAGAATGTGTATGTGTTATTTATGTATCTTACAGCGAAGGGACTCGCTTTAGCAGGATGGCCGAGCTGTTAGGAAACTGTACTGGTTAGCAATATAACTCTTTAGTCTGACCTCTAATGTCATGGTATATTTTTAAACGTCATATTTGACATTTACGTTGACACACCGCGATGATTGGTCCGAGCCACCCGCCATGTTTTTTTTCTGTGACAGAACAGAAAAGATGGCGAGGCTGGCCAGACTGCGGTAAGTGCGATCAACGGGTTTTCTTTTATAAATTGAGAAACTTATACTATTCAGTGGCACAGTTCCTGCTAGAGCGATCTAAAGTTAGTATCTAACGATACTAAATGATGATACGAATGTAAATTAAATTGATGAGAGGAGTTCTATTATTGTTCTTTGTGAAAATGTGATGAGAGATGAGATAATAAACCATTATTGTATGTTATCAAGTTATGTTTTCTTTATGTAGTATTTTAAACCCCTACACTATGAGATCTTTCATGCCTACTGTTATAATAGCCTACTCTTTCATGTCGCCGATCGCTGCGTGCGAAAATAAAGCTAATGATTTACTAGATTGTGCCTAAACGTTCATACGTGAAGTTGTTATTGTGGCCTTGCAGCAAACGCAATGGCGCACCGTTTATTTTTATACAAGACTTCTCCCGCAACTTCGTCCTCGTGAATGAAAAAGGAAGCCCATATTCGTATTTTTACCAAGACCTCCACAGTATAAGAGAGCGCGTACTACGAAGAAGTCAAGCTGCATCTTCGTAGTAACCTAACCGATTTTGATGTAACATACCCTTTAATCTAAGTTGGAACTAACGCTACCAAACCCTAAAACCGCATTAGATTTCGTTCAGCAGTTTCTGATAAAATATTAGATTGAAATAAAATTGAAAACATCGTGACTTCGTGTTCAGTAGGTACTAACTCTCTAAATAATTGATCAGATTTTGGTTTTTCAAAAATATTATCAATGTGTAGAATAGAATAGAATAGATAACTCTTTATTGTATACCAAATTAAAGAAATAGATAATAACACAGTCCTTTACTATGGTAGTACAATGGGCGGTCTTATCGCTTAAAGCGATCTCTTCCAGACAACCTTTGGATGGACGGTATTGGAAGAAGAAGTAGACGGCGGTTTACAACAAAATTTGTTAATTACAACTAAATACCTACATAATCATACATACATGCTAATATTTACATTCTAATACGCACAAAAACAAAAATATTATTATTAAAGTAGACAAATATTATACTTATCAAAATATTACAGAATATTTTAAAACATAATAGGCTGTTAGAGTCTGTCTAATGAAAGTAGACACTGACAAATCGCGGCAAATTCAAAATATATTTGTATGGCAGCCCGGTAGTTAATATGATACTTGAAATGACCTAATTTGATACTTTGATATTCATCGCCATCATCAAAAGCCATAAGTCAATATATATAAATAATATAGAATATAAATTTCCTAGATCAAGATATAGATCTAGGCATAGGTATGTATTTTTTCTGCCGCCAAGCAGTAATGTAACTGGTACGGGTACTGCAGTAAGCGCCTATCATAACAACTTTTCCATGATTAAATTTATCGTTTTCTCGATAACTTCTGCTACTTCCTTCAGATTTGCTATAATAGAACAATTCGATTTTAAATTATAGTGCACATGCGATGATTATTTTCCCCAATGTATAGTAATAAACTATTAATGTTATTCTGATATCATAAAAGACGACAATATTATGAATAAAAGAGGATAAAAGTTGAGAGCCACAAAATAAGTATTAAAATATCAAAATATTTGAGCAATACCATATATGCCACCATCTTGTAAACATTAAGGAATAGTAATGCCATACCCCGATTCCGGTTTTCCATAATCTTTGGAAAAAACATTGGGACTTACCTCAAGTAAATGCTTTTTTTTTTCGATTCAGAATTAATAAATCAATAAATTCAATAACAATGGTTTATTTTAAATTATTTATTTGATTATAAGTCGTTTTAGTTGTTTTTTTTTACATAATGTACATACAAAAAGATCGTATAGGAGTAAATTACATTGGAGTGAAACTAAGTCGATAAAAATAAAATAAAACGTCCACTAAAACGTGAGAAACAATTTATTATTAACAAATATTTCATACCTTGGGGATCCTAAATTTACTCCGCTATGGAGCATAATGCCCGGAGGTGGAAACACTTAAGTGTAGCCATGTAAAAAGTTAGAGAAAAATCGATTGTCTACTTTCGTTGGACAGACTCTATAGTCTGTGCAAAAAGAGCACTGGCATAACCAAACGAGGCTTCGACTTTGACATAACAATGGATTCGGAATATTGGCTGTACAATACTGGCCGCCATTGAGGTCTCACACTATAGAGCATTGAGGAATGAGACCTCAATGCTCAATTGTACTGAAAGTTTAAGTTTTCAAACGTATGTGTTTTTCTTGTGTTTATTGATGTATTTCGGTAACTATAATTTATGTGGATGTAACTATACATTGGGTTCGACAATTAGAACCTGCATTTGGCTTGATATATTCAGTTTTCGGTGTTATTTTGTTAAAACAACATTGAGCAGTTTCGTGTGTCAGTGTGGCCATCGTATAAACATTTCAGTTCCCATAACGTCGGGTAACAAATTGCATATTTGTGCAAAATGTTAAATGTATTAAAATTGTGCATTCTTAAACTATTTAATTAAGATATAGGTAATAAAAGTAGGTAATGATTATAGTTTTTATTTAATTTGAAATTAAAAAGTTAAAGTTTAGTAAGAAGAGAGTAGAATTGTTTTAATAGTAAAGGCATTCGCCTCTTATGTAAGAACATATTATTATGTTGTAAATAAGTTCTTATTTTGTGTAATAAATTTATCTTACAGGTCCTTGCTGTCGATTACTATGGCCAATCATCCAATTCCATTGATGGATCACAATCCTACAATAAAAATGTAAGCAACGCATCTCGGATTTCTAATCCTAATTAACGCCACATAGTGAGAACGAGTTCATGAACGTAGACTTCATCATCATGTGAACGTCAAGGCTGTTCAGGACACAAAAGGACAAACCGTTTCGGGTTAGTGTAGTGAATTGACAGTTATGTATAGTTAGTGCTATCCAATACGGTGGTATGGTCAATGTAATAATTGACTTTCATAAGTACGTCTGTGATCTACTCCGACAGTATGACATTTAACTGAGACACTATGCTATTTAGAATACTTCAAGTGTTTTTTTTAACATTGGGTTATCTATCTACCTATATCCTAAGTATCAGTTGTGCTGCAGTCTTGTAAATTATGTCAAAATACTAGTTCTTCTATTGTAAATTTTACCTGTATAGAAATAATGAATGTATGTATATTGTATAAATGTGTCATATATTTTATTTGATTATTTTATTTACCTGACTGGTTTAATACTAGATAAAACCTGGTTAACAACAAAATATTAATGATTGCATAAGAAGCATACCGTAAGGAAATGTAGTTACCGCAATGTCATTCGAGCTCTGCGTTGTATCGCCGCCACTATAGCTTCAGAAAGTCGTAGGTAGTTGGTCTGTAAAAGGTACTAAATCTGTACTATTATTCTGTGGCCACGCTAGAACGTATTCATTACTCGGCCAGCTAATAGAAACCTTCACCTTTTGATCTGTTTACAGGAGTCTTATCATAAAAAGTAATTTCTAGATCTTTCGACAACATATGCATATCTCCTATTACCCTATTCTTTCACTCTGGGGTACAGAATAGTACAGATGTCCTACCTTTTACAGACCAACCACGAACTTCTGAAGTTATAGTGGCTGCGATGCAACGCAGAACACGTTACATTTTCATTCAAGCGAATGGGAGAATTTTTCATAGGTATGGTAAACACCCCAAAAATACTGTCAAAAAACTATTGCTATCCAAAAGTGTTACGCGGCCAGGGACTCTATAGTGTCATTCCTCAATGCTGGCCGCACAAAATCTGTCCGTGACAATAAATGCCGTACCGTATTGCACAGCCTGATAATTCGTGTACATTGAAAAAAACTACTTTCAGCTTCGGATAATTGCCTGTGCAATATCGGTTGTACAAAATCGACTCGGACTGTTGTTTCGCATCCACTATTGTACGGCCTGGATTGCACGTCCCAACATTTAGAAGCCGTGTACATGAATTATTGGGTGTGCAATACAGGCTGTACATGATTTAGCCTCCAAATATTGGCTGTACATAAACCGGACCCGAATTACACAAAGATTTACTTTGGAATTACAGCATTGAGGAATGAAACTAGACCTTGGCGGCAGAATAACTGGCAAAGACATTGACATATAAAATTAATAACAGCATAGAATCTTGTTACATTTTGTGAATAAATGCATAGATAACTATTAGTAACAATAAAGTATTCTGTGCTATTACTAAAAGTATTTTAGAAAAAAAGTATTTACAAAATACTAAGATACCATTGAGGAATGATGTAAGATACCAAAAAAAGGTATTTAAATAGAATATACAAGATTAATTTCAAAAAAGTATTTTAGATACAAGATGAAAACACCCATTTTGTATCTTGTATCTGTATTTCAGATACTTGTATCTTAAATAAGTCACATCTCTGATAATTTGAACACATTTCAATGATTTCTTTCGTATTGTACTAGTCTCAGAGTAATGACACGTACTTGTGCTTCAATAAAGTGGTGGAACTTTATTCAAGCTTTCCATGGACATTTTAGGAGAATATAAAATTCAATGTTTTTCTCTGTTTTGTTTCATTTTTTTTTTTTTGATATAAATCTACGTTTGACCACCATCTCGCCTGATGATAAGCGACGATGTAGCCGAAGATGGAGCACGTAGATTTAGAAGATACCTATTCACTCTAGCCTTGAAGACGCCCAAATTATAGTTTTCAGGAAACAGAGAAGACGGCAAGGAGTTCCATTCCTTAGCAGTACGCACTATAAACGTGGAACCAAAACGCTTCGTTCGAATTGGCGGAATGTCTACTATATAGGGATGATATTTGGCTGACTTTCTGCTCGTCCTGTGATGGAAGGGGGAGGGTGGAATTAGGTCGTGAAGTTCCTGTGCACATTCCCCGAAATGTATCCTATAGAAGATTGACAGACATGCTACCTTACGTCGATGCTCAAGACTATACATCTTGGTAGCGACTAGTTTTTCGTCCCCAATAAGTCGCTTCGCACGTCGATCTACAGCCTCCAATGCTGCCAGCTGGTACTTGGCCGATCCGTCCCATAGATGGCAACAGCTTGATAGAGGTTCAGAAGCTGTCCCGGTGTGAAGTACCGCCTCACCTTATTTAGGATACCAAGCTTCTTGCCTGCAAGCTTAGCTTTGGAGTCTAAGTACGTGCCGAAGTTGAGCGTAGGAGAAAGGGTAAGGCCTAAAAGCTCCAGGTGGTCTGTCATTGCTAAAGGCACATCTCGGAAGGTAGGAGAGAGAGAGAGAATTGGTTCTTTTTAGCGGTGAACAGACATGCTTGCGTTTTCTTGGCGTTAAATTGCACAAGATTGGCATCGCCCCAGTCTGAAACAGTTAAAAGCGCCTGATTCACACGCTTAACCATATCCTCTCTCAGTGCCTGAATTTCCACCTTACTAGCCCGTGGACTGGATGTGTATTTCTCCACAACCGTGCTGTCATCTGCGTACCCAAAGATACCGGGCGTGAGCAGGTCATTGATGTGCAGCAAAAATAGGGTTGCGGAGAGTACGGACCCCTGAGGTACACCGGCATTTATGTCCAATTGATCGGATGAGCAGCCGTCGACGACTACTCGAATCGATCGTTCCCTAAGGAAGTCCGCGATCCAGAGACATAGGCTATCTGAAAGTCCAAAAGCAGGAAGCTTGTTAACAAGGCTGTCGTGCCAGACCCTATCGAAGGCCTTTGAGATATCGAGGGACACGGCTAATGCTTCACCATGTCTCTCGATGGCCTCACCTAGGATGTGGGTGGCATAAACCAGGAGATCCCCAGTTGACCGGTTTCGGCGGAATCCGTACTGACGATCACTGAGGAGATTATTGTCTTCCAGGTATGCCAGCAGTTTTCTATTCAGTACACGCTCCATTGTTTTACATATAATGGAGGTGACTGAAATAGGACGGTAGTTATTTGGGTCGGCACGACTACCCTTCTTGGGAACAGGCTGGACGTTCGCAAGCTTCCAACACATTGCCTACACAACATTTGCCTACAGTCGTGCACGTTTACGAACACATAATCAAGGAACATATACTCTTGCGCACAAAATGGTTAATATTCCACAGATATTACACATGATAACTTGAAATAACACTTGTTTCGAAAATAAAAGAAAAATCGAACTGTATCACTTTTCATTTCCCGCCGAAAAGTCCGACAGATACAAAATAAAGCAAATGTTGCTATCAGAGATAAAGAATTAATATTTTTTTTATCTTTGGTTGCTATGATAAGAAAATAGGATGGATGGACGAATAGATGTTTGTAACGCAAAAACTTAGAATTTTGATTATATTTGATATATAAGTTATTTTAGGTCCTGAAAGAGGAGATAGGTTACTTTTATTCTGGAAAATCGGGGGTGAAACCACGGGCGCAGGTAGTTTATAATACATTGATGAGATAAATGCGATGTGATTTCTTCGTGTTGCGTTGCTTACTGGATCTATCTATGACTGCAGATGAAATTTATTGTAAATTTTTAATATGTAACCATCTTTTATAAATCAGATCGAAGAAATGATCGAAGCGTTACGAATTACGAGCCAACCTGCCCAACCACTACACACCACGGAGGCTGTAAAAAACGGGGCAAGAACCATGAATGGGTCGGCGCTGGCTGTTTGTGTTCTTGTAATTGAACACAAAATACGAGCTAAATCATCAGTCATATACTTTATTGAAAACACCAATTATCATTTATTTCCAGTTACATATAGGTCGGTACATAATTCATGTGTTCATCATACAATCGGTACATATTAAATGAATCATAGAATCAGTCGGTATATTAAACAGTTTGCAGCGGATCCCAAGCTAGGCAGTGCCTGTATGTTGGTGACTTGTAACCTAATTTATAACCTTCTATTTACTAATAACTGCTTTTGCTCAGACTGACTGTATGTATCATTCCGGATTACTGATTAGATTACAAAGTACATTTGTGAATAAATTAAATTCCTCATCTTTTCAGAAACATTATCCAAAATCAAAATCAAAAAATCAATATCTCTTTAATCATTTTGGCATCACAGACGCACTTATGAACGTCAAATTATCACAATGACTCTACCACCGTATCGGAAAAAGAACCACTACTCAGAAGATACGGCAAGAAACTGAGGGGCATTTTTGTTAGAGATTTTGTTAAAATTTTTTGGGGTTTTTTATAATAATGTTTCTTATTTACCAGTTGGTTACTTTGCAGAAGTGGAATGTTTCAAGCACCTTTGAGTAGTTTGAATTTACTTTCTGTGAGCTCCGTTATACACTTTGGAATTTTATTATAAAAACGTACGCAGTTGTCCATAAAGGACTTATTCGTTTTAGTAAGTCTATACCTAGGTACAACAATCCTATCCTTATTTCTAGTGTTTATGTTATGATGGTCACTATTTATTTTGAATTTTTGGAAGTTTTTGCGAACATGCATTATATTTTCATAAATATATAAAGAAGGTAAAGTTAATATATAAATTTGCTTAAAAAATCCCTTAACGAGTCACGTGGACCCAACTCGTAAATCGCGCGAACCGCACGCTTTTGTAATATAAAAATAGTATCTATATCCGCAGCAGAATCCCACAGCAAAATGCCATATGACATTATGCTGTGGAAGTATGTAAAGTAAACTAACCGAGCCGTAGCTATATCCGTTAATTGCCTAATTTTACGAACCGCATATGCAGCAGAACTAAGTTTTCCAGATAGAGCATCAATATGAGGACCCCACTGCAACTTAGAGTCTATGCCTATACCTAGGAATACCGTCGCTTTGTCTGTATCGAGTTTATTACTATTGAGCATTACGTTTGGCTCTACATGTCTAACATTAGGCAAAGAGAACTTTAAACATTTCGTATTTTTCGCGTTTACTAACAAATTATTCGCAGAGAACCATTTCGAAACAACATCCAATACGTAGTTTACATGCGCCAATTCACTGTCCTTTCTGTGTACTTTAAAAATTATCGATGTATCATCAGCGAATAGAACAATATCTGCAAGGTCTTTAACTACAAAGGGTAAATCATTTATATATGCCATGAATAAAAACGGCCCCAATATTGATCCCTGCGGTACCCCCATTCTGACTAAGGATCCGGAAGATGTTACGACATTTACCCCAACTTTTTGCTGTCTATCGGTTAAGTAGGACTCAACAAGATTCAGAGCAGTTCCACGAACCCCATAGTGGTAGAGTTTACGAATTAGTGTACGGTGCTCTACACAATCGAAAGCTTTGGAGAGATCACAAAATACACCAATGGCATCCTGTGAACTCTCCCAAGCTTCATGCACATGTGTTACTAGTTCGACCCCGGCATCTGATGTTGACCTGCATTTCGTGAAACCGAACCGACTCTCGTTCAGTATTTTGTGTTCGTTGAAGTGGGATAATAGGTGTTTAAGAATAAGTCTTTCAAATATCTTACTCAGAGCCGGAAGCACAGAGACTGGTCTGTAATTCGAGGGATCAGTTTTACTACCTGATTTGAAGATCGGTGTAATTTTACTATTTTTCATTAAATCGGGAAATGAGCTTGTGTCAATACACATATTAAATATAGCCACGAGATATGGTGCAATAACTTCTATTAATAATTCTAGCATCTTTACTGATATGCCCCACAAATCTTCAGTGGTTTTGGCATTGAGACTTTTGAATGTTTTAATAATTTCAATAGTGGAAGTATATCTGAACTGAAAATCCGGTAAATCTAGTGGAAAGTGATCTTTTAGAAGAGCTTCTGCTACATCTGGACTAGAGTTAAGTGTTTTTGTGACGTCCAGGGGTATATTAGAGAAGAAATTTTCAAAAGCATTAGCAACACATTTTGCATTGGAGATTTGTTTATTCTCAACTATTAACTTATATCCCGATTCCCTCGACTTAGTTTGGCCAGTCTCCGTGTTAATGGTTTTCCAGACGGCTTTTATTTTAAAATCTGATTTTTTAATTATACTACTAATATACAATGATTTTGCACGAACCTTTTTAAATATTTTGGAATAGTTTCTAACATACTCATGGAAATCTTTATTTGATGTTAAAGATTTTTTGTAATACAACTCAAACATGTTATCTCTAACTCAAACATGGTATCCACTCCACTATGGTACACTACACTAATGAAGGCAGGACAAGTTGCCACGCCCGTGTCGAGGGCAGGACAAGCTGCCACGCGCGTGTGGAGGGCAGGACAAGCTGCCACGCGCGTGTTGAGGGCAGGACAAGCTGCCACGCGCGTGTTGAGGGCAGGACAAGCTGCCACGCGCGTGTGGAGGGCAGGACAAGCTGCCACGCGCGTGTCGAAGACAGGACAAGCTGCGACGCCGATGCTGTAGGTGCCGCAATACTTGTCTCTATCTGCGGCGGCGCACCGAGGTCAGCCTGGGGAATAGACCAGGCGTTACTAGAGTTACAGGTCGATGTCAATGAGTGAACTAAATCACTACGTTACAGTTGATATGTCGCGTCACCTATTGATGATTAACATTGCAATGATATAACTATTTAAAATAAATTAAAAATCATGTGAATTACTAATTTGTACGTTTTGTTCCTCTCTTCTACATTACATTACAAAACTATTTATTGCATACCAGGCACAACGGGCGGTCTTATCGCTTAAAGCGATATCTTCCAGACAACCTTTGGATGGACAGTATCGAAAGAAGGAGTAGACGGCGGTGTATAATTAGATTACAATAGTAAATACCTGCATACTTAAACATACATTCCAATACATACGTACTTCTAATTCATTGTTAGGTCCATAATCATTCCGTTTAGACACAAGCCTTCAGAGAAAGAGTTATACCAAGACTGTATCTGCGTATCAATCAATAGGTAGGCCATCATTCAGCCGTGAATGTATTTATGTATGAAGACCATTAGAAGATCTTAGATTGGAGTCTTGAGCATCGACGTAAGGTAGCATGTCTGTCAATCTTCTTCTATAGGATACATTTCGGGGAATGTGCACAGGAACTTCACGACCTGATTCTACCCTCCCTTTCCATCACAGGACGATCAGAAAGTCGGCCAAATATCATCCCTATATAGTAGACATTCCGCCAATTCGAACAAAGTGTTCCGCGTTTATAGTGCGTACTGCTAAGGAATGGAACTCCTTGCCGTCTTCTCTATTTCCTAAAAACTATAATTTGGCAATTCAAGGTTAGAGTGAATAGGTATCTTCTAGATCTTCATCCTCCATCTTCGGCCACATGGTCGCTTAACATCAGGCGAGATGGTGGTCAAACGTAGATTTATCATAAGTAAAAACAAGAGCCCGCAACGACGTCAACAGCGTTACTGACACCGTGTTACTGACATTGATGACAACTATTAGACCTCTTTGAGAGCGAGCGAGCTTTTTGATTCTCTTGAAGAGCGAGTGTAGCTCAGTCAGAGCACGTGTGACTTTCGATCCAACACACCCAGAGTTCGAATCCCGTTAGCCTCGCATCACTGACTTTCTTAAGTTATGTGTCGGTTAAACACTCGCTCTAAAACGCGCTCTAGCGGTGAAGGAAAACATCATGAGGAAACCAGCATGTCCAAGAATGAATCACAAAAATTCAAGGACATGTGACATCTACCAGCCCGCACTGGGCCAGGATGGTGGGTATGGCTCATACTCTCTCTAGGAGAGAAGGTCTGTTTTCCAGCAGTGGAAAAGTGATTAGATCCCTTTGGCCATATCATGGACCAAATATATGGTCCATGGCCATATCAACCCTTGTGGCACTGACTTGAGAAGCTTACTTTAGGCGGAGCGGCATCCACCTGCCACTGCTCTGGGGTGGGGAAGTCCCTCCTCGTCAAGAAACACGCGGGACGCAGGCCTGCTCAGAACCTCGTCGGACACGAGCTCGAAGGAGCAATGTCATGCTACTGATACGGCTGGCGGTACTCAGGGCGGTCGTGGCTTGTTTTAATTGGGATCTGTGAAGAGAAAGCAACAGCAATAGGATAAACGAAATGTATTAGGGACTTATAAGTTACGTAGGTGTTTATAGTTTTTGTTGATTTAGGTGTATTGATTTCGTTGACCTGATTCAGTTGACATACGACAAGACTTTTCCTGCGACTTCGTCCGCGTGAACGACAAAGAAGCCCATATTTTTATTATCATAAACAAACAGAAACATTCTACAACCCGTGGATTCATATGTGGTACCCTCTAAATAGTTGATTCCAGTAAGTTCTTTTAGCGTATAGATAATATATTATGATAATATAGTTTAGATATCAAACAGTAAGTGTTTGTAAAAACACACACAGTACAAGGTACTACAAATTATTTGCACAAGAATTTGTACTCACTCATCACACACACACACACACCCTCACACACCTATAATTCACACACACTAACTCATACAACAGGTATAATTTGAGATATTTGTAAGTTGTAATTAAAACTTTTAGCTATTACTCTTTTAAGTTTTAAGATTTGGCTAGGATCATATTAATAAGCTTACCTGTGTACGTCTAATTAATAACATTAAATGGAAGACACTGAAACTGAAACCCACGACACAGATTATCCTAGTGTGGGTTCCAGGGACCACCTTGCATTACATAAAAACTTAATAATTACAAATTGTTCTACATCTCCTCCTTGATGTAAAGAAATTGTTAATTGTTAGCTGGCCAAATAATGATATTATTTATTATTATTATTAAACTGCTGAGGTGTCTTCATCGCAAAGCCTAATCTCTCATCAACCAGTTCACCTACACACCAGACAAAATTAAACAAATAATTACATTCTAACCGTTCAATGAACAAGCACTGATTTTTAATAATAAAAGTTTAATGGGGCACCAAACAACATAAACACAACATACAATAGTTCCTAATCACAAGTAAGTACTGCTTAAAAACCTTTAAAAGCAAATAAAAACTTCTGAAAACGTTAAAAGAAACCCAAACATTACAAAACTTTAGTTTCTGTAGCGCACAGGTATATGTCTCTCTCGGTTCCCTCACATTCCGCTACTCGCCGGAGGGACGCTAATGTCCGTCCATTCGGCACGAGTAGACGGCCACAAATATTTTTTAACGGATTCAATTGATTAGACGAGCACATTCGCCTGATGGTGAGCGCCACGCCTGCCCATAACAATTGCAATGCCACCCCGAAATTTTAATACCATGAAAAGCACTGCGTAGCACTGCACTGCATTCATCATCGCGAGACATCAGATATTAAGTCTCATATGCCCAGTAATTTCACTGACTACATTGCCCTTCCAACCAAATACAGTAATGCTTGCGCACTACTGCTTGGCGGCAGAATGTTGTTGGATATTACATAATCATTATTACTTCAGTAATAAGTCTACTCTGATCGCGACTGGTTTTTCTACTTAATCGCTGCTCGCCACACCTCATAATCTAACAGTATTACCTGTATTATATATTATTATATTTACCTGTAATAATAAAATATATTATGCGATAAGGTTAAGTTAACAACGCTGATATGGTTCTTACTTTTATATAGTCACACATTTCACACTGGTATAGTTTCTCTCCTGTGTGCTCTCATGTGTTGTTTAAGAGTACTTGCTCGTACACATTTATAGCCACACATATCACATTCATATGTTTTTTTTCCTGTGTGTGTTCTCTTGTGTCGTTTAAGATTACTTGCTCGTACACATTTATAGTCACACATATCACATTCATATGGTTTCTCTCGTGTGTGTGTTCTCATGTGTACTTTAAGATAACTTGCTCGTACACATTTATAGTCACACATATCACATTCATATGGTTTCTCTCCTGTGTGTGTCCTCATGTGTACTTTAAGATAACTTGCTCGTACACATTTATAGTCGCACATATCACATTCATATGGTTTCTCTCCTGTGTGTGTACTTATGTGTTGTTTAAGAGTACTTGCGTGTACACATTTATAGTCACACATATCACATTCATATGGTTTCTCTCCTGTGTGTGTTCTCATGTGTTGTTTAAGAGTACTTGCAAGTGCACATTTATAGTCACACATATCACATTTATATGGTTTCTCTCCTGTGTGTGTACTTATGTGTTGTTTAAGAGTACTTGCGTGTACACATTTATAGTCACACATATCACATTCATATGGTTTCTCTCCTGTGTGTGTTCTCATGTGTTGTTTAAGAGAACTTGCAAGTGCACATTTATAGTCACACATATCACATTTATATGGTTTCTCTCCTGTGTGTGTTCTCATGTGTTGTTTAAGAGTATTTGCTTGTACACATTTATAGTCACACATATCACATTCATATGGTTTCTCTCCTGTGTGTGTTCTCATGTGTTGTTTAAGAGTATTTGCTTGTACACATTTATAGTCACACATATCACATTCATATGGTTTCTCTCCCGTGTGTGTTCTCATGTGTTGTTTAAGATTACTTGCTTGTACACATTTATAGTCACACATATTACATTCATATGGTTTCTCTCCTGTGTGTGTTCTCATGTGTTGTTTAAGAGTACTTGCTTGTACACATTTATAGTCACACATATTACATTCATATGGTTTCTCTCCTGTGTGTGTTCTCATGTGTTGTTTAAGAGTACTTGCAAGTGCACATTTATAGTCACACATATCACATTTATATGGTTTCTCTCCTGTGTGTGTTCTCATGTGTTGTTTAAGAGTATTTGCTTGTACACATTTATAGTCACACATATCACATTCATATGGTTTCTCTCCTGTGTGTGTTCTCATGTGTTGTTTAAGAGTACTTGCAAGTGCACATTTATAGTCACACATATCACATTTATATGGTTTCTCTCCTGTGTGTGTTCTCATGTGTTGTTTAAGAGTATTTGCTTGTACACATTTATAGTCACACATATTACATTCATATGGTTTCTCTCCTGTGTGTGTTCTCATGTGTTGTTTAAGAGTACTTGCAAGTGCACATTTATAGTCACACATATCACATTTATATGGTTTCTCTCCTGTGTGTGTTCTCATGTGTTGTTTAAGAGTATTTGCTTGTACACATTTATAGTCACACATATTACATTCATATGGTTTCTCTCCTGTGTGTGTTCTCATGTGTACTTTAAGATCACTTGCTTGTACACATTTATAGTCACACATATCACATTCATATGGTTTCTCTCCTGTGTGTGTTCTCATGTGTCGCTTAAGCGTACTTGCTTGTACACATTTATAGTCACACATATCACATTCATATGGTTTCTCTCCTGTGTGTGTTCTCATGTGTACTTTAAGATTACTTGCTTGTTCACATTTATATTCACACATATCACATTCATATGGTTTCTCTCCTGTGTGTGTACTTATGTGTTGTTTAAGAGTACTTGCTTGTTCACATTTATATTCACACATATCACATTCATATGGTTTCTCTCCTGTGTGTGTACTTATGTGTTGTTTAAGAGTACTTGCTTGTTCACATTTATATTCACACATATCACATTTATATGGTTTCTCTCCTGTGTGTGTTCTCATGTGTACTTTAAGATTACTTGCTTGTTCACATTTATATTCACACATATCACATTCATATGGTTTCTCTCCTGTGTGTGTACTTATGTGTTGTTTAAGAGTACTTGCTTGTTCACATTTATAGTCACACATATCACATTCATATGGTTTCTCTCCTGTGTGTGTTCTCATGTGTACTTTAAGATTACTTGCTTGTACACATTTATATTCACACATATCACATTCATATGGTTTCTGTGTTTTTATGTGTCGTTTAAGAACATTTGCTTGGATACATTTATATGTATTTTTCTTGTGTGTTTTCATGATTATCTGCTATAACACACATATATCGCACTGAAGTGGTTTCTCTACTGTGTTTGTTCTCATGTGCAATGCAAGCGCGTTTCGTTTAATGGCACTTTCGATTACTGATTTTCCGGTATAAAAAAGTACTCTGTGTTACTGATCGACGCCACGGGTACCATGCAAGGAACATATACTCTAGGCACTATGTCAGCTACAAATTCAAGTAGAATTACACAAAGATTTACTTTGGAATTACACACAGACTAGTAAGAGATACTACGTATGGAATTACAGCATTGAGGAATGACACTAGACCTTGGCGGCAGAATAACTGGCAAAGACATTGACATATAAAATTAATAACAGCATAGAATCTTGTCACATTTTGTGAATAAATGCATAGATAACTATTAGTAACAATAAAGTATTCTGTGCTATTACTAAAAGTATTTTAGAAAAAAAGTATTTACAAAATACTAAGATACCAAACAAAGGTATTTAAATAGAAGATACAAGATTAATTTTAAAAAAGTATTTTAGATACAAGATGAAAACACCTATTTTGTATCTTGTATCTGTATTTCAGATACATGTATATTAATTAAGTCACATCTCTGATAATTTGAACACATTTCAATGATTTCTTTCGTATTGTACTAGTCTCAGAGTAATGACACGTACTTGTGTTCAATAAAGTGGTGGAACTTTATTCAAGCTTTATCCATGGACATTTTAGGAGAATATAAAAATCAATGTTTTTCTCTGTTTTGTTTCATTTGCCTACAGTCGTGCACGTTTACGAACACATAATCAAGGAACATATACTCTTGCGCACATAATGGTTAATATTCCACAGATATTACACATGATAACTTGAAATAACACTTGTTTCGAAAATAAAAGAAAAATCGAACTGTATCACTTTTCATTTCCAACATTAGTTGTAAGCTCAGATAAAATATTTTACGAAAATGTTAATAATAATATCCAAAACCACGGGGCATAATAAATTGTGCAATATGCTTAATTATAAATAAATAACAATTATGTATAAGGTAAAAAAGTTTATAATAATGTTATAATTTAATTCTATGCCCAGTAATAAAGTTTCTTTTTAACCGACTTCAAAAAGGAGGAGGTTTACAATTCGACGGTATGTTTTTTTTTTTTTTTTAATTTTTTTTTTGTGTGTTTGTTACGCGATTACTCCGCCAATTATGCATTGATTTCGATGATTCTTTTTTTGATTGGTAGGTAATAGTTCAAAGGTGGTCCCATATAAATTTTATCGAAATTCATTCAGTAGTTTTTGAAAAAAATAGCAAAAACAAAAAAATATAAGTTTAATCTTCAAGTCGGTTCTTGTTTTTTTCGTAACCAACTTTCTAAAGGTGGAGGTTTGTATTCGACTGCTTCACCTGCTTCACCCAGGGTTGACTTCCGGCGAGGGAACTCCTCAACAGAGAATAGGACAGACATGAAATTTTTTTTGCACATGCATTTAATTGTGATAGCCCGTTTTAAACTTCGTCATGATGTGGCTTCTAGATCATAAAAGCTTGTCTTTAAAAACTTTTTGAATTCATTTAATTAAAACTTGTTTTTCACTAAAAAGGTTAAAATAAATTATTTTTCAAAAAAAACTAAACCGACTTCAAAACCACAAATGGCCAGCCAAGTCTAAAAGGTAGTAGATAAATACTACCTACAAGTAGTACTTACTATATACATAGTATTTATCTACTACCTATTAGACTTGGCTGGCACCGACTTCAAATATATGAGTGGGTAGCGCTTATGATAATTATATTAATTTATTTTTTACTTTTGAGTGCCATTTGTGGTTTTGAAGTCGGTTTAGTTTTTTTTGAAAAATAATTTATTAATCTGTAATATACCCACAGTTGTCACATGTTTTGTCACTGTCATTGTCAGTGTTGCTTGTCCACACGTCACGGCCTAGATAAAAATTCGTCACGGTTTGTTGACGTTTTGCAAAAAGCTCATTTCTCTTCTTCCTGTTTGGTAAAATAATTCTATCCTATGCTCATATGCTGTAGTTTTGACAAAATAACATTGTACTAAAATCAATTACACGCGACCGAGTACATGTTGTTCACCCAAACGTTTATTTAAACCAGCAAAATAGCTTCGAAAATGCAAAGCGTGAGTGCTCCTCGTGAGCCCACGCAACCAGTCATGAGCACCAGCTCTACCATCCTAAACATGAGGGAAAAGGAGAAGTACATCGAAGATTTCGACTTCCCGTTCTGCGACGAGTCTTCCAAGTACGAGAAAGTCGCTAAAATCGGCCAGGGAACCTTCGGAGAAGTGTTCAAAGCTCGCGCCAGGAACAGCAATAAAAAATTCGTTGCGATGAAAAAAGTTCTAATGGACAACGAAAAAGAAGGCTTCCCCATCACAGCGCTGCGAGAAATCAAGATCCTACAGCTTCTAAAACACGAGAACGTCGTCAATTTGATCGAAATATGCAGGACTAAGGCTACATTGCACAATAAATATAGATCGACATTTTACTTGGTTTTCGACTTTTGCGAGCACGATTTGGCGGGCTTATTGTCAAATGTAAATGTTAAATTTAGCTTGGGTGAGATCAAAAAGGTTATGCAACAGTTACTAAACGGTTTATACTACATACATAGTAACAAAATCTTGCATAGGGACATGAAAGCTGCCAACGTACTTATAACAAAAAATGGGGTGCTTAAACTAGCAGATTTTGGACTGGCAAGAGCATTCAGTGTTGCCAAGTCGGGACAAGTAAATAAGTATACAAATAGAGTGGTCACACTGTGGTATAGGCCTCCAGAACTTCTTCTAGGTAAGAACTATTTGAAATTAATTAATTTTTATGAGATGCCTTTATTACTAACTAGCGATAGCCTGTGACTTTTTTCGCATCGACATTCAAATATAGCCTATGTTACTATTATTATGTTATATTTTCTTATTATATACACCACCAAACCATATTAGGTCTCATACCTGTTCTGTCCGTCGAAAGGAAGTCTGGATGAAATCATATAAGTGATAAGGCAGCCCATTGTACGTCAAATCTACAATATTTTGTGACTTCATTTTTAATGTAGTCTTTATTTTATTTTGTGTGCAATAAATTGTTATTGTATTATTACCACAGAATACTAAGGGACAGAAGCATCACTCTGCAAAGAAATTTAAACAAAAGCGACTCTTGCTATGATGCAATAAAAGTCAATTCAGCTTGCGTAGCGCTGCATACCTACCAGTCATATTAACCTACAGAGCACCTCTCTTTCTATTGCATAGCTCTTATCCTCCTGTCCAACAACCTGAAGCACCATATTTTATGCACAAAAATTAAAGGACTTATGACATCCACCAAACCCATGACTCAAGAGGAGACTTGTGTCCCAGCAGTGAAAACGTAATGGGCTGATGATAATAATAATAATAATAGGCCAGGGGCGACTTTGTGGCGAGTCGTCGGTGCGTGGCGACACTGCGCCTTACCCCGAGATTCTCCCTGGGGCTAAATGAGACCCCTGACCCCCGGCTTGCCTTAACTGGCCGTCCGGGGGTGGAGATGCAAGAGCTAAGAACTAAGCTCCAAGGGTGGAAGTGTTAAAGGGCATAACGCCGGGAGTAGAGTTTAAGTGAAACTGCAGCACACCTCTCGACACCCTTTAGCCACCCACACCAACGTTGCCCCTCTCGTCGACAATTAACGGCGGCCCTTATAGGGGGCCCGTTTAGTGGGTGGCGAGTCACCACCTGCCAAAATATTTTCTTATGAGGCGGAACTGGCAGGTGCCGAGGTCTCATATGATAGACCGGCTCTCATCCATTAAAAATTCACCTCATCAGCCCAATCATAAGTAATTTTCATATCTTCAATAATAGTCCTCGCACTTATCGGGGGCTGTCTGATACACACAAGTGCAATACGCACAAGCCTTCCAAAGGACCGGCTGTATAACCCGTGAGAAAGAGCGACATAATAATACATAATAATGATGAAGATTTCTAATCTTTAGCATAGCTATTGTTATAATGGACCCTAAAATATGTTCTATATCTAGGTGACCGGAACTACGGGCCACCGGTGGACATGTGGGGTGCTGGATGTATCATGGCCGAGATGTGGACACGGTCCCCCATCATGCAGGTATGCATTAGTAGTTTTTTTTACTTTCGCGAAGAGTATTTTTTAGGGTTCATTACCCAAATGGGACCCTATTACCAGGCCTAGCGCACTCCGCACTGTAGGTACGCAGCTACAAGTACATAGCCGGACACCGACGGCGGGTCGCGCGTCGTTACACGTGCCGCGTCAGAAGAGATAAGAGCGGCGCGATAGAAAGAGAGCCGCTCTGTAGGTTAATATGACTGGTAGGTATGCAGCGCTACGCGAGCTGAATTGAACTTTATTGCGTCAAAGCAAGAGTCGCTATTTGTTTAAATTTCTATGCCGAGTGATGCTTCTGTCCCTTAGTATTCTGTGCTATTACTAAGACTCCGCTGTCCGTTTGTCTGTCTGTCTGTCCGTCTGTCTGTCTGTCTGTCACCAGGCTGTATCTTATGATACGCTAGGCCTGGTTGTGTTGACAAATAAACGTTTTAATATATCTATCTATTTATATATGGTTGATTCCCAGGGTCCGACGGAGCAGCAGCAGTTAATCCTGATCTCGCAGCTGTGCGGCTCGTGCACCCCGGACGTGTGGCCCGGAGTCGAGAGCCTGGACCTCTATAACAAGATGGAACTGCCAAAGGGACAGAAGAGGAAAGTCAAGGTAACTTGGAACTACAAGTGCTAACATGTAAGAACGTATGCTCATGAAGTCCTCTACGACGTCTCATGTTATGGGCCCAACAGTATACGAGAGGGAGTGTGGCTCAGTGGGAGCACGTGCGACTTTCGATCCGACACACCTGAGCTCGAATCCCGCTGGCTCCGCACCAATTAAGTTATGTGCGGATTTAACACTCGCTCTAAAAAGGTGAAGGAAACATCGTGAGGAACCCCCCTCCCCCCCTTTCGAGCCTCACGTGATTAATTCAATCAAATAAAATCTCCAAAGCGAATATATGATTGTTTCAGGAGCGACTGAAGCCGTACGTGAAGGACCCGTACGGTTGTGATCTGCTCGACAAACTGTTGCAGTTGGATCCAGCGAAACGGTACAAAACACTGTTATAATCTGTTGTAATATCGGTGGAATTCTTTCTGTGTGTAAGTGTTTTAAATCATAAACAATAGGGGATCGGACAGTAATCGAGAAAAAATCTAAAATGTAGTTAGAACGAATGTTTATCGAACAAGAAAGATCATTCAATCAATATTTTTGTGAAATAATAATGATTTATATTTTTAAATCAATAAATAAAATCTAATAATTCTGACATTTTTAATCTGTTCATCTCAAACGAAAAAACAATCACAGCGCATGACGTCATTTGTAGGCAAATGCCGTGAGTCAAGCTTGTGTTTATTTTACGTTTTTGCTTTTCATAAAATGTAGTTTTGCTAATTTTTTCGTTTCATTACTACAATATAGTCCCCAAACTTCACAAAACGTATTAGAATCTCTTTGCAAGTTTTATTTCGAAGAGTTTGTCATTTTCTACCTACATATGACGTCACAAGTTTTGAGGTAACCTTTTGCGCGGCAATATTTGAACCATAGTATTTAAACATAGTTTTAGGTACTTTTAGAGCGTTATTTAATTAAAATAGTATTTTTCATGGCTATATATATTTATTATAGTTAATTTAATACACTTTCTGAAAAGTTGTCCGATCCCCTATTATAAGTAACTATATTAAAATATCCGAGCACTACATGCCCCCTTAAGATCACTCTACGCCCCAGTAGGGGGGCACGCCCCACCGGTTGGGAAGTCCTCTATAAGGTATAGTTTGATCAACTGTACATCTTTTTAGAGCGAGTGTGGCTCAGCGGGCACTCGTGCGTCTTTCGATCCGACGCACCTGGGTTCGAATCCCGACTCGGTCCTGCACCAATGACTTATTGTTAAGTGCAGATTTTGCACGCTCGCTCTAAAACGGTGAAGGAAAACATCGTGATGAAACCCGCTTACGCGCTTTGGAGTGGTAGGCTCTAACCGTGGTTGTAATACCACCCACCGAACAAAGCCATGCCGCCAAGCGACCTAGTCGTGTTTCGGGATAATATTTGGCGAACCATCGGGGAGACTGGTCTGAGCAGCCGCTCAACTGCCGTCTCTAGATCTATGTGCTTCATCTTAGGCCACATCATCGCTTCACATCAGGCGAGATAGTGGCCAAACATAGACCTATTAGGCGTAAAAAAAAAACAATTGCAGGTATGACGCCGACACCGCTCTAAATCACGACTTCTTCTGGACGGACCCGATGCCGTGCGACCTGGCCAACATGCTCGCCCAACACACGCAGAGCATGTTCGAGTACCTCGCGCCCCCGCGCCGCCCCGGACACTTGAGGCACCACCATCACGTGGCCGGCGCGCAGCCCAAGCCCGCGCAGCCGCTGCAGGACTCCACCTACCAGGATCGGGTCTTCTAGAACGAGTAAGAAGTTAGGAATGTTCTAGAAGTTGAGATAGTGTCCTAGATGAAGATTGAGGTTAAGAAATACATTGTTTTAAAGCGAAGAAGGTACTAGGATGGGGTCTTCTAGAGGAAGTAAGAAGTTAGGAATGTTCTAGAAGTTGAGATAGTGTCCTAGAAAAGGTTGAGGTTAAGAAATACATTGTTTTAAAGCGAAGAAGGTACTAGGATAGGGTCTTCTAGAAGGAGTAAGAAGTTAGGAATGTTCTAAAAGAACCATAAAGTTAAGAAATCTTGTTTAAGAGCGGTTGCAAAACTCCACTTATCAGGATAGGTTCTTCTAGAAGGAGTAAGAAGGTAGGAGAGTTCTAGAAGAGGAGGTAGTGTCCTAGAAGAAGATTGAGGTCAAGAAATCTATTATTTTAAAGTGGTTCCTTTTTCTTACTTCTAGAAAAAGTAAGAAGGACGCAAATGTCCTTTCTAAGACTGGACCTTTTATTAAATCTTTATTGTTTTCGGTCTTTAAGAAAAAAGTAGGAGGGATTATTTTAGAAGCTAGACGGAGGGAATCTTCTAGAAGTAATAAAGAGGGAATCATCTAGAGTTAAAAAGGAGGTGTATCTTCCAAAACCTAAGAAGGGATTCTAAAATGTAATACAAATAGAATCATTTTAAAGGCAAATGTGGGTAACCTTCTAGAAGATGCCACATTACCTAAATAAACTTCTTAACCATGCTAGAAGCGACAAGGAACTTACCTATCAAATCGTCTAGAACATGCTATTTAGCTAAAAGACGACCTTCCAAAAAGCTAATAGTTAGAAATAACGTGGAACTGACTGAAAATGCTAAAAATGTAAAAATACTTTATATTAATGTAAAAAACTCTACTAGATAGAATAGTTAGTTTAAAATAATATTAAAGAAAGTGTCCAAGTATTTCTACCGAGGTACCGGCCGTGGTAGCTGAGTTGGTTAAAAGCGAATTAAAAAAATAAAAAATAGCTGTGCTATTCCAAGTCCTAAAGTACCTACATACCAAAATTTCATCAAAATCGGTTCGGTAGTTTTTACGTGAGAGTAACAAACATACATCCATACATTCTTACAAAGTTTCGCCTTTATCATATTAGTAGGACAGACTAGGGACCCGCCTTCGATTCCCGTCCTTTGTCATTTTTAACAAGCTTTTATTTAACTTGCAATGTTTGGGTCAAATGTTGCAGCAATCAGAACCACTTCCTCTTGTCCTACGGAGTTGAAATTGTGCTCGTCAAAGTCCGATGACAATGCAATATTATGGTGACAGCTGATCTGATGATGGAGACGGAAGGTGGGCAATGGAACTCCTTGACGGGTCGTAAACTACCAGTTTGGGCTCATTTTATGCTCGCGGTTCCGATTATTAATTTGTTAAAAGCTTGTCTTAAAAAAAATATTTTTTAACAAAGATATTGTTTTACTTGTCTGATACATTGTTGTAACAATAATTTCCGAAATGCTAGCGCTTTAGTTTCTCCTCGCTTCGCTTAGTTCAGGTGGACAATCTAAAACCACAGAATACTAAGGGACAGAAGCATCACTCCGCAAAGAAATTTAAACATATAGCGACTCTTGCTACGACGCAATAAAGTTCAATTCAGCTCGCGTAGCGCTGCATACCTACCAGTCATATTAACCTACAGAGCGGCTCTCTTTCTATCGCGCCGCTCTTATCTCTTCTGACGCGGCACGTGTAACGACGCGCGACCCGCCGTCGGTGTCCGGCTATGTACTTGTAGCTTCGTACCTACAGTGCGGAGTGCGGTAGGACTGCTAAAACAGGGCGAATGTTTATTTAGTACTTTAAGACAATGAAATGTGTAGAAAGTTTTGTAAATAAACATTATATTCTCTTATTAAATTTCTTTTATTTATTTCCTTCTCCAGATGTGGATAGGTATCTACAGATTGGTGTGTTTTGGATAATATCAGCTCGATCTTAACCTATCAAGTCTACGTTTTACTGGTCATTATGAGACAACAATTAATTGTCTCAGGGTGACGAGCGCAGAGCAGCGCCGCGCAGGGTAGTACTGTTACTGTTATAGGCAGGCGTATTGCTTACCATCAGGCTGACTGGTAGGTTTCTCGTATGCGAGAGGCCGTCTGGGTGGGTACCACCGCTTTGCCAGTTATTCAGCCGCCGAGCGGTAGTGTGCAAGCATTACTGTGTTTGGTTTGGCAATTGTAGCTAGTGAAATTTGGGCATTATGAGACTCAACAGCTAATTGTCTCAGGGTGACGAGCGCAGTGCATCGCCGCGCAGGATTTTGCAAAACAAAGTTCTGGGTGGTGCTGTTATTGTTATGGGCTGGCGTATTGCTTACCATCAGGCAAACGACCAGCTCGTCTCGTCATACAGATAAAAAAATTAAAAACCGACTTCAATTCTAATGTATCTTCGAAGTCCAAGGTCACATATCGATGAAATTTATATGGGACCACTTCGTAGCTATACTGAACCCAACGCAAGAATCTTCCAAACCGGTTTATAAATGACGGAGTTATGTAGCAACGAACAAAAAAACTGTTGAATTGAGAACCTCCTCATTTTTCAAGTCGGTTAAAAGTCAATCTCTGATTTCACTTACTGTAGTAGCGAAGTGAGCTTGGAGTTGATGAAATGAGGACAACACCACTTAGATCTTTGCTACAACGATAGTTTAATGATGATTTTACCATAGTTCATTGCTTAGTACGAAAATGGTAATGTAATAGGGGTTCGGACAGTAATCGAGAAAAATCTAAAATGTAGTTAGAACGAATGTTCGTCGAACCAGAAAGATCATTCAATCAGTATTTTTGTGAAATAATCATGATTTATATTTTTAAATCAATAAATAATTCTGTTATTTTTAATCTGTTCTTCATCTCAAACGAAACAACAATCACAGCGCATGACGTCATTTGCAGGCAAATGCCGTGAGTCAAGCTTGTGTTTATTTTACGTTTTTGCTTTTCATAAAATGTATTTTTGCTAATTTTTTCGTTCCATTACTACAATATAGTCCCCAAACTTCACAAAACATATTAGAATCTCTTTGCAAGTTTTATTTCGAAGAGCTTGTCGTTTTCTACCTACATATGACGTCACAAGTTTTGAGGTGACCTTTTGCGCGGCAATATTTGAAACATAATATTTAAACATAGTTTTAGGTACTTTTAGAGCGTTATTTAATTAAAATAGTATTTTTCATGACTATTTACATTCATTGTACTTAATTTAAAACACTTTCTAAAAAGTCCGATCCCCTATTACAAGATGCAAGTAACGCCTGCAGTACACGGTTATATGACGCGATCAGGAAGCGCTGCGATTGGCTGCCGATGACGTGTAGCTGTATTTATTGCGTGAACATCGCGCGAGGTGTTCTCGCCGGTGCGGCACTGTAGCGCCCTCCGGTGCAGGTACATATGTACTACGGTGTCAACACTTACAATATCTGGTTCTGGGTGATTCTTGATCAGTATTTTGTGGATATAACCTGGCCCCTAACTAGGATTCCCTGTATCTAGGGAACCAGGAACTACGAGGACCATGGTCCCACAACACCCAGACACGAGACAAATGCTTGCGCTTTTTTCCTGCACAAATATTTGTCCCGTCGCGGGAATCGAACCCGCAACCTCAACGGTGTATGAGCTTTAAGCCAACCTGCCTAACCACTACACCACAGAGACTAACAAATAGTTAATTGCACTTTTTCAACCGACTTCAACAAGAAGAAAAGAAGGTTTTCAATTCGACGGTTTGTTTTTATGTTACGCGATTACTCCTCAAATCATAAATCGATTTTGATGATTCTTTTTTTGTTTGGTAGGTCATACTTCAGATTCAGAGGTGGTCCCGTATAAAAAACTAAAAACAAACGCATCAAAGAAACGCTTCATGGACGGATCCAGGGACAGATAGCAATGCGACTGTCGAGGCTGGAGTCGACTAGGACCACTGAATTCAAGTCCTATAGGCTCCAAGTTCCGGTGCATAAGGGACTGTTCCTGAATTCTGACTTCTGGCCTGTAGGGTAGTATACCGGAGATACAGGGAAGGAGCGAAATTTTTGAACCCTGTGAAGTAGTGTGTGTGGTTTGTTTAATGTAATTTTATATTTTTGTATGTATGTTAGTCTGTAAAGTATATATTCTATGGGCCTCTGTTAATTTTACTTTGTTGTACTTTAATATTGCCTGAAATAAAGAGTTTATTGATAATAATAATAAATTTTATCGAAATTGTTTCAGCAATTTATAAAACTAATAACAGATAATATATTTTTAGTCTTGAAGTCGGTTTTTGTTTTTCAAAAAATTAATTATACCGTGCACAAATATTTTGTCGTTGCGATAATCGAACCAGCAACCTATGAATATGAGCATACTCGCCCAACCAATACACCGCAGAGGCTATCTATCTAATATAGATGTCCGCTACTATAATTAATAAATAAAACAACCAAATTGAGGTATGTAACGGTATTATTATTATTTAATTTAATCACAATTTTTTATGTAATTTAATCACAAAGAACTTCGTTCTTGACACACTTAAAATTAAAATATTTTTAATAGTTAGTACTAGTGATGTTCCGGATATCCGTATCCGTATCCGCGGATATCCGCGGGAGAAATAAGTCTATATCCGTATCCGTCACTTTTCTCGCGGATCTTTTACGACTCTTTTATTAATTTTCAAATTCAATTGACAGGATAAAATGCTGCCTAACTAACACATAATCTAAGTTATTATAACTTAGATTATGTGATTAAGTAGTATAATTAAAAGAAAACCATTCAGAGTATCTTTATTTCTTGAAATCAAATATTTGGCACCTTTAATTGCAAACATATATTCTAGTAAGTTACTATACCAATAATATATCTCAAAGATACTAAGCAATGCCAGTCGAAACCTGTCTTGCCCGTCGTTGCGGCGGGCGTGACGTCAACTATCGTTTCAAGGTCACGCGCCAACACCGATTGGGTGAGAAAATAAAGATCCGTATCCGTGTCCGTATCCGCGGATGTTGACACTAAATACCCGTATCCGGATCCATGTCCGCGGATATACATTTTTGACGATCCGGAACATCACTAGTTAGTACCTATTTACTAACGGACGTCCATCTATTTACTTAAATATAACAAATAAATGGGTTCCCTACTTGACTTTTAAAAGCCGTTAGATCAAACATTAATTGCATGCAAACGTATACAGAACACATTTATCTATGCGTGCCCCATCGGAATTGCAAAAAATATTCATCACTAAGGTCGTCACGCCGATGCTTATCGCTATTGATCGTTGAGCACATGTTTTTTAGAGATTTTGATGCAATAACGTGGCAAACTACAAAGCTCACGATTCATGGATAATTGTCTCATGGACTTTCTTTCTTTTGTTATGTGCCGATTTAACATTAGCTCTAAAAACTTTTTAATATTCACTTATCTATGAATCCCCGCCTAGACACTAAATAAGTCCGTCCAGAAAAAGAAAACAAATACATTTTTTTTTAGTTCGCCCATTAGGGCAGGCTAAAGTCTCTAGGACCATACCGCCATGTCTTACGTAGTTTTTATTTGATAGTTTAATATTCCATTTATTATACTTTTGCTGAGAATGAGTCAACTGGTCAACAGCAACAAGTCGGACCCTCTCCTAGTGCTTCAATAAAGTGGTGGAACTTTATTGAAGCTTTCCATGGACTTTTTGGGAGAACATGAAAAACAATGTTTTCTCTATTTTGTTTCATTTGCCTACACTCGTGCACGTTTACGAATACATAATGGTTAATATTCCACCGATATTACACATGATCACTCGAAATAACACTTGTTTGGAAAATAAAACAAAATCGAACTGTATCACTTTTCACTTCCCGCCAAAAAGTCCAAACACAAGAAAGTGACAGGTTCTAGTACATTATGAAGTGTGTTAAGTTGATCATTACACTCCAGGCGGTATTATCTATAGGTAGGTTGGATTTAAACTAAGATATTATATCATATTATAAACGTATTATGTCAGCTCTCTCCGGAAACAGTTCCTGCAATATTCTGTAGCAATCATCCCACGGCACGATTTTGGCGCGAACTTGCGGACTGTCAGTCGCCATCGTTTTCTTTATTAGCTCGTCCATTGGGTAGTTTTTACGTGGGAAGACAGTTGCCTGGGGAAGAGAATAGGAAATAATATATCTAGATAATAAAAGCAAAGATAATCCAATACTACGAAGCGATAATAAGCGTATTGACGAGAGAGTGAACTAGTTCTTTTAAGATATAGTTAGTTTTTACGGTTCCGTACCCAAAGGGTAAAACGAGACCCTATTACTAAGACTCCGCTGTCCGTCCATCTGTCTGTCTATCTGTCACCAGGCTGTATCTCATGAACCGTGATAGTTAGACAGTTGAAATTTTCACAGATGATGTATTTCTGTTGCCGCTATAACAACAAATACTAAAAAACAGAATAAAATAAATGTTTAAGAGGGCTAACATACAACTAACATGATTTTTTTGCAGTTTTTATTGATAATGGTACGGAACCCTTCGTGCGCAAGTCCGACTCGCACTTGGCCGGTTTTTTAATTAAGTTTAATCCGTTGCATTATTTTCCATATACCAGACAACGGCTTTTCTATTATTGGTTAGGGCAGCCGGCACGTTTACGTCATAGTAGTTATGTAATATTTCTCTTTAATTATAAATAGTTTTTTTATGGAACTGAGTAAAGAGACGAGCAAGTCGCTCGCCTGATGGTAAGCGTAACGCGTGCCCATAACAATTGCAATGCCACCCAGATCTTTTAATACCATAAAAGGACAGCGTAACACTGCATTGCGCCTCGAGACATCAGATATTAAGTTTCATATGCCCAGTAATTTCGCTGGCTACAATGCCCTTCAAATCGGGACACAGTAATGCTTGCGCACTACTGCTTGGCGGCAGAATAACTGGCAAAGCTGATTAAAAAGATAGATGAACTCTTCAATGTACCGTAGTACCTAATACTATTTATTCTGTGACTGATTGACTATACATAGGTACAACAAATTATGTAACAATAATAAACATGTAACAGTTTTATTAGTGTAACAAAGGGCGGTCTTATCACTAAAAGCGTACTTTTTTATGTAACTGAACAATGAGACGAGCAAGTCGTTCGCCTGATGGTATGCGCCATGCTTGCGCTTAACTATTGCACTACCACACAGAACTTTTAATACCGTGAAAAGAACTGCGTAGCACTGCATTGTGCTCACGTACCCCGACACGTCAGATATGTCTTTATGCCCAGTAATTTCGCTGGCTACAATGCCCTTCAAACCAGAACACAGTTTTATTTCATGATATTTTTTTTTTATTTACTGACTTGACTCAAATAGAGACCCGCCATTAGAATTACAATCTAGCCTAATAAGACTAATATGAAATTTAAATTTGACTTAAACTGCTAAGTAGAGTAAAACTAAGAATATGTCCATCAACACTTTTCTTATTGTCTCTATTAAGGCGAAGACACTATGTTCTTGTGTTCTTCAACGTTTATGAATAATATAATATTGTATTTAGTAACGCTTGCGCACTACTGCTTGGCGGTAGAATCTCTGGCAAAGCTGTGGTAACTATTACAATTGAAGTAAGGCATTACTTACATGTTCTGGCAAGTTGGTAGCTGGGCAGTAATCGTTTCTGCCGTCCCCTGCGTAGACGACGTTTTCGTACTGCCGCGTGGAACACCACTGCGCAAGCGCAAGCGACTTGCACAAGTTGGAGGGACATCTTGCGCAGGCGGACTGGTGCATGCACGGCTCGATGAACAACCGGCCGTTGTGCCAGAACGCCCGGTTTGAGACCACGCCGGTTATGTGCGGCTGGAAGGTAAGAAACCAGAGCTTTTTTTTAATCGCCCAACGATTACATGCGTGTCCCCTGGGGCCTAACTAAGATTTCCTGTATCTAGGAAACCAGGAACTGTGAGGGCCGTGGTCCCACAGCACACAGACACAAAACATGCTTATTAGGTTTTGTTTAAGTAACTGAATGACGAGACGAGCTGGTCGTCCGCCTGATGATGAGCAATACGCCTGCCCATAACAGTAACAGCACCATCCAGAACTGTTTTGCAAAATCCTGCGCGGCGCTCCACCGCGCTCGTAACTCTGAGACAATTAGCTGTTAAGTTTCTTAATGCCCAGTAATTTCGATGGCTACAATTTATTTGTTGTACAATTATTTATGTACTATAAATATTTGTGTACGTTTATTTGTTCAATTTTAAAACAATAACATTCAATGCTAATTGATATAAAATATAAACCGACAGTGGCAATCACGATTTTGTGAGATCACTCATATGATTGTCTCACTCGTTCGCAAAAATCTTGAAAAAGGTTGTTTGTTGTGAACTAGTTCAAACTGGTAAATTGAGTGATTTCACGTGATGAAACAATTCCAGGTGAATCAAGGTGAACAACGTAATGCACGGTTTTGTTATGTTGTTGATAATTGATCAAACGTCAAATCAAACAAAACTTAACTTAACTAATTAAATAAATAAATAGTATATGTATGACACTGTAACTGTACTACCTGCATAGGTTTTAGGGAATCGGACAGTAATCGAGAAAAAATCTAAAATGTAGTTAGAACGAATGTTTATCGAACCAGAAAGATTATCCAATCAATATTTTTGTGAAATAATGATTATTTATATTTTTAAATCAATAAATAATTCTGACATTTTTAATCTGTTCTTCATCTCAAACGAAACAACAATCGCAGCGCATGACGTCATTTGTAGGCAAATGCCGTGAGTCAAGCTTGTGTTTATTTTACGTTTTTGCTTTTCATAAAATGTAATTTTGCAATTTTTTTCGTTCCATTACTACAATATAATCCCCAAACTTCACAAAACGTATTAGAATCTCTTTGCAAGTTTTATTTCGAAGAGTTTGTCGTTTTCTACCTACATATGACGTCACAAGTTTTGAGGTGACCTTTTGCGCGGCAATATATGAAACATAATATTTAAACATAGTTTTAGATAATTTTAGAGCGTTATTTAATTAAAATAGTATTTTTCATGGCTATATTTATTCATTGTACTTAATTTAAAACACTTTCTGAAAAGTTGTCCGATGCCCTATTGTTATGGGCAGGCGTGGCGCTTAATTGGCGAACGACTTGCTTTTCTCATCATTCAGTAACATAAAAAAATACATATAACAATATTACGAATTAATTCATATTTAAATAACTAAATAAAATATTGTTTATTTCGGACAATCTATAATCATTATTATCTCATTTTTAGGGTTCCGTACCTAAAGGGGAAAACGGGACCCTCTTACTAACACTCCGCTGTCCGTCCGTCTGTTTGTCCGTCTGTCTGTCTGTCTGTCACCAGGCTGTATCTCATGAACCGTGATAGTTAGACAGTTGAAATTTTCACAGATGATGTATTTCTGTTGCCGCTATAACAACAAATACTAAAAAACAGAATAAAATAAATAGGTATTTAAGGGGGCTTCCATACAACAAACTTGACTTTTTTGCCGTTTTTATAGATTATTATTATTATTTTATTATTTATTATTTAATCTTTATTTCAGGCAACATTAAAATAAGTTGAAAAAGTACCAACATACAAAACAAATAGAAAGATAAGAAAGCGAGTTAATAGAAAGAGTGTGGCTTAGGTGGGAGCATGTGTGACTTTTGATCCGACGCACCCAAGTTCGAATCCCACTAGCCCCGCACCACTAATTTTCTCAAGTTATGTGCGGATTTAACACTCGCTCTAAAAAACGGTGAAGGACAACGTCATGTGACATCCACCCGCACTGGGCCAGCGTGATGGTGGATTAGGGCCAGTGGGGTAGCTAGGTAACCAAAGGCCCTGGGGCAAAAAACTAGGGCCCCAACTAAACTATTTAAAATCGTTTGTTCCGTGTTCGTCGCGTTCCGAACTCTGGTTTATTTATATTCCGAATGTGGGAGAAATTTCACTAGCTCAATTTATAGTTTCTAAGTCAAAGTCCGAGGGGCCCCCGGGGCTTTGGGGCCCATTAGGGTCCATACTCTCTCTGTGAGGGAAGGCCCGTGTCCCAGCAGTGGTAACGTGACGGCTGATGATGAATAGGGAATATGCATGTGATGACGAAAAATCTGGAAATTACTTTTTACGATAGATTACTCCTGTAAACATTTAGTAGTGATATAATTATTGTTCAGTGAACCATCGGGGAGACGGGTCAGAGCAGCCGCTCAACTGCCGTCTCTCTCTAGATCTATGTGCTTCATCTTAGGCCACATCATCGCTTCATATCAGGCGAGATAGTGGCCAAACATGGATCTATTAAGTGTAAAAAAAATATTATTAATTGCGTAGTTTATTTGTATTTCAATGTTATTTTTCTTATTTTTGGAGAAACGGAACGTAATCGCAAAACTCTTGCTTGAATACGTGCAACCACTATATGACGTCACGCGCCTCGCTGCTTATTGGTTAAGTTTTGACATAGAGCCCGCCCTATTGGTAAATTATTGACATAACCACACATATAGCATAGATTGACCAATGAGGAGATCCTAGGTCCCTCGTTTTGACGTCACACGCAAATGGCGCGATTATGTCGATTTAAATTGATTCAAATTTTCATTTAGTTATTTTATTGTCAAATTATTAAAAAACTAAAAAAAAATTAACATTTCTGTCGTTAATAGTATTCAATAATGAATCGATTCATGCATTTAAAAAATAGCAATTTTTTTTTTATTAAAAACAAATTACCTCTAGGCCATGCACCTTAAGCCAATGGTGTACGAACACGGTATTGGCGTCAGTCAGGATTAACACATCCCAACCCTCGGCCGCCAGGGTCATAATCAGGTCCTCAACGCCGGGGGTAGGGCGCATGGACGCGATGCTCGCCAGGATGTCTTCCGGGGAGAGACCAGCAGAATACGCATGCTCGAATACCTGGGGGAAAGAAATGTGCACATAATTAACAATTTAACAAGCAAATTTCACTCACGGCATTTGTCTATCTTTCTGTCCGGGATAAACTCGGAAACTATGGCACGAATTGAAATGCAGTTCTTTTGAAATATGTTTTATGAATTATGGCGCTACACATAGGCTTTATTTCATCAAAATCGTTTCAGGAATATTGAAGTTATGACGCAATTTAGGAAAGGTATATATGTCCACTAGTAAACTAAAATTTGCAAAACCACCGACACAAAAAACTTGTAAAAATTAAAGAACGACTGAACCGATTTTGATTGAAGAAGCACCGCTGGAAAGCCTGCTTTCAAATAAAAAACCGCATCCAAATCGGTTCACTCGTTTAAGAGCTACGGTGCCACAGACAGACACGCACAGTAGTCAAATTATTCACCCCTCCTTTTTGCATCGGGTTTAAAATAAAAGCAATTTAATCGATGTATAACAATCGGTCTTGTCGCTAAAAGTTATCAATGAGTATATTATTATTTAAATATATTTTTTTATAAACTATTTATTGTGTTACATTGTGTTTTATATGGGCCTCTATTAATTTTACTTTGTTGTACTTTAATACTGCCATTAATTATTTCATAATTATAGTACATTATGGTACTAGTGTGTAATGTTGGTGATTACCGCTGAGACGCCATTGAGACCCGAGCCGTTAGGTGAGGGTCTTAAGAGAGCCGAGGACGGTAATCATCAATACACACGTGTATCATACGACGCTTTTCAATACACTTGTGAATAAAATAACGTTAAAAACTCATTTTATTTATAATCAGTTTATAATAAAAATTCAAATTCAAATCATTTATTTGCCATACATGTTGGTACATACATTAAAGATGTTAAAGATGGTCAGATCCGAAACACATAGTCAATTATAAGTGACGTGCAAAATATTCAATACATAAAATAACAGTTTAATAACATTTAATTTAATTAATTACATTATTATTATATTTAAATTACAATGTCAATCATAGAATTATACATAATTGAATCAGTTTTCCTATGCGCGCGCATTGCGATCAGCCACAGACTAAAGGGATGAGGTTTTTTTTTATTTTCCACGCATAGGGTTTGCGCCTATTCTGCCACGTACAAAATGGGGAATTTAAAGTTTCCTTTTATTACAGAGAAAACAAAATTTATATTTGAGTGAAAGTTTTATTTATTAAACACGTACGAGTTAAAATTATCTATTTAAATAAGAAGTTGTATGAAATGAGCAAGCAATAGGAACATTAATTTATTTGTTTCATTAAACACGATCATTTTTTTAATAAAAACTTTTTTAAGAACAAAGCACCTCAACCAATAAAATAAAAATAAAAAACTATAACTCACTAGTGAGTTATAGCAAAGCAATGAAAAAGTCACAGTTTGATTATGGGTGTCATTCTGTGCCTAATTGCGGTGACCATAGAGCCACTTTATGAGCAAGTGTGTTGAAAAATAAATAAAAGTATTTAAGTGAGTTTACTCACGTAGTTATCAGTCGAGTTCGCGGCAATCGAGTATTATTATTGTTATTTATTGAATTAAATTTACTACGAAATAAAATTTAAAATTGAACGGAACTATATTTTTTTTTTATGTAACTGAGTGACGAGACGAGCTGGTCATTTGCCTGTTGGTAAGTAATACGCCAGCCCATAACAATAACAGCACCACCCAGAACTTTGCTTTGCAAAATCCTGCGCGGCGCTGCACTGCGCTCGTCAACCTAAGACAATTAGCTGTTGAGTCTCATAATGCCCAGTAATTTCGCTGGCTACAATGCCCTTCAAGCCGGAATACAGTAATGCTTGCACACTACCGCTTGGCGGCTGAATAACTGGCAAAGCGGTGGTACCCACCCAGACGGCCTCTCGCATACGAGAAACCTACCACCATCACCAGTGTGAAACCTACCACCAGTAGAAACCTACCACCAGTAAAATGTATTTAGTAACAACATTGGATTGTATTGTAACTGAATAAATGAATTACACATTATTTAATTTTATTTTCAAATCTTGTGGATGCGGAATGCGCAGGAGAGGAACAAATGGCGTGAGGGAGAAGAGGCCTATACCCAGCAGTGGGTGGACACGGGCTGAAGTGATGATGATGATGATGATTTTTAAATCTAAGTTTTTACAAGGTATCTTTAAAAATCTATAAAAAATTCGTTACATAATTTTTTGTTATAATTATAGCGATCGCTGTTTAGGGTCCTAGCTGAGACTGATGAATAAAGCGGACTGTATATATAAATTGGTATATTGATCTGTACCACCAGGCGTAACGTAAGTAACAGGTAGTAATACATACACCCTCTCACACAGACACACCCTCACACGTCCTCGCGACTAAAAAATTGTCACTATTATTAAATGTTTTTGTTGGCGATTTGTTTTTAGTTTAAATATCAGTAACTCAAACGGCCTCAACGGAAGACCAGCGCTGGTCGCACGACCAGCACAACGCTGAGTTGAGGCCGGTTTGCAACAATTACCTATTTTATTTATTTACTCAGACTTAATGTTTTTTTTTTTATTCGGTTTTTTTTCATGTCATATGTTTATAGTTTATAAGTTGTTGCAAATAAACGTTTCTTTCTTTCTTTCTTTCTTCTTTCTAATAGTTAGTATTCTTTGACGTAACGAAGACAATGAAATTATTATAAGACGCGTGGTGTCGTCATAAAAATAAATAAATGTTACTATTTAGTCCTATACATCACAGTTTTTTTGACAGTCCCACAACACACAGACACGAAACAAATGCTTGCGCTTTTTTTTTTCTTACAAACATTTGTCCCGTCGCGGGAATCGAACCCGCAACCTCAGTGGTGTATGAGATTTGAGCCAACCTGCCCAACCACTACACCGAAGAGGCTGTCATCAAACATAGGTACTTAAAAGGTTTTTTTTTACTAATACGATTAAGGATACTTATATCCGATTTTTTTTATAAGCTCACTCGTTTGAGTCAAGTGAGACGATCGATACCTAACTACTACTACTAACTAACCCAAAAAGGTACCGACCTCGCACCCCTCCAAGCGAGCCCCCCCGACGAACCCTGGCAGCGCACCCTGCGCTGCGACTTTCTCCCACCGCCAGAAGAAGACGAAGAGGGCAGAGGCATCAACCCCAAAAGAGGCCCAATACAGAGCCGCTGAGAGGCGCGCCGACTAGCGGTGCAGCCACCAGCGGCCTGCCAGTTTTCCAGGGGTAGAAGCCCCTGCGCGGCATCCCTACCACCCCCCAGGAGAGGTGGAAGACCACCTAACTGGTTGAGGTACCAAAGTATTGTATACTAGCGGCCCGCCCCGGCTTCGCACGGGTATTTAACAAAAATTTCAAAATTAAAAATTATAACCCACACATCTCCCCTCCCGTACGGCCCGTACCCCAGTGATGTGAGCGGCTACCACGCAACTTTCTTCTAATACTTACATTTTTAAACTCGTGATATCTTTCGAATGGAATGTTCGAATTGAATAATTCAAAAAGTTATATAAAGGTATTGAAACAGTCTTGAATATAAAGTAATTTATTTTGATAAGGATTAATACCAAGATACAAATAAAGAGCCTTTTCTAGAGGCGGCATTCAATAAAATTTTTAAAATAATAGAACACTTATTGTGGCATATCTATAATAGTTAGACATATACTGTCGCGACACTTTTTGTAAATAATGATGTGTTCTGCAAAGTCGTAATACATTATTTCATTCTATCATCAATAGTTTTTGCAGCGCACGCGATGTAAAGAATATTTTAGGATTTTTTTTTACACCTTGGGTTACATTATTGGAGTTTTAGTAAGGATCTCTAATTTTTTTGAAAATATAATATAGCCTATGTCACCCGGGCATAGTGTAGCTTTCCAACAGTGAAAGAATTTTTCAAATCGGTTCAGTAGTTTCGGAGCCTATTCAATGCAAACAAACAAACAATCAAATCTTTCCTCTTTATAATATTAGTTTAGATTTATAGTAGAGCCCGTTTGGGAGGTTTCGGCCTCCTCGATTTAGACTCTGTACTCAAATTAAAATTACCAAAAGGGAATTTAACATAGGTAGAGGTACTTCTGCATGCCAGTTGAGAAATGTTAATGATTATATCGCAGAAAAAGGCATTCATGGCATTTGCGACAGCCAGTTACTTATTTATAGTTAACAAGGATATTTATGAACTCGACCAACATTTTAACTTGTTTTTATATGTGATTGAGAAACGAGACTAGCAAGCTCTAATTCACTATGACAACTTGGCGATTCCTTGCTTCAAGGAAACGTCGATTCCTTCATTAATAAACGACATCTGCGAAATTTGTATTCTGTATGATATATGAATATATGAATGCGTCATAGAGATGTCGTTTATTAATGAAGGAATCGACGTGATTTTGAAGCAAGGAATCGACGTGATTTCGCCAAGTTGTCATAGTGAATTAAGACCCAGGTCGTTCGTGTGTGGAGTAGGTACTGTTGTCATCTACAGGACGGTTCTACCAAGTACCAGCTGGCAGCATTGAAGGCTGTAGATCGACGTGAAAAGCAACTCATTGGTGACGAAAACCTGGGCCCTAATTACCTACGACCACTTAGCGATTCCTTGCTTCAAAATCACGTTGATTCTGCAATTAATAAACGACGAATCTGCGAAATTTGCAAATTTCTCAGATGTAAGTAATCAACGTGAAATCAAGGAATCGACGTGATTTCGAAGCAAGGAATCGCCAAGCTGTCATGGTCGTTATGAAGATGCATAGTCTTGAGCATTGACGTAAGGTAGCATGTCTGTCAATCTTCTATAGGATACATTTCAGGGAATGTGCACAGGAACTTCACGACCTAATTCCACCCTCCCCCTTCCATCACAGGACGAGCAGAAAGTCGGCCAAATATCATCCCTATATAGTAGATATTCCGCCAATTCGAACAAAGCGTTTTGGTTCCACGTTTATAGTGCGTACTGCCAAAGAATGGAACTCCTTGCCGTCTTCTCTGTTTCCTGATAACTATAATTTGGCTATCTTCAAGGCCAGAATGAATAAGTATTTTCTAGATCTACGTGCTCCATCTTCGGCCACATCGTCGTTTAACATCAGGCGAGATGGTGGTCAAACTGACTTCTAATTAACAATAGAAACTTTCTACAAATATAAATAAATATTCTCACGATCACATACATAGATCCTGGCCCCTAACAAGGATTCCCTGTATCTAGGGAACCAGGAATTATAAGGCCCATGGTCACTTTTTGCTCCTTGATGGTCACACAACTCTTACGTTACGAGATAAATGCTTGCGCTTTTTTCTATGAATAAACATTTGTCCAGTGGGATGGGTGCGGGTCCAGTGAAATCCCACTGGCCCCGCACCACTGACTTTCTTAAGTTATGTGTGATGATTCTCACGTTTTCCTTCACCGTTTTTAAACGGTGAAAGAAAACATCGTGTGGAAATCAAGAATTTATCACAAAAATTCAAAGACATGATGACATCCACCAACCCGCACTGGGCCAGCGTGGTGGATTATTGCCCATACTCTCTCTACGAGGGAAGGCCCGAGTCCCAGCAGCGGGAACGTAATTATTTATTTATTTATGTATTGGAGTTATCATTGTGTGTAATGGGCTGATGATGATGATGATGATGATGGTGAAACATTTGTCCCGTCGCAGGATTCGAACCCGCAACCTCAGTGTCTCGACAAAAATATGCTTTCAGTGAAATCCGCAGGTCAAATCATTGCCAATGCCACCGGCACGTAACAAGGTCGCCAGGGCAACCATCCTGGCGGAGAATCCCGGACTTTTCAATAAGGAGTACTTAACGCGGGGCAGAGAACTGAATGACGAAACGAGCTGGTCGTTTGCCTGATAGTAAGCAATACGTCAGCCCATAACAATAACAGCACCACCCAGAACATTGTTTTGTAAAATCCGGCGCGGCGCTGTACTACGCTCGTCACCCTGAGACAATTAGACACACATAATGGTTAATATTCCACCGATATTACACATGATCACTCGAAATAACACTTGTTTGGAAAATAAAACAAAATGGAACTGTATCACTTTTTACTTCCTGCCAAAAAGTCGCGGGGGACAGAGTTCTTTAAGGGTACACTATACTGTTTTATTTTTAGATTAGATTAGATTAGATTAGATAACGCTTTATTGTTACACAACAACATGAAATAAATAACAAAACAATACTTAAAGCTAAAGTGTTACAATGGGCGGTCTTATCGCTTATAGCGATCTCTTCCAGACAACCTTTGGATGGAGAGGACCCAAAGAAACTGTAAGGGACGGTGGTGTTGTGCATAAACAAACTAACCAGTATAAGCATAAAATAATAATATCATATACAGTCTATATAATCGTAATAATATAATAATAAATAAGTAAATATAATTATAATATAGGTACCTAGGTACCAGAAAAAACAAAAGAAAAAGTACATATCATAATAAAGTAAACATACCTATATGTAATAAAATAGATAAATAAATATATATATATATATATATATATATATATATATATATATATATATATATATACATAGATAATAAACAGTGTTAAACAGATAAAAACAGAACTACCGACAGTCAGAACTTCAGAGTAGCAGGCTGCAGTTACGTAGCTAAATAAAGCTTTTTGATGCTATTTTTAAATTTGTTAAGAGTTTGCGCACGCCTTATGGATACCGGTAGAGAGTTCCACAGGCGTACGGCTTCCACAGTGAAAGAACCATCATAGAAGGTACTGCTATGCGAAGGAGTTTTCAGTGCGAGATTTTCTGATGACCTCAAAGAATGCAAATTGGAGCTGTGAAGGAATTCAAAACGTTCCTTGAGATAGCGCGGGGACTTAGGATTGAACAATATATTGTAAAGGAGAGAGAGTATGTGAGTATTCCGGCGAAGTCTTATAGGGAGCCACTTGAGCTTAGAACGGAACTCGGATACGTGATCATATTTGCGTAGTCCAAATATAAATCTCATACAAAAATTTTGAAGACGCTCAAGTTTATTCAGCTGGTCCTCAGTGAGATCTAGATAGCAGGCGTCCGCGTAGTCGAGAATAGGAAGCAGAAGAGATTGAGCTAGAGCAATTTTAGTGGCAGTGGGTAAAAAGTTACGTAATCTCTTCAATGAGGCTGCAGACGCGTACAATTTGCGACTGGTGGCTTGTAACTGTGGGCCCCAACTCATACAACGATCCATGATTAGACCCAGATTTTTCACGGACTCGCTAAAAGGAAGTGCAACCCCACCAAAGTTAACCTTAGGAAGCATCTGCCAGTCCACCTTAGAGATAAGCCTAGAGCTGCCTACAATCATCACCTGAGTCTTGATAGGATTAACTTTCAGGCCATAGGCTCTGCTCCAGTCTGCTATGCGAACCAAATCGGTGTTTGTGGTTAGAATTGCATCTGACAAATTTTCAAGAGAAGCTTGTGAATATATCTGAAGATCGTCTGCATATAAGTGGTAGGAAGAAGAAAGATTTTTTGAAATTGAATTTATAAAGATTGCAAAGAGAAGAGGGGAGAGCACACCGCCTTGCGGAACGCCAGCAGACGTATCACACCAAGAAGAGTAATTTTCTTCAAGGCGGACTCGCTGCCTGCGTCCGTACAGGTAACTGTGAAACCAATCAACTCTTTTAATATAAGTAACTAGTTTAATAAGTACCGGATATGTGACCACCATCTCGCTTGATGTTAAACGACGATGTGGCCGAAGATGGAGCACGTAGATCTAGAAGATACTTATTCACTCTGGCCTTGAAGATAGCCAGAAAATAATGTATTTATTTATTTATGGCGCAATACAAAAAATATGACCGGTTAAGTGCGAGTCGGACACGCGCACGAAGGGTTCCGTACCATTATCTATAAAAACGGCAATAAAATAACGTTTGTTGTATTGGAGCCCACTTAAATATTTATTTTATTCTGTTTTTTAGTATTTGTTGTTATAGCGGCAACAGAAATACATCATCTGTGTAAATTTCAACTGTCTAACTATCACGGTTCATGAGATACAGCCTGGTGACAGACAGACAGCGGAGTCTTAGTAATAAGGTCCCGTTTTACCATTTGGTTATGGAACCCCAAAAAGGTATAATTAAAAAAAAATGCTGTAAAATAAAAACTGAAGTATCTCACAACAGCACAACAGCGTGGTGGCTCTACTGCCGCCGTTTTATTGATCTGCGGCCAAGTCCAGCGGCGTCCGCTACATTTTCAGATGTCAGGTAATTTGGGGGATTTCCTCTGATATTCGCCAACACAAATTATTTATAACCTGCATCTATTTACAAATATAAGATTTTTGGTTGTTTGATGATGGTGCACAGAATGAAATGCGCAAGTATTTGTTCCGTGTGTGTGTCGTGGGACCATGGTCCTCGTAGTTCCTGGTTCCCTAGATACAGTGAATCTTTGTTAGGGGATCTTTGTAGGTAGGTACGTTATCGTTGGGCGATATTGTATAAAATAATAATAATAGCCCAATCATAAGTAATTTTCATATCTCCTATAATAGTCCTCGCACTTATCGGGGGCTGTCTTTGATTGTATCTTCTAATGATGCACTTAGAGACAGTCCCCGATAAGTGTTGCCCATTACATATCTAAACTAAATGCTCTAAGAGGCCTCTACGTGTTGGACTTATGTCCCCGCGCAAGCCTTCCAAAGGACCGGGTGTATAACCCGCGAGAAAGAGCGACATAGTAATAATAATAATAAATATAATTATTATGAGCTGGTTCTATTCAATAGGTATATTTTTATAGTCCAGTCATTTGGTAGTATTACCTGGAAAGATTTCATAGATTTGATGTGCTCTTTCCGAATTTCAACTTTGCCACCTCGTATTTTTGCCGCTCGCGCCGCCATATTGGAAAAATGGCGCCTAAAAGCAGTTTTTTGACAATACCTCCTTTCCGACTTATTTTACGATAAAAAGTTATATATAAAATTAAGCTAGAGACAATTACCTACAATACGTGTATTTGTGTTTTTTTCATAAAGTCAATAGTATTGGCGTACGAGCGCCGCAAAGTCTACTCCAACGCGCGTGTTAGAGATCAAAATCTATAAAATTACCAATTTTCAAAACTCCCGGAAAACTTTCCAGGTAACCACTAATTTTCGAACCAAATGAATGTACTAATAATCTCAAGCAAGATTTTTGTTGAAAAATATATTTTTACATACATGCATGCAAATATTGTCATTATTTTCGAAAAAAATAACACGTGAAGTGCTTTCGTAATTTATGGACAAAGAAAATTAAATCCATTGCAGTAGCGTTTTTTGAATTTGGAACATTACAACGCTCCAGCAATGTTGTATGAAACGGCGTGCTGGGGTTAACTATATATTTATACTCTTTGATTGGATCTCTTTTATCATTCTTGGCCTTCGAGTAGACAGCCAAAGGCTGGATACTTTATTTGAGTTCTTGGCATACCAAAGTAAGTCTCTTTGCTTAGTACAAATTGCGTTCACGTGGCTGTATAGCCATAAATGCGTTTGCCTTTCGGCACAGATCATAAATAGAAAATTGGCGGGAAAGCTGAAAATTCGTCTTGATTTGTTATTTACATACCTACATACTTATTAAATTAAATGTATTATATAAAAAGTATGTTTTATTTCCCTGCATTCTTTTGAGAAAAGCACTTTATTTGCCTCGGCGGTAATGGCAATGGCCTGTCTCGTATTAGTGAAGTCTTCGCCTACGGCTCGGCCTTCAAATTCATACTCGACCTGCACGGCCTTTGCAATAATGTACTATTTCAAGACAAGCTTTTAACAAATTCGTAATCGGAACCACGAGCAGATTAAAATGAGCCCAAACACTAGTAGTTTACGAGTATCCGTCAAGGAGTTCCATTGCTCACCTTCCGCTCCATCATCAGATCAGCTGACACCATAATATTGCATTGTCATCGGACTTTGACAAGCATGCAAAATTTCAACTCCGTAAGATAAGAGCACAGAGGACGTAAATATTACGTTGAGTTCAGAGGAAGTGGTTCTGATTCAACTTGCAAGATTTGACTCAAACATTGCAAGTTAAATAAAAGCTTGTAAAAATACATAAATACTGTCGGAGTATAAAATCTCTGATAAAGTATCCACTTTGGCTGTCTACTCGAAGTATAAAATACGATAAATAAATAGCACGGAGAAAAAATTCAAAATACCGATAATTTATTTTATAAATTCTAATAATTTATAACATTCAATACAAATATTTTAATAAAAATCACATAAAAAAAAAACAAATATCATTAGCAATAATATCTAAAATCTAGAACGTCAACGCGATGTTCTTAAAAGACAAAACATAATAAAAATAATACGGAAGTAGGTACTTACATTGCTCATATAAGGTGTCCAGTCATGGTTGCTAACTTCCCATTCCGGTGGCGGCTGCTTTTCTCTCAATTTTTTGATAATCGTTGCATCCGAATCGTCATTGACTATAGTACGGTCGAAATCGAATACGGCTAAAAATGCCATGTTTTTTGACGAGCAGACAGGAGCGCGGTCCTTGGTAAACTGAATGAATTAAGAACTGACAGAGACGAGAGACGAGAGAGTACGGAACAATGAAAAAGCTGTGAATGATTCGATTCATATAGGTTTGATTCGCAGATAGGCGAGATATTATTCCGTAGGCGTTCGCGCCATTACGTTTCCTATCGTTTGCAAAACGGTTTACGAATAAATTTAAGTTTTGATTTTATACATTTTATTAATTTTAAAGGCTGATTACTATTACTGACCCAGGCTATGATTATATTTATATGACGTTATGACGACCTAGATTTATCCTCGAAGAATAGAAAATATAATTATTTCGTGTATGTAATTATAGTTATGAATCAAAACTTTATAAATTGAAAATATAAAAGTTAAGCTACTTTATATAACGCAATAAACGGCAAAATTTATGTTGCTCTAGCAACTTTAACTTGCTACAAGTTTGCTCTAAGTACCTACGATAAAGATCTAAAAGAGACTAGGTTTATTTCAGTTTATCAATGATTCACTGAACTGATTCATAGAACTGAGCTCCAACACTACCTCATCAGATCGATCAGCTGTGTTTGACGTTCCCTCGTATAGTCTGCCCCTTGATTTGTTTGCCTACCTTAAATCGACTAAACTTAAATACTTAATCGACTAATCGCACGAACATAGCTAAAATGAAAAAAGTGCAGTCTATGATATAAAATATAAAAAAAAATTTACAGCTGACGGCAGGACATACATAACCTCTTTTTGAGTGATTTAATATTAAATTCAACAAAATTGTGCATGAAAAAGAGTGATGGCTTCTTTGAAAGTGTGTTCAGTGGGGCGCTTAGCGCGATACGTCACAGCGTCATCTATGAGGAGTATCCGGTCGAATATATACAGGTACGGATTGCGCAACCAAACTTTCTTTTGGAGGTAACCTACAAAGTTCCCTTATTTTATTACCACGTAGGCGCCGATCCCGCGGCAAGAGTTCTGGAATCTGGAGTTCTCGTGGTAGCTCTAGGCGTCGCCACAGAAACTCACAGAACAGATAATTTGTAATACTTAGAGCGATTGTAATACTATAGGTTACAGAACTTGGAATGGCATCGGCGCCTTAAAAACTACAAACATTCATATTACAAAGTTTAAAGACTATTTTTCAAGTCCATGACCATGAGTAAACCAAATATTTAGCAAAATCAAAATGAATACAGTATTAAAGTTATTGGGTAAATATTGCATCATGCTCAGTTCGTATCTTTGTGGCCCGCGGTTTACCAGGATAAAAAGTAGCATGTGTCCTTTTCCAGTACCTGAAGTACGTAAATATCAAATTTCAACAAAATCTGGTCAGTAGTTTTTTGTCATTGAGTAACAAACATCCATCTATCTTCGCAAACTTTCACATTTATAATATAGGGATAGGATTATGCACATTTAAGCTAAGTTACATCAACATTTCTAGCGACTAGTCTAGAAATTTTTGAAACTTTGTTTACTGGTGGTAGGTTTCTCGTATGCGAGAGGCTGTCTGGGTGGGTACCACCACTTTGCCAGTTATTCAACCGTCAAGCAGTAGTGCCCAAGCATTACTGTGTTCTGGTTTGAAGGGCATTGTAGCCAGCGAAGTTACTGGGCATTATGAGACTCAACAGCTAATTGTCTCAGGGTGGCGAGCGCAGTGCAGTGCCGCGCAGGATTTTGCAAAACAAAGTTCTGGATAGTGCTGTTATTGTTATAAGCTGGCGTATTACTTGCCATCAGGCAAACGACAAGCTCGTCTCGTCATTCAGTTACATAAAAACAAAAAATAAAAAAAAACTTAAAGGCTAGCTTACTTGTTTACTTGTGGTAGGTTTCTAGTATGCGGGGTGTCCTTTGGGTAAGGTACTACAGCTTTGCCAGTTATTCTACCGCCGAGTGTCTCTACCATTAGTGCCCAAGCATTACTGTGTTCCTGTTTGAAGGGCATTGTAGCCAGCGAAATTACTGGACATATGAGACTTAATATTTGAAGTCTCGGGGTGATGAGATTAAAATTTGATGGTATTAAAAGTTATGGGTGGCACTGCAATTGTTATGGGCAGGCGTGGTGCTTACCATCAGGCGAACAATTTGATCGTCTCATCACTCGGTGACATTAAAAAATAAAAATATTTGCACGCCTCGCCTCAGTATCACCCGCACATTTCTCGTTTCCCAGGATAAAAAGTAGCCTATGTGTTAATCCAGAGTATAAGCTGTCTTCATCTGAATTTCACTCACATCTGTTCAGCCGCTCAATCAATGTTCTTACAGAAGCACAGTCCACTACAGCACAGAAGAGAATCCAAAAGAGCCTGAAGCGGAGAAGCCAGCGACCATCGAGGAATGTCACAAGCAAATAGAAATGTTAAGCAACGACTTGAACACTGTCAAACAACAGCTTAAGGATTACGAAGTAAGATTTAACTTATGTATATATTAGAGAGGCAGCGATCAGCTGCTGTTATTCGATGTTCAACATTATTCACCATTTTTTTAATTATTCATCGAATAGTGAATAATGGTGGGTGTGCACGCTGACAAGTCAATATAAAGCTTCAAGTGGACTGACTATCAATTTCAGGAAACGAGAGTATGCACACACGTAATAAATCTGTATAATTATATTCAAAATTGCACTTACTTGTAATGGGGGATTGGACAGTAATCGAGAATAAATCTAAATGTAAATAGAATGAATGTTCGTCGAACCAGAAAGATCATTCAATCAATATTTTTGTGAAATAATAATGATTTAATTTTTAAATCAATAAATAAAATCTAATAATTCTGACATTTTTAATCTGTTCTACAATCACAGCGCATGACGTCATTTGTAGGCAAATGCCGTGAGTCAAACTTGTGTTTATTTTACGTTTTTGCTTTTCATAAAATGTATTTTTGCAAATTTTTTTGTTCCATTACTACAATATCGTCCCCAAACTTCATAAAACGTATTTAAATCTCTTTGCAAGTTTTATTTCGAAGAGATTGTCGTTTTCTACCTACATATGACGTCACAAGTTTTGAGGTGACCTTTTGCGCGGCAATATTTGAAACATAATATTTAAACATAGTTTTAGGTAATTTTAGAGCGTTATTTAATTAAAATAGTACTTTTCATGGCTATATATATTCACTGTAGTTAGTTTAAAACACTTTCTGAAAAGTTGTCCGATACCCTATTAGCTGGCTCACATTTAAAAGAAATAAAACCACAGATAAGAAATCCACTATAATTACTTGAATTGACAATTAATGAGGTTTAAAAAAAAAGAGACAACCTCGCAGCTTTTCTTGGTGCTATCTTCTCTAGCGGGCGTATTTCCTGTGCACTGGTAGAGTCAGTTTCCGCATTTCTTTTCTGAACCCGAACTTCAATTTGAGTATGGGAAAGAAATGCTTACCTTTTTTTTCAAAGTCATGATAGTTTACAAATTTCAACCCATTTTAGTTGTTTTATATTATGGGTATATAACGTTTAAAAGAGCATTATTTGTAATTATTTAATGATTTAGAGCGAGTGTGGCTCAGCGGAAATTCATGCGCCTTTCGATCAGACGCAACTGGGTTCGAATCCCGACTCGGCCCTGCACCAATGACTTATAGTTAAGTGCAGATTTTGCACGCTCGCTCTAAAACGGTGAAGGAAAACATCGTGATGAAACCCGCTTACGCGCTTTGGAGTGGTAGGCTCTGGCCGTGGTTGTAATACCACCCACCGAACAAAGCCATGCCGTCAAGCGACCTAGTCGTGTTTCGGGATGATGTTCGGTGAACCATCGGGGAGACTGGTCTGAGCAGCCGCTCAACTGCCATCTCTCTAGATCTATGTGCTCCATCTTAGGCCACATCATCGCTTCACATCAGGCGAGATAGTGGCCAAACGTAGTTCTATTCAGGGCTAAAAAAAAATCTTTTGGCTTTGACCCTATTGCTATAGTAATAATGTGTTTAGGATAAGTATAAACGCGCACTGGCTGACGGCGAGAACGTGCGCCGGCGCATGATGAAACAAGTCGATGACGCCAAGTCCTTCGCTGTGCAGAGCTTCTGCAAGGATTTGCTGGACGTAAGTAATTTTTTTTATTTAACCAATGATGTCCCATTGTAATTTTTGTTTATAAATTAATATCTTATATATAAAATTCTCGTGTCACAATGTTAGTTACCTTACTCCTCCGAAACAGCTTTACTGATTTTTACCAAATTTTATATGCATATTCAGTAGGTCTGGGAATATTTTTCATACCCCTAAGTGATAAGGGTTGTTCACCCTTAACATTTTTTTTTAATTTATATGGCAAAACAACGTTTGCCGGGTCAGCTAGTTAAATAAATAAAATTTATTTATTTCAGACAAAAAAGTCCATAGTTTTTACATGCATGTTTGGTTACGGACGGATGTTTGTTACTCAAGCATGCAGAAACGACTGAACGGTTTTTGATGAAATTTGGTATGTGGTTTCTTTAGGTCCTGGAAAAAGACGTAGGCTACTCTTTATCCCGGGAAACCTGGACGCAGCTAGTATAAGTATAGTAGATAGTAGGACAGGATTATTACAACAATGGAAGAATCTAAATCACCCGAAACAAATCACCAATTTTCAGTTTCAATTTATTCATCTTTGACATTTCACAATCACTTATGGTAGGTTTCTCGTATGCGAGAGGCCGTCTGTGTGGGTACCACTGCTTTGCCAGTTATTCAACCGCCAAGCAGTAGTGCGCAAGCATTACTGTGTTCCGGCTTGAAGGGCATTGTAGCCAGCGAAATTACTGGGCATTATGAGACTCAACAGCTAATTGTCTCAGGGTGACGAGCGCAGTGCGGCGCCGCGCAGGATTTTGCAAAACAAAGTTCTGGGTGGTGCTGTTATTGTTATGGGCTGGCGTATTGCTTACCATCAGGCAAACGACCAGCTCGTCTCGTCATTCAGTTACATTAAAAAAAATGCACTTAGCGATAAGGCCGCCCATTGTTCTACCACTATTTTATGTAACTGTAAACTTTTGTTTCCTGTTTAGGTGCTATTTTTTTTTTTATGTAACTGAGTGACGAGACGCTGGCTCTGGTCGTTTGTCTGATCGTTCACCTGATGGTAAGCAATACGCAGCATAACAATAACAGCACCACCCAGAACTTTGTTTTGCAAAATCCTGCGCGGCGCTGCACTGCGCTCGTCACTCTGAGACAATTAGCTGTTTGTTGTGATTGTATGTGATCGTTGGGCGTTATTTATTTATATCATTTCATTTCTAAGATAATAAATTCTTGCAACAACAATCAAAGGTACACAGCTTCTTCGAGTACTATCTACTTAATCACTATACATAAGCAATGTATGTACGTACAGTCAGACTGCCAGAGGAGTAAATTCAGCATGTGCTGGGTTCACATCGTAGATGAGAACGCAGCGCTGTCTTTCAATTTACACCGGTGCTCGAACTGGTGTTCGTCGATATAGTTGATAAACCAGGCTACATTTAATACCAGATAATTAACAATGAATTATATACACCTAGGCACTGACCATGGTACCTACTCAGAATAGTACATTGTACACCGAGGGGAGAAAACGATCTATTTCAACAGAAATAGAACTTTCTCCCGAGTGATACATAGTGCTTTATACTACACCTACGAGGAAAATAAACAAAATTTAACGCAACGAAATAAATTGCCGCGCTTTTTTTTTCGTATTGCAGAATAAGGTTGCCATCCTCATTTCATTAAAAATAGAAAACAAAAAAAAAACCGCCTCTTTTCTCTAATTATTTGATATAAAACCTTTTTGAGATTTGAGGTTTGTATGTTTCCCGCCTCTTTTTTCTAATTATTTCATACAAGACCTTTTTGAGGTTTGACGTTTGTGTTTTTTTTTTTATGTTCGCTGCTAAAAAACAAAAGAAAGCTAGCCGGGTAGTAATGGATTTTCATACAACATTCCTACCCTGCTCCGGAGGGCAGTAATGAAATTCCATATAACTTTTCCCGCCGCACATTTTTAAGGGAGAAATTACGAACTTTGTAACCCGTTTATGAACGAGTAATAAGACACTTTCCGAGTGGGTGTGGTATAAAGACTTTTAACTCCCTTACACCAATTGCAGTCCATAGTTTATTTTTAAATCAAATCAATTGTTTATTTGCAAGAATACATACAATAAAGGTCTTAAAACTAATCACAACAGTCAAGTATCCAGCCTGCAAGCAAGCGTGCAAATATTATGTCAATTCTCTAATTACTATAAAATGTATTTAAAATAATAATTGTATTTAATTTAATTGTATTAATTTAATTACATTCTCGATTAAAATATTCTATCATGCTATAAAAACAATTATCCATTAAATAATTATTAAGTCCAGTTTTGAATGCATTGCCCTGCAACGATTTTATATTGTCGGATAGTTTATTATACACTAGAATACACATATTAAAAGCATTTTTTTCATATATATATTTACGGCAAGGAGGTTGATATACAGTTTTTAAACTTTGCTCGTTTTTGTCTAATCAAAACTTCATTGCGTTTTGTAAAATAATTTGAATGTGTTCTAACAAAGATGCATACGTCTCTTATATACATGCATGGAAGTGGAAGGACTTACATTTTTTAAATAATGGTTTGCAACTGTCCAAGAACCATGCTTTGTTTATCACCCTGATACACCTTTTCTGCACTTTAAAAACTGACCCAGACTCTACGGAGTTTCCCCACATTATAAGACCGTAACTAAGGACTGATGATACATATCCGTGGTAAGCAGCTAAAGCAGCTTCCTTGGAAACCGTCTGCCTCAGTTTCTTCAGCGCAAAAACAAAGCGACTCAGCTTCTGATGTACTGCATTGACATGTACCTTCCAATTCATCATCACTTTATTATTATTGTCCAAGGAATCTTAGTCTAAGAGCGAGTGTGGCTAAGAGCGAGTGTGGCTCAGTGGGAGCTCGTGCGACTTTCGATCCGACGCACCCGAGTTCGAATCCCGCTGGCCCCGCACCACTGACTTTCTTAAGTTATGTGCGGATTTAACACTCGCTTTAAAACGGTGAAGGAAAACATCGTGAGGAAACCGGCATGTCCAAGAACAATCACTAAAAGTCAAGTACATGTGACATTCACCAACCCGCACTGGGCCAACGTGGTGGATTATGGCCCATTCTATTTCTATGAGAGAAGGCCCGTGTCCCAGCAGTGGGAATGTGATGGGCTGAAGACGATGAATCTTAGTAGCCGTAACACAGGAAATCCTAGTACGGCTGCTAACGAAATACCTAAGATGATGAGTGTAATTCATTGTTTCTATAGATACCTCCCGATTTAAATTATTGTATATATAAGTCGCAGTAACCAGAAGCACTTTTCATCATTCAGTTAGAAAAAAAGGCATCTAATCCTAAAATATTCACTCCGTATGATAATGTTATCACCCCAGGTGGCTGACACACTGGGCACGGCGGCCGAGAGCGTGCCGGAGACCGAAGTGGCGGAGTCCGGCTCTGCACTGCGGTCTCTGCACGACGGGGTGCGGCTCACGAGGGCCATGCTCACACAGGTAGGGCTTAGCCACAGTGACACAGTATCATCTTCGCCACGGTGACACTTGTACAGTAACATCTTAGCCACGGTCACACAGGTACAGTAGCATCTTAGCCACGGCCACACAAGTACAGTAACATCTTAGCCACGGCCACACAAGTACAGTAACATACACAGGTACAGTAACATCTTAGCCACGTTCACACAGGTACAGTAACATCTTAGCCACGGCCACACAAGTACAGTAACATCTTAGCCTCGGCCACACAGATATAGTAACATCTTAGCCACGGCCACACAAGTACAGTAACATCTTAGCCACGGCCACACAGGTACAGTAACATCTTAGCCACGGCCACACAGGTACAGTAACATCTTAGCCACGGCCACACAGGTACAGTAACATTGGCTTAGCCATAAGGGTAAGTGATTAGTAGTGTTGGCTCAGCTGCGAGATAAATGCTCCTTCAGGAAACTTGTTAGCACTGCTGGCTTAGCCAGAAATGATGTAGATATAAATATACAGTTAGTAATTACATAGAAGACAAAGATGCATGGAACATTCCGCTTCTGCCAAGTAGCCAACTGGCACATAAGGAACATAATATTGTCAAAAACAAACATAAAATAATGTAACAAAAGTTCTAAAAAAATGCCCCTCAGTTTCTTGCCGTATCTTCTGAGTAGTGGTTCTTTTTCCGATACGGTGGTAGTCATTGTAATAATTGACGTCCATAAGTGCGTCTGTGACGACAAAATAAAGAACTTTTGAATTGAATTGAATTGAAAAAATATGAAAAGCTTGTGCTTACTGAATTTACCTTTTTTATGTGTGTACAGGTGTTCCAGAGACACGGCTTGCAGCCAGTGTCACCGTTGCGGGAGAAGTTCGACCCGAATCTACATGAAGCGTTGTTCCAACAGGTTCGTATGTTCATTCAACTGAGTCGTTTATTAATGTATAATGAACGAAATCAGAATTCTGCGAAATTTGTATTCTCTATGATGCGTCGTATATATGAATATATTTATTATTATGTCGCTCTTTCTCACGGGTTATACACCCGGTCCTTTGGAAGGCTTGCGCGGGGACATGAGTCCAACACGTAGAGGCCTCTTAGAGCACATAGTTTAGATATGTAATGGGCAACACTTATCGAGGACTGTCTCTAAGTGCATCATTAGAAGATACAATCAAAGACAGCCCCCGATAAGTGCGAGGACTATTATTGAAGATATGAAAATTACTGATGCAGCCTACTACTGGTGGCCTAAGATGCAGCACATAGATCTAGAGAGAGACGGCAGTTGAGCGGCTGCTCAGACCCGTCTCCCCGATGGTTCACCGAACATCATCCCGAAACACGACTAGGTCGCTTGACGGCATGGCTTTGTTCGGTGGGTCGTATTACAACCACGGCCAGAGCCTACCACTCCAAAGCGCATAAGCGGGTTTCATCACGATGTTTTCCTTCACCGTTTTAGAGCGAGCGTGCAAAATATGCATTTAACTATAAGTCATTGGTGCAGGGCCGAGTCGGGATTCTAAGCCAGGTGCGTCGGATCGAAAGGCGCACGAGTCCCCGCTGAGCCACACTCGCTCTCAAAATTAATCATAACTGCCATATTTATTTAATTTTAATTTTTTTTGTTGACAGGAAGTTGAAGGTGCGGAGCCGGGTACAGTGGTAGCGGTCAGCAAGGTGGGGTACAAGTTACACGAGCGGTGCGTGCGGCCCGCGCTCGTCGGCGTCGCCAAGTGAGCCCCCGCCGGGGCGGAGCCCTGCGGGGGCGGCGGCGGCCCGAGCCGTAGGACTTGCGGGGGTGAAAAGTGATTGTGTCTATTCGGTAGCAAGTGAAAAGTGATTGTGTCCAATTGTGTTTTTCTGGAAGTGATGTTTATTTATTTGGTTTCATCATCACCATCAGCCCATCACGTTCCCACTGCTGGGACACGACCCTTCTCTCACAGAGAGAGTACGGGCCGTAATCCACCACGCTGACCCAGTGCGGCGTTTTTTTTGTGGTATCTATTTCAGGTAAATACACGTAACATTTGGGAAGTTAAGAGAATTGATCACTGCATAAGCACCGACCAAACACCGATCAATCTCCATCGTTTATTACCGATCAATCCACGTGACATTGGCGAAATTGTGGAAACCCCGCAGGAGCCATATATAAGAAGTTGAAGTTGACCCAGTGCGGGTCGGTGACATGTCCTTGAATTTTTTGATTAATTCTTGGACATACCGGTTTTGTCACGATTTCCTTCACCGTTTTTAGAGCGAGTGTTAAATCTGTACTTAATTTAAGAAAGGGATTCGAACCCGGGTGCATCGGATTGAGAGTCGAATATGCTCCCACTGATACACACCCGCTCAGTTGATACACAATTATTACAGTGAGCTCTTATCTAACAGTCTTATGCTATGTTACTACCCCATTACAGGTCAACACAATACTACGCGTAAACTGACTGTAATATTCTTTAGTTCATCTTTCAACAAGGTTATTTGACGAGTAGCTTTTCAAGCCCCTTAAAAATAGACTTCAAAGTGAAACCAGAATTAAAATTTGTTGAAATATGAAATAGTTAGTCATTTAAATATGGTAAGTTAGAAAGAAATAGCAATAGCTGTGACGTCACATTTGGAACACAAAATGACACAAGCTACGTTTTGTTAGAAAGAGACGGAGCATCCCGCTTTTCACGAAGAGATTGAGAACGAACGAGAGTATTTCTATCTCGCTCTGTCCCGCTTTTCACGAAGAGATTGAGAACGAACGAGAGTATTTCTATCTCGCTCTGTCCCGCTTTTCACGAAGAGATTGAGAACGAACGAGAGTATTTCTATCTCGCTCTGTCCCGCTTTTCACGAAGAGATTGAGAACGAATGAGAGTATTTCTATCTCGCTCTGTCCCGCTTTTCACGAAGAGATTGAGAACGAACAAGAGTATTTCTATCTCGCTCTGTCCCGCTTTTCACGAAGAGATTGAGAACGAACGAGAGTATTTCTATCTCGCTCTGTCCCGCTTTTCACGCTCCCCGCTCCGCTAGCGCTTGTGGCTTACGGACTCGCGATTGTGGCATTTTGAACAGTGCATTTTTAGGAAAACCATTAGAAATTTCATTTTTTTAATACCTTATGCCACAGATTATTTAATAGGACAGGTATATAGTAACATTTGTAGACAATTTTTTTCACTGTCAAATATTAAATGCATTTTTTTATAATTCGTTTTTGTCTAAATTCATTCAATGGTAATATTTTATGTCCTTAAATTTTTACACAATATAACTGATTGATTTATTTATACTTATTCATTAAAGATGGACCAAATATACAAGTGTTGGCTACGTACCCATATATCCAGCAATATCATGTTAATTCTTGTTTTGAAATATCTTGTTAATTCACATTTAAAAAAATATGCTTTTGTCAAGCTAAAGAAAATTTTAAAAAAAATATCTGCCCCTGTGTAAAATGGAACGTAACGTTTTTTATAACTATGGATTATAACGCCATCTAGCCGTTTTTGTCCGTACCACTTCGAACCAGAGTAGTCCCGTTGTCATTCAAAACACTTTTATTGAAACATACATATTGCAATAAGAATAAGAAACGGAGAAACGAAAGAAACGTTTATTTGGAACAATTACTTCAAACTATGAACATATTGGGCAAACAATGCAGTTGGGTAAAAACAACTTCGAAAGAGAGGCCAACAGAAGAATACAGCTGGGCTGGGCAGCGTTTGGGAAATTGCGTCGAGTATTTTCGTCGCCTATCCCACAAAGCCTTAAGACAAAAGTCTTCAATCAGTGTGTCCTACCTGTCATGACTTACGGAGCCGAGACGTGGACACTCACGGTACGACTGGTTCACCAATTTAAAGTCGCTCAGCGGGCTATGGAAAGGGCTATGCTTGGAGTCTCTCTGAAGGATCATATCCGGAACGAGGTTATCCGACAGAGAACCAAAGTCATTGACATAGCCCACAGAATTAGTCAGCTGAAGTGGCAGTGGGCCGGACATATTAGCCGCAGAACCGATAACCGCTGGGGTAGACGTGTTCTAGAGTGGAGACCGCGAATTGGCAAACGTAGTGTAGGACGCCCTCAGACAAGGTGGAGCGACGATCTTCGCAAGGTGGCTGGCAGCAGCTGGATGAGAGTAGCCGGGGATCGTGCTCAGTGGCGTGCAATTGGAGAGGCCTATGTCCAGCAGTGGACTGCAATAGGCTGATGATGATGATGATGATGATGATGAACATAAGACATAAAAAATAAATATGCAGTACGTTAAAAATAAGGACATTTAAAAGTACAGATTATTATCGATTTGATACAATTAGCGACATCTAGCGCCCTACCAGGAACTAAATATATTTATAATAATATCTGTAGTAATTTCGAAAAAACCACCGTCCTTCCAAATTACGTTAGTCCTTTCTGTTAAAGCTTGTCTGGGAGAGAACGCTTTGAGCGATAAGACCGCCTATTGTTATGCTGATTACTGTGAAATACTAGTTTTTCATGTATTTATTTTAAAGGTTTTTAACAATAAAGTGTTCTATCTATCTAAATACCGGGGTGCGCAGTCTTGTATGACGATTGTCAGTCCTCTTGTATATTTGGTCCATAATAATAAATTTAATTATTATTATTACTTATAGCTTGAAGTAATAAATAATAAACCTACTTTAGGCTCTAAAATAATAAAGGTTAAATAAAATTCAAAAGTCTACAATCGCTGTGTATTAGAGAACACAACCCAAAGACTTCTGTATAAGGGCTAATAACGGAATATTGTTAGATTTTATATATTTTACATAACAATAGGAAAATCTCTTTGAACACAATCATATTTCTTTTTATTTACTTGCTACAGCCTGCGTCTTAGTGCGTGGGTTTTGGTTATATCGGGATCCCTTCGGGAGTGTTGCCAGGAACAGTGTAAAATTTCCGAACGGAAGGTTAAAATAAATCGGGATTTTGGTTTTCAAATCGGGACAACTATAATGGCTACAAATAAAACTGGTTTTTGTGAAACATCGTATATATTTAGTCAGTTTTTTAAATGGTAGAACAAATAAAACTCTAAAACATAACAAAATTCAAACGTAACTATTTCGACTAATAGTAATCATTAACTTTGTGTCGTCTTTTATCAAAATTATTGAACACAGACAAAGAGGTTAGTGAAAAATCGGGACATTTGGCGTCTCAATCAGAAGTTAATCGGGACGTCCCGCGCAAATCGGGACACCTGGCAACACTACTCGGGAACCACGTGTTAATTGGAATTTAAATTATCTTATGTCCTTCTCAGGGCTATAGGCTATTAATCTCTGCGCTAAATTTCAACACGATCGGACAGCCGTTTAGTCATATAAATTTAACTTTTTCATTTACAATAAAACTAGTCGTTCCCCGCGACTTTCCGTGGCAAAAAGTATGCTATGTCGTTTTCCAGGGCCACAGATGTACATCCAAATTTCATCAAAATTCAATCAGTAGTTTGTGATTGAGTAACAAACATCCATCCATCCTCACAAACTTTCGCATTTATAATATTATGTAGGTTTTTCATACTTGTAAAAGTGATCTGTATCTACTTTAAGTGAGTACCTAAAGCACAAACTCAAGACGACATCGACATCAATTGCCAGCCCCCTACCCATATGTCCCTCAAGCGCCAATCCTATATCGTGTTGAGCTCAGATTATTTGTATTGTATTTATTTAATATGTCAATAAGGGTTGATCTACATCTGGCCGCAACGAATCGCACTTTCTTATGCTTCTATCCTTTTCTGTCACTTTGAACCGTGATTTATCACAGCGAAAAAGAGAGCGGGCGGTGGAATCGTCGAGTCGGTACCTATTAGTACTATACTATATTATATAAAATCAGAATATAAAAATCAGAGTATAGAATAGTACGCCATTTGTCTCAAAATATGTCACATTTAGAGCTGGCGTCTAGGAAAGGTTACGATTCCTTGCGACAATGTCTTATGATGCCATATATTGTCCCATTAAGTTCATCTCAACTTTTAGTTATCATATTTTGGTTTAAATTAATGAGATTAGTTAGACTTTTGGCCTGAATCGACAATAATAAGACCGTAGCTCATTAGTCGCAGTGAAGCTATATCTTAATTTGAGTTCATATATACGATTGGCGCTTAATTTTAATGTAACAAACAAAAAAAATGTGTTTGTTACATTTTAAACATTTTACATTTTGTTTGTTACAATTGGCGCTTGAGGGACATATGGGTAGGGGCTGATTGTGTGCAGTTAAAGAGACATGATTAAAAACTTTCACTTTTCATGCATTTATAAAATTTTCTTTGGTTTTTTAATGATTTTACATTTTGTGATATAACAGTTTGTAATAATTTCTGCTGTAATGATTATGTCACCATGCGATTGTAAACGTCAGTTTATAAAGAATCTAGCGAGATTGTAAAAACGCCGTCAGTTTATAAAAATATCTAGCGAGATTGTGATTCTGTGAATTCACGGATAGATTATGAATATCGAATATTTATATGTAAAATTGTGATCGTTCGTTCACAATATTGCGTCAGTTTACAATATAGCTAGATTTATTATAAAGTAACGGGGTTTATAAATATAGTGACATTTACAATGTGTTTTTTTTTCTATTTATTTTTAAAGTAAAGCAATGTTCAGTTAATTTTGTCTGCGAGAAATTTATTCCATATGTGTATGTGTTTTTGTATGTTAGTGTTGTGTGAGAGATGGTAGAAGGTGGTAGTTGTTGAATATAGTCGAATTTATTGTTGTTGTTGTTTTTTATTTACCTACTAGCTGCACACCGCCGATTCACCCGGGATAAAAAGTCTAAGTTAATTCAGGGGATAAGCTATCTCCATTTCGAATTTCACTGAATCTGTTGAGCCGCCACAGCGTGAAGAAGTAACCAAAGATTTTTTTTAATACTTTTTCTTTGGAAGTAACAAACACACTTATATAAAAACTTTTCCATTTATAATACTAAGTATTCTGTGCTGTCGTCTACTGACCAATCACAAGTCTGAGATAAAAACATTTCATTTACCTAGTTCTACAGCCTCTACATTTATGCCAATAATAAATATGAAATTATGCGAATATCATTTTAAACGGCTTTGGTTGGAGGAAAACCAAAAAGTAAACTTTCTTGGAGGAAAACCTTTCAAAAAGTTGTGTGGAAAGTTAAATTAACAATAGCGACATCTTGTATCGAGTAGCGGTAGCTTTTCATAATGGATGAATACGTATTATGTTGACCGGAAGTTTATCTTTGCCATCTAGTGGTGAGTAACAGAAACTAAAATAATTATGAAAAAATAATGCGGCACGGCGCCAATTTTGTAAATGCTAGTGCCGCATTTTCAACGCGTACGCGCGTTTATCCCATCCCATGTCCAAGGAATTCGTATACTAACAAAATCCTTGCTCATGTCCTATTCCAGACTTTCCAGGAGATAAAGTGCCTACCTACTTATAAAATCTCAAATCAGTTTGTTATAGGTTTCGCATTCTTTAAACTAACCCTGTACATACTGCGCCCCGCGGTTTCCCGGGATAAAAAGTAGCCTATGTGCTATTCCAAGTCCTAAAGTACCTACATACCAAATTTAATCAAAATCGGTTCTGTAGTTTTTGCGTGAAAGAGTAACAAACATACATCCATCCATTCTTACAAACTTTCGCGTCTGTAATATTAGTAAGAAGTAGAATGGATTCTGTGTGCTAAGTTGGTCACAAATAGTAATTTACCTTTTTATCTGTATAATGTATGGGACGATAAGTGGCATGACATTCATAGGATGTATTAGGTATTACCTACCTGAGTACCCAAACCACCCAAACTGATTTAAGGGTGTCCCTTTTAGCGCTAGTAAAATTTTGAAAGTACAACAAAATAAAACAAGATATTTGTCTTTTTTATTAAATTAGAGTTTATTCATTCTCCTGGCTGCGCAGACGGGCTGCAGCGTTGGTGACCCTGATGCTGAGCTGCTGAGCTCGTTCCACGATGACCTTGCGTTTCTTGGAACTGACTCCGTGGGCGATCTCTGCGCAGTACTTCCTGTTCTGCATCATGAGGATCTCCAACTCTTTAACATTGTGGACCAGGACCTGGAAATAACAATTTCAATATTACTCTACTGTTAGTAATGATTTTCTAGGGAAAATACATTAACGTCCTACGATCACATAGAGTCTATCCCCTAACTAGAACTTTGTATCTAGGGAACCAGGAACTACGAGGACTATGCTCCTACAACACACAGACACGAAACAAATGCTTCCTTTTGCTGAGCATTTGCAGCATTTTGCTGAGTGGAGGCTGTAGCAAAAGCTAATTTATTAATTTTACAAATTTTTTTAGTTTAGCGTATATTTTAAATTTATAGTAATTGTAATTTAGTGTATTTATTCATGTTTCTGTTTTTATTATTTTTTTGCCACAATAAACTTATTTCTTTCTTTCTTTCTTTTCTTTTTCTGTGTACAAGTATTTGAAAAGGGTCTTTTATAATACAATCACTGGCTGGGACTAGAACTCACATCTCAATCCTCACTCAGCGCGGGAAGTGCTCTGCCTAATTAAGCTCTTGTTTGGTTGTCATCTCACTGGTCATATTTTTTCCTACAAGTATTTGTTCCGGAATCGAACCCACAGCATCCGTGATGTATGAGATATGGGCTGACTCATCCAACCACTACACCATAATTATACGCTGTAATAACTTTTTTTGCAACTTACAACTTATTGGGTTTAACAACTTATACTCTGTGGAAATGAATTTAATATTTTCCGAAAGTCATTTCAGCTAATTGTCAATTATTTTTGGTCATTTTATTTTATTTAATGTGATAAATTTATTATAAAGCATGGACTGAGTACATATATTTCGGAAAAATGTCGAATTAAATTTCACAGAGTATATTATAAAATAAGTCTCAGCAACTTAAATAGAAATGTATCTCCCAATATGACCAAATAGCCATGTCTAAGCTATCAGGAATAGGGTTTGGTAGATTTCATCTTGCAAGGTAACAAATTGTAATTATCATATTGATTATGAATAACACAGAGTGCCCTTGCGTATTATGGCAAAATGAAATAGTATGCATCCTTGAAAGAATAAATAACAGGCCAAGTGAGAGCCGGACTCGCACATAAAGGGTACCATACCATTATCTATAAAAACAGCAAAAAACATGTCTGTTGTATGGGAGCCCCCTTAAATATTTATTATATTGTTTTTAGTATTTGTTGTTATAGCGGCAACAGAAATACATCATCTGTGAAAATTTCAACTGTCTATCGCGGTTCATGAGATACAGTCCGGTGACAGACGGACAGCGGAGTCTTAGTAATAGGGTCCCATACCATGGGTACGGAACCCTAAAACGGCGTAAAAATGGGGGACGTATCCTAAAAACAATTCCCGGTTGTCACCACTGGGGACATTTAAGGTGGTGACAATTGAGAATGACCCGACGCAAACAAACCCACAAGCGGTTGCTAGTGTAAAATAAAGTTGTGTACGTACTTTACGGAAACCATTGGGTAACATGTGACGGGTCTTCTTGTTTGATCCGTAACCAATGTTGGGCATCAAGTACTGTCCCTTGAAACGTCTGCGTACCCTGTTGTCAATACCTGGAACGTATAAATATTACTTATTAACGCTTGACATGTTTTCGATGATACTTAAATACATAGATCCTGGCACATAGGCTAAAACTTTAAATGTGTCGACATGTAAAGGTAAAAATCTTGTTATCTTACGATGTGATAAAACCTATTGGCATCATAAGATTTAATTTCATACAATAGGATGCACAACTCAGATTTCAAAGAGTAAACCATTCTAGTGCTTATTTACGAGAGTAACTACAGATTCATGCATTTTTATGAAGGAAAATGTCCATAACAGACCAATGAATTGCTTCCAGGATACCACAGGCAGTATGTACTGCATCGTCCTCACTCAGTCGTAATAAACAATCAGAAACATGAAGATTTTCAAAAAAGAAATGTATCTCCCAATATGACCCAATAGCCATGTCTAAGCTATCAGGAATAGGGTTTGGTAGATTTAATCTGGCAAGGTAACAAATTGTAATTATCATATTAAGGAAGAATAACACAGAGTGCCCCTGCCATTTAAAACTTAAGTTCTTTATTTAATTCTATTTTCTTAATTATTAAAAAAAAAGCAGCAGGCCGCCAAACGGGCGGAGTGGAGGGCTCTGGTTAAAGCCAGAGTCTATGAATTTGAAACTCAGAGGCGCTGTGACTTGGACATTAAGCGTGATAGACTAAAAGCCCGACCACCTGCGGCAATTAATTATGCATAATATATGTTAACGGTGTGCTCACATGCTCGCAATGCTCGAGGATCTTTACAAAGAAGATTGGCTATGTAAGTCACATGCGAGCACATGAACACAATCAATAAGGAGATGAATGCAGTCGCCGTGGCCGAAATCGGCCGGGAATACATCACTGACTATTTCATAAAACATAAATTAAAATGACTAAATGTACTCTCGCACTGACTTGCAAACACCCTTACAGGGTTCATGTGCCAACTTAACATATAATTTAAGACCTAACTATGTATGATAAATAAATGTACATGAATGCAATGAATAAATAAATTATTTTTTTTTAAGTTTGCCCGTAAGGGCAGGCTAAGACTCTAGGACCATACCGCCATATCTTATGTAGTTTTTATTTGATAGTTTAATATTCCATTTATTAAGTAATGATTTCTCTATTTTATTTCATTTGCCTACACTCGACATTACACATGATCACTCGAAATAACACGTTTGGAAAATAAAACAAAATCGAACTGTATCACTTCACTTCCCGCCAAAAAGTGACTGTTTTCTTAAAGTAGTCTTATGGTCCCCGCAGTCTAGCCAGTAGGGAGTATGCATGTAATTTATTAAAGCTGAATCAATTCATTAATGAATACTATTACATTGTTTAAATTTCACAGCATCATTTGTCAATGAAATAATTTAATTTATTTTGGGTATTCCTGAGACACGGGTTCGATCCACGCCCAAGCAATATCATTTTTCATCTTCCTAATTAATTAAATTCTCCTCATTGGTCTACGTGTGTCTCTACATGTGTTTTTTTTCCAACAGACTAGGTCTGCGTTTGACCACAATAAAAAGAGGGTCAAAAATTAATAAGCAGCGAGCCAAGTGAAGTCAACACGTGGTCGCACATACTCAAGCGTTCTGAAATTACGTTCCATTTTCCCAAAAATACAAAAAAGTATAATTGACATATGAAAAAACTACATTATTAATAATAATATTTATATCACTTCTAAATGTTTACAAGAGTATTCTATCATAACAAGTAATTCCCAGATTTTTCAACAACACGCATATTCCCTATTGATTAGACTAATAAGAAATTAACTTAAACTGATAAATAGACAATTTATTACTAAGTTTATCTACCTGCAATTAGTATATCTGACATTTTTCTTATGGTCTCTATGGAAATCAATCCATTTACAGGTGTCAAGGTGTATATGTAATTTTTAGGTTATGTAAAGGTAAACAATGCTATATTGAAGGGAGTAATTAGGAATATTAGAGAATTAACTTGGCAATTGGTTAATTGAATACTATTGGAGATAAAATGAGCTGTTTGTAAATGTATGTTTAACTGTGCCAAGTCAAATTATTCTGGTAGCCAATTGAGTATTAGGGAAATATTGTGAACAATATCAGTGAAATTAATTATAAATTTTGCAACAAGTCTAAAGTATTGCTGACCCATTGCTGATACAGTCATTTATGGAATTTCTTGCCAGAGGGTATCAGTACTGATATAAATTGTTAATTAGCTCGGTTAATATAATTGGAATATAGTAAAATGTTAATAAATGCATTGTTTAAATAGAAAGAAGACTAAATACTACTAAAATCAGTTCAAATTGCATTGGAATCTCAACATAACCTAACATTACTGGGTGAGTTTCATCTACACGATTTTAAAAACATTAATGGGTAGGGAATAGGATGGTGCAATTTAAAGAATTGACGTGGAATATACAGAAATTGCCCTAAAATAAATGCGATGTGAGGTTAGATATAGTAGGTATTGTCAATGATAACATGCCACTTTACCTCTGGGTTTGCGCCAGTTTCTCTTGATTTTGTCATAGCGATCCGATTGGTGACGAATAAATCTTTTCGTCCTCTTTTTGACGATGGTAGGTCTGTATACTGGTCTGATAGCCATTTTGATTGTTTCTTGAAGAAACGCGGCAGTGAACCACGCGGTGACACGGCCGCACGAAAAGGAAGAAGGAATAGACAATCGTAGCTATGCCTAGAGTTTGGTGCGTTTTCATTGGCTGAATTGACATTTGACAGGAAAGGAAAATTGAGTTTCTCTATGCTATTGTAAAGATTGAACCTCACCATTACGTAAGCTAATTTCTTGTCATTGCTGTAATTTATGCAAATTTACTTCTTTACTATTTCAAAAGAAGGGAATTATGGTAAACAATGATAAGTAGCTGTTTATTTGCGACCTAACTTCGCTGATGTTCCCATTAACGAAAACGAGCTGTTTACTGATGATGTGTTTTTGCCTTATTGCTTGAATTTCAATGTGTGTTTTTTAGCCTGTAGAAAGTCATAGACAAATATTTGTGACAGCTGAGCGAACAACGAAAACAAACTGATTTCTCTATGCCACAGACGCCAAATGTCGCCATCGATCAATGACATTTTGTGTAGTTGAATTTATTGATATAAAGCGTTAATGTAAATAATAAACAATTTCCTCATAAAAGTCGGCTTCCAGTCGATATGTATGCCAAGGGCAAAGGCTCTACGGTGCCTTCGGACGCTCAGGCTCGCGAGAAATTGGCGCTGTATGTGTACGAGTACCTACTACACGTCGGTGCGACGAAGGCGGCACAGACTTTCCTTTCGGAAATTCGATGGGAGAAGAACATAACGCTCGGCGAGCCGCCTGGGTTCCTGCACTCGTGGTGGTGCGTGTTCTGGGACCTCTACTGCGCGGCGCCCGAGCGGCGGGACACATGCGAGCACTCTTCTGAAGCCAAAGCTTTCCACGACTATGGATTCGTCAATTCAGGCTACGGAGTCAACGGTATCGGACACAACGCCGGCCCGGCGCCGCCTAACGACGGTACGTAGCCCGGAAACACCGCTATTCGCAGTCCAAACTACATGGTGCCTCTCTAATGAGTTCACTAGCACACGACGTTTCTTATCTCCAAGTGTAAATACAACTAGATGCATGCGCTTACAAATCGTGAATTATCGCTGTATTTCAGCGCTGATTGGCTTTAGTGCTGTAAATTTCGTATTTACGTACTATTTTGGCCCAGATTAGAACTGTGAAACAAGGTTGATTGATATAGGTTACTCCAACATAATGCAACGAAGATCTTAATGTATTGAAATGAAAGCAGAATTATAGCAGTATAAATGTCAACTACCCAGGAACAGTATCTGTATATAATAAATATATCTATTGTGTGTGCAGATTCAGGACCAAATTACTTTTTATATAACCCTACAAATATACAATATATAAAAAATAAAAACCTAATCATCATATGTCCAGTACATGTAATCTTAAAATCCAAATTAAATGACTAAGTCGTTCTCTACGACATGATAAGATGATAAAAAGAAGATTCACATTTGCAGTATATACTTGCAGAGTGATCTACTTTCACCATCATCATCAGCCCATTTACATTCCCACTGCTGGGAGTCAGGCCTTCCCTCGTAGGGAGAGTATGAGCCATATTCCACCACGCTGGCCCAGTGCGGGTTGATGGATATCACATGTCTTTGAACTATTCATCTACTTTATTTCTGCATAATCATTTAACAAAAAAATCACTATGTAATATGCCTATTTTAATACTCAACGTAATGTAACGGCAGTACTACATAATAATATATAGTTCAGACATTATTTAATCTCACTATTAACCCATTGAATTCCACTCCATACATGTTACCGTAAGAAAAACTTTCTTTCCGACATAAATGATAGAAGAAAAATTTATAATTCGAAATTTGATAGGCTTGAAGCGCTATTGCAGCGCTTCTGAAATGTATACAGAGGCTGGGTCGACTCATTCAATGCCGTCCATCGTAAACGAATATCTTCCTTCATGTCCAGAGCTAACCGGTGTGAAAATATGATTATTAAAGGTCTGATGGACCGCGTCATGTTGACGACAACGTACAGACGATGGGTGGCTATTGCCACCTGATTTTATTTTTTTACATGGTATTATATTTTATTTTAGTTTTTAATTAATCTTTGAATTTTAATTTTTTTTTTCGTATTGATAATAACTATGGATGTTTATGGCTGCAATAAAGAATTATTATTATTATTATTATAATTATAAAAAAACTAGTCATTTATTAATTTATTTAAAACATGTACTATTCTTTACTTTTTTCATATGTTGACATGTAAAATTGCATTTGAGTGCCTTTATGCATGATATAATTTTGATTTTGAACGAAGTTATGACTCAGGAAAAAGTAGAGTCTAAAAAGTCTAGATGTGGAAAATTTCTGCTCAACAAGTAGCAAGTGAGAGCGAGTGGGGTTCAGTGGGAACATGTGCTACTTTCGGTCCGACACACCTGAGTTTGAATCCCGCTGGCCCTGCACCACTTTCTTAAGTTATGTGCCTCTCTAGATCTATGTGCTCCACCTTAGGCCACATCATTGCTTCACATCAGGTGAGATAGATAGGCCAAACATAGATCTATTAAGCGTAAAAAAAACTTCTGACAAATCCATCATTAACAGTCAACGGCATTCCGTTCCAGGCATGGGCGGAGGTGGCATGCCACCTGGCTTCTTCCCCAACTCCCCACTCCGGCCGTCCCCACCTGCACCGCACCCCGGCTCGCAGCCGTCCCCACATGGGCCGCAGCCACAGCTCATGGGCTCCGGGCAGCCGTTCATTGGACCGTGGTACTCGGGAGGTGGACCACGGGGCGCGGTCAGGATGGGCATGGGCAATGATTTTAATGGACCACCAGGTTAGCCACTTTCCTTATGCCCTCTTAACTGTCTCTTGTTGTGAAATCGCAAGCTATAAGATTAGATTTTTAACAGACTTGCAAAAAAGTACGAGGTTCTCTATTCAGTTTTTTTGACGAAATTGAATTTAAAAAAAAAACATTTTTTTTATTTGCAACACATTGAAATACTAACTGCGCTCCTCCGTTTCCCGAGATAAAAAGTAGCCTATGTCTTTTTCCTAAATCTAAAGTACCTACAAACCGAATTTCATCAAAATCTGTTCAGTAGTTTTTGATTGAGTAACGAACATTCATCTTGACAACTTTCGAATTTATAATATAAAAAATAGAAAATGATACTGAACCCCGGGGCGAAGCCCTATACAGTTGTTTGGTTATAAGTGTATGTATCCGCAGGTCAAGGTATGATGGGTAACTCGATGGAGCGCGGCGGGGGCGGAGCGCTGCTCGGACCGCGGATGACGCCCCCGCGGCCGGGCTGCGGGCCTATGTCCCCCGGGGCGTACGCCGCCGGAATGAGGGGCCCGCCTCCACAGGGGCCAGGTGAGACCATACCTTTTTTGAAAGATTTTGTACTCTTTATCTTTTATCTTATATCTTTTCTTTTTTGGAAAAGAAAGAATGAAAGAAGTTTTTTTATGCAACTATATTTTTTTTAATTAATCAATTAATTTGTATAAATTTTACAACTTTTCTTATATGACTAACACCTTCTAAACCTTAAACAGGCTTATGTGATGAGAGGAACAAGTCGTTCACCTGATGGTAATCGCCACGCCTGCCCATAACTATTGCATTGCTACCCAGAACGTTTTTATGGATTTAGAATGCTTTGACATCAAATTGTGAGCTACCCTGAAAGTTTCAGCTGCTGATTATCTCCCCATTTCCTGGAGGCAGGAACCTCATGCTCGAAATTTGAGTTGCAAGAATCCATTCGGAACGACAGACAGACAGACAAACAAGAACGTGACTTAATAACAAATAAGATTTTTCTACAAAATATTTTTTCACGGCAAGTTTTAACAAATTCGTAATCGGAACCGCGAGCAGATTAAAATGAGCCCAAACACTAGTAGTTTACGATTATCCGTCAAGGAGATCCATTGCCCACCTTCCGTCTCCATCATCAGATCAGCTGTCACCATAATATTGCATTGTCATCTGACTTTGACAAGTATGCACAATTTCAACTCCGTAGGATAAGAGGAAGTGGTTCTGATTGAACTTGCAAGATTCCTCCCGGACATACATAGTTATGTAGGTACATTACAAGTTAAATAAAAGCTTGTAAAAACGTGGTAAAATGTGTACTTCTTTAGGTATGCCGCCAATGGGCATGGGCCCGCGGGGCGCCTGGGCCGGCGGCGGCGGGGGCGCTGCGCCCCTCAACTACAGCGGGGGCTCGCCTGGGGCCTACGGAGCCCCGCCGGGCTCCAACGGCCCGCCCGGACCGCCGACGCCGATCATGCCTAGTCCACAGGACGGGAGCAACTCGGGTGAGTATATGTAGGGAGGGAAAGAGACAGCTAATAGGGACAGATAGTGTGACAAGGACAGAAAATACAGAAAACGGGTTAAGGCCGGTGCTCACTGACTGAACGGTATGGCACGGCACTCCAAAAAATTTAAAAAATCTATAATAATTAAAAAAATAATTTATTATCAGGCAATTAAAAAAAACAGTGTAAATAATTTACAATACAAAGTCAGCGAATGTCGACTTTGTTTTGAGAGCGAGTGTGGCTCAGTGGGAGCACGTGCGACTTTCAATCCAAGGCACACGAGTTCGAATCCCGTTAACCCCGCACCACTGACTTTCTTAAACCATGTGCGGATTTAACACTCGCTCTAAAAACGGTGAAGGAAAACATCGTGAGGAAACCGGCATGTCCAAGAATTTATCACAAAAATTCAAGGACATGTGACATCTACCAACCCGTACTGGGCCAGCGTGGGGGATTATGGCCCATACTATATCTCTATGAGGGAAGGCCTGAGTCCCAGCAGTGGGAACGTGATGGGCTGATGATAATGATGATGATATAGAGATAGGAGATTATAAATTATTATTGTTTTAATAAGGGTAAACTTTCCTCCGGCAAGCCGTACCGTACCTTCCTGTCAGTGAGCGCATACCTTAATACTTGGTTAGACAGAGATAGGTAGTTTGTCTTCAATACTTCAAAAATACTCTTGATAAAAATGGTCTTTATTTGTCTGAATACACATCCAATAGCTAATATTTTTTTTAGCTAAAAATATTTTAGTCTTGTCAGCTCAACTCTATTAAAGTTACTGGTAGAGTGTGATAAAAAGTACGTACCTGTGATTTGGTAACAAGTATCGATACTAGATAAAAGTATCAGTGATACTGTTAATTTCATACTCTGTGAATATTTAAATACATTTTTCATAAGTATTTAGGTACTTAAATTCGATAATACTGTTATTTTTTATATATGAGCTCAATATGAATTAGATAGTAATTGAATAGGTTTAGTTTATGAATTCGAGGTATTAAACATAAGTCGCATCTATTATATGGTAACAAGTATTGGTACTAGTTAAAAGTATCAATAATGAAAATAAAATTAAGAACTTTAGTTTTATTAAACAAATCGGTACTTAATATCAAATACTGTTGAAATGTTATAAAAATTTAAGCTCAAGCTAGTAATAGGTTATAAATACGTGGTACTAATGCTAGTACTAAAAGAACAGTGTTCGTAACAGGTATTTCATTTGAACTGTAAAATATAACAGCACATAGAAGTAAGAACTCTTTTGTGTTAATTCAAAATAACACGTAATTAGGGTGCTTACATTATAAAAACAGGTTCCTCCGGTTATTATTAACCGATATTTAGGGGCAATTTCACCAATCTTTTTTTATGGATCAGAATTATGAGACGAGTAAGTCGTTCGCCTGATGGTAAGCGCCACGCCTGCCCATAACAATTGCAGTGCCATCCAGAACTTTTAATACCATATAAAGCACTGCGTAGCACGGCATTGCACTCATCATCCCGAGACATCAGATATTAAGTCTCATATGCCCAGTAATTTCTAAAAAGCACTGCGTAGCACTGCATTGCACTCATCATCCCGAGACATCAGATATTAAGTCTCATATGCCCAGTAATTTCTAAAAAGCACTGCGTAGCACTCATCATCCCGAGACATCAGATATTAAGTCTCATATGCCCAGTAATTTCGATGGCTACAATGCCCTTCAAAGCGGAACAGTAAGATGTTAGGATTTCTTATATTTATTTGAGATTTTCCATATCTTCGCGCTATAACTTTGGTCTTGTTCTGTTAACCGTTGTTAAAATGAGGTAGTTCCTACGGGAACCGCATATTTTTATTTTTTATTTCACTGCCCGGGCCGTAGACTATGTGTCTGTGCAAAAAATCATTTCGAACTGTTGTTCATCATTTCGATGTGCAGTTGAATAATTCAAAATCGGTTGGATGACTACGAAGATACAGCTTGACCTCTACGTAGTATGCACTCTTATATACTGGGGAGGTCTTGCTAATATGGTTTTGAAAAAGACGACTACGTCTCTGAATGTGGACGATGTCGCGAGGAAGAGCTAGTTAAATATAATCTACGAGTGAGTAGGAAACCTGTTTTTAGTATGTAAGCACCCTTACAATCAGGCACTTTAAAAAAACACCAATACTGTCTAACAAGTGACTTTTGTTCAACATTTTTTTTTAGAAAATTTAAAATAAAAATTACGAAAATTGTTAATTTTTGATAACTTTTTGTTGCTTGCTTCATTCTCGCTTAACATTGGTCCGTTCACGCTTGGGTATCATGTTTCACTCCTGTATCACGCTTTTCATTCTTTTTTAACCGATTTCAAAAAACGTTCGCGATTCTCAAAAACTACTGCACCGATTTTGATGGATTTTTGACATGAAATTACTAAAATTGGTTTAGTATTTGCACAAGCGTTGACTCGCGGCGTTGCTTGCGAGCGTTTTTTGAAGTCGGTTTATTCAAATGCCATATTTTTGTATAAATATCTACTTTGATGAATCTAAAATGAAGATGTCTTTATAACAACGGAATTACTAACTCGCAACTAGGTTCTTTGGACTCAGTTTTATTAACTCACAAGTCGGTATCTTCCTTTTTGGTTCATCAAATTATTTTTATTTTTGTATAGATTCTCTTGTATGTTTACTAAATTAACTAAACTTTTTTTTATAAATTTATGATTTATTGAACGTATGTAACTGTAACGTCCATTACGGATGAAATTTACAGTTATGTTTAACATAGGCAAAATTAAATAAATGATTTGTTAAATTTCCAAAGTTGTTTTAATTGAATGATTCATTTTTCAAAAAATCTAGTTTAATTTTGTCTATGAAGACGGCTGTCTTGAAATTTTAATCAATTTAGGTATTTAATTGGTTTTAAGTTGAAAGTAGAAATGTTTAAGTGTTAGTTAGTTAAAACTTAAACGTTTAAGTGTAGTGTTTAGTTCGTGAATTAGGTGTCAGGAAAAAAATATTAATAATTGATTTTTAGAAAAAAACAAAAACCGACTTCAATGTATCTTCGAAGTCCAAGGTCGAATATCGATGAAATTTATATGGGACCACTTCGTAGCTATACTGAACCCGACGCAAAAATATTTTTTCAAATCGGTTCATAAATGACGGAGTTCTGAGGTAACAAACACAAAAAAAAAAACAATCGAACAGAGAACCTCCTTCTTTTTTGAAGTCGGTTAAAAATAGAGAGCAAGTGTAGCTCAGTGCGAAAACGTGCGACTTCCGATCCGACGCTCCTCAGTTCGAATCCCGCTAGCCTCACACCACTTACTTTCTTAAGTTGTACGGATCTGACACTCTAAAAACGGTGAAGGAAAACATCGTAAGGAAACCGGCATGTCTGAGAATGAATCACAAAAATTCAAGGGCATGTGACATCACCCGCACTGGGTCAGCGTAGTGGATTAAGGTCCAGATATTCTCTCTATGAGAGTGGGCCCGTGTCCCAGCAGTGGGAACGTGATGGGCTGATGATGATAATGATCTAAGTTTTAGTTAGTTTATACTTAAAAATATAAGTTTATTATTTTGTTAGTTGTGAATTAGTTATCAGAAAAACTACATTAAATATAGATTAACTGAGATTTCACCTTAACCATGCCTAGCGCACTCCGCACTGTAGGTACGAAGCTACAAGTACATAGCCGGACACCGACGGCGGGTCGCGCGTCGTTACACGTGCCGCGTCAGAAGAGATAAGAGCGGCGCGATAGAAAGAGACGCGCTCTGTAGGTTAATATGACTGGTAGGTATGCAGCGCTACGCGAGCTGAACTGAACTTTATTGCGTCATAGCAAGAGTCGCTATTTGTTTAAATTTCTTTGCGAAGTGATGCTTCTGTCCCTTAGTATTCTGTGCCTTAACACAGTCAAAACATTCATATTCGTAAGCTCTATACATTTTAGGCATTACAGACGCACTAATGAACGTCAATTTATACAACATTCATACAACTCACTCGTGGTAGGTCTCTCGTATGCGGGAGGCCGTCCGGGTAGCTACCACCGCTTTGCCAGTTATACTGCCGCCAAGCAGTAGTGCGCAAGCATCTCTGTGTCTCGGTTTGAAGGGCATTGTAGTCAGCGAAATTATTAGGTAATAAAAAATGAGCAATTGTCTCAGGTGACGAGTGCAGTGCAGTGCCGCAATATTTTGTAAAACTGCTGAAGTGTTGCAACATTATGAACAGGCGTGTTGCTTACCATCAGGCGACCTGCTCGTCTACCTAGTTACATAAAAAAGAGTTTCCAAAAAGGATAAAGTTTACAATTACATAGTGCCGCGGAGGATTTTGCATAAAAATGATCTGGTGCTGCAACTGTTATGGGCAGGCGTGGTGCTTACCAACAGGCGAACGACCTGCTATGCATGTCACAATAAAAAAACACATTTTATTTCTAAGTGCAAAATTTAGAATACGAATTACCAATAACTGTAACGGCATATTTTACTATAACTGTAACGGCATAATTATTATGCCGTCAGGTCTAGGCGGGGTGGACGGCATGAAGTCGTCGCCGGGCGGGGTGGGCGGCGGAGGCCCGGGGACTCCCCGCGAGGACTCGGGCTCAGGAATGGGAGACTACAACTTAAGTAAGTATAACGTACGAATCGCCAAAGCTACGGTTTCGTTGGAAAACGGTGCCGCAACATAACAGCCGCAATATAACGGCCGTAACATACCGGCCGCAACATAGCGGTCTCTTACAGTTTCTTGGAGTCCTTTCCATCTAAAGATTGTCTGAATGGTCGCTTTAGGCGATAAGACCGCCCAATAAACACTTAAGCATATTTTCTACCTTTCTTGTTGTGTTTAAAGCGTATTATTTTACTCTCTCACGGGTTATAAACCCAGTTTTTTGGAAGGCTTGCGCGGGGACATGAGTCCAACACGTAGAGTCCACTTAGAGCATTTAGTTTAGATATGTAATAGTAACACTTATCGGGGACTGTCTCTAAGTGTATCATTAAGAAGATGCAATCAAAGACAGCCCCCGATAAGTGTGACGACTATTACTGGGGAAAATGAAATTACTTTTGATTGGGCTATTGAGGTGAATTTTTAATGGATGAGAACCGCCGAACAGTTCCGCCATATAAGTAAAAGCTGTCTAGGAACTTCTCCGTCTAGATCGCAAAGACAAAGTTGGTGACGTCGTTGAACGCTGAATTTACGGCCGTTATGTAGTGGCACCGCTGTTTTAGTAAACCCAAGCTTTAGGCTTAAACCACACAAACTACTTCGCATCTGCGATCGGCATTATGATTGCGGGGCTAAACCTAAATCGCGCGTTTTAGCGATCGCTACTTCAGCATCCGCTATTGATATATGAGACTTAATATCTGCAGGGCGATCATGTATATTTTATTTCAATCAATTTTTATAAGAAACCAGTTTCGATGATGGTTTTGCGATCACGTAACACGGTTGTTGCAAAAAACGTCAACGAAAGCTCAATTGAAATAAAACAAAGTTTATATCGAAATATATACCATTGACAAGAGCCGTATTACACAGTAAAATTGAATAGATTAGGCGAATACATAACGATTCATAGCACAATTTCGCTTTGTAAATTTGTCGGGTAATCGATAATAGCACATTGAAATCGAGACAAAAAGTTACATGATCGCATTTTATAGATTGAAATAAATTTAGAAAATTTATTTGCACGTTAGTCCGCAACATGCGATGTTCGCAACAAACTTACGTGATCGCCCTGCTGATGTCTCGGGGTGATGAGCGCAATGCAGTGCTTTGATATTAAAAGTTTTGGGTGGCACTGCCATTGTTATGGGGAAGCGTGGCACTTTCCATCAGGCGAACAATATGCTCGTCTCATTGCGCTCCCGAACCAAGTCTTTGTAATACATACTGTAGTTTTAACATTAATCTAATTCGTCACCGCCAAGCAGTAGTGTGCAAACATTACTGTTCCGGTTGCAAAAGCACTGTATCAAGCAAAATTACAGGGACATAAGAGCTATTGTCTCAAGGTGACGAGCGCAGTGATGCGCAAGATTTCGAAAAATAAAGTTCTGTGACGTTGCAACGTTTATGGGCGTGATGTTTACCAACAGGGGAACGACCTGTTTCGTCTCGCCACTTACATAAAATAGTTAAACTTAAGACGTTCCAAAACTGAACTTTATTCCAATGTAATGTATATAAACAGTGTAAAGCAGGGACCGATACTGATACCTAAAAATAACGTAAGTTTGCCTGCTTTTACCGGTAAATCTATAATATACCGGTATGTAGGTATCGATACCAAAACCACGTTATAATTATCGGTAATATAGTATCGATACTGGCGGCGTTGCAAGCAGATAATCAATTAAAGTTAGTTCCCTCCCTCTTTTCTTAGGAAGTATTGATACCTACTAATATACCAGTATTTCATTTTACGGATACTTTAACGTTACTATGTGCTATATATACTCTTAACGTTACTTTGTGTTTTTTTTTTTCACTTAATAGATCTATGTTTGGCCACTATCTTGCCTGATGTGAAGCGATGATGTGCCTAAGATGGAGCACATGGATCTAGATAGAGAAGGCAGTTGAGCGGCTGCTCAGACCCGTCTCCCCGATGGTTCACCGATCTTTGTGCTATCGATATTTTTAACGGTATTTCCTGGTACCTAACGATACTTTGAACGTTACTTTGTAGTATCGATACTTTAACGTTACTTTGTGGTATCGATACTTTAACGTTCTTTGAGGTATCGATACGTTATCGTTACTTAGTGGTGTCGATACTTTTAACGTTACTTTGTGGTATCGATACTTTAACGTTACTTTGTAGTATCGATACTTTAACGTTACTTTGTGGTATCGATACTTTAACGTTACTTTGTGGTATCGATACTTTAACGTTATCTTGTAGTATCGATACTTTAACGTTCTTTGAGGTATCGATACGTCATCGTTACTTAGTGGTGTCGATACTTTTAACGTTACTTTGTGGTATCGATACTTTAACGTTACTTTGTAGTATCGATACTTTAACGTTACTTTGTGGTATCGATACTTTTTACGTTACTTTTGTGGTATTTTACCGGTATTGGTCCCTGGTCTAAAGTCTCGTAGCCGAGAAGTATCTAATAATCGAAAAGGGAACCCTTCCCAAGGTTTCGGCGGGCCGGGGGGTGATCAAAGCGACCAGACAGAATCGGCGGCCATTTTGAAAATTAAGGAAAGCATGCAGGAGGAAGCGAAGCGATTCGAGAAGGACCCAGACCATCCCGACTACTTTATGCCGTAGAGTTGGCGATTCAGACCGACGTTGGAAATAATGGCTCTTGCAGCCCGAGATCAGTAAATTGTTGTCTTTTTTAACATGATTATTTTAATAGGTTAGAGTGACAAAACATAAATTTCCTCCGTCATGATTTGTACACATCTGTTTTTGAAATAAAATGCATTTTTCAAAGATGAAATCATTTTTAGCAAAAAACCCGGACTTCAATTCTGATATATCTTTGAAGTCCAAGGTCGAATATCGATGAAATTTATATGGGACCATGTTGAAGCTATACTGAACCCAACGCAAGAATTTTCCGGATCAGTTTATAAATGACCGAGTTCTGAAGAAATAAACATTAAAAAAATATTGAGAACCTCCTTTTTGAGTTGGTTAAAAATGCATTTGTTAAAGATAAATAAAAATTAGTTTTTACCGGGTTGCCTATAAAAATATAGTGCGGCGGGGAACGGCGGGGAAATTATGTTTTGTCACTCTCCAACTGAAGTTGAAATGATCGTGTCAGAAAGAGACATACATTTTTAAACAGCAAGGTTTTTAGTAAGGGTCTGTGTTTTGTGTGGATATTTTTGTGAACGACTTTTGTTTCTTAGTTTGGTTTTTTTATGTACACTTTTTGGATAGTGATGTGACTAACGTATTTTTTATTTTTGAATCGCTCGCCGATAATTTTAAACAACTTTTGCGCTAATCGAATTTTGACAGCGACTAGAGTTGCAAAATCGCCCGCAATTCGCTAATTGCGGGTGATTTTGTAACTTCATTCATTGATTTTGACAGCAATTCGAATTGCAAACTAGTAGAAGTATGGGCAAAAATCAAATTATTGCTATTTATAGAAATGTTTTCTTAGAAAAAATTATTAAAAGAATTATAAGTTAGAAAAAATAGTAATTTATAAAAGATTTTTCAAAAAAAATTATTAAAAAAAAAGTTATTTAAAAAAATATTTTCAAAAATATTATTAGCAAAAAATATTTTTTATACTTTATTAGCTGGACAACATAATATAAAACAATAACAAAAGTGGTTCACATAAAAATATCGCAAAAACGACGAGGTTTCCGACGTCATGGTTATTTTTACATACCATAGACACTCCGTAAGTTTTTTATCTAAATGCGATTTTGGATTATTCAAATAAAACAAATTGTATACCTTTTTGAAATTAAAAACAAAAACTGTGGCTTTAAATTAAAACCACATGAAAATTCATTTACTAAAATTAAAAACACGAAATTAAATTTAAAGAAATTTATTTATTTAATTTTTTAATTAAATTTTATTTTATATGGAAAATTTAAAAAAAATTGCTAGAAAGTAGAGAAATTTTCTGTAATCGCATTCAGATTCTAAATACACGACACAAGGGCCGCCAACGAGCCAAAAATAACATTTTTTAATAAGTGTTAATTTTTTTTGTTTCAATATCCGATTTTGGTATGTTGGCGTTGCTTTTTATATCCTTTCCAACGATCTGATTCTAATTTGGTCTTAATATCCTCTTGAATTTATTTATTGTACTCTCTTAGACCCTTTTTGCAAGATTTTCAGATATATTTCGCGGTTTTTTTGGTACTTTTTTTTATTAATGTCATGATTTTGGGAATAATTTAAAAAAAAAATCACGGAATATATCGTTCACTCAATAAAATTAAAAGATTTATGTCTATGCATTACACTATATTAAGGTTTCTAGAGTTTTTATGGATCGAATAACAATGTATGTATGTTAATTACATAATATATTTGTATCTACGTTTAATTTAAATATATACATGTATGTTTTGGCTGCAGTTAGTTATAGCTATTTATTATTATATAATTATTCACATTATTTCTTTTTATTCCTAAAGATTTTTTCAATATTTCTATAAAAAATATACTTGCTATTATTATTAAATCATTTAATTCAGATAATAATCCATATTACAAATTATGTCATAATAAAATTATTAATTTCAAATAGAAAGAAAGAGAGAAAAAACATTTATTCTGCAGGCTTACAACTCTCTTAAAACAGTATTATTTTAAGCTTACTTCCGTTTCCCGTACCACGAAGTCCTAAAAAAGCTTACTTTGATATTGTATTGTTGAGAAGTTTTGGTGACGTCATCGTAAATCATTCATTCAGGTGTTTTTGACAGCTGACACTTCGCAGGAACGAAATCATTGTTTTATGAAGCTCATGGTACGAATCAGAGTAATATGATTGTAAGCTTGAAATAAAACGTTCATGTAGCATGTCTTGTAATAGTTGGTGGTAAGTCCCCAGGACATGAAATGAAATTTGTTAATCAAAAGTTTGTGCTTGACATCATCAGGCGCATATTAAACTCGAACACACTTAACTATATAAGTATTAGTTTTACATTGACAATGATAGTAGTTTTATAAATAACAATCTCACCAGCTCCAGTTCACTGCTATACCTACAGTCCTAATTTTACATTTAACGTGCTAGGTAATACCTATACATGATAAGTTAATTCACTTGTAGTTTTATAAGTGGGTTGACCTAACTAGACAACACAACAGACAACATTACACTGAACGTATTAAAGTAAAGGCAAAACGAAAACAATAAATACAACACAGTGAAATGTTGCGCCATGTCAGGAAAAGGTTCCGGCTCAGCATAGTTAAGGTACTTTTTACGTACCTTCAGTCGGAACCCTGACCATGACATCACGGACAATCAGACAAGAGAAATAATTCAAATCCAATTAAATTCAAATGAAATTAAAATATAAAATAAACTAAATCAAATTAAATTAAACAATCAAATCCAAACAAATTAAATCTTTTATATAATAATAACAAAAAAATACTCGTTTGAGTGATTTTTTAATTAGAATATTAAAATTAATTTCGCCATACAATGGGACATCATAGATAAATAATTAATTTTTAGAAAAAAACAAAAACCGACTTCAATGTATCTTCGAAGTCCAAGGTCACATATCGATGACATTTTATGGGACCACTTCGTAGCTATACTGAACCCAACGCAAATATACCAAATACACGGTGTACAGTGGGAACGTGATGGGCTGATGATGATACAATATAAATACATAACATAACTGCAGTCCAAACAATTATTATTATATTGTTAAGACGATACGATATTATGTTTAACACAGTATGTGCAAACATCAATGTTGATCAATAATCAAAACGTTTTAAGATATGGGGCTCCCTTGTCACCACAGTCGAGTGTCAAAAGAAAAACAATAATCAATCGTTAATAATGTTGGATTAATTAGCATTCGCAGCAAAAACAAGCTGCTAATATTAGCAATAATCAAATTATGGTTTGGGAATTATCGTAAGTCAAAAAAATCATTATAATTATAAACGGCCACACTCACGTTATAATTGTGTCAGAATAACTCCGTGCGCTTTGGTGTCTGCGCCGCGATTCAAAGCATAAACTCCCGGGAAAAGGACATCCTAATTGTCCGAAACCTGGTCGGAGCTATTCCGTCACAATCATAACGTGAGTGTAGCTGTTTATATTTATAATGAATAATCAAATTGAATGCTAAAATCGCTTAGCAAACCATTTTTCATCGCTTAGCATGCCGCACGAATGCAAACTGCGGCTGCGATCTGCTAATGCTAATGCTTTATGTGATGATACAATTTCGCAGGAAATTATGAATTCACAACTGCGAAATTTCATATTAGCAATCAGCCTGCAAAATTACTGGGCCTTATGAGACTCAACAGCTAATTGTCTCAGGATGACGACCGCAGTGCAGCGCCGCGCAGGATTTTACAAAACAAAGTTCTGGGTGTTGCTGTTATTGTTATGGGCTGGCGTGTTGCTTACCATCAGGCAAACGATCAGCTCGTCTCGTCATACAGTTACATAAAATAAATTGCAATATTTCGCGTGCTAATGAAATAAATGATAAATAGCAATAATTTCCGTTACTAATCGGTTACAAAGGAGTGCCGTATCATGAAACTTAGTGGTTATACTGTCTCTGGACAATTGCTATCGTCTACGAACGATAATGTTCTCGGAAATGGTTCGCACTGGAACTGTATTATTTCATTTAAGCAAAGGTTTCTCGATGCATACAATAAGTGTTCAGTATCAAAGGTAATTAAAAAACTGGTATAAAGTCATAATACGCGTAAATTAGGTTGCGTAAATTGTGCTATTTAAATTGCATAGCATAAATTATGCAGCATAAATTGCATAACATAAATTACATAGCATAAATTATGCAGCATAAATTGCGTAAATTGAGCTGAGTAAATGGCACTGTGTAAATTGCACAGTGTAATTGAGCTGTGTAAATTGCGCAGTGTAATTGAGCTGTGTAAATTGCACAGTGTAATTGAGCTGTGTAAATTGCACAGTGTAATTGAGCTGTGTAAATTGCGCTGCATAAATTGCAACATGTAAATTGTGTTAAAAAAAGTCAAAAGATATTTATTAAATCGGAACAAAAAATGCACTTTTAAACGTCATATGCGCATCATTATGCGCTTCTTAAAATTGAAACTCAAAATATCAACACTTTGAAAAAAAGCACGTCTACCCATTTCTTTCCCATACTCAAATTGAAGTCCGGGTCCAGAAAAGAAATGCAAAAACTGACTCTACCAGTGCACAGGAAATACGCCCGCTAGAGAAGATAGCACCAAAGAATTCTGCGGGGATGCCTTTTTTTTTCTCAAAATACCATTCTTGAATATTGTATCTATATACTGAACACTTATTTTTATATCGCAGTTAACATATACATGCAATATACATGAATATTCAATCTGACGGCGAAATGTTACACTAGTTCGTTCTGTGATTGGTCAACGAATGTGACGTAAGCGCTTTCTCGCGATCTCATTGGTCGCTGGCAGATCACTTTGGATTAACCAATTAAATGTTTTGATTATTAATAATTCATTTAACAAAATAATCGATTTCAATTCTGATGTATCTTCGAAGGTCGATTATCGATGAAATTTATACGGGACCACTTCGTAGCTATACTGAACCCAACGCAAATTTTCCTAATCGGTTCATGAATGACGGAGTTCTGAGGTATAACAAGCATATAAAAAAATGCAATCGAATTGAGAACCTCCTCCTCTTGAGGTCGGTTAAAAATAGTGTAACATTTCCGTCGTAAATGGATAAATCAAAATTATTTAATTTAGCGTACATTTATTTTGTAAGCTTTTAAATGTTCCTAGATTTGTATTTTTTTATTTTTAAGCGTGCTTATTACGCTAAATGCGTTAAATATTTAATTATTGGGATAATCTGTCAAAATTAATTCGAAATAGAAGACAGCTAACAAATAATAATAGTTGACGTCTGAGCCGTGATTTTTATATTTTTATTCAATATTTATGTAATATATTTAAAATAATTAATTATTCAATTTTTTTTACAACTTTACATTTGAGATATTTTCCCAATAATAATTGTCTGGTTTATTTAACCTCCCCGAGGCGTGTAAATGTTTGAAATTGGAATAAGTTTTATTCAAATGGAATAAGCATTTATTCAAAATAAAATGAAATTATTCAATTTTTAAATATTTTTTATGAAATGAATAAATTATTTAAAACTCGATTAATTGGCGCGTGTTTTCTTAAAGAAATGCAAATGTTTAATTATGTTCCGATCTATAATTATATTATAAACAGTGAATGAAATACTAAGACATTATAGAGGGTGTTCCACAAAGTTTTGTAATTAAATAAAACTTAGATCTACTTAATGTAATTGAGGGAATAAAAAATAATTAAAAAATTAACTGGTAAATTTCTGGTACAATTTCAATTCTGTTATTTAAAATATAAAAACACATAAAAGTGTCATTTTATTTTTAAAATAATACTTAATTTATTTATATTGATTTAAAAAAACCACGCGCTGCACTTGCCAGAAATTATACCGAATTGTACAAAATGGATCAAAGCCTCGTTTGGACACTGTCCAGTGACTGGTGCAAGTGACATGAAGCGAACGAATTGCTCATCTCATTACTCAGATATATAAAAAAACCGCTCATTCTGCTCTTTTCTTATGATCAATTTAAACATATATTTCTTTATGGCGTCCAATGAATTGTTGTTGTATTTGTAAAAAATCAAAATCTCTTGAATCATTTTGGCATCACAGACGCACTTATGAACGTCAAATTATCACAATGACTCTACCACCGTATCGGAAAAAGAACCACTACTCAGAAGATACGGCAAGAAACTGAGGGGCATTTTTTTTAGAGATTATGTTCCATTTTTTGTTATGTTTCTTATGTACCAGTTGGCTACTTTGCAGAAGTGGAATGTTCCAAGAATCTTTGTCTTCTATGTAATTACAAACAGCTAAGAAATAGAATTGTTTGTGTTGTTGAATCGAATTTTGAATTGTTTTTATAATGCGAATAGCTAAGGAATGGAACACCTTATTATAATCTGGGTGTCTTCAAGTCTCGAGTGAATCGGTATTTTCTAGGAAAGCATGATCCATCGTCGATCACATCGTCACTTTTCATCAGGTGAGACTGCGGTCAAATGCAAAAAAAAAGTATTCAGTAATAAAAAAAACGTATAGTATGCTTTTAAAGACAGAAAACTAACACTTACACGTATCACTTGCACAAGCACTGGAAATGTGTAAACGGGGCATCTACGACCGTGTGTCTATGATTTGTCAAGAGGTAATATTAATGGAGAAAAAAATAGGAAATAAATTTTATACCGTGACTTAGACACCGTGTAGCACTTTTTATTTTATTAATTAAAATAGCATAAGATTATAATTATTTTTATTTTTATTTTCTCGAGGTGTATGGAAAACCTGTATAAAATAGTATATTTCTTATATAGAGTTTTCGATTTAGATTTTTAAGTTGTGTGGATTATGTCCATAGTTAAAACGCAAAATTGGGTTCTTTTAGTGAATAAATCGATTTTGGAATCTCGACTGAATCGGACATCAATATTAATCGATAAAGATGTAAATAAAATCAATTTGAATGTGTCGTGTAATTTTTATGCAGTTTTTTTTGTGTCAAAAAGAAATTCTTCAATACACTAAACGGACCCAAGAATGGTGAAACAGACAGCGTTCTATAAAAATTCTTGAACGAATAAAAAATGGCGGACGGAATCTCGCTAAACGACAGCTGAAGAGTTTTTGGCGGGAAGTGAACAGTGATACAGTTCGATTTCGTTTTATTTTCCAAACAAGTGTTATTTCGAGTGATCATGTGTAATATCGGTGGAATATTAACCTTTATATGTTCGTAAACGTGCACGAGTGTTGGCAAATGAAACAAAATAGAGAAAAACATTGCTTTTTATGTTCTCCCAAAAAGTCCATGGAAAGCTTGAATAAAGTTCCACCACTTTATTGAAGTACTTGAAGAGGGTCCGGCTTGTTGCTGTTGACCTTCATTATCAACAAAAATATAATAAATGGAGTATTAAACTATCAAATAAAAACTACGTAAGACATGGCGGTATGGTCCTAGAGACTTCAGCCTGTCCTAACGGGCAAACTTAAAAAAATAAAAAATAAATGGCGTTATGTTTGATTGAGTGGACGGAGAGCCGATGTCAAGCCGATGTGTCGGCCGATCGGCATAGCATGATGTAATTGTGTGCAAGGCTTGTGTACGAACGAGCGGACCGGCATAGACTTCACTTTTCACTTCGGCGAAGACGCGTCCTTTTTATTCGTTCAAAAACATTAGCGAATAAGTGAAACTTAGTGTTAACAGAAAAACATAGAATACAATGCAAGTTTTTTTTTTATTAATTTAATCATTTTTTTATTAATTTAATGAATTACTTGTAGCGTGAGGTTGTATGTTGTTTTTAAGAAATATTATTTTCCTTCATTTTGTGAGTTAGGTAAATTAATTATTTTTTTCTTATCGATGTAATGTTTATATACTTACATAAATAGTTATTATATATTAAATTGTTGTTTTATTTCGTCGTTCCCTTTATGAATATATTTTGATATAGTAAAAAATCTCTTGTATGCGGGAGGCCGTCTGGGTAGGTAACACAACTTTGCCAGTTATCCTGCTACCAAGCAGTAGTGCGCAAGCTTCACTGTATTCCGGTTTAAAGGGCATTGTAGCCAGCGAAATTACTGGGCATATGAGACTTAATATCTGATGTCTCGGGGTGATAAGCGCAATGCAGTGCTACGCAGTGATTTTTATGGCTTTAAAAGTTTTGGGAGGCACTGCAATTGTTAAGGGTGGGCGTGGCGCTTACCATCAGGCGAACGACTGGCTCGTCTCATCACTCAGTATAATAAAAAACTATACTACTTATTATAAAAATGAAACAGCCAGTTCTGTACATTGAAGATATTTTTATTTTTATTAACAATTTCTTTATAATCGAATATTCAGAAAGCACTGAATAAAACTCCACAGAACACCGAGGTTAACTGGAAGATAATGCTTACTAGCATTAAGTTCGCCTATGTACCTACAAATTTGTTTGTGCAATAAAGAATTTTCTATCCATCTATCTAATCTATGGTTTTTAGAATTGTTGTCTGTTTGTTTGTGTATTTATTATCTATAGACTAGGAAACTGCTGAACGGGTTTTAATGCGGTTTGGTATCATTAGTCCCAATGATATGTTACATCAATATTAGTTGTGTATAGGTGGTATAAATTGGGTGTCAGTAAAAATTCTGTACCATCCTGTATTTCGTTGCATGTCAAGCCGGACAAGTGTAAGTTCCCACACACATTAGAATACAAAATCACGACTATAGTTACGTTCCGCGCCTTGTTAATATTATATCTTGGGTACAGTTGCTGACAAAAGTCTATAAAAACTGACTTTTTAAATTGAGACTTGATAAAAAAAAGGCAGACGCAGGCCCTAGCTAGACTTGAATTTAAGGTAGGGCAGCTGTTGTTACAGGTGTTGGGCATTGCAGCTCCGAAATTACTGGGCATATGTGACTTAATATATGATGTATCTGGATGATGAGCGCCATGCAGTAATACACAGTTAACTACTTAACATGGTATTAAAAGTTCTGAGTGGCACAGCATTTGTTATGGGCAGGCGTGGTGCTTCCCATCAGGCAAACGACTTGCTCGTCTTAGCACTCAGTAACTTTTTAAAAAAGGATGTTGGGTGGAAGTAAAAATGCTACTTGCTCTGTTCTGGTCAATCGATTTTTGGCTTTATTGACATGTGTGAGTCAGTTAATACTAAATTTTCGGGGGTGATATGTAGATAAAAATGAAAAGTAATTTACTCTGATTGATTATTTCTCATTTCATTTCACGTACACACGACTGGAAGAGATCGCTTTTAGCGATAAGTCCGCCCGTTGTACTATAGTTTGTAAGAGTCTTTCTTGTACCTTGTTAATTTCTTGTTTGGTGTACAATAAAGCATTAATTATTAATTATTATTATTATTACGTACATTGCAAAGTTTAATTGTATGTATGTAAGTATGTAACTATGTTCGGGTGGAATCTTGCAAGCTAAATCAGGACCACTTCGTCTTGTCCTACCAAGTTGAAATTTTGGACTTGTCAAAGTCCGATGACAATGCAATATTATGATGACAGCTGACCTGATGATGGAGACGGAAGGTGGGCAATGGAACTCCTTGATGAATAATCGTAAACTGCTAGTGTTTTGATTCATTTTAATCTGCTCGCGGTTCTGATAACGAATTTGTTCAAAGCTTCTTGAAAAATATATTTTTCAACAAAAAATCTTCTTAATTTTGTTTTTCTGTTTTTTTATTAACTTAGTGTTATGATTTTGTGATTATCAAAAAATTATTTCTTCTTTCTTTCTTTCATTCATTTATAAGGATACCAGTAGCACTTTTGTACTCGCCTGTCCATATCGTCAACAAAGTAAACTCCATTATAACCGGCCCCGCCTTTGTTTAAGCTTCATTTACCTGACGCTCTCAATTATTCAGATAACGCCGTGGAAAGCTCTAGAAAGCGTAGCTAGGGGCAAGGGCAGCCATTTACTAGTCTTATCTCATAGCAAAATTACCTACGTATTTACTCAGTAATTGTAGGTTTGAATTTAGAAGGACTGAGACTGACGGACTCAAAAAAAAAACTTACAAATTAAAAAGAAAAAACCATAAATAACAAATAGCTATAGCAAAACGGGTATCAGCTAAAAATCAGCGCCGAGTTGTGTAAAACTCTCGGCATTTTATGCTGAGCTGAGCCCATTCAACACATTTGTTTATTATTTAAGTTTTATTTTTTATTAGTCGTTTTTGGGTGTTAAATTAATGGTTATTCTTTCTTTTCTTTCTTTAGTTAACATCTCAAAATTTAAAGAAAATTACGTTCGATGTGTTTTTAAATTTAAGTTTTCAGAAAGTTAACACAGTCTATGTATAATTTTGAATACCTACCCAGTTAAAAAAAGCTAGACCGTTGAACTACGACATAAATTTAATTTTTGCGTGGCATCTGGAGCAAAGTTAAGAACGGCTTGTGTCAACATGGCTGAAATAAAAAAATATATAACTTTTTAATATATCAAATTGGCAAATGTTGAGAACGCATTCAGCTTAACCGAGGGTTATGTTCGAAAAATTTAGAATATTATTTTACGTTTTCCTCTGTCTCTTCATACCGTATCTGCTGCAGGAGTTTATTTCTGCTATTCTTATAAATAAATTGTCTAGTTGCAATACTTGTAGGTCATGTAATAAATGAAAATGGCGGCGTTTTTGTTTTTTATTCTACTTTTGATCGGCCTTGGGAGCGCTGCGACGGAGATCAGCCTACGATTTGGTAAGTATTTCTTTTAAATTAAGTAAGTAGTATATACTGTATATTTTATTATATATTAGACAGTCTCGGTGGTGTAGTGGTTGAGTAGGTTGGCTCAAATCTCATACACTACTGAGGTGGCGGGTTCGATTCCCGTGACGGGACAAATGTGAAAAAAAAAAAGCGCAGGTAGGGGAGACCGGAGCCACAATTAACAAAAATTTTATTTTTAGTTGTAGCTTCGAAATGATCCAACATCTGGACTTGATTTTTATGTTAAATGATGCTTTAATTATGTGGGTATCATGTTATTAACATAAACCAAACATACATGAAATTATGTCTTAAATAAAACATCTTTTCTCAAAAAAGTCAGTTGTTAATTCTTACCCCATGTTCGGGGCTACAATTAACAGCGCTGAGGTAAGTATTAACAGAACTGTTATAGAAGAAAACAAATATACACTACATTTTTTTAACTAAAACAAAATTAATACTGACTTTACTAAAAATCAAACCACCAGATAAACAACTCAAACATCATGAAATGAAGTAGAAAATGGCACATTTTTACCTTAACATCTAACTATTCACTGCTCAGTCTTTGTAATAAGTATTTAATTAAACTTACACAACATGGATAAACCTTGCATGATAAACAATGAATCCAGTCACCACTTGATGTATCTTCATTATAAGAGACGCCGGAAACAATACAAAGACATTCATTTCTTCAGAGTCACTATTTTTTATTTTTTATTTGGGCCTGAGCTGAAAACCAGCGTTGTGGATTCTTCACAACATTATAATGAACACAGACCTTTTGTGACTGCACTCAGTGCACACTACAGTGCTACAGTGCAGTGCACTGTACACGGCAGCGGTCTCCAAACACTTGTTCACCTTATTAACTTGTTTTATTCTGTTCTCTTACACTTGTGTGCCTACATATGTGCTATGTTTGTTGTGTGCAGTTTTACACAACAAACGTAGCACGGAAAGAAGAAAGAAGGTAGAAAGAAAGTAACAATTTATTTTGATCGAAATAAATTGGTACTTTCTTTCTACTTACTAGTTTAAATATAGTGAAACTTATTCTCGGTGGCAGTGTTCATCATAGAAGTACATGAGCGGGATCTGACGGAGAAGCTTGGACGAGCTCTGAAGGTAGCCGAGGAGTCGAAGACAGGCGTCAGGATCGATGACGACGTCGTTCTATTAGACAGGGAAAATGAAGACGAAAGCTATAGGATGCGTGAGTTTTCTTCCCCGGACGCAAACAGGAGGAGTGTTATAAGTTTTAACCACTATGTGTGTCTGTCTGTGGCAGCGTAGCTCTTAAACGGATGAACCGATTTGAACCGGTGTTTTTTATTTGGAAGCAGGTACAGTACAGGTACAGTCCAGGGACTTGTGGTTGGTCTCTCGTATGCGGGAGGCCGTCTGGGTAGGAACCACAACTTTGCCAGTTATTCTGCTGCCAAGCAGTAGTGCGCAAGCGTTACTGTGTTCCAGTGTGAAGGGCATAGTAGCCAGCAAAATTACTGGGCATACCAGACTTAATATGTGATGTCTCGGGGTGATGAGTGCAATGCAGTGCTTTTTATGGAATTAAAAGTTCTGGGTCGCACTGCAATTGTTATGGGCATACGTGGCGCTTACCATCAGGCGAACGACTTGCTTGTCTCATCACTCAGTTCCATAAAAAAAGGTTTTCTAGCGGTGGTTCTTAGACAAGTTTTATCAAAATCGGTTCTGTCGTTTTTTACTTTTTATTGTTTTTTTTGTGTCGGTGGTTCTATAAATTTCAGTTTACTGAAATTCGCTTGTAACCGACTTCAAAACAATACATTCTGTGACAAAAATCTGACTTCTAAATGTATCTTCGAAGTCCAAGGTCGAGTATGGATGAAATTTATATGGGACCACTTCGTAGCTATACTAATAGTTAGTTTTCTTTGGCTATACTGAACCCAACGCAAATTTGCCAATCAGCTTATATATGACAGAGTTCGAGGTAACAAATATAAAAAAAAAAGACGTGTGGCACTCGGAGACTGCCGCGGTAAAGCTATTGCATAGCATTCGGAGTGGGGGGTGTTAGGTTATTTTCGTTACGGAATTTCTGGATTCGGTCTCCACGCTCTAGGCCCGCGATAGAAGCTATGCAATAGCTTAAAAAAAGTGTGGCACTCGGAGACTGCCGCGGTAAAGCTATTGCATAGCATTCGAAGTGGGGGGTGTTAGGTTAGTTTCGTTACGGAATTTCTGAATTCGGTCTCCACGCTAAAGGCCCGCGATAGAAGCTATGCAATAGCTTAAAAATAAAAAACGATTTGAGCACCTCCTCCTTTTCTTTCGGTTAAAATGGGGAAGTTCTCAATTCGATTGTTGCTTCGGAACTCCTTCATTTAAAAACAGATTTGGATTTTTTAAGCTATTGCATAGCTTCTATCGCGGGCCTTGAGCGTGGAGACCGAATCCAGAAATTCCGTAACGAAAATAACCTAACACCCCCCACTCCGAATGCTATGCAATAGCTTTACCGCGGCAGTCTCCGGGTGCCACACGTCTTTTTTTATTTGAGAGGACATTTCTATATTGGTCCCATTTTTATTTGAAGTCGTTTTTATTTGTTATAAAATTAATTGTTAGAGAATCGAGTGGCTAGACAGGTCGACCCATGACTTTATCTTGCAAAATTCTGCGCGACCTACACTGCGCTTGTCACCCTGAGACAATTAGCTCTTAAGTCTCATATGCTCAATAATTTATCTGGCTACAATGCCCTTCAAACCGGAACACAGTAATGCTTATGCACTACTACGGCTGAATAATTGGCCAATTATTCTGCCACCAAGCAGTAGAGCGCAAGCATTACTGTGTTCCGCAGCAAAGCTGTGGGGCCTACCCAGACAGTGTTCCGCATACAAGAGACTACTACGAGCAAGCGCGTTGTTAACATCAGGCGAACAATTTCTCAGCCTCGCTCAGTTGTATATATTTATATGTGTTATTATTATCATATTATGCTTTTATATGTGTTTCTCATATATTATATATTATCTATATATATATATATATATATATATATATATTTATATTATAATGGTCAGACAAATTTTACATAAAAAGAACGTACATAGGCACGCGCGAGTCAAAAACTTAGAAACTAAATAAGGAGTCCATCGCGATCGACCCCGCTTCTAAAAGTGCCCATCAAACTGGCGGCATTTCCCCGCGTATAAATATATATATATATATATATATATATATATATTTATATATATATTTATATTTATACATATATTTATAATTTAATCTGCATTTGTTTCGAAAAACCACCGTCCTTCCAAATTATGTTAGTCCTTTCTGTTCAAAACCTTTGAACAGATAGGACGAGATCGCTTTGAGCGATAAGACCGCCTATTGTTATGCTGATTACTGTGAAATGTACTTGTTTTTCATGTACCTATTTTTAAGGGTTTTAACAATAAAGTGTTTATCTATCTATCTATCTATAAAAATCTTCCAGTGTGTTCAACGCTTTCGAAAGGCGTTTCTTCCATCATCGACCTCTCCTGGTCCCCCTGGGAACTGGCAGCCCAGCTGTCTGGAGACGCTGGAGTGCCGCTCCTCAGAACAACTCTTGGCTCCCAGCAGCTGGTGGCAGCTGTTGATGAGTACCTGGAGTCGAGGAATGCGACTGATGCTGCTATTTTGGTGGAGAGTGAGGCTGGTGAGTTTTGACTTTGACTTGATTGTGACTGTCTTGACTCTGACTTCATTCTAACTTACCACTCTGACTTGACTCTAACTTAATTCTGGTTTAACACTTTGACTTTACTCTGACTTCATTCTGACTTACCACTCTGACTTGAATCTGACATCATTCTGACTTACCACTCTGACTTGAATCTGACTTCCTCTTGACTTACCACTCTGACTTGAATCTGACTTCCTTCTGACTTACCACTCTGACTTGAATCTGACTTACCACTCTGACTAGTATCTGACTTCACTCTGACTTACCACTCTGACTTGAATCTGACTTCATTCTGACTTTCCACTCTGACTTCATTCTGACTTACCACTCTGACTTGAATCTGACTTTACTCTGACTTACCACTCTGACTTGAATATGACTTCATTCTGACTTACCACTCTGACTTGAATATGACTTCATTCTGACTTACCACCCTGACTTGAATATGACTTCATTCTGACTTACCAGTATGACTTGAATATGACTTCATTCTGACTTACCACTCTGACTTGAATCTGACTTCATTCTGACTTACCACTCTGACTTGAATCTGACTTCATTCTGACTTACCACCCTGACTTGAATCTGACTTCATTCTGACTTACCACTCTGACTTCATTCTAAGTTGATCTCTCACATTTTAACCCCCGACACAAAAAGGAGGGGTGTTATAAGTTTGACCACTATGTATGTCTGTCTGTGGCACCGTACTTAGCTCTTAAACGTGTGAACCGATTTGAATGCGATTTTTTTATTTGAAAGCAGGTTTTCTAGCGGTGGTTTATAGACATGTTTTATCAAAATCGGTATAGCTGTTTTTTAGGTCATAGGTTTTTGTGTCGGGGATGTCTTAATTTTAGTATACTGAAATGCGCTTGTTATTCACAGATGTAGACAAGACCCTATACCGTCTGCTCGGGGGCTCCAACACTCGTGTATGGGTGCATGCAGGGCTCACGCGGGACTCCGCGCGGGCGCTCCGCAGAATGCGCCCGGAGCCCGGTTTTTATATCGTCGTGGGAAGGGCCGGATTTGTGATGGAGACTTACGGGAGGGTAAGGGTCACTGGGAATATTACTGGGCATATGAGACTTAATAGTAGTAAAAAGACTTATTGCCGACGACGTGATGTTAGAGTCAAGACTCCACAGTCTTGAACATCGACGCAAAATAGCCAGTCCATCGGTCTTTCATCAGATACATTTCGGCGAGTGTTCTTCGGAATTATACCAATTGATTCCCCGTTCGTCCCCGTTTCATCATCGGATAACTAGACGAACGGCAACACGCCACCGTTATATGGTGGACATTCCTCCTGCGTGCACTAAGCGTTTCGCTTCCACTTTTATTATGCGCACTGCTAACGAGTGGAACTCCCTGCCGGTCTTTCCTGATAGCTACAATCTAGGAATCTTCAAATCTCGAGTGAACAGGTATTATCTTAGCAAGCGTGCTTCATCGTCGACCGCATCGTCGCTTACCATCAGGTGACATAGTGGTCAAACGAAAGTTAATAATGTATAAAAAAACACAAAAAATAATATCTGATGTCTCGGGGTGATGAGCGTAATGCAGTGCTACGCAGCGCTTAATTTTTGTTGTATTAAAAGTTCTGGGTGGTACTGCTCGTTATGGGCAGACATGGCGGTTACCAAGTGCTAAGTTCCATAAAAAAGGCGACTCATAATAATGATCGAACTTCACTTCAAGAAGTTCGTTTAATTTTATATTATACTAGCTGACCCGGCAAACGTTGTTTTGCCATATAAATAAAAAAAATTATAAAAAAAAAATAGATGTTGGCCGATTCTCATAGATACCGGATAAGCACAAAAAATTTCATCAAAATCGGTCAAGCCGTTTCGGAGGAGTATGGCAACGAAAACTGTGACACGAGAATTTTATATATTAGAAGATGGCAACGAAAACTGTGACACGAGAATTTTATATATTAGATTTCGTCGGATTATTCTTCAGATATTTTTACTAGGAACTTCTATCTTTGAAGAAAGCGACTCATATGATCGAACTTCACTAAAATAAGTTGGTTTGATATTAAATTAGCAGTTACAGTCCGTACATGAAGTAAAGTTACGGCTTTCTACAATATTTTTTAATATTTTCAATTTTGTGGATCACCCAGGCAGTTAAAGAGAAGCTGGTCCGCCGCGACTACCGCTGGAACCTGGTCTTTACCGACTACCCCGGGACCATGGACCTTAGTACCCTGACGCGGCCGACCATGCTCCTCCAGGCTGAAGGTGCAGAGTGCTGCAAAATGGTCGGGAGTGAGGATTGCAGGTGCCCCTCGGATTCGCAGGTAAGGACGGAATAGAAAGAATTAGCAATGCTTGATGTTTTTAACGAAATTCGGAACGGAAACGGAAAGGAGGTGGTTCTCTATTCATCCACGTGTGGGCGAAGTCCAGTGTTTCGTCATACAATGCCCTTCGCGTCCAATTTAACAACGCGTTTAGGGCGGTGATGGGGCTGCCTTGCTACTTTAGCGCTTCGGGCATGTTCGCAGAGGCGCGGACTGATTGCTCTCACGCGACCATGCGCAAGCGCACCGCGTCTCTGGTGCGCAGAGTGCGGGCCAGCTCCAACACCGTCCGCAATGATTGCAGACAGGGTAGACTGCCCATATATTAGACACTGCTGCAACAGGCATGTTACTAGCAGCTCCGGGTAGCAACTAGTGACAGATCTGTGCAGCAGGGTCTACTAATTTTGTGTTAGGTTTATTTATATAATTCGTCCATCATATGAGTTTTTGTTACTTCAAGTAAAAAAAAAACTGACGTAAAGAAATTTTGATTTAATTAATTTTTTTTTAATTTAGTTTATTCGATTGTATGTTTTTTTTATGTTTGTTACCTCAGAACTCCGTCATTTATCAAGCGATTTGGAAACTTCTTTTTGCGTTGGGTTCAGCATAGCTACAAAGTGGTCCCATAAAATTGAAGTCGGTTTTTTTATAAAATGTATACTTGTTTTTATTAAAAATAACAAATTGTATTATTTTTATAGAGAGGGCTTACACATGATGTCCTCAGCATCATCGTTATATCAGCCCATCACGTTCCCACTGCTGGGACGGGCCTTCTCTAATAGAGAGAGCATGGGCCATAATCCACCACGCTAGCCCAGTCCGCCCACAAATATTTTGTGAAAATTCGAATTGAATAAAAACTACGTAAGACATGGCGGTACGATCCTAGAGACTTTAGCCTGCCCTGACGGGCGAAATAAAAAAAAAACACCCTCACATGCATACACACACCCTCACACGCACACACACACCCTTACGCGCCCTCACAAACGCACACACACATTCATACTCGCGTTCCTATACCTATATCTACTCTTAAGCGGCCTGCATTCACCTGTAATCATTATAAAACCTTCTTACTTATTAATTATTAATAAAATTCTTCCATAGCGTCCCCAACTGATTCTGAACTCCTTGCTTGTCCACCTCACGGATTCCTTCTCGAAGCTCGACCGCGACCCCCTCACGTCCAAGGTTGACTGCGAGGATCCATCATCAGAGCTGAACGTCACCAGGGACAGGCTGTTCAAGCAGTTCGCTGAGGATGGCGCTAATAACGAGTCCTTGTTCTATTGGGATGGTGACAGGTGAGAATAGACATTTTCAATATCTTCCAATTATAATTAATTTAATCAATACCAATTATTTACATCGTGTTCGGAATTAAAAATAACAAACTGTATTATTTTTACTTAAAGAAATTACTGAGCATTATGAGACTCAACAGCTAATTATCTCAGGGTGACGAGCGCAGTGCAGCGCCGCGCAGGATTTTGCAAAACCACAGAATACTAAGGGACAGAAGCATCACTCCGAAAATAAATTTAAACAAATGTCAACCCTTGCTATGACGCAATAAAGTTCAATTCAGCTCGCGTAACGCTGCATACCTACCAGTCATATTAACCTACAGAGCGCCTCTCTTTCTATCGCGCCGCTCTTATCTCTTCTGACGCGGCACGTGTAACGACGCGCGACCCGCCGTCGGTGTCCGGCTATGTACTTGTAGCTTCGTACCTACAGTGCGGAGTGCGCTAGGCCTGGCAAAACAAAGTTCTGGGTGGTGCTGTTATTGTTATGGGCAAGCGTATTGCTTACCATCAGGCAAACGACCAGCTCGTCTCGTCATTCAGTTACATAAAAAAATAACATATTCTTCTATTTATTTATTATTTATGTATTTTATTTAATAATTATTTATTTTTATTATTATTATTTATTACTATTATAAAAATGGAACTGAAGCAATTTTGTACATTGAAGATATTTTTGCAACATATATATATATTCTTTAAAAAGGAAAAAGCTGTTAAATAAAAATAAATGAGTTCAAGTCAAACAAAATACAATAAATTCAATCTAATAATTGAAGAATACTACAACCAAATTCATGAAAATTATACTATCAAAAAGAGCATTGCTGATGTACGCCCAGGAAAAAATAAGAATCGACGAAAACGGCACGGACGTCTGGTCTGTGGACAGGCAGAGACTTTCTTTTTTTTTTTACAGATTTATTTATAAAACCAGGCAGCAGGCGTTGATAAAAAAATTATTTGCTTTTTTGCAATTAAACAAGTATACATTTTACCAAAAAGAAAACCGACTTCAATGTATCTTCGAAGACCAAGGTCAAATATCGATGAAATTTATATGGGACCACTTAGTAGCAGCTAGTACCAGCTATACTGAACCTAACGCAAAAAGAATTTTCCAAATCAGCTCATGAATGACGGAGTTCTTAGGTTGTCTGAGGTAACAAACATAAAAAAAAATAAAAAACAATGCAATGGAATAGAAAACCTTCTCCTTCTTTGAAGTCGCTTAAATACTCTCGTTCGTCACTCAATTCCATAAAAATAACTCTTTCAGCTACTCCTTCCTCCTGCGATCTCGCTTCCTCCTCTCCACCTACAAACCTGACGCCGGCCTGAAGCGCGTCGCCAGCTGGTCTGTTGATGAGGAGTATAAACTCCTGCCTGGAGCCACCTTGGAGCCGCTGAGGATGTTCTTCAGGATTGGAACTTCTGCTGTAAGTTCTACTTCTGATAGCATACTCTTCAGCAAGTTGTCACTGGTATGTTTTTTTTTGTCCAGACGGGGACATCCGGGAAGGGAGTGCCCGGGTAGTGCCAGACATTTTTTTGTGGGGTAAAATTGCCATGGCACTACTCTTCTGCCACGGGGGTGACAGAAGGGGGTGTATGGGACTCGAATCCACTAAAAACCCCCGCCGTGAGCAGTCCTATGCCGTGGTGAGGCGAGATGGGGTAGCGCTAGCATTCACCATTTCGCCCCGGCAGAAGGGTTCAAAGTTCAAAAGTCCTTTATTCAGTTTTCGCATCACAGACGCACTTATGAACGTCAATTATCACAATGACTACCACCGTATCGGAAAAAGAACCACTACTCAGAAGATACGGCAAGAAACTGAGGGGCATTTGTTTTAGAAGAACTTTGGTTACAATATTTTATGTTTGTTTTTGACAATATTATGTTCCTTATGTGCCAGTTGGCTACTTGGCAGAAGCGGAATGTTCCATGCATCTTTGTCTTCTATGTAATTACTAACTGTATAGTATGCTTTTTTCATTAGAAGAATATTCCTCAACATTAACATCTTTTCTCGCAATAATTTATACATATCTAAATTGTTAAGTTATAAAATGTAGATTCTTTATTGGCTTAAATTCAAATTATATGTAACTAGATATAATAATGACTGACTAAAAACTGCTGTGAATCTAAGAAATAATAAAATATTTTTCAAACGCATTTTGAATCTACTTTCTGTGAGCTCCGTTATACAGTTCAAAATTTTATTGTAAATAGGGGATCGGGCAACTTTTCAGAAAGTGTTTTATATTAACTACAATTAATATATATAGCCATGAAAATTACTATGTTAATTAAATAACGCTCTTAAAGTACCTAAAACTATGTTTAAATACTATGTTTCAAATATTGCCGCGCAATAGGTCACCTTAAACTTGTGACGTCATATGAAGGTAGAAACTCTTCGAAATAACACTTGCAAAAAGATTTAAATACGTTTTGTGAAGTTTGGGGACCAATATGTATTAATGGAACGAAAACATTAGCAAAATACATTTTATGAAAAGCAAAAACGTATAATAAACACAAGCTTGACTCACGGCATTTGCCTAAAAATGACGTCATGCGCGGTGATTGTGGTTTCGTTTGAGATGAGGAACAGATTAAAAATGTCAGAATTATTAGATTTTATTTATTGATTTAAAAATATACATAAATCATTATTATTTCACAAACATATTGATTGGATAATCTTTCTGGTTCGACGAACATTCGTTCTAATTATATTTTAGATTTTTTCTCGATTACTGTCCGATCCCCTATTACCCATGAATCTCGTGGATACTCGGGAAGGGAGGGCCCAGGTAGTGCCAGACTTGGCCTAAGCCACCTACTGGCTTATGCCTCCTCTACACGTAGACAGATTTGTCTGCAGACGTCCGCAGACGCATCCGCAGATGAATCTCTACGAGCCGTCCACACGTCGCCAGGTCGTTCAGTCTATGTTGGTTCTCGTCAGATGCAACACGTACGCACGCAGAATGGATATAGAGACCGTTGCTGCCGCAGCTATTTATTTATTTAGTACCTACAAGTATTATTTAAGCGTCTATCGCAATAGAGTTATTAAAAAAAAATGGAGAAGAAGAAGGTGGTGGATGCTGACTATACATAGAAACCGAACAAAGTAAGTGGGATTTTTTTATTCATAATATAACTTGTACGCTTTTTAATCGACTTCAAAAAAAGAAGGTTCTCAGTTTGACCTGTATGTTTGTATGTATGTTTGCGGTTTTCATAAAAGGATTTGTTACATTTAGGTAGAGGTTATAGTATATAATACTTCTTAGTTTAATGATGACCTTCGGCAATATACTTGGATATTCTTACGGGTTAGTGTTTTTGAAGTCGGTTCTCTTTTCTAAAAAGTTTTTTTTAACGTAGGTAACGACTTCTTACATTACTCTGTTTCTTCGCAGGAATAGCATGGAAAACCAGTTTGCAGAACTATATGCAGAGCCCTCTGGAGAATTTAATAATTTTGTTCGAATGTCTAGCAGCGATTTTGAATATTTACTACAAAAGATATCTCCAACGATTGCTAAAAAAGATACAGATTGGAGGGATGCCATTCCAGTGAAAGTGCGTTTGGCAGTAACATTAAGATATTTAGCTACTGGTGATAGCTATAGAAGCTTGCATTACCTGTTTAAAATTTCAAGCCAAGTTATATCCATTATTGTTCCTGAAGTATGTTTAGCGCTCAATAACGTGTTAAAGGATTTAGTGAAGGTAAACCACATAATTTAATCCAAAATCTTTATTATTAATTGTATTGTAATGAATAATCAACAGTTTACAAAAAACTTTGCTTTGACAAATAGGTAAGTAGGTACTTTCAGTTTGCTTTGACAAATTAAGGGTGATCGGTGTTATTATCGTCCGTCATATTTAAACAGCTTTCGTAATACATTTTACTTGTTTGTGGTACAAGTACTTCTTGTGAAATAATGTTAACCATTTCGGTTTGTTGATTGGCCGTATTTTGTGGTGGTGACTGAACTGAATGGGGGGAGTCTACTACGTATACAGGTGACGGTGTTGATAGATACATGCTGTTGCTCGTGCTAGGTCGACTGAGGATTATTTGTGAAGGAGAAGAAACAGCATATGATCTACCCTGCATCGTGTTGTAACGACGACGTCTGTTCATCATAACACCATGAAGCTCGTACATTATTTCTTCCCTTTCAAGTTTTGGATACTCCCTTATTTGTTTTGCCAACATTTTACAAAATAAATCGCATTCGTCTTCTTCTTTTATGTTTTCTTTGTTAGCCAATGCTTTATTTAATGCTGTAAAAGCAGTACTCATTTTTTTATTGGCTTCTTGCATTTCGGGTGGATCTTTAGCACGACGTTTTTGTGACTGAATAATTGGTTTGTTTTGAGATGTAGTAGGGATGTCGGCATCATTATGGTCTTCGTTTTTAGCATCCGGAATATTATCACTAACCTGCACGTTAGAAGCGCTATCCTCTTCATACAAATCAGGTTGTGTCTGGGAAAGAAAAAATTCAATAAAAATATATTTAAATAATAATATTACATTAAAGAGCAAACCAGCGTTTTTTTTTTTTAAATTGACTATATATTTTTATTTTCAGATACCTAACACTACGGATGAATGGCTTGCAAAGGCAAAAGGATTTAATTTTCCTCATTGTATTGGCGCTTTAGATGGGAAACATGTCATGATTCTACCGCCACCCAATACCGCAACGGAGTACTTCAATTATAAAGGGCATTTCAGTATTGTACTCTTAGCACTAGTTGATAGTGACTACTGCTTTATGTTTGTAGATATAGGTTGCCCAGGGCGAATTAGCGATGGTGGAGTCTATAATCAAAGTGTTTTAAAGCAAAAAATTGACACAAATGTGATCAACTTGCCTTCTCCTAGTTGCTTACCCAATAGTAATACAAGCTTACCCTATGTATTTTTAGCTGATGCCGCATTTGCATTGAGTACACATATTATGAAACCATTTCCAGGGCATCACGCTCTTGGTACTCCAGAGAGATTATTCAATCAAAAGCTCTCTAGTTCGCGTGTAGCAGTCGAAAATACTTTTGGTATAATGTCTAGCGTATTCAGAATTTTCAAAAAGCCTATACCCTTGAATATCACTAAAGCATCTTTAATTACAATGACATGTGTCTTGTTACACAATTTCTTAAGAAAAAGTAAAACATCTCAACATTTGTACAGTCCCCCAAATTCAGAAGATAAGTATCTCAATGGAGAATTAATCCAACCAGGGTCTTGGAGACAAAATTACACGGGAACATTCGATCCACTGCAACCTATACCTCGAAGAGCGCCTACATGTGCAGTTGAAACGCGATTAAAATTTACCAGATATATTAACGAGAATAACCATTAATTCAAAAGTACCTAGTAATCTAGTAGTATCTAAATACCTATAAATTTAAGATAAGTATATAGAAATGTATGTTGTGTTGGCTACTCAAATAAATAAATAATCCAAAAATAAAGAATGTTTTATTTTTACTTACTTTTTCCTCTGTATTTAGAATACTTGTGGATTCGTAAACATCTGTTAAAAACGCAGCCATCACATCGTAAAATATCCATATGGGCTGATACACATCCTCTGTTCCCGCCCCTGACCGAATGGATGCATTTCTTTTTTTTAAATTCGTTCTAAATGTACTAAGAAGATTATCTTTTTTCTTTTTTAACTCATGCACTGGAATGCCCATCGTATCAGCAATACGTTTCCATGAATCATTAATCTGAAAAAATAAAATAAGTAAGTATAATCATTGTGGTTATATCAATGGGCATAATAACAGGTGGTCAAAATAAGTTGTCGTGTGTCGCGTTAACACGATCAAAATACCCATTCACATAAAACTGTATTATAACTTTGACCGTGTTTCAATGCGGCTTTAATTCGAACTAAAATAACAATTGCCTACCCGTCATAAATCCACATTGTTAATATCTAATAACCAATTTACAGTAAACTCAACTGAATTTGTAAGTAGATAGTTAAATAAAATGAATGAATTGTGTAATTACAACATTTTTATTTTTGTGGTATTTATTTTTGGGATTCCACAGGCAGTTTTCTGCTTGATACAGCTCCAGAAATTTAAATGTTTCCTCTGTGCTCATGTTTGCCATTTCAACAAGCAAGAAAAAAACGGCGGTAGGTAAAAAAGAACGGCGAAAATCACGCGTGCACTCTCACTCGCTTCCCGCTGAACACTGATGCGTCGTCAGACGTGTGGACACACCGCACGCTCGCGCCGGGCGCCCGCGCCAGATCCCTTTGATCCGTGCAACAAAAACCGACAACAAACGGATAAGTGCCGGACGCGTCTGCCGACGTCAAATACCTACCACAGACGAGCAAATCACTCCCTCTACACGTAGGCGGACGCGTCCGCCGATGGTATCGGCGGACGCGTCCGCCGACGTGTAGAGGAGGCATAAAGAGGACATGGCACAGCCGCAGCCAGCGAGCACTAGGTATTTGAATAATGGTTTACGGTCTCGCAGAAAATGCGTAAATTAAATTAAATAAATTAACTAAATAATAATAATTTAACTAAATTCGTATCAACTTCAGATTTTTGTTAAAATTAGCGTTTCGGGAGAAAACGTTTCTACCACACTAAATCTCAACCAAATTTGGTAATATTGGTCTCAATTTCTTAAATGGAGAATAAACTAGGTTTGTAGGTTTCCCTTTTTCTAAGTTTATGTCTATTTAAAAAAATTCGAGTAAATACCGAGATTTTTGGGTCCATTTATTCAAATTCTATAGGAATTATCGAAAAAATAAAAACCTACAAACCTCAATAATGATAACATCTCTTACATGTCCCAATTTCATCGAATTTGGTTAATGTTTAGGGGTAGAAAAACGTTTTCTCTTTTTGTATGAAAATTTCAGCGTGCAGTTCCCTCTTAAACCGTCTACTGTATGTCCATAGACCAGACGTCCGTGCCGTATTCATCTCTTCTTATTTTTTCTGGCGTACATAAGCAATGCACTTTTTTACAAGCTTTTATTTAACTTGCAATGTTTGGGTCAAATCTTGCAAGTTGAATCAGAACCACTTCCTCTTATCCTACGGAGTTGAAATTGTGCATACTTGTCAAAGTCTGATGACAATACAATATTATGGTGTCAGCTGATCTGATGATGGAGACGGAAGGTGGGCAATGGATCTCCTTGACGGATAATCGTAAACTACTAGTGTTTGGGCTCATTTTAATCTGCTCGCGGTTCCGATTACCAATTTGTTAAAAGCTTGTCTTGATAAATATATTTTTAACAAAAAATCTATTCTCTAGCTCTAGGCGTACATCAACTATGCACGTTTTTTTCTCTAATAAGTCAATATTTTTTTTAAACTAATCTTCAGCTGCTTGAACCTCGCTAGTATGATTGAGGAGCTGGTTTTCTGACCATGATGATGATACAGGAATCCTAGTTTGGGGCTAGTATTTGATCGTTGGGCGTTATTTATTTATTATATATATTTTATATTTTTTATTTTTTATTTATGAACCGACTTAAAAAAAGGAGGAGGTTCTTTAGTTGATTGTATGTTTTTATGTTTGCTACCTCAGAACTCCGTCATTTATGAACCGATTTAGAAAATTGTTTTTGCGTCGGGTTCAGTATAGCTACGAAGTGGTCCCATATAAATTTCATCGATATTTGACCTTGGACTTCGATGATACATTGAAGTCGGTTTTTTTTATAAAATATATACTTGTTTCCTACTATTTTTTATTCACTTCATCATCATCATCATCATCAGCCTGTATTCGTCCACTGCTGGACATAGGCCTCTCCCAATGAACGCCACTGAGCCCGGTCTTCGGCTCTTCGCATATAGTTTCTTCCGGCCACCTTTCGCAGGTTGTCGTTCCACCTGGCCGGTGGGCGTCCTACACTACGCTTGCCTTTATTTGCTTATTATTATTTATTTATTTATTGTAGGCTGTACCATGGACCATGTCGAAGCTGGACGCGTCAGGCCAGCCGGTGGTAAATGAGGAGGGACAGCCAGAGTACGAGGGGTACTGCATCGATCTGATAGCGAGACTGGCTGAGGTGAGCTGGTCTTCACCTTCTTGTAGTTTTTGAGTAATGAGACGAGCAAGTCGTTCGCCTGATAATTGCAGTGCCACCCAGAACTTTTAATAGCATAAAAAGCACTGCGCAGCGCTGCACTGCGCTCGTCACCCTGAGACAATTAGCTGTTGAGTCTCATACCCAGTAATTTCGCTGGCTACAATATATTCCGCTGGCTACAATATATTCCGCTGGCTACAATATATTTCGCTGGCTACAATATATTCCGCTGGCTACAATATATTTCGCTGGCTACAATATATTTCGCTGGCTGCAATATATTTCGCTGGCTACAATATATTTCGCTGGCTACAATATATTTCGCGGGCTACAATATATTCCGCTGGCTACAATATATTTCGCTGGCTACAATATATTTCGCTGGCTACAATATATTTCGCGGGCTACAATATATTCCGCTGGCTATAATATATTTTGCTGGCTACAATATATTCCGCTGGCTACAATATATTCCGCTGGCTACAATATATTCCGCTGGCTACAATATATTCCGCTGGATACAATACATTTCGCTGGCTACAATATATTTCGCTGGCTACAATATATTTCGCTGGCTACAATATATTTCGCTGGCTACAATATATTTCGCTGGTTACAATATATTCCATTGGCTACAATATAATCCACTGGCTACAATATATTTCGCTGGCTATAATATATTTTCCAGGCAATGGAGTTCGACTACGAGGTAGTGACTCCAAAAACCGGTACGTTCGGTAAGAAACTACCGAACGGCACGTGGGACGGGGTCGTGGGGGATCTCATGAGGGGGGTAAGTACTTACTTACCGTTAAGTTACTAAGTCATAGGTTCCGGCTGAAAATCAGTACAAAGGTATTTATTACCTTAGTTTTTTTTAGCGCGATTTTTTTGCTTGCTATTTTTACATGCCTTTGTAGGGTTCCGTACCCAAAGGGTAAAACGGGACTCTATTACCAAGACTCCGCTGTCCGTCCGTCTGTCTGTCTGTCCGTCTGTCACCAGTCTGTATTTCATGAACCGTGATAGTTAGACAGTTTAAATTTTCACATATGATGTATTTCTGTTCCCGCTATAACAACAAATACTAAAAATCAGTATAAAAAAATATTTAAGTGGGACTCCCATACAACAGACATGATTTTTTTGCTGTTTTTTTATAGATAGATAGATAGATAGATGAACGCTTTATTGCAAACATTAAATTACAGACATAACATAAAAACAATTAAAGAAAGTGTTACAATGGGCGGTCTTATCGCTAACAGCGATCTCTTCCAGGCAACCTTTGGATGGAGAGGAATTATCCGACTCGCACTTGGCCGGTTTTATTTTTTATATACAATTATTCTAACAACAACCTACATAATATTCAGCGGACACTAGATTTTCATTTATAATATATATATATATATATATATATATATATATATAATATAATAGATTTTAATTTTAGAATTTTCATTGCGTTTCAGAGATTACAACGGTCTTATCGCTTAAAGCAATCTCTTTAAGATTGTTATTAAAGAGCGAGTAAGACTTAATATGTGAAATTTTCAATTTTCTCTAAAAAATGGTGAAGAAAAACATCGCCACAACATTCATCTGTTTTAGGAAACGGACATGGCGGTGGGGGCTTTAACTATGACAGCGGAAAGAGAAGAAGTCATTGACTTCGTCCCCCCTTATTTTGAACAGACTGGGATACTTATAGGTAAGTACTGCTAGTCCAGGGTATAAGCTATCTCCATTGCTAATTTCACTCAAATCCGTTCTGCCGTTACAGCGTGAAGAAGGAACAAACACACTACCACACAAGCATACAAACTTCCGCATTATTAATACTTCATTCGAAGATATATTATATAGATATATTATATAAGAAGATTATATATATATGAAAATTGTTAACGCGGCAGCTAAGTAATATAGCCGAGCACGTCTTCAAATGGCGGGGTAAGGATAGCTGGTAATGAGAATGGTGACGACTAACCTGGTACTCCCAACTGGCGCTGAACTAGGCAAACTACTGTCACCTGGATTAGGTCTTCTAGTAGCTCGCTCTCCAGATAGGAACGTCCAGCCTTGTAGCGCTTCTTCAAGGCTTCTTCAGGTAGTTGTGTCACCAGGCGGCCTTCGATATTTCGTGTAAAAAGTGGACTGTATGCGCGGCGCGGTTGGTAAAACTGTTAGTACGCAGCTTCAGATATTTGGCTAGAAACCTTTACGTAGCGGGTTTTATATATATTTGCGCGTCGAATTCTCCCAAGAGGAGAAACAATTCCTGGACTTTCGGATTCGAGCGAGTAGCGGCAGCCGCGAAGGTCGAGAGACGGTCGCAGACTGCTTGATGTGACAAGCAGTTCTCTCATCCAGCGCGGTAATGAGCGACAGAGATAGTCGTCAGAAATATAAGGAATTAGGAAGGTAGGGAAATAAAAGGTGCCAATATATGTGGCGCTAACAAAAATAATTAGTTGAAACTTTTTTTTTATATTTGGATTATGTAATAATTGATATTGGTGTGTACCGTTATTATTACAATAAACAATTTCATAAGTACCTTGTAAATATATCTTCAAGTTAAATCAAAATCTCTTATTTTGTCGTCACAGACGCACTTATGAACGTCAATTATTACAATGACTCTACCACCGTATCGGAAAAAGAACCACTACTCAGGAGATACGGCAAAAACTGAGGGGCATTATTTTAGAGATTTTGTTACAATTTTTTGGTTTTCTACAATATTATGTTTCTTATGTACCAGTTGGCTACTTTGCAGAAGTGGAATGTTCCAAGCATCTTTGTTTTCTATGTAATTACGAACAGTATAGTATGCTTTTCGCATTAGAACATTCTTAACGCGTAATTTGAATGTATCCTGTTATGACATACGGAGCCGAGACGTGGACACTCACGGTACGACTAGTCAGTCACAAAATGAAAGTTGCTCAGCGAGCTATGGAAAGAGCTATGCTCGGTATTACTCTAAGGGATCGAATCCGGAACGAAGTTATTCGCCAGAGAACTAAAGTTATCGACATAGCTCAGCGGATTAGCAAGCTGAAGTGGCAGTGGGCTGGTCATATTTGCCGCAGAACCGATAACCGTTGGGGTAGACGTGTTCTAGAGTGGAGACCGCGAATCGGCAAACGTAGTGTAGGACGCCGCGACTAGATAGAGCGACGATATACGTAGGGTTACTGGTAGCGACTGGAGAAGGAAAGCCGAAGATCGGACTCAGTGGCGTGCTATGGGAGAGGCCTATGTCCAGCAGTGGACTGATGTGGGCTGATGATGATGATGATGATGATGATGATGAATTTGAATTTACTTTCTGTGAGCTCCGTTATACATTTTGGAAGTTTATTTAAAAAAACGTACGCAGTAAAAACCTTTCAAAAACAATAATATTTTTCTGTATATCATCATCAGCCCATCACGTTCCCACTGCTGGGACACAGGCCTTCTCTCGTAGAGAGAATGGGCCATAATCCACCACGCTGGCCCAGTGCGGGTTGGTGGATGTCACATGTCCTTGACTTTTTGTGAAAAATTCTTGGCTATGCCGGTTTTTTCACGATGTGTTCCTTCACCGTTTTTAGAGCTAGTGTTAAATTCGCACATAACTTAAGAAAGTCAGTGGTGCGGGCCAGCGGGATTCGAACTCGGGTCCGTCGGATCGAAAGTCGCACGAGCTCCCACTGAGCCACACTCGCTCTTATTTTTCTGTACGCCACATTTAAATCATTTATGTTTTAGTGATCCGTAAACCGACTCGCAAGACCTCTCTCTTCAAATTCATGACGGTCCTCAGAACAGAGGTAAGTTAAATCATATTTAGCTTCTATAATATGTGAAAAATCATATAAATTAATAATAATAATAAGTAAATTTCATATTATTTACACTTCATAATAAGTAAAAATTATTTAAAATTACATTTAATAATAAGTAAAAGTTATATAAAGTACCTATATTAATAAGTAAAAATGATATAAATTATTAAATGGTTTTGTTGCGGCGTTAAAGTAGAAGGAGCATCTTGAATAAACGATATTTCTATTGAAAAAAATAATTCTGAATAAAAATATAATTCACTAAATTTAAAAAGTTAGTCTGAAATATTAGAATTTAATTTTTTTAACATTATTTAACAAAAAAATTAAAGTATAATTAATTAATGTCAGATTTCATTATTTTTACAAATATTACAAGCCATTGCATATAAGTTTTAGATGACCTTACCACGTTTTTATTTAATTACTTTCTTGTCTGTCTGTCTGTTTGTTTGTCTCTCGTTCCGGGTGGAATCTTGTAACTCAAATTTCGAGCACTTTCCGATTAGCTATCCGGCTGAAACTTTCAGGGCAGCTCACAACTCGATGACAATGCATTCTGAATCCATTTATTAGCATGCAATGCCGACCTAACCTCAAAAGGCGCATAAAAACGTGGTTTTTAGATTCATTTTTTAATCTGTCACTTATTTTTCAAGGTATGGGTTTCCATAGTGGGTGCTCTCGTGCTCACAGGCCTGATGATCTGGTTCTTGGATAAATACTCTCCGTACTCCGCCAGAAACAACCCTGAGGCGTACCCCTACCCGTGCAGGTCAGTCTTACCACAGAATACTAAGGGACAGAAGCATCACTCCGCAAAGAAATTTAAACAAATAGCGACTCTTGCTATGACGCAATAAAATTCAATTCAGCTCGCGTAGCGCTGCATACTTACCAGTCATATTAACCTACAGAGCGCCTCTTTCTATCGCGCCGCTCTATCTCTTCTAACGCGACACGTGTAACGACGCGCGACCCGCCGTCGGTGTCCGGCTATGTACTTGTAGCTTAGTACCTACAGTGCGGAGTGCGCTAGGCCTGGTCTTACTAAGATCAGGTGAGAAGAAAGAAACAATTTATTTTGACAAAACTGCACGCAACAATCATAGTACCTGCATACACAAGTGTAGGAGAACGAAATAAGACGGAAATAAGAAGGTCAGTGTCTTATTGAAGGTCAATATTTTACTGAGAGTCAGTTTCTTACTAAGGTTAGTTTTAAATAGTCTTAATGAAGCAGGTCAGTCTATTACTGAGATCAGTCTTAATGGAGCAGGTCAGACTCTTATTAAGGTCAGTCTTAATGGAGTGGGTCAGACTCTTAATGAGGTCAGTCTTAATTAGGGTTTGGGAATTGCCGACAATTTCAAATTCCCGGGACAGCCTACAATCAAAGTCCCGAGAATTCCCGGGACGTCGGGACTTTTAAGAAAAAAAATTTTTGGTTATTTTAAGAGGGGTAAGCCTTTTTTGAAGAATTTTAATTGAGTTAATTTTTGGTGAAACGTATTAAAAAAGGCAATTTGTAATGATGAACATTTAAATACATAAAATTAAATCTTAATAACCTTAACGGTAATTTCAGTCTTAATAATTGCTTTGTTTATTTCTTTTAATCACACACAGACTCACTTTTAAGCAGTTAAATCTTATAGTTATAAAACGAACTTAGTTAAAAATCATACTTTAAGTCCCGGGATTTCGAGACACGAGACGTCCCGGGACCCAAACCCTAGTTTTAATGGAACAGGTCAGAATTTTACTGAGTACAGTCTTAATGGAGCTGGTCATACTCTTAATGTCGTCAGTCTCTAGATGTAAAAAATCATTTTCCTTCTGTACAAGGTTAGTAACTACCAAGTAAAGGTGACTGGCTTACTGTAATTTGACAGTTTTTACAGAAAATGCTAAGTTCAATTAAAATTCGTTTTTAATCGTTCTAATTTGTAAATGGCATTGCATGGTGCCATCTCGCACTTCTTATTACTATGTTCATTTAATTGTAAAAATTCTTCATTTCTATTTAATTGTTACTTGCGGAGGCTTTTATTGGCTCTTCTTATATTAATTTGTCAAAATGTTTTGTAGCAACAGCTGTTAGCCCCCCAAACAAAATAAAATAAATAAATAAAATCAAATAAGTCTAACCAAGTCAACTCTTACTGTAAAAATGTGGCACCTCACTGAAGAAGGACATTCAAAACAATAAAATAAAAACCGATATTTTCCGTTTTCTGATAGGGAATTCACCCTAAAAGAAAGCTTCTGGTTCGCGCTCACCTCCTTCACGCCTCAAGGAGGCGGGGAAGCCCCTAAAGCGCTGTCAGGGCGGACGCTGGTGGCTGCCTACTGGCTGTTTGTGGTACTGATGCTGGCGACGTTCACTGCCAACCTGGCGGCGTTCCTCACGGTGGAGAGGATGCAGGTGATGTATTTCTCCGATGAGGTTTCTTTTGGAAAAAAATACGACGTCCAGCCGCTACTGCAACTCGCATCACAACATTTCCTAGACGCGATAAGGGATCTAATGCAACTAAAGTGAGACTAATTGACTGGTGGTAGGTTTATCGTATGCGAGAGGCCGTCTGGGTGGGTCTACCGCTTTGCCAGTTTTTCAGCCGCCAAGCATTACTGTATTCTGATTTGAAAGGCATTGTAGCCAGCGAAATTACTGGACATTATGAGACTCAACAGCTATTTGTCTCAGGGTGACGAGCGCAGTGCAGCGCCGCGCAGGATTTAGCAAAACAATGTTTTGGGTGGTGCTGTTAATGTTATGGGCTGGCGTGTTGCTTACCATAAGGCAAACGACCAGCTCGTCTCGTCATTCAGTTACATAAAAAAAAATGTTTTTTGATGATCATTCTTAACATATTTTTATAATCACAAAAAAGTATTTTACATTACCTAGATACAAGTTGTTACTTAACATGTATATAACCCCAACCCTGTTTTAACGAAGCATGCGTATAACTTTACTTGTGGGATTGGAGCGGGTAGGTAACAGGATAGGAGGAGGATGGTAACGGGATAGGAGTGGGACGGAGGACGGTTGCGGGTTAGGAGGGGTCACTAACGGGATATAATAAGGTTAGAAGCGGGACGATAATGGTAGGGGACAAGGATATGATCTGGATAGGAGCGGGACAAAAGCAGGAGCGGGACAGTGGAGATATAGGATGGGGATGGGATCGGGATAGGAACGGAGCGGGAGCAGGAGCGGGATGAGAGTGAGATGAGAAGTTATCGGTAGCAGCAAAGAATACTTACTATTACTTACGTAGTAACAGGTTAGATTACTTCACTACGCGTACGAAGTCGCGGGCAACAGCTAGTCCTTACTAATATCAGACCCCCGACACTCCATACAAATTCGCCGAGCTAACTGTCTAGTACTACTACTGACGCACCGGCCTGTCCGCACACGTTTTGTGTGTGTGCGTAATTATTGTAGGGACGAGCTAATACGAATGGAGCGCGACAAGGACAATGCTATACGTAAGCAACCTAAGTGTTTCTCTTTCACACCCACTATCGCTTGGCTGGGAGACGCGAAAAACCAAAAAATCTGCGATTCTTATTTGTGTAAGTGGTTTCTTTGCATCCATACACAGAACAATAACGAACCATTTTAAAAGAGATAGCAGACCTCCGTCAGCCAGGTCAGGTCCTGGTCAGCTCCACCGTCTTCAGCCGTTCTCCGTCTTTTTCTCAATATGTTTCGTCTATATGTCAAAGTCAAATAGTCAGCCGGCCTGCTCTACGTCTGTAAAGCAGGTCGTCGTCGTCATCCAAAAAGGTCATAACAACCTCAAATAAAATGAATTGATCGCACATATAAAATAAACATTTGAATCTCACTCATTAGTCATTCGCAGCGAGCGGTGACAACCGAGTGACGCAAGCACGGCATTGCCCATTTTTTCATCGGTTTGTTGCGGGTGACGACAAATTAGCAGGGGGGGGGGAGTGTCGCTTCTTTACATAGTAATATTTAGTTTTCTTTGCTAATATTATAAACGCGAAAGTTTGTATGTAAGGACGGATCTTTGTTACTCTCTCACGCAAAAACTACAAAACCGATTTTGATGAAATTTGGTATGTAGGTTCTTTAGGACTAAGAATAGCACATAGGCCTGTAAGAAATTGCGCATACCGATAAGGCCGCCCATTGTACCCACTGTTTATTAACTTTGTTAACTATTGTTTTTCCTGTGTGTTTGGTATTCAATAAAGCATTATTGTAAAGGGTTCTTTTTGTCTCGGGAAACCGCGGGTGGAACCGCAGGGCGCAGCTAGTAAAGAATATAACAATTATTCACAATCCTATTTTGTATCAGTGTTTCCTATTATAGCGTCTTCAGCTGCTGGGTCATAATCATTTAAAACAGCTGCAGTCTATCTATTCTCGCAGACTCCTGTGTCGTCTCTGGAACAGCTGGCTCGACAGTCCCGTATCAACTATACCGTCGTCGAAGGATCTTCCATCCACCAGTACTTCATCAACATGAAGTTTGCAGAGGATACTCTCTACAGGTAAAGTAATATGACACTTTCTACACACGGTGCGCACAAGCGCAGCATCTTGGGCGTGAAAAGATCCGACAGAGTGCGTAACACCACGCTAAAATGAAACAGTTCATTAGCACGAAACATGGTGTTTTTTTTTTATTATTATTTATAGGCTTGCGTTTGACCGCTATCTCACCTGTTGTTAAGTGATGATGCGGTCAAAGATGTAGCACGCTCGCCTAGAAGAAACCTGTTCACTCTTGTCTTAAAGACACCCAGATTATAGCTATCCGGAAACACAGATGCGGGAAGAAAGTTCCATTCCTCAAATTGTTAAGTATCTTATATATTAGTCCAGCATGTTTCACCAAGAGATTGGCGTACAAAAATCAAACAATAATAAATTTATTAAACAGAGTATCTATACTTCCAATTGAAACGCGCTGCGCTCCAGAATGGGTATAACAGGGTTTTTTTACGCTTAATAGATCTATGTTTGGCCACTACCTCGCCTGATGTGAAGCGATGATGTGGCCTAAGATGGAGCACATAGATCTAGAGAGAGACGGCAGTTGAGCGGCTGCTCAGACCCGTCTCCCCGTTGGTTCACCGAACATAATCCCGAAACACGACTAGGTCGCTTGGCCGTGGTATTACAACCACGGCCAGAGCCTACCACTCCAAAAAGGCTGCCAGGTGTAGGCGATAAGGCTGCCAGGCTCAAATGGGATTGGGCGGGCCACGTCAGCCGTATGCATCCTGACAAATCCTGCCGCTGGGCAAACATTTCCTCACAATGGATCCCTGAAAAGGCACAACATCGCCGAGGCCGACCTAGAAAAAGATGGCGAGACAATCTCGACGCACACCAAGAAAATTTGTGTGTTGAAAAGTTGTGATGGCGCAGGAGGGAGACAGGTGGAAGGAATTGGGGGAGGCCTTTGCCCAGCAGTGGGACAGTATATAGGAAAAAAAACACGGTGAAGAAAAACGTCGTGAGGAAACTGACATGACCAAGGATCGCACATCTTGCCAAACCGCATGGCCCAGTGTGGTGGCCCTTAGACTCTCTGTGAGAGAAGGCCCGTGGTCCATTGGAAACGATCCGTTTGTGTGTCGTTGGCTGAAAATCTCAAGATACTATTAAAACATTATTTCGACTAAAAATTGTCAAAGAACAAAGAATTATCGCCAATGAGCCGTGAGGGGAAACCCCGTCGCAGACATACTTTGCAATGTTTGGATACACTAACGTTTTTTGGGAATCCCCTTTTCTCAATTAAGTTAAGAAACGGGATATTTACTATGCCTTCGATTTATTTTGAGAACTCGATATGAACTTACGGCTCGAACGGCTTACATTTGCAATTTGAGGATTCTTTTCTCGTAGTAATGCTGCAAAATTCGTGCAGGATCCCGTGATCGCGGGATTGTATTAATAGTAACAGACGCGGGATTGGATTCCTAGTAAGGGACGCGGGATTGGAATCATAGTAACGGACGTGGGATTGGATTCCTAGTAACGGACGCGGCATTGCATTACTAGTAAGGGACGCGGGATTGGATTCATAGTAACGGACGTGGGATTTGATTCTTAGTAACGGACGCGGCATTGCATTACTAGTAACCCGGAAATTCTTGCGGGATCCCGCGATCGCGGGATTTGATTTCCTACTTAGTTTCCTGCTACGTAACTTTAAGAAATTACGATTATAATTGTATTATTTCTCTCGTAGGGTGTGGAAGGAAATCACTCTGAACGCGACTTCGGACCAGGCTCAGTACCGCGTGTGGGACTACCCCATTCGGGAGCAGTACGGGCACATTCTGCTGGCTATCAACGCTTCAGGTATTAAGAAGGAACGGCACGCTGAAATTTTCATACAAAAAGAGAAAACGTTTTTCTACCCCTAAAAATAACCAAATTCGATGAAATTTGGACATGTAAGAGATGTTATGATTATTGAAGTTTGTAGGTTTTTATTTTTTCTATAATTCCTATAGAATTTCAATAATAGGACCCAAAAAATTCGATATTTACTCGATTTTGACGTTTGAAAGCTGTTAACTTTAAAAATAGACATAAACTTAGAAAAATGGAAACCCACAAACCTAGTTTATTCTCCATTTAAGAAATTGAGACCAAAATTAGCAAATTTGGTTGAGATTTAGTGTGGTAGAAACGTTTTCTCCCGAAACGATAATTTTAACAAAATCTGAAGTTGATACGAATTTAGTTAAATTATTATTATTATTTAGTTAATTTATTTAATTTAATTTACGCATTTTCTGCGAGACGTAAACCATTATTCAAATACCTAGTGCTCGCTGGCCGCGGCTGTGCCATATCCTCTTAAATACTGATTTACCCCCAATAATGACCACAAACACCAACATCTCTTTTTCATCATCATCATCATCAGCCTATCGCAGTCCACTGCTGGACATAGGCCTCTCCAATTGCACGCCACTGATCACGATCCCCGGCGACTCTCATCCAGCTGCTACCAGCCACCCTGCTCAGATCGTCGCTCCCCCTAGCCTGAGGGCGTCCTACACTACGTTTGCCAATTCGTGGTCTCCACTCTAGAACGAGTCTACCCCAACGGTTATCGGTTCTACGGCTAATATGGCCGGCCGGCTAATATGTTCCTCTTTTTACAAGCTTTAATTTAACTGGTGGTAGGTTTCTCGTATGCGAGAGGCCGTCTGGGTGGGTACCACCGCTTTGCCAGTTATTCAACCGCCAACGAGACTCAACAGCTAATTGTCTCAGGGTGAAGAGCGCAGTGCAGCGCCGCGCAGGATTTTGCAAAACAAAGTTCTGGATGATGCTTTCGGACTATAGTCTTGTTCGAAACAATTTATGAATTATTATTTATTAAATTATTATTATTATATTATTATTATTATATTATTATTATTAATATTATATTATTATTATATATTTATATTATTATATCGCTCTTTCTCACGGGTTATACACCCGGTCCTTTGGAAGGCTTGCGCGGGGACATGAGTCAACACGTAGAGGCCTCTTAGAGCATTTAATTTAGATATGTAATGGGCAACACTTATCGGGGACTGTCTCTAAGTGCGCCATTAGAAGATACAATCAAAGACAGCCCCCGATAAGTGCGAGGACTATTATTGAAGATATGAAAATTACTTATGATGGGGCTATTGAGGTAAATTTTTAATGGATGAGAGCCGGTCTATGATAATATTATGGCAGGTGGTGACTCGCCACCCATTAGACGGACCCCCTAAACTAAACTTATTATTATTAAATTATTAATTATTCTTAACGTGACTCCTAAACTGACTGTAATCTGTTTTGTCTGCCTAAATAAATAAATAAATGCTTGCGCACTACTGCTTGGCAGCAGAATGATTGGCAAAGCTGTAGTACCTACCAAGGCGGCCTCCCGCATACAAGGGACCTACCACTAGCAAAATATTGTGTTCCAGGGCCGGTACTGGATGCCAAGACAGGCTTCGACCAAGTCAACGAACATACAGACGCCGACTTCGCTTTTATACACGACTCCGCGGAAATAAAGTAAGTACCTATTGAAGTACATGCTTTTAATTAAACACAAAATATTGTTACATCAATATATTTATTGGAAGTAGGCACCTTTGTAAGGAAGTGCCCACATTTTTTAATAAAGCAAGTCGATCAAACTCGCCGATACGCAACAAGATTCAAACATAAATTAATACTGTCTCCATCAAAACTAAAAATGCACAGTTCCGGCCCAAACGTAATCAGTGAAAATATTTAATAAGAAAAGAAAATTTTATTATTTTTATAAGACGGTTAAAAGAATTTTTGACAAATAAATGCTATTATTGTCTAAATGACTTTATTAATGACTCACGAATCGATTCGCTCCTACTACAAATTGGTGGTAGGTTTCTCGTATGCGAGAGGCCGTGTGGGTGGGTACTTTGCATTGTAGCCAGCGAAATTACAGGGAATTAAGAGACAACAGCTAATTGTCTCAGGGTGACGAGCGCAGTGCAGCACCGCGCAGGATTTTGCAAAACAAACTTCTGGATGGTGCTGCTACTGCTATGGGCAGGCGTGTTGCTTACCATCAGGCGAATGACCAGCTCGTCTCGACACTAGTTATATATAAAAAAACCGGCCAAGTGCGAGTCGGAATCTCGCACAAATGGTTCCGTACCATTATCTATAAAGACGGCAAAAAATCACGTTTTTTGTATGGGAGCCCCCATAAATATTTATTTTATTCTGTTTTTTAGTATTTGTTGTTATAGCGGCAACAGAAATACATCATCTGTGAAAATGTCAACTGTCTAACTATCACGGTTCATGAGATACAGCCTGGTGACAGACTGACAGACGGACAGACGGACAGCGGAGTCTTAGTAATAGGGTCCCGTTTTACCATTTGGGTACGGAACCTTAAAAAGCAGTGAATCTGATGTTTTTAACTGACTTCAAAAAAAGGAGGTTCTCGATTCCGTTGTATTTTTTTTTATTCCAGATACGAAATCACCCGTAACTGTAACCTGACGGAGGTAGGCGAGGTGTTCGCGGAACAGCCGTACGCGATCGCCGTCCAGCAGGGCTCGCGGCTGCAGGAGGACCTGTCCAGAGCTCTGCTGGAGCTGCAGAAGGAACGGTTCCTGGAGCAGCTGGGATCCAAGTATGTATTCGGAACCTTCTGGAGCTTAGTAGGTATTACCAGGCCTAGCGCACTCCGCACTGTAGGTACGAAGCTACAAGTACATAGCCGGACACCGACGGCGGGTCGCGCGTCGTTACACGTGCCGCGTCAGAAGAGATAAGAGCGGCGCGATAGAAAGAGACGCGCTCTGTAGGTTAATATGACTGGTAGGTATGCAGCGTTACGCGAGCTGAATTGAACTTTATTGCGTCATAGCAAGAGTCGCTATTTGTTTAAATTTCTTTGCGGAGTGATGCTTCTGTCTCTTAGTGTTCTGTGGTATTGTATAGATATATTATTGAATTTTTGGGATTAATTCTTGGACATGCCGGTTTCCCAACGACGTTTTCCTTCACCGATTTTAGAGCGAGTGTTAATTACGCACATAACTTAAGAAAGTCAGTGGTGCGGGGCCAGCGGGATTCGAACTCGAGTCGTCGGGTCTAAAGTCGCACGTTTTCCCACTAAGCCACACTCGTTTTTAAATCTGCTTATAGGTTGCCAAGAGCCTGTCAATTCATACATTTATGCTTATTTATTTTTCAGATATTGGAACGAAACAGCGCGGCAAGCGTGTCCCGATGCGGACGAATCTGAAGGCATCACATTAGAGAGTTTAGGTAAGTCATATCACAGAATACTAAGGGACAGAAGCATCACTCCGCAAAGAAATTTAAACAAATAGCGACTCTTGCTATGACGCAATAAAGTTCAATTCAGCTCGCGTAGCGCTGCATACCTACCAGTCATATTAACCTACAGAGCGCCTCTCTTTCTATCGCATAGCTCTTATCTCTTTTGTGTCTGCGGTGCAGTGGTTGGGCAGGTTGGCTTAAATTTTTTTTTTTTTTTTTTTTTTTACGCCTTATAGATCTATGTTTGGCCACTATCTCGCCTGATGTGAAGCGATGATGTGGCCTAAGATGGAGCACATAGATCTAGAGAGAGACGGCAGTTGAGCGGCTGCTCAGACCCGTCTCCCCGATGGTTCACCGAACATCATCCCGAAACACGACTAGATCGCTTGACGGCATGGCTTTGTTCGGTGGGTGGTATTACAACCACGGCCAGAGCCTACCACTCCAAAGCGCGTAAGCGGGTTTCATCACGATGTTTTCCTTCACCGTTTTAGAGCGAGCGTGCAAAATCTGCACTTAACTATAAGTCATTGGTGCAGGGCCGAGTCGGGATTCGAACCCAGGTGCGTCAGATCGAAAGGCGCACGAGGTCCCGCTAACCCACACTCGCTCTAAATTAAATACACCACTGAAGTCAGGGTTCTATCCCCGCGAACAAATGTTTGTGCACAGGAAACAGAGCAAGCGCTTGTTTCATGTTTGTGTGTTGTGGTAGCATGGTCCTCATGGTTCCTGGTTCCCTAGATACAGGGAGTCCTAATTATGGGCAAGGATCTACAGGTGGTAGGTTTCTCGTATGCGAGAGGCCGTCTGGGTGGGTATCACCGCTTTGCAATTTATTCAGCCGCCAAGCAGTAGTGCGCGACCATTACTGTGTTCCGGTTTGAAAAGCATGGTAGTAAGCGAAATTAATAGACTTAACAGGTAATTGTCTCAGGGTGACGAGCGCAGTGCAACACCGCGCAGGCTTTTGCAGAACCAAATTCTGGGTGGTGCTGTTACTGTTGGCTAGGCTTAATTGTAATATCAGACTTGTTCGGTTTGATCAATGCAAATATTGACGGCAGATGACGTAGAATCGTCCCCGTAGGACGATATAAGACGAATAGAAGAAATTTGGTTGCTCGAGCAGTTGGCTCGGTGGCCCAGTGGTTAAGGCGTCGGGACGGTATTCCGAAGACGCAGGTTCGATCCCTGCCCGAGCAACATCATTTTTATTCCTAACTATAATATATGTATGTGATCGTTGGGCGTATTTATATTTAATTTTTTTCTAGGCGGAGTGTTTATAGCGACGCTCTTCGGCCTCGGCCTCGCGATGATAACTCTGGCGTGGGAGGTGTTCTACTACAAACGGAAAGAGAAGAACAAAGTGCAATCCATGGACGCCAACATTGAGAAACCAATGACGTTCGCTGACACGAAGAAAGGTTTAGTACCTGGATGACCTAGCTTTGCTCGGTATTTTTGAGATGGCTTAGTGTTGCTTAACAACGCCATCTATTGTCAAGTAGCTTCAGTGTTGCTGTGTCGGTAAAACAGTTTAGTTGTTGTGTAAAAAATAATTGTATTACGTACTACTCGCCAATATATATATACATATATATGATATAAATATATATATATATATATATATATATATATATATATATATATATATGTATGTATTTATATAATGTGAATCTCGGAAACGGCTTCAACGATTTTCATGAAATTTAGTATGCAGGGGGTTTCGGGGGCGATAAATCGATCTTGCTAGGTTTCATTTTTATAAATGTCGTTGTATGTCGTGTAATATATATATATATATATATATATATATATATACAAGAATTGCTCATTTAAAGGTATTGGAAATTTTGCGTTGGGTTCAGTATAGCTTCAACATGGTCCCGTATAAATTTCATTTTTTTTTTCTTGGACTTCGAAGACATGAATTGAAGTTTTTTTTTTGTGATAAAATGAATTCTTTTCAGGCTTGAACAAACTATCGCACGGTGTTGCCAAGTTGCGCAAGAGAGAAAAGCGCGGGAAAGTGAAGCCAGTTACAATCGGAGATAGTTTTAAGCCGGCGGCGGCTAAACCTGGAGTTTCCTACATCAGTGTTTACCCTAAGGGAGAATATAGACCATAGGAACTCATCATCAGCCCATCACGTTCCTACTTTTTTTTTTAATTCACCCGTATGGGCTGGCTTAAGTCTCTAGGAACATACCGCCTTGTCTTACGTAGTTTTTATTTGATAGTTTAATATTCCTAGTTTTGTTGCGAATGAGGGTCAACAGTAAAAAGCCGGACCCTCTCCTAGTGCTTCAATAAAGTGGTGGAACTTTATTCAAGCTTTCCATGGACTTTTTGGGAGAGCATATAAAACAATGTGTTTCTCTATTTTGTTTCATTTGCCTACACTCGTGCACGTTTCCGAACACATAATGGTTAATATTCCACCGATATTACACATGATCACTCGAAATAACACCTTTTAAGAAAAAAAAATAGAAAAATTAAAAAAAAACAAGATATAATCAATAAAATTAATAATTAATTATTTATATTTCAATTTATAATTTCCATTATAAATTCCTAGTTGTACATAGTTTAGTATCTTGTTAATAATTTCTTTGCTTTTTGTGGCAATTGTAAATTACTTCCTAATAAATAAACTTCTGTTAGCTTAAAGTATCAAACAATATTGAACTGTATCATTTTTCACTTCCCGCCAAAAAGTCAATAATATGAATTGACAAGTATTTTTTTTTAAATCTTTGCACGCCTTGAAGGCTGAATAGGGAATATGCATGTATTTTTTTAATGCATGAATCGATTCATTATTGAATACTATTAATGAAAAAAAATGTTTAATAATGTTACGGCATCATTTGTCCATATAAAATAACTAAATGAAAATTTGAATCAATTTTAATCAACATAAACGCACCATTTGTGTGTGACGTCACAAACGTGGGGACCTAGGATCTCCTCATTGGTCAATAATTTACCAATAGACGCCCTATTGGCTCTATGTAAAAAATTGACCAATAAGCAGCGAGGCGCGTGACGTTATACTAAATCTTTGGTTGCACGTACTCAAGCGTTTTGCGATTACGTTCCGTTTCTCCAAAAATAAGAAAAAGAAACATTGAAATACAAAAAAAACTACGTAATTAATAATAATAATTATATCACTACTAAATGTTTACAGGAGTAATCTATCGTAAAAAGTAATTTCCAGATTTTTCAACAACACATGCATATTCCCTATTGTTGAAAATATATGTTATCTGCATGTTTAGCATAGTCTATGCTTTCTCTCTCTTCTCTGTGGTCTGCCCTCCGCGCCATGGTTTTTTTTTAGGTCTGACGATTCAAATTTAATGTAATAATAATTCATTTGTGTAGACGATACATTAGCACGCAACGATTGTTATTAAAATTGTTGCAAAGATATTAATACATTGTTTTGAAACTGGCTGTCTTTCCACTGCACTCAGCTTCCCCTAAATCCTTCACATGAACACAATTGACAATGAATATAATTAATAAGATGTATTATGTAATATTTAATGTATTCTGGCAAATAAATGATTAATTGATTGATATTTTTTTATTGATTTAACTTGAACCAAGAATGAAAAAAATAACTACGCTTCAGTTGTTGCTTAGCGAGAGTCCGCCTTTTAAGCTATTGCATAGCTTCTATCGCGGGCCTTGAGCGTGGAGACCGAATCCAGAAATTCCGTAACGAAAATAACCTAACACCCCCCACTCCGAATGCTATGCAATAGCTTTACCGCGGCAGTCTCCGAGTGCCACACGTCTTTTTTTTTCGTTCAAAGGAATCAATACCTAATTATCCGCTGAAACAAATTGTTTATTTCTGGACTAACATCTGAGTTCGAGCTAAGGGGTACGCTGGAAACCAGTCCTGCTGTAGCATCAGCAGGATTGGTTTCCAGCGTAGCCAATCTTATTGAAAAAATAAAAAGTAATAACATGTTCTATAGACAATATTAAAGAACGTAGAGAAAATATTATTGTATTCCATAGATAATAAATGGGGAAAACTTTATGCACAAAATCTTCTTTATCTTTTTATGAAAAAAAAACATTCCACAAATCCCCAATGTTTTTATATCGAAAAAGATCCAGAAATCCCCATCGCTTTTTAAGAAAAACATTCCAGAATCCCCCATTGTAATTTTACAAAAAAACATTCCATAAATCCCAATTGCTTTAAAAAAAAAACATTCCAGAAATCCCCATTGTATTTTTATGGAAACAAAATCAATAATCCCCATTGTTTTCTTTATGAAGAAAAAAATTCAGAAACTTCCATTGATTTTTTATGAAGAAAAAAATCTAGAAAACCCCGTTGATATTATTTTATTGAGACGAGCAAGTCTTTCGCCTCAAGAGCGACGCTATCGATGGGGCACGTGAATGGGGATTTGTGGAATAACCAATTTAAAACGTCATAATTTTATTTATATTTATTTATAGTGTAGAGCGAATAATAATAAAACAATTAAATGAGTAACAACTATTTATTTACAAAAACCATACATTTAACGTTTAAATACATATCTCACTAGTAGCGCCCCGCGGTTTCACCCGCGGTTGAAAAGTATCCTGTTATTCTAGGACCTGGACTATATCAAATCTCATCAAAATCTGTTCAGCCGTTGCGGCGTGACAAACAAACTTTCGCAGAACACTAATATCATAAATAAGTTTTTTGTTGAAAAATATATTTTTCAGGACAAGCTTTTAGCAAATTCGTAATCGAAAACGCGAGCAGATTAAAATGAGCCCAAACACTAGTAGTTTACATTATCCGTCAAGGAGTTCCATTGCCCACCTTCCGTCTCCATCATCAGATCAGCTGACACCATAATATTGCATTGTCATCGGACTTTGACAAGTATGCACAATTTCAACTCCGTAGGATAAGAGGAAGTGGTTCTAATTCAGCTTGCAAGATTTGACCCAAATAAATATTATATCTTGTTATTATTTTTAAGTATTTTCTCTTTTTGAGTTTTGTAACTTTCCAAATTTACATTATACCACAGAATACTAAGGGACAGAAGCATCACTCCGCAAAGGAATTTAAACAAACAGCGACTCTTGCTATGACGCAATAAAGTTCAATTCAGCTCGCGTAACGCTGCATACCTACCAGTCATATTAACCTACAGAGCGCCTCTCTTTCTATCGCGCCGCTCTTATCTCTTCTGACGCGGCACGTGTAACGACGCGCGACCCGCCGTCGGTGTCCGGCTATGTACTTGTAGCTTCGTACCTACAGTGCGGAGTGCGCTAGACCTGGTAATAATTTGTTTGCACTACCTTATAAAACTCCACAGTACACCGAGGTTCACTGGAAGATAATGTTGCTAGCATTAAGTCTGCCTACCTACAAATTTGTTTGTGCAATAAAAAAATCTGTCTGTCCCGGGAAACCGCGCGGCCACAGAGTATACAAATAAAAATCTACCAGAACACCCTAGCCGTCGGTTTTTCGACCAAAAACGAGTCGGAGTCGAACACTTTTCTCCCGAACTCTATCCTAAAATGGTCCAAGTTGAGATACGGCCCGTCGTCGATCTCCAGAATGAGTTTCTTCACTCTCTCCTTTGATCTGTCGACGAAGCAAGCGGCCAGCTTCATTTCCACTTCCGCATTACGAAGACCGATGCAGTACGCTCTGGAAGTAATACAATAATGAGTCTATAGTGAAAAATAATATAATAATGAGTCTGTAGTGAAAAATAATATAATAATGAGTCTATAGTGAAAAATAATAAAATAATGAGTCTGTAGTGAAAAATAATATAATAATGAGTCTATAGTGAAAAATAATAAAATAATGAGTCTGTAGTGAAAAATAATATAATAATGAGTCTATAGTGAAAAATAATATAATAATGAGTCTTTAGTGAAAAATAATATAATAATGAGTCTATAGTGAAAAATAATATAATAATGAGTCTTTAGTGAAAAATAATATAATAATGAGTCTTTAGTAAAAAATAATATAATAATGAGTCTATAGTGAAAAATAATATAATAATGAGTCTATAGTGAAACATAATATAATAATGAGTCTATAGTGAAAAATAATATAATAATGAGTCTTTAGTGAAAAATAATATAATAATGAGTCTTTAGTAAAAAATAATATAATAATGAGTCTATAGTGAAAAATAATATAATAATGAGTCTTTAGTGAAAAATAATATAATAATGAGTCTTTAGTGAAAAATAATATAATAATGAGTCTTTAGTGAAAAATAATATAATAATGAGTCTTTAGTAAAAAATAATATAATAATGAGTCTATAGTGAAAAATAATACAATAATGAGTCTATAGTGAAAAATAATACAATAATGAGTCTATAGTGAAAAATAATATAATAATGAGTCTATAGTGAAAAATAATATAATAATGAGTCTATAAAAAAAATATAATAATGAGTCTGTAGTGAAAAATAATATAATAATGAGTCTATAGTGAAAAATAATATAATAATGAGTCTTTAGTGAAAAATAATATAATAATGAGTCTATAGTGAAAAATAATACAATAATGAGTCTATAGTGAAAAATAATACAATAATGAGTCTATAGTGAAAAATAATACAATAATGAGTCTATAGTGAAAAATAATATAATAATGAGTCTATAGTGAAAAATAATACAATAATGAGTCTATAGTGAAAAATAATATAATAATGAGTCTATAGTGAAAAATAATACAATAATGAGTCTATAGTGAAAAATAATACAATAATGAGTCTATAGTGAAAAATAATACAATAATGAGTCTATAGTGAAAAATAATATAATAATGAGTCTATAGTGAACAATAATATAATAATGAGTATATATAGTGAAAAATAATAAAATAATGAGTATTCTATAGTGAATAATAAAATAATGAATGTTTTATAGTGAAAATTAATAAAATAATGAGTCTTTAGTGAAAAATAATACAATAATAAGTAAATATAGTGAAAAAAAATAGGCTAGAGTAGAATAAGATCGAACATTACCTGGAAGCCCTCGCCAGCACAGCAGTCATCGCCAACACTTCCGTTCCAGCTTCAGACAGTCGAGTCAGTTCCCTGCAACGGAAACCAGACAGTTTTATAGAATAGAATGGAATGGAATAGAACATTTTTTTTTACATTTCTTTCTTTCACCACCCCCTCCATGCGTACTCACGTGAGTGCGTTCGCGACTTGCTTCCCGTGTCTCGCCATCAGCGCTTCACAGGCGTACCTCATCCGCAGCACGCTGTACTCCAGCTGCTGCGCCGGCGCACGCAGCGAGGGGTGCAGGTGCTCCGCTAGGTACAGGTCTAGTTTAGGGGCGTCTTTCTCCTGGAACAAGATAAAAAAGTTCAATAAAACAAAAAGTGCAATAATTCATTGTATAACCAGGCGTAGCGCACTCCGCACTGTAGGTACGGAGCTACAAGTACATAGCCGGACACCGACGGCGGGTCGCGCGTCGTTACACGTGCCGCGTCAGAAGAGATAAGAGCGGCGCGATAGAAAGAGACGCGCTCTGTAGGTTAATATGACTGGTAGGTATGCAGCGCTACGCGAGCTGAATTGAATTTTATTGCGTCGCAGCAAGAGTCGCTATTTGTTTAAATTCCTTTGCGGAGTGATGCTTCTGTCCCTTAGTATTCTGTGATAAGAACATATCTATACTTAGATAACTGAATATAACTAATATTACAAACTATCTATAATAAATTTAAGGTGCAATGTTACTTTGAAAAATCACTGCTCAACAACTGTCTATCCCAACGGTTCCCAATTTTTTTTAACTATGGAACCCTAAATTATCGACCTAATTTTGGCGGAACCCCAAATCATTTTTTTAACCAATTTCAAAAAAGGAGGAGGTTGTTGTGGTATGTTTTTTAACTTTTTTTGTATGTTCGTTACGCTATTACTCCGCCAATTATGTATTAATTTTGATGATTCTTTTTTTGTTTCGTAGGTCATACTTCAGAGGTGGGTCCCATATAAATTTTATCGAAATTGATTCATTACTTTTGCGCGGGTCGGTATATCGATAAAAATGCCGGCCAACGTCGGCAATTCTCGGAACCCCAGTGACCCGTTCACGGAACCCTAGGGTTCCGTAGAACACTTACCAATATCAAAAGACAAAATTAATTAATTGTAAATAATAATGTATTCTGGCAAATAAATACTTGATTTGATTTGGACTTACTGAGTGAGCTAAAGTTTTTGCTCGCTCTCCAAACAGGAATTTTGTCTAAAGGTATGGTAGGTAGTTATTGATCAGAGCCCCCCTCTGATCAATAACTACCTACCAAAAGCGTCGCAAAAAAGGCCAAATTCCCAAGGGGTTCACTGTAAAAAAGTTTAGGAAGCCCTGGACTATAGGATGGTCTTACCTGATGTCTGTTGGAAAATGCCTTCTTGATGATGAAACCCGGGTGCAGCAGCGGGTTTCGTATCTGCTTGATCTCTTCCGACATCACCTTACCGGCGTGGTGGATACCGGTTAAGGCTGGAACAAGGTGTATTTTGACCATCATCGCATAATTAGTGTGGCTCAGTGGGAGCACGTGCGACTTTTGGTCCGGCGCAACCAAGTTCGAATCCCGTTGGACCGACTGACTTTCTTAAGTTATATGAGAATTTACCGCTCTCAAAACGGTGAAGGAAAACATCGTGAGGAAACCGGCATGTCAATAATAAAATCAATGACAAAAAAATTAATAAACAAATAGGTGACATCTGGGTAGGTACCACAGCTTTGCCAGTTATTCTGTCGCCAAGCAGTAGTGCGCTAGCATTGCTGTTTCAGTTTGAAGGGCATTGTAGCCAGCGAAATTACTGGGCATGAGATTTCTGATGTTTCGGGGTGATGAGCGCAATACAGTGCTACGCAGTGCTTTTTATGGTATTAAAAGTTCTGGGTGGCACTGCAATTGTTATGGGCAGGCGTGGCGCTTGCCATCAGGCGAACAACTGGCTCGTCTCATCATACAATTTCATAAAAAAAGAAGATGAATATGTTTATGAATAGAGGTATATAATAGATAAATTGATAAATATTCAGATTTCTAAATAGAGGATAGATAAGTTGATAAAATTGATGAATTTATTGATAACTAGATAGACATACCGATAAACGCACGCGCAAAATTTTTAAAACAGTGTAAACGAAGTTCTGGGTGGTGCTGTTGGTGGGCTGGCGTGTTGCTTACTATCAGGCAAACGACCAGCTCGTCTCGTCATTAAGTTACATAAAAAAATACCTAAGTAAGACGATACAAGGATAGAAGAAATTTGGCCGCTCGAGCAGTTGTCCTACTGGGCCAACTGTGTTAACCACTGTGTCAACGGTCTGGTAAGGCGTCGGGACGGTATTCCGAAGACACAGGTTCGATCCCTGCCCGAGTAATCTAATTTCTCTAATTTTGTTTTTTATTTAATATGTCGGCAAGCAAGCAGACAGCCCGCCTGATGGTAAGCGGTTACCGTCACCTATGGACACCTGCAGCACCAGAGGCATTGCTGATGCGTTGCCGACCGTTAAGGACTCAATTACTTCCCCTTTTAAAGGACTCCATGTTGTAGCTCAAAGGAAATACCGACGAAGGTAGGTCGTTCCACATCTTACAAGTGCGAGGAAGGAAAGTGCGAGTGAAGCGAGTGGTGTGGGAAGTCTAGTTTTGAGTTTAAATCTTGAGTATAAATACCGTTTAAATAGTAACAGTAACTAAAATACAATACCAATGTATATATCCAGACTGTCGCGCGTTTCTCCTCTAGCCGACAGGTGGCGCATGTCACGCAGTGCGCGGTCACATTCCTGCTCCTTGTCCAGCGCTGGGATCGCCAGCAAACGCAAGAGCGTGGGCAAGCCGTGGGTGATCATGAAGTTTCTGGAACAAACATAAAATATTGTAACAATGTTCTAAAATATGGCCCTCAGTTTCTTGCCGTATCTTCTGAGTAGTGGTTCTTTTTCCGATACGGCGGTAGTCATTGTGATAATTGACGTTCATAAGTGCGTCTATGTCTATTCATCAACCTATTTAGCTACTTCAACCTATTTTATTTATTTTCGGAAAACTTACAGCCAATACATGCATATGATAATTCAGCTATATTTAGGATAACTAGGCCAATTACAAGTTTTCACCTAAAAGTAAGAATTAATATATCAGTTTTGTACGTATGAGCAGTAACGCATACATTTGTAACAAACAGACTTTAAAATAATAATAATTGCAATAATTTAAAAAAATCTAAGTTTGAGAACCAAAGAATTTTCAAGCCAAGCGTTGTTTAATGGAACGCACACTGTCGAAGATGTCGAAATCAATATTTTTCAAGTGGTTTTTTTTGTAAATGAATGACGAGACGAGCTGGTCATTTGCCTGATGGTAAGCAATACGCCAGCCCATAACAATAACAGCACCACCCAGAACTTTGTTTTGCAAAATCCTGCGCGGCGCTGCACTGCGCTCGTCACCCTGAGACAATTAGCTGTTGAGTCTCATAATGCCCAGTAATTTCGCTGGCTACAATGCCCTTCAAACTGAAACAGCAATGCTAGCGCACTACTGCTTGGCGACAGAATAACTGGCAAAGCTGTGGTACCTACCCAGATGTACTACACCTATTTGTTTGTTAAATTTTTTGTCATTGATTTTATTATTGACATGCCGGTTCATTAACCTATTTCGCTACTTCAACTTGTCTATTTTGTTAATTTATATATCAATCTATTGGTATATTTATCAAGCTGTCTATTCATTAACCTATTTAGCTACTTCAACTTGTCTATTTTATTAATTTATATATTTTATCAACCTATCTATTTAGTAATATAATATATAACCTACCTGCACATAGCGATCTCTACTTCAGCGTCAGGTTCTTGATAACCGTCCAGGAGTCCAGCCGTGAAGTACTCTGCGCTCTCACTTGCATACATATCTAGTAGCGCATCGCCGACGGCCGCGCGGATTGTCGACAACTCCGAGAGAGGTTTGCCTGGAAGAAAATAAATATAAATACATAATTATTTTTTAGAAAATTAAAACAAAAACCAACTTTAATGTATCTTCGAAGTCCAAGGTCAAATATCGATGAGAATTTTCCAAATCGGTTCATAAATGAAGGAGTTCTGACGTAACAAACAAAAAAAAACTATCGAACAGAGAACCGTCTCCTTTGTTAAGTCGGTTAAAAATCGCATCCAAATCGGTTCACTTGTTGAATAGCTACGGTGCCGGACACATAGTGGTTAAACTCATAACCTCCCTTTAATTTTCGTCGGGGGTTAATAAATAAATACCCCCAACGATCACATATAGATAGGTAGAAAAATCTTTATAGTACAAACAAATTTGTAGATACATAGGCGAACTTAATGCTGCATTATCTTCCAGTTAACCTTGGTGTACTGTGGAGTTTTATAAAGTAGTGCAAACTGCTAGAAAAACTGCTTTCAAATAAAAAACCGCAGCCAAATCGGTTCACCCGTTTAAGAGCTACGGTGCCACAGACACACACAGTGGTCAAACTTTTAACACCCCTCCTTTTTTCGTCGGGGGTAAAAAATGAACATTTTTGCCTTCCGACATTTCACTAGGTATGTGAAATGAACATTTTTGCCTTCCGACATTTCACTAGGTATGTGAAATGAAGATTTTTGCTTTCCAACATTTCACTAGGTATGTGAAATGATAGATAGACAGATAAAACGTTCATTTCTCAACACAACACACATGTACATTAAATAACAAATTGTAGGACACTTAAACTACGCCGCGAATCCAAAGCGTAAACTCCCGGAAGGACATCCTAATTGTCCGAAACCTGGTCGGAGTTATTCCGACACAATCATAACGTGAGTGTACCCGTTTATATTTATAATCGTGAGAAAACTGGCATGTCCAAGAATCAATCACAAAAATTCAAGGACGTGTGACATCCACCCGGACTAGGCCAGCGTGGTGGATTATGGCCCATACTATCTCTATGAGAGGCCCGCGTCCCAGCAGTGGGAACGTGATGGGCTGATGATGATGAATAATAAATTAATTTAGATTACGGGGGTGCGTGAAGATGAGTAGAAGTGTGTAGAGGAGTGAATGTTAATAGTCTTGGTATGTGAGTGTGTCGGAAAAGGTAGATGTGTGTGGATGAGTGGGTGTGCATGTGGCCATGTTACCAGCGAAGGCCCTCGGAGTGACGTACTGCATGAGAGCCCGCGTGGCGCTCCGCAGCCGCCCTCGGCACAGCGTGGCCGCGTGCAGCCGCGAGAGAGACAGGGCCTGCGCGAGGCGGGCCTCCGTCACGTGGTCCAGCGGAGTACCTGCAATAATTAAATAGGACTTCATTTGTGGTAGGTCTCTCGTAAGCGGGAGGCCGTCTGGGTAGCTACCAAAAATCTCAAAAAAAAATGCCTGAGTAGTAGTTCTTTTTCCGATACGGTGGTAGAGTCATTGTGTTAATTTGAAAGTTCATATAAGCGCGTCTTAGACGCCAGAAATGAAAAATGTTCGTCTATTTGCTGTTGCAAGAAAAATGAACCTTTATGGGCCTAAGGAAGGTTGTGATGAGGGTTCCAGTCCCAGCCAGGGGTAGTATTTTCCTTTCCAAAAAAACTTGTGTATTATTTATTTTTAAAAATAAAATTTTTTGATAAAATAAAAAAAATGAAAATATTATTGATATTTATTGTTTTAATTGCATTATTATTATTATTGTTATTTATGATGCACTAGCAGCTTGTTGAGCTGATGCGTGCATATCGTTGCACTTGTGATTTATTTTTAATGTTTGTAAAGTCTGTTTTTAAAACTGTTCACTGACAGCGCACTGATCACTGACTGGTAGGTTATTCCAGTGGTTTACTACGCGACTTGGCAAAAAGTGTGTCCTAGGTCCTAGGGTGGCTAGCACTAGGAGCATTACAAAAATATTCCACGCCATAGTAAAATAAACACGGAAAATTCATACATATATATAAGAAAAAGTGAAAACTTCTGGTCAAGGCAAAATGTCACCAAAATGCTGGCCTACATTTTGGCTGAAGGATAAGCATTGCCATTCAACGTGGCAATGCTGCCAGCATTTTGGGATGTACAATAGTAAACTTTGTAATACGTACCTACAGTGTTCATAAATTTGACAAAGGTGCCGTCAGACTGAACACCTTGTGAGTTGGGATGCACGAGAAATGCTTTCAGCCGTGACGCTTCCACGGTAGCCAGGACAAGGAGATAACCGTTGCTGTGGACACACACTTTCTCTCCGTTGATTCGCCATACACCTGGAATTATACTCATTCTTTACTCGTGGTAGGTCTCTCGTATGCGAGAGGCCGTCTGGGTAGGTACCACAGCTTTGCCAGTTATTCTGCTGCCAAGCAGAAGTGCACAAGCATTACTGTGTCACGGTTGGAAGGTGTTGTAGCCAGTGATATTGCTGGCATATGAGACTTAATATCTGATGTCTTGAGTAATGAGCACATCGCAGTGCTATGCCGTGGTTTTGGTATCAAAAGCTCTGGCACTGCTATTGTTATTTATTTATTTAAATCTTTATTTCAGGCAACATTAATATAAGTTACAGATGTTATTTACTTATTCTACGGCCCGTATAAATATATACAATAGAACTAACATACATATAATTTATATTAAAATATTTATGTGACACGTTTTGTCGGTGACGTGTGACCCAACTGCCCGGTGTCAGCGGTGACGCGTCCTCTGAATCGTCGAAACAAGAAACCCTTTAGCCAGAATTCGTCATTCAAGTAGATCAACAGATGTTCTGTGGGAACTCGCACCACAAATGAATGAATTAGTTATGGACGGGTGTGGCGTTTACCAACGGAATTTAGATTCGTTGAGCCATTTTCAAGTCTATAAGGTAACAAACATTTAAGAATTTTATAGAAGTAAAGGTTTTAGCCTGCATTTACATTTTGGAAGTAACTCTTAATTTTTTTATTTGGCTATAAGATATAGATATATTATTATTTTTTACCTTGTCCATCCATCTCAGCCTGTGACCTAAAGTCCGGCTGTGTTAATCTCTCCGCTACCCTCTCCTTAATGCACAGGGTTATTGTTTTATCCCCCGTTGTCAAATCACTGATGACTGCGTTAAACTGTTCCTCTGTCAAACCTAGTCTTAGGGCTTCGAGCCCTACCCAGTGGTCACTGATCTCTTGCCCCAGCTCGAAGTCTTCACCGATCGCTTCTAAGTACCTCAGACTTTCCGTACAGTTGCTTGCTAAACCATTTTTTGTGAGGCTTGCGGGCGCTGCGAACATTTTTGTTCGTTTCAGTATTTCCCGCCGGTCGTCTTTTGTTTTTGCCTCGTCGCGGAAGATCTTTTCTATAGCTTCGATTCTTCTTTCGACGTCTTCGGTTTCGTCTTTATTCATAATTTCAGGGTAAGCCAGCATGTCGCGGTCAAAAATAGAGACGAAAACATTTTTCATGAATGGCGGTATTTTTTCCTTTCGGCGTTCGGCTCGCTCCAGCACCTGTATGTCTTCGAAGTCGAATTTCTCCTCTTGAACCTGGGGCTGTGAAGTCGGCGTTGATGTATAGTTTGCTGACGAAAATCTAAACTTTCTGTATAAACTTCGACCGAAGTTGTGATGGTGTATTGTACAAATTTGACGAGCTATATTCATTTTGAGGTAAAATTTTCCTTATTAGACCGATTTGTTATTAAAATTCAATGCTATTTGTTATTATAATAGTATTATTACACAATTTTACACAACTTCAACTATTTTCTTTTCTTCCGATCAGAAGTGTTAGGTTAGAATTTATAATTTGTTTGACAATGACAATGACAACAATGATGGCGGTGACAATGACAACAGTTTAGACGTTTCATAGTTACGTTCCAATTCTGAAAATCTTGCTACCCATACATTGAGCATTCATAGCAAAAACAAAACATTCTTTATTTTTCTTCTCCCCACTTGTGGGATTTTTCCTCGATGGATTTGGCTTTGCACAACGTGTCATTCCTCAATGTGCACAACATTCTTTATCTTTGAAACAAAACAACACGCCATGTCCCAAATACTGTTGAAAACGGTATTGTAATGGAACCAAACTGAGCGTGTTCGATTTAGACTGGTCTTTCTTCACTTTGCGCTTTTTACGCTTAATTATGATATAATTTTATAATAATATGTGATTTAATTAATGTAATTGGATTACCGTTTTAATAAAGTAAAATAAATTGAATTAAAAAAAAAGGGGGGGTCATATTCTCCGTTTCTCTGCCATAACCCAACCGTAATCGTATCAATACTTACAGGCAGCTACCAGATAACATAGGTACCTTAGGTATATAGGTACAAGGACCATGGTCCCACACACAGACACAAAATAAATGATTGCGCTTTTTTTCTCTGTGCACAAACATTTGTCCCATCGCGGGAATCGAACCCGAAACCGCGTCAATGGTGTATGAGATTTGTTGCAACCTGGCCAACCACTACACCACAGAGGCTGTCTGATATACCTACAATCAAATTGAGAACCTCTTCCTTTTTTTAGGTCGGCCAAAATGGTGAGTTATCCATAGGGTTCATCCATAGGTTACCCCTATTCAAAAACTCATTCTGTGTACTAGTACAGTCATTTGGTTCGAAAAATAGTATATTAGTAGTATATAATATATATCGGCGCAACGACGCTAACAAACTTCAAAAACTGTTAAAAATAACAAAGTAATAGTAAAGAAAGTAAAGTTTTAATTGCATAACTACTGTTTAGAATCATCAATTCATTGTTGAATGATGAAATTCACTACTTTTATGTTAACTTCTTATTTAACTGATTGAGTTAACTGTTTACACCTTAAAACATCATTTTGTAACATTGATTTATTGTTAAAATTGAACTAAGTCACTCGCAAGCAAGTTTGAATAGATTTTGCAAACAATGTTTGTGCGAGCCTTAGGTTTGGTATAAATACGACCGCCCGACCGATCGCAGCTCAGTCTGGCTCGAGCGGCCGGACTGTTCGGAGCTCCTCAATTGTAATTGTAACAAATTGTGAAACTGAATAAAACCAATCGAAGACTACCTGCAAGCCTTTCATTCCTGGAGTATGAGCGATCTCCATGATGATGATGACAGTGACGTCAGCAGTGATGACGTCACACTTAAAAAAAAACAATCCTGGCGTATAAATAGTAGTTGGAGTACACTTTGCGGCGCTCGTACGCCAAAACTATTGACTTTATGAACAAAGGTATAAACAGAAATTGTAGGTAATTGTCTCTAGTTTCATTGTGTAGGTATATAACTGTTTTTTCAACACACTAGCTCGTAAAGTGAGCCTTATTACATCGTTCTTAGGGCCATAAGCCGAACTATAACACACACGTGCTTAATAATATTACACACTAGTGCATAATAGAATTATCCTTACAAAGTTAAGTTAGTAAAAAGAAAGCAAATTATACACGAGTAAACAGAGCATTTTCAATTTAACCGGGTAATAGAGTTTTTTTTTGTAACAACAAAGAGGTTTTATGCCACTGAATCCATTTACGTTTTTGGAATAAATAAATGTATCCCTAATTAAAAGGAAATAACATTTATTATTATCAAATTATTTATATTTCACAATAATTTATTATAAAATATTTGCATTTTATCACTAAAATTATAATTTTGAAGTAGGCTGTATATATTGCTGCTGTATTATTTACTGCTATATATATGCTGTTTATATGTAATCAATCACCTTACATTTGCCGCGTGCAAAAAAAAAACGAAACTTGCGCCATTTCCCATAATTTTCATATTTTCATTTTTTTTTTAAATAACTGTATGACGAGACGAGCTGGTCGTTTACCTGATGGTAAGCAATACGCCAGCCCATAACAATAACAGCACCACCCAGAACTTTGTTTTGCAAAATCCTGTGCGGCGCTGCACTGCGCTCGTCACCCTGAGACAATTAGCTGTTGAGTCTCATAATGCCCAGTAATTTTGCTGGCTACAATGCCCTTCAAGCCGGAACACAGTAATGCTTGCGCACTACTGCTTGGCGGCTGAATAACTGGCAAAGCGGTGGTACCTACCCAGACGGCCTCTCGCATACGAGAATCCTACCACCAGTAAATATCTATGCAAGTCATATTTATTCATTCAATTCAATTCATTTATTAATAATTCAGACATAATTATCCATATTTGTTAGTAAAAATGCAAGGTAATAAAATGTAAGTAAAGTAAGTAATTAATCAATTTGTTTCATTAAAAATGTCAAAATAAAATAATCAATAATGTCAATAAAATCAATACAATAATCAATATGTCAACAAATAATTTTAAATCAAAGTCAATATAAAATAGAAATTTAATTCAAGTCTGTTCTAAATTTATTGTGTGACTAGATGGGCTATGGGCCTATGAATTTTTACGCAGTGCCTCATGAAATAAGAGTTAAAATTATTTGCTACAACGGTCAGGATGCTGTTGGTGCTGTCATAGAGCCGGCCCATCAGGGATGCAGTTCTGCTCCGCAATATAGCAGAAAAATTGTATGTGCGTGCATCAGCAAACATACCTGATGCGCTACAGAACCGCGACAGCCCCAGCAGCATCCTGAAACCGTTGGTATTTATGCAATACATGTTTGATTTTTCCTCGCAAGTGTGTCAAAAAGTGCGTATAAAAATTCGTGACCAACTTGCTCACTAGACTCTCGGCTGATTTACGCCCTCGCCTGCGGCTCGGGCTGCAACCCACAGCCTCGTGTATAATGAGCAACTTAGCTCACTTCTATCCCAATATACTCTCTGCTCCGTCTCTTAGTTTCTTTAAGTCCTCTCCATCCAAAGGTTGTCTGGAAGAGATCGCTTTGAGCGATAAGTCCGCCCATTGTAACACTTTAGTTTTTAAGTTTGTTATTTTACTTTTTGTTATTGTGTTTTCTGGTGGTGAAACAATAAAGAGTTATGTAATCTAATCTAATCTAATATACTATTATCGGAAAATAAGTCGGGAAGGAGGTATTGTCAAAAAACTGCTTTTAGGTGCCATTTTTCCAATATGGCGGCGCGAGCGGCAAAAATACGAGGTGGCAAAGTTGAAATTCGGAAAGACCACATCAAAATCTATATAATCACCAATTTTCAAAACTCCCGGAAAACTTACCTACAAACCAACCATTTGTGTCATCATCAGCCTATCACGTTGCCACTGCTGGGACACGGTCCTTTATAAAGATAGTATGGGCCATGATCCACCACGCTGGCCCAATGCGGGTGGATGTCACATGTCCTTGAATTTTTGTGCTCAATCTTTGGACCGCCGGTTTCCTCACAATGTTTTCCTTCACCCTTTTTAGAGCGAGTGTTAAACGGCACGTAAATTAAGAAAGTCAGCGGGCCGGTGGGATTCGAACTCGGGTGCGCCGGATCGAAGGCCGCACGTGCTCTCACTGAGCCACGCTGTACGCATCATTCCTATACGTAAACAGGCCTAGCGCACTCCGCACTGTAGGTACGAAGCTACAAGTACATAGCCGGACACCGACGGCGGGTCGCGCGTCGTTACACGTGCCGCGTCAGAAGAGATAAGAGCTACGCGATAGAAAGAGAGGCGCTCTGTAGGTTAATATGACTGGTAGGTATGCAGCGCTACGCGAGCTGAATTGAATTTTATTGAGTCATAGCAAGAGTGGCTATTTGTTTAAATTTCTTTGCGGAGTGATGCTTCTGTCCCTTAGTATTCTGTGACGTAACTCAAAAGTTTATAAATTAATTTTTAAGTCAACATTTACTACCAACGATAAATTAAGCCTGTCTACGTGAGATACTAGGATTATGCAAAATTGTTTGTTCAATGAATTAAACATTTATAAGTATTAACATATTTTATAATAGTGAAATAATATAATAATATTTTATAAATTAACACTGGTGGTAGGTCTCTCGTATGCGAGAGGCCGTCTGGGTGGGTACCACCGCTTTGCCAGTTATTCAGCCGCGAAGCAGTAATGCGCAAGCATTACTATGTTCCGGTTTAAAGGGCATTGTAGCTAGCAAAATTACTGGACAATATGAGACTCGACAGCTACGCTTTGCTACGACATGCTACAACGCTACACCTAGCGCTACACTTTGCTACGACACGCTACGACGCTACACCTAGCGCTACGCTTTGCTACGACACGCTACGACGCTACACCTAGCGCTACGCTTTGCTACGACACGCTACAACTCTACATCTAGCGCTACACTTTGCTACGACACGCTACGACGCTACACCTAGCGCTACGCTTTGCTACGACACGCTACAACTCTACATCTAGCGCTACACTTTGCTACGACACGTTAAAGTTGAATTTAATGAATTTAATTTAAGGAGTGGAACGCACTGCCATCATCTGTGTTTCCTATTAAATACAACCTGGGTGTGTTCAAATCAAGAGTGAATATATAAATAAATAAATAACGCCCAACGATCACATACATAGATCCTGGCCCGTAACTAGGATTCCCTGTATCTAGGAAACCAGGAATTATGAGGACCATGGTACCACAACACCCAGACACGAAACAAATGCTTGCGCTTTTTTTTCTGCGCACAAACATTTGTCCCGTCGCGGGAATCGAACCCGCAACCTCAGTGATGTATGAGATTTGAGCCAACCTGCCCAACCACTACACCGCAGAGGCTGTCGCGAATAGATACTTATTGGGCAAGCGTGCTTCATCTTCGATCACATCGTCGCTTCTTATCAGGTGAGATCGTAGCCAAACATAGGCCTAGCACAAAGTAAAAAAAGTATTGTTAATCCAGGGTATAAGCTATCTCCATTCCAAATTTCACTCAAATCGTCGTTACAGCGTGAAGAAGTAACAAACATACATATATTTTTTTACGCTTAATTGATCCATGTTTGGCCTCTATCTCGCCTGATGTGAAGCGATGATGTGGCCTAAGATGAAGCATATAGATCTAGTGAGAGACGGCAGTTGAGCGGCTGCTCAAACCCGTCTCCCCGATGGTTCACCGAACATCATCCCGAAACACGACTAGGTCGCTTGACGGCATGGCTTTGTTCGGTGGGTGGTATTACAACCACGGCCAGAGCCTACCACTCCAAAGCGCGTAAGCGGGTTTCATCACGATGTTTTCCTTCACCGTTTTAGATATAAACACACTTTCGCATTTATAATATTTGTGTGATCCTGCACAACCGTATTCCCTCAAACTAGCCGCGCCCCGCGGTTTCACCCAAAGTTTCCTGCGAGAAAAAGTAGCTTATGTCCTTTTCTAGGACCTTCTTCTTGTACTTAGCGAGTCGATCCTTCGGCTTTATATTTTTCTGGACCAGTACTCCGCCACAAGCACAGCATTGTCCGTGGCATTGTACAGGTCCTCGCATTTACAGATGGCGGGACACGCAGGGCAAGACGAAAGGTGTGCCACAGTCTGGGGAGAGACACCGCACTCGCAATCACTATCCGAGCTGTAGCCCCACCTGCACAAGTTTTCCTTGCTGCGGCCGACTTGGGTCCGGAGTCTCAAAATCGAAATCAAAATCTCTTTAATCATTTTGACATCACAGACGCACTTATGAACGTAAATTATCACAATGACTCTACCACCGTATCGGAAAAAGAACGACTACTCAGAAGATACGGCAAGAAACTGAGGGGCATTTTTTTAGAGATTTTGTTATAATTTTTTGGGGTTTTACAATGTTATGTTTCTTATGTACCAGTTGGTTACTTTGCAGAAGTGGAATGTTCCAAGCATCTTTGTCTTCTATGTAATTACGAACCGTGTAGTTTCAAACCGTGTACTTTTCTCATTAGAACATTCTTAACGCGTAATTTGAATTTACTTTCTGTTTAAAGACTTCCATGTCGGCCAAGGCAGATTGTGGTGATGCCGTAGGTTATCTCTCATGCCAAATACTTAGTCGCGCCTTGGAGGCATCTTCATCTATTGGTAACGGAAGGACCTCTTTAATAAAGCTACGCTGACTTTTAAGCCTTCTAGGAACTAAAGAACCTACATACCAAATTCCATCAAAATCCGTTCAGTAGTTTTAAAAAGTCAAGTCAAAGTTAAAACATATTTATTAAATAGGCAATAAATGCACTTTTAAACATCCTATACACAGAAACAAAACATTTAAAATACGTTAAAAATTGTAACTTGATAGATAGATAGATAAACACTTTATTGTTAAAAAACCTTAAATATAGGTACATGAAAAACAAGTAAATTTCACAGTAATCAGCATAACAATAGGCGGTCTTATCGATCAAAGCGATCTCTTCCAGACAACCTTTGAACAGAAAGGACTAACATAATTTGGAAGGACGGTGGTTTTTTGAAAGAAATGCAAATCAAATTATTAATATATGTATAAATAGGTATAATATACATATATATGTATATATTTATATAAATATATATATATATATATATTTAATATATATAAATATAGATAAATTATATATATATTTATATTTATATATGTATTTATATATATATATATATATATAGATAACTTGACCTATCTATATAACTATCATGACCTTAAAAAAGTAAGAAGTCCGCGCTCAGAAAAAAAATGCGAAATCTGACTCTACCAGTGCTTCAGAAATACGCCCGCTAGAGAAGATAGCACCAAGAAACTGCGGGATGTCTCTTCTTTTAATTAAATCTTTTAAAATATCTAAAAATTTAACACTTAACAATGAGGTATAACTTTTAGGTATTATAGGTGTTACTTTTTGCGTGTAGAGTAACAAACATCCTTCTATCCATCCATCTTTACAAACTTCGCATTTATAATATTAAAAGGAATTTCCTTCATTTAAAACTTAAAAGTAAATAATTTACATCCAACGCGGGCAAACCCGGTAATTTTTATTCAGCCAATCAGGGCCGAGTTTAAATTACAATTCAACCCTTAAAACAACCTCTGATTAGCGCAATATAAGTATAGCTATTACGACTCTTTCAATTAGTTGAGTATGGTTTTTAATTTGGCAACACTGCGGGGGTGGCGTAAGAATGGTAGCGGATCGTTCGGATCGTTATAACGGATAGCAGTCTATAAAGCGTTATAGACTGCTATCCGTTATAAATAACGATTGTCATAACGTTATTTTAATTTTACGACTCGGTTAACGAAAACAAATAAATAAGAACTTAGTTTAAAACTTGATAATGTATCACTTGATGTGAAAATTACCTACCAAAGAATCCAAAACAAAAATTAAAGCGGGCTTCGAAACACATCTTTTCTACACAATAAACGAATTTGTGAGGAGATGCTAGAAGGCGGAAATTTTCATTTTCTAATATCATTTCTAATATGATAAATATTTATTTATTTATTTTAGTCTTCTCACTAGGTCTGTGGACAAAACCTTTTGAGTTAATTTAGTGCAGTGACAGTTTTGTCGTTAATAGTATATTATTTTAGTTATATATGATTGTTTTATTTTATTATCGTTTATATTAATTATTTGCTGTGCACCACCGTCTATTCTTTTAACATTTGTCCAATCCATCCAAAGGTTGTCTGTAAGAGATTGCATTACGCGATAAGACCGCCAATTGTATTACCCTAGTTAAGATTTCTATTTTGTTCATGTAATTATGTTTGTGGTATGCAATAAAGTGTTATTGTATTGTATTGTATTGTGTGTCGTAGTAAAGTTAGTGCTACTTGTAAAGAACACAAGAACATAGTGACTTCGCCTTACTAGAGACAATAAGAAAAGTGTTGATGGACATATTCTTAGTTTTACTCTACTTAGCAGTTTAAGGTAAATTCAAATTACTTATTAGCCTTATTAGGCTAGATTGTAATGTTAATGAAGTGTGATATAGTGACACATTATAAAAAAAATATTTTTTTATTGCACTATTACAAATATGGGTAAGTACCACCGCTTTGCCAGTTATTCAGCCGCCAAGCAGTAGTGCTCAAGCATTACTGTGTTCCGGTTTGAAAGGCATTGTATCCAGCGAAATTACTTTTTTTAAATTGAGAATTGGCTTGCTTGTACCACTATGCCACCTGATGGTAAGCGACGATGCGGTCGACAATCTAGCACGCTTGCCAAGATAGTACCTGTTCACTCGAGACTTGAAGATTCCAAGATTGTAGCTATCGGGAAAGACTGACTCTGGCAAGGAGTTCCACCCGTTAGCAGTGCGTATAATAAAAGTGGTAGCGAAGTGCTTAGTGCGCGCAGGAGGAATGTCCATTATACTACCACTAGGCATATGATACTTAATATCTGATGTCTCGGGATGATGAGCGCAATGCAGTGCTACGCAGTGCTTCTTTTGCTATAGTTCTGGGTGGCAATGCAATTGTAATGTAGGTCTCATCACTCAAAAAATCGCAGTTTTATTGTTTCCGTTAGCTATAACGGAAACAATAAAACTGTGATTTAATAAAATGTAATAATAATATAATATTTATTAGCATGTAATTTTCGTTATAGCATAAATAGCAGTTATTAAACGCAACGCTATCACTGCTTCACCTCTCTACCTCTGAGATGGATGGGGGAACAAAAACCACCCTCTACACCCCTCACTCTAAAACCAACCTACTCTCAACAAAAATACGATGTATATTAGCATGAATTAACGAAATTAAGTTGTCTTATATATGTATGTCTTATGTATGTATATATGTAGGATCCTATGAAATAATCAGTAGGCCCCGTCGCTTGTCAAGGGAACGTCTTGTTCGACTAAAAAGCTATTAATTCCCAAAAATGACGTTATTTGTTTTACAAGAAACGCGTTTCTGACCTATCCGCGTTGGATTTCGCGATTGCCATCGATCGACTTGTGTTTTTGTGTGGAAATGGTGATTTTCCGTGATTTTCCTGTGGCCTTTGAACGCATTGTGTGTAAGGGGAAAGAAATGATTACACGTTCATGAAACTGAAAAGATTGACGGTGAGTAGTACTGTCTGTCTTTGGCCTTAGAGAAATGCTATTTTTAATTGGGTGAGTGGCGCTATGTACCGTTTTTAGGTGGAAACCTGTAATAAGGTTAGATGATTGTGTACCTAATATCGATGTACATTAATTATGGTATTGAACACAAACCTCAGTGGTTTACGAATGCCATGCAACTTACTATTGTAATGTTATTTTTAATGATAAATAAAAAATAAAAAAAAGTTCAAAGTTCAAAGTTCCAAGTTCAAAAAATCTTTAATCATTTTTAGCATCACAGATGCACTTATGAACGTCAATTATTACAATGACTACCGTATCGGAAAAAGAATTACTACTCAAGAGATTGGGCAGGAAACTGAGGGGCATTTATTTAGAACTTTTGTTACAATGTTTGTTTTTAACAATATTATGTTTCTGTGCCAGTTGGCTACTTGGCAGAAACAGAATGTTCAATGCATCTTTATATTCTATGTATTATACGCTATTGGTTTTTAGTTATCACATCTCTAAGTTATTAACAATATTGACAACACTATGTTAGGTCCTATTAATATTCAATGCAAAAGTAAGGATAGATAAGAATCTTTTTTTTTTTTTTTTTTTTTACGCTTAATAGGTCTATGTTTTGCCACTATCTCGCCTGATGTGAAGCGATGATGTGGCCTAAGATGGTGCACATAGATCTAGAGAGAGACGGCAGTTGAGCGGCTGCTCAGACCCGTCTTGGTTGGTTGGATGGTTCACCGAACATCATCCCGAAACACGACTAGGTCGCTTGACGGTATGGCTTTGTTCGGTGGGTAGTATTACAACCGCAGCCAGAGCCTACCACTCCAAAGCGCGTAAGCGGGTTTCATCACGATGTTTTCCTTCACTGTTTTAGAGCGAGCGTGCAAAATCTGCACTTAAATATGTCATTGGTGTAGGGCCGAGTCGGGATTCGAACCCAGGTGCGTCTAATCGAAAGGCGCCTGAGTTCCCGCTGAGCCACACTCGCTCAAAGAATCAGAATCAGAATAATCTTTATTGTGTAACTGTGTAGGTACATAAAATTAAATCTTAAATATTAACAAACGTTTCAACAGCCTATCCATTTTGGACGTACAATATAATTTTGAACAAAGAACAAAATAAACTAAAACTTTTTTTTTTAATTACTCGAAACTTACTTGTACCTAAATTTAGATAAAATCCATACTTAAATGTGTATTTTATATATCGTATATACATATGTAATAATAAAATATTCTAATATTTTAAAATATAAATTATTATTTAATTTATATTTTATTTTAATATTTTCAAAATATTATTTCATGTGCTTTTGAAATAAGCCAGGACTTTAATTGAATTTTAAAATGTTTACCTTTTAGCATTATAAGGGTACGTTTTGCAACAAATTAAATTATTATTTAATTTATATAATTATTTTTATGTTTATCTTACCTGTTTTTAACTATTTTTATATTACTTACACCTCATATAATTTGTTTGCAAATAAATAAATGTCTTGTCTTATGTTATTGGTAATTTATTTTAGATTTTTAATGACGAAACGTAGGAACTTTTCTGGAACATCGTGATGGATGGATGGATGTATGTTAGTTACTCAATGACGCAAAAAATGCAAACATATTATGATGAAATTGATAAATAGGTTCTGCATGTCCTGGAAATGGGCGACTTCAAAAAAGGAGGAGGTTCTCTGTTCGATTGTATTTTTTGAGCGAGATGGTAGCTAGCGCAACCCCATCTTGCCCCACCGTCTGTGATAGCAAAGTGTTGCCAGTTCCTGACAGCCAATATTACCCAGACCGGTATTATTCCGCCATCTCCATTCTATCACCGGACGACCAGACGTACGGCAAGCCGTCATCAATATATGGTTGACATCCTGCTCGCACCAAGCGCTTTGCTTCGACCTTCATAATGCGAACGACCAAGGAGTGGAACTCTCTGCCGGCATCTGTTTCCGGATAGCTATAATCTGGGTGTCTTTAAGACAAGAGTGAACAGGTTTCTTCTAGGCGAGCGTGCTACATCTTCGACCGCATCGTCACTTAACAACAGGTGAGATAGCGGTCAAACGCAAGCCTATAAATAATAATAAAAACAAACTTATGATTGATTTTAATAATATATTTTAGTATTATATTTTTTAAGGTTTTTAGTTTTAGTTTCATGTTATTAATTGGTATTATAATTATATATATTAATATAGGTTTCTTGAACGAAAAGTTTGTTATCTATATCAATGGTACCAATTAATTAACTATAATGTGTCTAGACACTTAAGTAGGTACGAAAAAGAAAGTGCGAGTGTGACTCAGTGAGAGAAAGTTCGACTTTCGATCCGATGTACCCGAGTTCCAATCCAGCTGGCCCCGCAACACTGACTTTCTTAAGTTATGTGCGGATTTAACACTCGCTCTTAAAACGGTAAAGGAAAACATCGTGAGGAAATCGGCATGTCCAAGAATACATTACAAAAAATTCAAGGACATGTGACATCCAACCAACCCGCACTGGGCCAGCGTGGTGGATTATGGTCCATACTCTCTCTACGAGGGAAGGCCCGAGTCCCAGCAGTGGGAACGTGATGGGGTGATGATGATGATAGGTTACTTGAACAAAAAGTTTGTTATCTATGTATATCAATGGTAACAATTAATTAACTATAATGTGCCTAGACACTTAATTAAGTAGGTACGAAAAAGAAAGAGCGAGTGTGACTCAGTGAGAGAAAGTGCGACTTTCGATCCGACGCACTCGAGTTCCAATCCAGCTGGCCCCGCACCACTGACTTTCTTATGTTATGTGCGGGTTTTCTTAACACTCGCTCTAAAAACGGTGAAGAAAAACATCGTTCGGAAATCGGCATGTCCAAGAATACATTACAAAAAATTCAAGGACATGTGACATCCACCCCACTGGGCCATATTCTCTGTATGACAGTTCCATGTCCCAGCAGTGGGAATGTGGTGGGCTGATGATGATGAAAAAGTGAAACTGCGGATAAACTTGCGGAATAAGAAAAAACCGCCCAAGTGTGAGTTGGACTCGCGCACTAAGTGTTCCGTACCATTATCTATAAAAACGGCAAAATATCTTGTTTGTTGTATGGGAGCCCCCTTAAACATTTATTTTATTCTGTTTTTAGTATTTGTTGTTACAGCGGCAACAGAAATACATCATCTGTGAAAATTTCAACTGTCTAACTATCACGGTTCATGAGATACAGCCTGGTGACAGAAAACAGACAGACAAACAGACAGCGGAGTCTTAGTAATAGGGTCCCGTTTTACCCTAAAAAGGAAAAAAATTAAAGAAAATCACACAACATTACACTAAAAATATTAGAATAACGACAAACCAATAAGCTACACAGTGAAATGTTGCGCGATGTCAGGACAAGGTTCCGACTCAGCATAGTTAAGCTAAGGTGTTTTTAATTATCTAAAGCCTAGCTTTATAAATAAATCTTCAAGGTCACAAAATAAATTGCGAAAGATCAGCGAAAATAATGCCGATAACAAAGCAAGGTGTTGCCAGTTCCTGACAGCCAATATTACCCAGACTTATGATTAATTGTCCCGAAAACTTGAAAAAATGGGGGAAAAATAATGAAGGTTACTCTCTGGGGTGCCTTTCGTTTACGTCGTGATTCAGTCTTTTTAGCGTTCCGTAGGAAATAAAGCAAAAAACCAACAAAACCTAAATTATGTCCGCTTGTCTGTCTGTGTGTCTGTTAAGCTGTTAGGCCAGAGTAAGAGTAGCTACACAGAGTAAAAATCTCCGCCGCGGACACCGGTCCAGCTCCAGTACGGGTCCGGCGCCATGTCAGTTGGTGGAATCCAAACTTCAAAGCCTGGCACATCGACGTGAAGTCGCCAGATTATCGGTTATCTACAGAATATACTACGGAGAGTTTGTTCAAGAACTGCACAATCTGATCCTCCATCACCATAATACCAACGTCACCCCTACATGGTGGACGTTCCGCCTATCCGTACTAAACATTTCGAATCATCCTTTTTGGTGCGAACGTCGAAGGAGTGGAACGCCTTGCCGTCGTCTGTGTTTCCACATAAATACAATCTGCGTGTTCATGTGTGTGTTCCAATCAAGAGTGAACAAGTACTTACTGGGTAAACGTACATCTTCGATCGCATCGTCACTTCCCATCCGGTGAGATCGTAGTCAAACGCTGACCCAGTCAGATGTAAAAAAAAAAACGTCCATAAAGCCCGAGTTAAACGAATTTCCGAAACGGTAGAAAAGTAAGAAGTCTCAGATAAACTCGTCACCACGATTCAGAAAAACGCACCTTGATTAGACATGCTATCAAAAAACAAACTTTTTGATCATTTTGTCATCACAGACGCGCTTATAAACGTCAATTATCACAATGACTCTACCACCGTATAGGAAAAAGAGCCACAACTCAGAAGATACGGCAAGAAACTGAGGGACATTTTTTTTTGGAGATTTTGTAACATTTTTTTGGGTTTCTACAATGTTATGTTTCTTATGTACCAGTTGGTTACTTTGCAAAAGTGGCATGTTCCAAGCATCTTTGTCTTCTATGTTATTACGAACAGTATAGTATGCTTTTCTCATTAGAACGCATATAATTTGAGTTTACTTTCTGTGGGCTCCGTTATACATTTTGGAATTATCTATAGGTGGCTCGACGTAAACTATTATTTGCCTTACAACGGTACTCAACGTTAGTAAATTGCGTATTAACTCCAGTTTTCGTTAACCGAATATTAATAAAACAAAGGTTTTACTGGTGGTAGGTCTCTCGTATGCAAGGGTACCACCGCTTTGCCAGTTATTCAGCCGCCAATCAGTAATGCGCGAGCATTACTGCGTTCAGAAATTTAAAACAACGAACCTGCTGGTGTGCATACGTGGTGTTCTCTCCAGTTACACCAACGAAAACATATTAGAGTATCTCAAATCGCAAAATAAACATCTAATGCGAAACGTTGATGTGACTGGAGAGACCATTAAGGTGCGCTATAGGAAGCGCGCAAGGAATCCACACATTTGTCATCCTGTTGTGGAGCTCTCTCCAAAAATCTGGACGTGCCTCACGCAGGCGCAAAAGGTCCATATAGGGATTCGCCCATGCCCCGTAAAGGATCAGTCACCTCTAGTGCAGTGCTCCAAGTGCCTAGGCTACAACCATACAAAGGCCGTATGTAAGGCCAAAACGGCCATCTGCTGCTATTGCAGCGGTGCACACACCGGGACCGTCTGTCCCGTGAGGGCTGAGGCGAAACCACCGACCTGCGTAAACTGCGTAAGTGCACGCAGAGAGGGCGAGGACCTTGCACATACCGCCTTCAGCGAAGAGTGCCCAGAAAGGCAGAAATGGGACTATATAGCGAGGTCGCGCGTTTCCTACCAGTGTTAAGGGCGACCAGGCAGACAACGGGTTGCTATGTTTATTATTTCTTATATAATTTATTTTTACACTGAAATTCTAAAAATCTAACATTAAATAATTCCTGGCACAAAAAACCTACAGAAATAAAAACCGGTTGAACCGATTTTGGTTAAAGATGTCTATGAATCACCGCTAGAAAACCTGCTTTCAATTAAAATCAAACCATCCAAATCGGTTCACCCGTTTAAGAGCTACGGTGCCACAGACAGACACATATAGTGGTCAAACTTATCCTTTCTTTTTTGCGTCGGAGGTTAAAAAAACCCAAATCACGTAAGGTTGAACTCGCACTTGGCCGGTTGTTTTCAACTCGGGGGAAGAATTAAGGGTTGATGTAATGTGGGAGCTCTCCGCGCCAAATGGATTTATATTTTCCATTACGAAAAATAATATTGGACGAGTTTATTTTACGGTTTGATCAAGCCATGAGCTAATGCGGCTCAGTGGGAGCATGTGCCGCTTTCGATTCGACGCACCTGAGTTCGAATCCCACTGGCCTCACAACACTGACTTTCTTTTCAGAAAGTGTTTAAAATGAACTATAATGTATATATATATATATATATATATAGGTTGCCATGATAAATAATATATTAATTAAATAAAGTCCTAAAAGTACCTAAAACTATGTTTAAATGTTATGTTAAATATTGCCGCACAAAAGGACACCTCAGAACGTATGACGTCACACACAGGCGCATGAAACGACAAGCTCTACGAAAGCAAACTTGCAAATTTATACGTTATTGTGAAGTTTAAGGACTTTAGGGTCGTCATGGCATGAAAAACATATCGTTTTGATTTAGATGACAAGCAATAACATAAAATAAACACAAGCTTCGCACTCGGTATTTACTTTGAAATGACGTCATGCACTGTGTTGGTGTTTCGGAACAGATAAAAAATGTCAGAATTATTAGATTTTATTTATTGATTTAAAAATATAAAATATTTTTATTTTACAAAAATATTAATTGAATGGTCTTCCAGAGTCGACAAACAGTCGTTTTAACTTTACAAGTTTGCTTTCGTAGAGCTTGTCGTTTCGTTGGCCAGCGTGTGACGTCATACGTTCTGAGGTGTCTTTTGCGCGGCAATATTTGACACATAACATTTAAACATAGTTATAGGTACTTTTAGGACTTTATTTAATTAAAATATAATTTTTCATGACTATATATATATATATATATATACCTACATTATGGTTAATTTCAAACACTTTCTGAAAAGTTGTCCGATCCCCTATTGCAGTGCCAGAACTTTTAATACCATAAAAAGCACTGCGTAGCGCTGCATTGCGCTCATCACTCCGATACATCAGAATTGGTATCAGTTTCTTTTTGTTGTACAAATTATTGTCGAATTTGTAGTTCCTTTTCCCCATGGCACCTGACAAGCAAGGTGTCGTAGTGCCGTGGCTTATCGTCGGTATCCGTGTGTGGACACCCTAATCTCCCCGTACGAAGCCCCACAAGGCCGGTATTACGTTACGGCTAGTTTAGATCAATTTCGTTGCTTTGATAACATTTTTGTTTTTTAACGGACTTAAAAAAAGTACATTTTATAAAAAAAAAACCGACTTCAAAGTCAAGGTCAAATATCGATGAAAATTATATGGGACCACTTCGTAGCTATACTGAACCCAAAGCAAAAAAAAAATCCAATTTTATTATATATTATCTGAATAATAAAAAACCGGCCTAGTGCGAGTATATATAAAAACGGCAAAAAATCAGGTCTGTTGTATGGGAGCCCATTTAAATATTATATATTTATTTTATTATACTTTTCATTATTTGTTGTTATAGCGGTAACAGAAATACATCATCTGTGAAAATTTCAACTGTCTAACTATCACGGTTCATGAGATACAGCGTGGCGACAGACGGACAGACAGACAGACGGACAGCGGAGTTTTAATAATAGGGTCCCGTTTTGCCCTTTGGGTACGGAACCCTGAAAACTTAGGACAAAGGATAGTTTTTATCCCGGAAAATCGCGGGGACTACTAGACCTACTAATATTATAAACGCGAAAGGTTGTAAGAATGGATGCATGGATGTATGGATGTACCTTTGTTACTCTTTCACGCAAAAACTACTGAATGGATTTTGGTGAAATTTGGTATGGAGATAGCTTATTTCCTGGATTAACACATGGCTACTTTTTATCCCGGGAAACCGCGGGTGAAACCGCAGGGCGCAGCTAGTTGTCCATAATTGTGCTACGGTGTAATTCAAGTACACATCCCGGTGGGGTGAAATCGAATCAGGGTAGCATCCCTTAATCCAATCGGGTACCAATACTGTTCAAAAGACCCTGATTGAGGCGTAGACTAGTTTCAGCCCCCGGCTGTAACTTGAAATTACTTTAGTATCTTGATCCAGAGTAACTCCACTGTAACCCCGATGTACAAACTTAATATAAACCTAGTTCAAGTTCAAAAGTTCTTTATTCAATAGGGGATCGGATAGTAATCGAAATCTAAAATGAAGCTAGAACGAATGTTTGTCGACTCCGAAAGATTATTCAATCAATATTTTTGTAAAATAAACTTCTCCTTTTAGATCTATGTTTGGCCACTATCTCGCCTGATGTGAAGCGATGATGTGGCCTAAGATGGAGCACATAGATCTAGAGAGAGACGGCAGTTGAGCACCGAACATCATCCCGAAACACAACTAGGTCGCTTGACGGCATGGCTTTGTTCGGTGGGTGGTATTACAACCACGGCCAGAGCCTACAACTCCAAAGCGCGTAAGCGGGTTTCATCACGATGTTTTCCTTCACCGTTTTAGAGCGAGCGTACAAAATCTGCACTTAACTATAAGTCATTGGTGCAGGGCCGAGTCGGGATTCGAAACCAGGTGCGTCGGATCGAAAGGCGCACGAGGTCCCGCTGAATCATAATTTATAATTTTAAATCAATAAATAAAATCGAATAATTCTGACATTCTTTATCTGTTCCGAAACACCAACACAGTGCATGACGTCATTTCAAAGTAAATACCGTGTACGAAGTTTGTGTTTATTATATATTTTTGCTTTTTATCTAAAAACTGAAACGCAATGAAAATATTTAGTGTAACCCCGCTGAATATTATGTAGGTTGTTGTTAGAACAATATAATATGTATGGGGGTTGTTAGTAAATAGTTTAATAGTAATATAAAAGTTTTTTTTTATCTGGTGGTAGGTTTCTCGTATGCGAGAGGCCATCTGGGTGGGTACCACCGCTTTGCCAGTTATTCAGCCGCCGAGCAGTAGTGCGCGAGCATTACTGTGTTCCGGTTTGAAGGACATTGTAGCCAGCGAAATTACTGGGCATTATACTCAACAGCTAATTGTCTCAGGGTGACGAGCGCAGTGCAGCGCCGCGCAGGATTTGCAAAACAAAGTTCTGGGTGGTGCTGTTATTGTTATGGGCTGGCGTATTGCTTACCATCAGGCAAACGACCAGCTCGTCTCGTCATTCAGTAACAAAAAAAAAAGTTTATCTATCTCTATCTATCTAAATGTTGAGATTTATTTCCGCAATGTCACGCCTGATTCCATTGCATTCTTTTAACTAAATTAAAACGATATATTTTTAATGCCATGACGACCCTAAAGTCCCTAAACTTCACAAATAAGTATAAATCGGCTGAGCAGCCGCTCAACTGCAGTCTCTCTCTAGATCTATGTGCTCCATCTTAGGCCACATCATCGCTTCACATCAGGCGAGATAGTACACAAACATAGATCTATTAAGCGTAAAAAAAAAAACACTAGTTAATTTTAAAAACTTTCTGAAAAGTTGTCCGATCCCATATTTTATCATCACATAAGTGCGTCTGTGATGACCGCATTCATTAAAATTATCATAAAACAAAGAGTGGTCTCTTTGAACGTCTTCAAATTTCAATTCATTCAATGTTAAAAAAAAATATTTGGGTTTTGATGTATTTATTTACAGAACCAATTAACAATTATGTACAAATATATAGAATGATAAAAACTAAAATAACCTACAACAAAATTAAAAAATGAAATTAAATATAAAACACAGAATTTAGGTCACCGTCCGCGGACAAGGTGCCCAAAAAGCTGGCAACGTTACCTCGTTGAATGGCCAGACTAATTCGTTGGCCGAGGTAAGCGCCAGCTCTTTGGTTATTATCTTATCTTTGGTTATTCATTCAATCAATAACAACATTGTTTGGAACTTAAACGAATAAACAAAAACATATAAAAAGTAAAATAACGGCTGAACCAATTTTGATAGAGCATCGCAAGCGTCTAAGAACCACCGCTAGCAAAACTGCTTTCAAATAAAAAAAACCGCATCCAAATCGGTTCACCCGTTTAAGAGCTACGGTGCCACAGACACACACACATAGTGGTCAAAGTTCAAAAGTTCCTTATTCAGTTTTGTCGTCACAGACGCACTAATGAACGTCAATTATCACAATGACTACCACCGTATCGGAAAAAGAACCACTACTCAGAAGATACGGCAAGAAACTGAGGGGCATATTTTTTAGGACTTTTGTTACAATATATTTGTTTTTGACAATATTATGTTTCTGTGCCAGTTGGCTACTTGGCAGAAGCGGAATGTTCCATGCATCTTTGTCTTCTATGTAATTACTAACTGTATAGTATGCTTTTTCATTAGAATAATTTTTCACATGCAATATGAATTTACTTTCTGTGAGCTCCGTTATACATTTAGGAATTTAAGTTTAGATACTAACGTGGTTGCCCAGTGCCCCAAGCCCATGTCCTAGTGCGTATGATTTTTATGCTTTTAAATGTTCTAGGTGGCACTGCAATTGTTATGGGCAGGCGTGGCGCTTACCATCAGGCAGACGGCTATCTCGTCTCATCACTTAGTTCCATAAACAATAAAAATAAGGTTTGTGAGTGAGTGTGTTTGTTACTTCTTCACGCTGTAACGGCCCAACGGATTTGAGTGAAATTCGTAATAGATCTCCACTCCGAATTATAAATATAATTAATCCAGGTAGGATTAACACATAGGCTTTTTATCCCGGGAAACCACGGGTGAAACCACGGAGCGAAGCTAGCTTTATTTATAAATCTTACACAATAAAGAAAAGCCGCGAGCCGCGGAAAGCTAATGCAAAACTTCTTGGTAAAACCGTGGGAAAAACCTAGCGCTAATCCTAATAAAGTGAACTCATACTTCGAGAATTCCATAAAGAAATATGTAAATTCATCCAAGGAGTTCGTAATCCGAAACTTCTCGATTGAATTACTCAGAGAAATGAAGAATAAGATAGAATGGTAGACAATAAATGGTTGTCAACATCCCCGCAGTTTCTTGATGCTATCTTCTCTAGCGGGTGTATTTCGCAAGCACTGGTAGAGTCAGTTTTCGCATTTCTTTTCTGGGCCCGGAGTTCAATTTGAGTATGGGAAAGAAATGGGTACTATCTTACCTTGTTTCAAAGTCATGTTAGCTTCAGTTACAATTTGGTAGTGGGTTGGAGCATTTGAGCTATCTATAGGCCTTTTATGGTCTATGGGTTGTCCAACTGCTTCTCCTTGTAAGTAGTTAGTTCAGTTTTAGTAAGTAGTGTGTAGAGTTGTTTTTAGTAAAAAAGGCATTCGCCCGTAAAAAAATGTTACAATTTCTAACATAATTTAAATTTGATTTATAGTATGTTTATGACGTAGCCAGCGAAGTTACTGGGCATATGAGACTTAATATCTGATGTCTCGGGGTGATGGGCGCAAAGCAGTGCTACGCGTTTTATGGTATTAAGAGTTCTGGGTGGCACTTCAATTGATATGCTTACCATCAGGCGAACGACTTGTTAGTCTCATCACTCAGTTTAAAAAAAAAATCAGTTCCAACACTGAAGTGCGGAATTCGGCGCGTTGAATCAACTGCCGGCGGATATACATGTATTCGTCTTCGCCGTTGACATAGATACGATTGTTCAATCGTATGATCGCGGCGCGTCTGCCACGCTTACTCCGCCATTCTAACCCATTCTCAATTTCTCTGGTATTACTGTTATAAATGTGTTGTATTGAACCCGGAGGAAGAAGTTTTTGATTCAGTGGATTTAGATTTGCGTAGCACGGGTGTTGGATTTCACGGGAACTTTGGTTAATTCCTTTATTTTATTTATTTCGAGACAACAAACAACTACATTATACATGAAAATTAACGTGGTTAACACATTATTTAACTACGGGTGACACTCAAGTTCAATTTTTTTTTTCATTTATCTGAATTACGAGACGAGCTGGTCGTTTGCCTGATAGTAAGCAATACGCCAGTCCATAACAATAACAGCACCACCCAGAACTTTGTTTAGCAAAATCCTGCGCGGCGCTGTACTGCGCTCGTCGCCCTGAGACAGTTAGCTGTTGAGTCTCATAATGCCCTGTAATTTCGTTTAAATTGGAGTAATCCAACATTGTAATTTTTTTTTTGTTCGCGAGCGTTCCGCACTCGCCTTGAAAATGTCCACCGGATGTGGTTGAAACTATAGTTGCATTGATTTTGCTAAACAAAGTTCTGGGTGGTGCTGTTATTGTTATGGGCTGGCGTATTGCTTACCATCAGGCAAACGACCAGCTCGTCTCGTCATTCAGATACATGAAAAAAAAAATTTAAACGTGAGTGTCACCCGTAAATTATTATTAATAATACATTATTCATGTTATATATATACATGTTTATAATATTATTAATAATGCAGTCCGCTGCGTTGTCTACGTTTGAAACTAAGTGCGTATTAATAGAACAAGTTGCAACTAGAGGAACCAAATTAATATCAAAATTAAAACAGACCGTCTTCAAAAAAGGAGGAGGCTCTCTTCGTTGGAATTATTGTGCTCCATCTTAGGCCACATCATCGCTTCACATCAGGCGAGATAGTGGCAAAACATAGATCAAATAGAAGTAAAAAAAAAAAAAAATTTTTTTTGTTATTTTTTTAATGGAACTGAGTAATGAGACGAGCAAATCGCTCGCCTGATGGTAAGCACCACGCCTGCCCATAACAATTACAGTGCATCGTCGTCCTCGTTGACTCCAGCCTCGACAGGTTCAGGTCCTGGACCCGAAGTCCTAAGGTGAGTCCTAGTAATGATACGGGCAAGTAGTTTGCCTGATGGTAAGCGCCACGCCCGGCCATAATTGCAGTGCCACTCAAAAATTTTAATATCATCATCGGACACAACCGCCACGCTGGCCCAATGCGGGTGGATATCACATGTTCTTGAATTTTCGTGATTAATTCTTGGACATGTCAGTTTCCTAACGATGTTTTCCTTCACCGTTTTTAGAGCGAGGTTTACAAAGACAGTGTAGTGCTCCAAACAAAATGCAAATGACCATTGACTTGCAAAACTGCCGATTGTCGATTCAAAACGCATCCAATATGCTGGCGATGTTTTTAGACGAAACAGAGGTTTTTTTAATGAGACGAGTAAGTCTGTTTCCTGACGATAAGCGCAACAATTGCAGTGCCACCCAGAATTTTTAATACAACAAAAACGCTGCGTAGCACTGCAATGCGCTCATCACCCCGAGGCATCAGAAGCCCAATTCTACTAAATAAAAGACTAGACTGTAGTTATTACGAGTAGAATACCAATTTTTTCTTCAAATTATAATTATAAGAGCGAGTGTGGCTTAGCGGGAACTCGGGCGCCTTTCAATCCGACGCACCTGGGTTCGATTCCCGAGTCGGCCCTGCACCAATGACTTATAGTTAAGCGCAGATTTTGCACGCTCGCTCTGAAACGGTAAAGGAAAACATCGTGATTAAACCCGCTTACGCGCTTTGGAGTGGTAGGCTCTGTCCGTGGTTGCAATGCCACCCAACGCACAAAGCCATGCCGTCAAGCGACCTAGTCGTGTTTCGGGATGATGTTTGGTGAACCATCGGGGAGACGGGTCTGAGTAGCCGCTCAACTGCCATCTCTCTCTAGATCTATGTGCTCCATCTTAGGCCACATCATCGCTTCACATCAGGCCAGATAGTGACCAAACATAGATCTATTAAGCGAAAAAAAAAAAAATTTAGTTTCGGTTCAGTCATCTATCAACCAACGTCAAAAATTTAGCAAAATTAGTCTCATATGCCCAGTAATTTCGCTGGCTATAATGCCTTTCAAACCGGAACACAGTAATGCTTCCACACTTGCATGTGTCAGTTGGCTACTTTGCGGAAGTGATATTCCAAACATCTTTGTCTTCTATGTAATTACGAACAGTGTAGTATGCTTTTCTCATTAGAACAGTTTTTACGCGTAATTTGAATTTACTTTCTGTGAGCTCCGTTATACATTTTGAAACTTTATTGTAAAAACGTACGCAGTTGTCCATGAAGGACTCGTTTATTTCGTTTGTTTCGTTATTTCGTTTCGAGGAATCGTTTAGTCAGTTTTTTTTTAATTTGCCCGTTACGGCAGGCTTAATTCTCTACGACCATACCGCCATGTCTTACGTAGTTTTTATTTGATAGTTTAATATTCCATTTATTATACTTTTTTGAGAATAAGGGCTATCAGCAACAAGCCGGACCCTCTCCCAGTGCTTCAATAAAGTGGTGGAACTTTATTCAAGCTTTCCATGGACTTTTTGGGAGAACATGAAAAGCAATGTTTTTCTCTATTTTCTTTTTTCATTTGCTTACACTCGTGCACTTTTACGAACACATAATGGTTAATATTCCACCGATATTACACATGATCACTCGAAATAACACTTGTTTGGAAAATAAAACAAAAACGTACTGTATCACTTTTCACTTCCCGCCAAAAAGTTTCCTTTAACAGTCTCGTGTATTCCTTATTCGAAAATGGTAATTAATTAATTTCACAGTCTTGACACAAAGAGTGTTTTCAGTTTAAAACCAAGTTAAAACTTCAGATGTTACTTGTGCTTGTGCTGCGCGAAGTTCGTATTGATTTTCTCTTAATCAAGATGTTTTCTGAAACTAACAGAAGTGAAGTTCACACACGTCGTAGGTTGTTAAGTTTTTGTCAAATAATTTCTTTTTTAATTGACTTCCAAAAAAGGTCCATCAGTGGTAAAAAGCAATTCAATTCCCAATAAAAAAAGGTGGTGGTTCTCAATTTTACACTTTTCACAAGCTTTTATTTAACTTGCAATGTTAGGGACAAATCTTGCAAGTTGAATCAGAACCACTTCCTCATATCCTGCGGAGTTGAAATTTGGCTTACTTGTCAAGGTCCGATGACAATGCAATATTATGGTGACAGCTGATCTGATGATGGAGACGGAAGGTGGGCAATAGAAGTCCTTGACGGTTCGTAAGCTACTAGTGTTTGGGCTCATTTTATGCTAGCGGTTCCGATTACGAATTTGTTAAAAGCTTGTCTTGAAAAATGTAGTTTTCAACAAAAATCTTGTTTTTATATTTAATACCTCAGAACTCCGTCATTTATAAACTGATTTGCAAATTTTGGCGTTGGGCTCAGTATAGTCAGGCCTAGCGCACTCCGCACTGTAGGTACGAAGCTACAAGTACATAGCCGGACACCGACGGCGGGTCGCGCGTCGTTACACGTGCCGCGTCAGAAGAGATAAGAGCGGCGCGATAGAAAGAGGCGCTCTGTAGGTTAATATGACTGGTAGGTATGCAGCGCTACAGGAGCTGAATTGAATTTTATTGCGTCATAGCAAGAGTCGCTATTTGTTTAAATTTCTTTGCGGAGTGATGCTTCTGTCCCTTAGTATTCTGTTGTATGGTCTCAATATGTAATAGTTAGTATTATTTGGTCTCAGTGTGGTCCCATTTCATGGATATTCGACCTTGGACTTCTAATAACGAATCTTTATTTAAGATATATCATAATTTTTTTAATTTTCTTTATTTACAGTAAAAAAAAGAATTGAAGTTCTTTTTTTTTGTTATAAATTATTTTTCTAAAAAAACTAAACCGACTTCAAAACCACAAATAGGCACTCAAAAGTGAAAAATAAATTAATATAATTATCATAAGCGCTACCCACTCATATATTTGAAGTCGGTGCCAGCCAAGTCTATTAGGTAGCAGATAAATACTATGTACCTATATAGTAACTATTGTACTACTGTATTGTACTGTATTGTATTGTACTACTTGTAGGTAGTATCTATCTACTACCTTTTAGACTTGGCTGGCACCGACTTCAAATATATGAGTAGGTAGCGCTTATGATAATTATATTAATTTATTTTTCACTTTTGAGTGCCTATTTGTGGTTTTGAAGTCGGTTTAGTTTTTTTTGAAAAATAATTTATTTTACCCTTTTTAGTGCAAAACAAGTTTTAATTAAATTAATTTAAAAAGTTTTTAAAGACAAGCATTTATGATCTAGCAGCCCTATCATGACGAAGTTTAAAACGGGCTATCACAATTAAATTTATGTACAAAAAAAAATCATGACTCTCCTATTCTCTGTTGAGGAGTTCCCTCGCCGGAAGTCATTCCTGGGTATATCAGCCATGTCATGGTGGAGTTTAGAACAGGCTATTATGGTTAAATCCATTTACAAAATTTTGTGTCTGTACTATTCACCGTTGAGGAGTTCCCTCGCCGGAAGTCAACCCTGGGTGAAGCAGGTGAAGCAGTCGAATACAAACCTCCACCTTTAGAAAGTCGGTTACAACAAAAACAAGAACCGACTTGAAGATTAAACTTATATTTTTTTGTTTTTGCTATTTTTTTCAAAAAGTGCTGAATGAATTTCGATAAAATTTATATGGGACCACCTCTGAAGTATGACCTACCAATCAAAAAAAGAATCATCGAAATCCATTCATAATTGGCGGAGTAATCGCGTAACAAACACACAAAAAAAAAAACATACCGGCGAATTGTAAACCTCCTCCTTTTTGAAGTCGGTTAATAAAAAGTTTTTAATGGAACTGAGTGATGAGACGAGTAAGTCATTCGCCTGATGGTAAGCGCCACGCCTGCCCATAACAATTGCAGTGCCACCAGAACTTATAATATCATAAAAAGCACTGCGTAGCACTGCATTGCGCTCATCACCCCGAGACATCAGATATTAAGTCTCATATGCCCAGTAATTTCGCTGGCTACAATGCCCTTCAAAGCGGATCCCAGTGATGCTTGCACACTACTGCTTGGCGGCTGAATAACTGCGTTCCGCGGGTGAAATCGCGAGGCGCAGCTAGATTTTTTTTCACTCTTAATTGATCTATGTTTGGCTACTATCTCGCCTGATGTGAATCGATGATGTGGCCTAAGATGGAGCACATAGATTTAAAAAGAGACGGTAGTTGAGCGGCTGCTCAGACCCGTCTCCCCGATGGTTCACCGAACATCATCCCGAAACACGACTAGGTCGCTTGACGGCATGGCTTTGTTCGGTGGGTGGTATTACAACCACGGCCAGAGCCTACCACTCCAAAGCGCGTAAGCGGGTTTCATAACGATGTTTTCCTTCACCGTTTTAGAGCGAGCGTGCAAAATCTGCACTTAACTATAAGTTATTCGTGCAGGGCCGAGTCGGGATTCAAACCCAGGTGCGTCGGATCGAAAGCCATACTCGCTCTATTATAAAATATATATCCTATTCATATTATAAACGCGAAAGTTTATAAGAATGTATGGATGTATGTTTGTTACTCTTTCACGTAAAAACTACTGAATGGACTTTGATGAAACTTTACAATTATATAGCTTACACATCAGAATAACACATAGGCTACTTTTTATCCCGGGAAACCGCGGGTGAAACCGCAGGGCGCAGTTAGTCTAGTATAAAGTATTTTACTTGAAACACTGGCTGAATGCCCAAACAGTGCGAAATAACTGTCTGAAATAATACCCGAGTTAAAAAATAGCTCACGTTCAGTAAATCAGTTAAATAACAATACGAAGTAAAAACGCGCTTCCCGCTAACTGTGATATACGAGGGTACACCGCCGGAGGGCGTAGTGAGACGTAAAGCTGGGACACAGCTGCGCGAGTAGAGCGACTGCCAAATTCAAATTCATTTATTTCGACCAACATGGATCACAATATATACATCGTATACTTGGAATAGTCTCAATGTACCTAAATACCAAATTTCATCAAGATCGGTTCGGTAGTTTTTGCGTGAAAGAGTAACAAACACCCATACATACAAATATTCGCGTTTATAATATTAGTAAGGAAGTAAGGATATTATCATCATCATCATCAGCCTATATTAGTCACTGCTGGACACAGACCTCTCCTAATGAACGCCACTGAGCCCGGTCTTCGGCTCTTCTCATCCAGTTTCTTCCAGCCGCTTTTCGCAGGTCGTCGCTCCACCTGGCCGGTGGATATAATATCACAAAATAGCTAAGTGTCATCACAATTATAGACGAAGACTACATACAATTTTTATTTCGATATCATTTTTTTAGAACCTTCTCCTTTTCCAGAGTCGGTTAAAAAGTAGCCACTATCGAATTGCCGAATTTCCGCATTTAATAGTAAAATCTAGTGGTTAATATTTCTAGTTACGCGATACAGTGTGTAAAGGAAATTCACACACTGTATCGCGTATGAAGCGAGCGGCATTCAATTTGTTCTGTTTCACCGCTGGAAAGACGAAGTGGAGAAAGACTTGCGTGAGCTCCAAGTCGAGGAATGGCAGGAGTTGGCGCAAGACAGACTAAAGTGGCGTTGTGACAGAATGGTTCTATTGTCGGAGGCCAAGACCCACTTTGGGTCACTGCGCCGCGCCATTAGAAATATTTAAAAGAAATGAATATATAAACGCTATCAAAGTCAAGACAAATTACCAAATATATATATTTAAAGACCTTCCACTGACAATTTTCTAAAGAAAGCTGACATTGTGGCTCGCTGAAAGATGCTTTTATGACCTGACATGACATACAAAATGAGGAATACATGACGTACAAAAAAGAACAAATATGAATGATTAATGAATTAGTATAAAATCGATTTGATAAATTATATAAAACTTGACACTAATTAATTGATTGTGATGTGAAATTTTAATTCAATAATTCTATTTTTTTTAAATGTTTTTGCTATTATATTTGAAATATGTTTGCACACCATTGTTATGGTAGGATGTACTGATTCTAATTCTAATTATTACCATCTGCTTTGTTAAATTTAAAAATCATTTATTTGCCAGAATGTAGTATTCTTCTGGCAAAAAAATGATGATTTAATTTGATCGCCACCCTAGTTAGTTTGCGTCGCCGTCGCGTCATTCGCTCAGGTGTGTCCAGGAGCTAACTCAGCGCGATGCTACAACGTAAAATTTATTAAACGAGGTTAGAAGTACGTGAGTTGCATAACATTTCTCATGTTTTGTGTTTAAAATTATAGTAACATCACTTGTTGTGATGTTAAAAATAGTTTTCAACTAACTTTTCAACCGACTTCAAACCACCACACCACACAAAGGAGGAAGTATGTTTTTTTTATTTTTTATTGCTTTTCCCATTGAGGAATGCTTTTCCTGTGTTTGTCAATCAATCAATCAAAATCTCTTTAATCATTTTGGCATCACAGACGCACTTATGAACGTTAAATTATCACAAGACTCTACCACCGCATCGGAAAAAGAACCACTACTCAGAAGATATGGCAAGAAACTGAGGGGCATTTTTTTAGAGATTTTGTTACAATTTTTTGGTGTTTTATTGTTGTGTGTTGTGATTTGTTACGCGATTACTCCTTCAATTATTAATTGATTTTGATGATTCTTTTTTTGTTTGGTAGGTCATACGTCAGAGGTGGTCCCGTATATAAGTATAGTAATTTTATCGAAATAAATTCCGCATTTTTTGAAAAAAATAACAAAAACCACAGTTCTTGTTTTTTTTTCTTAAAACTAATTATAACTTATCTGATGTCTCGGGGCGATGAGCGCAATGCAGTCCTACGCAGTGCGTTTTATGGTATTAAAAGTTATGGGTGGCACTGCAATTGTTATGGCAGGCGTGGCGCTTACCATCAGGCGAACGACATGCTCGTCTCTGCACTCAGTTCCATAAAAATCAAAAACTTGAAAAACTAGACAGCCTTTGTGGTGTAGTAGTTGAGTAGGTTGGCTCAAATCTCATACACCACTGAGGTCCACTGTCTCGTAGCGGGAACCGAACCCGGAACCTCCGAGGTGTATCAGATATGAGCTGTCTCACCCAATCACTACGCCACAGATGTCGTGAAATTAATTAAATCTCCACCTTTATTAGGGTTCCGTACCCAAAGGATTTAACGGGACCCTATTACTAAGACTCCGCTGTCCGTCTGTCTGTCTGTCCGTCTGTCACCAAGCTGTAACTCATGAATCGTGATAGTTAGACAGTTGAAATTTTCACAGATGATGTATTTCTGTTGCCGCTATAACAACAAATACTAAAAAACAGAATAAAATATATATTTAAGGGGACTTCCATCCAACAAACGTGATTTTTTATGCTGTTTTTATAGATAATGATACGGAACCCTTCGTGCGCGAGTCCAACTCGCACTTGGCCGGATTTTTTTAACTCTCGACGCGAAAGGAGGGGTGTTATAAGTTTGATCACTATGTATGTCTGTCTGTGGCACCGTAGATCTTAAACGGGTGAACCGATTTGGATGCGGTTTTTTTATTTGAAAGCAGGTTTTCTAGCGGTGGTTCTTAGACATATTTTGTCAAAATCGGTTCAGCCGTTTTATACTTTTTATAAAATAAATAAATAAATAAATAACGCCCAACGATCACATACATAGATCCTGACCCCTTACTAGGATTTCCTGTATCTAGGGAACCAGGAACTATGAGAACCATGCTCCCAAAACACCGTTTAGAGGTGTTTTGTGTAGGGGATTTTTTTAATTTTTGTTTACTGAAATTCCCTTTGTTCTAAATATGAATGATAATGTTGTTGCAGGTTGTGTGGCGTGAATCCGGAGCGGTCGGTGATGTGGCGGCAACATGTGGCGCGAGTGGCGATGGCTCATGGTCACACTGAACGCAGTCGCCGCCGTCTCACCTGTCATTAAGATTGGTAAGTGAAGCAACTGTTGCGCAACTGTGGCACGACTGTGGCGGCAACATGTTGCGCGAGTGGCGATGGCTCATGGTCACACTGAACGCAGTCGCCGCCGTCTCACCTGTCATTAAAATTGGTAAGTGAAGCAACTGTTGCGCAACTGTTTCGCGATTTTTTTATGCGATTGAAAATTGAGACGATCCTGTGATTCACTTTTAAAGCACCACGCTTGTTCATAACAAAAAAGCAATTCCAGTTATCTACCACCAAGCAGCAGTGCGCAAGCATTACTGTATTCCGGTTTGAAGGGCATTGTAGCCAGCGAAATTACTGGGCATATGAGACTTAATATCTGATGTCTCGGGTGATAAGCGCAATGCAGTGCTTTTTATGGTATTTAAAGTTGTAGGTGGCGCTGCAATTGTTATGGGCAGGCGTGGCGCTTACCATCAGGCGATCGATTTGATCGTCTCATCACTGTGCCATAAAAAAATGTTTTTTACAAGCTTTTAACTTGCAATGTAGGAATGTATGTTTGTTCGGGTGGAATCTTGCAAGCTGTATTAGAACCACTTCCTCTTATCCTACGGAGTTGAAATTCTGCATACTTGTCAAAGTCCGATGACAATGCAATATTATGATGACAGCCAGATGATCTGTTGTTGGAGACGGAAGGTCGGCAATGGAACTCCTTGACGGATAATCGTAAATTAGTGTTTGGGCTCATTTTAATCTGCTCGCGGTTCCGATTACGAATTTGTTAAAAGGTTGTCTTGAAAACATATTTTAATTATTTATTCTAGGAAAACAAACAGCTTATATATACAGTATCGTACCTAAAAAAAAAGACGTGTGGCACTCGGAGACTGCCGCGGTAAAGCAATTGCATAGCATTCGGAGTGGGGGGTGTTAGGTTATTTTCGTTACGGAATTTCTGGATTCGGTCTCCACGCTCAAGGCCCGCGATAGAAGCTATGCAATAGCTTAAAAATTGAGAACAAGTTTGCCTTAAATTGTTTTTAATTTTTCAACGAAAAACTTATTAGATTATGATTTTTTTCTTTCAGGTGCAGTCTTCACGGAAGAAGCAAGGGGTGGGAGCGCGGAGCTGGCTTTTAAGTACGCGGTGTACCGAATTAATAAGGAACGCAGTCTCCTGCCCAACAGCACTTTGGTTTACGATATACAGTATACGACTGAGAGAGACAGCTTCAAGACTTATAAAAAAGGTATATAATAATAATTTCCAACAATAGTCTTCGCACTTATCGGGGGCTGTCTTTGATTGCATCGTAATGATGCACTTAGAGACAGTCCCCGATAAGTGTTGCTCATTACATATTTAAACTAAATGCTCTAAGAGGCCTCTACGTGTTGGACTCATGTCTCCGCGCAAGCCTTTCAAAGGACGGGTTAAATAAACCGTATAATAATAAATTATTTATTACCAAAATCAAAATCTCGTTAATCATTTTGGCATCACAGACGCATTTATGAACGTCAAATTATCACAATGACTCTGCCACCGTATCGGAAAAAGAACCACTACTCAGAAGATACGGCAACAAACTGAGGGGCATTTTTTTAGAGATTTGTTACAATTTTTTGGGTTTTTACAATGTTATGTTTCTTATGTACCAGTTGGTTACTTTGCAATGGAATGTTCCAAGCATCTTTGTCTTCTATGAAATCACAAACAGTGTAGTATGCTTTTCTCATATAATAAGACTTATATTATATTACACTTTATCATAATTCGGAAAAGAAATGAAATATGAATTTTTACGACATTTCGACAGCCTGTGTGGTGTAGTGCTTGGGCTGGTTGGCTCAAATCTCATACGCCACTGAAGTTGCGCGTTCTTTTTCCGCGACGGAACATGTTTGTTCGATGAGTTACATCATAAAAAACAGCATCAACCAAAATTAATTTAAAAATAGCGCAGACGCCTGTCGATTCGCAATCGCATCAGCCGCCATAGCATTAGCATTAGCAAACCGATACAGTTCACATTTGAGCGCGATTGACGGTACACGCGTGCTGAACAATGAATTTTAGCATTCATCAAATTTCCAACTACAATAAATTTGATTAATGCTAATATAAATTTAGCAACTTAATGCTGCGAACGCTAATTAATACTACAGTAAAAGATTACCAATAAGTAAATTGTACCGTGCATACCCCATTTCTATCCCGTAAATTAAATAAGGTAAAACGATTTCGATGAAGTTAACTAACGGAGTGAGCGAGGTCGGCAGTGTACATAAAAATAAGAAAAACCGGCCAAGTGCGAGTCAGACTCGCGCGCGAAGAGTTCCGTACTATTATCTATAAAAACGAGAAAATATCACATTTATTGAATGGGAGCTACCTTAAACATTTATTTTATTCTGTTTATTAGTATCTGTTGTTATAGCGGCAACAGAAATACATCATCTGTGAAAATTACAACTGACTTAATATCATGGTTCACGAGATACAGCCTGGTGACAGACGGACAGACAGATAGACGGACGGACAGCGGAGTCTTAGTAATAGGGTTCCGTATAACCCTTTGGGTACGGAACCCTAATAAATGATATGTTGTAATATCCTAACAAGAGAGGAGAGAGATATATATATTAACAAGAAAGTCAACAGGGACGATGATTTTTTTCAATGCATAAATTGATTTATTATAGGAAAAAAAAAGAAACATGTTTCAAAATTTTACGGCATCATTTGCCCTTAAATCATTACATGAAAATTTGAATCTATTTAAATCAATGTAAACGCGCCATTTGCGTGTGACGTCAATATGTGGGGGATCTAGGATCTCCTCATTGGTCTGTTTATGCTACATGTGTATGTGTGACAATAACCTTCCAATAGGGCGGGCTCTATGCCAAAAACTGACCAATAAGCAGCGAGCCGCGTGACGTCAACATGTGAACGTACTCAAGCGTTTTAAATTACGTTCAATTAAAAAAAAAATACAAAAGAAACATTGAAATACAAAAAAATCTACGCAATAAATAATAATAATATGGATCTGAAATATATACTAGAACAATGAAACTAAAACTAAAAAACTTAAAAAATATAATGTAATAACTAAAATATATTATTAAAAGGAGTCCCTTTAGGCAAGGTTCAAGAAAAATGCTTGCAAGAATATATGGTAAAAAGTAAATTCCGAATTTTTCAACAGCACATGTACATTCCCTATTCACGTGCATACTACGTTCTACGGTGGTCGTTACTATATTTACGTGCATAGGTTATACGTAACACCCCCATTGTTTCAAAATTGCTTTTGTTCCCCACAATTTGAGCTCGCACTTCATTCTGCGTTCATTTAGTTCGTTCAGGAACGGGATGAGTTGAATGGAACAAAAGAACGAAACAGTTCCGCGTAAAACCGGCAGCGGAGGGCACTCAAACGCGTCACTTCCGGCTGTTATTCCGCCATATTGCATTTCCGCGAGAGTCGACTACTTCCTGTGGGAAAGAAAAATATGGGATTATAATACGGACTTTTTGGAGGAAGTAAAAAGTGATACAGTTCGATTTTGTTTTATTTTCCAAACAAGTGTTATTTCGAGTGATCATGTGTAATATCGGTGGAATATTAACCATTATGTGTTCGTAAACGTGCACGAGAGTAGGCAAATGACACAAAAAAAAGAAAATAAATTGCTTTGTGAAAAAAAAATCAATTTGTTCTAGATTAATTGTGACCTTTATGATATTGAATGCATTCGCGCATGCTAGGCGAAAATCTTAAGATTTTAATCGGGCAGGGATCGAACCTGCGTCTTCGGAATACCGTCAACCGTACCGTAATAGATGACTGATGATAAATGTAAGCATTGACGACAGATGACTTAGAATCGTCCCCGTAAGGCGATATAAGAAGGATAGAAGAATTTGGTTGCTCGAGCAGTTGGCTCGGTGGCCCAGTGGATAAGGCGTCGAGACGGTGTTGCAAAGACGCAGGTTCGATCCCTGCCCGAGCAATATCATTTTTCTTCTTCCTAATTATTTAAACTCTTAATTGTGACCTTACTTCAAAAGGCGCGTAGAAACGTGGTTTTCAGACCATTTTTTTTATTTGTCACTTTTTTCAAATCAAATTTAAATCTCTTTATTCATTTTTGCCATCATAGACTCACTTATGAACGTCAATTATCACAATGACTCTACCACCGTATCGGAAAAAGAACCACTACTCAGAAGATACGGCAAGAAACTGAGGGGCATTTTTAAAGATTTTGTTACAATTTTTTGGTTATCTACAATGTTACGTTTCTTATGTAACAGTTGGCTACTTTGCAGAAGTGGAATGTTCCAATTTATATATCTTGTTCCAGCCTGCACGCAGATAGAGTCGGGCGCGGTGGCGTTGTTTAGCAGTGAAGGCGTAACAACGAGCGCGACGCTCGCCGCGATGTGTCGCTCGCTACACGTGCCTCACATGCTCGCCGCGCCCTTACCTGTCAACAGTAAGTAGAAAACATATCGCTGTCTCACTCACCGTAGTCTATTAAGGGCCAAAATACTGAAATAGCAATATTTTCCCTCGCCTCACTTGTAAGTAAACAAGCTAGTGATAAAACTCGCCCACCTAAAAACTAATATTATAAAGAGGAAAGATTTGATTGTTTGTTTGTTTGTTTGCATTGAATAGACTCCGAAACTACTAAACCGATTTGAAAAATTCTTTCACTGTTGGGAAGCTACACTATCCCCGGGTGACATAGGCTATATTATATTTTCAAAAAAAAATAGGGATCCTTACTAAAACTAAAATAATGTAACCCAAGGTGTAAAAAAAAATACCTAAAATATTCTTTACATCGCGTGCGCTGCAAAATCTATTGATGATAGAATAAAATAATGTACTACGACTTTGCAGAACACATCATTATTTACAAAAAATATCGCGACAGCATATGTCTAACGATTATAGATGTGCCACAATAAGTGTTCTATTATTTTAAAAATTTAATTATCAAAATAAATTTCATTTGATATTCAAGACTGCTTCAATACCTTTATATAACTTTTTGAATTATTCGATTCGGACATTCCATTCGAAAGATATCACGAGTTTAAAAATGTAAGTATTAGATAAAAGTTGCGTGGTAGCCTTACCCTGCTCGGCTAGCTAGGCAGCACCTAATGCAGTGTAGGCGTCACCGGGGTACGGGCCGTACGGGAGGGGAGATGTATCTGTATTATAATTATTAATTTTGAATTATTTGTTAAATACCCGTGCGAAGCCGGGGCGGGCCGCTAGTCTTTAATAAAATAATAATTTTCTTTTGTAATTACAGCAAACCATTCGGCTTTGACTGTGAACCTGTTCCCCCCGCGGGACCTCATGGTCCGGGCGTTCCTTGACCTCATTACCTACCTCAACTGGACTAGGATGGCTGTCATCTACGAGGACTACGGTTATGGTGAGTACTCCTGGGCCCCAATTCACTATGACAACTTGGCAAAATCACGTCGATTCTTTGCTTGGAAATCACGTCGATTCCTTGTTTCGAAAGCACGACGATTCCTTCATTTATAAACGACATCTCTATGACGCATTCATATATTCATATATATGACGCGTCATAGAGAATACAAATTTCACACATGTCGTTTATTAATGAAGGATTCGACGTTTCCTTGAAGCAAGGAATCGCCAAGTTGTCATAGTGAATTAGGGCCCTAATGTAAATCTATCTATATCCATATTTTTTTATGTTGCTGAATGACAAGACGAGCTGGTTGTTCGCCTGATGGTAAGCAATACGCCTGTCCATAACAGTAACAGCACCACCCAAAACTTTGTTTTTTAAAATATTGCGCTCGTCACGATTAGCTGTTAAGTCTCATAATGCCCAGTAATTTCGCTATCTACAATGCCCTTCTAACCAGAACACAGTAATGCTTGCGCACTACTGCTTGGCGGCTGAATAACTGGCAAAGCGGTGGTACCCACCCAGACGGCCTCTCGCATAAGTAAGGGTAAAAGTAGTTTCACCTTTGTCACTAAAGAATATGACATTCAGTAACCATGGACACTTAATCAATTCTGCTGCTGACTCAATAGTTAACTGGTTGGACTCAAATAAATTACATGCTAATATTTCAAAAACTCAATATATTAATTTTCCAAATTATAATTCTATTCCCAATAATTTTAATGTTGTATGTAGAAACCAACAAATAGCAATAACTGACAAATACAAGTTTCTCGGCATATTTGTAGACCAACATTGTAATTGGAAGGCTCACATTGAGTATGTGTGTTCCAAACTTAACCGTTTCGTCTTTGCGTTGAAACGTTTGCGGCGCACTGCTAATCAAAGTACTGCTCTTACTGCCTATCATGGCTATGTAGCCTCAGTTGTGAGGTACGGCCTATTACTCTGGGGAAATTCCACCGACATCATTAAAGCATTCTTAGTGCAAAAAAAGTGCATTAGAGCCATATGTGGTGCTGGACCACTAGAGTCATGTAGACCGCTTTTCAAAAACCTAAAAATTTTGACTTTGACCGGCTTGTACATAATGCAGATTGGAGTATTTATAAAAGAGCACCCTGAATTGTTTGAAAAATTTGATCGTAATAAAAAATTTAATTGTTTAAGCAGGGACCCTACAAGGCTAAGAATGGTTAGCTGTCGAACGGCTCTATGTCAACGAAACTGCAATGTAATGGCAATAAAAGTTTTTAACCATATTCCTAGGGCTATCAGAGAGCTCCCATATACTTTTTTTAAAAACAAACTGCAAAAGTGGTTAATAGAAAACTGCTTTTACGATATGAAAGAATTTTGGGAATTTAAAACATAGTAGATGAATGATTATTTTTTGTTAAATTGTGAATTATTGTTGTTGGATTAACTTATTTTAAATATTGCAATTGTATGACATATGTATATAATATAATATTATTTAATTTAAAACAAATGACATGACACTTTCAATACATTTTATTTTGACATTATTGCGAATAGACATTGTGAATAATTTAATTTCAATAATGAGTAATAAATTGAAATGTTTCATGTCATTAATATCATAATTATTGTAAACTTGTAAGAATTCATTTAATAATAATATATACCTACTTTTTTAAATTTTGCATGCCAATTTCTGGTGAAACATGCTGAACTATTTTATAAGTGTGACATCATACCTGTTCCTACCATGTTTCATGCAAATAAAACAATTTCATTTCATTTCATTTCATTTCATTCCATTTCATTTCATTTCTCACAACTTGATTCAAATAGAGTCCGTTTCTTAATCATATTCTAATTGGGTCGATATGGTAATTATTAGTAATGCCACAGAATACTAAGGGACAGAAGCATCACTCCGCAAAGAAATTTAAACAAATAGCGACTCTTGCTATGACGCAATAAAATTCAATTCAGCTCGCGTAGCGCTGCATACCTACCAGTCAAATTAACCTACAGAGCGCCTCTCTTTCTTTCGCGCCGCTCTTATCTCTTCTGACGCGGCACGTGTAACGACGCGCGACCCGCCGTCGGTGTCCGGCTATGTACTTGTAGCTTCGTACCTACAGTGCGGAGTGCGCTAGGCCTGGTAATGCGTTAGCAAAGCGAGCGCTTCTTTCTTGACGATTAATGCGAGCAAGGCGAGCGTAAATACCTTATATAATGCGGGTCTTTTATATTAATAAAAATACCTTACTGTATATTTTTTTACAAGCTTTTGTATATATAACTCATACTATACTAATAGTAAAAGATGGTATACTAATAGTAATACAAACATTGCAAGTAAGACATGCAATGTTCGTTTGTTTGGCTCAAATCTTGCAAGTGAATCAGAACCACTTCCTCTTATCCTACGGAGTTGAAATTTTGCATACTTGTCGAAGTCCGATGACAATGCAATATTATGGTGACAGCTGATCTGATGATGGAGACGGAAGGTGGGCAATGGAACTCCTTGACGGGTCGTAAACTACTAGTGTTTGGGCTCATTTTAATCCGCTCGCGGTTCCGATTTGTTAAAAGCTTGTCTTAAAAAATATATTTTTCAACGAAATCTTTTATTTCAACCGATTGCTGAGAAGTCGTTCGCCTGATGGTAAGCGCCACGCTTGCCTATAGCAATCGCAGTGCCACCAGAACTTTTAATACTACAAAAAGCACTGCGTAGCACTGCATTGCGCTCATCGCATCGAGACATCGGATGAAAATATTTTCAAATTCAAATTTCATTTATTTCAGGCATGTCATGACCCATATTGTGCACAATAAATAATCGATAAAAATTACAAAAAATTACATTAAAATATTATATAAATGTCAATACTTAAAATACTACAATTACAATTAAGATTGTTTTATTATAAATAAATGTTTTTTTTAAACTAAGAATAATAATATAAATTAAATTATTATTATAATAATATAAATTAAATTATTATTATAATAATATAAATTAAATTATTATTATAATAATATAAATTACATTATTGTTATAATAATATAAATTAAATTATTATTATAATAATATAAATGAATTATTATTATAATAATATAAATTACATTATTATTATAATAATATAAATTAAATTATTATTATAATAATATAAATTACATTATTGTTATAATAATATAAATTAAATTATTATTATAATAATATAAATGAATTATTATTATAATAATATAAATTACATTATTATTATAATAATATAAATTACATTATTATCTTAGTCTCATATGCCCAGTTTGTCAACAAAAATCTTGTTCTTACATCTGTTTCCAGGAGAACTGAACATGGTTGCGATCGCGCGCGACGGTCGCGACATGTGCGCGGTGCGGTGCCGAGACGCGCGCGAGTACCGCCGCGCGCTGGCGTTAGTCAAGGCGCAGGGAATCCAGAATATCATCGTCGACACGGACCCCAAGCGAGTGCGCCAGTTGGCGAGAGCTGTGAGAATATAATAGAATAACTCTTTATTATAGCACCATGATACAGAAATTTAAACTAAAATAACAATTAACTTATTACTAGTCTTATCGCTCCAAGCTATCTCTTCCAGACAACCCACAAGTGGAGGAATAAGACAAAAATATATATGGATGGTGTTATCAACAAAATTTTGTAGTAAGTAGGTACATTATACGTTTAATGTATCTATTTAGTGATTTGGTTTCGGTCTACCCTACTTTTTTTACCGACTTGAGAAGTGGGATGTTCCAAGCATCTTTGTCTTCCATATAATTACGAACAGTATAATATGGTTTTTCCATTAGAACAGTCTATATCTTATTATAGAAAAATTATATGCTACCTGGGTAGCTGGCTACCTACGTAATAATGTTTTTTTTCATTTTCAGATTTTACAACTGCAGATGAACAACGAGAACTATCATTACATTTTTACTTCTTTTGTGAGTATACTTTATCTAAAAATTTAACAAAAACTAGAAATAAGGAATCAAAATAAAGATTTTGATTACAATTATATTCTTTTTCAGGGTTCCGTACCCAAAGAGTAAAGCGGAACCCTATTACTAAGACTCCGCTGTCTGTCCGTCTGTCACCAGGCTGTATCTCATGAACCGTGATAGTTAGACAGTTGAAATTTTCACAGATGATGTATTTTTGTTGCCGCTATAACAACAAATTCTAAAAACAGAATAATATGTATATTTAAGGGTATTAAGTAAAATTATGTTGAACGGAGATGAAGGAATTAAGTCATGTAATTCCATCGCAGACTCTCCGTGATGTATCATGTAAAATACCGACAGGCCTAGGCTGTTTTTCCTGTTCTATATTTATTAACCGACTTCAAAAAAGCAGAAGGTTCTCTGTTCGATTGTATTTTTAACCAATTTAAAAAAAAGAAGGAGGTTCTCTGTTCGATTGTATTTTTTATGTTTGTTACCTTAGAACTCCGTCATTTGTGAACCGATTTGGAAAATCCTTTTTGCGTTGGGTTCAGTATAGCTACGAAGTGGTCCCATATAAATTTCATCGATGTTTGACCTTGGACTTCGAAGATGCATTGAAGTCGGTTTTCGTTTTTTTTCTAAAAATTAATTATTTATGTTTGTTACCTTAGAACTCCGTCATTTATGAACCGATATGGAAAATTATTTTTGCGTTGTGTTCAGTATAGCTACGAAGTGGTCCCATATAAATTTCATCGATGTTTGACCTTGGACTTCGAAGATACATTGAAGTCGGTTTTTGTTTTTTTTTTTCTAAAAATTAATTATTTCTATTTAGATACTTTCTATTCTAATTTCTTATATTCGTACTGACTCCATCTTCCAGGATATGGAACTGTTCGACCTGGAAGACTTTTTTTACAACCGTGTGAATATGAGCGGGTGGCGGCTCGTCGACCGCAGTTCGGACCGGGTGCAGGAAGCCCTGCAAGTTATGGAAAAGTTCCATCCAATTGGCGCCTCTATACTTATAGGCGGTCATATCAAGGTAAAGAATCACATAAATAAATGCAAGGTTGTATGTTAGTATATTTGTTCCCTCGTCACGCCGCAACGACTGATTAGCTACGTAGCGCTTTTTATGGTATTTCATGTTCTGGGTGGTATTTCAATTGTTATGGGCAGGCGTGGTGCTTACTATCAGGTGAACGACTTGCTCATATCATCACTCATACCCATATATATAAAAAAACTCTAGGTCCTGGAATAACACATAGCGTACTTTTCATCTGTGGGTGAGGGTGACTCCGCGAAGCGCAGCTAGTATAATGTTAGATTCAGGTTTTTATATCACTATTTTATTGTTTTGACCTGAATATAGTCCTCGTAGTTCCTGGTTTCACACGCTCGTCGGCAAAATAACTTGCAAAGCAGTGGTACCAACCCAGACGGTCTATTGTACGAGAAACCACCTAGTGCAAAGAGGAATGACAATTAAAATGGCGTGAACATCTTCCCGGCTGCAATCAAACCCATGAAGTTTTTCCCATTATTTTGCAGACTGAACCAGCCCTTCTGTACGATGCAGTACAAGTCCTCGCCCAAGCCATCGCCATGTCTGACAGCGTGCAGACTGGCAACGTGTCGTGTAATAAGGACGCACCCTGGCCGATGGGGAAGCCTTTGATAGACCATATCAACTCTGTAAGTCAAATTCAAAAATTCAATAAAAATTTGAAGGTGTTCTAGGTCAAAAGTTATTTATTTGATTTTGGCATCACAGACGCTCTTTTGGACGTCAATTATTACAATGATATTATATAAATAATATTTTAATTCCCTTTACCAATATTGAGGGGGACCTACTTGTAAATAAAGGCATCTGCACACATGGGCGTGAAGTGACCGCAACTCGGCGTTTCGGCGTTTTATTTTGAGTTGTAATGTACTGAACTGTATTGGGCAATGCACACAGAGAGCTCGGCGACGGCGTGGCACGGCCGGCGCAGTGACGCCGCGCTCTCTGTGTGCAAAAGAACGCCGACGCCGCGAGTGAGATGTCCCATAGGTAGTCATAACACCCGCTCAAATTGTGCACGCTGGCACGTCAAGATAAGCTTCAAGGGGACTGTCGATTTATCAATTCCAGGAAACGAAAGTATGCACACACATAATAAATCCGTATAATTATATTCAAGATCGTACTTACTTGCAATTAGGTGGTGATTTCGGCGCCGCTAGAGTATGTGTAGACCTATGACCTTACGTGTGTCCTCTACCGTGTGTTCGCGAGTGCCCAATAACTGCCCAATTTTAAACACTTGTGAGCGTTGAGGGAACGACGGCCCACAGAGAATAACGAAGTACCTACAGTGACAATTAGGAATTGAAACATTCAGATATTAGATAAGATTAGCTAACTCTTTATTGTTTCACCACCAGAAAACATAATAACAAAAAGTACAATAACAAACTTAAAAACTAAAGTGTTACAATGGGCGGTCTTATCGCTCAAAGCGATCTCTTCCAGACAACCTTTGGATGGAGAGGGCTTAAAGAAACTGTAAGAGACGGGGGTGTCAACATAAATGACATAATAAACAAATGTATGTACAAAGAGTACAAACTATAATAACATATACTATTATCTATATTAAATATACAATAATATATACCAATTATAAACATACAGAATAAAACAATATACAAAATATATAAGAAATACCTATAACAATTTCATATATAATATATAAAAAAAAAAATCATGAGCGAAAGTATAAATAGTTACAAATAAAGGCAGCAGTGAACTACACAGAGAGATAAAATTTCTTTAGATGCTCTCAGATATATATCGCGTGCACACAAATACACCCGCTAGAGAAGATAAAAACTAATATTTTTCCCAGATCCAAGCTCACGGCCTGACCGGCCCTATCGCCTTCAAGGACGGCCACCGCTCCAAGTTCCACCTCGAGCTCATGCGGCTGAAGGGAGGGGAAACCGGGGGGACCGTCCTCTCCGGGCACTGGACACCCACTGATGGCCTGAAGATCACTGACCCCGCCGCTTACAAGAGAGATCCACCGCCGAATGTGACGCTCACTGTCGTCACTGTCGAGGTTAGATGTATTTTTTTTTGTAACTACTACTTTTTTTAACCTATTTGATCCCACTGCTGGGCAAAGGTCTCCCCACCTCTCTCCATTGCGATCTCAGGCCAGTCATTCCGGAAACTGTCCAAATCGTCTCGCCACCGTTTTCTGGGCCGAGCGATAGAACGCAGTGGACTCGGCGTGAAAAGAATGGACCGAGTTCATAACACTGAACTGCGTTTGAAAACACGTATCGCTGACGTAGGCAATAAAAGTGCCAGGCTGAAGTGGGAATAGGGGGGCCACATCTGTCGAATGCACCCGAAAAGGGGAGCCAAAATAGCTACACAATGGGTGCCTGAATACGGGCGGTCGACGCTTAGGAACTGCAACTGACAATGCTTTTTTTCTATGGAACTGAAGTCGTTCGCTTAATGGAAAGTGCCACGCCTGCTCATAAAAATGGCAGTGCCACTCAGAACTTTTAATACCATAAAATGCACTGCGTAGCACTGTATAAATACAAATCTCTTTATTTCATACCAGTTACAAAATGATAATAGCACAAAATCCCTTACAGTGGTAGTACAATGGGCGGTATTATCGCTTAAAACGATCTTTTCCAGACAACCTTTGGATGGACATAATTAAAGGAGTAGAAGACGGTGTAGAATTAGATTATAAAAATAATATTACTGTAATAATAATACTGTATTGCGCTCTTCACCCCGAGACATCAGATATTAAATATGCCCAGTAATTTCGCTGGCTACAATGTCCTTCAAACCGGAACACAGTAATGCTTGCGTACTACTGCTTCATCATCATCAGCCCATCACGTTCCCACTGCTGGGACACGGGCCTTCTCTCATAGAGAGAGTATGGGCCATAATCCACCACGCTGGCTCAGTGCGGGTTGGTGGATGTCACATGTCCTTGAATTTTTGTGATTAATTCTTGGACATGCCGGTTTCTTCACGATGTTTTCTGTCACCGTTTTTGGAGCGAATGTATAATCCGCTCATAACTTAAGAAAGTCAGTGGTGCGGGGCTAGCGGGATTCGAACTCAGGTGCGTCGAATTGAAAGTCGCACAAGCTCCCCCTGAGCCATTCTCGCTCTTGGCGGTAGAATAACTGGCAAAGCTGTGATACCTACCCAGACGACCACCCGCATACGTATGCGGGACGAGACCTACTCTCTCCTCTCTCAAAGACCAGTTCCTTCAAGAAAAAGCTGATGCCGTTGGTACTTCCTTCCAGGAGAAACCCTACGTAATGGTGAAGGAAGGCTGGAACCTGCAAGGCAACGCTCGTTTCGAAGGGTTCTGCATAGACCTGTTGTCTCGCGTGGCGGCGCGCGCCGGCTTCCACTACCGGCTGCGGCTGGTTCCTGATAACATGTACGGAGCAAGGGACCCTAATACTGGACACTGGAATGGGATCGTCAGGGAGCTTATGGATAGAGTGAGTATTAGTGGCGACTTCCCACCTCTTTTGGAAAATGAGTTTAAAAATGTGTATGTTGCATTTTCTTATTCTCCAAGGCACGACTAAGTCTCTGGCAGGAGAGATACCCTACAGCATCACCTATTGCACTTTCCGAAAATCTCCCCCCTGGACACAATCTGCCTTGGCCGACATGGAAGTCTCTAAACAGACTCTGGACCCAAGTCGGCCGCAGCAAGGAAAACTTGTGCAGGTGGGGCTACAGCTCGGATAGTGATTGCGAGTGCGGTGTCTCTCCCCAGACTGTGGCACACCTTTCGTCTTGCCCTGCGTGTCTGCCACCTGTACACGCGAAGACCTGTACAATGCCACGGACAATGCTGTTCGTGTGGCGGAGTACTGGTCCAAAAAAATATAAAGCCGAAGGACCGACTCGCCAAGAAGAATTTCTTATTTCTAGTGTTTATGTTATGATGGTCTCTATTTACTTTGAATTTGTGTACGTTTTTTACGAACATGGATTAGTAGTTTAATAAATATATAAATAAAGAAGGTAAACAAAGTTAATATGTGTATATTAATTTGCCTAAAAAATCCCTTAATGAGTCGCGGATATTAGTATGGACTATTTAGGGGGTACCGAACCACGGGTATTAGACAATTTATCTGTTTGTTTATTGTAAAAAACGAACATGGGCTTCTCTGTCTATCACGCGGACAAGTCGCAGGAATATATAAAAAAGCTGCGGAAAGCATTCGCAGATTTGAACTCTCGCTCTAAATACACTTATATTCTCCCCTATGAAACAGTATTGTGCATACGGGATTAAAAAGATTTTGATAGAAAACAGAATTTTATACAGGTTTTTTAAAAACTCAACCTAATGTTTCAGAAAGCCGATATAGCGGTGGCTTCAATGACAATCAACTACGCGCGAGAAGCGGTCATAGACTTCACCAAACCTTTCATGAACCTCGGGATCGGCATACTTTTCAAGGTATATAATACAGATAGCTCTAGCAGATGGCTGGTAGCCGAGTGGCTAAAGCGTCGAGACGGTATTTCGAAGATGCAGGTTCAAACACTGCTTAGATATGGAATCTTCCTCGGTTTAGTGGTTAAAGTTCAAAAGTTCTTTATTCAATTTGTCATCACGGACGCGCGTATGAACGTCAATTATTACAATGACTACCACCGTATCGGAAAAAGAACCACTACTCAGAAGATACGGCAAGAAACTGAGAGGCATATTTTAGAACTTTTGTTACAAATTTTTATTTTTGACAATATTATGTTTCTTATGGCTACTTGGCAAGGGTACAAACCCTGGTTAAGTTGTATGTGACCTCCGCCAAGATTATTTTTTACCACGTTATTATTAAGTCTCTTTCTTGTCTGTCTGTCTGACGTTCCGGGTGGAATCTTGCAACTCAAATTCTGAGCACTTCCCGATTAAGCTATCTGGCTGAAACTTTCAGGGTAGCTCACAACTCGATGACAATGCATTCTAAATCCATTTATTAGCAAACAATGCCGACCTAACCTCAAAAGGCGCATAAAAACGTGGATTTTGGGTTCCGTACCCAAGGCTAAAACGGGACCCAATAAATATTTAAGTGGGGCTCCCATACAACAGACATGATTTTTTGCCATTTTGAGTTCGACTCGCACTTGGCCGGTGTTTTTTTATTTTTATTGAGATTATGATTATTTTATTGTATTATTTTGACATTTTAATGTACCTAATTAATTACTTACTAGCGTTTTTACGAAATTGTATTTTTACTAAGAAATATGGATGTTGTCTGAATAAAAAAAAATAATCTTAAAACCGGGTATGTGCGAGTCCGTCGTACTTGACCGGTTTTTAGATTTCTTTTTTTAATATGTCACTGTCTTGTTTTTATTTCTAGGTACCCACGTCGCAGCCAACGCGTCTCTTCAGTTTCCTAAACCCACTAGCCATAGAAATCTGGTTATACGTGTTGGCTGCATACATCCTGGTGTCTTTTACCCTCTTCGTGATGGCCAGGTTCTCGCCTTATGAGTGGTAAGTTCTGCACAATTCTCACATTCTTTGACAGCCTCTGTGGTGGTTGGGCAGGTCGGCTCAAATTTCAACACAGGTTGCGGGTTCGATTCGGCGATGGAACAAATTTTTGTGCACAGAATAGTTCGTTTACTAAATAATTAATTTTTAGAAAAAAAAATCGGCATCAAGAGTAAACTTATATTTTTTGTTTTCGATATTTGTTCAAAAAGTGTTGAATCAATTTCCATAAATTAATTATGGGACGATCTCTGAAGTGAAGAATCTACCAAACAAATAAAGAATCATCAAAATCAATTCATAATTGGCGAAGTAATCATTTTTATTTTATTTCTATTTATTTATTCACTTTCAAATACATTAGGACATGCAATTTTGGAGCTCTTTTGAAACAATTAACATTATTAAAGACAATTAAATCATGATAATCAAGTAGAAAAATTTTTCATTAGATTAGGTACAGATAGGCTTAGAAAAGTTACAATAGACACGTTCGTTCCTATAGATATATATGTATGTACAAATGACTACATAGAACAAACAGCATAGTAATCGCGTAACAAACATACAAAAAAAGGAAAATATGTCGAAATGATTTCCTCCTCCTTTTTCGAAGTTGGTTGAAGAAAACCGACTTCAATTCTGATGCATATTCGAAGGTCTAGGTCGAATATAATTGTTTATATGGGACCACTTCGTAGCTATACGAAAAGAATCTTCTAAATCGGTTTATAAGTGACGCAGTTCTGTGGGAACAAACATAAAAAAAAAACAATCGCATTAAAAACCTTTTTTGTAGTCGGTTAAAAAGAAACGGAAGCGTTACGTGTCTGGCGTGTTGTGGAAGCATGGTCCTCATAGTTCCTGGTTCCCTAGATACAGGGAATTTTAAAATATTTCTGGTATTATCGATAAGGCCGCCCATTGCGACAGCCTTTGTTGTGTAGTGGTTGGGCAGGTTGGCTCAAATCTCATAGGCCACTGAGGTTGTGGGTTAGATTCCCGCGACGGGACAAATGTTTGTGCACAAAAATAAAAAGCGCAAGCATTTGTTTCGTGTCTGTGTGTTTTGGGACCATGGTCCTCGTAGTTCCAGGGCCCCTAGATACAGGGAATCCTAGTTAGAGGCCGGACGTTGGGTGTATTAAATATAAATTAAAATTGATATTTTTTAACCGTTCACCAAAACTACTGATTGTGCACCAAATTTGGTCTGTTTTTAGCACTCAAACGTATAGGTGGCCCTCGGGCCACCGCAACTGTAAAAGGGGCAGACCTCGGTAGGTTAGGGTGCGGCTGGGGTGGCCTTTGGGCCGCGAACATGTAATATTCATAAAATAGGTGCTCATTATGAAATATTGTAATGAACATATTTTGGTGCACAATCAGTATATTTGGCGGAAAAACGTGAATAAATTGAGGTGCAGTTAAATACGATCCAATTAAAATGTGCCTACTGTTTATGTTGACTATTGTTTTTCCTGTGTGTTTGGTATTCAATAAAACAGTCTTGTATTGTATTGTATTGTATTATCTCCAGGTCTACGAGCACCCACATCTGCGGGCACGAGACCAAACTCCTCACGAACCAGTTCAGCGTCTGCAACTCCTTCTGGTTCATCACCGGGACCTTCCTGAGGCAAGGGTCTGGCTTGAATCCTAAGGTAACTTCATGTTTATCATCACCAGAACATTCCAGTACCTCCTGGAACATAGTTTTTTTTTAAGCCACCTACAGTAGGGGCAGACGGGGGTTTTAGCCAGTAACTGGCTAACCCCTGCCTACCTGCTTAAATTATATTATTATTAATAAAACATATTCTATTCTGTTCTGTTCTGTAATTGGGGGAAGGAGCTAGTCCTTGAAACACAGCGTCAAGCTACGTCGAGGGCTAGAGACTTGAATAATGAAATTGTAACACTTTAAGTCAATAAATATTTTTTTTATGTTCTGTTCTGTTCTATTGCATTCCATTCCTGTCTATTTTATTTTTTTTCTTTCTTTCTAGTACAAAAATCGTAGAAATAAGTAAAAGTATTTTATTCCTTTAGTATATTTTTTCTTTATTCTTCTTTCACAAATAAGTAAATGTTTATCCTTTCTTGTACATTCCCTTCTTTCTTCATTGTACATTCCTTTCTTTCGTGTATAATATATATTTTCTTTATTATTCTTTCACAAATAAGTAAATATTTATCCTTTCTTGTATATTTCCTTTTTTCTTCATTGTACATTCATATTACCTTTCCTTATTACCCATTCTTTCTTCCTTCCAGGCGACTTCCACCCGCATAGTGGGCGGTATCTGGTGGTTCTTCACTCTGATCATCCTGTCCTCGTACACGGCGAACCTGGCAGCCTTCCTGACAGTGGAACGGATGGTGTTGCCGATACAGAGCGCGGCGGACCTGGCAGCTCAGACCAGTGTGCAGTATGGGACGTTGAACGGAGGGTCCACTATGACGTTCTTCAGGGTAAGTGTATTTGTGGAGAATAAAATAAAAAACCAGCCAAGTGCGAGTCAGACTCGCGCACGAAGGGTTCCGTACCATTATCTATAAAAACTGGAAAAAAATCATGTCTGTTTTTTAGTACCTATTTGCTGATATAGCGGGAACATCATCAGTGAAAATTTCAACTGTCTAGCTATCACGTTTCATGAGATACAGCCTGGTGACAGACAGACAGACGGACAGACGGACGGACAGCGGAGTCTTAGTAATAAGGTCCCGTTTTGCCCTTTGGGTGCGGAACCCTAAAAATCAAGATGATCGGGATCCCATATTTAAAAATGAAAATGAAATGAGAATGAAATGAAGTTTTCATTTCATATTTAGATTTGCAAATTTCAGATGGGATTGATCTTGTGTGCATGCCTAAAGAAATGATGACTAAAATGAGCATGCCTAAAGTCAGCACACTTCTAGGTTTGTATTAATACTTCCCGTCCACAGGATTCCAACATCGACATCTACCAGAAGATGTGGCAGCACATGTCCGCTGCCTCGCCGCCGGCGCTGGTCGCCTCCTACGAGGAAGGCGTCCGGAGGGTGCTCGGAGGAAACTACGCGTTCCTCATGGAGTCCACCATGTTGGACCACCGCGTGCAGCGCGACTGCAACCTCACGCAGCTGGGGGGTCTGTTGGACTCTAAGGTAACGTGGTCTACTGGACTGTAAGGTAGTGGGGTCTGATGGACTCTGATGTAGCGGGGTCTGCTGTACTGTAGCGGGGTCTGCTGGACTGTAAGGTAGTGGGGACTGCTGGACTGTAAAGTAGTGGGGACTGCTGGACTGTAAGGTAGTGGGGTCTGCTGGACTGGAAGGTAGAGGGGTCTGCTGGACTGTAAGGTATTGGGGTCTGATAGCCTGTAGGGGGGTTTACTGGACTGTAAGGTAGTGGGGTCTACTGGAGTGTAGCGGGGTCTGATGGACTGTAAGGTAGCGGGGTCTAATGGACTCTGATGTAGAATAGTCTGATGGGCTCTAAGGTACCCCAACACGAGCGTAGCTATAGCTACCACATTGCATGGCTTTAAGTTTTTATTTTTTCCATTCTGCCAACAAAGGCCGCGAATAGAGGGCGGGAGCGAAGCGAGCGCTACAATTTTACAACAAATTTATTATAATATTGCCAGGAGGTCAATTCGTATATATTTTTGGCTGCACATGACAAGACGTTCTATCTGGGAACATGTAAGACGAGCGAAGCGAGTTTCATTATATTACATCTAACTGGGAGGATGACGAGTCCATTCATAAAGTGTTTTCTGAAAAGCTCGGAGCATGGAACATTTCACTTCTGCCAAGTAGCCAACTGGCACATAAGAAACATAATATTGTCAAAAACAAACATAAAATATTGTAACAAAAGTTCTAAAAACATGCCCCTCAGTTTCTTGCCGTATCTTCTGAGTAGTGGTTCTTTTACCGATACGGTGGTAGTCATTGTAATAATTGATGTTCATAAGTGCGTCTGTGAGGACAAAACTGGATAAAGAACTTTTGAACTATGCTTCATTTTAAGCTAACCGTACTGCGAGTTCGAGCATCATTTGTTTATTTCAATCATTCATCATCATTTTTCATCATCATGCTATCGCAAAGGTATCGCAATAGATGTTTAAGGGCAGCCAGGGCAATTAGTGGGCATATGATACTTAATTTCTGATATCTCGGGGTGATGAGCGCAATGCAGTGCTATGCAGTGCTTTTTATGGTATTAAAAGTTCTGGGTGGCACTGCAATTGTTATGGGCAGGACGTGGCGCTTACCATCCGGTGAACGACTAGCTTGTCCCATCACTAAGTAATATAAAATAACCGGCCAAGTCTATAAAAACGGCATAAAAATCATGTCTGTTGTATAGCAACCCCCTTAAATATTTATTTTATTCTGGTTTTAGTATTTGTTGTTATAGCGGCAACAAAAATACATCATCTGTGAAAATTTCATGAGATACAGCCTTGTGACAGACGGACAGACAGACAGACAGAGAGACCGACAGCGGAGTCTTAGTAATAGGGCCCCGCTTTACCCTTTGGGTATGAAGCCCTAAAAAGGTGTCGCAATATATTTAAGTTAGACAGTAAGCCCCATGTTTCTCTATCCAGGGCTACGGCATAGCGACCTGGAAAGGCAGTCCCTGGCGCGACAAGATCTCCCTGGCCATCCTGGAACTGCAGGAGAAAGGAGTCATTCAGATACTCTACGACAAGTGGTGGAAGAACACTGGAGACGTGTGTAATAGAGACGGAAAGGATAGCAAGGCGAACCCACTGGGGGTCCAGAATATTGGTAAGGATTTCTTGTATTGAATAAACTTTTTATTTGTTTAAGCCTTCCTACTTTATTCCCGCCAAAAAGTCCCCAGCAGGCTTACTACCATCTCTTAAAACAGTATTATTTTAAGCTTACTTCCATTTTCCGTACCACGAAGTCCTAAAAAAAAGCTTACTTTGATATTCTATCGTTGAAAAGTTTTGATGACGTCACAGTAAATCATTAATTCAGGTGTTTTTTGACAGCTGACACTTCGCAGGAACAAAAACATTATTGTTTTACGAAGCTCATGGCACGAATCAGAGTAATATGATTGTAAGCTTGAAATAAAACGTTCCTGTAGCATGATTGTCTTGTAAAAGTTGGTGGTAAGCATCTGTGTTTATAATTTTATTTGTTTTGTGTAACAAATTATTTTTTGCTACCTTTAGGTATCCCTTCGGTAACGGGTATGTTTTAAAGCTATGGTCCTTCTATTTTGAGCTAGATTCTCTATTTTAGTTATCAGTAAACCCACTGTACTGTACCTGAATCGACAATAAATTAGACCCCCAGATAGCAGTATAAACTTGTTTCAGACTTGCAGCAAGTTTGAATTTGCAAACGTGAAAACTTGCACCAAGTTTGCCATGGCAAGTGTGCAAACTTGCTGCAAGTTTATGGCAAACTTTCTAGCTACCGCAAGAGCGCAAGAAACTTGCACGATGTTTGTCACGACAAAGATGCCGCAATTTAGTCACAACAAAGAACCTGCAATGCAATTTTTTTTGTTTCACTCAGTTACGGTTTACGATTGATGATGCCCAAGTACCAAATCTACGTCATAATGACGTCAATTTTCACGCGTTTTTAATTATTTCAATAAAGGGAATAGAAAATGCTTTTTAAAAATACCAAGTGCTTTTGCTTTAAAACACCATCCAGCACAAATAACCCTTAATCTAAAGGGATACATGAGTTCGGCACATCAAAGGAAAAACCAGCTTGCAGCAAGATTGCACTCTATTGCCGCGACATACTTGACGCATCGGACTATATCAAAAGAAAAACAAACTTGCAGCAAACTTACATTCCATTGCCGCGGCAAACTTGACTTATCAAATCAATATAAAAGAAAAACAAACTTGAAAATGAAATGAAATATGAAATAACTCTTTATTGAAACACACACAGATAATTAAAAACTAACAATAAAAGCTTATTTATAGTGTAACAATGGGCGGTTGTATCGCTAAAAGCAATCTCTTCCAGACAACTTGCAGCAAGCTACATTCCATTGCCGCGACAAACTTGACTTATCAAATCAATATTAAAGGTGAAACAAACTTGCTGCAAGCTTACCTACTTGCTATCTGGGCCGTATCTCAATAGTTTGCAGTAAAGCTACCTTAATTTAAGCTCAACACGATATAAGATTGGCGCTTTGGACATATGGGTAGGGATGCTCGTATCGTCAGTTAGTTGTAAAATGGTTATAACTGTTTTTTTTCAGGAGGTGTGTTCGTGACCCTTCTCTGTGGCTTGGCGCTTGCCATAGTAGTGGCCATACTCGAGTTCTGTTGGAATACGAGGAAAAACGCATCGGGGGGGCGCCAGTCGCTGTGCAGTGAAATGGGGCAGGTAATATATCAGTAGACCAAACTAGCTGTATGGAGGGTACTGGATAGGTAGGTAAGTAGATATAGGTAAATCCACTGTAGGAGCACCTTTAATAATGAAGATCTTCCGACTGAGCCAGGGCCCCAATTCACTATGACAACTTGGCGATTCCTTGCTTCGAAATCACGTCGATTCCTTGATTGACAACGTTGACAACGTATCTGCGAAATTTGTATTCTCTATATAATGACGCGTCATAGAGAATACAGATTTCGCAGATGTAAGTAATTAACGTGAAATCAAGGAATCGATGTGATTTTGAAGCAAGGAATCGCTAACTTGTCATAGTGTAGTAAAAAAAAAACTATACTCTCACACACACACACACACAGCCACACACAGCCTCACACAGATACCAACATACCCACTCGCACACTTATTACTTTATTAAAAACCAAGACAACCACATCCCGTCTCCTTAGTTATGACTAGCTCAAACATTTTTGATGTATAAATTCTTAAGTGAAACATCATAAAAATTGTAAATCCGTTATTGGCTTTAAGCATTATGTTACAACACGTCCCATTGTAAAATAGATTAAGAGCTGTGGATTTTGTAATAATAAATAAATGAATAAAAAAAAATATAGTGAATTAGTCCTGGTGTTGTCCGGGTACAGTTGTCCGACAGAACCTATTTGGAACTTGTATTGGTCTAATTTATCGTGCGAACTTCGTTTGCGCGATGCAGCACTTGTATAGAAATCTGCGACTTTGTATGGGCGTTTATGCTACTTTATGTCAGCGCCATCTGTGAGCTTTTTTGCGTAATGTCGTTGATATATGTCGCAGCTGAGGTCGCCACAAGCTGTACCTTTGCGGTTTCCGGCACTGTAGTCTGCATTTCCTCGGTATGATTCGCCTTCTTTGACACATTGATACGACCTTAGTCGCCTTCTTGATGGCTGGTCCACAAGTCATACTCGTGAACGTGCTGCTTGCGGGGACTGGTCTGGTCTGGTCACTCTTAACTGCTACTGTCATTATTCATATAACATTTATATTTTACAAGCTTTTATTTAACTTGCAATGTTTGTTTTTATCATCAGCCCATCACTTTCCCACAGCTGGGACACGGGCCTTCTCTCATAGATAGATTATGGGCCATAATCCACCACGCTGGCCCAGTAGGGGTTGGTGGAGGTCACATGTCCTTGAATTTTTGTGATTGATTCTTGGTCATGCCGGTTTCCTCACGGTGTTTTCCTTCACCGTTTTTAGAGCGAGTGTTTAATTCGCACATAACTTAAGAAAGTCAGTGGTGTGGGGCCAGCGGGATTCAAACTCAGGTGCGTCGGATCGAAAGTCGCACGTGTTTCCACTGAGCCACTCGCTCTACTATTCATATATTATTTCTATTTTTACAAACTTTTAACTTGCAATTTTTTGTTTAAGTCAAAAAATCAAATCAAATCTTGCAAGTTGAATCAAAACCATTTCCTCTTTACCTGCGGACTTGAAATTTAGTATACTGTCAAAATTGATGACAATGCCCCATGAAAGAAAGAAAGAAACAAACAATTTATTTTTGACAAAACTGTACACAACAAACAACGCACATACACAAGTGCAGGAGGACAGAATAAAACAAGTTAATTAAACAGTAACAGCATGTGTATGGAGACCGCTGCCGTGTACAGTGCAGTCAAAAAAGGTCTGTGCTCAGCATAATGTCGTGAAGAATCCACAACGCTGGTTTTCAGCGCAGGCCCTTGGTGACGCACGAACTTGTTATGTTAAACTACGAAAATAAATGCATCCATGCTATTCTATTATATCCAAGTTTATCCCATATCTATTCTATTCTATTCGGCGCAGCTAGTAAATAAGTGACAGCATCTGTGGTGTAGTGGTTGGGCAGGTTGGCTCAAATCTCATACACCACTGAGGTTGCGGGTTCGATCCCCGCGACGGGTCAAATGTTTGTGTTCAGAAAAAAAAGCGCAAGCATTTGTTTCGTGTCTGGGTGTTGTGGGACCATGGTCCTCATAGATCATGGTTCCCTAGATACAGGGAATCCTAGTTAGGGGTCAGGATCTATGTATGTGATCGTTGGGCGTTATTTATTTATTAAAATAATAACTCCCCAGGAGCTGAGGACGGCCATGCGAGGCGGTTCTTCCAGCAGGACAGTGCTGAGGCCGGGCTGTTCCAGGTGCTCGCCCGCCACGCACGTGCCGCCGGCGCCTTCTAGATACGAGGTATGTGGGTACTCACTTCACCTGTAGCGGCAGGCTTCTTCTGGAACTCCACCTTTGAAAGTACAATACAATACAAATACTCATAATTGATATAAAACGGCTAAGACTCACTGTAAACGTCAAAATTACTCCGACCAGGTTTCGGACATTTTAGAAGTCTTTCTTTTGGGAGTTATGATATCAAGCCGCGGCGTAGGTCGTGAGCACTCGCACGTAACTGGCGGCGCGTGCGCGGCTCTGCAGACGCGGCGGGCGGCGTCGGTGGAGTTCGCGCCCGCTCGGCGATGTTCGTAAGCTCGTTGGTGGGTGAATCATCACCGTCGCTACTAATGTCTGCTGCAATAGGGTCTAAGCACACTGCACTAATTGTGTCCATTTCGCACTCGAGTAAAGTCCTGGTGTTGATCTTGTTGAGAACCGGTTTCCACGATGGTGAAATGCTCCAGCCCTGATCCCGATTGAAAGTAGCATGCCGTCCTATTTCGATGGCCTCACGTATAAATAACAACACTCACGAATCTTTTCAGTCTAATACAAATACTCTTTATTATATAGGTACCTATAACATATAAAAGTAATTACAGATATACCTTATAACTAGGATAGTACAATGGGCGGTCTTATGGCTTAGAGCGATCTCTTCCAGATGTACCTGCCACATTTTGTAAAACTAACTTTTTTTTAGTTCGTATATAACGATATTTTTCTACAATAGGGGATCGGACAGTAATCGACAAAAATCTAAAATGTAGTTAGAACGAATGTTTGTCGAATCCGTAAGATCATTCAATTAATATTTTTGTAAAATAATGATGATTTACATTTTTAAATCAATAAATAAACCTAATAATTCAGCCTTTTTTATCTGTTCCGAAACACTAACACAGTGCATGACGTCATTTTAAAGTAAATACCGTGTACGAAGCTTGTGTTTTTAGAGCGAGTGTGGCTCAGCGGGACCTCGTGCGCCTTTCGATCCGACGCACCTGGGTTCGAATCCCGACTCAGCCCTGCACCAATGACTTATAGTTAAGTGCAGTTTTTGCACGCTCGCTCTAAAAACGGTGAAGGAAAACATCGTGATGAAACCCGCTTATGCGCTTTGGAGTGGTAGGCTCTGGCCGTGGTTGTAATACCACCCACCGAACAAAGCCATGCCGTCAAGCGACCTAGTCGTGTTTCGGGATGATGTTCGGTGAACCATCGGGGAGGCGGGTCTAGCCGCTCAACTGCCGTCTCTCTCTAGATCTATGTGCTCCATCTTAGGCCACATCATCGCTTCACATCAGGCGAGATAGTAGCCAAACATAGATCTAAAAAGTGTTGAAAAAAATAAATATATTTTTGCTTTTTATCTAAATCAAAACGATGTTTTCATGCCATGACGACCCTAAAGTCTTTAAATTCACAAAAACGTGTACCTATATCACTTTGCAAGTTTGCTTTTGTTGAGCTTGTCGTTTCGTTTGCTTTCTTATGACGTCACACGTGCTGATGTGACCTTTTCCGCGGCAATATTTGTAATATAACATTTATACACGGTTTTAAGTGCTTTTAAGGCTTTATTTAATTAAAATACAATATACATTATGGTTAATTTAAACACTTTCTGAAAAGTTGTCCGATCCCCTAATGCTTTAGCGAGCAGCACACACTAACCGCTATCTGTTAACTCGTGAACTACGGTGTGGGTCTAACATTTGTTAACTTTAGCACTATTTTGACAGCCTCTGTGGTGTAGTGGTTGGGCAGGTTGGCTCAAATCTCATACACCACTGAGGTTGCGCGTTCGATTCCCGCGACGGGACCAAAGTTTGGTGGTCCTCATAGTTTCTGGTTACCTAGATACAGGGAGATCTATGTATTTGATCGTTGGGCAGTTAAAAGATATATAAAAAAATTCTAGTATGTTTTGTTCTATATAATGATATAAATAAAAAATAAGAGAGAGATAAAAAATCTCAAATGTATATTTTAACAGATCCAAGACAACTGCAGCGCAACGGTGGAGTTGAAAGAGCTGCGTTGGTCGTAGCGACACGCGCGGGGCCCGGCGTCCGCACCGGCCTCGCCCGCGCGTAACCACCCGCACCATGCACATAGTACGTACAACTACATGCGCCGTCCCGCACGCGGGTCATAGCAACACGCGCGGGGCCACCCGCACCATGCACATAATACCTTTAACTACACGCGCCGCCCCGCGCGCGGATCGTAGTGACACACGCTAGGCCCAGCGTCCGCACCGACCTCGCCCGCGCACTCCCACCCGCACCATGCACAGAGTACGCGCCCATATAACACGCGCCGCGTATGACTAAATTAAAACTAGGCCTTTATTAATAAAAGCTGTTTAAATCCTTATTTAAAAGTTGAACAGTGTCAAAACATGTTAAACATAGCTTAACTTCTTTACTGTTTTTTAATAAGAGCGATAATGATTAGTAATCCACCGGTATTACAGTTAAGAAAAACAGAAAGAGACACTTGTTGTGGAAAATAAAACATACAAACATATCGATCTCCATAATTTTCAAACATTAAAAAAAACTTTTGTTCCAGATCCAACGGGTACTCTAAGAAGGACGACATCGTACGTGCTGAAAGAGCCTCGGGAAAAAAAACATGTGCAAATTATAACGTAGACTGTACTACTGGACAAATTTAGTGCGACAACGGTTAGAACTTTGTGTGAGCAGATAAGTCATTAAAATAATATAACGATCATGAAGTTCTTAAGAATTTGTACAATTATTACATGCGTGGGCTACATCTCTAAATAGCAGGGGTATGACACGGTCGCTATCCGTGTCCTCATTTCTAACTACGCAACGGATTTTGATACGGTGTTTATAGACAGTCACTTAGAGATTTTTTTTACGGAAGGTTAAACAATACATTCTAATTAAGGTTTTATATAGTAAATAATATTTTGAAATCAATTCCTCAAAAATGACACCATATTAGTAAATTGCACCCGTGCAAAGCCGGGGCGGGAAGCTAGTACAAATATAAATTTACTTACTGCAAAAATAAGTGTTAAGCTTTTCATGCTTCTTATAGCATCCGAAAGCGATCGATGATTCGATCGCTAACCTTCGATCGCTTTCCGAAACTATTTACAGTATCGAGCGCCAATCGCAGCAATTTTGACAACGCAATTAAATCTCACGATCAAATTTATGCCGCGATCTTAAAAAATGACGAACGTAGATTTTAAAAGTAACAATCGCTAAAACACGCGATCGCGCGATTTTACTCGTGGTATGTCTATTGGATGCGGGAGGCCATCTGCACCACCACCTGTTAGCAAGTTATTCTGCCGTCAAGCAAGTTAGTGCGCAAGCATTACTGTGTTCCGATTTGAAGGGCATTGTAGCGAAATTACTGGGCATATGAGACTTAATATCTGATGTCTCGGGGTAATGAGGGCAATGCAATGCTACACAGCACTTTTATGTTCTTAAAAGTTCTGGATGGCACTGCAATCGTTATGGGCAGGCGTAGTACTTACCATCAGGCAAACAACTTGCTCGTCTCATTACTCAGATCCATAAGATAATATCCATAGAAATGTTAAAAAAAATCGCTAAATTGCGCGACTGGAATACTCGATCGCAAAAACAGCGATTGTGGATGCTGGAAGTACTGTGTGTGATTAGGGCCTTAGTTAATATGGTTGTTGCAACTATGCGTTTTGTTCTAATTGAGTTATTTGAAATTAATTATTAATTGTACTATTGCCAAGTAAATTAATATAAAGTAGATCTACACTTTAATTTGAGCTCAACACGATATACGATTGGCGCTTGAGGGAGCAGGGGGCTTACCACCAACTTTTACAAGACAATCATGCTACAGGAACGTTTTATTTGAAGCTTACAATCATATTACTCTGATTCATACCATGACCTTCATAAAACAATAATGTTTTTGTTCCTGCGAAGTGTCAGCTGTCAAAAAACACCTGAATGAATGATTTACGATGACTTCACCAAAACCACAACAATACAATATCAAAGTAAGCTTTTTTAAGGACAAGGTGGTACGAAAACGGAAGTAAGCTTAAAATAATACTGGTTTAAGAGATGGTGGTAAGCCTGCAGTAAACCGTCTCAGCTATGTTTTGTTTCAAGTGTAGCTTATCGGGAACTGACTTTTTCGGGAACATAGTTTGGAATCGATTGCAAAATTTGTTCCGAACAAACAAACAGACAAGCAAGCAGTAAAGCAAGTTAATAAAAACATGGTAACAAAAAGGAAGATTTTTCTGAGCTGGTGCAAATATACAGATCACAGCGACTTGAGCTGATGACCTGCGGCTTCAAAAGTATGGCTCACGACTCACAGCTCGGCTCGACGGCACTCGCAAAGCTAAGTCTATCTATGGTAGTCAATTTGAGTTGAGCTGTTAATCTGTGGTAAGTCTGATTCATTTTGTAAGCTGCGAGCTGACAAAACTTTGTGAGGAATACTCCACGCAGCGGCTAAAACGAGTCAGTCGACACAGTGAAAATTTGAATCGGCTGAGACCTGACTCACACTTGCATACAGTATAGCAGAGGTACAAATTGAGCTGAGCTGCGAGCCGGCTCGCGTGATCTGACTCACAGCTCATGATTTTTTGTTGAGTTACCTAAGTCTAGCTCCAACCTACTGCCATGTTTTATTACATTAATAATTAATATAATGAAATCATAGAATTATTATTAACGTGTTAACGACGCTAGATAATTATACTGTAGGGGATTTGTAATGTTTTATACGTATGTATAAATGTAATTATAATTAATAAAAATAATTATATGATAATTACCATTACAATCAGATGACGTTTACACAGCACCGATGGCTTTGATTATACAGTTAACTCTTTAACTGTATAATCAAAGCCATCGGTAATTCAAAGCCTCATATTTTTTTAATTACTATTTGATTATTTATAATTTCATTTTAATTATAATAACATGTAATAAATGTAAAAACATTTTGTTATTTACAAATGAATGTAATATATATTTTAATTTTATTTAAAATTAAATTACTGGTATGTTTCTTATACTTTTTCATTTAATTAAATATCAGTTTCATCATCATCAGCCCATTACTGAGACTCTGGGATTCCCACTATTGGGACACGGACCATCGCTCATAGAGAGAGTATGGGCCATAATCCCCCACGATGGCCCAGTGCGGGTTGGTAGATGTCACATGTTCTTGACGGTTTCCTCACGATGTTTTCCTTCACCGTTTTTTAGAGCGAATGTTAGATCCGCACTTATTTTAAGTAAGTCAGTGGTGCGAGGCCAGCGGGAGTCGAACTCCAGTACGTCGGATAGGAAAACACGCATGTTATCACACTGAGCCACACTCGCTCTAAAAAATCTGTTTAATTAAATGTAACAAGTAAAAGAACTGTTTTCTCATATATTTTTATTCATTAAAATCCAAATTATTAAATGAAATGATAATTCCAAAATAGGAGTTATTTTGTTCTTGTAAAATAAAAGCGCCCATTTTATAAAATATATTATATTTATTATGTGTGTGTGTGCTTGTGTAACACAAGATGTTTTTGCACCTTATATAGTATATATTAATAGTGATAATGTAAATAGATAAACAGACTGGACATTGCTTAAAACCACGTGTAAAATAAAATTATAAAGCCAGCGACATTACTGCACATTGAGACTTAATATCAGCAGGGTGATCATGTATCTTTTATTTCAATCAATTTCAATAAGAAGCCAGTTTCATTGATGGTTTTGCGATCACGTAACCCGTTTGTTGCAATCAAACGTCAACGAAAGGTCAATTGATATAAAAATAAGTTTTGACAAACAATGTTTATATCGATATATAAACCATAGACAAGAGCCGTATTACGCAGTAAAATTGAATAGATTGGGCGTATACATAACGATTCATAGCCAAATCTCGCTTTGTAAATTTGTCGGGTAATCGATACTAGCACATTGAAATCTAGACATAAAAAGTTACATGATCGCATTCTATCGATTGAAATAAATTTCTATTGCACGTTAGTCCGCAACATACGATGTTCGCAACAGACTTACGTAATCGCCCTGCTGATGTCTCATGTGATGAGCGCAATGCACTACGCAGTGCTCTTTATGGTATTATTAAAAGTTCTGGGTGGCACTGCGATTGCTATCGGCAGGCGTGGCGCTTACCATCAGGCGAACTACGTGCCGGTCCAGTCATTCAGTTACTTAAAAGGAAATTGTGACCATATTGATAATTAATTGATTGAATTGATAATTAATTGTTCGCTCTGTAAATTGATAATTGTATGTATGGGTCGTCAGAAACCCGAAATAAATGCATTTTAATTAATTTTTTAATTTAATATGGTTATAAAAATGTCGTTTTATACATTTAGAGACACCAAATTATAAGAGTTTTCCCTTTCATGTATTTTATGTGTGAATTGTTGAATTTATAATAATATTAATTATAATTTGTTATAGTTTTAAAATTTATTCTACTGCCACGACTTCCTTGTTCAACGAATATTTGTGATCAAATTAATTTATTTTAATATTATTAAGTTAATAATTATATACTAAACATTTAAAAAACCCCCGACTCAATAAAACATGTCTAAGAACCACCGCTAGAAAACCTGCTATCAAATTAAAAAACCGCATCCAAATCGGTTCGCTCGTTTAAGAGCTACGGTGCCACAGACAGACACACATAGTGGTCAAACTTATAACACCCCTCCTTTTTGCGTCGGGGGTTAAAAGTAATGTATGACAAACTTTGAAATAAAAACAATGTTCTTTTTTACACTAAGAATAAGTAACTACTTACCTTGAACGAATAAAAAAGGCGGACGGAGTCTCGTTAAGCAACAACTAAAGTAAAGCAATGGCGGTGGCGGAGGGCCGATGTCAAGCCGATGTGACGGCCGATCGGCATAGCATGATGTAAATGTGTGCGTGAGGCTTGTGTACTAACCGCTCGTATGCCCCTGTCATGGCGCCCGCGGCGTCCAGAGTGCCCGCGACTCGCGAGCGAGACCGTCTAGATTGCCCCGGCACAAATACCGACCACCCGTAAAGTGCCCCACTGTTTTTTGCGTTATCGACGCGCGCGCCGTGTTCCACTTAATCGGTTCTTGTGACTAAAGTTTGTATTGAAAGGGTGTCAAGTGTTATATTTATTTAGTTGCCTATGAAATTAGCTAAACAATGTTATCTTTCTATTTACAGATTACGGCTCTGGTGTTGAGTTACACTGTGTTGAAATTGAGATAACGTCTTTTTAAGCTCGTGTTGCACTTCGAAGCTCATAGTTCAAAAATGAAAGCGATGACCTATGGTTTGTAATGTTTAATTATGTTGTTTAGATAGTAGTTAATATGTTATGAAATAAAACCATATACTCTCCCATACATATTTATTTATTTACAGGCCTCTAAATCCTTACCATTATCGGCCGCCACGCGGCATAATGGAATTTTATGGAATTAAGGATTTTTACGAGTTAAATTATTGCCTTAAATCTTGTAATTTACATTCTATTTGTATAGTTCCAATAAATGATTATCTGAAGTAACTTCTAAATAGCATTTACTACGAAATTATTGTACATTATTATCAAAATTGAGGCAATAATTTCCATGTATGTATTATCTCCCGCCCGCCAAAATGTATGTATCATCTCTCATCTCACATCTCTCCAAAAAACCAATGTTTCATGCTAAAATGTTTTTATCTACAAGATAGTTATTTACATACCTATTAAAACTTTAAATTTCACCAACACACAAAATAATATCACAAAGAAATTCCAACACAGTCACTGCACGGAACGATTCGAAGACTGATGAAATGACAGAAGTTTGATGACGTATAATTCTTTTTTTTACTAGTGTTTGCATGCTCGACTGAGATTAATACCATAGATAATATATCTGACTATAGAAAAAATATTACTAAAGAGCATTATGTCAATACAATTACTGTCAAATACTAATTAATCTGTGGCAGGAGCCATGTAGACTACCGGTCTACACGGGCACTTTACGGTTTTATTTTTGTAGACTACCGGTCTACACGGGCACTTTCCGTTTTTATTTTTGTAGACTGCTAGTCTACACGGGCACTTTCCGTTTTTATTTTTGTAGACTGCTAGTCTACACGGGCACTTTCCGTTTTTATTTTTGTAGACTGCTAGTCTACACGGGCACTTTCCGTTTTTATTTTTGTAGACTGCTAGTCTACACGGGCACTTTCCGTTTTTATTTTTGTAGACTACTAGTCTACACGGGCACTTTAGGATTTCGTTTTTGTAGACCACTAGTCTACATGGGCATACGAGCGGCTAACAAGCGGACCGGCATAGCTTGAGTGCTTCACTTTTGCATTTGGCGATGAGACGTCCACCTTATTCGTTCAAGCTACTTATACCAAAGTATTTTGAAAATCATAAAAAAATACATTTATATGAAAAAATAATATTTAAGTTAATGACAACGTTTTAAATGAAACAAAACAAAATATGAAATGAAAGTACTGAGAACATTGTATTGTTTTTGTCAAAACAATCAAAATGATTTTTAAATTAAAGAGAACGTTTGAAATGAAATAAAACAAACTATTAAATGAAAAGTACATTGTATTGTTTTTGTCAGAACAATAAAATGATTTTTAGATTAAAAGCAACGTTTGAAATGAAACAAAACAAAATATAAAATGAAAGTACCGAGAACATTGTATTGTTTATGTCAGAACAATTAATAAAATAATTTCTCAATTAAAAACAATATTTGAAATGAAACAAAACAAAATATAAATTAAATTATTGAGAAAATTGTATTGTTTTTGTCAGAACAATCTAATAAAATGTTTTTTAAATTAAAAACAACGTTTGAAATGAAACAAAACAAAATAATAATGAAAACGTTGCATTGTTTATGTCAAACATTGTTTTGTATAATATATATCTAACTAATAATTACAATTTTGTATTGCATTAGATTGTATTGAGTTGTGATTGTATAAAACAAAAATATAATTAAATGAACAATGTTATTATTTATGCATTTTTTATTTACTGCCTTTTTTACGTTTAATAGATCCATGTTGGCTACTATCTCGCCTGATGTGAAGCGATTATGTGGCCTAAGATGAAGCATATAGATCTAGAGAGAGACTGCAGTTGAGCGGCTGCTCAGACCCGTCTCCCCGATGGTTCACCGAACATCATCCCGAAACACGACTATAATCATCATCTCTGTATTCTCCAGATCTTTCTTGCTGCTCACTTGTAGGATATGGAATGGACTACCGGCTGAGGTTTTCCTGCGGAGCTATAATACGGGGCACTTCAAAAGAAGGGTGAAAAGGGTCCTTAAAGGTAGGCAACGCACCAGTAATGCCCCGAATGTTGCAGGTGTCCATACACTACTATTCACAGATTTTGAAAAAAATATAGTCAGCGAAAAAATGCTAAATTATCAAAAATAAATATAATAATATATATATATAGTTATTTATTCATAATAAAAATTACATTTTTTTTTATTTGAACTCCCGTATTGGACCTCCGTAACCCGTATTGGACCTCAATAATTTGATTTTACCAGTAATGACCTACGGAGCCGAGACGTGGACACTCACAGTGAGACTGATCCATAAGTTCAAAGTCGCTCAGAGAGCTATGGAAAGGGCTATGCTCGAAGTTTCTCTGGAAGATAAGATCCGCAATCAGGTAACCCGACAGAGAACCAAAGTAACCGACATAGCCCATTGAATTAGCAAGCTGAAGTGGCAATGGGCTGGTCACATCTCTCAAAGGACGGACAACCGCTGGAGTAGGCGTATCCTTGAGTGGAGACCGCGAATCGGCAAGCGTAGTGTAGGACGCCCACCAGCCAGGGGAGCGACGACCTGCGAAAGGTGGCCGGAAGAAACTGGATGAGAAGAGCCGAAGACCGGGTTCAGTGGCGTTCATTGGGAGAGGCCAATGTCCAGCAGTGGACGAATACAGGCTGATGAAGATGATGATGAATTTGATTTTATTATTTTTACCTTGCTTTTTAATATTTTTTTATCTGTACCTACCTAATATAATCCGCTGAAACTTTTCGACTACCATCTGAGTTCGAACAAAGGGGTAGGTACGCTGAAAACCAGCCCTGTGTAACTAGAGTTGACAGAACGACGCTGGCCCTACCCCTTATTGTCATTTTATTATTTTCTACACTAACTAAGCAACCCCGCAGTTTCTTGTTGCTATCTTCTCTAGCGGGTATATTTCCTGTGCTCTGGTAGAGTCAGTTTACGCATTTCTTTTCTAGGCCCGGACTTCAATTTGAGTATGGGAAAGGAATGGATAGACACCTTTTTTTCAGTCATGATATTTTAAGTTTAATTTTTAATGAGAAATGAAAATGAAATCTATAGGGACTTGGCAAAACGTCTGGTGGAGGCGACATGTGACCAGAATGCTGGCTCATATTTGGGTCAGAAAATCAGCATTGCCATTCAGCGTGGCAATGCGGCCAGCGTTCTGGGCACTTTCCCTTCCACCATAGGCCTTTTAGAATAATTGTATTATATTTTGTATATATATTTAAGTTATTTTAGTTCAGATTTAGATATTTCTTTGTTATAGATTAATACATATATATTATGCGTCATAAAGGTAGAATTTACTATAGAAACAAGTTTAGAATGAATGTGTTGCAAAATTTGAAAACTTACAACATACCTAGTTAAGAAAATAATTATAAATAAATAAATTAATTTTTAATGTATTTTAATTAATTGGTGTTGTATATAATATGACGTTTAAAAGTGCCTATTTAATAAATAGATTTTGAATTTTGAATTTAATGGGGGTAGATAGTAAATGTAAAATGAATTAACAAATAAAAATATATATTTTTAATCGACTTCATAGGAAAAGGTGCTCTATTCGATCGTATTTTTTTTCTTTTATTTTTGATACCTCAGAACTCCGTCATTCATGAACCAATTTGGAAAATTCTGCGTCGGGTTCAGTATAGCTACGATGTGGTCCCATATAAATTCCATCGATATTTGACCTTGGACTTCGAAGATACATTGAAGTCGGTTTTTTGGTTTGATAAAACGTATAGTTGTTATTAAATATTAATTACTCCCCATCACTGGCCACTTTCAGAGAACGTGTTAGGAAATTATATTTATCCACATCATAATATTTATCATTATATTTTGCTATGGAATTCTATTTTTTTTAATATCCGTTCACTTTTGGATTGTATAATATGTATGTTAATTATATATTGTATGTATGTATGTATGTATGTGTGTATATTAATTAGGTATATAAGTTTATTTGTATAGTCATATTTATATATTTAAGTAATTAGATTATATATTGTTTATCATATGTAAGCCCTTAGTATGTCTATTATAATTTACTATCACCACCGTCTGTGTATGTTTCGTTATTCCTCTCCATCCGAAGGTTGTCTGGAATTGTTACACCACTGTAAACATTTGACTTGTACTTTATCTCTATTTTTAACGTGAATAATAAAGTGTTTATCTATCTATCTACTCCGGGTTTTTTTGCAAAAATTAATTTCATTTTTTTTTAATCGCTGGTTCTCTATGGCCACACGACGCTCTCTATCCACGGCACATAGAACCGCACGCGCGTGTAGATCCCCGCCTGTCCCGGGAACCCGCACGCGCGTCCGTAAGACGTCACGCCAGTCACATCGTACATACATCCGCTTTTAGTAACAAGAGGACCGCCGCTGTCACCCTGAAACGCACAAAACAAGCAAAAGTTTAAGGCGCAGCGCAAACGTGGACACTTTTAGGTTAGAAAATTATGATTAACCTATTAAATTATGAAATGTCACAGTACATAAATAAAATGTCAAGAATTCTAAACTTTTTTTTTACCTGATAGCTAGCATTTGACCGCAGTCTCACCTGATGGAAAGTGATGACGCGGTCGACGATGGATCATGCTTGCCTAGAAGATACCGATTCACTCGGGACTTGAAGAGACTCTGGTAAAGTGATCCATTCCTTAGCTGTTCGCATTATGAAAGTTGAAGCGAAACGCTTTGTTCTGGCAGGAGGAATACGGTAGCTATGCAATGATGAAAGGTCCTAGCAATTAAGATAAAAATAAAAAATAATCAACAAAAATATTGATTGCTTGATCTTTCGGATTCGACAAACATTCGTTCTAACTACATCTTAGGTTTTATTCGAGTACTGTCCGATCCCTTTGTGTGTAAAATAAATCCGATAAGCGCACCATGCAAGTGTCCTTGATGTCCGATCTGTCTCCGTAGCACATCTGCGTGGTGTGGTTATACCCTGACAACAGATGCCGGTGCGGTGGGTATAGCTCCGAGCATTCTTCCGGAGTGAACTTCTGGATTATCACCTGAAACGTTAATTCAAATTATTCAATAAAAAGATTAATCCATTTCTAGGAAAAGAGGTAAAGCTAGTTTACAATAGTAGATGTCGCCACTAGTATATACAGTAAACAAAAATATGTAAATAATTTTATATACATATATTTTTAATTCTTTTTACATATATTATCTATATATATATATTATATTATTCTAACAACAATCTGTGTTTCCGGATAGCTATAATCTGGGTGTCTTTAAGACAAGAGTGAACAGGTTTCTTCTAGGCGAGCGTGCTACATCTTCGACCGCATCGTCACTTAACAACAGGTGAGATAGCGGTCAAACGCAAGCCTATAAATAATAAAAAAAAGAAAAACATCCTACATAATAGGTATCTATAGGTCTTTAATGGTCTATGGGTTTTCCAATTACTTTTCCTTGTAAGTAGTTAGTTTAGTTTTAGTAAGTAGGGTGTAGTTTGTTTTCAGTAATAAAGGCCTTCGCCCGTTAAAAAAATATTCAGCGGAATTACACTAGATATTTTTCGTTGCATTTCAAAAATCACTTTTAACTTTTTTTAATTACTTGACGAAAGACAGACAAACAAGAAAGTGACTTAACGAAAACGTGGTAATACCAATCCTAGCGCACTCCGCACTGTAGGTGCGAAGCTACAAGTACATAGCCGGACACCGACGGCGGGTCGCGCGTCGTTACACGTGCCGCGTCAGAAGAGATAAGAGCGGCGCGATAGAAAGAGAGCCGCTCTGTAGGTTAATATGACTGGTAGGTATGCAGCGCTACGCGAGCTGAATTGAACTTTATTGCGTCATAGTAAGAGTCGCTATTTGTTTTAATTTCTTTGCGGAGTGATGCTTCTGTCCCTTAGTATTCTGTGGTAATAGGTAGAAGTGATGTCATACCTTCTGCAATATATCAGCAACCTGTTTTCTATGTCCGAGCGCTCCCCACCCCATTCCGTATGCCCACTCCATTTCAGTCCACGTTGTCACGCGCGAGTTCACGCATGCTGGCAACACGTCCACCGAGAACTTTATGCTGGCAACAATATAGATAAGATGGTAAAATACTTGTAACTGAATGACGAGACGAGATGGTCGTTTGCCTGATGGTAAGCAATACGCTAGCCCATAACAATAACAGCACCACCCAGAACTTTGTTTTGCAAAATCCTGTGCGGCGCTGCACTGCGCTCGTCATCTTGAGACAATTAGCTGTTGAGTCTCATATACCCAGTAATTTCGCTGTCTACAATGCCCATCAAACCAGAACATTGTAATGCTGGCGCACTACTGCTTAGCGGCTGAATAACTGGCAAAGCGGTGGTACCCACCCAGACGGCCTCTCGCATCCGAAAAACCTACCACCAGTAAATTAATAAATTACCGTGTCCCAGTCTTCAGTAGTGCGATGTCGTGGTACTTGGAAGGTGATTTGTAGCCAGGGTGGCTGATGATGTCCTGGATCTTGTACTTCTGCCACAGCTCCTCAGGGTCTGACCGCTTCAGAATAGCAAGGGCTGCGTAGCTCACTGGACCTCTGAAAATTTAAAGTTTTTTATTATTTTACTTTATTTGAAACTGAGTTTTATATATTTTTATTTCACTGCGTGATGATAAGAGCAAGTCGTTCGCCTGATGGTAAGCGCCACGCCTGCCCATAACATATTGCAGAACTTTTAATAGCATAAAAAGCACTGCGCAGCACTTCATTGCGCTCATCACCCTGAGACATCAAGTTATGTCTCATATGCCCCGAAATTTTACTGGCTACAATACCCTCAAACCGGAACACAGTAATGCTTGCGCACTACTGCTTGGCAGCAGAATAACTGGAAAAGCTGTGGTACCTACCCAGACGACCTCCCGCATACGGAAACCTACTTAAAATGTATAAATGAAATGAAATGTATTTTTGTTAGAAATGTATTGTTGCATAAAATATGGTGCTTAGGTTGTTGGATAGATGATTGTGACATAAAATGGTGGTTATATAAGTTTTAAGAATTTTGTTGCGTACCTTTTATGAAATTTAAAATTGTGGCAACATTTACAATATTATTTGTGTGTACATCTTAGTGCAGGCGCCTGTACAAAGTGTTGGCCCAGTCAAGTGGCAACTTTGATGAAAGTACCTATCATCATCTTCATCAGCCTGTATTCGTCCACTGCTGGACATAGGCCTCTCCCAATGAACGCCACTGAGCCCGGTCTTCGGCTCTTCTCATCCAGTTTATTTCGCCTTTCGCAGGTCGTCGCTCCACCTGGCCGGTGGGCGTCCTACACTACGTTTGCCGATTCGCGGTCTCCACTCAAGGACACGTCTACTCCAGTGGTTGTCCGTCCTTCGAGAGATGTGACCAGTCCATTGCCACTTCAGCTTGCTAATTCGATGGGCTATGTCGGTTACTTTGGTTCTCTGTCGGTTACCTCATTGTGGATCTTAACTTTCAGAGAAACTCCGAGCATAGCTCCATAGCTCGCTGAGCGACATTGAACTTATGGATCAAGGTACCTATGGTGAAGGATATTGGCTACTTCTTCACTTACAATGTGGTGCTAGAAGAGCAATGCGCAGCAGTCAGGATGAAGCGGTCGCTGATGAGGGAGCCTCCACACAGCCACTGCAAGCCTTCTGTTTCATCACCGTACCCGAGAAGGGCCTGGAAACATCACATGTCAAGTTTTAATCGAAAGGACAAACCCTGAGCCTTAAACAAAAAAAACCGACCAAGTGCGAGTGGAACTCGCGTATGAAGGGTTCCGTTAAAAGTTCTAAAGTTCTTTATTCAATTTTGTTGTCACAGACGCACTTATGAACGTTAATTATTACAATGACTCTACCACCGTATCGGAAAAAGAACCACTACTCAGAAGATACGGCGAGAAACTGAGGGGCTTTTTTAGAACTTTTGTTACAATATTTTATGTTTGTTTTGACGCTATTACTTTTCTTATGTGCCAGTTGGCTACTTGGCAGAAGTGGAATGTTCCATGCATCTGTCTTCTATGTAATTACTACCTGTGTAGTATGCTTTTTTCATTAGAATATTTTTCACACGCAATTTGAATCTACTTTCTGTGAGCGCCGTTATACATTTTGGAATTTTATTGTAAAAACAATTGCCCATGAAGGACTTATTCGTTTTACCACAGAATACTAAGGGATAGAAGACGCAATAAAATTTTCAATGACGCAATAAAATTTTCAAATTCAATTCTATTCAGCTCGCGTAGCGCTGCATACCTACTAGTCATATTAACCTACAGAGCGCCTCTCTTTCTATCGCATAGCTCTTATCTCTTCTGACGCGGCACGTGTAACGACGCGCGACCCGCCGTCGGTGTCCGGCTATGTACTTGTAGCTTCGTACCTATATCGTATCGTGTGCGGAGTGCGCTAGGCCTGGTAGTACGTAGTCTGTGGTCACTCACCATATGCGGAAATTCCCCTCTCTCCGCATTTTCCCCCCCTGATGCCCCGACGGCAGTAAAGCGGATATTGTGACACTGCCTCGTTTCATTCCAATCTCTCATTAACTCGTAGGAGAAATGTTCCTTGCACAGATATGGCAGTTTTTGGTAACTGTCCAGGCAGTCTAGAATAAAATATATTTATAATGTAAGAACAGATTTATTACAAAATACAAAATAAACAACATGACTTTCATTTTAATTGATTTAAGCAATTTTACAAATAATTGAAAATAGATTCGTTATGAATTAATTTTACGATACAAATTGAATCGGGGAGAGTTGCGAACGGCGTGAAGTCTCGGAGCAAAGTGAGGGCGGCGCAAAGGCGCGCTCGAATGTTGAAATATTAATTTAAATAATTAATTTCTATTTTTTATAAAATTTTATAATAATATGTTTAATAATGACATTTGAATTGAAGACATTATGAAATAATATGACAATTTGAATTTAATTTAAATATTTTTCAAAATTGTGTCAATGTTGCACGCCATTGATATTATTAGATTAGATTAGATTAAATAACTCTTTATTGTTTCACCACCAGAAAACATAATAACAAAAAGTACAATAACAAACTTAAAAACTATAGTGTTACAATGGGCGGTCTTATCGCTCAAAGCGATCTCTTCCATACAACCTTTGGATGGAGAGGACTTAAAGAAACTGTAAGAGACGGGGGTGTCAACATAAATGACATAATAAACAAATGTATTTACAATGAGTACAAACTCTAATAACATATACTATTAACTATATTAAATATACAATAATATATACCAACTATAAACATACATAATAATATAATATACAAAATATATAAGATATACCTATATATATACATTTATATATATGTTTTATGGAACTAGTTCATGAGACGAGCAAGTCGTTCGCCTGATGATTTTATTTGATTTTTCTAGTTTAGGCAAATTTGATAAATCAAGTTGTAACAAATTGCTGTAGGTAGCTTATTAGCAGTAGAATTCCATTTCCAGATAGCACGTAAGCTTGCTGCAAGTTTGTTTAACTTTTGATATTGATTTGATAAGTCAACTTTTTTTTTTTTTTACGTTTCATAGATCTATGTTTGGCCACTATCTCGCCTGATGTGAAGCGATGATGTAGCCTAAGATGGAGCACATAGATCTAGAGAGAGACGGCAGTTGAGCGGCTGCTTATAGTTAATAGTATATGTTATTAGAGTTTGTACTCATTGTAAATACATTTGTTTATTATGTCATAATATTGTCACGGCAATAGAATGTAAGTTTGCTGCCGTAACCGAGCGGAACAAAACTTTTTGCATTGCAGGTTTTCATAATGCAAGTTTGTTGCGTGGTAACTAGAAAGTTTGAAAACTTGCAGCAAGTTTGCATACTTGCCATGGCAAACTTGGTGCAAGTTTTCACGCTTGCTACTTCAAACTTGCTGCAAATCTGAAACAAGTTTATATTGCTATCTGAGTTTCAGTAAAAAAATATTGTTCGAGAAAAGTGGATATGACGTTAGGGTAAAAATAATGTTTCTCTTCTTTTTCTGAATGATTGGATTTACAAAAATACTTACAGTCCCACGCTTTTGATCCGTCCTTATACCGGTAGCCCACTTGTGGGTCTATCACGATCTTACTGTAAAATAAATAAACCATTTTTATTGTAGCCAGCGATTCCAGACGGCCTCCTGCATACAAGAGACCTACCTCAGACTCGTGGTAGGTCTCGTGGTAAATTGTAGTAGTGATCCCGCCTAAAAACGGGAGAACTCTTAATATTATTATTGAATTTTGAAATTGAAGTATTTTATTATGGATCATTTTTAACCGTTCACCAAAAATACTGATTGTGCACCAAATTTGGTCTGACGTATAAGGGGCAGCCCTTGGCCCTTGGGCCACCCCAACGGTATAAGGGGCAGCCCTCGGTAGGTTAGGGTGCGGCGGAGGTGGCCCTTGGGCCACCCCAACGCCGCGAAGGTGTAATATTCATAAAATAGGTGCTTATTATGAAATATTATATGAACATATTTTGGTGCACAATCAGTATATTTAGCGGAAAAACGGGAATAAATTGAGGTGCAGTTAAATACGATCTTTTTATTGTTATTGAATTTATAGACATGTAACATAGATTGTTATGAATAAATGAATATGAATATATTTTCACTTACTCTATATCTTCAACAAGATCGCAATCCGTGCAGCAAATTACTGGACTTTTTCCTATGTACGAACAAATCTGAAACGAAAAACATGAATAGAATAGAATGGAATGGAATAGCATAGAATGGAGTGGAATTGACTGTAATCGAGTCGAATGGAGTCGAATGGAATGGAGTGTAATCGAGTGTAATCAAGTCGAATGGAATCGAATGGAGTGGATTGGTGTGGAATCGAGTGCAATCGAGTCGAATAGAGTCCAATAGAGTGGAATGGAGTGGATTGGTGAGGAATGGAGTAGAATGGTGTGGAATGGAGTGGAATGGAGTAGAAGGAAGTAGAGTGGAGTGGAGTGGAATGGAGTTAAATGGAGTGGAATGGAGTGGAATGGAGTGGAATGGAGTGGAATGGAGTGGAATGGAGTGGAATGGAGTGGAATGAAGTGGAGTGGAATGGAGTGAAATGGAGTGCAGTGGAGTGGAGTGGAATGGAGTTTAATGAAGTGGAATGGAGTGGAGTGGAGCAGAATGGAGTGGAATGAAGTGGAATGGAGTGGAATGAAGTGAAAAAGAAGGAATGTAGTAGAATGGAGGATTAACATGTACCGACCTTACAATGTAACCTATACCTATAATATATTTTTTTTATTTTCTTTTTATTTCATTTTCATTTACAGATGTTAGAGAAGAAGGTCTGTGCCCAGCAGTGGGAAGGAAGTGGGCTGATGATATGATGATGTTGACGTTGGTGATAGTTACCTCGGGCGCCTTCCCATCGTTGCGGTCTTGTATCAGAGAGAGGCATCTCTTGTAGTGGACACACCGGCCTGTTTCCCCGTTTGCCGTACATTTACTCCCTGGAGCGAAATGTTTAACAAATTTAACCCATTCATATTGCAATACTTAAAAAAATATTTGTAAAAAAATATAGGGACAATTATGTACAAATATAGGGACAATTATGTACAAATATAGGGACAATTATGTATGTACAAATATAGGGACAATTATGTACAAATATAGGGACAATTATGTACAAATATAGGGACAATTATGTACAAATATAGGGACAATTATGTAAAAATATAGGGACAATTATGTACAAATATAGGGACAATTATGTAAAAATATAGGGACAATTATGTACAAATATAGGGACAATTATGTACAAATATAGGGACAATTATGTAAAAATATAGGGACAATTATGTACAAATATAGCGACAATTATATACAGTAATAAAAACTAAACTAAACGACAACAAATTTAAAAAATGAAATAGCGCCAGCTCTTTGGTCACCAGTTGTTTCTATGAGGCGTCTGAACAGCTCACAAAAACCGCGCGTTCGCCCCCCATAAAATATTATTTTAGTTCTACTTTTATTTGTTCTTGTTATGTTACTGGTGGTAGGTTTCTCGTATGCGAGAGGCCGTCTGGGTGGGTACCACCGCTTTGCTAGTTATTCAGCCGCCAGTAGTGCGCAAGCATTACTGTGTTCCGGCTTGAAGGGCATTGTAGCCAGCGAAATTACTGGGCATTATGAGACACAACGGCTAATTGTCTCAGGGTGACGAGCGCAGTGCAACGCCGCGCAGGATTTTGCAAAACAAAGTTCTGGGTGGTGCTGTTATTGTTATGGGCTGGCGTATTGCTTACCATCAGGCAAACGACCAGCTCGTCTCGTCAATCAGTTACATAAAAAGAAAATGTTGTTGGTATACAAAGCGTTATCAATCAATCAATCAAAATAATATCTATTTATTTTTTCTTTTAGGAAAACTACAGTTAAACTTCTTATAATGTAGGTATAAATGTATGCATGGACCCAGGTTGATAGCTCATAAAAGTTTCCACAGATGGACAATTAAGTACACAATAGATGAATACAGTATTTAAAACACACAGAATACTACGGGACAGAAGCATCACTCCGCAAAGAAATTTAAACAAATAGCGACTCTTGCTATGACGCAATAAAGTTCACTTCAGCTCGCGTAGCGCTGCATACCTACCAGTCATATTAACCTACAGAGCGCCTGTCTTTCTATCGCATAGCTCTTATCTCTTCTGACGCGGCACGTGTAACGACGTTTCTGTGTATATACATATAGGTATACAGAAACTTTCTGTATTTATTTAATTATTACCAAAACATACATATTATATATACATATTATTTTTATATTTATTATATATACCGAAACTTTTTATATTGGCATAATAGGTACACGGACTAAGCCCGATGTTCGAGTTAGAAGTTTCCCCTGCAGGACTCGAACCCGTAACCGCGGTACGTATTTGTTAGCATTAATTTTATTATAATTCATTTTAAAACAAAAAAAAACCGACTTCAATTCTGATGTATCTTTTTAATGGCGGAGAACTGAGTTAACAAACATAAATAAAACCAGCCAAGTGCGAGTCGACTCGCGCACAAAAGGTTCCGTACCATTATCTATAAAAACGGTAAAAAAATCAAGTCTGTTGTATGGGAGCCCCTTAAATATTTTTTATTCTGTTTTTTAGTATTGGTTCTTATAACGGCAACAGAAATACATCATCTGTGAAAATTTCAACTGTCTAACTATCACGGTTCATGAGATACAGTCTGGTGACAGACTGACAGACGGACGGACAGCGGAGTCTTAGTAATAGGGTCCCGTTTTACCCTTTGGGTACGGAACCCTAAAAGATACCTTCGAATTGAGAACCTCCTCCCTTGAAGTCAGTTAAAAATACGCAATATGCTAAAGACAAAAAAGAAGTTATATTAAAGGGCGAATGCCTTTATTACTGAAAACAACTCTACACTCTGCTTACTAAAACTAAACTAACTACTTACAAGGAGAAGCAATTGGACAACCCATAGACCATTAAAAAGCCTATAGGTAGCTCAAATGCTCCAACCCACTACCAGTTGGCAGCGTACCCAAGATGCTGGCAGTATTGCCCCGTTGGATTGCAATATTGATACGTTGAGCCAAATAAGTCCCAGCAATTTGGTTACGCGTCGCATCGATCAGGTGCTCTGACACTTTTGAAAATACGGTCCCCACGGACCCAGTCTCCACACCAAACGGCTCAAATGAGTAACCGCCACCAAGGTTAGCATATTTCCGCCGCATATTATATTAAAGTAGTTATATTGCCAGGTTATTGGTACTCAAGGCAATTCGACTTCTAAGCAGAGAACCAGTTTTATGCCGCGTGCCAATTAATTATTTAAGGCGCTGCGCAAACGTGGACACTTTTGTGTCTTGTATCGGACACAAGCTACCAATGAATATTTGAATTTTATTTATCCAAGCTATTTTATATGTATATAAAAAGCAATGTTTTTCTCTATTTTGTTTCATTTGCCTACACTCGTGCACGCTTACGAACACATAATGGTTAATATTCCACCGATATTACACATGATCACTCGAAATAACACTTGTTTGGAAAATACAAAAGTATTTTCCAAACAGGTGTTATTTCGAGTGATCAAGTAGGTTTCTCGTATGCGAGAGGCCGTCTGGGTGGGTACCGCCCTTTGCCAGATATTCAGCCGCCAAGCAGTAGAGCGCGAGCATTACTGTGTTCCGGCTTGAAGGGCATTGTAGCCAGCGAAATTACTAGGCATTATTAGACTCAACAGCTAATTGTCTCAGGGTGACGAGCGCAGTGCATCGCCGAGGATTTTGCAAAACAAAGTTCTGGGTAGTGCTGTTTTGTTATGGGCTGGCGTATTGCTTACCTAGGCAAACGACCAGCGTCTCGTCATTCAGTGACATAAAAAAAACCGTTATGAAATCAGCCACTCCCTGCGCAGACGTAGCCACTTTTTGTGTCAAGTTGCTTCCACTTGACACTCGTGAAGTGGAAGTAAATGAACTCTTCTTACTCGTTTGCCGATCAACAAATGTTCGGTGTAAGTAACTGGAAATTAAAAGTCGTCAGTTGAAGACACAATCTTCGCGTCCACTTTTTAGCTGACAAAAAAGGAGAAGTTTTTTTTTATGTTTGTTACCTCAGAACTCCGTCATTTATGAACTGATTTGGAAAATTCTTTTTTTGCGTTGACTTCAGTATAGCTACGAAGTGGTCCCATATAAATTTTATCGATATTTGACCTTGGACTACGAAGATACATTAAAATTAATTATATTACGCGCAATGCTAACGAGTGGAACTCGCTGACAGAGTCAGTCTTTCCCGATACCTACAATCTCGAAATCTTCAAGTCTCGAGTGAACAGGTAAGCGTGTGGTAAGCGTGCTAGATCGTCGACCGCATCGTCGCTTACCATCAGGTGACATAGTGGTCAAACGCAAGCCAATCCTACTAACATTATAAACACGAAAGTTTGTAAGAATATATGTTTTTTTTTTTATTTATTTATACTTTAGTACAAAACAGTTTGTACATGGAGGACTTAATGCTAGATAGCATTTTCTACCAGTCATCCAGGACGTGCAAGAAAAAATGGTAGCGGTGCAGTAAAGTGTGTTATGGGATATGGATGTATGTTTGTTACTCTTTCACTCAAAAACTACCGAACCGATTTTGATGAAATTTGGTATGTAGGTACTTTAGGATTTGTAATAGCACATAGGTTGACTGGACGAGATCGCTCTTAGCAATAAGTCCGCCCATTGTACTTTAGTTTGTAAGTTTCCATATACCTATTTATTTTTTGTTTGGTGTAAAATAAAGCATTTCGTATTGTAATGTATTGTATTGTATAGGCTACTTTTTATCCCGGGAAACTGTGGGTGGAACCACGGGGCGCAGCTAGTTCACAATGAAAAAAATCTACATTGACAAAATTCCTTACAATAGGGGATTACCTCACCCAAGCTTTTCAATCTGTTTGTCAATAGATTGATCGTTGAGCTCAGCAGGACCAATGTTGGATGCTCTATCAATGGTCACAGCGTCAATAACATAAGCTACGCGGACGACATGGTTCTGCTGAGTCCATCGATCAATGCGTTGAGACGACTGTTGAGCATTTGTGAAGCATACGCGTCATCCCACGGGCTCAGGTATAACGTTAAAAAGAGCGAGTTAATGCTTTTCAAAGCGGGAAATAAAAGCTACACTGCCCCGCCGGTGAAGCTCTATGGAACTCCTCTTCAGTGGGTAAACAAATTTAAGTACCTGGGCCACTGGGTTACTGATGATTTAAACGATGATGTTGACATTGAAAGGGAACGTAGGGCGTTGTCGGTTAGATGTAATATGCTGGCCCGCAGATTTGCACGTTGTACTACGCCAGTGAAAATTACACTGTTCAAGGCGTATTGTACCTCGTTCTACACGTGCAGTCTGTGGGTTAAGTATACGCAAAAATCCTACAGCGCCCTACGGGTCCAGTACAACAACGGATTCAGGATGCTGTTGGGGCTGCCGCGCTTCTGCAGCGCATCAGGGATGTTTGCAGACGCGCGCACTGATGATTTCTTTGCGATCATGCGAAAGAGAACTGCATCCTTGGTAAGCCGCTTACGCGGCAGCACCAACAGCCTTCTGACCGATGTTGCAACAAACATCTTTTCGTCCATTATGAGACACTGGCTAGCTATACTAAGGCCTGTAGCTATGCTGGTGTCTCAATAATTTTATTATGTGAGTTTTTGTCTTTTTGTGTTTTATTTTATTTTATATATAATTTTGTGTACTAACATAGTTTTTAAGAATGTGTGCTGTGTTTACTAACATTTTTATGGATTTATAATCTGAAATAAAGAATTTAATAATAATAGGGGATCAGACAGTAATCGAGAAAAAATCTAAAATGTAGTTAGAACGAATGTTCGTCGAACCAGAAAGATCATTCAATCAATACTTTTGTGAAATAATAATGATTTATATTTTTAAATCAATAAATAATTCTGTCATTTTTAATCTGTTCTTCATCTCAAACGAAACAACAATCACAGCATGACGTCATTTGTAGGCAAATGCCGTGAGTCAAGCTTGTGTTTATTTTACGTTTTTGCTTTTCATAAAATGTATTTTTGCTAATTTTTTCGTTCCATTAATCTCTTTGCAAGTTTTATTTCGAAGAGTTTGTCGTTTTCTACCTACATATGACGTCACAAGTTTTGAGGTGACCTTTTGCGCGGCAATATTTGAAACATAATATTTAAACATAGTTTAGGCACTTTTAGAGCGTTATTTAATTAAAATAGTATTTTTCATGGCTATATATATTCCTTTTAGTTAATTTAAAACACTTTCTGAAAAGTTGTCCGATCCCCTATTGTACTGCAATCGATGTCCTACCGGACACAGCTACTATGGTTTCTCATGAGGTGTGCCGTTCGGCCACAAAAAGTGTCCACGTTTGCGCAGCGCCTTAGTGTAAATAAAAAACCATACAGCAGCTTTACATAAATTATAACCTATTTATCCTTATTGTCAGTCTCTGGTGTGGTTGGGCAGGTTGCCTCAAATCTCATACACTACTGACGTTGCGGGTTCGATTCCCACGAAACTCTCTCACTTGAGTTGGTGAGCACCGTACCTCAATTGGCAGAGCGTCCCGCGCTGAGGGAAGATTGGGTTGCGGCTTCGAGTCCCAGCCGGTGGTCGTATTTTTTCTTCTCGAAATACCTTATACATTTGTAATTAAATAATAAAAATATAGTCTTTATTTAAAGTACGTAATTAATCATCGGGGTTAAAAAACTGCGAGACTCGATTCCTGAACTATTTATAATAGTACCTACAAATTTGTACGCAAGTGTTACCAGGCCTAACGCACTCCGCACTGTAGGTACGAAGCTACAAGTACATAGCCGGACACCGACGGCGGGTCGCGCGTCGTTACACGTGCCGCGTCAGAAGAGATAAGAGCGGCGCGATAGAAAGAGAGGCGCTCTGTAGGTTAATATGACTGGTAGCGCTACGCGAGCTGAATTGAATTTTGCGTCACAGCAAGAGTCGCTATTTGTTTAAATTTAATTGCAGAGTGATGCTTCTATCCCTTAGTATTCTGTGTTGTTACTCAGTTCCGTAAAAATTCATTACAATATTTAACTTACCTTCAGCTAAATCCTGGCCACGCACAATGCTTTGTGACAAACAATAAAATAATAATAAATAATAATAATAATATTTTGTACACAAACAATAAAATAATAGCAAACTTATTAATTTAAACATGACGACTGACGTACACAACCGGTCAGCATTGAATAATATGAGAATATTTTTTGCACTAAGAGCGAGTGGGGCTCAGTGGGTGCACGTGCGACTGTCGGTCCATCCAACGCACCCGTTTTGTTTTTTTAATCCTCTCGATTAATGCTTTTTTTTTAATTCGCCCGTTTGGGCAGGCTAAAGTCTCTAGGACCATACCGCCATGTCTTACTTAGTTTTTATTTGATAGTTTGAAAACATTCAATAGGTTTTTTTCGTATTACCAAAGAAAACTAACTATCAGGTATTACTCAAAGTCAATGCTCAAACTCCTAGTGCTTCAAAGTGGTGGAACTTTATTCAAGCTTTCCATGGACATTTTGGGAGAACATAAAAGGAATGTTTTTCTTTAGTTAGTTTAATTTGCCTACACTCTTAAGAGGATATGGCACAGCCGCGGCCAGCGAGCACTAGGTATTTGAATAATGGTTTACGGTCTCGCAGACAATGTGTAAATTAAATTAATTAAATTAACTAAATAATAATAATTTAACGAAATTCGTATCATACTTCAGATTTTTGTTAAAATTAGCGTTTCGGGAGAAAACGTTTCTACCACACTAAATCTCAACCAAATTTGGTAATTTTGGTCTCAATTTCTTAAATGGAGAATAAACTAGGTTTGTGGGTTTTAATTTTTCTAAGTTTATGTCTATTTTTAAAGTTAACAGCTTTCAAACGTCAAAATCAAGTAAATATCGAGTTTTTTGGGTCCTATTATTGAAATTCTATAGAAATTATCGAAAAAATAAAAACCTACAAACCTCAATAATGATAACATCTCTTACATGTCCCAATTTCATCGAATTTGGTTAATGTTTAGGGATTGAAAAACGTTTTCTCTTTTTGTATGAAAATTTCAGCGTGCCGTTCCCTCTTAATATTCCTCCGATATTACACATGATCACTCGAAGTAACATTTGTTTGGAAAATATAACAAAATCGAACTGTATCACTTTGCACTTCCCGCCAAAAAGTCCCTTTTAATTCTGTAGAAATCAGATTTCAGCATATTATATGGGATGTTCAGTCCTACGTATGGTATTTTTTTACGGGCCAGGAATATAAAAGGTCTGTGTTGCTGCATGGTGATATGCGAAGATAGCTTCTCATTAAAAAAAAACCGTAGGTATATGTCTACAAATTTTGCGGAAAATAAAAAAAACCGGCCAAGTGCGAGTCAGACTCGCGCACGAAGGGTTCCTTACCATTATCTATAAAAATGGCAAAAAAACATGTCTGTTGCATGGGAGCCCCCTTAAATATTTATTTTATTGTTTTTTAGTATTTCTTCTTATAGCGGCAACAGAAATATATCATCTGTGAAAATTTCAACTGTCTAACTATCACGGTTCATGAGATACAGTCTAGTGACAGACGGAAAGACAGACAGACCGACAGCGGAGTCTTAGTAATTATTACTATTATTACTTCTTTATTTCAGGTAACTTAAGAAAACAGTAGTTACATAAGTGACTAAAGTAATTCTAAGACCTTTACTATATATACCTTACAGACTAACAAACATATTATAATATTAAAAACTATTTTTATTAAGCTACAACAGGGAATTGTTTCTGCCTACTTTCCCTGTACCGGCAGTAGACTACCCCTGTAGGCCAGAAGTCCGGGGCGAGGAACATCTTCGCGTGTTCCGCTGGAACCTGGAGCGTAGGACTTGAAGTCAGTGGTCCTAGTCTGCTCCAGCCGCGACAAACTCACGTTGCTGGGCTCCTCACGCGAACTCCGGTACATGCTTATTCTCTCCCGGACGTATCAAAGGACTTCTTCACCCTTCGTCTCTTAGTCCAGGCGAGAGAGGTATATTTATATTATAAGTAATAGGGTCCCGTTTTACCCTTAGGGTACGGAAACCTAAAGGGGTGGTAACGCTCTAAGGCCAGACGATCTTCTCTATCCAGTCGAGGTATGGCGCCACTCTCGTGTACATCCCCGGGTACCCCACGTGACCACACTCCTTGCCGAATGACGTCACCCCTACGAGAGTATACATACAAGTTATGTTCTTGTTCTTTACTTGCAGCGGGCCTCCGCTGTCGCCCTGTGAATCAAATATTTATCATCATCATCAGCCCATCACGTTCAACTGTTGGGACACAGGCCTTCTCTCGGGAGAGTGTATGGACCATAATCCACCACGCTGGCGCAGTGCGGGTGGATGTCACATGTCCTTGATTTTTTGTGATTAATTCTTGTACATGCCGGTTTCCTCACGATGTTTTCCTTCAGTTTTTAGAGCGGGTGTTAAATACACACATAACTATTTATATTGTAAGTGTAAAGCGCTTCGTTGACTCTTTCATTGTAGGTACGTACTGCTAAGGAGTGGAATTCTCTTCCAGAATACTTATTTCCTTCCAATTACACCCTGGGTCTCTTTAAGACAAGAGTGAATAGGCACCTCATGGGCAAACGTGCTCCACCTTAGACCGCAACTACGCTTACCATCAGGTGAGTTGTTATCAAGCGTGAGCCCATTTAATCATAAATATATATATATATATATATATATATATATATATATATATATATATATATATATATATAGGTATATATATATTAAGTCTACTTATCCTACTTTTTATATTATAAATGCGAAGGTTTCTGAGGATGGATGGATAGATGTTTGTTACTTAATCACGCAAATACCACTGAATGGATTTTGATGTAGGTTCTTTTTATCCCAGAAAACTGGGAGTAAAGCCGCGGGGCACAGCTGGCCAAAAAAAAAAAGAGATTTAAGGACGTTACCACACTAACCGTTTGTGAACGGTTTTCCAGCGTTTCACAAGGCGTTTTTTAATTCGCTGTACTTAGTGTCAAATTCAAAATCTCTTTATTCATTTTGTCGTCACAGACGCGCTTATGAAAGTCAATTATTACAATGACTACCACCGTATCGGAAAAAGAACCACTACTCAGAAGATTCGGCAAGAAACTGAGGGGCATTTTTTTGAAATTTTGTTGTTTCTTGGGTTTCTACAATGTTATTTTTCTTATGTGCCAGTTGGTTACTTTGCAGAAGTGGAATGTTCCAAGCATCTTTGTCTTCTATGTAATTACGAACAGTGTAGTATGCTTTTCTCATTAGAACATTGTAACGCGTAATTTGAATTTACTTTCTGCGAGCTCCGTTAATTTTTGGAATTTTATTATGAAATTCCAAAATGTATAACGTGTAATGTCCATACCTAGCCTGGGAGCAGGCATCGAACCCGCGCGGCATGTAGCGTTGCTCCAGGCGAACGACCAGTTCGTCCCGTCACTCTATACTACCTGACAAGTGTCCATAGACTTGGTGTAGTCTCCGTAGCACGCCTGCGTGCGAGCATCGAACCCGTGCGGCATGTAGCGCGGGTGCGGCGGGTGAAACACTGCGCACTCCAGGGAATCGAACTTTGTCAGTGCCACCTGCGAGGAAATAAGAAAAAATATATGGACACTATATATAAAATGGATATGTCCATGTTCACTATTCATTTATCATACATTTTACAACAATATAAAAAGAAATTAAATTAAAATTTAACTAATCTAATCTAATAAACCACTACCAGTGGGCAACGTACCCAAAATGCTGGCAGTATTGCCACGTTGAATGTCAATGCTTATCCTTTGGTCAAAATATAGGCCAGCATTTTGGTCACGCGTTGCTTCGACAAGAAGTTTTGCAGTATCTTTGAAAGCTCTATGCGCCCCCGGTCCCATGTAATATTAACTATATATACTAATATTTTATTCATATAAATATTTCTGCATATTTATATATACACATATATGTATATTTATTTTTATTTGTATGTTTCATTTTCGTATGCACTTATTAGTTATACAAGTTACTTGTGACTATTATATTTGTTTATTATGTACACCACCTAACCGCATTAGATCTTATACCTATTCTATCCATCCAAAGGTTGTCTGGAAGAAATCGCTCTAAGCGATAAGACCGCCCATTGTACGTCAAAACTACGATGTATTTTGTGACTTATTTTTTTTTTCATAATTGTGTATATTTTATTTGGTGTGCAATAAAGTGTTATTGTATTGTATTGTATTGTATTTTATGTCCACTAAAAGTTGAACCCCAGAACATACCAGACCCTTAGTGCACAAGGCTCAGCTTAAACTGGGTATAGGTTATCTTGAAAGTAAAGGATGGGTTGACACGCCGTTTTCTTAAATGTTTTGTTGAGTCCTAGGCTACAACGAGATAGGACGGGATCGAGACAGGAGCGCGACGGTTACGGGATACGAGAGGGACTTTAACGGGATAGGAGGAGGATGGTAACGGGATATGAGTAGAAGAGTTTCGGGTTAGGGGGGTCGGTAACAGAGCGAGTGTGGCTCAGCGGGGACTCGTGCGCCTGTCGATCCGACGCACCTGGGTTCGAATCCCGACTCGGCCCTGCACCAATGACTTATATTTAAGTGCATATTTTGCAAGCTCGCTCTAAAACGGTAAAGGAAAACATCGTGATGAAACCCGCTTACGCGCTTTGGAGTGGTAGGCTCTGGCCGTGGTTGTAATACCACCCACCGAACAAAGTCATGCCGTCAAGCGACTTAGTCGTGTTTCGGGATGATGGAACGTGAACCATCGGGGAGACGGGTCTGAGCAGCCGCTCAACTGCCGTCTCTCTCTAGATCTTATGCCACATCATCGCTTCACATCAGCCGAGATAGTGGCCAAACATAGATCTATTAAGCGTAAAAAAAAAACGGTATATAATGGGGATAGAAGCGGAACGGTAATGGTATAGGAAAAAGACGTGATCTGCCCCCCTACCCATATGTCCCTCAAGCGCCAATCGTATATCGTGTTGAGGTCGAATTAAGGTATAACTTCACTGCGACTAATGAGATACGGTCTAATTATTATAAGAAATCGAATTAATCTCATTAATTTATACCAAAACACGATGACTACAAGTTGAGATAAACTTAATGGGACAATATATGACATCATAAGATATTGTCGCAGTGAATCTATACTTTAATCCGAGCTCAACACGATATACGATTGGTGCTTGAGGGACATATGGCTAGGGGGCTGGATAAGAGCGCGAGCGGGTCATAAAGCATAAAATGCCGAGTTTTACACAACTCGGCGCTGATTTTCAGTTGATACCCGTTCCCTAGATACGTACGTGCCTACGTTTCCTGTACCGGTTGACTACCCCTGTAGGCCAGAAGTCCAAGGCGAGGAACATCTTCACGTGTTCCGCGGGAACCAGCAGGGCGATCATATACCTTTTATTTCAATCAATTTCAATAATAATCTAGTTTCTATGATGGTTTTGCGATCACCCGTTTGTTGCAATCAAACGTCTACGAAAGCTCAATTGAAATAAAAATACGTTTTGACAAACAAAGTTTATATCGATATATAAACCATAGACAAGAGCCGTATTACACAGTAAAATTGAATAGATTGGGCGTATACTTAACGATTCATAGCACAATCTCGCTTTGTAAATTTGTCGTGTAATCGATAGGAGCACATTGAAATCGAGACATAAAAAGTTACATGATCGCATTTTATCGATTGAATTAAATTTCTGTTGCCCGTTAGTCCGCAACATGCGGTGTTCGCAACAGACTTACGTGATCGCCCTGCTGGAGCGCGTAGGACTTGAAATCAGTGGTCCTACTCTGCTACTCGACAAACTCACGTTGATGGGCTCCTCACGCGAACTCCGGTTCATGCCTATTCTCTTTTGTTTAAGTTACTGAATGACGAGACGAGCTGGTCGTTTGCCTGATGGTAAGCAATACGCCAGCCCATAACAATAACAGCATGTGACAAGTCAGGTTCATTTAACCCGATTGTCCATTTCACAAATAAATAAATGATTATCTTGTTTGGTTATGTAATAAACGTTTCAGAATCTTTAACAGATGAGGAGTAGCATTAATTAATGTAATTAAATAAATAAAGGCATAGGAATATAGTTAATAGAGTATGCGTAAGAATAATGAGAATTAAATTTCATAAAATAAAGGAATATCATTAAAAATTAATCTACATAGTACAGAATTATAACCTTTAGCTTAGTATTATTCGAACAATAATTTGAGATACTTATATCAACAGAGAAAGGTTTTCAGCAGGACAAATATAAAGTTATTTTAGTATAGCTAATTGGAAAAAGTGAGCAAGTTTGCACACTACTGTTGAACAATATTCAGAATAAACATTTAAACAAATTAAAGTGGGCGGGGCGATGAAGCGCAGTTGATGGTTACTACGCATGCGCAGTAGTTAGTACGCATGCGCGGAAATTAATAAATTCTAAAAGGGCCTAAAACGCTAACGTAAGGATGGAGGAATAATGACTTAAATACATGAGAGATGATAGTTAATCTTGATTGGTAAAAATGGAAATGTCGCTCAATGTACCAGTTATTAATGTAGAATGCAGGATTATCGATTTAAACACGTAGGAGTTACAGAAGATTTTAGTGTACGAGAAAAAGATTTGGCAGGATGTACTAGGATTTCGCTGATGTGGCGACTCAAAAAGCTATATAAAGGGAAGCAAGGGTTCACTGGGGCACTTGTTCAAGGACTTGTTCTATCACTTGTTCTTGTTGGCGCTCTCTGTGTTTGAGTGGCTGGGCTCCCGATATTAGTTGGTGGGTTTACTAGGGAAGATTTCTGAGTTTGCCATAGTTAATTAATTTAATTTCAGTGAGTTTAATTTACAATTTTTAGTGTTGTTTAAAGGATTTATTGTTTGGGTTTTGGAGTCTATAGGGGATTGTGATGCAGTCCTTTGTGGGTTCTGGGGTTCGGATAATAGATTCTTAGTGTTATAGCAATGGCAGTGTACAGAAGTTTTCTTTAGTGGGTTTTTTTTATTACTAGGGAAAACGCGGCTTGTGGTTTAAGAGCTTAGTTGTTTGATCACAGAACACACATGACGAAGTGTCATGGCCAAAGGGGTACCGCCTTGCGGTGTTAAATGGTTACTCCTTGGTTCAACTTCCTAACGGAAGGGGCTTGCCTGAGACGAGCAAGCAGTCGATTGATGCTTTTCGACTAACCAGTCTCTCATTTCTAATGCATTCTGTTTATCTGAGGGCAAGGGGCTCGTCGAAGTGAATCCATGTGGTAACACACTTGCCTTACTATGAACAGAGTCATTGGATTTGGTCTTTATTTATATACTTATTTATTTCCTTTTATGTCTCTGTCCTGTTTCCAAGCCCATCCGACTTCGGTCTTGGGTAAGGAAACTAAACACACAGGTTATAGGATTAGTCGAGATACCTTCTCAATCCCGTCGTTAGAATAGTCAGGTGACAATTTCTGTGGCTACGGAAAGCGTCTTCTATAGGGGGGTTTTCATTACACCGTGAAAACTTACACGTTTAAATGTAAATGTGGGATTTATCCCTAGATTTGTTATTAGCTAGGACTTTTAGATAGATTAGGAATATATTTAGGGTAGAAAGTAGGGTTTTAGGGAAGTTAGGTGGATAGGAAACGTTTTAGGGAAAGTAAGCAAATAGGGACTTTTCAGGAATGGTAAGTAACTACATTTTAGGAGACTTTTAGATGGATAGGGAACATTTAGGAAACATAGGTTAATAGGACTTTTCAGGATTGCCGAGGGAAATAGGAAATATGGATAAAACTATTGCTAATTAACAATAATCCTTTTCCAATTTGGGTGAATATTCACTTTAAAATAAAACTATTGACAGATAGTGATTCTTTTATTGACTCAGATCAATGTTTTAAAGGTTGAAAGCTGAAAAGATAAAATTATAAATAATTCAGATTTTGACTCTTCAAAGAAAAGTGCAAGTGGTACATTTCGGTTAAACTAGGTGAGCAAAAAGCAGCCTATAGTGTGAACTCTATACCAGACGGATTAGAGACACTATTATTGTAGTCACTGACCAGGTCTACCATAAGCATCGAATTTCTTAAACAAGAGAAACTAAGCACATATGGTACTTTTAGACATACTTGCCAAGTTGGTTGTATGGTTCTGTTTCACTTATTAAAGTGGCAGATACTATTTTATTAGTCACTGTCTAAATCTACTATTACATTTAACTTGAATGTCTAATTCAGATTCTTCCTGAGAAACAGGACTGATAAGTGAATGAATCATTATTTTGGATAACTAAATCCTACACCATTGAATTGAAATAATATTTTACTTATTATCATGGCTGGTACAAATTAGGTACTGTTAATATCTATGTTTGTAGAGTTGGATTATTCTGACTAAATGGAATACTTATCTCAGCGGTGTAATATTACTTTGGTAATTACCTATGGAGACTTGATTAAAAGTACGAACTTACCTTTTACTCTGATAAATTACTATCAGGAGTAGATTTTATATGAACAGGAAGTTTACCTAGTTTAGGAATATTTATAGTTATTATAATTCTTAGGCATTAGTTCAATTCTAACAAAGTTGATGGGCATTTGTATAGCCCTAAATAGAGACTCTCTTAAACTAAATCTAGTTTGAGGAAGTCTCGAAATGAACTAGATGATGGATGAACATGAAGGATGGTACTTGGAGCGGAGTACCATGTCTGCGCTCTGTCTCTGAGTAGCGAAAGTTTTATTTGTTAAATACCTAGTAAAGTAACTTGTATGGATGTGTGGTTAGGAACGAACTGACTGACATACTTTTGCTAAAAGAAAATGTCCTCTTGTCCTTTTGTAGAACTATTTTAACTGACAGACTAGACAGTACATTAATAACATTTATGAATTCCCAATGATTGAGGTACATGGACCTCCGAGAACAGTCTCGAAGGAGAATTATCCAGTCAGGGACGAGATTCACTGTTAACAGCGGATGGATGGTGCTGTAACCTTTGTCGAGACTATTCTATATTAAATTAAATTCATTTATTTGTCAAATATAGAATGTAAATTTCTAAATAATCTCTTAAACTTTTCATTAGAAATATATATCCATGTTTAATAGATTTTCCTTTTGCTTAACTAATATTGTTTATTCAAAAATTATCCCTTTAAATACAAATTAGAATGACTGAGAGTGTAACAATACCTAGGAGAGATACTCATATTTATAATAGTACAGGTTTTTATATTTAGTTATTAGGGCTAGTTATGAATTGTTTTAATTACCTTAAAAGATCATGGATTATTTCGGTATCACAACGTATAAAGGATTCTAATTACTATATGATCACATTGGCCAAACATAAATCAAATCATAATAATTCTGGAGTAGGATAATGAGGGTATAAATGTTAGAGTTTATATTATTAGTGAAGTTTTATTAAGTAGGTATGAGGCAGAGGTAGTATTAAGTGGTTGTTATTTATTGGCTAGGATTAGGCTAGGCTAGTTAGGAATGTTATAATTAGGTTCAGTAGTAACTCAAGATAGGAGTAGAGAGTAATATATATATAAAAAGTAGGTAGGTAGTGAGGGTACAATTTGCTGGCCGAGACCAGGATAGCTATAGGATAGAAGAAGGTAGGTAGGTAGGATCATTACAATTTGGTGCCTATAACCAGGATGTTACAATTTTGAGCCCGTGACCAGAATATTACAAGTAGGTGCCGAGTGACAAGGATATTATAATAGGAGCCGACATGATTAGGATTAAGATGTTTGGGTACATTTGGTTGCTTTTGTCTAGAATGAGTAGGATGAGTTACTGCTGTATAATATGGGACTGTAGTAATAACCTAGGATAATTGTGTAGGAAGTAGGTTGGTTTTGGATAGGATTGATGGTTATAAGCAGTGGCAAAGTGTTCTAGAATGTTATGATTTGATCTTAAGTAACAGTACAAGAGATTAACTCTTGTACAATTTGTTGTCGTGAAATAGGAGAGGTTTAAAACAGTTCTAGTAGGATCTTATTATTTATCCTAGTTATTTTATTTTATTTATATATTTGAAAAAAAAAAAAAAGGATTTTATTTATGATAATTAATAACAAACAGAACGAATGAATTAGTTTCTCTACTGGCAGGGGTGAGCCGAAATTAGTTTAGAGACTTGTTGAGCCGTTGGTGTAGCGTTGAGTTGGCGCAATCTGAAATATATAAAAGATATAAATAGAGTTGCAAGTTAGATTGTTTGATGAATGATTGTTGAAAAATGTGTTAGAAATGTAAAGTGGGAATTTGTTACCTTATTAGTGAATAAAAATGCTTCCTTAAGAGTTGTAGTTGAGCTGTATAAACAGGAGATAGTCGGTGGTAAAAGTCTGTTTTCTTGGGGTCTGATGTTCCATGAAGTCAGAGATGAGTTGTAGTAGTTAGTGGTAACAACATCTGGAAAAAGAAGTACTATTTGTTAGATTTAGGTTAGGCTAAAGACTTTATACATTAAGGGGATTATAAGTTAGGCATAACGAGTGGAAACCATTTGTTTATAGGTTATTTTAAAAGCGAGTTATATAATGAGTCACTAGTCTTAGATACGGTAAATAAGGGTTAATAATAATAGTTATAAATACCTGGTAATATGCAGTTTGAGAGGTTCATTGCTATATAGACTTCAGGGGATCCTTGATCAGTTTTGGTGTGACGGGTGCACTTGCAAGCGATCAATGGCATGGTTGATTGCGGATTCTTGGGTGTTTGGATTATGTTTTGAAACTAGGGAATGATGGGAAGTCTGGAAAGGAAGAATTAAGGAAGGAACTTAGAAAGTTTTTTATTGTTTGTTTGAGTAATTTGTTCAGATCATAGTCTAACATAGAGTTTGTGTGTTGTTGTGTGACAGTAATGGAGTGACAGTGACATTGACGGTTGCATTGATTTGAAGTATAGAGGTTTTAAGGGAGTTTTGAGATACAAGTATTTAGTCAAGTCAAAATAAGTTATAAAATTTTGTTACAGAGCTAAACACGAATGAGTTGCAAAAGTATTTAACTTTAAGAAAAGTATAAATTAAAAATATAAAAAAGGGTAAAATTATAAAAGGAAAAAAAAGAGTAATTTAAATTAAAAGTTAATAAAAAAGAGGAGGCATGGAAGTTTCAACACCAAAACGAAAACGAAAAGCACCGGCTAGATTTAGAGAACAGGAAACAGTAATTAGTACTGAAGATTCGAATGTGAGAGTAGAGGAGGAATTATATATACAAGAGGAAACTAGAAGAAGCCATGTATCACCGAGACGCCAGTTGTCTACAGTAACAAGATCTAAAGCAAAGGGCGATAGAGGAAAAGGAACAGGATTAGCTTATCGTATGATTAGGCGAGCTATAGGCACATTAGCAAGCAAATTAAATGAATTAAGTGATGATGTTCGAACCACTAAGACAACTTTAAGAAATTTAGAAAATCCTCTGAGTTTAAATGGAGGAATTACAACAAGAGAAGGGCAAAGTTTTTTATAGAAGATTCGGTAAAGCAACCAGTGCATAACAATAAGGAAAGTAACTTACAGACAATTGATAAAGTGAAGGAAAAGGAACTACCAGTTGAAGAAATAGAAATATAATTTATAATGTGAGAAATATCTCCTTAGAGAAACCTAAGTTTGGAGGCGATGCAACAATACATCCAGTAACATTTTTAGAGGATTTAGAAAATTATTTAAAAAGGGCGACAAAGGAAGGGAAAGACATCGATCTAATACAGGATTGCCTAGTTGGAGAAGCCAGGGATTGGGCGCGAGTGTATAAGAGGAGATGGACAGGAATTGAAGATTTTAAGACTGACTTTTTAACAACTTTTTGGGGTGAAAGTGAACAGAATGAACTCAGGCGGAGTTTGGTGCAAGGTAGATGGGATCGACAAAAAGAATCCTTCTATGTTGAATTATTTCTTACATTTTGTTGGCAGAGTTCAAATGCTTTCTTGTAATATACCAGAGAAGCAATTGATTGCTGATATGATGAGACATTACCCAAAGCACGTTCAACAAATTTGGGCGACTGCGAAAACGAATACTATTATAGAAACCGCCGAATTTCTTAGGAATTTGGATGATATAAATAAACAAGAGACACCAGGTTATTCTTCGTCAACACAAAGTCAAGAGTTTGAGAAGCGGAAAAGAGGATTTCAACAAAATTATAAAAAATGGCAGAAACCAGAAGCGGTCCAAAAGAGGAATGTTAATAATATACAAACTAATGAGTTAGATAATGTTCAGAGCGTAGAGTTAAACTAGGGGAGGCTGAAGGTTACGTTCCCGAATCAGCTTCCTTATTAGGGAACACATCATTATATATAATGCGGAAAATGGGATGGGAACCAGGGCAAATCTTAGGGAAAGGTGACAAAGGACTTAAAGTACCAATTAAAATTAGTATTTTGGAGCGTCAACAAACTGAGGGGTTAGGTTACCAAGTAAGCAGGGTTAAAGAAATGTTGGTCCCCGAACAGATAGTTGAAGTATTAAAATTAAAAATAGAACAAACTGAATTAGAATATTGGGAGTTGGGAAATGTAGTTACTTCTGTGTTTGAGGAAAACTAATTGGAAGAGAATAGTCAGGTTACATTTAAATCAGAAATAGAAGTTCAAATTTTTGATCTTGCGGTAATAGGTTTGATTGATACTGGAAGCGAAATAATCAGGCAGGTTCACATAGAAATGGGTCATCAAGGGGTGTTCAAGGTGATAAAAAATGTAAGGGATAGATTTTATTGGAGAGGGATTAACAAACTAGTAAGGCAGATAGTAAGGGTATGTCTTGAATGTCAAATAACTAAAAGTGATACGGTGAAAAATGTGGGACCCTGTTGTTCAATAATCACTAGAGAGATAGGAGAGATAGTTATGATTGATTTATATGGACCATTACCAGCAGGCATTTTTGGTATGCAATATATTTTGGTGATTCAAGATTCTTTTAGTAAATTTGTAAAATTGTATGGGTTAAGAAAAGCAACAAGTAGAGCAGTAATCGGCAAGACAAAGAGATTCTTTGATATTATAAAGCCAAAGGCTATAATGTCAGACAATGGTACGCAATTTGCTAGTAAAAGTTGGAAGGAGAGCATGAGACAAGCTGGAGTAAAAGTATTATACACTACAGTTAGGAATCCACGTCCTAATACAACTGAAAGAGTAAACAAGGAGTTGGGACGACTGTTTAGAACATATTGTAGAAATAATCATAAAGGTTGGACTACTATGTTACCTAAAATAGAGTTGCTATATAATAATACCTTTCATGAGAGCACAAGATATACTCCTAGTGAAATCATGTATGGAAAAACCACTCAGTTAACATTTGATAAGGAGATAAAAGGAGTAGAGGATAAGCTAGAAGTAGGACGGGTTAGGGAGGAAGTTAGAAGTAATTTGCAAAGAGCAGGGGAGAAGCGGCAGGTGAAATTTAACAAAAAATTCCGAACTATTCAATTTCAGATAGGAGATTTAGTTAAAATTAGGAAATTAAACAAATCTGATGCAACACAGAAGCTAACAAAAAAATTTGAGGCGTTGTATGAAGGACCGTATACCATAGCAGCAAATCCTTATAAAAACGTTTATGTTCTAATTGATCCTATTACTAAACAAGTAAGAGGGAAGTTTAATACAATACATCTATCAAAGTATTATCAGGAATAGCAAAAACAATATAATCTAGGTCTATTTAGATGTGAAAAGGGAGGTTGGTTCGGGAAGTAAATAAGGAATAGGATAAATTGTTATGAATTACATATAATTGATGTATAAGTTGGTTGTTCAGTTTTACCTACATTAAGTTTAAAATCCTTATACGTATAAAAAAGAACACGTCGCATTAAAAATATAATTATTAAAATAGTCTTATGGTAATAATAATACATTTTATTTTACGAAAGAACCTTTTTTGCAAAGTAAAAGAAAAATCTGATATTTGTTAAAAAAAAAAAAAAAAAAAATTGCACGTCTTTCCATTATTAGTACAATGCGTAAATTTAGGTAGAGGGGTGTGTGGCGGCCTTTCACAAAAAAAAAAAAAACAAAAAAACTTTTGAAACTAGCATTAGAATTTAAATTAGTGGGATTAGAAAAAAAAAAAAAAAAATTTAACATACTATTAAAAAGGACAAGGAACTTACGAATTAGGAAAGGTAGGCGTCAATATCGTCGAGCAAGTCGTTGAAGTCCAGTTGAATGGGAGAAGTAATCTGAAAAATGCAAGAGTTCATTAGTATCAGGGAAGAAACAAAGTTAATCAAATTACATATAGGAAGAAAATTTAAAACACTTACGTCAGGAGAAGGAAGAGGGGGTTGGGGGAGAGAAGTAGTATTGGAGGTAGTAGGGTGATGAGAGGAAGAACAGTGGGTAGGAATAGGGCAGAGGAAGATAGTGGTGTGTTCATTGATGAGGTTATTTTGAGAAAGAGAGAGGATAGTTTTGAGAAGAGGAGTGACAAGTTTTTTTTTCGTGGGAGAGAGCTGAGAAAGTTCTTCGAATACAGAAGAGGAAGTTGTAGGAGAAGAGGGAGAAGGAAGTTCAGTAAAAGAAGTTGAAGGAAGAGGAAAAATAGGAGGAGGTAGGGAAAGTTGATTAGAACTGGAGGACTCGGGAACCGGGTTTGAAGAGGGAAGTTTCTGAAAAAAAAAATAAGCGGTAAAAGGGAGTGTATTAGATAAAGTAATTATAATTGGGAATTTGGTAGGTAAAATAAGTAAGAAAGTAGTAAGGTACTTACGGAAAGAGTTTTGGCGCGACGGCGAAGTTTGGTGGTGTATGCTTTAAGTTTACGGCGAATATCATTAGGGGAAAGAGGATAAATAGAGAGCTTATTGAAGTCAGAGGTGAGTTTGATGAGACAGTTAGAACGGATGGTCCTGTCTCTGAAATCCGGATGTTGAGGATCCCAGAGACAGGGATATTTGTGGATGAGTTTGTCGGAAGATGACATGATGAAGGTGGGAGAAGACATGAAAGAAAGAAGTAATAAAGAGAGGTGATTCTTTGTGATTGAGCTGGGTGATTGTGGGGGCTGTGTGATGGTTTGGTTTTCCAGACACTGAATAATTTTGGGTATTTGATGTTTGCTGGGAGGCTGCGTCACAAATTTTAAGGAATTCAAAAAAATAGAATCAATTGACATAGACAAAAGGCGGGAACAGAATAGAATCGAGTTTAAATATTTTACCATAGAATCGAGTACACAACGATTAGGCATACCTTTTGGATACTTAGTGTGTAAACTAAGGCAGGTTAATTACTGTTAATTAAAATTCATTGTTATCTATGTATATATATTTAATTTGTTTTATTTAACTATAGGAAACTATAAATTTCATTGAAATTCGGAAACAAATAGGGAATATGAAAATCGATATTCGGCGATGATAAAATAAAATAAGGAGTTTTAATCTATGGCAGTAAAAGTGAGCGGTATTTTTGAGTTGTGGCAATAGGCTCATAATTTTCCTTATGTCACTTGTCAAACAGGGATGCGTTCAATATCTGCATATGTTTTGATTGAATTAGTTTGCATAGAAAAAAAAGGAAGGAAAAAAGAAAGAAAGAAAAACGTTCTTGGTGTGGCAAAAATATGAGTACTTGTTGGAATAATGTTGTTAGACGTCACTAGCTATATTATAGTTAATTTTATAGGCTAAAGGTCAAGGAAAATTAAACTAATTATAAATTTACATTCGATATTAAGGTAAATCATTAGTGGTTATACAATTAGATTTTAGGGTAAAACAGTAGGAGTTAGAGATTAGGTGAAGTGGATAGTCTCATTTTGGTCGTGGTGAACGGAGCGTAATAATTGTTGGGTTCGGCACTGAACGCACCCTAAAAATAATGTGTGCTTAATCTGTGCGTAAAAATGTCAAAAAAAAAGGGGATATACAAGAGAGATTTATTTGTTTTTTAGTTAAAAAGGTGTTTAAATGGGTGAATTTAGAATTAAACTATGCATTGGTGGCTCAAGGAAGGTCAGTTAGGATTTTGCTAGTTAACTTAATGTGATTTGTGAGGGCGTATAGGATTTTTCTAGACTGGGGGCTGATTTTGTAAATTAAAGCCGGGGTTTGTTGACATTCAGTAGTGTTATTTATATCTACAGATTAGTGAAGGAAATTGTAAATCAGGGGTTAATCGATACGGTCGTGTTTCCAATTAATAAAGATTCTGTCTAAGTCATTACAGGTGGAAAGTTTCGCAATGAGAGGCGGCTCTGAAAGGAATTAATTGAAATTTTAGACATTACAAATTTACATATGACTACTAATGACTTTTGACATATTTTGGTATGAAAGGGGCCCTAATGATTTGGCGGATTATAAATTGGAGACAGCTTGTTGTCTTTTGGGTTCAAATACACAACACTATGCAAAGTGGAAGATTTTATGAGATGAAATATGTGTTAGGTTAGGTCAGAAGACAGGATTATAATCAGTGCATGGCTGGGACCTTATAAAATCTTCTTTACTACACAAGAAGCTAACATTTCTTTAAGAACACTATTCAAGCACCAAAGGAGAGGTAATTATTATAGAGGGGGAATTTCTTGGTGGAGCTTAGCGATCAATGGAAAGTCATGGCTCAAGCTATTAAAGAAATATAGTTTCTGAGGGATGTGTGAAAACGTTCCCGGCTAAAGAAAAGTTGTTTAGCTTGGAAAATTTCATATTAAATCACTAGGATTGGTTTGAACTCACAACTCAGATTTCCCTAGCGGAAGCTATATTGTCCTTGTGAAAGCAATGATTAAACATGATTAATATGTTATAAACTGAGAGAATTTGCTCTTGTGATGGTTACATCTGGTTTGGTTTAAAAACACACCACACAAAATTGGCATAAAAATTTGAAAACAAGGACAACAGGTTAGATTGTTTGTAAATTCAGATACTTATAAAGAATAGGTTTAACTATGGGTTAAGTTAGTTATTACAAAAGGGGGGTTGGGTGTAATTAAATTGTGAATTCTTCTAATTCTTTGCACTTTCATAAGTTACATATTCAGTTAAATTTGATCATATTTATTTTAATGATTAGTAATGGCTGGAAGGAAATCCTTGTGAGTCAATTAAAACTTATTTATTTGAGAATTTTTTTAATATAAGGGGAAAATTTTCTACGGGTTTTAAGGAAAACACCTGCGTAAATTTTGGGGGTTGATTGTGACAAGTCAGGTTCATTTAACCCGATTGTCCATTTCACAAATAAATAAATGATTATCTTGTTTGGTTATGTAATAAACGTTTCAGAATCTTTAACAGATGAGGAGTAGCATTAATTAATGTAATTAAATAAATAAAGGCATAGGAATATAGTTAATAGAGTATGCGTAAGAATAATGAGAATTAAATTTCATAAAATAAAGGAATATCATTAAAAATTAATCTACATAGTACAGAATTATAACCTTTAGCTTAGTATTATTCGAACAATAATTTGAGATACTTATATCAACAGAGAAAGGTTTTCAGCAGGACAAATATAAAGTTATTTTAGTATAGCTAATTGGAAAAAGTGAGCAAGTTTGCACACTACTGTTGAACAATATTCAGAATAAACATTTAAACAAATTAAAGTGGGCGGGGCGATGAAGCGCAGTTGATGGTTACTACGCATGCGCAGTAGTTAGTACGCATGCGCGGAAATTAATAAATTCTAAAAGGGCCTAAAACGCTAACGTAAGGATGGAGGAATAATGACTTAAATACATGAGAGATGATAGTTAATCTTGATTGGTAAAAATGGAAATGTCGCTCAATGTACCAGTTATTAATGTAGAATGCAGGATTATCGATTTAAACACGTAGGAGTTACAGAAGATTTTAGTGTACGAGAAAAAGATTTGGCAGGATGTACTAGGATTTCGCTGATGTGGCGACTCAAAAAGCTATATAAAGGGAAGCAAGGGTTCACTGGGGCACTTGTTCAAGGACTTGTTCTATCACTTGTTCTTGTTGGCGCTCTCTGTGTTTGAGTGGCTGGGCTCCCGATATTAGTTGGTGGGTTTACTAGGGAAGATTTCTGAGTTTGCCATAGTTAATTAATTTAATTTCAGTGAGTTTAATTTACAATTTTTAGTGTTGTTTAAAGGATTTATTGTTTGGGTTTTGGAGTCTATAGGGGATTGTGATGCAGTCCTTTGTGGGTTCTGGGGTTCGGATAATAGATTCTTAGTGTTATAGCAATGGCAGTGTACAGAAGTTTTCTTTAGTGGGTTTTTTTTATTACTAGGGAAAACGCGGCTTGTGGTTTAAGAGCTTAGTTGTTTGATCACAGAACACACATGACGAAGTGTCATGGCCAAAGGGGTACCGCCTTGCGGTGTTAAATGGTTACTCCTTGGTTCAACTTCCTAACGGAAGGGGCTTGCCTGAGACGAGCAAGCAGTCGATTGATGCTTTTCGACTAACCAGTCTCTCATTTCTAATGCATTCTGTTTATCTGAGGGCAAGGGGCTCGTCGAAGTGAATCCATGTGGTAACACACTTGCCTTACTATGAACAGAGTCATTGGATTTGGTCTTTATTTATATACTTATTTATTTCCTTTTATGTCTCTGTCCTGTTTCCAAGCCCATCCGACTTCGGTCTTGGGTAAGGAAACTAAACACACAGGTTATAGGATTAGTCGAGATACCTTCTCAATCCCGTCGTTAGAATAGTCAGGTGACAATTTCTGTGGCTACGGAAAGCGTCTTCTATAGGGGGGTTTTCATTACACCGTGAAAACTTACACGTTTAAATGTAAATGTGGGATTTATCCCTAGATTTGTTATTAGCTAGGACTTTTAGATAGATTAGGAATATATTTAGGGTAGAAAGTAGGGTTTTAGGGAAGTTAGGTGGATAGGAAACGTTTTAGGGAAAGTAAGCAAATAGGGACTTTTCAGGAATGGTAAGTAACTACATTTTAGGAGACTTTTAGATGGATAGGGAACATTTAGGAAACATAGGTTAATAGGACTTTTCAGGATTGCCGAGGGAAATAGGAAATATGGATAAAACTATTGCTAATTAACAATAATCCTTTTCCAATTTGGGTGAATATTCACTTTAAAATAAAACTATTGACAGATAGTGATTCTTTTATTGACTCAGATCAATGTTTTAAAGGTTGAAAGCTGAAAAGATAAAATTATAAATAATTCAGATTTTGACTCTTCAGAGAAAAGTGCAAGTGGTACATTTCGGTTAAACTAGGTGAGCAAAAAGCAGCCTATAGTGTGAACTCTATACCAGACGGATTAGAGACACTATTATTGTAGTCACTGACCAGGTCTACCATAAGCATCGAATTTCTTAAACAAGAGAAACTAAGCACATATGGTACTTTTAGACATACTTGCCAAGTTGGTTGTATGGTTCTGTTTCACTTATTAAAGTGGCAGATACTATTTTATTAGTCACTGTCTAAATCTACTATTACATTTAACTTGAATGTCTAATTCAGATTCTTCCTGAGAAACAGGACTGATAAGTGAATGAATCATTATTTTGGATAACTAAATCCTACACCATTGAATTGAAATAATATTTTACTTATTATCATGGCTGGTACAAATTAGGTACTGTTAATATCTATGTTTGTAGAGTTGGATTATTCTGACTAAATGGAATACTTATCTCAGCGGTGTAATATTACTTTGGTAATTACCTATGGAGACTTGATTAAAAGTACGAACTTACCTTTTACTCTGATAAATTACTATCAGGAGTAGATTTTATATGAACAGGAAGTTTACCTAGTTTAGGAATATTTATAGTTATTATAATTCTTAGGCATTAGTTCAATTCTAACAAAGTTGATGGGCATTTGTATAGCCCTAAATAGAGACTCTCTTAAACTAAATCTAGTTTGAGGAAGTCTCGAAATGAACTAGATGATGGATGAACATGAAGGATGGTACTTGGAGCGGAGTACCATGTCTGCGCTCTGTCTCTGAGTAGCGAAAGTTTTATTTGTTAAATACCTAGTAAAGTAACTTGTATGGATGTGTGGTTAGGAACGAACTGACTGACATACTTTTGCTAAAAGAAAATGTCCTCTTGTCCTTTTGTAGAACTATTTTAACTGACAGACTAGACAGTACATTAATAACATTTATGAATTCCCAATGATTGAGGTACATGGACCTCCGAGAACAGTCTCGAAGGAGAATTATCCAGTCAGGGACGAGATTCACTGTTAACAGCGGATGGATGGTGCTGTAACCTTTGTCGAGACTATTCTATATTAAATTAAATTCATTTATTTGTCAAATATAGAATGTAAATTTCTAAATAATCTCTTAAACTTTTCATTAGAAATATATATCCATGTTTAATAGATTTTCCTTTTGCTTAACTAATATTGTTTATTCAAAAATTATCCCTTTAAATACAAATTAGAATGACTGAGAGTGTAACAATACCTAGGAGAGATACTCATATTTATAATAGTACAGGTTTTTATATTTAGTTATTAGGGCTAGTTATGAATTGTTTTAATTACCTTAAAAGATCATGGATTATTTCGGTATCACAACGTATAAAGGATTCTAATTACTATATGATCACATTGGCCAAACATAAATCAAATCATAATAATTCTGGAGTAGGATAATGAGGGTATAAATGTTAGAGTTTATATTATTAGTGAAGTTTTATTAAGTAGGTATGAGGCAGAGGTAGTATTAAGTGGTTGTTATTTATTGGCTAGGATTAGGCTAGGCTAGTTAGGAATGTTATAATTAGGTTCAGTAGTAACTCAAGATAGGAGTAGAGAGTAATATATATATAAAAAGTAGGTAGGTAGTGAGGGTACAATTTGCTGGCCGAGACCAGGATAGCTATAGGATAGAAGAAGGTAGGTAGGTAGGATCATTACAAGCACCACCCAGAACTTAGTTTTGCAAAATCTCTCGTCACCCTGAGACAATTAGCTGTTGAGTCTAGTGTCATAGTCATAGTGTCATAGTCATAGTGTCATAGTCATAGTGTCATAGTCATAGTGTCATAGTCATAGTGTCATAGTCATAGTGTCATAGTCATAGTGTCATAGTCATAGTGTCATAGTCATAGTGTCATAGTCATAGTGTCATAGTCATAGTGTCATAGTCATAGTGTCATAGTCATAGTGTCATAGTCATAGTGTCATAGTCATAGTGTCATAGTCATAGTGTCATAGTCATAGTGTCATAGTCATAGTGTCATAGTCATAGTGTCATAGTCATAGTGTCATAGTCATAGTGTCATAGTCATAGTGTCATAGTCATAGTGTCATAGTCATAGTGTCATAGTCATAGTGTCATAGTCATAGTGTCATAGTCATAGTGTCATAGTCATAGTGTCATAGTCATAGTGTCATAGTCATAGTGTCATAGTCATAGTGTCATAGTCATAGTGTCATAGTCATAGTGTCATAGTCATAGTGTCATAGTCATAGTGTCATAGTCATAGTGTCATAGTCATAGTGTCATAGTCATAGTGTCATAGTCATAGTGTCATAGTCATAGTGTCATAGTCGTAGTGTCCAGTAATTTCGCTGGCTACAATGCACTTCAAACCGGAACACAGTAATGCATGCGAACTACTGCTTGGCGGCTGAATAACTGGCAAAGTGGTGGTACCTACCCAGACGGCCTCTCGCATACGAGAAACCTATCAACAGCCTATTATCTCCAGGACGTATTGAATTGAATGATACCTTCTGCAGTACGTCAGAGGAGCTCTGTGCGTCGTCGTGTTTGAGAAGCCCCCAGCCGGTGGCGGCAGCGCGTCGCTCCCCCGCCCGGCCCCCGGTGTGGAGACACGCCGGCACTGTGGAAGAGTCCAGAGACACCCTGGAAAGACACGCGTGGACATGGGGAGTTAGGTCTAGTCCTCTAAGACGAAAAACAAACGGAGTTCAAAGAAAGTACATTCAAATTGCGTGTGAAAAATATTGTAATGAAAAAAGCATACTATACAGTTAGTACTAGGGAATATGTATTTATTTAATACATAAGTCTATTCATTATTGAAAACTATTAAAGAAAAAAAAAATTAAAATTTTACGGCATCACTCGTCAATAAAATAATTATATGAAAATTTGAATCAATTTAGGGTAGACCGAGGCGAATCCGATCAAATTTTTTTGAGAGTAAGAAAATGATACTTAAGTGTAATAAATGTAACTTTTATTGAGAAAATAGCGTTCAGTAACAATTCAGCTACCAATAAACATGTCAAAGCTTAAATTGTTTGTAAATTCTCTGAAATAGTGACTAAAAACGAGACGCTTTGAGTCTGCGCTAGTAAATCTGTCACTGCGGCACAAGCATTATAAAACTGGTTGCGAGCGACTCGGCCCGGGAACCCCCCGCCACCGCGCCGCGCTGCACCGCGCCCTCAAGTTTGACGCGCGAGCGTACATAGTGAGCTAGCAACTCATCATTTTCTGTCTACCTGCTCAATTATAATTTTGCTAATTTTGTCAATTAATTTTGTTTATGTCTACTCAATAATAATTTTGTAAATTTAAGTACTATACTAATGTTAAATAATTAAATAGTCAGATGTGTGTTCCATATGAGTTAATTTAGTATACTAGGCTAAGTACATTAAGCTTACCGGCATTTATTTTTTAATGTAAAATTGTTTTTCTCAGCAAGTGAATTTATAAATTCTTTTGAGAAATAAATTCTTAACTGTTAAAAAAACTTCAAAAAGAAAAATATCCGATTCGCCCCATTTTTGGGGGCGAATCGGATCATACATTAGCATGAACTAAATTAATAAATATTTAATATCTTTTCCTTTGGAATCATTAACAAACTTTAAGTAATGAATATTGAGATCAATATTACTGATTAGTACATAAATCACATAAATACGACCCATTTTCCCCCACATATTTTTCCCCATATTTTTCGTGGCACCATTCTTCACATGCATAGCACTGAATCCAATCACCAATTCTGATGATGGATGAATTATTATTATATTTTCATAACAGTAAATGCAATGCCAATCTCTTTGTTTTACAGATGAACCTTTCATTTTGATGCCACTAATTGGCCACTAACACGTGCATTTTTCTAAACTAACTATACGATATAAACTCGATAATGACCCTATTCCTAACTTCTAGCATTAGGTACCAAAATAAAGCGTATGGAAAATGGAGTTCTCTCTATGAGAAAAAGCCCGTGTCCTAGCAGTGGGAACGTAGTGGGCTGATGATGATGATGGAGTGTAGAGTTTGCAAACATTTTCCCGTAAAACACGAGTCCCCACTACGGGCCAAGGCACGAAAAGAAAGCGCGATTGTAATTAGTAGGGAAAGAATGAATTGCACTTACATCAATTATATTTAAATAAAATAAAAATGAATAATAATTATATAATTATAAAAAGTATTTTCTTTATTTCCATTATGTTACTTACTTAATACAAACATAAAATATGTAACATTATTATTAACTTTATTTATTTTCATTCATAAATCATATATATAAAAAAAGTCTTTTTTTATAAATATATAATAATATTTATAAAAAAAGATATACAAAAATAAAATAATAAACCTAGACTGCGACCGGTAGCGGGGCAGGGCCCACACTACCAGTGCCGTATACGTGCCGTAATACGTGCCGTGTCAAGGAGGTACTGTCTTCTGCATCTGACCTTGGCTTGTGGTTCTCAATTTTCCTGTGACCATTCTCCAGCAATATTCTTCCTTATGAACGTGCGAACCATCTACAAAGAAATAAATAGATATAATTAAACTCAAACGTAAAATAAATCAGATTAAAAATGTGATCCAATTCGCCCCCGATGACTTGATCCGAATAGCCCCATATTGAAGATACTTTTTAACTTTTTAAATAAATATTTTCCAAATTAACCGATAATCATGTGCTTAAAAACTAAAAGGTTTTCTAAAATAAATCACTTTCTTAACAATATAAGCCATTAGATTCAAAGTTTTACAACAAATCCTTAATATGACACAAAGAAATCGTAAGTACGTACCTTGGATGAGCGCCAAGATCGCAACACACACAAAACCCTGTTCGCTGGCGAGCAGCGCTGGCACTGATGTAGAAGCGGGATCGAAACACTACCGATGGCGGGAGTGTTAGAAATATTATTAGTACCTATCTAAATCGTAAATGCACCCTTTGCACTTTGAACGCACCTTGTGCATGCTGATTTTATAATCTGTATTCTGTGTGTCAAAAATGGAGCCTAAATAAAAAAGGTGTTTTCTTCCAAAATTATCTTTTTAATCCACAATACCTCAAGAAAAACAACAGCAGAGCGTGGTTATCAGTTATCAGTTATCAGTTATCAGTTATCAGTTATCAGTTATCATATAAAAACACGGAGTCGACAATGATGGCCACAACTAATAAGCTCGCACAATTTACGCTGGACGAGAGAACAAATTTTTCAAACTGGAAATTTCGAATTAAAATTCTACTGGAAGAGAAGGGAATTAAAGGTGAACTAAAAGGTATTTCAGACATAGAAGATGCCAAGGCAAAGAGTGTAATAGTCCAGTGTCTAAGTGACCGATATTTAGAAATAGTGAAAAAGTGTAATACATCAGCAGAAATGATAATACAATTAGAAAAAATGTTCGAAAGGAAGAGTGTCTTTAACAAGCTATACTTAAAGAAAAAGTTACTGACCTTAAAAAAGACCCAAGAAATGGAAGATCACTTTCTGAAATTTGATAGCATAATAGCCAATCTAGAAGGTGCTGGCTGTAGTTTGGACGAAGGTGATAGAATATCTCACCTACTACTTACGCTACCGGACGAGTATGAGACCGTAATTACAACGCTGGAGACTATGGTAGACGAAAAAGATTTGACCTTAGATTTTGTAAAATCTAGACTTCTGGATGCCGAGTTAAAAATAAAAGGTAAAGAATTTAATCAACCTCCAGTGGAGACATGCATGTTGACATGTTTTAAATGTGGCAAAGAAGGCCACAAGGCATATGAATGTAAGACAAAAAGCAATAACAATTTTAGAGGAAGAGGAAGAAGTAGGCAAAGGTCTAGATTCATATCTAGAGGTCGCTACAATCGGTCATCAGCATATAATAATATGGCACAAGAACATGAGAGTTTATTTGTAGCATTATCAATGGAAGGGAATGTGAATGAGGATGACAACCTGACTTTTATTGTCGACTCTGGAGCTACACATCATTTTATAAAAGAAAAGTATGAAAAATATATGAGAGACATCGAGAAACTGGAAGATGATATTAAAATAAAGATAGCGAATGGACAGACCTTAGTAGCAAAGAAGAAAGGATATCTGAAAGTTATACACAAAAATAAACCTCTCACAATTGAAGCGCTTATTGTACCTGGATTGACACATAACCTATTATCAGTGCATAAGTTAATGGAAAGAGGCATCACTGTGGTATTTGGACAAGGACAACTCAAAATACATACTAAATCAAAAACTTTTTATGGAGAGAAGTGTGGTAAGTTTACACTTTGAAAGTGGAACTATTGAAGAGTGAATACTGTAATTCAGCTAGCAATGACAAAGATCTAGACATTTGGCATAAAAGATTGGGTCATGTTAATCGAAAAGGTCTGGCAATTATGAACTTGCCATACAGTGATAAGGTATGTGATTCTTGCATGAAAAACAAAAGTACCAGACTACCATTCAAACCCATTACCCGACCACAGTCCCATTCAATTGGAGAATTAATACATTCAGATGTAGCAGGCCCAACCAGAGTACCAACCAATGAAGGACATCGTTATTTTCAAACAATAATTGATGATTATACACACTTTACACAGACTTACCTGTTGACAAACAAATCCGAGGCTGCTAATAATCTAATAAAATATATAAATGCTATAGAGACAGAAAAAGAAATAAGATTAAAGAGAATAAGAACCGATAATGGTGGGGAATATACATCAACATTTTTTAAAAAGTTTTGTGAAGAGAAAGGCATTTCCCTGGAATACACTTTGCCTTATAGTCCTCAAATGAATGGCAAAAGTGAGAGGATGAATCGAACGATATATGACAAAGCTAGGACAATACTTGATGAGTCTAAGCTTCCTAGACATTTATGGGGAGAAGCAGTGCTAACGGCAACTTTTTTAATAAATAGATGTCCGTCAAAAAGTATTAACAACCAGATTCCTGCAAAGCTATTTGGTAGAGATCCAATGATGAATAAACTAAAAATATTTGGCTGCAAAGGATGGACAGTAATTCTACCAAAAGGAGACAAATTAGATAACAGGGCCCTGCCAATGAGAATGGTAGGCTATGCAAAAAGTGGATACAAGTTGTGGGATCCTACTACAGACAGAGTAATAATTTCACGAGATGTGCGTTTTGATGAAACAGATACTTTATATGAAGAAAATAAGGAAAAACAAAATAATGTATATATATATGAAGAAGAACAAGAGGAGGAAAATAAAAAACAGAGAAAGGAACCAGGAAAAGGGAAAGAAGAAGAGAATAAAAATGAAACTGAAAATGTAGAAAAGTCCGAAAGTAGCATCGAGAATGAAGAAGTAATCATTACAAAAAGAGGAAGAAAGGTAAATAAACCAGAAGCATTAAGAGACTATGTGACATTAACATACCAAGATTTCTGCTTAATCAGCACTGATGAAGATCCAGAAACCTACGAAGAAGCCATGAAATATGGATGGGAACATGCAATACATAATGAGCTAGATGCACACAGAAGAATGAATACTTGGACAGAGACAGATTTACCAGAAAATAAAAAAGCAATTGACGCTAAGTGGGTATTTAAAACAAAAGAAAACGGCATGAAAAAAGCTAGACTAGTTGCAAAAGGATATCAAATTAAAGAACAAGGTGATTTTGGAAGTAACTATGCGCCAGTAGCGAGAATTTCTACAGTCAGAATGGCATTAGCACAAGCAGTACAGAATTCATGGATGATTAGACAACTCGATGTCCCAACAGCTTTCTTAAATGGCATGCTCGACTCTGAAGTATATATGAAGCCACCCGAAGGTGTTAAGACTGCCAAAAACAAAGTGCTGAAACTAAATCGAGGATTATATGGATTGAGAGAAAGCCCTAAGTGCTGGAATCAAAGATTTGACAACTATATACAGGAAAAAGGGTTTAAGAGATCACAACATGATTTTTGTCTATATATTGGAGAGAGAAACATATGGATAGTGATCTATGTTGACGACATCATAATAACAGGAGAAAAAGACAGGGTGAAAGAAGTAATACAAGGCTTAAAGGAAGAGTTTCACGTCAAGGATTTTGGAGAACCAAAACTATTCTTAGGAATGGAACTTGAAAAGAAAGATGAAATTTTAAAAATTACACAGAAAAGACAAATTAACAAGATGCTAGAAAAGTTTGGCATGAAAGATTGTAAAGGAGCACACACACCACTAACAAAAGGTTATCAAGTAGACCCTAACGAAGAAATTATTGATAATGTACCATTTCGACAAATTGTTGGTACCCTGATGTTTGTGTCTACTGTATCACGTCCAGACATAACTTATGCAACCTCATATTTGAGTCAATACTTAGATAAACCAACCAAGACCCTATGGACACAAGCCAAAAGAACTCTCAGATACTTGAAAGAGACAATTGACATGGGTTTGGTCTATAAGAAAAATGAAGAGGAATGTATAGACACCTATTCCGATGCAGATTGGGCTGGAAACCATACTGATAGAAAGAGTGTATCAGGCTCTGTGACACTCTATAGTGGCAAAGCCGTCACCTGGTTTTCAAGGAAACAAAACTGTGTTGCACTCTCGACAGTGGAGGCAGAGTACATTGCTGCAGCCACCAGTGCATGTGACCTTCTATACATGAAAGGACTCTATAAAGATTTTACCGGACTTGACAATAATAAAGAAGTGAAGTGTATGTCAGTCATTCATGACAATTGTGGAGCAATTCAATTAACTAAATCATTCACAAACAGTAAGAAGGCAAAACACATAGAAATTAAGTATCATTTTATAAAAGACTTGTTGGAAAAGAAATTAATTAATATTCAGTACATACCTACAGATAAAAATTTAGCTGACTTGTTAACAAAATCTTTTTCTGATGAAAAATTGTATTTGTTGAGGAAATCTCTTAACATAATTTAAATTGTAAAAATTTAAACTTTAATGTAAGATAGAGTAAGCTTAGTTTTTTGTTAAAGTATTATATAACGGTGCAGTTCAGTTATAGATATTTTATTAGTAGATTATATTTTGTAAACGATTTTAAATTTGTTAAAATGTTCAAATCGAGACGGGGTGTTAGAAATATTATTAGTACCTATCTAAATCGTAAATGCACCCTTTGCACTTTGAACGCACCTTGTGCATGCTGATTTTATAATCTGTATTCTGTGTGTCAAAAATGGAGCCTAAATAAAAAAGGTGTTTTCTTCCAAAATTATCTTTTTAATCCACAATACCTCAAGAAAAACAACAGGGAGGTGCGGGGCGGTTGGGGGTCCTACGAGACCAGTCGTTTGCGTTCCGTGTCAACGTGATATTCAAAATATTAAAGGATTTCTTATGTTGATCCGATTCGCCCTGTGATCCGATTCGCCTCGGTCTACCCTAAATCAACATTTGCGCCATTTGCGTGTGACGTCAAAATGTGGGGACCTAGGATCTCCTCATTGGTCCATCTATGCTACATGTGTGTGTGTGTGTCAATAATTTACCAATAGAACGAGCTCTATGTCAAAAATTGACCAATAAGCAGCGAGCCGCGTGACATCAGATAGTGGTTGCACGTACTCATGCGTTTTGCGATTACGTTCCGTTTCTCCAAAAATAAGAAAAAGAAACATACAAATAAACTACGCAATTAATAATAATAATTATATAACTAATAAATGTTTATAGGAGTTAATCTATCGTAAAAAGGGATTTCCAGATTTTTCGACAACACATCCTTTTTACACAAAGAATTTCTGTACTGAAGGAAAAGGTCCGAGCTCAAACCTCGGTTGCGGCGAAATATGTTGCATACCTAAAAAGTTTGTTCAAAAGTTCAAAGTTAAAAAGCTCTTTGTTCAGTTTTCGCATCACACACTTATGAACGTCAATTATCACAATGACTCTACCACCGTATCGGAATAAGAACCACTTCTCAGAAGATACGGCAAGAAACTGAGGGGCATTTTTTTAGAACTTTTGTTACAATGTTTGGTTTTGACAATATTTGTTTCTTATGTGCCAGTTGGCTACTTGGCAGAAGCGGAATGTTCCATGCATATTTGTCTTTTATGTAATTACTAACTATGTACATGCTTTTTTCTTTAGAATAATTAATGGAACGCTTTAAACCAACTAATATACCACGGCATGTAAATTAAGCATGTCTACCCATTTCCTTCCCATACTCAAATTGAAGTCCGGTTGCAGAAAAGAAATGCGAAAACTGACTCTACCATCATCAGCCCATTACGTTCCCACTGCTGGGACTCAGGCCTTCCCTCGTAGAGAGAGTATGGGCCATAATCCACCACGCTGGCCCAGTGCGGGTTGGTGGATGTCACATGTCCTTGAATTTTTGTGATTAATTCTTGGACATGCCGGTTTCCTCACGATGTTTTCCTTCAGTTTTTAGAGCGAGTGCTAATTCCGCACATAACTTAAGAAAGTGCGGGGCCAGCGGGGTTCGAAATCAAGTGCGTCTGATCGAAAGTCGCACGTGCTCCCAATGAGCCACACTCGCTCAGTCTCTACCAGTGATTCGGAAATACGCCCGCTAGAGAAGACAGCACCAAGAAACTGCGGGATGTCTTACGTCTGTTCCAGCTCCAGCAGGGCAATATCGTGGTATTTGATCGGCGACTTGTACTGCGGATGTGGGATGATGTTTCTGATCTTGTACCGATGGCGCCCGCTTCTGTCGTCGCTGCGCTTCAACACTCCCAGCAACACGTGGGACACTGGCACTTGTCTAAACAAATATATAAATTCATTTAGAATGGTGGGCAAGAGACAAGTGAAGACTTTATTTAATATGTCGGCCCGCCCGATGCGTCCGAGTGACTGGTGGTAGGTTTCTCGTATGCGACAGGCCGTCTGAGTAGGTACCAACTCTTTGCCAGTTATTCAGCCACCAACCAGTAGTGCGTAAGCATTACTGTGTTCCGGCTTGAAGGGCATTGTAGCCAGCGTAATTACTAGGCATTATGAGTCTCAAGAGCGAATTGTCTCAGGGTGACGAGCGCAGTACGGCACCGCGCAGGATTTTGCAAAACAAAGTTCTGGGTGGTGCTGTTATTGTTATGGGCTGGCGTATTGCTTACCATCAGGCAAACGACCAGCTCGCCTCGTCATTTAGTTACACAAAAAAAAGTGGTTACGGTCGCCTTTGGACATCTGCAGCGCCAGAGGCATTGCTGATGCGTTGCCGACCCTTAAGGACTCTTATTAGTACCCCTTTTAAAGGACTCCATGTTGTAGCTCAAAGGAAACACCGACGAAGGTAGGTCGTTCCTCATCTTACAAGTGCGAGTGAAGCGAGTGGTGTGGGAAGTCCAGTTTGTAAGATGTGGGGGTGAGCTTTTTGACGATGGCGAGATGTGCGGTGGAAACATTGGGAAGGCGGAATCAGGTCAAAAAGCTCTTCAGAACATTCCCCATTATAAAGGCGGTAGAACACACAAAGCGAACCGATATCATTTCGGAGGCTAAGTGGTTTTTTTGTAACTGAATGACGAGGCGAGTCGTATGCCTGATGATCATATCTGATGTGTCGGGGTTATAAGCGCAACAGTGCTACGCAGTGCTTTTTAAGTTTCTGCACTGCTTGTTATGGGCAGGCGTGGCGCTTACCATCAGGCGAATGACTTGCTCGTCTCATCACTTATTCATCATCATAATCAGCCCATCATGTTCCCACTGCTGGGACACGGGCCTTCTCTCACAGGGAGAGTATAGGCCATAATCCACCACGCCGGCCCAGTGCGGGTGGATGTCACATGTCTTTGAATTTTTGGGATAATTTTTGGACACGCCGGTTTCCTCACGATGTTTTCCTTCGCCGTTTTTAGAGCGAGTGTTAAATCCGCACATAACTTAAAAAAGTCAGTGGGCCAGCGGGATTCGAACTCGGGTACGTCGGATCAAAAGTCGCACATGCTCTCACTGAGCCACACTCGCTCTCATTCCCTTAAAACAAAACTTGAACTTACTCCTTGTTGGCGATGCAATGTCCCGCGGTGAGAACGAACCTGTCACTAATGAGCGCTCCACCGCACTGCCATGTGAGTCTACCGGGGTCGCTGCCGTACCCGAGAAGGGCCTGGAATCAAGTTATGACAGTCTCTGTGCTCAAAAGGTAAGGATAGAATAGAATAGATAACACTTTATTGCACTTAAGAAGGAATTACATTTTGAACATACTTTCTTATGATAAGTACAATAGGCGGTCTTATCGATAAACAGCGATCTCTTCCAGACAACCTTATGCTATAAAGAGACAATATTTATAGACGATAGTGTGCAGACATAAGAACGTAGGAATGTATTCTAACAACATACTTAAACTAAAGTTATATAAAATATATATACAAAATAAATATATATATATATATATTTATTTTGTATATATATTTTATATAACTTTTTTTAACTTTTATATATATATATATATATATATATATACATAATATGGTATATATAAATAGTACATCTATAGATATTTATTAAATAGGCACAAATTAAAATACACTCGAGAGCAATGAATCCGGGTCACTTAAAGAATCCTAAAAATCTCGGAAACTAAAAATGCTAGGTTAATGCAATAAATTGTATTTAATAGACAATGTAATACTTCTTAAATGAAGGTATTAAAACTTCTTAGTTATTGTAAAGTTATATCATAAAAAAATCAAATTTGAAAAAGGGCCACTTTCGAAGATGGAACTACGAAATTACAGCATTTGGTTTTGCTTTTGTTTGTAATCTGTCATTTATGTGGGTACATAAACCATGTTGATAGTGCTCTATATTCATTATTCAAGCTGAAATTATGTCGCTTACGCCTGAAGAATGCACCAGAATACTTACAATGCTGGAAACCGGCCGGAGTCAGCGCGATACAGCCAGGACTGTCGGTGTGTCGCTGTCAACAGTACAAAGAGTTCTCCGACGTTACGAAGAAACTGGTTCTAACCTACGCAGACTAGGAACGGGCAGAACCAGGTGTACCACAGCACGAGAAGACCGATACTTGGTGAACACCATGCTTCGAAATCGCTTTCTCACAGGAACTGAACTCACCAATCAGTTTCGACGCCTCGGAGGAAGTAACCCAAGTGCATGGACAGTAAGACGTCGGCTTGCTGAATCTAACTTAAAACCCCTTAGACCTGCAAACGGCCCTAAACTGGAGCGTGGGCATCGTATTTCGAGACTAAGATATGCCCAGAGCCACGTAAATTGGAGTATTGAAGATTGGTCAAAAGTTATGTTCTCCGACGAATCAAAATTTATGCTCTACAAGCACGATGGAAGACACAGAGTGTATCGAAGACCAGGGGAAAGATTCAAGCAAGCATGCATCGAAGAAAAAGTAGCCTACGGTGGTGGGTCTGTACTTGTGTGGGCCGGAATTTCTTCTGAAAGTCGCACAGAGCTGGTGATCATAGAAAACGGCTCTTTAACTAGCGTAAGATATGTGGAAGAAATCCTCAATGATCACGTTGGTCCATTTATGGTCAATTTAGGTGAGGATGCTATATTTATGCATGACAATGCCCGACCTCATACAGGTAGGATTGTGAATGACTACCTTCAAGAGATGAACATTACTCGTATGGAGTGGCCAGCGCGCAGCCCGGATATCAACCCGATCGAGCATGCTTGGGACGAGCTAGGCAGATGCGTAAAACAACGAAACCCTCCCCCAATCACGCTTCGTGAGCTCAAAATTGCTCTCACAGAGGAATGGGAGAATATTCCCCAAAATCGTATAAGGAACTTGGTGTACAGCATGCCAAACCGCGTAAACGCAGTAATGGAAGCACGAGGAGGCAATACGAAGTATTAAAATTCAAGAAAATCGTAATAAAGTTCAAAAATTTCATGTTTCCTATTTTTGTTTTAAGGAGAGATCAGCAGTTTTTTTCTTTATGTAATTTTGTGTTAATAAAATGTATGGTGACTCATATTTTTTTTACTTTCATTTAAGGAGTATTACATTGTCTATTAAATACAATTTATTGCATTAACCTATCATTTTTAGTTTCCGAGATTTTTAACATTCTTTAAGTGACCCGGATTCATTGCTCTCGAGTGTACGTTAAAAATGATATTTATTTATTTATTTATTTATTTATTTATTATTAATTGCATTCATGTACATATATTTATCATGTAGGTCTTAAATTACATCTTATGTTGGTACATGAGCCCAGTAAGGGCGTTTGCAAGTCAGTGCGAGAGTACATTTAGTCATTTTAATTTATATTGATTTAATTTAAAAGCTTTCAAACAACCAAAAATTTTCTAACTTCAGCGCGATAACATTACATATTTTCATTGCGTTTCAGTTTTGAGATGAATTTCCGCAACGTCACGCCTCATTCCATTGCATTACTAAGAACTTCTTACCGAGGTTGCATGTTTGTGCCGTTTGGGGTAGAAACATTAGGACCGTGGGGGCCGAGCACCCATGAAATCTATAGGGACTTGGCAAAACGTCTGGTGGAGGCGACGTGTGACCAGAATGCTGGCTCATATTTCGGTCAACAAATCAGCATTGCCATTCAGCGTGGCAATGCGGGCAGCGTTCTGGGCACTTTCCCCTCCACCATAGGCCTTTTTAACCGACTTCAAAAAAGGAGAAGGTTCTCTGTTCGATTGTATTTTTTATTTTATTTTTTATTTTTTATGTTTGTTACCTCAGAACTCCGTCATTTATGTACCGATTTGAAAAATTCTTTTTGCCTCGGGTTCAGTATAGCTACGAAGTGGTCCCATATAAATTTTATCGATATGTGACCTTGGACTTCGAAGATACATTGAAGTCGGTTTATGTTTTTTTCTAAAAATTAATTGTAGAATAATTTTATTGTGTTTTGAATATATATTTAAGTTATTTTGTGAATACATTTAAGTTATTATCAATAAATCTTTCTAAGAACTTAATTGTACAATATTTCTTGCAAATAAATTATCATTTGAGGGACATATGGTAAGGGGGCAGGTCCAGTTATTACGCACCATGTGCGGAAACTCCAGCAGTTCTGCATCATCACCGCCTATAATCAGGTCATCTGCGTTATGATGGCACTGGCTGGTCCTTTCCAACCCTCCTCCGATCGCGTAGCTCTTGCCACAAGGGAACACCAGCTGTTCCTGATAGTCTATGCATTCTGCAAAGTGACACTTAGGTAATATTCTGCCGCTAAGCAGTAGTGCGCAAGCATTACCGTGTTCCGGTTTGAAGGGCATTGATAGCCAGCGAAATTCCTGGGCATATGAGACTTAGGTAAACATAAACATAAAAATTTATTTAATGACAGTAAGTGTTACAATTTCATTATTGAAGTCTCTAGCCCTCGAAGTAGCTTGACGCTGTGTTTCAAGGACTAGTTCTTTCTCCCAATAATAAAATTATATATCCGATGTCTCGGGGTGATGAGCGCAATGCAGAGCGCTATGCAGTTCTTTTTATAGTACCTAATAAAAGTTCTGGGTGGCACTGCGATTGCTATGGGCAAGCTTGGCGCTAACCATCAGGCGACCGACTATTTAGCAATCAGTTGAAAAAAACTTTTGTTGAAATATTTATGTTTCAAGACAAGCTTTTAACAAATTCGTAATCGGAACCGCGAGCAGATTAAAATGAGCCCAAACACTAGTTTTTCACATTTATCCGTCAAGGAGTTCCATTGCCCACCTTCCGTCTCCATCATCAGATCAGCTGTCACCATAATATTGCATTGTCATCGGACTTTGACAAGTATGCAAAATTTCAACTCCGTAGGATAAGGGGAAGTGGTTCTGATTCAACTTGCAAGATTTGACCCGAACAAACAAACATTGCAAGTTAATAAAAGCTTGTAACAAGCTTGTTATAATATCTACTTTTTAGGGTTCCGTACCTATAAGGTAAAACGGAACCCTATTACTAAGACTCCGCTGTCCGTCTATCTGTCTGTCTGTCTGTCTGTCTGTCTGTCCGTCTGTCACCAGGCTGTATCTCATGAACCAAGTCTTTCTTTAATTGTTTTTATGTAATGTCTGTAATTTAATGTTTGCAATAAAGCGTTCATCTATCTATCTATCTATCATGATAGTTGGACAGTTGAAATTTTCACAGATGATGTATTTCTGTTGCCGCTATAACAAAAAATACTAAAAAACAGAATAAAATGAATATTTAAGGGGTCTCCCATACAACAAACGTGATTTTTTGCCGTTTTTATAGATACGGAACCCTTCATGCGCGAGTACGACTCGCACTTGACCGGTTTTTTATAAAAGAACACGCACTGTTCCAAGCCTTCTGGCCAGTCTTCGGTGAGGTCAACAGGGGATCCACCGGCAAGCATCCTGACTTCCCCGCATTCAGCAGGATCCGAGAGTTCACCGATACATTGTTAGCGTCCACATAGTCGTTTACTTTAGGCACGTACTCCGTTGTTGTCGCCAGTTTGGATCTGAAATATTATATAACGTCTATACTCAACAGCTTATTGTCTCAGGGTGACGAGCGCAGTGCAGCGCCGCGCAGGATTTTGCAAAACAAAGTTCTGGGTGGTGCTGTTATTGTTATGGGCTGGCGTATTGCTTACCATCAGGCAAACGACCAGCTCGCCTCGTCATTTAGTTACATTAAAAAAATTATTAAAATACGTAAAAATTTATAATTTACAATATGACATGCCACTATAATTTTCACAGATGATGCATTTCTGTTGCCGCTATAACAACAAATACTAAAAAAATTGAATAAAATAAATATTTAAGTGGACTCCCATACAACAAACGTGATTTTTTTGCCGTTCTTATAGATAATAGTACGGAATGATGATGAATTTCTGTTGCCGCTATAACTAAAAATACTAAAAAACAGAATAAAATGAATATTTAAGGGTGCTCCCATACAACAAACGTGATTTTTTTGTCGTGTTTATAGATAATGGTACGGAACCCATCGTACGCGAGTTCGCCTCGCACTTGGCCGGTTCTTTCGGTACGGAACCCTACAAATAAAATAAATAAATATGCCCAACGATCACATACATAGATCCTGCCCCTAACTAGGATTCCCTGTATCTAGGGAACCAGGAACTATGAGGACCATGGTCCCACAACACAGACACGAAACAAATCGCACCTTCGGTGCAACAAAGTCACAAATAGCCAAAACTGCAAAATTGAGTTAAGTATGCCAAATTGTCTTAGAGCCATGCCTATATCGGGGCAACAAAAACACCCGCGAAAGTATCGCAAAAATCTACTAAATGGCGCGAGTGCCTTTGTGGTTATTGGTGCATTTTTCCATTCGTTTTGGGCCAACAAAGTTTGATTAGACAGTTGTGCCCCCGCGCCTGCGAGATTATGACGTGCGTTGGAGCTAAAGCGACACAAATGATGTAGACGAGTGCAAAAAACCTGACTGAAATGCCTAAATAATAAGGCATAACTCATTTAACTAAATAATTCCTGGTGCAACAAAGTCACAATCCAGGACACTTTTTTTGTTTTGCGTTTTATTAAAATAATTTTAGTAATTTGAATTAAACTTTTAACATGAAACTATAGAAAACACAATAAAGCATCAATTTTATAAAGATTTTAAACCTACTACAATTAGACATCCAGTAATAAGGCAATAAATGCGAAAAAAATCTTCAAAGTCCTCTCCTGTAAAATTCAAAACTGTGCTGTTGTGACTTTGTAGCACCGAAGGTGCGAAATGCTGGTACGGAACCCTTCGTGCGCCAGTCCGACTCGCAATAGCCGGTTTTTTTATTTATTCAAGGCAATTTATTATAATTTATAATGCTATTACTAAACGTATAATATATTTAAATCCAATGTAGGTATCCAAGTTTTCCTGTTGTTGGTACACTAGCTATTTTTAGTTATTTAGACGTTTTTCCTTGAATAAATGAATACTGGACTGGACTTCTTGGAACTTTTCAAAATTAAATAAATAACGCCCAACGATCACATACATAGATCCTGCCCCTAACTAGGACTCCCTGTATCTAGGGAACCAGGAACTACGAGGTCCATGGTCCACAACACAGACACGAAACAAATGCTTGCGCTTTTTTTTCTGTGCACAAACATTTGTCCCGTCGCGGGAATCGAACCCGCAACCACAGTGATGTATGAGATTTGAGCCCACCTGCCCAACCACTACACCACAAAGGCTGGTGAGTTAAAAACATTTTTTTTTTTAGAACTGAGTGGTGATACGAACACGCCGTTCGCCTGATGGTAAACGCCACGCCTGCCCATGTCGATTGCAGTGACGAATAGAACTTTTAATATCATAAAAAGCTCTGCGTAGCACTGCATTACGTTCATCACCCTGAGACATCAGATATTAAGTCTCATATGCCCAGTGTTGTGATTATTTCGTTACATTAATTTTTATTCTTTTCTATTGTCTAAAATTACTAACCTTATATATGTAGTTATACTTACGTACCTACTGTATAGATTTACATGTAGCAGTCGCTCAATACACTTGCATCGATACGCACGTCCATTTATTTTAATACTTCCCAAAAAATCTAGAATAGTTTGAACCTTAACTACATCAACATATGGTCGCATTCTCACCGGACAAACCAGCTACGGACCGGCCGGCACCCGAGCCGTCAGAACAATAGAAGCGCATTCCACAGAACAAAGGATTCCTAGCAAACACATCATTTTATGCAGTTGTAATAATTGTGATTACGGAACATTTTTGTGATTGTTTACGCCTTCTACGATCATAAAAGATGACTTCTACTGAACCGACGCAAGAACAAATTGTTGCCGTGTTGGAAGATAATGCTAATTTACTACGAAAAACACATGCTAACCTCAAAAAGTGTCCTAAAGCAAGATTGACGAAAGGTTACATAGAAGCACGTATAAAAATAATTGATCAATATTGGATGTCATTGAAGCTCGCCCATCAAGATTTAGTGAAGCTAACACCTAAAGAACAAAAAGGAATTTTACCATACTTTTTGAATGAAGAGTTTTTTATTTATGAAGACTTGTATAACACATTGCAAGGAGACTTGAAAGACATGCTCACGTCGTTATCAGAAACTCCATCAGTTCAGTTATCTGCGAAGACAAGTTTGGAAGGGACAAGTGCACAAAGTAATATCGTGCAATTACCGCGGATTCACCTGCCAACTTTTAACGGAACCTATGACGGCTGGACGACTTTTAAGGATTTGTTTACATCGTTGGTGCACGAAAACACAACGCTCAGTAATGTACAAAAACTTCATTATTTGAAAACTAGTGTTACTGGCGAAGCTGAGGCATTATTGAAGCATATTCAAGTGACTTCTACGAATTATACAACTGCGTGGGAAATATTACAAGCAAGGTACGGTAACAAACGCTTAATCTTAAATTCTATTATGAAAAGATTATATTTAATCAAAAGAAGATGACTTCTCAATCAGCTGTTCAATTAAAGGGCTTGTTGGATACAACGACTGAATGCCTAAATAGTTTGGATAACTTACAAATCCCCACCAGCTCTTGGGATCTGATAATAATATATCTTTTGGTTCAGAAGTTGGACCCAGAGACACATAAAAGCTGGGAGGAGTATGCCTACCGTGATGACTTTGAAGCTTTGCCTACTTGGAAAGACCTCAAGAAATTTATTGAGTCCAAGTTTCGCACTCTGGAATTAGTCACGGCAAATAATACACGAGAGATTAAGCAAATCAAAGAGCGTTCATTTCATGTTGCCGCACCAACCACAGAAAGGAAATGCGTGATGTGTCAGGATAACCACACGCTGTGTCATTGCAAGGAATTCATCAAAATGGAACCTAATGAGAGGAACGAATATGTCAAGAACAAACATTTATGTTTTAATTGTCTAGTGCCAGGGCATTCAGTATCGAGATGTAAACTACAAATGTCCTGCCGAATATGTCACCGACGTCATCATTCTCTACTACATGAGAATAAGAACACAGAACCAGCGGCTTCATCAAGCACTTCACAACCGCTGGCAACATGTAGTAGAAGAAGAGGAAGAAGTTCAAGTGAACACAATGATCGCGTCTCATCTTACAACTAGACAGGGGTTAGCACTATTAGCAACCGCCGTGGTGGAAGCAACAAATGAAGATGGCCACACCATTCCACTACGCGTGCTAATAGACCAAGGTTCTCAAGCAACATTTATAAGCGAGAAGGCGACTCAACTACTAAAACTAAAACGGCAATCAATCAAAGGAACTGTTGTTGGAGTGGGATCTACAAGAACAGATATAAAACATGTGGCGCAGCTACACATAAGATCACAGTGGGACCGAAACTATAGCTTACCAATTCAAGCCTACGTGATGTCGAAACAACTGACCACAAAGATACCTACGAAAACAATTGTCGCACAGCCATGGCCTCACATCGACGGGCTCAACCTGGCTGATCCAAGCTACTTGACACCAGGCTCTATTGACCTGCTCCTGGGTGTCAAAGAATATGCACAGATTCTACAACCAGATTTAATCAAAGGTCCACCAGGTACGCCTTGTGCACAAAAGACATCCCTGGGTTGGATTCTTTTTGGAGACATCTATGGAAAACCTGGAGAAGATACTTACATCGTGATGCATCACCAGGTTGACATTGATGACATGCTAAAGTCATTCTGGGAAGTAGAAGTAGATACTAACAGACACTTAACTAAAGAAGAAAAGATGTGTGAAGACATTTACGAGAAAACAACAACTAGAAACGAAGACGGAAGATATGTAGTAAAATTACCTTTCAAAACAGACAGTCCACAAACACCAGAAGGAAATACAAAGGAGATAGCTAAACAAAGATTCTTACAACTCGAACGAAGATTTAAGAAATCACCAGACCTGAAAAGAGAATATACAAAGGTTATAAATGATTACATAGAGCAAAGACACATGGAGATAATACCTGGAAGAGAAAAAGATGCAAAAAGATCAGTCTACTTACCTCACCACGCCGTAGTTCGTAACGACAAGGAGAGCTCCCGGACACGCGTCGTCTTCGATGCATCCTGTAAAAGCACAAATAACAACATTTCATTAAATGAAGAACTTTTAGTGGGACCGCAGCTGCAAGATGACTTGAGGAGTCTTCTTATAAGATGGCGAATGAAACGTGTCTGCTTCATGACCGACATACAACAAATGTATCGCCAAATACTAGTAACCAAAGATGACACAGATTTTCAACGAATTCTATGGAGAACACACGAGGCTGATGATCTGCAAGAATACCGTCTACTCAGAGTAACTTTTGGAACAGCCCCTGCACCGTATTTATCAGTCAAAACACTCCATCAAGTAGCAAATGATGAGGGAAACGGTAAACCACTAGCCGTGCATACAATCAGAAACAGTTTCTATATGGATGATTGTCTTGATGGCGCTGACGAAGCAGGAGCGGCTATATCGCTAGCTAAAGACGTCACAGATATACTGAAAAAGGGCGGATTCCAGCTTACCAAATGGTCATCAAACAACATTGAATTTATGAAGTCCATAGAAGAAGAGAAACGATCAACCAACGCACACGTAGACATGAATCTTGACGGGACAGTCAAAGCACTAGGTATTGTGTGGAATCTAAGATCAGATACATTTCAATACAACCTTAGTTCTACAACAGAAAATGCCATGACGAAACGAGGTATTCTATCTGACATACAGAGACTTTTTGACCCGCTTGGTTGGATCGCAGGAAGCACTGTAATGGCTAAAATTCTGATTCAAAAACTGTGGCTTGAAAGAGTTACTTGGGATGAGGAAGTTAGTGAACCGTTGCAAACAGAATGGAGACAGATTCAATCAGATTTTGCTAATGTTAACAACATACAAATCGACAGATGGCTTGGCACAATGGAAATTAACAAAGAGAAATCACAAATACACGGATTCAGCGATTCCTCTATGCTCGCGTATGCGGCAGTAGTATACATCAGAACTGAAACAACAGACAATAAAGTTATAACAAGACTCATCGCTGCCAAAACAAGAGTAGCACCACTGAAAACAGTTTCCTTACCACGACTGGAGTTGTGTGGTGCTTTACTCCTCGCTAAGCTTATGAAACAAATTGGACAAGCTATGAGAATTCCAACTTCAGATATGTTTGCATGGACAGATTCCTCCATTGTTCTCGCTTGGTTATGTGGTGAACCTAACAGATGGAAACCATTTGTAGCCAATCGCGTTGTCGAAATTATAGAAACACTGAACGCCAATCGCTGGTTTCATGTTAAATCCAGTGAAAATCCTGCTGACATAGCCACACGTGGTATGCTGCTATCTGAACTGCAGAGTGCTGACTTGTGGTGGAGAGGCCCAAGTTGGTTATCTGAAAAAGAAATAAAGATTAGTAAATCAGATGTAATGAAAACAGATATGGAAATGAAAACAATAAAAATAAATACTTACCTTAACATAGAAGAACATGAAAAATCTATAACTACAAAATTTGAGGAATTTGATAACTTACCTGAATTACTGAAAACAATAACTTACTGTAAAAGATTTTTAAACTACAAGAATAAATCAAATGTAGACAATGACATTACTACACAAGAGTTAGAGAATTCACTGACTCTTTGCATAAAGAAAGTTCAAGAAGAAGAATATAAGGAAGAAATAGAAAGACTAAAGACAGATAAACAAGTAAAAAAGACAAGTCCGTTGCGATTCCTCAACCCTTACCTAGATGAAAAACAAATTCTCAGGGTGGGCGGTCGCCTCAGACATACAAATTTACCTCATGATAAAAAATATCCAATTATTCTTGGCAGTAAAAACACGCTGACACCATTGATCGTCGCTGACGCACATAAGAAAACGCTTCATGGAGGCGTACAACTAATGTTATGCTACCTGTCCTCTAAATTCTGGATCGTTAAAGGAAAATCAATGGTTAAGAAATGCATTCACAAATGCCTTATTTGTGCTAGATTAAAGGCTATGACTAAAACGCAAATAATGGGAGACTTACCAGAGGCGCGAGTCACTCCGTCAAGACCGTTTTTAAACACCGGAGTAGACTTTGCAGGGCCATTTCAAATTTTGATGTCCAAAGGTCGAGGGAACAAAACTGTAAAGGCTTACGTGTCTATATTTATCTGCATGTCCACTAAGGCAACCCACATCGAACTGGTCGGTGACCTTACTTCGGAAGCCTTCATTGGCGCTTTTAGAAGATTCGTTGCCAGAAGAGGCAAATGTTGTCACCTGTGGAGCGATCAAGGCCGCAACTTTGTAGGTGCGAATAAAGAACTTCGAGATGCCTGGAACGAAGCCAGCTTACAGTTCACGGGCGAAATCGCAGAAGTTCTGGCCACAGAAGGCACACAATGGCATTTTATTCCCGCATACAGTCCCTCATTCGGCGGACTATGGGAGGCTGGGGTCCATTCGATGAAAACCCACCTTAAACGCATCCTAACAACAAACCTTACGTACGAGGAGATGACGACAATACTCTGTCAAGTAGAAGCCTGCTTGAACTCACGTCCGTTATGTCCGCTAGACTACACTGACCCAGATAACACGAACGTACTTACACCAGGACATTTCTTAATCGGAGAAGCACCGATCGTTGTTCCATCACCGGATATGAAAGACATAAGGGTATCGAGCTTATCTCGCTGGCAACATACACAGAAGCTTCTCAATGACTTCTGGCGGCGATGGCAAGACGAATATTTGTCGAGACTACAACAACGACCTAAGTGGCTTAAAAAGGTAGATGAATTCAAGATCGGAGACATAGTTTTGATAAAAACTGACAATTTGCCACCTGGAAAATGGTCGTTAGGACGTATAGTCGAAAAACATCCAGGAAGCGATGGATTTACGAGGGTATATAGTGTGAAAAGTGGAGGTTCAGTGACAAAAAGAACTGTTACTAAATTGTGTCCATTACCTATTGATTCTACATAAAATAACCAAAATTTGTTAATGCGTGAACAATATTCTATGATGTTATACCTAACTATGAGTACCTATTGTTGTAAATACAGTGTTAATGTAAACATATTTAAGTAACACGTTCAAAAAAGGACCTTCAGTCCTTTTGGTGGGCGGTATGTTGTGATTATTTCGTTACATTAATTTTTATTCTTTTCTATTGTCTAAAATTACTAACCTACATATATATAGTTATACTTACGTACCTACTGTATAGATTTACATGTAGCAGTCGCTCAATACACTTGCATCGATACGCACGTCCATTTATTTTAATACTTCCCAAAAAATCTAGAATAGTTTGAACCTTAACTACATCAACACCCAGTAATTTCGCTGGTTGCAATGCCCTTTAAACCGGAACACAGTAATGCTTGCGTTACTGCTTGGTGGCAGAATAACTGGCAAAGCTTTGGTACCTACCCAGACGGCCTCCCGCATACGGGAGACCTACCACGAGTATATGATGGTTATAGCCCCAGCCGGTGGTCGTCTTTTACCATATTTTTATTAAGTCACTTTATTGTTGAAGCGAGTGTGGCTCAGTGGGAGCACGTGTGACTTTTGATCCGACGCACTCGAGTTTGAATCCCGCTGGCCCCACACCACTGACTTTTTTAAATTATGTCACAGAATAATAAGGGACAGAAGCATCACTCAGCAAAGAAATTTAAACAAATAGCGACTCTTCTCTTCTCTCTACCAGTCATATTAACCTACAGAGCGCTTCTCTTTCTATCGCATAGCTCTTATCTCTTCTGACGCGGCACGTTCTTGTACTTTCAGAAAAACTTTGATTGATTTATTTTAATCCATTGCGGATTTTTGTTCTCTCAGAAAAACTTTGATTGACTTTTTTTAATCCATTGCGGATTTTTGTACTTTCAGAAAAACTTTGATTGACTTTTTTTAATCCATTGCGGATTTTTGTACTTTCAGAAAAACTTTGATTGATTTTTTTTAATCCATTGCGGATTTTTGTTCTTTCAGAAAAACTTTGACTGATTTTTTTTAATCCATTGCAGATTTTTGTACTTTCAGAAAAGCTTTGACTGATTTTTTTTAATCCATTGCAGATTTTTGTACTTTCAGAAAAACTTTGACTGATTTTTTTTAATCCATTGCGGATTTTTGTTCTTTCAGAAAAACTTTGATTGAATTTTTCGCTTGGCATTTGTTAATGTTTCATATAAACATAATAATAATTGCAAACCTCTTTGTGGTTGTGAGCACAGGTCTTCTTGTGGTCGTGGTCGTGGTCGTGATCGTGGCAGCAGATGCTGGCACGCAGCATACTATTGGTTCCGTGCCATCATACCCACAGTTCTGTAAATTGATTTTCTATATTTATCACTAGTTGGTCTCTGCGGTTTCTGCCGCGGTTGTCCGGGATAGGCAAAATGGTTTAGTCGCACAATGTCAAAAGCGCATAATGTCAAAAGGTGTTTTACTGGTGGTAGGTATCTCGTATGCGAGAGGCCGTCTGGGTGGGTACCACCGCTTTGCCAGTTATTCAGCCGCCAAGCAGTAGTGCGTGAGCATTACTGTGTTCCGGTTTGAAGGGCATTGTAGCCAGCGAAATTACTGGGCATTATGAGATTCAACAGCTAATTGTATCAGGATGACGAGCGCAGTACGGCGCCGCGCAGGATTTTGCTAAACAAAGTTCTGGGTGGTGCTGTTATTGTTATGGGCTGGCGTATTGCTTACCATCAGGCAAACGACCAGCTCGTTTCGTCATTCAGTTTCATAAAAAACAATCGCAAATTGTCAAAAGAGCAAAATGTCCAATGAGTGTTACGTCTAAGGCGTACAATGACCAGGAAACAAAACCTTTAGTCCTTTAGACCCTCTCACACACACATTCACACTTTCAAATACACCATCACACTGAGCTGTTAGACTTATGCAGCTCAGTGCTGAGCCTAGCCCTGTTGCTGCTGTTTTTAACCAATTTAAAAAAAGAGGAGGTTCTCTGTTCGATTGTATTTTTTTTAATTCTTTTTTGTTTGTTACCTCAAAACTCCGTCATTTATGAACTGATTTGGAAAATTCTTTTTGCGTTCGGTTCAGTATAGCTTTTCCTTTTATTCGTTAAAGTTGAACTTACTTCTGGTACTTTCGCGTGGAATAAGTTTTCCAAAGCCGTCGGACATTCGGTTATTTTTTTGCAAGTTCCTGTGGCACCATCGCTCTGGCAATAGTCACCTGAAAAGAAAAGAACTAAATCTTTCATCACCGTAGAAAGGTAAAGTAAAACTATAAAAAACCGGCCAAGTGCGAGTCGGACTCGCGCACGAAGTATTCCGTACCATAATCTATAACAACGGCAAAAAAATCATGTCTGATGTATGAGAGCCCCACTTAAATATTTTTTTTCTGTTTTTTGGTATTTGTTGTTATAGCGGCAACAGAAATACATCATCTGTGAAAATTTCAACTGTCTAACTATCACGGTTCATGAGATACATCCTGGTGACAGACGGACAGACAGATAGACAGACAGACGGACGTACAGCGATGTCTCTTAGTAATAGGGTCTCGTTTTACAAATAAACTAAAAAAAAAAGTGTTACCACGTTTTGACGTCACGCGCTTCGCTGCTTATTGGTCAATTTTTGACATAGAGCCCGCCCTATTGGTAAATTATTGACACACACACATGTAGCATAGATGGACCAATGAGGAGATCCTAGGACCCCACGTTGTGACGTCACACGTAAATGGCGCGTTTATGTTGATTTAAATTGATTCAAAATTTCATTATTTTATTGACGAGTGCCGTAAAATTTTTAAACATTTTTCAATAATAGTATTCAATAATTAATCGATTCATGCATTAAAAAAATACATGCATATTCCCCATTGTTGACAAGTTGACCATCTATTATACCTACCTACATTAAATAATGCAGTAATCTATAGAATTGAATTGATTTGAGTCCATTGAAATCCGAGCCGTGCGCGTTAGGAATTTGTTGGATTCCGCTGGGCGGATAGATAACTCAATGTATGTCCTTCCTTGCCGCCGCCGACGTCAGACTTTTAAACCGACTTTAGTAAGGAGGAGGTACTCAATTCGATTGTTTTTTTTTGTTTTTGATGATTCATTTTTTGTTTGATAGGTCATACTTCAGAGTTGGTCCCGTATAATAATAATAATAATAAAGGCCAGGGGCGACTTTGTGGCGAGTCTCCGGTGCGTGGCGACACTGAGCCTTACCCCGAGAGTCTCCCTGGGGCTAAATGAGACCCCTGACCCCCGGCTTGCCTTAACTGGCCGTCCGGGGGTGGAGATGCAAGAGCTAAGAACTAAGCTCCAAGGGTGGAGGTGTTAAAAGGCATAACGCCGGGAGTAGCATTTAAGTGAAACTGCAGCACACCTCTCGACACCCTTTAGCCACCCACACCAACGTTGCCCCTCTCGTCGCCAATGTACGGCGGCCCTTAAAGAGGGCCCGTTTAGTGGGTGGTGAGTCACCTGCCAAAATATTTTCTTATAAGGCGAAACTGGCAGGTGCCGAGGTCTCATATCATAGACCAGTTCTCACCCATTAAAAATTCACCTCAATAGCCCAATCATAAGTCATTTCCATATCTCCAATAATAGTCCTCGCACTTTTCGGGAGCTGTCTTTGATTGCATCTTCTTAATGATGCACTTAGAGACAGTCCCTGATAAGTGCTGCCCATTACATATCTAAACTAAATGCTCTAAGAGGCCTCTACGTGTTGGACTCATGTCCCCGCGCAAGCCTTCCAAAGGACCGGGTGAATAACCCGTGAGAAAGAGCGACATAACAATAATAATATAAGTTATTTGCCAAAAAAATTCAAATAACATTTTTAAACATATATATGTATAAATTTTATCGAAATTGATATAAAACAACAAAACGAAATTGACAAAAACAAAAAATATAAGTTTAGTCTTGAAGTCGGTTCTTGTTTTTAAAAAAAATAATTATTATAATAGTAGTTATAGATATATGAGAGAAGGCCCGTGTCCCAGCAGTGGGAACGAGATGGGCTGGTGATGATGATAACGATGACGCATAGACAGTGGTACAATGAGAAGAATAACATACCTGCATATAAAGTAGCATCAGCGGGAAACACAAACAAAAGAAATAAAAAACTCATCTCTCCAACAATAAACAAAACTCTCTTATAAACAGCAAAATAAACATTAAATCATTGAACACTTCAATTATGTATTTGCTTAATAAAAGTAGATTATTAATTAAGTATATTTGTTTAATGAAATAGAAAATTATGATTAATCTTATGCTATATTGCGATCGTCCATACGATTCAAAAGAAGTCACCCGACTGTGTCATAAGTGACGGCCTCTGTGGTGTAGTGCTTAGACAGGTTGGGTCAAATCTTATACAGTACTGACGGTGCGGGTTTGATTCTTGCGAGGACAAATGTTGGTGAACAAAATATATTTTTTTTTAAACTGACTACAATTCTGATGTATCCATGTCCAAGGGCGAATATCGATGAAATTTGTATGGGACCACCTTGAGTGTGGCTTAGTGGGAGCATGTGCGACTTTCCATCCGACGCACCCGAGTCCGATTCCCATCGGCCCTGCGCCACTGACTTTCTTAAGTCATGTGCGGATTTAACACTCGCTCTAAAAACTATGAAGGAAAACGTGAGAAAACTGATATGTCCAAGAATTAATCACAAAAATTTAAGAATATGTGACATCCACCCGCACTGGGCCAGCGTGGCGGATTTATGGCCCGTGTCCCAGTAGTGGGAATGTGATGGGCTGATGATGATGATGGTTTATTGTTTTCTATTAGTTTAGATTAGACGCATAAAAATGTAGCATGCTGATAATTTTTAATTTAGTTTAAAATAGCGCCATCTTTTATCGAATAGCGGTACTACTAATAAAATATGTTTAAACTATATGATCCTTGACCGGAAGCATGGTACGTTTACTACGTAACTAGAAGTTCATCTGTTAACGCCACCTGGTGCCGAGTAGTAGCGGCAATAAAATATAAAATATAAAAATTATAATGGTTTACAACTTTGACTAATGTAGATGTAAATTAATTATATAATTGACTATTTTAGATGTAAATGAATTGTAATGTTGACATACACTATTGAATTGGGAAATTCCTGTAATGATAGTTGTATTTGAATTTGAGTAAATAAATAAATAAAAAAACAAGTTTGTTTCCACCTCCGTAGTACCGAATAACACAAAAATACCGACTTTAATATTCTGATGTATCTTCGAAGACCAAGGTCGAATATCGATTAAATTTATATGGGACCACCTTATAAAATGCCGAGAGATTTACACAATTCGGCGAGAGAGGTGAATCAATAACCAGTCTAGTCTAGTAAATTATAATTACTGGTTACAGTACAATGCAGTACAAAAATAGGCTTTCTATCGAATCTTGAGTTTATCAAGTTCAAGGTTCAAGAATCAAGATCGTATGAGGTCATCACTAGCCAAGCCGCTGTCAGTCGCGCTTTTCCCGCTAAAAAAGTTGGACGCTACGGCAGCGCACGACTGGCGCCGAGAAAAGAAAAAAGTTTTAATTTTTTTAATCCGACCTTCCATTTACGCGCTGTTTTGAATTCGAATTGTGTTAAAGAACAAAAAAACAGTTGAATTGTGTTGTCTTTGGTTAAAAGAAAAATATATTAAATTGTGTTAACAAAATTGTAAATCGGTAAATATGAAGATCTTGTTTCTGATGTTTTTATTTGCGTTTTCCGCAAATGGCGCTTACGAAGGTGAGTTTTTTTCTCATTGTTTAACTAAGTAACGAAGTTGCTCACTTTAAAGATGCGGCATTAGGTGCTAAAACTAAAAAACTATTAAGTGTTGTATTTTATGTAAGTATTATAGTTTAGTATAGTATTATAGTTTAATGTAGTGTTGCGTGTATCTGTCTGGAATAAATGTATTTTCTATCTTCTTTCTTTCTTTCTATTTACGTAATTGGAGTTAATTAATAATAATCATAGCCGTGTTCTACCGTGCGTTGTATATATAAGTATATCGATGATAATAATAGAATGGGAAATTATGTATGTAATACATGACATACAAAAATAACATTATTATTATTATTAAGGCCCATTTATTCCTTAGAATTCTTTACAAAAATAAAACATATTACATATTTTATAAAAAAATAGAAAGTAAAAGTAAAAAAAGTTTGAAATTTTAAATTAAAAATTTTAAACTGAAAATTGAAATTTAAAAACTAAAATTAAAATTGAAAATCAGAAATTAAAAAGATAATCGATTCTTTATTGAAACACACAAATAACAAAAAAAAATAAAAAAATAAAAGAGAAATTAAAATAATAATAATCAATACAATAATTAAAAACAATAATCAACAACCAGCATTCAATAATAAATAAATAAAAAAATAAAATTACATTTATCAATTAACAACAAAAAAATTTAACAATCTAAAATTAAAACTTAAAACTATTTTTAGCTAAGGACCCCTCTTAGGGTAAAGGCAAAAAAAACAGATGATGATACAATTAATTGTAAAAAATCGATTTGACTATAAATGATCTTTGATTTTTACAAGCTTTTATATATTTTTTACTTGCAATGTTTGTTGATTGGGTCAAATCTTGCAAGTGAATCAGAACCACTTCCTCTTATCCTACGGAGTTGAAATATTGCTTACTTGTCAAAGTCCGATGACAATGCAATATTATGGTGACAGCTGATCTGATGATGGAGACGGAAGGTGGGCAATGGAACTCCTTGACGGATAATCGTAAACTACTAGTGTTTGGGCTCATTTTAATCTGCTCGCGGTTCAGATTACGAATTTGTTAAAAGATTGTCTTGAAAATTTTATTTTCAACAAACATTTTGTTTCGTTATGACATTTATTTAATATTGGCTGCGCCCTGCGGTTTCACCCGCGGTTTCCCGGGATAAAAAGTAGCGTATGTGTTAATCCAGGGTATAAACTATCTCCATACCAAATTTCACCAAAATCCATTCAGTAGTTTTTGCGTGAAAGAGTAACAAAGGTACATCCATACATCCATTCTTACAAACTTTCGCGTTTATAAAAATAGTAGTTTATTTTTCTTGACGTCATTGTATGTAATAATTATTAATTTGAAATAAAAAACTTAATTAATTTATAAGTTCAAATTTCTTCTAATTAATGCTAAATATGCTTGACTCTTGACGAAACTTTGCTTGATAATCTTAACTGACATTGAAATTAATTTAGTTTTTTTTTTTAATTTAGATTTTTATGTTAGATAGCTCTTTATTGTTTCACCACAAGAAAACATAATGATAATAAATTATTTAAAAAAAAAACTAAACCGACTTCAAAACCACAAATGGCACTCAAAAGTGAAAAATAAATTAATATAATTATCATAAGCGCTACCCACTCATATATTTGAAGTCGGTGCCAGACAAGTCACAAAAAAAAAGACGTGTGGCACTCGGAGACTGCCGCGGTAAAGCTATTGCATAGCATTCGGAGTGGGGGGTGTTAGGTTATTTTCGTTACGGAATTTCTGGATTCGGTCTCCACGCTCAAGGCCCGCGATAGAAGCTATGCAATAGCTTAAAAACATACCGTTGAATTGTAAACCTCTTCCATTTTGAAGTCGGTTAAAAAATAACCAACTTAAAACTAAAGTGTTAAAATGGGCGGTCTTACCACTCAAAGCGATCTCTTCCAGACATTAGACATTCATACATATTTTCTTTTAAAACTTGACATTAATTTAATTCATTTATTAATAATTCAGACATAAATTGGAATGGGAAATTGTAATTCTATAATTATATTTTCTTTTAATGTTATTGCTATTCAAAGTCAAAGTCAAATATAATTTATTTTAAGACAAAATATAAATAAAAATTCACAAATAATGTGGCTTATTTTGTCCAACTTGTTCGTCGTGTTGTTTCGTATGCTGAAAACCAGCCTCGTGTGAGCTGTTAGGATTACGCACTAGTGGTAGGTTTCTCGTATGCGAGAGGCCGTCTGGGTATAAATTTAGCAACTTATCCATTAGTGGGAAACCTGTTAAATATATGTACGCCTATAAAGGGCGAATTTAAGAGAAAACTATAGCTATGTCACCTACTGGTGGTAGGTTTACCACCGCTTTGCCAGTTATTCAGCCGCCAAGCAGTAGTGTGCAAGTATTAGCTGTGTTCCGGCTTGAAGGGTAGCCAGCGAAATTACTGGGCATTTGAGACTCAACAGCTAATGGTCTGGCGACGAGCGCAGTACAGCGCCACGCAGGATTTAGCAAAACAATGTTCTGGGTGGTGCTGTTATTGTTATGGGCTGGCGTATTGCTTACCATCAGGCGAACAAACAGCTCTTATCGTCATTCAGTTACATGAATAAAGAAGATTTCCGCCTACCCCCATTACTGCTGTTTTTGTACTGATAAATATTGTGACTTTAAATTCTATGTGTACATGGCAACAAATAATTTCTTTCTTTCGTTAGTCGGCTCAAGCAAACGACGTAGAGACCACTATCGTCTGTCGTGTATAGCCGACGTTGGCGGTCAACATTTTAAGTTAATTTGTTCGGCAGGTGACATTTGCGACACCAATGGAGCGAGCGGCGTTTGTACCAACATAAGACAGTGTCCGTCGGCTATAGCCGACATAAGGAAAGGAAAGGTTCCTCAAGTAAGTATACACCCTCAGTGACCACAATATCCTATCCTACTTATAATAAGATATAATAATAATCGTACCATCTTATCAATTCTACTAAATGTGGAGCGAGTGTGGCTCAGCGGGAACTCATGCGCCTTTCGATCAGACGCACCTGGGTTCGAATCCCGACTCGGCCCTGCACCAATCTAATAATTTTACTAATTTTACAAACTATTTAATTGTTATTATGAGCGTAAGAATATAAGAATTCTCTGCCTCCTTTTCACGGTACTAAAAGATCCGAATTCTCCTGAATACCTGAAACAAAGATTTCAACTATGGAAAACTTTCAAAATGGAAATGTAAATCTTGATTCATCATCATCATCATCATCAGCCCATCACGTTCCCACTGCTGGGACACGGGCCTTCTCTCATAGAGAGAGAATGGGCCATAATCCACCACGCTGGCCCAGTGCGGGTTGGTGGATGTCACATGTCCTTGACTTTTTGTGAAAAATTCTTGAACATGCCGGTTTCGTCACGATGTTTTCCTTCACCGTTTTTAGAGCGAGTGTTAAATCCGCACATAGCTTAAGAACGTCAGTGGTGCGGGCCAGCGGGATTCGAACTCGGGTGCGTCGGATCGAAAGTCGCACGAGCTCCCACTGAGCCACACTCGCTCTTTCTTTTTCATACCTACTTAAGTGTCTAGGCACATTATAGTTAATTAATTGGTACCATTGATATAGATAACAAATCTTGATTATTATGACATAAATCACAATTTGACTTACTAAGTCAAATTGGCATTTAATACTTTATTCTATCAATTACTTTATTTTATCAATTAAGTATGTATCTATCAATATAATTAACATTCTGATTTTTAATTATGTAAATTGAAATTGACTATAGTGAGTAAGCGCAGACTACTTGTGACATTAAATTAAATTAATAATGTAAATTAAGTATGTAGAGCGAGTGTGGATCAGTGGGAGAACGTGCGACTTTCGTTCCGACGCACCCGAGTTCGAATCCCGCTGGCCCCGCACCACTGACTTTCTTAAGTTATGTGCGGATTTAACACTCGCTCTAAAAACGGTGAAGGAAAACATCGTGAGGAAACCGGCATGTCCAAGAATTTATCACAACAATTCAAGGACATGTGACATCCACCAACTCGCACTGGGCCAGCGTGGTGGATTATGGCCCATACTCTCTCTATGAGAGAAGGCCCGAATCCCAGCAGTGGGAACGTGATGGGCTGATGGTGGATGGGGAAGTATGTAGATACTTATAATTAATTAGAATCGGAATGTTGAATAATATTGAACGATAATAGAACTGCACTCATTCTGCAACACCCTTACAGGGTACATACTTGTAGCATACTTTGTGACACTATTTTATCACCTGTCTGTAATAATATATGTATGTGCATTATTAAATGAATATGAACTTCACAGCTCACGATGTTTTCCTTCACCGTTTTTAGAGCGAGTGTTAAATCCGCACATATCTTAAGAAAATCAGTGGTGCGGGGCCAGCGGGATTCGAACTCGGGTGCGTCGGACCGAAAGTCGCACGTGCTCCCGCTGAGCCACAAACGCTCTATTTTTGCGTATTTCCTCTCCCTGCATGGTTTTCTGAAAGACATCTCTTTAAGCGATAAGACCGCCAATTGTTACACTTTTGTTACGTTGTTTTTATTATTCATAATTTTATGTGTGTGTTTCAATAAAGAGCTATTTCATTTCATAAATACGCCCAACGATCACATACTTAGATCCCGGCCCCTAAATAGGATTCCCTGTATCTAGGGAACCAGGAACTAGGAGGACCATGGTCCCACAACACAGACACGAAACAAATGTATGCGAAATTTAACCTTCAAATAGGAGGAGGTTCTCAATTCGATTGTTTCTTTTTATGTTTGTTACCTTAGAACTCCGTCATTTATAAACTGATTTGGAATTTTTTGCGTTGGGTTCAGTATAGCTACGAAGTGGTCCCATATAAATTTCATCGATATTTGACCTTTGACTTCGTAGATACATCAGAATTTGTAGTCTGTTTTTAGAAGCTTTTATTAAACTTGCAATGTATGTATGTTTGTCCGGGTGGAATCTTGCAAGCTGAATTAGAACTACTTCCTGTTATCCCACGGAGTAGAAATTTTGCATACTTGTCAAAGTCCGATGACAATGTAATATTATGGCGACAGTCAGCTGATCAGCGCTTTTGCCTACTTCCTCAAAAATATTTGAAAAAGTAATGCAAAAGCGCCTTAACTCTTTTTGTGAAAAATATCAAATATTTGACGATTCTCAATATGGATTCCGAAAAAACCGCTCTACGATTATAGCAGTGTATAAATACGTTCAAGAAATTTTAAATATAATTAATGACAAAAAATATGCAGTCGGAATTCTATTAGACATGAGTAAAGCCTATGATAAAGTCCAATACAATATACTACTAGACAAACTATATGGAATAGGAATACGCGGAATTACACATAAATGGTTCAGTTCATACTTAGAAAACCGTGAACAGTATGTAGAAATAGAAAACTTTGACTCAGACACCGGGACAATAAATCTAATACGCTCAAAACCTATAAGTATAAATCATTCAATTCCCCAAGGAAGCGTCCTTGGATGTATCTTATTTTTAATTTACATAAATGACCTTGCAAAATCAATTAACGATTCCTGTGTTCTCTTCGCGGATGATATCTCTCTATTGACATCATGTAATAATAATTTCAATTTGAATGTAAAACTTACGGACTTATTTAATAATATAATTACTTGGATGACTGACCACAATCTTGACTTAAATTTCTCAAAGACAAAAATAATGCAATTCAGACCCCATCAAAAAACACCTCTTGACATTAATTTTTCTTATAATAATAACCAATTAGAATGTGTAGACGCGGCAACATTATTAGGCTTAGAAATCGATATAAATGTAAACTGGAAAAACCATATTATAAAGATAAAGGGCAAACTATCAAGTTTTACGTACGCGCTTAGAGAACTACGGCGAGCAACCGACCTCGAAACTTCAATATCGGCTTACTATGCATATGCTTTTTCGTGGCTCAGCTATGGCATCATACTGTGGGGAAACAGTGTCAATGCGCAAGACCTTTTTATTTCCCAAAAAAAAAAAAAAAAAAAAAAAAAAAAAAAATGTATACGTATTCTTGCCAACATTAAAAACACCGAAAGCTGTAAACCATATTTTATTAAATACAAATTATTAACCGTAGTATCCATATATATATTAGAAATTTCAAAATTTGTAAAAAAGTACCCCCAATACTTCAATAAAACTGTAGACCAACCGCGACGTTTTGCCACAAGATATGTACACAAAATGGTTATACCCAGCTCAAAACTAAAAATACATAGTTCTGGTCCAAACGCAATGGCCGTTAAAATTTATAATAAAATACCTGATATAATAAAAAAGGAAAGTATGGAAACAACTTTTATAAAAAAATTAAAGAACTTCCTAATCTCTAAATGTTATTACAGCCTTCAAGAATTTTTCGACGACAAATTATTAATTAATTGATTATTATTACTCATTGTACTGCATTATTATTAATTAATTGAATAAATTTTGTAATTAATTAATGTTGAAATATTAATATAACTATTTAATTTATATACATACATCTAATTTTTATTACATTTTTCATAAAATTTTGATTACTGACATTTTTATTGACGACATTTTGACATTAATTAAAATCAACCTATAATAATCTAACAATTTGAATTTAATTTGATTATGTTATTTGAAATTATGTTAATATTGCACACCATTGTCATGGTAGAATGTTAGGAATTATTTTAATTTGTCATCTTTGTATATACAACATTCTAGCAATAAACAATTTGAATTTGAATTTGAATTTGAATTTGATCTGATGATGGAGACGGAAGGTGGGCAATGAAACTTCTTGACGGATAATCGTAAACTACTAGTGTTTGGGCTCATTTTAATCTGCTCGCGGTTCCGATTACAAATTTGTTAAAAGATTGTCTTGAAAAAAAAATTTCAACAAAAGATTTATTTGTTAAAAATGAATTATTTTCTTTATACAAAAATTTGTCCCGTCGCGGGAATCGAACCCGCAACCTTAGAGTTGTATGAGATTTGAGCCAACCTGCCCAACCACTACACCACAGAGGCTGAAGCTTTTCCTATGATTGGAAATTACAGACTTGTGGATTCGGCAGTGGTGGAGACCCAATCGTGTGCTGTGTGCAATCCGCCACGACCTCGACCACGACCACAACACAGAAGCCTGTTCTTACCACAAGCAAACGGTAAGTCTTAATTCAATGGTAGGTCTCGTATGCAGGAGGCCGTCTGGGTAGTAACCACAGCTTTGTCAGTTTCAGCCGCCTTGCAGTAGTGCGCAAGCATTACTGTGCTCCGGCTTGAAGGGCATTGTTGCCAGTGAAAGTACTGGGCATATGATATTCATCTTAGATCAGTAGTAAATTCTAGTTGTAACAAAAATAATACTCATTGTTTATTCTCAAAACCAACATTTACCAACCGCCATTGGTAAAACTTCATCATCATCATCATCATCATCATCATCAGCCCATCACGTTCCCACTGCTGGGACACGGGCCTTCTTTCATAGAGAGATAATAGGCCATAATCCACCACGCTGGCCCAGTGCGGGTTGGTGAATGTCACATGTCCTTGACTTTTTGTAAAAAATTCTTAGACATGCCGGTTTCCTCACGATGTTTTCCTTCACCGTTTTAGAGCGAGTGTTAAATCCGCACATAGCTTAAGAAAGTCAGTGGTGCGGGACCAGCGGGATTCGAACTCGGGTGCGTCGGATCGAAAGTCGCACGAGCTCCCACTGAGCCACACTCGCTCTTGAGACACACTCGCTCTTGTAAAACTTAGCATGTTCCAAACGAATGGTAAAAGCCCGAAAAATTGTCTCTATTTTATAAAATCATTTCCGAACTCATCTTGGTGAGCCCTAAGTTTTTTTCTGACTGGGTCAGCGTTTAACCACGATCTCACCTGATGAGAAGCGACGATGCGGTCGAAGGTGAAACACGCTTACCCAGTAAGTACTTGTTCACTCTTGATTTGAACACACCCAGATTGTATTTATGTGGAAACAGGCGACGGCGAGGCGTTTTACCAATGTATGTATGTATGGGTGATGAGCGCAACGCATAGCTACGCACTGCGTATCACCCCGAAATAGGTTAAGTCTCATATGCGCAGTAATTTCATAATAAACACATAAAGTAATTATTTTTACCCACAGACCGCTAATTGACCGCAATAATGACGTACCTATCTGTTATGACTAAGGGCCAAAACTCACTGATACGCGACGGTGTGAGCATGACGCGAATTGTCTTTAATCCGTTTATAATAATTATAAGCATAATATTTATTTTTTTTACATTTTCCATATCTCCAATAATAATCCTCGCACTTATCGGGGGCTGTCTTTGATTGCATCTTCTTAATGATGCACTTAGAGACAGTCCCCGATAAGTGTTGCCCATTACATCTAAATTAAATGCTCTATGAGGCCTATACGTGTTGGACTCATATCCCCGCGCAAGCCTTCCAAAGGACCGGGTGTATAAACCCGTAAGAAAGAGCGACATAATTAAATTCTTTTATTTCAGGTTATAAAACAGTTAACAAAATGAAAGTATCAGAAACCCATAAATATATATATACTTTACAGAAACGCAATGAAAATATGTAGTGTAATCCCGCTGAATAAAATTAATAATTATTAATTTATGAGTTTGAACCTCTGAACTGTTTTGCCTCGAAGGGCGTACACCAATTGGCATTCAAGCCATTCCATAATCGGGCACAGCGCCGTCGAATTGCAGCTTTTCGCCGCCACATAATATCCACAATAGGGGATCGGACAGTAATCGAGAAAAAATCTAAAATGTAGTTAGAACGAACGTTTGTCGAACCAGAAAGATCATTCAATCAATATTTTTGTGAAATAATAATGATTTATGTAATTAAATCAATAAATACTACTGACATTTCTGATCTGTTCTTCATCTCAAACGAAACAACAATCACAGCGCATGACGTCATTTGTAGGCAAATGCCGTGAGTCAAGCTTGTGTTTATTTTACTTTTTTGATTTTCATAAAATGTATTTTTGCTAATTTTTTCGTTCCATTACTACATTATAGTCCCCAAACTTCACAAAACGTATTAGAATCTCTTTGCAAGTTTTATTTCGAAGAGTATGTCGTTTTCTACCTACATATGACATCACAAGTTTTGACGTGACCTTTTGCGCGGCAATATTTGAAACATAATATTTAGACATAGTTTTAGTTACTTTTAGATCGTTATTTAATTAAAATAGTATTTTTCATGGCTATATATATTTATTGTTGTAAATTTAAAACACTTTCTGAAAAGTTGTCCGATCCCCTATGCATATTTAATTCACATAATATGGCCCATTGCTTCAACGATAGCGGTAGAATTAGAACGGCTCTAACCCCCAGTCACCGTCTTCCTGTGTAGACGGACTCCATTTATCATTATTCAGCAGGATAACACTACAAATTTTCTTTGCGTTTCAGTTTTGAGATGAATTTCCGAAACGTCACGCCTGATTCCATTGCATTACTTTACAGACAAACATACATACAAATTATAAAAACACTAATATACACGAAGTACTAGGATAAAGGGCATTTCGGTGCCCCTCTGTAGCGCCGGAACACTATTCCCTCGGGACAACACTCGGGAAGAAGGAAGATCCCCTTATATTTACATCCACTTTTATTATGCGTACTGCTAGCGAGTGGAACTCCCTGCTAGAGTCGGTCTTTCCCGATAGCTACAATCTAGGAATCTTCAAGTCTCGAGTGAACAGGTACTATCTTGGTAAGCGTGCTAGATCGTCGACCGCATCGTCGCTTACCATCAGGTGGCATAGTGGTCAAACGCAAGCCAATTAGCAATAAAAAAAAATATTTAGCAGGAAGCCGGAGCACGTAGGACTTGAAACTCGTCGTCCTCGTTGACTCCAGCCTCGACAGGTTCAGCCCCCCTACCCATATGTCCCTCAAGTGCCAATCGTATATCGTGTTGAGCTCAGATTAGGGTGTAGATTCACTGCGACAAAGTCATATCGTGCCATATATTGGCCCATTAAGTTTATCTCAACTTGTAGTTATCGGATTTTGGTATAAATTAATGAGATTAAGTCGATTTCTTGTCTGAATCGACAATAGTTAGACTGTATCTCATTAGTTGCCGTGAAGTATACCTTAATCTGAGCTCAACACGATATACGATTGGCGCTTGAGGGACATATGGGTTGGGGGGCAGGTCCTGGACCTTTCCTCCTCACCTCTCCTTTATATACTTAATGATATCGTCATAATACAGGTGATTTTTTCTAGTGGCCGGCGTGGAGGGCTATATCCAAAACCATGAGAATACCTAAAAACGTTCAAAAGAGCCTCGGGGCCGATTTTAATAAAAACTGAAACTGCATCATTCAATTCCCGCGACAGGACATGTTTGTGCACAAAAAAAAAACTAGCCAAGTGCGAGTCTGACTCGCGAACGAAGGGTTCCGTATCATTATCTATAAAAACGGCAAAATTGCGTTTGTTGTATGGGAGCTCCTTATATATTTATTTAATTCTGTTTTTTTAGAATTTGTTGTTATAGCGGCAAAAGAAATACATTGTCAGTGAAAATTTCAACTGTCTAACTATCACGGTTCATGAGATACAACCTGGTGACAGACGGACGGACAGCGGAGTCTTAGTACCGTTTTACCCTTTGGGTACGGAACCCTGACAATGCTGTTCTGGCTATCGTGCCGGTGTGTTTCGACCCCAATGACTAACAGGAAAATGCTATCAAAAACTCTAAGTGCTTGTAATTGCCAAGTCGACGAACAGCCGCTCCGCTTGTCATTAAGACAAAAAATATTATTTGGGATTTTCCAATTTAACCGAGTACCTAAGTAATTCTTTTTCCGATACGGTGGTAGTCTTGTGATAATTTGACGTTCATAAGTGCACTGTAGAGCGAGTGTGGCGCAGCGGCAACTCGTGCGCCTTTCGATCCGCCGTACCTGGGTTCGAATCCCGACTCGGCCCTGCACCAATGACTTTTAGTTAAGTGCAGATTTTGCACGCTCGCTCTAAAACGGTGAAGGAAAATATCGTGATGAAACCCGCTAACGCGCTTTGGAGTGGTAGGCTCTGGCCGCGGTTGTAATACCACCCACCGAACAAAGCCATGCCGTCAAGCGATCTAGTCGTGTTTCGGGATGATGTTCGGTGAACCATCGGGAGACGGGTCTGAGCAGCCGCTCAACTGCCGTCTCTCTCTAGATCTATGTGCTCCATCTTAGGCCACATCATCGCTTCACATCAGGCGAGATAGTGGCCAAACATAGATCAATTAAGCGTAAAAAAAAAGTGCGTCTGTGATGCCAAACATGAATAAAGAGATTTTGACTTTAATTATTGTATTGCATTGTATTTATATACATCCTACTAATTTTATAATGGATTTTGATGAAATTTGGTATGGAGATAGCTTGTACCCTGGATTAACACATAGGCTAATTTTTATCCCGGGAAACCGCGGGTGAAACCGCAGGGCGCAGCTAGTACCCAATATATGCTTTTTTAACCGGCTTCAATAGAAGGAGGTTCCCAACTCGATTGTATATTATTTTTTTCGAGTAGATTTGTACTTTATCTAAGGTTCATTTTAACTATCTTTATTTTATGTAACTGAATGACGAGATGAGCTGGTCGTTTACCTGATGGTAAGCAATACGCCAGCCCATAACAACAACAGCACCACCCAGAACTTTGTTGTGCAAAATCCTGCGCGGCGCTGCACTGCGCTAATCACCCTGAGACAATTAGCTGTTGAGTCTCATATGCCCAGTAATTTCGCTGGCTACAATGCCCTTCAAACTGGAACACAGTAATGCTTGCGCAATACTGCTTGGCGGTTGAATGACTGGCAAAGCAGTGGTACCCATACCCACCCAGACGGACCAGTAATTTAACCGCGTTTCTGAGTAATTGTATTGTAATTGATACATACCCAAGTTATGCTTTTTTTAACCGACTTCGAATAGGAGGAGGTTCTCAACTCGATTTTATGTTACTTTTAACCGACTTCAAAACAAGTATACGTTTTATCAAACACAAAAACCGACTTCAATGTATCTTCGAAGTCCAAGGTCAAATATCGATGAAATTTATATGGGACCACTTCGTAGCTATACTTTTTTTTTGTACACTTAATAGGTTTATGTTTGGCCACTATCTCGCCTGATGTGAAGCGATGATGTGGCCTAAGATGCAGCACATAGATCTAGAGAGAGACGGCAGTTGAGCGGCTGCTCAGACCCGTCCCGCACCCAGACTCGGCTCTCAGACCCGTATACTGAACCCAATGCAAAAAGAATTTTCCGAATCTGTTTAGAAATGACGGAGTTCTCATCAGGTAACAAACTTATGTTGCGATTGTAATTTTTTTATAAAAAATATAAAAAGAAATGCAATCGAATTGAGATCCTCCTCCTTTTTAACCGACTTTAAAAGAAGGAGGTTCTCGATGTATTTTTGTTGTTGTTGTTTTTTTTTATGTTTGTTGCCTCAGAACTCCGTCACTCATGAACCGATTTGGAAAATTCTTGCGTCGGGTTCAGTATAGCTACGAAGTGGTCCCATATAAATTTCATCGACATTCGACCTTGGACTTCGAAGATGCATTGAAGTCGGTTTTTGTTCTTTTCTAATTTGTTATAAAATGAATTATTGTATTGAAATTACTTACAGTATACTATGTTTTTGTCATTAGAACGGGTTTACTTCTTGCAGAACACCGTCCTCGTCGACAACGGAATACATACCACCTGTATACGACTATATCGACGTAGGAGACAAGAGTGCGGATGGCTGCGAGCCGATACCACCCTCGCTCACAGCCGCGCGCACCGGAAAGAAAGCGTGGGACAGTGAGTATAGCAGAAAGAAAGAAGGACGGGAGAAAGAAAGAGGGAAGGATGAAAGAAAGAGGGAAGGATGAAAGAAAGAGCGAAGGATGAAAGAAAGAGGGAAGGATGAAAGAAAGAGCGAAGGATGAAAGAAAGAGGGAAGGATGAAAGAAACTGGTTTATGTAAGTGTCAGACGGCCTCTCGCATACGAGAAACCTACCACCTGGGCCCCAATTCACTATGACAACTTGTCGATTCCTTGCTTCGAAATCACGTCGATTCCTTCATTAATAAACGACAAAGTTGTCATAGTGAATTAGGGCCCAGTTATCGTAAAAAATCACGTTTTTCATAATGAAATTATTGTTTCTACCACAGAATGCGTGGATTATCAGGAACAGCTGGTGTTTCCATGCAGCAAGAGTAACGCGCTGGCTGGCGGACTGAGCCGGTCTAATTTCTGTCATCATAACGCGGATGAACTCATCATCGGAGGAACCGACGCGGCGCAGGATGAGTTCCCGCACATGGTAAGTGACAATAGAGCGAGTGTGGCTCACCGGGAAACTCGTGCGCCTGTCGATCCGACGCACCTGGGTTCGAATCCCGATTTGGCCCTGCACCAATGACTTATACCAGGCCTAGCGCACTCCGCACTGTAGGTACGAAGCTACAAGTACATAGCCGGACACCGACGGCGGGTCGCGCGTCGTTACACGTGCCGCGTCAGAAGAGATAAGAGCGGCGCGATAGAAAGAGAGCCGCTCTGTAGGTTAATATGACTGGTAGGTATGCAGCGCTACGCGAGCTGAATTGAATTTTATTGCGTCATAGTAAGAGTCGCTATTTGTTTAAATTTCTTTGCGGAGTGATGCTTCTGTCCCTTAGTATTATGTGCTTATAGTTCAGTGCAGATTTTGCACGCTCGCTCTAAAACGGTGAAGGAAAACATCGTGATGAATCCCGTTTACGCGCTTTGGAGTGGTAGGCTCTGGCCGTGGTTGTAATACCAACCACCGAACAAAGCCATGCCGTCAAGCGACCTAGTCGTTTTTCGGGATGTTCGGTGAACCATCGGGGAGACGGGTCTGAGCAGCCGCTCAACTGCCGTCTCTCTCTAGATCTATGTACTCCATCTTAGGCCACATCATCGCTTCACATCAGGCGAGATGGTGGCCAAACATAGATCTATTAAGCGTAAAAAAAAGGAAATAACGGAAATAATTTCCGTTTAAATAGTTTTGTAAATAGTTTCGTGCTATTTTTCATTAATTTCATTAGCATGCGAAATATAGTTGAAAAAAAAGGCCAAGACTCACGTTAAACGTCGAAATCTCCCGAACTCCGACCTGGGTATCACTGGACCTGGGTATGGATGACCGGACGACCAGACGTACGGCAAGCCGTCATCAATATATGGTTGACATCCCTCCTGCTCGCACCGAGCGTTTTGCTTCGACCTTCATAATGCGAACGGTTAAGGAGTGGAACTCTCTGCCGGCATCTGTGTTTCCGGATAGCTATAATCTGGGTGTCTTTAAGACAAGAGTGAACAGGTTTCTTCTAGGCGACCGTGCTACATCTTCGACCGCATCGTCACTTAACAACAGGTGAGATAGCGGTCAAACGCAAGCCTATAAATAGTCAAAAAAACCGGTATCGGACATTTTAGAAGTCAAGACATTCTTCTACTTTTTTTTTAATTATCTTATATCGTCCCCTTCATGCAAAAACCAACTAAGTGCGCTTTTTAACATTTTAACATAAGTATGTAGATATCTTTAAAAAACGGTGAAGGAAAACATCGTGAGGAAACCGGCATGTCCAAGAATTAATCACAAAAATTCAAAGACGTGTGACATCCACCAACCCGCACTGGGCCAGCGTGGTGGATTATGGCCCATACTCTCTCTATGAGAGAAGACCCGTGTCCCAGCAGTGGGAACGAGATGGGCTGATGATGATGATGTAGATCTTGAAGAGGAGATTCTAATGGTATTGGTAACTCATTTTTTTTTAAAGCGCACTATGTTGGTTTTTGCAGTAAGGGGACGATATAATTACTATAGTATTATTGCAATATGGGGACGATATAATTATTATAGTATTTTTGCAGTAAGGGGACGAAATAATTATTATAGTATTTTTTCAGGAAGGGGACTATACAATAATTATAGTATTTTTGCAGTAAGGGGACGATATAATTATCATAGTATGTTTGCAGTAAGGGGACGATATAATTATTACAGTATTTTTGCAGTAAGGGAACGATATAATTATTATATTATTTTTTCAGTAAGGGGACGATATAATTATTATAGTATGTTTGCAGTAAGGGGACGATATAATTATTATAGTATGTATGCAGTAAGGGGACGATATAATTATTATAGTATTTTTATTAGAATATTTTCCAATAACTCCAGGCTTTACTCGGCTACGGCGAGCAGCCGAATATCAACTGGTTGTGCGGAGGAGCGCTCGTCTCGGAGAACTTCATTCTCACAGCCGGACACTGCATCTCTAGCAGAGACATGTAAGAACTACGTCCAATTCTTCTTATTTGTTTTTTTTATTAGACGGCCTTAGCCAATTACCTAATACAATTAGTCTAAAAATACAGTAAAGTTATTCAATTATTAGACGGTCTTAGCCAATTACCTAATAAAATTAGTCTAAAAATACAGTAAATTTATTCAATTATTAGACGGCCTTAGCCAATTACCTAATACAATTAGTCTAAAAATACAGTAAATTTATTCAATTATTAGACGGCCTTAGCCAATTACCTAATACAATTAGTCTAAAAATACAGTAAATTTATTCAATTATTAGACGGCCTTAGCCAATTACCTAATACAATTAGTCTAAAAATACAGTAAATTTATTCAATTATTAGACGGCCTTAGCCAATTACCTAATACAATTAGTCTAAAAATACAGTAAAATAGAGGAGAGTAACCAAATATGGGCCACCATTTTGTTTTTGCCACAAAAAAAAACTATTAAAAAATTAACGATTTATTGACGTCAAAATAATCACACATACATTTTTAATGAGCTAAATAACAATCTTATGTTTTTAATATTATAATATATCTATAGTGAAAAGTAAAAATATGTCAAACAATAATTACAAGTTAATACAAACTTAAAATTACAGATTATAGTCAAAATTAATATATAGGCCTTTAATGGTCTATGGGTTGTCCAATTGCTTCTCCTTGTAGGTAGTTAGTTTAGTTTTAGTAAGTAGAGTGTAGTTTGTTTTCAGTAATAAAGGCACCCGCACGTTAAAAAAAATAAATATTATTTTTGATATTGAATGCATTAGCGCATGCTAGGCGAAAATCTTAAGATTTAAATAATTAGGAAGAAAAATTATATTGCTCGGGCAGGGATCGATCCTGCGTCTTCGGAATACCGTCCCGACGCCTTAACCATTAGGCCACCGAGCCTACAGCTCGAGCAACTAAATTTCTTCTATCCTTCTTATATCGTCTTACGGGGACGATTCTACGTCATCTGTCGTCAATGCTTCTATTGATCTGCCCGAGCAACATCATTTTTCTTCTTCCTAATTATTTAAATCTTAAAATTAAATATTATTTAAATATTAACATATTATTATAAAATTATAAATTACAACAAAACAATTATCGCACATTCATCTCGCAGAACTCAAAGCACTCCGACAGAATCACCTTCCATTCATCTGCAAACAGCCCCCCTACCCATATGTCCGTCAAGCGCCAATCGTATATCGTGTTGAGATCGAATTAAGGTATAACTTCACTGCGACTAATGAGATACCGACTAATTGTTGTCGATTCAGGCAAGAAATCGAATTAATCTCATTCATTTATACCAAAAGACGATAACTACAAGTTGAGATAAACTTAATGGGACAATATATGGCATCATAAGACATTGCCGCAGTGAATCTACACCCTAATCTGAGCTCAACACGATATACGATTGGCGCTTGAGAGACATATGGGTAGGGGGCAGATCGTTTATTGCTTCCAATGTATGCCTGCAATGTATTGCATTGTATTCAATTCAATTCAAATTATTTATTTCAGACTAAGTCCATAACATTACAATTAATTAAAATAAAATACACATTAAAAAAAATGAAATAAAAAATAAAAATTACAAATTAGATACACATAAAAAATTAAATAATGTCAAATAAGTTATATAATATTTAATTATATAACTTAATTTAGTATTGTATTGTATTTAATTGTATTGTATTGTTGCACAGTGGTCCAGTAACCTACGTACTAGTGGGCGCTCTCCGGCGCAGCTCCGACCTACTGAGCGGTCGCAACCTGTTTAAAGTGAAGACCATCATCAAGCACCCCAAGTACAACCCGCCGAGCAAGTACAACGACATCGCCTTGTTGGAGCTGGAAACACCGTGAGTTCACCTATTTTTAACCGACTTCAAAAAGGAGAAGGTTTTCTATTCAATTGTATATTTTTTTATCATTTTGTTTTATGTTTGTTCCCTTGAACTCCGTTATTTAAGAACCGATTTGCAAAATTTTGCGTTGGGTTCAGTATAGCTACGAAGTGGTCCCATATAAATTTCATCGATATGTGACCTTGTACTTCGAAGATACATTGAAGTCGGTTTTTGTTTTTTTCTAAAAATTTATTATGTAACTTTGTGTATGATAATAATAATTTAGTAATAACAATGATGTAATAATAATAATGTAATAGTAACAATAATTTAATAATAACAATACTTTAATAATAATAATTGAATAATAACAATAATTGAATAATAATAATTGAATAATAATAATAAATTAATAATAGGCCAGGGGCACACTGGTCGACGATCAGTTGGCCGTCCCAAGTATGCTCGCTTAACAGCTCGGCCTTCCCCCATTCTTCCAAGGTGGCCGAGCCAACGGAGTTTATGCGCTTTTATCTCGCTAATTATGTTCGGCTCAACCACCAGTTCTTCTATTTCTCTGTTCTTCTCCATGTGCCATCCTCTGCCTGAACTGGTCCTAAAATTTTCCTGAGTACCTTCCCACACCACAGAGACTAATATCCATCTCTCTCGTAATTTCCACAGGGTGCCGCTGAGCCACACGCGAGTCCCCGCGTGCCTCCACACCGGCGCTCCGCTCGACGACAGCCGCGCCTCCGCCACCGGCTGGGGACTCACGCAGTACAACAAACTCACTACCACCTCCGACATACTGCAGAAGGTAACTATGTCCGGTGCCGGCGGAGTAAAATAAATTGTACTTATGCCAAAACAGGTATATAGGTCCTAATTTTGGTACCATCTATCTCTAATAATCTTTATTTCTTATTATCTCTATTTCTAAATATCTCTATTTCTAATAATATCTATCTCTAATAATATCTATCTCTAATAATATCTATAATAATAATAATATTAATAATAATTAATGCTTTATTGTACACCAAACAAGAAATAAACAAGGTACACGAAATATTCTTACAAACTATAGTACAACGGGCGGACTTATCGCTAAAAGCGATCTCTTCCAGTCAACCTTTGGATGGAAAGAACTAAAGGAGTGAGAGAGGTCGGCGGTGTAAATAAAAAGTAAAAAAGGACGACTAAGTGACACATAAAATATATATATAAATAAATAATATATAAATATATATATATTAATATATAGATATAGACACATATATACTACATACAATAAAGGAAATTACTAATAATTTAATTATCAGCATCTTTAATAATATCCATCTCTAATAAATGTATTGTAGGTATAGGTACCAATTACTAACTGTAAATAATATTGTACGTCCGAGAGGACAGAACTGTTGGATCATCATTTATATCATGTAATAACATCTTTGTACACAGCTTTTATGCAATAACATTTATTCTATTCTATTCTAATAATCTCTATCTATAATAAACTCCATTTCTTATAATCTTTATCTCTAATAATATCTATCTCTAGAAATATATATATTTAATAATCTCTATTTCTAACAATCTCTATTTCTAAATATCTCTATTTCTAACAATCTCTATTTCTAACAATCTCTATTTCTAACAATCTCTATTTCTAACAATCTCTATTTCTAACAATCTCTATTTCTAACAATCTCTATTTCTAACAATCTCTATTTCTAAATATCTCTATTTCTAACAATCTCTATTTCTAACAATCTCTATTTCTAACAATCTCTATTTCTAACAATCTTTATTTCTAACAATCTCTATTTCTAACAATCTCTGTTTCTAACAATCTCTATTTCTAACAATCTCTATTTCTAAATATTTCTATTTCTAACAATCTCTATTTCTAACAATCTCTATTTCTAACAATCTTTATTTCTAACAATCTCTATTTCTAACAATCTCTGTTTCTAACAATCTCTATTTCTAACAATCTCTATTTCTAAATATTTCTATTTCTAACAATCTCTATTTCTAATAATCTCTACTTCCATCCCTTTACTGACGTAACAACCCCCGTCCCCAGGTGATCCTGACAAAGTTCGACACGCTGGAATGCGCCGTCAAGTACGCGCCGAACCGAAACATGAAGAAGGGATTCGACGCGAACACACAAGTGTGCTTCGGAGATAGAACCATGTCGAAGGATACTTGTCAGGTATAGTTTTTTTTTTATATTGAATGCATTAATGCTAAGTGAATAATTAGGAAGATAATTCATTTTATAACAAAAAAAACTGACTTTGTATCTTCGAAGTCTAAGGTCTAATTCGGGCAGTTGGCTCGGTGGCCCAGTGGTTAAGGCGTCGGGACGGTATTCCAAAGATGCAGGTTCGATCCCTGCCCGAGCAATATCTTTTTTAGGGTTCCATACCCAAAGGGTAAAACGGGAACCTATTACTAAGACTCCGCTGTCCGTCTGTCCGTCTGTCAGCAGGCTGTATCTCATGAACCGTGATAGTTAGACAGTTGAAATATTCACAGATGATGTATTTCTGTTGCCGCTATAACAACAAATACTAAAAAACAGAATAAAATAAATATTTAAGGGGCTCCCATACAACAAACGTGATGTTTTTGCTCGTTTTTTTCGATATTGATAACGGCAACAGGTAGACGCCTGAAATATTCACAGAATATTTAGTTATATATTCACTTTAAATATAAATAATTAAATTTAAATAAAAACCTTACCACCTTACCTACCTTATAAAATCTCCACAGTACACCTAGGTCAACTGGAAGATAATGCTCACTAGCATTAAGTTCGCCTATGTACTTACAAATTTGTTTGTGCAATAAAGAATTTTCTATCTATCTATCTAATTTAAATAAAAATAAATTTAAGAGGGGCTCCCATACAACAGACATCATTTTTTACGTTTTTATAGATAATCGTACGGAACCCTTCGTGCGCGAGTCTGACTCGCACTTGGCCGGTTTTTCTCCCAATTTTTTTTTTAATTTGGCATATCTCCACAGGGCGACAGCGGGGGCCCGCTGCAAGTAAAGAATAAGGACATAGCGTGTATGTACACCCTAGTAGGAGTGACGTCATTCGGACGAGCGTGCGGCTTTGTAGGCGAACCCGGGATATACACTAGAGTGGAGTTCTACCTCGACTGGATCGAACAGACAGTCTGGCCTTCCACGTAGACTATATATATATACAATACAAAAATGCTTTATTGCACAGAATACTAAGGGACAGAAGCATCACTCCGCAAAGAAATGTAAACAAATAGCGACTCTTGCTTTGACGCAATAAAGTTCAATTCAGCTCGCGTAGCGCTGCATACCTACCAGTCATATTAACCTACAGAGCGCGTCTCTTTCTATCGCGCCGCTCTTATCTCTTCTGACGCGGCACGTGTAACGACGCGCGACCCGCCGTCGGTGTCCGGCTATGTACTTGTAGCTCCGTACCTACAGTGCGGAGTGCGCTAGGCCTGCACATAGCAAAGAATAACAAGTTACAGAAATTGGCTTACAACTACAGTACAGTGGGCGGACTTATCGCTAAAAGCGCTCTCCCAGTCAACCTTTGGATGGAAAGAACTAACGCAGTGATAGAAGTCGGCGGTGCAAATAAATCAAAATAGAAATAGCTAAAAACTAAATAAAAATATTAAAAATTATTAAAAATATTAATAATTATTATAAAATATTAATTATTATTATTAATATTAAATATTAATTATTATTATGGTTTATTTTAATGTAATTTTATTTGATTTGTTTTTAATTTTGATTTGATTTATTTTAATTTGAATGGTTTTAATTTTTATTTGATTTATATAATGTAACATATTGTAGTTTAATTTAATTATTTGACATAATAAAATAAGAAAAAATGTTATAACTAATGCGTTTTATAAATTTTGTGAAAATGTGTAATGTTTTATTTATACTGGTTTTATAAATCACCCTCACAATCACGATTGAGCCACTCTCGCTCAGCTGAGCCACTTTCACTCAGCTGAGCCATACTCGATCAGCTGAGCCACACTCGCTTGGCTGAGCCATACTCGATCAGCTGAGCCACACTCGCTTGGCTGAGCCATACTCGCTTGGCTGAGCCACACTCGCTCAGCTGAGCCACACTTGCTCGACTGAGCCACACTCGCTCGGCTGAGCCACTCTCGCTCGGCTGAGCCACTCTCGCTCAGCGGAGCCACACTCGCTCAGCGGAGCCACACTCGCTCAGCTGAGCCACACTCGCTCAGCTGAGCCACTTTTACTCAGCTGAGCCACACTCGCTCAGCTGAGCCACACTTGGTCAGCTGAGCCACACTCGCTTGGCTGAGCCACTCTCGCTCAGCTGAGCCACTCTCGCTCAGATGAGCCACACTTGCTCAAAGGTTGAATCAAAAATAAATAAAAACCACATTTCCAATTGTTATTTAATAACATTTATCAACGAGTCCACTGATTTCTTCGAGTGTACACAGTTGCGGAGTGTTTCCGTGTACACTTCTGTACACTTCGAACCGCGGGGGCGTGTCTAGTGCCGATTTACCGCACACTATGATGGTGGGATAGCCCATTCTGTGAACAAAAGACTTCAATAAGTGCGAGCAAAGTAGGTCTTTTATAGCGAGTGTGGCTCAGTAGGAACACATGCTACTTTCGATCCGACGCACCCGAGTTCGAATCCCGCTAGCCACTGACTTTCTTAAGTTACGTGCGGATTTAACTCGCTCTAAAAACGGTGAAGGAAAACATCGCGAGGAAACCGGCATGTCCAAGAATTAATCAGAAAATTCAAGGACATGTGACGTTCACCCGCACTGGGCCAGCGTGGTGGATTATGGCCCATACTCTCTGTATAAGAGAAGGCCCGTGTCCCAGCAGTGGGAACGTGATGGGCTGATGATGATCAAGTAGGTCTTTTCTTCAAAAAACTTCATTAAGTGCAAGCGAAGTATGTTTTCTTTAGGAAACTTCATAAATGCTGACAAAGTAAGACTTCTCTACGAGATTTCAATAAGTGCGAGCAAAGTAATACTTTTCTTTAAGAGACTTCCATAAGTGCGAACAAAGTACGTTTTATCTAAAAGATTTCAATAAATGGGAGCGAAGTACGAATTTTTCCAAGACACTTATAAGTGCGACGAAAGTAGGTCTTTTCTCCAAAAGACTAGCGAAGTAAGTGTGTTCTTTAGGAAACTTTATAAATGCGAGCAAAGTAAGACTTTTCTCCAAGAGACTTCAATAAGTGTGAGCAAAGTAATACTTTTCTCCAAGAGACTTCAATAAGTGCGAGCAAAGTAATACTTTTCTCCAAGAGACCTCAATAAGTGCGAGCAAAGAAATACTTTTCTCTAAAAGACTTCAATAAGTGCGAGCAAAGTACGTATTTTCTCCAAAACATCAAAATCCGTTCAGTACCTTTTCCGTGATATAGTAACAAACATCCATCCACCTTCACAAACTTCCGCTATTATAATATAAGTAGGACAATGTTTACCTGTCAGCCATCATCAACCGTTTCCCGATAGTGAGGGAATGCCTATCATCCTGTATAACGTCGCCGGTCCGCGCCGCCGCCGCGCACACCACGCGGACCGTGCGCGGACCGATAGCGGACCATTCCTTCGAGCCTTCCTGAAAACACCAAATTTAATAATGCCTTAGCGCATGCTACGCGGAAATCGAAAGATTTTAAACAATTACGTAGATTAATGATATATTGCTCGGGCAGGGATCGAGCCTGCGTCTTCGGAATAGCGTCCCGACGCCTTTACAACTGGGCCACCGAGCCAGCTGCTCGAGAAATAGATTTTCTTCTATCTTCCTCAACCAAATTTCTTTTATCGTTCTTATATCAGTCTTACGGGGACGATTAGAGACGTTATGAAGTTATAAATGGTAACACAGAGAGAGAGAGAGACAGGAGAGAGAGACAAAGATGGGAGAGAGGGAAATGGGACGGGAGAGACATTTATAATAAAGAAAATAACAAATTTATTTTAAATTCTTAAGCATTTTTAATATTACCACAGAATACTAAGGGACAGAAGCATCACTCCGCAAAGGAATTTAAACAAATAGCGACTCTTGCTATGACGCAATAAAATTCAATTCAGCTCGCGTAGCGCTGCATACCTACCAGTCATATTAACCTACAGAGCGGCTCTCTTTCTATCGCGCCGCTCTTATCTCTTCTGACGCGGCACGTGTAACGACGCGCGACCCGCCGTCGGTGTCCGGCTAGCTGGTGGCCTGGTACTACGTTAGTGGTATTGATAGTAATTTTTCTATATACATTTTTTTCCACTGTGAGTCTATCTGACAAATGTATCTTTTTTTTACGCCCAACGATCACATACATATATCCTGACCCCTAACTAGGATTTCCTGTATCTAGGGAACCAGGAACTATGAGGACCATGGTCCCACAACACCCAGACACGAAACAAATGCTTGCGCTTTTTTTTCTGTGCACAAACATTTGTCCCGTCGCGGGAATCGAACCCGCAACCTCAGTGGTGTATGAGATTTGAGCCCACCTGCCCAACCACTACACCACAGAGGCTGACTATCTATATGTAAAGTCGGGATGCTTACCTTAGGGCCTATCACCACCGTGCTGTAGGGCGCGAGACCCGCCGGCCACCGCAACGCTTTCTCAGTAGACAGCGCTTCTAAACTCGCTGCTAATAACCTGAAATTTGACATTGACAATTATTATTTCATTTTATTTTTATTTTACAATTCTCGGAAAACTTACATCATGATTAGGAATAAGATAAATTATATTGCTCGGGCAGGGATCGAACCTGCGTCATCGGAATACCGTGACGCCTTAACCACCACCCAGTCCGTCGCCGCCCAGTGGTTAAAGCGTCGGGTCGGTATTCCGGAGACGCAGATTCGATCCCTGCCCGACCAATATCATTTTTCAATCAATCAATCAAATCATTTATTGCGAGAATATAGTACATAAAGGTGATAAAATTCTAGAAAATAAGTCCTTACATTGTACCATGACAATGGTGTGCAATAACCTGACTTACTAATTATTTCAATTACATTAGATCTCATATATAAAAACAAATTATTATTATTAATGTCAAAAAGCTTTAAATGTCATACAAATTAATAAATTAAAAAATAAAAATGTCAAAATATTATTAGTCTAATAAATGTCAAATTAGTGATCAATTTTTTGAAATTAACTTAATAGCGGATCGGACAGTAATCGCGAAAAAAATCTACAATGTAGTTAGAACGAATGTTCGTCGAACCAGGAAGATCATTCAATCAATATTTTTGTGAAATAATAATGATTTATATTTTTAAATCAATAAAAAATTCTGACATTTTTAATCTGTTTTTCATCTCAAACGAAATAGCAATCACAGCGCATGACGTCATTTGTAGGCAAATGCCGTGAGTCAAGCTTGTGTTTATTTAATATATAGTTTTTTTCTAAAAATTAATTATTTATTATTTAAAAAATTTAGGATTTAGCCTTGCGTGCGCTAATGCATTAATTATCAAAATTTATACATCATAGGTCTAATAACTACGATACTTAAATATTGTACTAAAGGACATTGACAAGTTTCCACATATCATCATCAGCCCATCACGTTCCCACGGCTGGGACTCGGGCCTTCCCTCATAGAGAGAGTACGGGCCGTAATCCACCACGCTGACCCAGTGCGGGATGTCACATGTCCTTGAATTTTTGTGATAAATTCTTGGACATGCCGGCTTCCTCGCGATGTTTTCCTTCACCGTTTTTAGAGCGAGTGTTAAAACCGCACATAACTTAAGAATGTCAGTGGTGCGGCGGGATTCGACCTCGGGTGCATCGGATCGAAAGTCGCACGTGCTCCCACTGAGCCACTCGCCCTACACTTTTTTTTATAAAATGAATTATTTTGAAGACTTTATTTAATTAAAATATAATAACAATAAAAAAAATTACAAAAAACAATCTGAAATCTTAAATAAAAAAAAGTTAAAAATGAATTAATTATTTTGCATAAATTAATGCATACCAAGAAGGTTGGTGCGAGGTGGCAGGATAGAGACGGCTGGAGAGACTTGGGGAGACCTTTGCCCAGCAGTGGGACAGCATAGTCTTAGGAAACTGTACTGGTTACCAATATAACTCTTTAGTCTGACCTCTAATGTCATGATATGATTCGAATGTCAACGTCTCACTCATGTAACACATCTTTTTATACACACACATACTCCTTCCACACATTTATACTCGCACACTCACGCATACCCCCCCCCCCCCCACATTTTTATATTCATGTATTTTATTAGTCTGCTCTGCACTTTAACTTTCTTTTTTTGTTTTTTTTATATATTTTCTCGTTACAAACTATGTGAAGTATAAAGCCAAAGCCACTATACCGAACGACGGGACGGCACTGGCGACCTGTAATACAGGGTCTTATATATATAACCTACCACAGGGACCAGTCTCTCACAAGAATAGGTATTAATAAGTAAATTAGCCATAGATTCTCAATATTGTAACGCTTATTGTGAGAAAAAAAAAAAGACGTGTGGCACTCGGAGACTGCCGCGGTAAAGCTAGTAAAGTGTTAGGTTATTTTCGTTACGGAATTTCTGGATTCGGTCTCCACGCTTAAGGCCCGCGTTAGAAGCTATGCAATAGCTTAAAAAAAAACGTCATATTTGACATTGACGTTGACACACCGCGATGATTGGTCCGAGCCGCCTGCCATGTTTTTTTTTCCTGTGACAGAATAGAAAAGATGGCGATGCTGGCCAGATTGCGGTAAGTGCGATCAACGGGTTTTCTTTTTTTTTTTTTATTTGTCATAGTACCAACAGCACTTAAAAAAAATAATAACATTGCATATTAAGCTACTCATACTGCCAATGACAGGTTCACGCTTTTTATACATTTTATTAAAGTCGCTATATATAAATAAGTAATTCTATACGCATTTGAAGCACATATTACAAATTTGGCTTTGTTTGTGGTGGATGTGTGTAGTGTGTAGTGTTTGTGTGTGAGGAAAAGTGAATGACGCTGTGTATGAAGGTTTTGGAATTATAAGGTTTGTATTTTATTATTTTATTGCTATATTTTATTAATGGTAAGTATTTGTGTGTATATATATATATATATATTATAATACTATGTATGTATTATACTCATATGATATTATATGATTTTACTAATAATAATTATTATATAAGTACACCACCGTCTTTTGTCGTTTCACAAATCCTCTCCATCCCAAGGTTGTCTGGAAGAGATCGCTTATTGGCGATAAGACCGCCCATTGTACTAATTAAATTTTTAAGTTCTATGTCTATTTGTTCTTGTTATGTTTTTGGTGTACAATAAAGTGTTATCAATCAATCAATCAATCAAACACGGGAAAAGCAATAGTTAACAAAGTTAATAAACAGTGGGTACAATGGGCGGCCTTATCGCTATGCGCAATTTCTTACAGGCAACCTTTGGATGGACAGGAATTTTAAAAGTAAAGTGCGGTCAGTGTGGTGTACATTGTAAAAAAACTCCAATTATACGTAAATATAAAATTAAAGTAAATATAAAGTTACTATCTAACAATACAATACAATACAAATACTCTTTATTGTATACCAGTAACATAAAAAAAATGATTACAGATAAACCTTATAACTAGGGTAGTACAATGGGCGGTATTATCGCTTAGAGCGATCTCTTCCAGACAACCTTTGGATGGACAGTATCGGAAGAAAAGAAGTAGACGGTGGTGTACAATAATTCATAAATAATTAATACTATTATACCATTAGATACTTATATAAATATAAATCCTAATAAATGAATAATAATATAACTAATGAATAACAATATAACGATACTAAATGATGATACGAATGTAAATTAAATTGATGAGAGGAGTTCTATTATTGTTCTTTGTGAAGATGTGATGAGAGATGAGTTAATAAACCATTATACTACACCTGCTCGGAAAGTACCTTGATACTTTATCAAATTTACGGTAGAAAGTACGTCATTGCATATCTAACAAATATGCGGCGAGAAAACGCATCTGAGCGGGAGAGAAAAGTGTATGAAAATCCATTTCTTACGTCGTTTTTCTTTTTTAATTTTGGGTAAGACTATGCGCTGGTAACCTAAATATCAAAAGCCAAAAAGTTTTTACAGTGAGTTTTTATCTCCAAGTTCGCAAAATGACACTGGCCACTAGCTGTGTGTTGGATGGTGTCAAACAATTTGAAAAAAGAACATCGCAAACATCTCAAACAAACATTAATGGAAAAAGTGTTACATTACGCTTCACTAACTGCAACAATTTCAATATAAATTTCAATTAGTAAAGATTTAGTTTTTTATTTTCCTCGTAGGTGTAGTATAAAGCACTATGTATCACTCGAGAGAAAGTGCGATTGCCGATCTCGGGTGTTTCAAACGACACCCTCGACGGTAATCGGTCACTTTCTCCTCTCGGTGAACAATGTACTATTATTGTATGTTATCAAGTTATGTTTTCTTTATGTAGTATTTTAAACTTCACAATAGGTTAATATAAAACAAAATATTTTGAATTAAATAATTAACAAATCATTACCTAGTAAGTCCAATTCCATAGCAGGACATAAACAAGGACTGCGATTTCCCTTCACTCGATATATAGTACGCGTTCAGTGCCTCGGAGTACTTAGTGCCCAGGATAAATGTATGCCCCACCTGTCAATGACGAAAGTGACAAAATAATGACTAAAAAAATTACAGTAAACAAAAAAAAACAGTAAAATCCGCACTGTAGGTACGAAGCTACAAGTACATAGCCGGACACCGACGGCGGGTCGCGCGTCGTTACACGTGCCGCGTCAGAAGAGATAAGAGCGGCGCGATAGAAAGAGACGCGCTCTGTAGGTTAATATGACTGGTAGGTATGCAGCGCTACGCGAGCTGAATTGAATTTTATTGCGTCATAGCAAGAGTCGCTATTTGTTTAACTTTCTTTGCGGAGTGATGCTTCTGTCCCTTAGTATTCTGTGCTTTTATAGTAGAAGATCTTAAGTCCACCTTGACTATGCAAACCGCTTGAAGCAGATGTTTTGATATGAGCTGATTAAACAATAGGGGACCGGACAGTAATCGAGAAAAAATCTAAAATGTAGTTAGAACGAATGTTCGTCGAACCAGAAAGATCATTCAATCAATATTTTTGTGAAATAATAATGATTTATATTTTTAAATCAATAAATAAAATCTAATAATTCTGACATTTTTAATCTGTTCTTCATCTCAAACGAAACAACAATCACAGCGCATGACGTCATTTGTAGGCAAATGCCGTGAGTCAAGCTTGTGTTTATTTTACGTTTTTGCTTTTCATAAAATGTATTTTTGCTAATTTTTTCGTTCCATTACTACAATATAGTCCCCAAACTTCACAAAACGTATTAGAATCTTTTTGCAAGTTTTATTTCGAAGAGTTTGTCGTTTTCTACGTACATATACCGTCAAGCGACCTAGTCGTGTTTCGGGATGATGTTCGGTGAACCATCGGGGAGACAGGTCTGAGCAGCCGCTCAACTGCCGTCTCTCTCTAGATCTATGTGCTCCATCTTAGGCCACATCATCGCTTCACATCAGGCGAGATAGTGGCCAAACATAGATCTATTAAGCGTAAAAAAATAAAAAATATGACGTCACAAGTTTTGAGGTGACCTTTTGCGCGGCAATATTTGAAACATAATATTTAAACATAGTTTTAGGTACTTTAAGACCGTTATTTAATTAAAATAGTATTTTTCATGGCTATATATATTCATTGTAGTTAATTTAAAACAAATACAAATACAAATACAAATTTCTTTATTGCAAACACTTTTTGAAAAGTTGTCCGATCCCCTATTATAATTTCATTCTCTGGCAATATTCCTGTTTCTATTAGTTACAATGTAGGACATTTCTATTTACATCATCATCATCATCATCATCAGCCCATCACGTTCCCACTGCTGGGACACGGGTCTTCTCTCACAGAGAGAGAATGGGCCATAATCCAACACGCTGGCCCAGTGCGGGTTGGTGGATGTCACATGTCCTTGAATTTTTGTGAAAAATTCTTGGACATGCCGGTTTCCTCACGATGTTTTCCTTCACCGTTTTTGGAGCGAGTGTTAAATCCGCACATAACTTAAGAAAGTCAGTGGTGCGGGGCCAGCGGGATTCGAACTCGGGTGCGTCGGATCGAAAGTCGCACGAGCTCCCACTGAGCCACACTCGCTCTTCTATTTACATAATGCCACAGAATACTAAGGGACAGAAGCATCACTCCGCAAAGAAATTTAAACAAATAGCGACTCTTGCTATGACGCAATAAAGTTCAATTCAGCTCGCGTAGCGCTGCATACCTACCAGTCATATTAACCTACAGAGCGGCTCTCTTTCTATCGCGCCGCTCTTATCTCTTCTGACGCGGCACGTGTAACGACGCGCGACCCGCCGTCGGTGTCCGGCTATGTACTTGTAGCTTCGTACCTACAGTGCGGAGTGCGGAGGCCTGCTATAAGCCTAAGTTACCTCGATACTACTCCTCCGTTCTATTTTCCCGCCGCACTCACAGCTGTCCCTTTCTTCCAACGTAGCGTGCGAGCAGGACAGACAGACTGACAGAGAATCCTCGCCGGCGCCTGCACATATCTGCCACTCGTGTGAGAGAGAACCGCCCATCTCACCAGGTGGCGCTTGTACTGAAGTCAAAAGATAATTTAGGTGATTAACAACGTTCGCAGCGGTCACAACTTGGATGGGTGACCGTTTGTGTGGTCTTACGTCTGAGCGCTACGTAAAAAATTGTGAGACGAGCAAGTCTTTCGCCTGATAATAATTTGGCAGCAGTTGGCTCTGTGGCCCAGTGGTTAAGGCGTCGGGACGGTATTCCGAAGACGCAGGTTAGATCCCTGCCCGAGCAATATCATTTTTCTTAATACTGATATTTAATGCAGCGCATGCTATGCGAAAACTTTTGCAAATGCGAAAATTTTCAAGAAAAAAAGAATTGGTTTTTGTAAGATTTTAAGATTTTTTCTTCTTCCTAATTATTTGAAATCTTAAAAAACTTATTACAATGACTCCACCCCTCCATACCTTTATACACGGGTAATTGCAACCCCTCAAACAGTAGTGTGTAAGCATTCGTGACGTCATTGTACATGTTTTCGGCGCATTTCTCGTCGGCGTGCGCTCCGTAGGCATCCATCATGGAGAACTCGCGGGATCGCAGCAGGCCGTGCTTGGGTCGACGCTCGTCGCGGTATTTGTTGCTAATCTGAAAAAAAAAACGTTTAAAATATTGTCAGCGCGGGGAATTTAGCACTCTGCTACCAGAGGATTTATTTGGTGTTCCTCAAACCAGGGATATAGAATGGGAAGGGGGGAGAAATGAATATGCCTGTACTCACGTGGATCCTTGTAGTCTGGTTCGTCAGGGGTAGAGGCCCAGCGGTGGGCAAGCACAAATTCCGCTGCGGTGCGCACCCGCCGGTTTGGAGATTATGTTATCCACGCGGCACTTGAGTGGTGGCGAATTGACCTTTCACACGTCGGAAACTAATAGGCACTACTCCCGAGAGGCACTAATTAACTCAACGACGATTGAGAGCCGCACACCGCTTCACACAGACAGGGAGGCGAGGGGAGGGGAAAGGGGGGGGGGGTAGCCGCGACGGGAAAAAAACCAAAGGCTGTATCGGTAGGCGGTTATGCGTGGCCTAAACAAATATAATATATAGCTTCAGAGAGAACGGCACGCTGAAACTTTCATACAAAAAGAGAAAACGTTTTTCTACCCCTAAACATTAACCGAATTCGATGAAATTTGGACATGTAAGAGACGTTATCATTATTGAGGTTTGTAGGTTTTTATTTTTTCGATAATTCCTATAGAATTTGAATAAATCAGTCAGTTAGTAATTACATAGAAGACAAAGATGCATGGAACATTCCGCTTCTGCCAAGTAGCCAACTGGCACAGAAACATAATATTGTCAAAAACAAACATAAAATATTGTAACAAAAGTTCTAAAAATGCCCCTCAGTTTCTTGCCGTATCATCTGAGTAGTGGTTCTTTTTCCGATACGGTGGTAATCATTGTGATAATTAACGTTCATAAGTGCGTCTGTGACGACAAAATTGAAATAAAGAACTTTTGAATTGAATTGAAATGGACCCAAAAACTCGATATTTACTCCATTTTTTTTTTAAATTTGTAAGCTTTTAACTTTAAAAATAGACATAAACTTAGAAAAATGAAAACCTACAAACCTAGTTTATTCTCCATTTAAGAAATTGAGACCAAAATTACCAAATTTGGTTGAGATTTAGTGAGGTAGAAACGTTTTCTCCCGAAACGCTATTTTTAACAAAAATCTGAAGTTGATACGAATTTAGTTAAATTATTATTATTATTATTTAGTTAATTTATTTAATTAAATTTACACATTTTCTGCGAGACCGTAAACCATTATTCAAATACCTAGTGCTCGCTGGCCGCGGCTGTGCCATAACCTGTTAACTTACAATATATTTAGCTTTTCCAGACTTTCCGTTGAAAATATATAGTGTAATCCCTCTGAATATTACGTAGGTTGTTGTTAGAATAATATAATATGGGGGTAGATAGCAAATGTAAAATAAATTAAAATATAACAATAAATAAATTAAAAAAGTGGAGGGACATAAAATATGATACCTGAATGATGATATTCGAAACTGGCAATGACATATATATTAATATATATATATATATATATATATATATATATATATATATATATATTTCATGTGCTATATATATATATATATATATATATATATATATAGCACATGAAAAATTAATTCAAATTAATATATAGGTATATATATCATATCATCATCATCATCAGCCCATCACGTTCCCACTGCTGGGACACGGGCCTTCTCTCATAGAGAGAGAATGGGCCATAATCCACCACGCTGGCCCAGTGCGGGTTGGTGGATGTCACATGTCCTTGACTTTTTGTGAAAAATTCTTGGACATGTCGGTTTCCTCACGATGTTTTCCTTCACCGTTTTAGAGCGAGTGTTAAATCCGCACAAAGCTTAAGAAAGTCAGTGATGCGGGGTCAGCGGGATTCGAACTCAGGTGCGTCGGATCGAAAGTCGCACGAGCTCATATATATATATATATATATATATATAATACATAAATATATACATATACTAGCTGACCCGGCAAACGTTGTTTTGCCATATAAATTAAAAAAAATGTTAAGGGTGAACAACCCTTATCACTTAGGGGTATGAAAAATAGATAGTAGCCGATTCTCAGACCTACTGAATATGCATATAAAATTTGGTAAAAATCAGTAAAGCCGTTTCGGAGTAAGGTAACTAACATTGTGACACGACAATTTTATATATAAGAATATACACATTAATTTTAATTCATTTTACATTTACAACCCCCATTCATATTATATTATTCTAACAACAACCTACATAATATTCAGCGGGGTTACACTATATATTTTCATTGCGTTTCAGCATTAGCATTAGCAGAACGCCGCAGTTCGCATCCGTGCTGGAATACCGGAGCACGCGTGCTAAGCAATGAATTTTAGCATTCATCGAACTTCGCAATCACGATTTATATGATTAATGCTAATATAAATTTAGCAACTTATTCATTAGTGGGAAACCTGTTAAATATTTGTACGCCTATAAAGGCCGAATTTCAGAGAAAACTATAGCTATGTCGCCTACTGGTGGTAGGTTTCTCGTATGCGAGAGGCTGTCTGGGTAGGTACCACAGCTTTGCCAGTTACTCAGCCGCCAAGCAGTAGTGCGCGAGTATTACTGTATTCCGATTTGAAAAGCATTGTAGCCAGCGAAATTACTGGGCATTTGAGACTCAACAGCTAATTGTCTGAGAGTGACGAGCGCCGCGCAGGATTTTGCAAAACAAAGTTCTGGGTGGTGCTGTTATTGTTACGGGCTGGCGTATTGCTAACATCAGGCAAACGACCAGCTCGTCTCGTCATTAAGTTACATTAAAAACGTTGATTTTAATCATTTAATTCCAGCGGCAACACTATGGTTCTCTGACCGGCTTACCTGATATAGAAGCAGAGGTAGATTCTTGTAAGACACCGGCCCTACATCCGCCAACAACTCTGCAATCGCTTCTTCATGTGTCTGTCAATAAAAGAAGACATCAAGACGTGCCCAACGATCACATAAATATGATCTTTATATCTCGACAAGCTTGTATTTTGTCTCTATGAGAGAAGGCCCGTGTCCCAGCAGTGGGAACGCTTTGGAATGAAATGATATAAATTTATTTGTCTGAAACATGGGTACAGATAAAGATGTTGAGATTTATTAGGTAAAGGTTCCATCTTGTTCTACCTTTCGGTGTAAAAATATTTCTAATAATGAATTTAATGCATGTCATAATTTAATTTAACACATGTGATTATTTATTAGTTATTGTCAGTACCTTAATAATGTCAAAATAAAATAAAATATACAGTTATGTCATGATCATGATACAATATAATTATTAATAATACATTTAATATACCATCACTTTACTTGGGTTGATGATGATGATCTAGGGAACTGGAAACTCAGCGATCCCATAGCAGAATACTAAGGGACAGAAGCATCAATCCGCAAAGAAATTTAAACAAATAGCGACTTTTGCTATGACGCAATAAAGTTCAATTCAGCTCGCGTAGCGCTGCATACCTACCAGTCATATTAACCTACAGAGCGCCTCTCTTTCTATCGCGCCGCTCTTATCTCTTCTGACGCGGCACGTGTAACGACGCGCGACCCGCCGTCGGTGTCCGGCTATGTACTTGTAGCTTCGTACCTACAGTGCGGAGTGCGCTAGGCCTGCACATACATAGATCCCGGCCCCTAACTAGGATTCCCTGTATCTAGGAACCAGGAACTAGGATCGTGCTCCCGCAACACAGACACGAAAAGAAAGAAGCCATTTGGTGTAGCTGTTGGGCAGGTTGGCTAAAATCTCATACACCACCGAGGTTGAAGGTTCGATTCCCGAGACAAATGTTTTGTGCCAGCGCCAGCCTTGTGGGCCAGCGTGTCCCAGCAGTGGGAACGTGATGGGCTGATGATGATGATTTTATTTATAATAGTATAGTATATTTACATATTATTGGAGTTTTACAATGTACACTACACTGACCGCAATATTTCTTTTAAAATTCCTGTCCATCCAAAGGTTGCCCGTAAGAAATTGCGCATAGCGATAAGGCCGCCCATTGTACCCACTGTTTATTGACTTTGTTCCTGTGTGTCTGGTAGTCAATAAAATATTATTGTGTTGTACTTTTCTAACCGACTTCAAAGGAGGAGGTTCTCTATTCGGATGTTTTTTTTTTATGTTTGATTCCTCAGAACTCCGTCATTCATGAACCGATTTGGAATTCTTTTAGCGTCGGGTTCAGTATAGCTACGAAGTGGTCCCATATAAATTTCATCGATATTAATATTTGACCTTGGACTTCGAAGATACATTGAAGTCGGTTTTTGTTTTTTTTCTAAAAATTAATTATTTATGTAACTGAATGACGAGACGAGCTGGTCGTTCGCCTGATGGTAAGCAACACGCCAGCCCATAACAATAACAGCACCACCCAGAACTTTATTTTCCAAAATCCTGCAGCGCTGCACTGCGCTCGTCACCCTGAGACAATTAGCTGTTGAGTCTCATAAAGCCCAGTACTTTCGCTGGCTACAATGCCCTTCAAACCGGAACACAGTAAAGCTCGCACTACAGCCTGGCGGCTGAATAACAGGTAAAGTACCCACCCAGACGGCCTCCCGCATACAAGAAACCTACCAGAAGTATGATCAAGTTACTTACCGGTGCCAAAAGGTATTTCTTGCCGTGTCGATCGTCTAACTTGAGTAGTTCCGCCGGCGCCCCGTGCACCCTCCCGCTGGCTTCCCACAGCCCGGCTGATGTTAGCGCGGGAAGGGATATCTGCAGGCGACCATGATAGATACTTTGTGATTTAAATAAACACTTTATTATTCACCTTAAAAATAGAGATAAAGTTTAAGATTTAGTATTGGCTCATCGCTCAATCAATCAATCAAAAGTTCTTTATTCAATTTTGTCGTCACAGACGCACTTATGAACGTCAATTATTACAATGACCACCGTATCGGAAAAGAACCACTACTCAGATGATACGGCAAGAAACTGAGGGGCATATTTATTAGAACTTTTGTTGCAATATTTTATGTTTGTTTTTGACAATATTATTTTTCTATGTGCCAGTTGGCTACTTGGCAGAAGCGGAATGTTCCATGCATCTTTGTCTTCTATGTAATTACTAACTGTATAGTATGCTTTTTTCATTAGAATATTTTTCACACTCAATTTGAATCTACTTTCTGTGAGCTCCGTTATACATTTTGGAATTTTATTGTATAAACGTACACAATTGCCCATGAAGGACTTATTCGTTTTACTCAGTCTAAACCTAGGTACTGCAATTCTATCCTTATTTCTAGTGTTTATGTTGTGGTGGTCACTATTCACCTTGAATTTGTGCAGATTTTTACGAACATACATTATATTTTCATACATCTCATTGGGAGAAGGTGCGACTTTCGATCCGACGCTCCCGAGTTCGAATTCCGCAGGCCCCGCACCACTGACTTTCTTAATTATGTGCGGATTTAACACTAGCTCTAAAAACGGTGAACGAAAACATCGTGAGGAAACCGGCATATCCAAGAATTTATCACAAAAAAATTTAAGGACATGTGACATCCACCAACCCGCATTGGGCCAGCGTGGTGGAATATGGCCCATACTCTCTCTATGAGAGAAGGCCCGTGTCCCAGCAGTGGGAACGTGATGGGCTGATGATGATGATGATTTGCTCATTTTATTCTAGAGGAGCTTGGGCATCAAAACAGAACGAGACGAGCTGGTCGTTTGCCTGATGGTAAGCAATACGCCAGCCCATAACAACAACAGCACCACCCAGAACTTTGTTTTGCAAAATCCTGCGCGGCGCTGTACTGCGCTCGTCACCCTGAGACAATTAGCTGTTGAGTCTCATAATGCCCAGTAATTTCGCTGGTTACAATGCCCTTCAAGCCGGAACACAGTAATGCTTGCGCACTACTGCTTGGCGGCTGAATAACTGGCAAAGCAGTGGTACCCACCCAGACGGCCTCTCGCATACGAGAAACCTACCACAAGTATCATGTGTTTATGACGTTGGTATAAAAGTGCATTTTGTGCCTATTTATTAAATGATATTTGACTTTGACTTTTAAACGTTTAAGCTGCATGTGAATCAGAAAAATTATACGGAATGCTACAACACTCTTATTATTACCCTGTTATTTCCCTTAAATATTACTGACCTGCTGCCCGCCGCAGTCCTCCAAGCATGTCCGTATTAGAGTCTCGAGCTTGTTGAGAGCTCGTCGTGCCAGCGGCAGAATTGTAAACAGTCCTGAGCTGGTTGGACGGATTAGACCGCATTCTAGTAGAAGCTGGAATGTTAAAGATAACAATGAATACAATTTTACCACATTTTTCTTAAATCACTTTCTTGTTTGTCTGTCAGTCTGTCATTCGGGGTGGAATCTAGCAACTCAACTTTAGAGCACTTCCCGATTAGCTATCCGGCTGAAACTTGCAGGGTAGCTCACAACTCGATGACAGTGCATTCTAAATTCATAAAACGTGGTTTTAGATGAATATATTAATCTATTTTGTTTTAACATTTATTATTTTATTTTGTTATTAAAAAATAATTTAACAATTCATTATAAAGAAAGCCAATTAAAAGCCTTTACAAATAGCAGTTTACTAAATGACAAGGAAAAAAAGAAATGTGTGATGGCACCATGCAATGCCATTTACAAATAGCAAAGATTAGATATGACATGATAGTGATGACGTTAGGGCTATATTCGCCGCAGTCAGACTCCTTGTGGATAGATTTATATTGACATGTCGACGCCCAATGATCACATACATAGATCCTGGCCTGTCTAGTTATTAACTATGGTTCCCTGTATCTAGGGAACTAAAAACTATGAGGATCTTGGTCCCATAATACCTACAAATTCTTTTGTTTTTTATACAACGATGAATACCTCAGTACTCTGTGCCTATACTTGACGTCATTTCGACAAGGATGGAAATACAGTCATCAAGATTGCATTCGAGCGGTCCCGAGCGCAGCTATTGTTATGATATTTATACATATTATAGTCAATACTGCCTACTATTACAAAATGTTATTAGAAGTAAGTAATAGGAGAGGAATGCGACACTCAAAATAAACCTGTTTAAGGTTTATAAGGTGTTAGAAATATAAGAAAAGTTGTACAATTTATAAAAAAAAATATAATATAATATATATAGGAATACCACTGATTGTCAGCCTCTGTGGTGTAGTGGCTAGGCAGGTTGGCTCCAATCTCATACACCACTGAGTTTGAGGGATTGATTCCTGCGACAGAACAAATGTTTGTCTACACAACAAAAAAGTGCAAGCATTTGTTTCGTGTCTGTGTGTTGTGGAACCATGGTCCTCATAGTTCCTGGTTCCCTAGATACAGGGAGTCCTAGTTAGGGGTCAGGATCTATGTATATGATCGTTGGGTGTATTTATGTCGAGTGCAGTGCAGCATTTTGCAAAACAAAGTTCTGTTCTGGTTGATGTTGCTATTACTGTTATGGGCTGGTGTATTACTTACCATCAGGTAAATGACCAGCTCGTCTCGTCATTCAGTTACATAAATAAAATGTATTTATTATTATTTAATTAACGGTGAAACCGTGAGTACACGGTTTCACCTGCAATTTTTTGAGTTTGAGTGTAATACACCTAGACACAAGCCCTTAATTATACCTACGCATTACTCCTTTGCAGAAAACGACTAGGCATCACTAAATGGGTAAAATAACATCTAGCCGACCGGCTTCTATCAAAATGGAGATGGGGGGAGGTGATATTTCGTGAATAACCTATAGGATATCATTTTCTACATTTTCTCTTCACTAAGCTTTATTTTTGCCCTTATCCGTAATGGATACCGGCCCATAAGGATGAAGAGAGGATGGTGAAGTTTGTGAGGATGAATAGATGTTTATTACTGGACGGATTTTAATGAAATTTGGCATGTAGGTACTTTAGGTTCTAAAAAAGACCTAGGCCACTTTTTATCCCGGGAAAACGCGGATGGAACCGCGGGATGCAGCTATTGTTAAATATATTTCGGCTTACCTTTTGACTCTTGCAAGTTATGTCGGTATTTTTGACTTTCGCGTTCTTTGGTATAGTAATTATAGGCTGGAACACTTGTGATAGGTACCTCATTTTCATTATTTACTTTTTTGCAGCTTTTTTAATAAATAAATAAGTTAAAAACTAATATTTTTTGACTTCGCAGGTTATAGGTTATGTTTTCGTTTTATCAGCTGATTGTCAAACTCAAATGACATTTATGAAATTGACGTATAAACACGAAACGAGCGTTTTGTTATCGCGTTTTATAAGGTATTTATTTTGAGACAAGTGTTTTAGACAGTCAGATTATTTTATACTAATTTACTACTAATCCTTTGATTTTGATCTTGATTGTTTTAAAACATTTAGAAAAATCAACGAAAATTATGAAGCGTATCTCAAAAGTTCCTAAAGTATAATTGGAAATACTCGCAACCATCTCGGTGTTTTTTAAGACTCTGCAGGTTACAACAGCTTCAGAACTTCTTGCAGTAGCAAAAATAAAATCTGGGATTGAAAAAACATGGAAAAAGATCCTTATGAAGTATTACCTTCTTCTATGAAAGAACCATTGAGGAATGACAGATAGTGTGTGACCTCAATGGAAAGAACCAAGAAAGAACACTCTGAATTTCACTTGGACTTCTCACAGATGGCGCTTAGATAAACTTCATCATTGAGGAATGACACTATAGAGTCCTTGATAGCGTAACACTTTTGGAAAGCAATAGTTTTTTGACAGTAATTTTGGAGTGTTTACCATACCTATGAAAAATTCTCCCATTCGCTTGAATGAAAATGTAACGTGTTCTGCGTTGCATTGCAGCCACTATAACTTCAGAAGTTCGTGGTTGGTCTGTAAAAGGTAGGACATCTGTACTATTCTGTACCCCAGAGTGAAAGAATAGGAAAATAAATAGGGAATATGCATATGTTGCCGAAAAATCTAGAAATTACTTTTTATGATAGACTCCTGTAAACAGATCAAAAAGTGAAGGTCTCTTTTAGGTGGCCGAGTAATGAATACGTTCTAGCGTGGCCACAGAATAATAGTACAGATTTCGTACCTTTTACAGATCAACTACCTACGACTTTCTGAAGTTATAGTGGCGGCGCTACAACGCAGAGCTCGAATAAAATTGCGGTAACTACATTTCCTTACGGTATGCTTCTTATGCAATCATTAATATTTTGTTGTTAACCAGGTTTTATCTAGGATTAAACCAGTCAGGTAAATAAAAATAATCAAATAAAATATATAACACATTTACACAATAAACATACATTCATTATTTCCATACAGGTAAAATTTACAATAGAAGAACTAGTATTTTGACATAATTAACAAGACTGCAGCACAACTGATACTTAGGATATAGGTAGATAGATAAACACAATGTTAAAAAAAACACTTGAAGTATTCTAAATAGCATAGTGTCTCAGTTAAATGTCATACTGTCGGAGTAGATCACAGACGTACTTATGAAAGTCACATGAGATTGAGTTACATGAGAATGAGTTACATTGACCATACCACCGTATTGGATAGCACTAACTATACATAACTGTCAATTCACTAAACTAACCCGAAACGGTTTGTCCTTTTGTGTCCTGAACAGCCTTGACCTTCACATGATGATGAAGTCTACGTTCATGAACTCGTTCTCACTATGTGGCGTTAATTAGGATTAGAAATCCGAGATTCCTTGCTTACATTTTTACTGTAGGAATGTGATCCATCAATGGAATTGGATGATTGGCCATAGTAATCGATAGCAAGGACCTGTAAGATAAATTTATTACACAAAATAAGAACTTATTTACAACATATGTTCTTACATAAAAGGCGAATGCCTTTACTATTAAAACAATTCTACTCTCTTCTTACTAAACTTTAACTTTTTAATTTAAAATTAAATAAAAACTATAATCATTAACTACTTTTATTACCTATATCTTAATTAAATGGTTTAAGAATGCACAATTTTAATACATTTAACATTTTACACAAATATGCAATTTTTTACCCGACGTAATGGGAACTCGAATGTTTATATGATGTCCACACTGACCACAAAACTGCTCAATATTATTTTAACGAAATAATACCAAAAACTGAATATATCAAGCCAAAATCAGGGTTCAAATAGTCGAACCCGATGTGTAGTTACATCCACATAAATTATAGTTACTGAAAAACATCAATAAACACAAGAAAAACACCTACCTGTGGAAACTTAAACCGTTAATACAATTTTCGCTTCGGTTCTTGCAACCAAGAATGGAACACCCGACCATACTTTAAAATTAAACTCAAAATTGTTTCTAGTACACAAGAACAAAAGATTCACAAGAAAATAATAAGAAATAACACAACAAACATTAAAAAACCACAAGCCGACCCTGCCGGGACACTATTTTGACTTAACACGGCATGACCAATGTCAAGAAAATGGGTTACGCGATAGAGACAATATGATAATAGTTGTACCTCGTTCTTTATAAGAGCCTGTTGTATAGCGCTATCCTTTTTTAGGTCGGAAAACTTCGTAATTATCCCTCTATAGCATTGAGGTCTTACACTATAGAGGGATAATTACGAAGTTTTCCGACATAAAAAAGGATAGCGCTATACAACAGGCTCTTATAAAGAACGAGGTACAACTAATATCATATTGTCTATATCCTAAGTATCAGTTGTGCTGCAGTCTTGTAAATTATGTCAAAATACTAGTTCTTCTATTGTAAATTTTACCTGTATGGAAATAATGAATGTATGTTTATTGTGTAAATGAGTCATATATTTTATTTGATTATTTTATTTACCTGATTGGTTTAATCCTAGATAAAACCTGGTTAACAACAAAATATTAATGATTGCATAAGAAGCATACCGTAAGGAAATGCAGTTACCGCAATTTCATTCGAGCTCTGCGTTGTAGCGCCGCCACTATCACTTCAGAAAGTCGTAGGTAGTTGATCTGTAAAAGTTACGAAATCTGTACTATTATTTTGTGGTCACGCTAGAACGTATTCATTACTCGGTCACCTAAAAGAGACCTTCACCTTTTGATCTGTTTACAGGAGTCTATCATAAAAAGTAATTTCTAGATTTTTCGGCAACATATGCATATTCCCTATTTATTTCCCTATTCTTTCACTCTGGGGTACAGAATAGTACAGATGTCCTACCTTTTACAGACCAACCACGAACTTCTGAAGTTATAGTGGCTGCAATGCAACGCAGAACACGTTACATTTTCATTCAAGCGAATGGGAGAATTTTTTATAGGTATGGTAAACACTCCAAAATTACTGTCAAAAAACTATTGCTTTCCAAAAGTGTTACGCTGTCAAGGACTCTATAGTGTCATTCCTCAATGCTCTATAGTGTAAGACCTCAATGAACTTCATCTTGTTTACATAGATACTAAGCCACAGATAAATGAATAATAAATGACTACATTATATATTCGTTCTACTGCATTCTGTCGTCTTCAAAATGCTGTTTTCCTTTCCCTATGGTTGTCAGGAAGAGATCGCTGCTCAGCGATAAGCCTATTGTACCTACTTATAGGAAATTGTGAACATATTACCAACTGTACATAATTCTATTTTTCAAGTGCAGTAAAGTGTTTTCTCTCTATCTATACAACGTGTAACATTAATGTGTAGTAATAATTAAACCACGCATATAGAAGCTTATTAATAATTCAAGTCCAAGTGCAAATCACCAGAAACTTTTTAAAATCACAAGATATTATAATTTAAACATTTCTGGTAATCAAGTTCATTTCAACCCTAACAATCAGCTGATAAAGAGCAATGAACTTGTGACAAAGAATATTAGTGCGCCGCGTGTACAGATCTGACAAACAAATTTTATCTTCAGTTAGCAAAGCCAGCTGTCCTACCAACCTTACTTTACAACTAACTTTCAAGCAAACTGCTTTTTACGCGACTCCCCAAAAAAAAATATAATGTTTTCGGGGTTAATGTATGTGCGTTTTTTTATTACAAAATGCCTCAACAGATTTGGATGTATGGGGTATCCTCGGAATCCTTAAATCATCCCAAGTGACATAGGCTATAATGTTTTTGGCAGGGTATTTTTTTATTTATATTAATGCTTACTTATTAATTACAGCATTAAACATCATCGCTCCAATTAACATTCAGGAATAAGGATCTAATCAGTGTAAACGCCTAATAAGAGCGAGCATGGCTGATGTTCTTAAAACATACGTGAGGTCACCAACCACCGTAGGAATAGGATGTAAAAAATATCATGCATGAATTTCAACAGTAGGAATGTAATAGGCTGATAATGATGATTAAGACATTTCCAACATTTGATTTCATTGCATAGTAAAAGAGTGTTCGTAAGTCAGTAATCAATAAAGCGTCTTTACTTAGTCAGTTTTCAGAAATAAACCTGTTTAATCTTTGACAAAACGCGGCAAACACTAAAGCTATCAAACATTCGCCGCCGCTTCATGATTCGCTAGCCTTGTTTCGTATTGCACCAATCATAAAGATGTAATCCTAATAAATAATAGCCGCTGCTCCTCATTGGTCGAGCGGCACAAACAAAGTTACCTTCTAACGCCGCCCCATAAAACTCCACCGAAAAGGACCGTTTTCGTTTCGGAAATTCTTTTTAGGTTATTTCTGAATATGAATTCTAAGACGTCAAGTTGAATAAAAATTTGAAACTAATCAAGGCAAGGCTAAGTCGGGTACGTTCGCGGAGATTTTTTTGTATACCGGTTCCGGAACATGCAAAAAAACTATGGTAAAAAAACTTAAACCTATGTTTTTATTATGGTTTTAATGCATTCAAATCTGTCCAGGCAATAAGAAGTAATGGTGGAATAAATAAATACATACATACGTAAACCCTGAAATACTCCTTTTTGGGCAGTCGTGTAAAAATGTGGAAATACCCTTTTTTACAAGTGGGTTCCGGAACGGAACCGACCGAGTCCGAAGATCCATTCAGTATGAAATTCCGGTATTTGAGACTCGAAATCAAGCCCTTGTAAAATGTTCGGCGTTTTCAAAGACAGAGCGCCTAGGCCACAAAACAGATAAATACAGAAGTTAATCTCATGTATGTACTTTTCATACATTTCATACCGGACGGCGCAGGAAGTTTTTGGGAGGAAAATTGATTGATTTAAAAATATAACTGTACACGATATCGACATAATTTTTTCGCAGTTACTATTATAACTGAATAAAGTTTTTTTGAAGACAAAACAAATGCGATTAGTTTACATTAACATCTTCCTCATTAGATTATTGAACACAAGGCTAACACAGCTCATACTACAATAAATATCTAATTTTAAATTGTAAAAATATGACAAGGCCACAAACTCATGTTCGCTTGTTCGGCGCAGGGCCGGGGGCTGGGGCGCTTACCTACCTACCTAACTATTTTGTGTTACGTGAAAACGAACCATCAAAATACAAGCAAATACCTACTTACCTCTCTGAAACAACTGGTAGCTAAAAAACGACAATTCACCGTTTAATGTTGAATTTAAACAACCGTCCACCAAACAGTTATAATAACCTATTTTTCGTTGCTCCATTTTTGCACAAAAAAGTTCACAGACGCGTGTCTCAAGCGGATGGCACTCGCATCCCAACTGTGCCCAGATATCGTGTCTGTGAGCGGTGTCTATGTGTGCGTTGCTCGAGCGCACTTTGTATGTATGTAGATTTCTGTACTAATCTGTTTTGTGCCTAGGCACAAAGTAGCTCGGTCAATGACCCGTACTACCGCGACTAGGCCACAGCTTGTTAGGATTGTCCAAAATAATTCAAATAAATAATTTTTAAACTTTGTATGGAAAATATAATAGTGTTTTTTTGGTTGTATATTCTGCCCAATGATTCATGACTAGATACCCATACACACCTTTCAGTATTACTACACATTAATGTTACTCCCTGTATATCTACTACGTAACGCAAGCCACAGAACGAAGATGGAGCTCATGGATCATCTATGATGTGAAAAGCCGATCAAGGGGTTGTAAAGATATAGGGGTCTCAATATCCAGTTCGGGGCGTACTAATAAGTACTACTACTTTTATCTTTGCTATCTTCTCTAGCGGGTATATTTCTGAAGCACTGGTAGAGTCATTTTTTTTTCTTCGGTCGAGGATGGCTTCGCATGCATCGCACATTTGTGCATTTGCCATTGTCATGTTGGATCTCAGATATTTGGCTGTCTACTCGAAGTGTTGGATAGTCAGTTTACGCATTTCTTTTCTGAGCCTCCAATTTGAGTATAGGAAGGAAATGGGCAAATATATGTACCTACTTACTTATTTATTTTTTAAACTTGTGCTATGTAAACATTTTGTATGCTATATTTAAAATGATTTGTGTGTTCACGTTTACAAGTGCATATTTTGTGCCTATTTAGTAATTAAACATAGATATATTGTAAACAATTTGCAGTTATTATGCAGTTTATTTTACTGCCTTCATGTTAACCGAAATTATTTTCTTCGTAGTCCCCATTTTTCTCAACGCTATTCAATACACGCGCGTACCTCCGTGCAAGTGACATCTGATATTACACGGTTGGCGGCACTGCGTTTTATTTTAGCGGCAAAAATTGTGCAACTGTCAATGTCAGACGAAGGGACCGAGCGCGGGAAATCATGCGAGAAGCCGAAAAAAGGAAGAGAATGTACAAATGTGCCATGACTTTAACACCCTCGTCGCCAAGCAGTCCGCCTGCGGTCGTAACTTTTCAAGTGCGGCACGCCACTATACAAATCAATGGTCGCGATTAGCGGGCCATACGGGCCGCACGGCCTGCCATAAAGCTTTCTGCATGAGGCCGCCGGCCGCCCGTATGGCGCGCTGTGATAAATTCTACATTTAACCAGTGGCATGCGCGTGAAATATATTTACTCCTTGCCAGCGTACCGCATGGCCTTTTTTATGCTTATGTCTTAAGTTGGCCTGCTGAAGTCGAAAATCTTTATATCTTAGAGTATATATAACTACTTAGTTATATATACTCTAGGCCTTACCTATATATTAAATAGGTAGCGTGTTGCTGACCATCAAGTGAACGATCTGCTTGTATTCTCAAACACTAACATAAATAATAAATTTTTCGAAAAAAACACGAACCGATTTCAAGACTAAACTAATATTTTTTGTTGGTTAATAGTAATTTTTTTCAAAAAGTGCTGAATTAAATTGGATAAAATGTATATGGAAGTATGACCTGCCAAAAAAAAAGAATCATCAAAATCAATTCATAATTGGTGGAGTAATTGCTCAACAAACATACCAAAAAAAAGAAACATATCGTCGAATTGAGAACCTCCTCCTGTTTGAAGTCGGTTAAAAATAGGTACTAATTATTTTTATAAGTAGGTATGTAGGCAGAGAACATCGGGAGACGATATAATTGTCATATCAAAAAGAGATGCGGAGGGAGGGTCCAGGAACTGAACCTGTCGAGGCTGGAGTCAACGAGGACGACGAGTTTCAAGTCCTACGTGCTCCGGCTTCCTGCTAAATATTATTTTTTTATTGCTAATTGGCTTGCGTTTGACCACTATGCCACCTGATGGTAAGCGACGATGCGGTCGACGATCTAGCACGCTTACCAAGATAGTACCTGTTCACTCGAGACTTGAAGATTCCCAGATTGTAGCTATCGGGAAAGACTGACTCTAGCAGGGAGTTCCACTCGTTAGCAGTACACATAATAAAAGTGGATGTAAATATAAGGAAACTAGCTGACCCGGCAAACGTTGTTTTGCCATAGAAATTTAAAAAAAATGTTAAGGGTGAAGTGAACAGCCCTTATCACTTAGGGGTATGAAAAATAGATAGTAGCCGATTCTCAGACCTACTGAATATGCATATAAAATCTGGTAAAAATCAGTAAAGCCATTTCGGAGGAGTAAGGTAACTAACATTGTGACACGAGAATTTTATATATAAGAAGTTCCTTCTTCCTGAGTGTTGTCCCGAGGGAATAGTGTTCCGGCGCTACAGAGGGGCAAAATGCCCCTTATCCGAGTACTTAGTGTTTTAAATGTGTGTTGTTTAAATGTTAGTCTGTAAGGTAGGTATACATTTTATGGACCTCTAGTACTTTATTTGGTTAACTATATTATTGCCTGAAATGGGAGGCCGTCTGGGTAGGTACCACAGCTTTGCCAGTTATTCAGCCGCCAAGCAGTAGTGCGCAAGCATTATTGTGTTCTGGTTGGAAGGGCGAAAATTACTTTGCGAAAGCGAAGCGAAATTACTGGGCATTATGATAACAGCTAATTGTCTCAGGGTGACGAGCGCAATGCAGCGCCGCGCAGGATTATGCAAAACAAAGTTATGGGTGGTGCTATTATTGTTATGGGCTGGCGTATTGCTTACCATCAGGCAAACGACCAGCTCGTCGTACCCACCCAGACGCCTCTCGCATACGAGAATTATTCAGAAAGATTATCATAGATAGATAGATAAAGCTTTATTGTTACACAACAACAATAAATAATTACAAAACAATACTTAAAGCTAAAGTTTTACAATGGGCGGTCTTATCACTTATAGCGATCTCTTCCAGACAACCATATCTATAACATATCATATTATTTGTATTGCATAGGGGTTTCAGGAATTAAACTGAAGTTTACAAATGGCTGAAATGATTCATCACGCCCCATAAGGCTGGCCATTCATCAACCGGACCATTAATATCCGTCACGGGACGGACGCACCTGAGTGCAAGCCTGCGGGCCTCATTGTGCACTGGATTTAAGCTAGGGTTTGTATATCTTAAATATAACTTAATTACGCTTAATCCATTGATCGCCATGGTCGGATATATCCGACATACCTCAAAGTGCCGACGTCGGATTAAGCTAGCTAATTCGCTCTTTAAACCGGAACACAGTAATGGTCACGCACTACTGCTTGGCGGCTGAATAACTGGCAAAGCGGTGGTACCCACCCAGATGGCCCCTCGCATACGAGAAGCCTACCACCAGTAAATATCTATATATCTCCGTGTTTTAGTGGCTTTTCGACAACAAAGTGCCGAAAACAAGGTACCTATCTACTGTCTGTTGTAAATATTGATTTTCACAACACAATAGTTTTTATTGGGAAGTGAAGAGTATTCTAGCCTATACCTACCTATATAGGTATATATGGCGCCGTCACATCTTCCGGAGACGCAGAATAAGGCTGGCGCGGCGGCTAATTTGGCCGAGCAGCTCAAGCGGCGGAAATATGCTAACCTCGGTAGCGGTTACATATTTGAGCCGTTTGGTGTGGAGACTGGGTCCGTGGGGACCGGGAGCTCATCGTATTTTCAAAAGTCTGTTAGAGCGCCTGATCGATGCGACGCGTCATCAAAATGCTGGAACTTTTTTGGCTCAACGTATCAGTATTGCAATCCAACGGGGCAATACTACCAGCATCTTGGGTACGCTGCCAACTGGTAGTGAGTTGGAGCATTTGATCTACCTATAGGCCTTTAATGGTCTATGGGTTGTCCAATTGCTTCTCCTTGTATGTAGTTAGTTTCGTTTTAGTAAGTAGAGTGTAATTTGTTTTCAGTAATAAAGGCATTCGCCGGTTAAAAAAAAAATATATTTAATATGTCGGCAAACAAGCAGACGGCCCGCCTGATGGTAAGCGATTACCGTCGCCTATGGACATCTGCAGCACCAGAGGCATTGCTGATGCGTTGCTGACCCTTAAGGACTCTATTAATTCCCCTTTTAAAGGACTCCATGTTGTAGCTCAAAGGAAATATCGACGAAGGTAGGTCGTTCCACATCTTACAAGTGCGAGGAAGGAAAGTGCGAGTGAAGCGAGTGGAGTGTGAAGTCCAGTTTTGTAAGATGTGGGGGTGAGCTTTTTGACGATGGCGAGATGTGCGGTGGAAAAATTGGGAGGGTGGAAGCAGGGCTACCTAATTACTTTTAATTTATATAGACATATCGGCTGTGTAAAACAATGCAATGGAAGAGTTAGCAGATACCTACGACAAACTTATTCTTATATTAGATATGCGAATAAATAATATATTATTAAAATTGGATATGCGAGCCACTTAAAAAGTAAAGATCCCGGCTCTATCTATTAATCTAGCGTTGAAACGAAGTCTGATCGCCAAGGCCAAAACCGGCCAGGATGAATATATATATATATATAAGCTTTTTGGGCACCCTGCCCGCAGACGGTGACCTAAATTCTGCGTTTTATATTTAATTTCATTTTTTAATTTTGTTGTAGGTTAGTTTAGTTTTTATCATTCTATATGTTTGTTCATAACTGTTAATTGGTTCTGTAAATAAAGTCTATATATATATATATATTAGATTAGATAACTATAATAAAAATAACAAACTTAAAAACTAAAGTAAGTGGGCGGTTTTATCTATAAGTGATTTCTTCCAGACAACCTTTGGATGGAGAGGACTTAAAGAAACTGACGGGGGTGTCAACATAAATGACATAATAAACAAGTGACAAAGAGTACCTACTTACAAACTATAATACCTACATATTTTATACTACCTACTTACTTCTTATTGTAGGTTCTGCGTACCAATTAATGTAAAACATTACAAACCCAGCTTACTTAAGGGCTTACCTAGTGTCCAAATTGTAAAATTGTATTGACTTTTTGGCGGGAAGTGAAAAGTGATACAGTTCGATTTTGTTTTATTTTCCAAACAAGTGTTATTTCGAGTGATCATGTGTAATATCGGTGGAATATTAACCATTGTGTGTTCGTAAACGTGCACGATTGTAAGCAAATGAAACAAAATAGAGAAAACATTGCTTTTTATGTTCTCCCAAAAAGTTCACGGAAAGCTTGAATAAAGTTCCACTACTTTATTGAATCACTAGGAGAGGTTCCGGCTTGTTGCTGTTGACCCTCATTCTCAACAATAAAAGTATAATAAATGGAATATTAAACTATCAAATAAAAACAACGTAAGACATGGCGGTATGGTCCTAGAGACTTAACCCTGCCCTAACGGACGAATTAAAAAAAACAAGTAAAATTGTATTACCCATTGAGGAATGACACTGTATTACCTTTTTTTTTTTCTTCTCCCCTTTGTGGGGTTTGGCTTTACACGTCTTGTGCATCTGCCAGAGTCAAGTTTCGTTAGATGTAAATTGTATTACCTACTAGATAATATTTCTGTTTTTTTTGGAAATAAATTGACACTTGTGGTAGGTCTCTCGTATGCGGAAAGCCGTCTGGTTGGGTACCACCGCTTTGCCAGTTATTCTGCCGCCAAGCAGTAGTGTGCAAGCATTACTGTCTTCTGGTTTGAAGGGTATTTAGCCACTCATCTACGCAAGTCGCGAAAGTGGCACGGATCGAAACATCTCGATTAAACAAGTCGCGAAAGTGGTTCGGAGAGAGCGCGCTCTCTTTTCGTTTTATTGAAACTTTTTGATTGCCTCTATGCCCATGGTTTATAGTCTGTCTAGAAGCTATTGAAATTTCTGACATTTACGTAAGGTGGCGTTGTTATAAAATAATTTGAAAATTTTATTATCTGCGGTTGAAATCACAAGTGAAACGAGTGTTGTGTGTGGAGATTTAGTTGTGACAAAAGCGCTTGGTAAGTAGGTTTTTCTATTGTTTTTCAATTAGAATTATACGCCGTTTTGTTTGTCATTTTATGGCCTTTCGATTGATGTATAATGCATATCAATTACAAATCATAAATGGTATGTTACATGTCAAAAACTTATTATTTTCCTGTGTGAACTACCATAAAATTAATAAAAACGTGTCAAATCTAATGTATTGTTAGTTTGTACATAATGTACTATGAATTAACTATATAGCATGATTATTTACGAACAATTTGGTACCAATATATCATTGTTTAGTTAAGAGATCGAAGTAAGCAAAGCATTTGTTTACAAATGAGTCAAGTGGCACGACGTCATGGCGGGCGTTCGCCGGTTCTAACTGGATATAAGGCTCGCCATGCACGACAAATATTGTCATGTAAACAAAGTGAATTTGCAAATTTTTGTCAGGATTTTTATTTTTTTCCTTGTTTTTTTTGTGTTTTCCCCTTGCTTGACGATTTAATTTTTAACCAACTTCAAAAAAAAAAGATGGTTCTCAATTGGATTGATTTCTTTTATGTTTGTTACCTCAGATCTCCGTCATTTATAAACCGATTTGGTTTTTTTTGCGTTGGACTCCGTATAGCTATATTAGGTAAACATCGGATGGGTAGTTTCTAGTACTATTTCTATACAAATAGGTAATAAGAAGAAAACCTATTTATTCATTTTATTTATGTTTATTAATGTTTTTGTGTCATGTTTGCATTTTAGCAAATACAATGAATAAAGAAAAGGAAGGAGGGCGAGGGCAAGATGTTTGCCGAGGGCGAGGAAAAGGCCGAGGGCGAGGTGTTGGCCGCGGGCGAGGACGGGGACACGCGCCTCGTTCCTTATTTCAGGAAGAAAGGTGTGGTATATGCTTTGCTTGTTCTGTTATTCTTTAAATATGTTATGCATAGGTACTTTTCATTCACAAAAAATGTATTTTCTATTTTGATATACGTAAACAAACACTTGAATAGTCTAATCGAATCGCCGCGCGCCTGGCTAGCAAGTGGCAGACGACCTTTGTTTCTTAACGAGCGCGCCGCCCGCCACCCGTTTCCCAAACGTAAACTCATTTTATTGCTCTTTTATTATGGTAGAGAGCCGAGGTGCTGTTTTTATCGTTTTTTGAAGCTTTTGTTTGGTCGATCAATTAATTAAAAGTTTGTCGTGTATACTGCAAAATAACCTGTACTAAATACTGATTACATCATATCGGTTATCTTTCTGTATTTTTTTTTATACGGCATATCTGATCAAATCCAATCTACTGCATAATATCGACAGTACATATAACAATGTAGAATCTCAATTTATATTGTCCTTTTTTTTCAGTGCGTCGGGACAATCTTTGGACAGTGGGTTAGCGTATGTATATAATTCACTGAAAAACCCACTGAACTCCGCACGACCCGTTGCTGGTGTATGTACTTGTAGCTTCGTACCTACAGTGCGGAGTGCGATAGGCCTGGTCTAACTTAATTTACTTGTATTTTGTTGTGGTATGTTATTCGGCCGCCATATTGTTTTTTTTAATGGCTAAATATAATGTAGCCAATTACACCCGGACAAATGAGACGACCAGCGATAGGTACTTACCTCATTTTTTGTAATCGGTACGTGTGTCGCACTAATGTTGTAAATATCTAATTTTGTAAATATGTGATACTTAACTAAATTTGATAACTAATAAAAAGTTGTAATTAAATAATTATTTTATTTTTATCCTCAATTAAACTCTCATATACATAATATATATTCAACACAATATAGTCAATACAATGAAAGACTATTCTACACACATCAAGTATTTCTAACACAAACATTGAAATATAAACAATAACATCCGTGAATTGACGGCCTTAAATTGCACGCGATAACGGTCATATTTTACCGCGTTCGAATTTTTAAATCGCGCTGTGGTATTATTGTTCGTATTTCAAAACTTTTCAAGAACAATAGTAAATATTATGGTGTCGTTTGTTTCCTACTGAATTGGGCCTCATTTTAAGTCCGAAAAAATAAGGGGTCATTGCTTTAGTTAGCGAAATAAAACCTATTTTGTTAAATAATGGCCTATTACAAAATAACTAGGTCATAAAATATTACAAAACACATTTTAATATGTTGCCTCTTTTGTCTACTTGAAATAACAATCATAAGTTGCCTATCGTTTCATAGAAACTTTTTTGTTTACAACCCAAATACTTCGACACTCGACACCCGCCGCGCGGCATATCAATTGTACAAGTGCCGCGCTGAGTTGGTGACGTATGAGTGGGTAGCCAGCGAAATTACTGGGCATTATGAGACTCAACAGCTAATTGTCTCAGGGTGACGAGCGTAGTACAGCGCCGCGCAGGAATTTGCAAAACAAAATTCTGGGTGGTGCTGTTATTGTTATGGGCTGGCGTATTGCTTACCATCAGGCAAACGACCAGCTCGTCTCGTCATTCAGTTACTTAAAAAAGTACCAGTAAGCTTCGAGTAGACAGCCAAAGTAAGAATACCTATGTGCTTATTTAATCTGAGCGAGTAAGAACCTATGTGCTTTCTGCGCCGCGATCGGCTTAGGCCGAATTTAGCCGACAAAAACGTATGAAAATTCCGTACGGCACGGTTCTGCTTCTATAGCGATGCTTCAAAGTTTCCTGCAATAACTCACAAGCATTCATCCGAAGCTGACAACTAATCTGTAACGTCATCTATCGCACCCCATTTAACAATCAGAACATAATAAAGTCGATAATTAACCGGTTTTTGTCGCTTCCCGCCATTTTCCATTAGGCGCCATTTTGTGGCGGGACAAAATGGCAGATTTAATGGCCTGTGAACGCGATAGCGGTAAGGCGTGGCCTGGGTACGAGCGGGAGATGTTGTGTTACAGCACAGAACACTAAGGGACAGAAGCATCACCCCGCAAATAAATTTAAGCAAATAGCGACTCTTGCTATGACACAATAAAATTCAAATGAGCTCGCGTAGCGCTGCATACCTACCAGTCATATTAACCTACAGAGCGCCTGTCTTTCTATTGCATAGCTCTTATCTCTTCTAACGCGGCACGTGTAACCGTGTCCGGCTATGTACTTGTAGCTTCGTACCTACAGTGCGGAGTGCGCTAGGCCTGGTTACAGACAACCTACAGAACTAAGGCTTTCTGTTTTCTATGTGGACAGGCGTGGCGCTTACCATCAGGCGAACAACTTACTCGTCTTATCGCTCAGCCCCAATTGTAAGTATATCTTGTTGAGCTCAATAAGTATAGCTTCACTGCGAGTAATGAGATATGGTCCAATTATAGTCGATTCAGGCAAGAAGTCGAATTACCGAATCAATTTTACCTACAAAAAACAGTATATATATATATATATATTTAATTTAAAACCCCCCTACCCATATTATTATGTCCCTCAAACGCCAATCGTATATCGTGTTGAGCTCAGATTAGGGCGTAGATTTACTGCGACAATGTCTTATAATGCCATATATTCTCATTAACAAATCAAGGAGACGAAGGGTGAAGAAGTCCTTCGATACGTTCGAGAGAGAATAGTCATGTACCGGAGTTCGCGCGAGGAGCCCATCAACGTGAGTTTGTCTCGGCTGGAGCAGACTAGGACCACTGACTTCAAGTCCTACGCGCTCCAGGTTCCAGCGGAACACGCGAAGATGTTCCTTACCCCGGACTTCTGGCCTACAGGGGTAGTCTACCGCCGTTATAGGGAAAGTAGGCAGAAACAATAATTCCTTATGTGTTGTGTAGTAGCGTATAAAACACTTATAGTTATAGTGTTATATGTTTGTATATATGTTAGTCTATAAGGTATATATTCTATGGGCCTATGTTAATTTTACTTTATTGTACATTAATACTGCCTGAAATAAATAAATAAATTAAGTTTATCTCAACTTGTAGTTATCGTATTTTGGTATAAATGAACGAGATTAATTCGATTTCTTGCCTGAACCGCTAATTGGACCGTAATCATGAGTCAAGTGAAGCTATAACTAAATTTGAGCTCAACGCGATATACGATTGGTGCTTGAGGGACATATGGGTAGGCGAGCTGAGCGATGAGACGAACAAGTTGTTCACCTGATAGTAATCGCCACGCCTGGCCATAACAATTGCAGTGCCATCCAGAACTTTTAATACCATAAAAGCACTGCGTAGGACTGCATTGCGCTCATCACCAGATATTAACAACAGACATACATCAGATATTATGTCTCATATGACTAGTAATTTCGCTGTCTACATTGCCTTTTAAACCGGAACACAGTCATGCTTGCGCACTACTGCTTGGCGGCAGAATAAAGTATTTTGTATTATGTGTGTCTGTCGTTTAAAATTGCATTTTTTGTGCCTATGTAATAAATATCTTCTGACTTTTGGCTTTTTAACTTTAAGAAATTAGAGATCTACCTAGGTAAGTAGAAATACTTTTCCTAGAAATGTTTCAAAGTACCTACAACAGCCGCTATCACTTATCCGCTATCACTCATCCGCTATCGCTCATCCGCTATCGCTCATACGCTTTCGCTCATCCGCTATCGCCCGTGTCTCGCACCCTGCACCAACTTAGAGCCGTGGGCCAGCTTCCGAAACATAGATTCACTTATCAAGCGCTGCTAAACGGCCACGTGAAATATGATGATACTGACGGAGTATTAACCCAACCCGGTGGGTTAAGGGTTAAACAAGGTTATAAATGGCGAAAAGTCTTCAATCATTTTAGGTACCTATTTTGTTATTTATGTAGCTATATTATAGTTTTTCGGCGCTACAGAGAGGCTAAACCGAAATGCCCCCTACCCTAGTCCCAGATAGCCCGTAAGTTTGCTGCAAGTTTGTTTTACCTTTGATATTGATTTGATACGTCAAGTTTGTCGCGGCAATGGAATGTAAGCTTGCTGCAAGTTTGTTTTTCTTGAATACTAATTTGATACGTCAAGTTTGTCACGGCAATGGAATGTAAGCTTGCTGCAAGTTTGTTTTTCTTGAATACTAATTTGATACGTCAAGTTTGTCACGGCAATGGAATGTAAGCTTGCTGCAAGTTTGTTTTTCTTGTATACTAATTTGATACGTCAAGTTTGTCGCGGCAATGGAATGTAGGCTTGCTGCAAGTTTGTTCTTCTTGTATACTAATTCGATACGTCCAGTTTGTCGCGGCAATGAAATGTAAGTTTGGTGCAAGTTTGTTTTTCTTTTGATGTTGTTTGACACGTCAAGTTTGTCGCGGCAATGGAGTGCAAGCTTGCTGCAAGCTTGTTTTTCCTTTGATGTGTCTAACACATGTAGTTCCAAAATCATAACTAGATGGCGTTGGCGTCGAGTTAGCCCGATGGCAAGATAATATTGGTCACGTGTTTGAGTCCCGAGCAGGGGCGCACCCGAGCTCGAATCCCGCTGGCCCCGCACCACTAAGTTTCTTAAGTTATATGCGGGTCTGACACTCGCTCTAAAAACGGTAAAGGAAACATCGTGAGGAAACCGAATGTCCAAGAATTCATCGCAAAGATTCAAGGACATGTGACATCCACCCGCACTGGGCTAGCGTGGTGGCATTCAAACAAAAAGTAAATAATAAAATACTGGTAGGTAGTTTATTTTATATAGGCATGCGTTTGACGACATCTCGCCTGATGGAAAGCGAAGATGTGGCCTAAGATGGAGCACGCTTGCCCATGAGATGCCTATTCACTATAGACTTTAAAGAGACACAAGTTGTAGCTGTTTGGGAACAAAGACGCTGGCAGAGCGTCCCACTCCTTAGCAGCCCTTTTTATTTAATATACTAAATGACGAGACGAGCTGGTCGTTTACCTGATGGTAAGCAATACGCCAGCCCATAACAATAACAGCACCACCTAGAACTTTGTTTTGCAAAATCCTGTGCGGCGCTGCACTGCGCTCGTCACCTCGAGACAATTAGCTGTTGAGTCTCATAATGCCCAGTCCACATGGTGAAAGAATGTGAGAACCGCTTAGTACTTTTACCTCATCATCAACATCATCAGCCCATCATGTTCCCACTGCTGGGACACGGGCCTTCTGTCATAGAGAGAGTATGGGTCATAACACACCACGCTGGTCCAGTGCGGGTGGATGTCACACGTCCTTGAATTTTTGTGATTGTTCTTGGACATGCCGGTTTCCTCACGATGTTTTAGTTCACCATTTTAGAGCGAGTATTAAATCCGCACATAACTTAAGATAGTCTGTGGTGCGGGGCCAGCGGGATTCGAACTCGGATGCGTCGGATCGAAAATCGCACTGAGCCACACTTGCTCTCGCTAAGATATTTATTAAAACTAAAAATATAATTTCAACGGTGCACAAAAAGCTCTGAACCATTAAAAATAATTTAAAAAAATCTCCGGCTCCCCACAGCAATTACACGTGCCGCGGCCGTTGTTTAGAAAAAACAATTAAAAACAACATATGGCGGGAAAATGTCGTCACGTGACTCGTTTGCAAATTGTTGGAAAGTTTTGAATTCCCGGTTTTGAAATATCGCTGTTTGGCGGTGTAATATTGTTTTATTTTTCACTAGCTGCGCCCCGCGACTTCGTCCGCGAGAACGATAGAGAAAGCCCATTTTCGTATTTATTTCTAAAACCATCTTAGCAAGACCTGCCCAGTGTATGGGAGCGCGTGCTACGAAGAGGTCTTTCAAGCTGGATCTTCGTAACCACCCAACCGATTTTGGGACCTACAGTGCGGAGTGCGCTAGGCCTGCTATTGAGTCTTCTTTGCTAATACCAGGCCTAGCGCACTCCGCACTGTAGGTACGAAGCTACAAGTACATAGCCGGACACCGACGGCGGGTCGCGCGTCGTTACACGTGTCGCGTCAGAAGAGATAAGAGCGGCGCGATAGAAAGAGAGGCGCTCTGTAGGTTAATATGACTGGTAGGTATGCAGCGCTACGCGAGCTGAATTGAATTTTATTGCGTCATAGCAAGAGTCGCTATTTGTTTAAATTTCTTTGCGGAGTGATGCTTCTGTCCCTTAGTATTCTTTGCTAATATTCACATTTTCAGGTATGAGTTAGTACCTATCTACTATACTGCGCCGCTACCATTATTTCTTGCACGTCCTGGATGACTGGTAGAAAATGCTATCTACCATTAAGTCCTCCATGTACAAACTGTTTTGTGCTAAAGTAGGTATAAATAAATACTTTCCATTACTTTATTAAAGTCCTCTTAGGTTTGCCTTTTCTCTTCACGTAATAGTTAGTTTTATTTTAGAGCGAGTGTGGCTCAGCGGGAACTCATGCGCCTTCCGATCAGACGCACCTGGGTTCGAATCCCAACTCGGCCCTACACCAATGACTTGACTAGTGTGATATCTATAATATATGCAATATTTCAATTCAATTTATATTGATAACATTCAGTACGTAATGACAATCGAGCACCTTTCTATAATTATGAAGGGGTAAATGACACTCAAGAAGTGCCATTGACCACCGGGGTGGTAAACGCCACTATATAGTTAGTGCCAGCTACTACCCCATTGGCAAACTCGAAGGGGGCAGATGGGTATAAACCGTACTTAGTTGGCTTTTGAAGTCACACCTCAAAGAAACATGATTTCTCTGAGCACCACACTGGTTTAACCAAAGACAAGCATACGTTATACCTACCAAACAAAAAAACCGACTTCAATGTTAGTCGATTAACTATTAACTGTTAATAAGACTATTAACCATTCAATCTTCCAAGTCCAAGGTCAAATATCGATGAAATTTATATGGGACCACTTCGTAGCTATACTGAAGCAACGCAAAAATATTTTTCCAAATCGGTTCATGAACGACGGAGTACTGAGGTAACAAACACAAAAAATATAGAGAACCTCTTTTTTTGAAATCGGTTAATAAATAATTATTTATCTTTGGGTTTAGGAGTCTTAGTGACGTTAGTTCATAGGCTTATCCAAAGATAAAGTAGTAGTTCGTCTTTGGGCTTACCTACCAGAATAACCTTGCAAGTCCAACGCGTCTTCTCTCACTAAATGCGAGTCAACCTACGCAATTTAGTAGGTAGGTAGGTAGGTACTCTCGTTCTAGCGTTCGGCGAGTCGACACCAGCCCCCGTACCCATATCTCCGTCAAGCGCCAATCGTATATCGTGTTGAGATCAGATTAAGGTGTATATTCACTACGACAATATTGTATGATGCCATATATTGTCCCATTAAGTTTGTCTCAACATGTAGTTATCGTATTTTGGTATAAATGAAGAGATTGTTTAGTTTTCTTGTCTGAATCGACAATTACTAGAACGTATCTCATTAGTCGCAGTGAAGCTATACCTTAATTTGAGCTCAACGCGATATACGATTGGCGTTTGAGGGACATATGGGTTGGGGGGCTGATGATGCCTCGTGCAGACGGCGAAACACGTGTCAAAGAGTGTTGTTGTTAGGAACTAACAACAACCAACATAATATTCAGCGGGATTACACTATACATTTTCATTGCGTTTCAGTTTTGAGATGAATTTCCGCAACGTCACGCCTGATTCCATTGCATTCCTAAGGTAGGTACTTACCTACAGATGTTGAGTCTAACGTATATGACCTACCTACCTACTGTTCACAGGACCACTTATTACAGTAATTTTCTAATCATCATAATCAGCCCTTCACGTTCCCACTGCTGGGACACGGGCCTTCTCATAGAGTATGGGCCATAATCCACCACACTGGCCCAGTGTGGGTTGGTGGATGTGACATACCCTTGATATTTTGTGATAAATTCTTGGATATTCCGGTTTCCTCACGATGTTTCCCTTCAGTTTTTAGAGCTAGTGTTAAATCCGCACATAACTTGTAAAGTAACATAAGTCAGTGGTGCGGGGCCAGCGGGATTCGAACTCGGGTGCGTCGGATCGAAAGTCGCACGTTCTCCCACTGAGTCACTGGCCAAAAATAAGGTAATTTTCTTAAAACTTAGCAATAAAACACAAACTCGAATGTAAACCATTTATTTGTTATTTAAAACCACTTCAATTACTTCGAAGTTCAAATCGCAGAGATGGCGCCACATGCGCGGCGCGCGTCTGGTAGACCAAACGCTAAATCAATGTCGGCAGGAAGAAGCAAGATCAAAATTTATTAAATATACCTTGTTTCAAATTTATAAGACTACTGATGACTAGAATTGTTTAACGAAAATATCGTGTTAATCATTTACATGGCCGATTGTTAAGATTAAGTACTAATAACAACTAGGTCACACGGCCTAGCGCACTCCGCACTGTAGGTACGAAGATACAAGTACATGGGTCACGCGTCGTTACACGTGCCGCGTCAGAAGAGATAAGAGCTATGCGATAGAGAGGCGCTCTGTAGGTTAATATGACTGGTAGGTATGCAGCGCTACGCGAGCTGAATTGAATTTTATTACGTCATTGCAACAGGCGCTATTTGTTTAAATTTCGTTGCGGATTGATGCTTCTGTCCCTTAGTATTCTGTGGTTACATTTAACTTTGACGAAAAGTCGACTCGTCGATTCCGCCGCGTGCGTCTCTCAAAGAGCTTACCTACGTCTAGTTGACGGCGCCACTGATCGCATAATTTCGTTATTCTGTTAGTTTTACCTACGACCACATTAGGTATATAATTCCTCGTCTTTTCGAGCATGGGAATCGCCTAAATCGAACACCGATCCTGGGGGTCTTCTCCGAGTTGCTTTCGTTCGTTCGTTCGTGCGGACTGAAAGAGACATCTTATGCCTGTTGCATAGCGTTGTCCCTTTCATCCCACGGAACGAAGATTCGTAATTACGATCAGAGTAAGGCCCCTGTCGCTTACTAAGATCGGTATTTATCAGTGGAATTGTGTAACAATCTCTGTTCAGTCAAAATCTGCGTCTTAATCCTTATGCTAATCACGATAAATGGTATGCGGTGGTTAGGATTTATTATTATTATTTTAGTCGTTAGTGTCCCACTGCTGGGCAAAGGCCTCACCCATTCTTTCCACTCGCCCCTGTCTTGCGCCATTTACGCCTGGTCTGGACAACATTTGTCGACCTCGTCTAACTAAGAGTGATCGATATCGCAGTTTTGAAAGATGCTAACGCTTTTAAAATTTACAAATTCGATTTTTTTTAATTGAGAGCGACTGCGATCGGTGTTTGAGAAGATTCCGCTGCAGCTTTTAACTGTGTCCTCTGTAACTGTTAAAATATTGTAACTGTATTTTTTTATTACTATGAGGTTTTTATTTTTTTTCTTAACAATGGCCATGTAACTTTACCATTACGATTTAGTTTTCAAAGGTACCTAATAGTAAAAAATCTATACATTCCAGTTATTATACAAATCACAAAATCTACATCTAAATAATGATGTAAATATGAATATTATAATTTATATTGTTTATAAATGAGCTTAATTCTATACAAATTCGTGGGGCACTTCCGTTTGTTATCAATTTTTGAATCACTAATTATCAAATGGTTTTATTAGTGAACTAATTAATCTATTTATAATAATATATATATAAATGAATCGCCGAAATGTATAACTTCCGAACGACTGCACCCAATTGGATAAAAAAAGGAAATTGTGTTCATCATATCAGAACTTTCGTTTATATCAGAACAAGTTTCGTATAAAAGAAAAAAAAAAAGAAATTTAAAATAAAAAATATGGCGGTACGAAGTTCGCCGGGTTAGCTAGTTACATAAAGAATAAGGTTAGTAAAAATCGATTTTCAAAAAATCTAGCTACACCAGCTTTATTTATTCAAGGATTTTAATAAATTAATTACGGGCGGCGTTTGTTTACTATCAGGTGAACGACTTGTTCGTCTCGTCACTGGGTTATATGGAAAATACCGCTTTTTTATTTTATAAGCACATAACTATGCAATTTATTGAATTTTTTTCAGACTGATTTCAAACTTCAATTCAATTCGAATTTAAATAAATAATGTAATAGTTCTTATGTAACCGTGTTAAATAAATAAAGACTTTATAGTAATTTTTTATTTAAAAAATAAAAAAAAAATATAAAAAATATTAAAATATAATTCAATTTATAATATAAAATTTTTACAAATAATATTTTATTTAATATTTATAATGCCCAGATACATTTATATGTACCTGCCCTGGGCATTATACTTTAATAGAAAATTAACTGTGTTAAGAAAATCTGATTAGTTCTGATTAGTTTAGTTATTAGTTCACTAATAAAACGTTAGTAAGATCGAATACGAACGAGCTACATTCAAATCGACAGAAAATTTCCAAATACATTACCAAATATGAGAAACAGGAAATATCTAAGGAATGCTAAGTCGCCCCGTAATACAAACATTGGTAGAGATAGAATACATTACACATTATAACAACTCCTTACTCTAAATTATTTACAATTACAGAATTAGATAAAAATAATAAAAAAACAATTATATTTTTATGACTCCTTTTAAAACCTACAAAAAAAATCTTATCTATAATAAATCGCAAATTGTAATTAAAAAACATTTCGTATTACTATATTATTACATCCAAAACGACAAATTAAATAATGCAATAAATGAGAAGTCACAAAAACATAATAAACAACAAAAACTGAACTAAACATAAAACTGACTAGACTAAATATAACTAATATTTGATCACTTAAATATTTTCATAGAAAAAAGTGATGTTTGACTAAATGTTTTGGGTGTCACAAAATACAATTCCTGCGAAGCCTATATTTAAAACAGTCTACCTACTAAAAGCCTAAAATATATTATGGTAAGTACAGATAGAGAAGTCTAAACTCACTTACCGGGGCTAAACTACCAGTAGGAGCAAGTTATGAACAATTCATGACATAAAACGTACTGTTAATCTTGATTACATTAAGATATTAAAAAAAAGAAAAAGGTCTTATTGTCTATGGTTACTTGTATACTTTGTGACAACCAAAATGTGACCAAATACGAAAACAAGTGTGATACGATATTGTCACTTATTTAGGCACTCTGTACATACTTCATTGTACTGGGGATTACTCTACTTGAACACTTTTGTAACTACAATGTATATTCTGATACCAAAAGGAGCACTTTTACAGACCTTCAAAATATATTAAAACTATTTTCTTTCAAACTTGAGATTCATCAATGTTAAACTTCAAAGCTTTCGAAAAAATAAAAAATCATAGACAATATTTACTGACAGATCCAAAAAGTGCCCTTACAAAGTTTCTAAAACATCATCTAGTGCATCCCAGTTTACGGGATCTCAATTGATATAGATACATGGGCGACTAATCAGTCTAGTTGTTATCAAGGAAGACAACATTATGATCGATGCAATTACAAAATACTTATTTACGTTGTAGTTTGTACTTCTACAAAGTTAACCATTGTACAGTCGTCGCTTTTACAACTTACTAAAATACTCTACAACAATGTAAGAAAGTTCTCGATCACAAGATCCAACGGAAAATTAAAATCGTTACAAAAAATATTATCTTTACATTCTCCGATTAATTGAACTTTGGTCCGTTTTCTACTCTATATAATTTTCTACAATTCGTCATAGACAAAGCAATTAACTTTTTCTTTTTGTAAAATAAACTAATCGTAAGGCACAATACGATTGTGTCTTTGTCAAGGGGTCTCTTTGATGATATGCTTTTTAATTTCAATTCTAAATTCAAACTACCAATAACTACTGTTGTCTACAAGTTTAAAAAAATCTTCCAAAGCTCCCGTTTTTATCACATTTTACATAAAGTTTATAGGATATAAGAAACTACTGAAAACTGAATTGGACCAACTAAAGACTGGCCAGTAAACAACGAAGCAAATAAATTTTGCAAAGGCGGATGAAGAGGTCAAAAATTTAGAACTCCGAATGCAAAATTTAGATGTCTCTTAACAACTAGGCCAGCCTCAGCGTCTGAAACTAAACTACAATATGAATGAATAAAAACCCAGCACCCAAAACCATGTCTATTTTCTACTTAACTATTTATACTGGGATGCACTTTACTGGAATGGGTAGTAAAAATCTAAGCAGAAAATGTAACAGCGTATTTTCGTAAGACAATACTGATGTGATCCTTATTTCATACTACATAGTATGATACCATGCTTCCAAACTAATTTTGTACTCTGCTACCTCTTGACAAGATTTCAAATATGATTAAAATCAATCAACCAAAAATACAACCCAATAGAATACCAGTTACGAACTAAATACGGCACTTGTCAAGAGACTTAGAAACTAAGAAAAAGATCAGTATTGTCTCACCGTTGAAAATCTGAGGGGGTTCTTCACATCTTCGAGGTCCAGGAAGTCCGTTGACACCGATCTCATGCAGCACCGCTACGCACTCGCCTTACGTCGTCATGCATCTAATCCAATCATAATGTTCACCTAAACTACTCAATCTTTCAAAATGTTGTACTAACCAAAATTGGCGCCCAACGTGGGACCGAAGCTGATTTCTATAACTACTAAAAACATCTCCAATCTATACTAAAAGGTTACGAACAAGCGATAAATGAAAAACGGCTGTGTGTCACCAATTTTTTATTTTTTTTCTAAGACTTGTTCTAAGTGAAGATGAACCATAGATATTCTGTAATGGCGTTGCAAGGAGGCGCGCGGCCGGCGCACTACTGCTTCCGCTAGCTAGAGGGCGCTAGTGAGCCCACTTCTATTGTCTATGTATTTAACGACCTTATTGAACTTGGAATTTCTTACAGCCATGCACCGGTATCCAAGAATAACGTTCCAGAAATCTAACAAAAACCTTACAGATTCGAATTCGTTGATGCTTGGAAGTAAGAAACTCTTTGTTAAAAAGGCGCAGTTACAGGATACATACAAAAAAACTAAAAACATGACGACTTGCTTTTTTACAACACATTCAGTTACTCTCCGCTGCAAAGCTGGGTCCATACGACGCTACTTCTTTATGAAGTCTATTCAAAAAGACGCAGCGTGACATTAAAAACCTTTACTCTAAGTCCCGGACCTCAATTACTGACAAAAACTAATACTACAAACCCAATCCTAGCTACGGGCACCTCAACAAATACTGTCAATAATTTGCACAATAAATAGCATTTCTGTGTTAATGAGAAGAAAACAGCCCATCACTAAATTGTCTATGATTTTTTTAAACTACTTTTAAATAAAATGCAATTACAAAATATACTTAAAAAAAGGAATGTTAAAAAGTTGCCAGGTGTCTACAATTTTATAAGTAAAAATGAATGAATAAGACCATCCTAATTCTGTATGTGCCGCCAATTTTCAGAGATTGCTGGTTGATGATTTGACAAGCGATGAAAACTTTTTTTATTTTTTATTGCGATTGTTTTATCAATTTTATTATTTTATTTGTGTCTTGTCTATTTCAAAACTATTTAGGCCTGAGCAAGGCACCTGTTCGGATCAAATATATCGCATGTCAAACAAATATTTTGAAAACGTTATTACAAAACAAAAGAAATTTGGCCGCACGCCTTAAAGCGTCGACGTATTAAACGCCCTACATGACTCTAAACAAGTAAGTGTAACCACAATTATCATCCATGTGATCGCATAACTTTTAAAATACAAGTACCAACTCACTACAGAATACACCGATACCTATAATACAAAAATATTGTAATATATTTTCAATATTGTATGCAATGTGTGTATAATAATAAGATTCTAACATGTATATGCGCGCGCTGCTGTGCCGTCCTTAAAATTCCTATAAGTGCTGTAACCATACATATATGACAAGCGGAGCAGCTCAAAATTTACCATCCATTTTGAAATGACAAAATGAAAAAGCGTACCTAATTAATGACCGCGAATCTCTTAGAAAGCTTGGCAGATCTAACTGCTCAATAGTATTCGCAAACTACCCACATGTCAAAAATTCACAATGCAAAATCAACGCGCGCTCGCGTCGTTCCGAAATTCAAAACGTTTTAATTTTGTCATTTCAAAGGCTCAATTTCCGTTACACCCGGCCCATATCTAGCCGCAGCGCGCGCGTGCTGTAATTATTATTATAATAACGTTATTGCTTTCGATTAGTCATACTTTTATCATAATGTAAAACTTCAAAATGACTACACTACGTCACTACTCTAGCATCGCCATACATTTAAACACACAACATAATATTATAAGTTTTTTTAAACATTATATTTTATACCAATCCAAAAATTGTATATTAACTGTATATCTTAACTTAAATTATGAATATTATATTCATATCGAATGCTGTGTTACATTTGGTCCAGTTTTCCTGGAGTTGCGGTAAGCGGGTGCGTCCCTAGACGCGCACAGTGGCGTGCTATGGCATATCGAGTGTATGGCACATCACTACTGCTTCAAGCTTATCGATAGAACTACAGCTATGCAAGAAGTATTGAGCAAGATAAGACTCTGTATGTGGTTTCCCGCCAAATTGATACTTTTGAATGTTTATAACCTAAAACAATGACTAGAAAGGGAATGTTTCGTTCGAGAACGAAGTAGTTTAGCTTCTCAGTAGGCAATGTCCACCGAATTATTGTCACATCCTTAAGCTATAGTTTGCGTTAGCTGTTTTGGCAAGACTCAATTCTGTCGCAGCGCATCTCTCACAAACTCTATCACCCAGTTCATTGCTTTCCAATAGATAGCTACAAGGTACTGAGAGAAGAGAAACTCGAAGGTACATTGTTAAATATTAAAATACACAAATATTTTGTTGACATCGCAATCCCAACAAGACTAATGGGACTTTTAGGAAACCCCTAAATACATCACAAGTTTTCTCTCACATTCATTGTATGTCAATATGAATAGAAACTCGATTCCGCCATTATTGCATTGTTTAGGCCCTACTTGGCATCGTTTTTACTTTCCTACTAAAAGTGTCACCGTCGCAAATAGTTTTCAGGCTGCGACTTACAATCTTGAGCAAAATAATACTGAATTTTGGCTAACATTTGGCCCGTAATTTGGCAAAACATATCTCTCAACCGGGAAGACCGTAGGCCTCAAGCGAAGCGTCACTACAAGGTATAAACTGCGTGTCTACGTAAAATATTCCTTTTAAAGTTAAAACTATTTTACCTTCAAAAGAAATATCGCTTAACCCTTAAATGGACGATTTTTTTTTACGTTTTAAAAAAATATATTTGTGTAATAGACATGTATTACTGTCTAGGAAAAATGAGTAAAAAAATCTAGACATGAATTTACTATTTTTTTTTTGCAATAATGTGAGTGTTGTTTATAAACTACATTGCGCATTCAATGACATTTTGCAAGTATGGGTAAAATAAGAGTGGATATTGTTTTTGAAATGTGTTTATTTATTCTAAATTATGATATTTATAAAAACAATTGCTTTTTTTCGTATCACATAAAGATACACGACATTTTTGGCACATTTTGAACGTAAATCCTGAACATTTCGGGAATTTGCACCTCTGCTGCTTATCCAGCCAAACTGCCCAATGACATGTCTGATCCAATCTGACGTCTTTCAAAGGAATTGCTTGAGCTGGTCCTCGGAACTTCTTCATTACAAGTTCTCTTTGTATTGTGCTCCCACTAGGTCGACCACGTTTAGCGCCATTTGCAGGTAGACCCAATTTGCAGAGGGTTTCGGCAAGTTCTAGTCTAAATGTACCCAAATTGAGAAGTTGATCATTTCCTTTTATATTATTTACCTTCTTGAACATAACCCATGAATTTATAACTGCGAGGTCCAGGAAATGATAAAATAAGCGCATGGTCCACTTGCGGCTCTTCATTGTGATGTGATAACGACCTATAAATGAATCTAATAAGTCCACGCCCCCCATGTGAGCATTGTACTCCTTGATGACTTTGGGGCATGGAATAGCAACTCTCTCTTTCTTCGATTTATCAAAGCGCGTGACTGTGGTTGCTGGTTCTGCTCCTACGTAAGTGGAAAGAAGGTTAACGGGCTTGTTATCTTTCCACACAACAGCACTTACGTCAATATCATCCACAGTCGCCACGTTTTCCTCATAGAATCCTCTGGGTACGTTCTTTTTCATTATAGTGTTTTTGTCAGGCAATTTGCAGTTTCTCAATCGGTTTACTCTTACTGTTCCCAGTGAGAAAATTCCTTCCTTAGCTAAATAGGTGACGAGAGGCACAGAAGTATAGAAGTTGTCGAAGTATATAATGTGATTCACATTGCGTGGTACCATTCTAGCTAACCTGACGACTGTATTTCCAGACTCTCCCAAATCTGGCTCACCAGGTAAGATGTTATTTTTGGAGCCCCCTCCACTGTAAACCTCAAATCTATGAGCATATCCTTGTAGACTGCAGATGAGATATAATTTGAACCCCCACTTGTGGGGTTTATTGGGCATGTATTGTTTTATGTAATGGCTCATTTTGGTTGCACACATCTGCTCGTCTATGGAAAGCCTTTGGTCTAAGGGAACCTTTCCAAACTGGCAGTTGAGCATTTCCTCAAGAGGTCTTATTTTGAATAGCCTGTCATAGTCTGGATGATCTTTGGGTAAGCATAGCGTATTGTCGGCAAAATGGAGAGTGGATCTTATTTTTTCAAATTTTTTTAACGGCATCGTATTTTTTATGTGATCATAACCAAATTTATCACTCCAGTAAGCCCTGGTGTTTGGAAATTTTATGACTGAGGTGTAAATCAGAATGCCTAGGAATTTATTTAAGATATTTTCATTTATAACTTCAGGATTGAATATTTGTTTCTGGGCCGCGTATAAGTTACTTTGTTCTACAATTTGCTTTTTTAGATCTGATGTAAAATAAAATGAAAAAAAATCATACGGCGTGTTACAAGACATCAATGCTTCCGTTATCTGAGTTTCTTCCCTAAAAATAAGGCTGTCTTCAGCAGTAACAAGATTCCGTTTTCGCCAAACCAGAGGTCGCTTAGAAATCCCTTGTGATCTACTCTGGGGTACTGCTTCTCCGGCTTCCAAAATAGGAGGGTCTGGCATATTTTGATCGTTGTCAATTACGAGAGGAGGATCAGCATCCACTTCATCAGACTGGGCATTCTCACCTTCATCACTATTTTCAAGGTCCCGAAGAACATCTCGAGCTGTTTGATAATAGTGACCTTCATCCTCTACTTCGGAGTCCGAGCCGTCTAAGCCATCTTCTGAATCTTCAAGAGTTTCTAAATACTTTGTAATTTCGCTTTCTAGTAATCGCGGCATGCTGAAAAGCAAAATAAAAACCCTTCACCAAACATGCATTTATTTAGCAGGCAATGCGCATTGTAGTTTTCCTACAACATACCAGATTTCGCGTAATTCGACAGTAGCATCAAGTAATTTTCAATGTTTTACAACATGAACATGTAATTGAAGATATAATCAAGCAAATAAAAATATGTTATATACTTACATTATATTTTATCAAAGTCCGAACACAGCTTCAAAACTTAGTTTCGCGCCACTAGAAAGAAGTTTTCTTCAAAGTGACATTTGACATTCATTTATTTTTAATGCATAAAAATATTGGATAGTGCCAACATTAAAAAAAGTACAAAATTCGTTCAGAAATAAGAACTAGTTGTCAAAATTAACAAAAAAATAAAATAAAGATAATTTTATCTGTGATGTTTAGTATGTTGTTTAAAAACAACATTGTCCATTTAAGGGTTAAATAGCACGTATCACAACCAACGTGTGGCGTACCGCCTTGAAATTGACAGTGAAATATGGAAGAAGTATATTGTTTTTACGTACAAGTCCATGCCAACCATGCCTTACGCTTACTGTCCGAGAGATCGAATTAGTCACGGAATACATTACTAGTTCCAACTACGATGTAATGTACAATACTGGTTACGCATGCCTCAATCGTCGCCGACTTACCATTCCGAAGATCTCGCACCACCCACCTTGGCGCCCAACGTGTGGCGAAATCAACACACTCAAAATGTACTAGCAACGTGCAACTATTCAAGGAGAAAACGGTGAATGAGAAAACCGAAAACCCAGGATGCTACCCCGCGCTTTGAGAGCTAAATAAAACACACAGTTTAATTCTAATCATATCCATGTAATGACATTGAGTATGTCTAAGTGCTCCATTACATACAACGGGCAAACTAACTCGCTCTAAGTACATTCTACTTTCTAACCTACTGCCGAAATCCGTTGCTAAAAAATAAAAGAAGCTTTTCTCTATTGCCAGTTTGCAAGTATCGTTGATATACTAAATCAATCTGTAGTAAATGTCAAAGTTAAAATCATAATTTTCTAACAAAAAATTTAGAAAAAGTTATTGCAAAATTACTTATAAATAAACGACTATTACATACAGGCATACAACGGATTACGGCGAAACAAAACCAGGTTACCAAGTGTAACTAATACAAGGGTGGAAAAAGAACGCATCATTTCAACTACAATTAAGAGGAAAAAAAATTAAGTACAGATTAACGCCACCCCAATAGCGATGTAAAATTTTGGCAAGTAAAGCGGAGTGGCGGCTTCTATAGACATCACAATTATATCAACGTTCTAATACTGAATGTCAGGAAAAATGCTAATATACAAAGGGTGTAATCGACTCAGTGTGCGCGTGCGACCGCCGCGAGGTGCTACACTATTCTGACGAAAATTTGTGACAATAGAGCAGAGATGTTTTTGTTTGCTGCATCTGGCACACACAATGCCATTACATACTTACTGTGCGAGCTAGAATGAAGATTAGTTTGAGAAAAGATTTCCTTGTTTTGTTTCTGAATCAGACCCAACAGTTTTAAAACAGCCTATTCAAAATTTTTATGGAAAACCTGTTTCCATTTCGATAATTAGACACTACTGCAGTGTCTGTGAAAGGATCAAGTTTCAAAATGGCGGCGCATCCGTTACGAATCAGATACGGCTAGCATTTCGCGGCGGTCGCGGTTAATCTCAAGGAGGTTCTAATCCTACTTAACTAAGAATACTGCTATAATAATTAAGTTATTTAAGTGTATACATGTTTTTTAGCAAACGGTAGCCGTGGCGTGTGGAAACTCAGATGAAAAATAAATAAAAATATGTCATTACTGGATAATCTTCCGCATAACTACAAATAAATAAGTTTGGATGATAGTGCTTGGTCGCGTGTGAGCTCTACGCGTGAATACGATTGACATTCGTGTAGAGGTCGCGTCTCAAAGCGTCAGAGAAAACACGCGAAATCGATCATCCCGAAAAGTGAACCAACAACTTATTTTCAATCAAAAGTTTAACTACTAAAATATCACTGGTATTAAAATAAATACTACGGGTCTAGCATTGAGCTCAGGCGGGTGATAAGGTAGCTGCGAGTTAGGGAAGGATTTGACTCTGACGCGAGGTGACTAATCCTTGACGAGGCACCAGAATTTGTCTTATAACAAATTGGATGTGCCAGAAAGCGATGGAACGCAGTGTAATGAACAGACCGAGTTCGTAACACCGAAATGCGCTCGACAGGCATCACTGACGTAGGTGATAAAAGTGCCATGCTGAAATTGGTTTCCGCCAGCCACCTGCATCCGGAAAGGTGGGCCAAATTGGTTATGCAACAGATGCCTGAAGATGGGCGTCAACGCCGAGGAAGTAACCATGGAAGATGGAGATAAGAGACATGTACTCAGCAGTGGGGTCTAAGACATTAAAAATCTGATCATTTGACAAGCTACGGTTCAAGATGGTTGACAGATATGACAGCTGGATGTCCGATTCTATACAGTTACATCATCAGTCATGCCTCCCGCACCGCGCAGCTTACCTCAGGAGCTGCCTCAGTTACACGCTTAATAAACAGAAAAAATTGGTGTAATACTCGCGCCGCTGACCGAAGTGCCACGTGACCTGCGCGGTATACATTTTTGTTTCCAGTTTTGCTACTGCACAGGTCACGTGGTGCGCCTGTGAGCGGCCATAGTTTGAGTGATACACTACTTTTAAAGGTTTCTCCACACGCCAAAGTTACATAGTGTGCCGGCTGGCAGGGGAATGTAGCCGACGAAGCTACCACATGCATTCTGCACTACACTTCATCTGTCTTTGCCTTGACCTTGACTTAGAAAAGACTAACGTAAGTACGAAAATTTAAACTTTTCGGGGTATAAAGCTGCCTTAAGATAGCTGTTTATGTTTAAAATTTTAAATTTCTAATGATATCCGAATTTATTGTTCGCCAAAAATGTTTTACGATATAAAATTTCGAAGATTTTAGGACACGCATAATACTGAAGGAGTAACGGACTATGTCCGAAATTATTCTTAACACTAGGAATTGCACCAACACAACCATATAATTGTCTTTTAATAATACTTTAATCACAGGAGTTAATAAATATTGCTTTTTAGAGATATAATTTATACTAATATTTAAGTAGTTAAAATTAAGTACATGCTTAGATAACAGGCAAGATCAATTATTGTTTGTAATTAGATAAAATTTTACCCTTAACTGACTTATATATTTTTAAACATTTTTTATTTATTTTTTCGTTATTAGGTCATTAGAAGTAGGTCACTATTTCGGACGTAATTTTGAAGCAAACCCTTTTTTAATGACAAAAATGTGTTTCGACATAAAATCGACACTTTTACTTTGATTAATATGTCGAAGGACGCTTTCGACGATTTTCCGTCGATATAAAGTGAAAATCGACATTATGTTTCGAAATAGGAATATCTTTTGGAAAAACACGGTATTTCTACTGACAAAATGGTATTAAGTTTCGTCAAAATATCTAAATTCTCTGTCTAAAAGTGTGATTTCAACACCGACAGCAACCACAAGCGGCTGCGACATTTCTGGAAAACTACAGGAATTCTCGGAATCGCACTTTTAGGCTAAGTAAGTATGCCCAAAACTTTATCTTAATTTTATAATTATAGATTTGTTAGTCATCAATAATCGGTGCGACTAAACCGATCATAATATGTTTGGGACCCCTTGGGCATAAAAAGCACGACATTTCAGACGATTATCCTTCGATATATTAGTCGAAAATAGCGATATATATCGTACACAAACTCTACGCGGCAGAATTGAGGCGTGGTCCGCAATTTCTCACGCAGTGTCCAAATTAACTTCATTTCGGACCCGGTAAGCCTTAATAATAGTGGCTTGGGACCATTGGCGCCCAATTCGATATATTTCTACCAGAAAATGATATTATTTGATGAAAATGGGTCGCTATGACCCAAGGTGAGGGTATTTGTTATTTTATTCTATTTGATTATGGAAGTACCTTTTTCTTGAGTATGTGTGAGATTCGGGGTGAAGCTTCCAAAAGTATTGAGTTTTTTACCATAGGAAAAGTTTTGTTACATTAAGGTTTATTTTTGAAATGTTTTTGTTACATTTGAGGTTTGATTTCTTTTTCAGCAATATTTTAATTACGCTTTTGTTACAACTTTGTAGTGCTGTTTAATTGGTATTATTGGGGATTATTATTGGGGTGTGTACTTAAAAAGATTTTCATATTTGGCTTTAACCTCTCAGGGGCGAATATCACCCTGGGGTGACAAGTTTTTTTTTTTAATTTATTAAACATTTTTATTTACGATTAAACGGTAGTAAGTACACACAGTTTCATGAATATTCATCAAAGCTAATTTGATTATTAAATTTTTTAGAGTTTGAAGATTTTTCACCAAGTCTTCCTTTTAAGTTCCACGTGCCACATCAAAAATGGTCCAGGCAAAGACAGACAAGTCTACAGAGGCGTAATACTTAGCTTATTGTCACGAAACACGGTGTTAGTCGCATTCCCTCAAACTAAACTAGGGTTTAATAATTAAATACACTATAGTCACCCGAATGAACGAGGCGGAGGGGATGAAGCTATATAATTTAAGCCCGTTAGTTAAATAAATGTTATTTTTTTTATTTTGTAAGACTTAATTTTTATAATTGCATGCCACCTGGTTGAATATGGTTGACCCTTTGAACATATAACATCTATTTTAATACCTATATGCGCAATAATAATAATAAATCATTTTTTCAATAAGGTTCTCATGCTTATTTGGCTAGTTGGCAAATTTATAATTTTGGGGTTTACGCCCGTGTTTCAGCGTACAGTGCCCTTAGGGTTATACAATATATTGAGGCTAGCCTCTAATATTTTTGTTTAAATACACCTATACGAAGAAATAAATATATTATTTGACGTTTAACCTCTCAGGGAAGAATGTCATTTATCACATTGATTTTAATGACCTTTATTTGTAGCCAATAAAAAAAAAGTTGAAGTTGAAATTAACCTTTATTTGACACCCTGGGGTGCCAGAATGGATTTAACTGCTAAAATCAGTTAACCTACTGAGCGACACTACCAGAAAAAAGTTCCTTACACCAAGCAACGAAATTTATTCCGTTGTCGACATATTCCGACGTTTACGCAGACGGCACTTGCTAAAATAAAACTGAAAGTTAATGACCGAAGTTATGAAAAAAGAGCCGTAACGACGAGTGTCGAGCGATGATTCTAGAATCTACAAATAATGTATACAAGATGTGTTTTTGAGAAGGGTGCGGGTGGCCAACTAGTATGAGAAATAATAAGTAGGTACAATTTATAACAAAAAACAAACCGACCTCAGTTCTGATTAGGTCGAAGGTCAAATTACGATGAAATTTATATGAGGCCACGTTGAAGCTATACTGAACGCAACGCAAAAAGTTTTTTTTTAAATGACGGAGTTCTGAGGTAGGAAACATAAAAAAAAATACAATCGAACAGAGAACCGCCTCCTTTTTTGAAGTCGGTTAATAAAGTAGATTGTCTAACATCTTCAAGCTTTTCCCCACCACCTCGCCAAGGGCATCTATAAATCTATATCTACGTACGTCAATACATACAATAGTTATGTATATGAGATTGCTTTTCGCTCAACTTGGATATGTATGAAACGAGTATTGAGAGCTGCTACGCGGGCGACGCCGTGTGACTACACATATATGTCAGTAAAGCTAGATATTGCTTCATTTTCCTCGTGTTAATTTAATAGTTTGTCATTGATTGGGTCCAGCCCAAAACAATATTTTTTATTTTGGAAATCATTATAATTCTGTAAATGAAGTCTAATTTGGCACAATTTTTAATTTTAAAATGGCACAAACTGAATACTGTAGAGCCGCCATGGAGTAGTGGTTGAGCAGTTTGGCTCAGCTCATAACACGGGCGAGTTCTATTATCTCACAGAAAATTAAAACAACAGATCTGGCCAAGGGTTTTTTTTTAAATTTCAAACTTTAAAAAAATTTCAAATTAAAAAATTTTCAAGAAATTTTAAAAACGTATTTTCAAAACTCACATTTTTTACGTGTTTAGTCACACGACATCTTTTCACCGCGAAATGTATAACGCTTATATAAAATAAAATACATAGCTGCATACATGAGATTCTTACACAGTCGTTACATATAATGTATATTTAAATTATATATTAAAGTATAATATATCGTATTGCCAACACACGTGCACTAAATCTACGTCTAAATACAAAATCCAAGAGAAAATAATATAAGAAAAAAATTAGTGTTTTTTACGCAACTAAATTATTTGAGATCTTCTTCGCCTTAACATTAAGGGGGCGCTCGGAATATGTTTACTAAATATTTTAAATGATATATTCCGTAGAAACCGATTGCACAAATTACGTAGAGTTAAAATATAAGACATTTAGTAAGTTGTTTATCGGGCGCCGCCTCCAAAATCTAAAATTATTTTAGTAATTATTAAAAAAAAACTTCGAAATGCGTTTTCTTTGACGCCACATCGGGCAACGTATCGCTCTAAACCTTAATCTACCAATGAGCCGACACAAAAAAACTTAACTACAAATTTCCGAATACTGATTCAACGCCAGACGCGAGACTTAAAAAAACCGTAGGAACTCTATTGTGAAAACGAGAACGACAGGCGGGGGGTTAAATCTTCAAATTTAGATATACATAGGCAGACCGTACATTGCTCCCCAATCCACGCCCTGGAAAGACGACATATCGACGCCCGCTAGGGAATAGGCAGTGCCGAACTGAGGCAGCGCAGGAGCAGGGGCGGCTTGAGCGGGGGCAACGAGCGCCCCGCCCGCGCCCGCAGGCAACGCGTACGGCGCGTAACGATACGCGTGCGCGCCGACGCTCCCAACTCCCCCAACTGCCCCAACAGCACCCACTCCCCCGTAAACCAACCCCCGTCCAGGTCTCAACACCAACCGCTTGCCTAGAGCCAACGGCGCGGCCGCTACAGCCTCCTTAGGCTGAGCGCGTTTGCATTCCACCTTCTTATTCTTAATTGTATGGAAGTGTATATCGCAGACCCTCTCGACTGCCTCTTCAGAATGGAACGTGACAAATCCGAACCCGCGGTGACGCTTTGTCTGCTGATCCATTAGCATCACCGCATCTTCAACTAGTCCAAACTGCGAGAAGTAAGCTCTAACTTCTTCGGCCGATGTATCCTGCCCGACTCCGCCAACGAATATCTTCTTGGTCTTAGCGGGGCGTGGGGCGGACTTAGGGGTCGCGTGTTTGGGGTCGATCCGCTTGCCGTCGAGGGTGTGTACTGGAACCGCGAGGACCTTGTCCACTGATGACGCCTCCTGGAATGTGATGAAGCCGAAGCCGCGCGACCTCTGCGCGCGGCGGGGGGTGAGGGCCGGCAGAGGGGGGATGAATATCTTGACTTGTCAGAAACTTGTCGGGATCTGAGAGGGTTTTTTACCCTTTTAAAGACTCCTTTTGACTGGAATAGTGCATTATTGTACCTCATAAATATAAACAGCTACACTCACGTTATGATTGTGTCGGAATAACTCCGACCAGGTTTCGGACAATTAGGATGTCCTTCTTCCGGGAGTTTACGCTTTGGATTCCGACACAATCATAACGTGAGTGTAGCCGTTTATATTTATAATGAATATTTCGACTCACGATAGTTTCCAAACTGTCTGTGTGTTTGTCTGTGGCACCGTAGCTCTAAACGGGTGAACCGATTTGTGACAAGTTTTATGTGTCAGGGGTTTTTAAACTTTTAATTTATTACATGATAAAATATTCGAGAACCGGATGATTAACGTCAGAAACAGGGCATGAGTTATTCGTTGGTCAAATAGTACTGACATGTCAAGACATTCATTATACATTAACTTCTCTTAGAAACACAAAATAATGTAGTTACTGTATACAAACCTAGTTACACTCATTATATATTTTTTAATTTTCCTATATATAATTTAAATCAATTTAAGACATTGGAACACACAATAAAAAACATACACACTAAATTTGTATGTTTGGAAAATAAATAATAATAATATTTTTGTATATATATTTTTTTTTATATTTTATATATTTTCTATAGAAATACTGAAATTTAAATTTAGTAATAAAATAACTTGTATTTAAGACATTAAATTTTAAAATTGTAAGATTTTTTGATGTCTACAAAAGAATTACAATCGTATTATGTTAAATTCTAAATATTACAATATGGGCAAATTACTTCAAAATATTCTTGAAAACCGTCTTGCGAATGGGACTAGCCACTCAAAAGGAATTTTCGATTTTTTTAAATCAAAATATTACTTAAAATACCGGCTAAGTACAGACGGACGGACAGCGGAGTCTTAGTAACAAGGTCCCGTTTCACCCTTTGGGTACGGAACCCTAAAAATGAGTGTAACCAGACATATTAACAGCAAAACGATTGATCACACTATGTATATATAAAGTACCTATAATACTTATAAACGATCACCCTCTTACATTAGACCTACGGTAGTACATCAGGAATGTTACCATGCGAAGTCAGTGGATCAACTATAACTATTGATTGTAAGTTTGTGGCCACTTTGCGATGTCTTTTCAATTAGTTCCATAGGTTAGACCAAAGACTGTTAACCATTCATGAGACTGCAGGTTAAGCAACATTGCTGCGTCACCATGCGGATGGATGACGGTTTGGGTGGTTCACATCTGAATGTTATCGTGCGTAGACAGAGTTCGCCAGTTTCTTGTCGTATATTCTGGGTAGTGTTTTTTTTTCGATACTGTTGCAGTATTCACAATGGTTTTTTTTTAATGGCAATGACCCAAAACCTGACCTAGGTAGGAATTATAACTGCATAAGCAAGTTAAAAGAGTTGAATTGTATGTATTTGTAGTAATAGAATCAAGCAGAGAGCTCTGTGGCCTAGTGCTTAGACTTCGGAATTTCCGAAGACGCAGGTCCGATCCCTGCATTAGCATTTCATTTTTTCTGAAGCATTACTGTATTCCGGTTAGAATGGCGTTATCTATATATAGCCAGAGAAATTATCGGGCATTTGACACTTAATATTTGATGTCTGGGTGATGAGCGCTACGCAGTGCTTTTTATGGTATTAAAAGTTCTGGGTGGCTCTGCAACAGTTATGAGCAGGCGTGGCGCTTACCATCAGGCGAACGACTTGCCCGTGTCATCACTGAGTACCATAAAAATAAATCTTTCTGTATATTTAAAATCTTTAGTATCTAATAGTAGGTCAAAATATGGAAGAAACTGTCAATTGTGACTTCCTTACATGGCGTGGGTATAAGAATGGTCTAAGATATGGAACATAGACAATTTTCTTTTTTTTTTTAATAAAACGGAAAATGGCCACAGTACTCAGATTATTCTAATCAAATATACGTATCGACGGATACTATCATCAATATTAGCAATTTCCTCATACTATCCGAGCACAAATTACCCATTGTGTAACTACCATATTTTTGGAGCAATATTTATGTTAACTCTGTGAATATCTAAATTACTCTACCAAAAATATTGTCACTATATCGTGATTGTATAGCTAAGAGTTAGAAAAGGGATTTCAAAGGCGTCAGAATCAGTGTTGCAAGTACCTAAATACTATATTTCTCTGTCTAGCTATGAGAAAACTACATATTTGACTAAATTAACTACACAGGAAAAATCTCTCAAATGGTAGTTTTTTTTTGGCAAGGCAACACTGACTGAAGGGGGGAACTACCAAGAAGTATAGACATGGGATATTCCAAAGTTTGTATTGTCTATGCCTAACAAAGTACTAGAATGTTAGTGACGACTAGCATGCGAGACTGTTGTCTATGGTATTATTAATGGTAGTTAGTGTTCCTAGTTTACATTTTTATCAACCATAGCCCAACTATTTATGTGCGTCCAGTAGTGTTCCATAGACAAAAATATGCAAAGAAGAGCTCATAAGCTGAAGTTTTTTTTCTTGCTTGGCATTAAAAAAAGAGGCGAAGAAGCGTGTCTATGAATATTCATAAAGCTAGTGTTTTGACACCAATATTAAACCTAGATTTTGATATTTTTAACACTATTTCAGAAAGTAGGCTTGGGTCCCAGTAAGATGTAGCAAGTTATACTCCGTCCAACCATTTATTTATCTTTTGACAGCTCGAGTAGTGATGTCATAAATGCGTTACTGATACGATTTCTGAAAACAATCGACTTTATTTATAAAGAAGTTTTAATTGATTAAAAAAAAATGATATTCCATGTTTGCTCAAGGTTTTCAATTGTTATAGAAATAATCGTATATCGTGTTGAGCTCAAATTAAGGTATAGATTCACTGCGGCTAATGAGATGCGGTCCAATTATTGTCAATTTAGGCAAGAAATCGATATAATCTCATTAATTTACACCAAAATACGATAACTACAAGTTGAGATAAACTTAATGGGACAATATATGGCATCATAAGATATTGTCGCAGTGATTTTACACCATAATCTCAGCTCAACGCGATATACGATTGTCGCTTAAGGGAGATATGGGTACGGGTGCTGGTGTTTAAATGACTATATTGCATGTATTAAAATAAATATGAACTTACATTTATAGCAGTACTTTACAAATTGGTTCATGTAAAACACGATATATGTATTTATTATCAACAACATTTGTTTTCTTTTTTTTTTATTTGCCACCATCAACATATTTTTATGGAAAAATTACCTTAATAATTTCGATTATAAATCTATGGGCTTAAAAAATATCGACGATACCTAAAATAACACGTCTCGTCGCTATTATAAAAAAAACAGTGCCCATAAAGTATTGCATTTATTTCACTGTGGCGCCTCATTTCAATAATTACGGAACTTCATAGGCGTGCATATATCAAAAGTAAAATAAATGGTTGGATGGAGTATAATAGCAATTTTTTTTAGCTGGATGGCAGTATAGGAGGCATAAATAAAATTTTATGTACATGTATCGCGGAGTGTGGATAGGTAGATTAGATAACGCCTTATTGTTACACAACAACATGAAATAAATTACAAAACAATAGTTAAAGCTAAAGTGTTACAATGGGCGGTCTTATCGCTTATAGCGATCTCTTCCAGACAACCTTTGGTTGGAAAGGACCCAAAGAAACTGTAAGGGACGGTGGTGTTGTGTATAAACAAACTAACCAGTATAAGCATAAAATAATAATATCATATACAGTCTATATAATCGTAATAATATAATAATATATAAGTAAATATAATTATAATTTAGGTACTTAGGTACCAGAAAAAGAAAAAAAAAGTACATATAATAAAGTAAACACATATATATATATATATATATATATATATATATATATAATATATATATATATATATATATATATATATATATATATACAATATATATATATATATATATATACATATATTATTAAGTCTATAAGTGAGATAATAAACAGTGTTAAACAGATAAACAGAACTTTCGAGTAGCAGGCTGCAGTTACGTAGCTAAATAAAGCTTTTTGAAGGTAGGTAGGTATAGGTATTCAGTGAGAAGCTCCTCCATTTAACAAGGAAGATCTTCCGACCGGGCCAGGTGTTATTATCACGGAAACAGCTGCCCAATAGAACCTACTTGAAACTTGTATCGTCTCATCTGTCGTGCGAACTTCGTTTGCGCGATGCAGGACTTGTATAGAAACCTGCGACTTTGTATGGTAGTTTATGGTACTTTATGTCAGCGCCATCTGTGAGCATGTTGTTGATATATGTGGCGGCTGCTGTCGCTACATATGTAGATAGGCGTCCTTAATATTAGACAGTATTATCACAAAATATAGACTTAGTACAGAAGGCAATCTCATGTATGTACTTCACTTTTCATACCTACGCTCGGCAGTTGCGCTAAGGTTGTCAACTTTGGCTTATGCACAAAAAACTATCGTAGTAGTGGCACTCGTATCTAGTTGTTTGATTTATTATAGTTGGATAAAGTTTTTTGAAGACGAAAAATGCAATTAATTTACATTTACATCTTCCTCATTAAATTATTGAACACGGAGCTTATACAGCTTAATACTACAATAAATATCTAATTTAAATTGTTAAAATATGACAAGGCCACAAAATGTCCGCTTGATCGGCGCGGGGCCGGGGGCCGGGGCGCTTACCTACCTACCTAACTGTTCTGTGTTACGTGAAAACGAACCATCGAAATACGAGCAAATACCTACTTACCTCTCTGAAACAACTGGTAGCCTAAAAAATTCACCGTTTAATGTTGAATTTAAACAACCGTCCACTGAGCAGTTATAGTAACTTTTGCTTTGTTGCTCCATTTTTGCACAAAAAAAGTTCACAGACGCGTGTCTCAAGCGGATGGCACTCGCGCTCGCACTGGTCTCAACTGGTTCGAGATATCGTGTCCGTGAGCGATGTCTATGTGTGCGTTGCTCGAGCGCACTTACTATGTTGATTGATTTCTGTACCAGTCTATATTTTGTGGTATTATCTTCCAGTTAACTTTAATGTATTATGATGTTTTGTGGTATGTAGTGCAGAATGAAAAAAATAAAGTACATACATATAGTAAACAAACAAAATTTACGGAGACTAAAAATACATAAAAAAATTGATATATTTATCTATGGTCCACATTAGTGACTAGACGCACATACACCTACAAACTACCTATGGTTTTCAAACCTAATAACCATATAATTTTATATTTTAACGACTGACCCATAGTTGGATTTCCATCTTCGTTTACTGCCTATAGGCTGTCTTTGAAAAAATATATGTTAATATTTTTATATTGGTTCTTTATTTATTTTACAATACTGTTGCTAGCAATATGAGGATCTCGAGTTCATTAAAATGAATATAGACAATTAAAAGCCATTTTTTAAATATACAATTATATTATGAGTAGGTATATTACCACGTTTTGATTGTCACTTTCTTTCTGTCTGTCTGTCATTCCGTCTCTTGTCATCTTGCAACTTTTTCGAGCAGTACCAGATTAAAAAATCCGGCTGAAACTTTCAGAGTAGCTCACAACTCGATGACAATGCATTCTTAATCCATTTATTAGCATGCAATGCCGACAAAACCTCAAAAGGTGCATAAAACGTGGTTTTTAAATTAACTTTTGAATGTCTTTTTCTATTTTATTTTTAAATTGCTACTAGTAATTACAGATATGTTATTATATGTGCTTACTTTTAGCAGATGTGCTACTTTTCATTGAGAATTTTGAAGACATTTTAAAATGTATCTGATAGAGAGGTTAATATATTTCAAGTTTGACAAGCTCCATCCTCATATTGCTAACAATTCAAATAAAAAATGCTATTCTTTACAAGATAAAGTTTCTACAAGTCGTGAAACGCACTGGTCAATACGATTGGACAATTTAGAAATATTAGCGTACTTAAAAAATAATGTCTTTGAATATAATTCAATATAATATAAATATACTAGCTGACCCGGCAAACGTTGTTTTGCCATACAAATTTAAAAAAATGTTAAGGGTGAACAATCCTTATCACTTAAAGGTATGAAAAATAGATAGTAGCCGATTCTCAGACCTACTGAATATGTATATAAAATTTGGTAAAAATCAGTAAAGCCGTTTCGGAGTAAGGTAACTAACATTGTGACATGAGAATTTTATATATATGATGATACAAATTAGGAAATATAAATAATATCGCCCGACAATTACATACATAACCACATCACCAAAGAGGCAGGAAATAAAAAAAATACAGTAAGTTCCTGCGCGGCGCTGCACTGCGCTCGTCACCCTGAGACAATTAGCTGTTGAGTTTCATGATGCCCAGTAATTTCACAGTCTTCTAATATTATGAAAAAATGTGATTATTTTGAATTGGTTCCCTCTCATATTATAGGTTATGGCATAGATCTCTCTTATAATATAGAAAAACTCTTTGGTACACTCTGCACAATTTACAAAAAAGCGTAGTTTTACAAAAGGGTGGCCCTATAGCTGAATGCAGTCTCTTCCAAACAACCTTTGAATTTAAAAGCCTCATAAAAATTGACACAAATGTCCAAAATGTCAGTATTAACCAGTGCGTTTCACTTTAAAAACCAAAACCCTGAAGGCCCTATCTCACCTGTGTTACCGGATCTTTCATGATCAGTACATCTGTCACTGCTCCGAACATAGCGAAGTACTCTCGAAGCTTCTCCGAGCTAGTCTGCCAGCTGAGCCCTCCGACAAACAGCTTGCTCGGAGACGGAGATGTGGAGCCTGCAGGAGCCGTGGAAACTATGCCTGATGTGACCGGAGTGGAACGCCCCGATGACGGTGAGGTTTCTGTAAAGAAATTTACAATGAATGTACGCTCTAAATTGCTCAAACTACTAAAGAGCTTCATGATACAAGGCCAGAGGTTATGCTGAAATGATCACCGCAGTTAGTAACAGTTATTTTTTCAAATAGCCTACTGAAATTGTGTTAAGAGTCCAAGCTAATGTCAGTGAGCGAAGACCAGTGCCGCTTAGGACTTTCCTATTCAAAGTTTTGAGGGGCACCGTAAGTGTTATGTTCGCTTACCATCCAGGAGTACTATATTGCTTGTCTTGCTGGGATGTGTTCGGAGCGCATCTATGAAAGAAGATATTATTAAGTTTGACAACCTCTGGCTGGGCATGCCAGCTCATATCTTATATATAACAGAGGTAGCAGGTTCAATTCTCATTACAGAACAAATGTTTGTGCAGAGACAATAGCACAAGCATTTGATTTGTGTCTGGGTGTTGTGGGAGCATGGTCGTCAAAGTTCCTGGTTCTCTAGATACAGGGAATCCTAGTTAGGGGCCAGGATCTATATATATGATTGTACGGTGTAATATTTTTTTTTTTTTTCTAAGGATCAGCGGTCAGCCATTTGGCTACAAGCAAATTCGTTGGTGTCGCTCTCGTGTATTGTGTAGCTCCAATGAGCTTAACACAGAAAGACTTTGCGCCTCTTCAGGCGGTTGCTGAGACGATTAAATGATGCAAGTATGTTGCTCTACTAATCCACAGAGGCTGGTTTAATCAATGAATAAAATGTAATTGGGAAAGCTATGGGACCTTATGAAAGCTCTTCAATGTAGCATTTGTAATGTAATAAATCGTTGAACCATCGGGAAGACAGGCTGTCACTATAATATTGCATTGTCATCGGACTTTGACAAGTATGCAAAATTTCAACTCTGTAGGGTAAGAGGTTCAGCTTGCAAGAATTCAAAAATTCCGAACAAACAACATACATTGCAAATTAAATAAAAGCAATTACATCACATAAATTGGTTCTTCCCTTTACAGGAGATTCCCTTAATCTAAGTAACCAGGACCAAATAGAATCAAAAATAAAAAGAAATCGCTTAACTTGTAATTATATTTTTGTTTTTGTGTGTATTAGAATGTAAATATTAGCATGTATGTATGATTATGTAGGTATTTAGTTGTAATTCACAAATTTTTTTGTGCACCGCCGTCTAATTCTTCCGATACTGTCCATCCAAAGGTTGTCTGGAAGAGATCGCTTCAAGCGATAAGACTGCCCATTGTACTACCATAGTTAAGGACTGTGTTATTGTCTATTTCTATAATTTGGTATACAATAAAGAGTTTTTCTATTCTATTCTTGTTCCCTGATAAATTATTTAAATAATTGACTTGCACTTGGCGACTCTTACAAGGGACTTAGGCCAACTAACAATGGACAGACTTGCACTTAGCCTCTCTTACTGGGGACTTGGACAATGGACAGTCTTTCAAACTATGGCAAGCCTCGAGCAGTTGGCTCGATGGATGGTTTAAGTGTCGGGATGGCATTCCGAAGACACAGGTTCAATCCCTGCCCGAGCAACATCATCCTTCCTAATTATTTTAAATCTTAGGGCAAGCCTAAGGCCATAAACATAAGAAAATCTATAAGCCTAATAAAAAGTTGCACATCACTAACTGAAAGTGATACTGCAGTGAAATAACCACTTACTTACTAGGAATATTTACCCAGGTTGCTTCCTACATGACTAGCACTCGCCCGCGACTTCGTTCACTTCGACATAATAAAATATAGCCTATGTTACTCAGGGATAGTGTTGCTTTCTATCAGTGAAAGAATTTTTAAAAAATTGGTTCAGTAGTTCCAGATATTTTCTCCTACAAACATACTCACAATTTTATCGCTTTATAATAATAGTATAGATTTATCCACCCTTGATTATGCTGATAGTTATCTAGTCTGGCTAACTTCACTTCAGACTGTGAACAAAATGCACCAAAAGAAAGAAGCCACAAAAGAAGCAATCAAGTCAATATATCAGCCTTTATAGAAGCACTAGCTGCACCGCACCTTTTCACCCGTGTGTATAATGCTCTAGGATTAAAAATATCTGTATATAAGCCTGTAATAAATATAAGCTATTTCCATTTTAAATTCCATCCAAAAGCATTGAGCTGTTGTGACGTAAAGAGACATACAAACTTTCGCATCCTATCCTTATAATACACACTGTTAGTTTACCTTTAGACTGGCTGGTATGACAGAATGAAGGATATTTATAGAGTGAAAAGTGTTTTTAAGATTATTGATGTTGTCTTTTTCCTTTGTACTGTCATGTGAATAATATATTATATTATTGTGCTTTAAATGTATTCATAGATCTTTAGTTTAAAATCCACATTCTGTGTGATAAGCCTTGGAGAGAAGAGTATCCCCATGGTTTTTCACAAAAATACATGCGAAAGTTTGTGAGGATGGATGGATGGAAGGACAGATGTTACTTAATGACACAAAAACTAATACAGATTTCAACGCCTAAGGTCTCAGAAAAGGGATACATTTTATTGGTCAGAACTTACTGATTTGCTGTGCAGCCATTTGCTGCTGCTGAGCTTGTTGATGTGCCGCAGCCGTGGCGGCGGCGTGGGCAGCCGCCTGCGCGCTCAGGACATGAGCAGTCAGCTCACCTCCCACTAGGCCTCCTTCTATCACCTCCACACCTCCCAACGTCCCGCTGGAATACAGGCCCATCATTGTAGGTAACTTTATCACTTCACACAACACAGAAATCTGGAGAATAGGCTACTTTATGAGCCTTTGCAGGGAAAACTTTAAAGTTTTATAGCGAGTGTATTTGTTTCTCAAAGTGACGCTTTCATAAATCGCGAAGGCGGGAATGGAAAACAGAAGACGTCTCACTTTCCTATTTTGAATTTGGAAAGGTTTGAGCTTCGAGTTTGATTCAAAATGTTACCAAAGAGGTTTAATTGGTAATTCAAATAGAAAGACTTCAAATAGGTAGGCGTGAATTCATATTCATAAAACAGAACCAGTGAATAAATAGCAAGCTTTTTCATAGATTTTTAAACTGGGTTCCAAACTCTTATAAGAAAATTAAGAACCAGAATATGTAAAACAAAATATAAAAATTTGTTTACTTAATGAAATACGCAATCATGTTCATCTGCAAGAACGGTACCAAAAATCTAATCTAAAATGAAAACAAAACTCAGATAAAAAACAAAACAAAATAAAAACTTTCAGCCGCCATTGATAACAGTTTATTAAACTTTTTTCTTTTTCTGCAACTTTAATTGACAGGTGCAATAGAACGTAACCAAAAACGTTTCAATTAAGGTGCAAATACACGACGCGTATCATCGTTATTTTAAATACACAACCAAAAGCACCGAAGTATGTATTTAAATTCTTTTGATATTTCCACGAAGGAGACTATATATGTAGTCAGATTTGTACGAATACAATATGTATCAGTTGCGGAACAAAAATTTAACTTAATTTGAAAAAAGAAAAGTTATTTAGTCCTAAATATAATACGCTGATATGCTGCCTATATAGTGACACATTCGTTTCATTAAATACTTTTAAGTAGTTAAGAACGTATGGCATTGTACTTGTTTAATTGCATGTAGTGAAGACTGAGCGTATCTGTAACTCAAAGACGTGTGTTAAATATTTGCAATGTATAGTACCTAATTCCAGCAGATTAAGCAGATTAATCAAGAATAATTCTGCTGCGTGTCGAATAACAACCTAAATATTTAATCGATCGCAACTAGACACTTTTGAAATACATACAAGATTAGGAATTAATATTGATAAAAATATGATTCCATCATCATCATCATCATTATCTGCCCATCACGTTCCCGCTGCTGGGATACGGGCCTTCTCTTATAAAGAGATTATGAGCCATGATCGACCACGCTGGCCCAATGTGGGTTGGTAGATGTCACATGTCCTTCCATTTAATTTAATTTTAATATAAAATTATGATTCCTTCATAGCAAAAATATTCCACATTTTATTATGTGATTTCTACCGCGCAACATCAAAGTGCGGTGGCACGAGAAAAACCTCTTATTTATTGAAAACGAAGTTATCTTGGCGCCATTCAGATTCCCTACAGAACTATGGAAACCACCCTCCACCCAGTTTGCGCTTTTCACACATATTTTCTCTCTTTCTAATCCCATGTTTACGCCTACTTTGTCTCTTTCTAATTCCATGTTTACCTCCGACCCTGTGCGCTTTTCCTTGTACATTTTGTCCTTATCAAACATAAGATATTTCTGGTTACCCATCTTGTTTTGGCAAGGGGTGTGTCAACAGTTTGAAGTTCTTGGATTGCTTGGTTTCTCACATGAAATATTTAAAGGGTTTTCAAGTTTACTGAACATGTTTAATAGTTGACTTACTAAATCTTGACAACTTGATATTACAAAAAGCTCGTAATTACGTAGGTGCTTAAGCTTAATGTAAAAAAAAATCATACTGCTGAAAATAGTTTATTGTAATATTTTTTTATTGAACTGAGTAATGAGACGAGCTAGTTGCTCACCTGATAGTAAGCGCCACGCCTGCCCATAATAATTTCAGTGCCACCCAGAACTTTAAATATCATAAAAAGCACTGCGTAGCACTGCATTGCGCTCATTACCCCAAGACATTATATATTAAGTCTCATATGCCCAGTAATTTCGCTGGCTACAATGCCCTTCAAACCAGAACAGTTATGCTTGCGCACTACTGCTTGGCGGCAACTGGCAAAGCTAAAGTGTTTATGCGTATACTAAATATTTGATGAAAAGTTAAGAATTTACTATTATTTTAAAACTCAACAAATAGCGAGAAACAGGTTTTCTAATTAAAACTTGGCTAATCGAGATTTACATAATAAATGCCCAAAATTAATACAAACGAGCGCAAATCCCACAAACTTCGTTGATAGATGCTTTACATTGTGAACAGAATTTCCTTGGTAGCAAAAGAAAGAATTCTCCCGAATTTCCAGGGTAATAAATCAGGGTAGACGCTTGCAATATATCTTTTTCCACATAATCTCGGCTACGACGGGTTTCTTTCCAGCATTTTCACTATTCCTACAATGCTGGTACTTAACGTTAGAATTAAAATGTCAGAGAGCAGTGGTCGTTAAAATTACATTAGCTTTATGTTCGGCCATAAAAATTATTTCTTTCTATGATAGTTCAGTATAGTAACACCTAAAATACGCATACAATGAGGAATCGCTTTAGGTAAAGTCGAGAAGAGAATAACCATCCTACATGGTTGATATTCCTCATGCCTGAACAAAGCATTTTGCTATGACATTTATAATGAGAACAGCTAAGGAATGGAACACTTTACCAGCGTCTTTGTTTCCCGATTTCTATTGAAGACACCTAGATAGGTATGTTCTAAGCAAGCTTGATCCATCGTCGACCGCGTCGTCACTTGCCATCAGGTGAGACTGCGGCCAAATGATAAACTATTCAGTAATAAAAAAAAACAAATAATTTGTTGCCTTAGTTAAATTTTTGTGAATTTTAGACGGTCTTAAAAGTCCCTATTTTTAAAAACAAGCAGCTGTCGCCTTCAGACATTTTCAATATCAAGTGAAGCTGCAAACCTTGTAAGAACTATTATACCTATTTATAATATAACTATATGTATTAAGGTGCCAATTTGTATATCACAACTACGAGCTTGGAATTTCAGCTAAAATTACCCCACCAATCTATTACTTATTTCGCTACTGATTGCCAAGTCTTCTCATGACAGGCAACCTTATTGAATTCGTTTCGGGTCAAAAGTCATGGCGAAGAGTATTTGTCAACGTTCGACCCTACGACGCGACGGTTTCGACTGGAATTCACTGATTTCAAGATTTTTTGCTAATAGCGTGATGAGTCAATCAATGCACAAAATGGTTGGTCACCGATTAAGTTTATTGAACGTTTATTTTTTTAAATATTATATACACAAAATGAACTACAATCAATACAGAGCTATAGCTAAATATCATACAGTTTTGAGTCTAGATTGTAATCCAAAAATATGGTACACAGAAAGACAAAGCTGAGACAGTTTTCGTGGTTATATAAAACTAAATAGGTAATAATTATAATAAAATATATGTTATGCAAAATATGCACATCTGCGAACATAAGATCTATTTGATTTTGCTGTGACCGCCACAGCATGAACATTCTACGATATATTTTTATTTTCCTATGTTCAACCGAGAGTACAGAAAATGAGAAAACTATGCAGAGACAGAGATATTTTATGTTTTTAATTCGCATATTTGATACCATAGACAAGTGATATATATTTAAGGTGTGTTCACACGATGCGTATCAATGTAATTTGTATTTTTTGTCAATTCCGTAATAGCCGACTCCAAAAAAAGGTGGAGGTTCTCAATTGAATTGTCCGATATATATATTCAATGTTCGTTACCTCAGAACTTCGTTATTTTTAAACTGATTTGGAAAATTATTTTTGCGTTGGGTTCAGTATAGCTACAAGGTGGTCCCATATAACATACCTATATTCGACCTTGAACTTCAAAGATATATCAGAATTGAAGTCGATTATTTTTTGTTATCAAATGAATATTATTATACTGACACTCCAAATATTTTAATTGAATTCTGTAACTTGATTCGTATTGTAATATCAGAAAATTCCAGATTTAGGTAAAAGCAAAGCCGTTGAGCACCCGAAACCTATAAAGATAGAAATGTTACACGTACCTAACAAAAAATATATTCTATAAATATTTCATCAACATTAAGTTACAAATAGAAATACATTCTGTTAATTCTAATGTATACGTAATTGTTCATTGTTATTTTCGAGATATATTAAAAGAGCTGAAAAATGACATCCCCGCAGAGTTTCTTGGTGCTATCTTCTCTAGCGGGCGTATTTACACTAGAAGCACTGGTAGAGTTAGTTTCGCATTTCTTTTCAGCACTCAGACTTCAATTTGAGTATAGGAAAGAAATGGGTAAACATACTTACCTTTTCTTCAAAGTCATGTTAACATAAGTTAAAAATTTTAACATATTTTATTTGTATTATGTGTTTATGACCTTTAAAAGTGTACTTTTGTGCCTATTTAATAAATGATATTTGACTTTGACTATTAATCATAAGTTATCGTTATCCTTCTCGCTAAAAGTATCGCCTAGACACGCTAGAAATAAATATACCCATGAGCCATGACCGAAGTCGGGCCATCACTTGACGCCCGTATTCGCGTTGGCGGATCGTGGAAACGTATCGATCTTTCCGCGAAGCCGACAGACAGACGCCTAAATTGATATCAGTATTAATTACAAAAGTATGTAAGTAGGTCCTGCCTAGGGCTGGCAAGAGACACATTAACATGTGAGGAATTATGAAAAAGATATACCTACCTACATGTAATTTTAGCCGTTATTTAACCTTATTTTTTTACCCAATAGGCCTATGGCACAAATCGTTTGTTCTGTCCGGTTTTACACTAAATACTTTTGATCTAGGTAGGTAATTCTCTACTTAATTGATTTTAATACACGATCATTTAGTTTTTTTTTTTGTAAAACATTCTTATACAATGAATATTGCAGCTGTGGAAAGCGGGGCGGGTGGATCGCATTAAATATGGCTCAGTTTTGATTTACACCAGTTTTATTACACTCCCAGCTAGTAAAATCATAAATTATTTTCAACATTTTTACGTCCTTAAGCCATTTTAGCTCAGGTATGCGAAATTAAAAATGAACGCCATACAAACCACCAGAAAATGAAACCCGTGGTATAATTCGAATAGGTCAGCTTTTAATATTAGGCCGCAAATTCAGTTTGGACGCCATTATCTAAGTATGTGGTAGACTGGTGGTAGAAGGCAAGTGGTTTGTGGCTAATGCAGATGCTACAATAGACGCTTGCAGTGGCGTAGCTACCGAAGGGCTAGACGGGGCAGTGCCCCGGGGCCCCTCGGACTCTGACTTACAAACTATAAATTGAACTAGTAAAAATGTCTCCCACATTCGGAATATAAATAAACCAGAGTTCGGAACGCAACGATTACAAAACAAACTATTTCAAATAGTTTAGTTGGGGCCCTAGTTTATTTCTTGCCCCAGGGCCTTTGGTTACCTCGCTACGCCACTAGACGCTTGGTTTTGTTTTGGCCATTGTAGTTATAGGAAACAAATGTAATAAATGGATGCTATACCAGCGTACTATACCGTTAGTAATTACATACATAGAAGACAAAGATGCATTGAACATGCCGCTTCTGCCAAGTAGCCAACTGACACTAATTTATATACATCTAATTTATTTTACATTTTATCATAATATTTTTGAATACAGGCAGTTTTATTGACGACATTTTGACATTAATTAAAATCAACTTATAATAATCTGACAATTTGAATTAAATTTGATTATGTTATTTGAAATTATGTTAATATTGCACACCATTGTCATGGTAGAATGTTAGGAATTATTTTTAATTGTCATCTTTGTATATACAACATTCTAGCAATAAACAATTTGAATTTGAATTTGACACAAGAAACATAATATTGTCAAAAACCAAAGAATAATAAGGGACAGAAGCATCACTCCGCAAAGAAATTTAAACAAATAGCGACTCTTGCTATGACGCAATAAAATTCAATTCAGCTCGCGTAGCGATGCATACCTAACAGTCATATTAACCTATAGAGCGCCTCTCTTTGTATCGCATAGCTCTTATCTCTTCTGACGCGGCACGTGTAACGACGCGCGACACGCCGTCGGTGTCCGGCTACGTACTTGTAGCTTCGTATCTACAGTGCGGAGTGGCTAGGGCTGCAAAAACAAACCTCTGTACCATATAACCGTTCAAAATTCAATGTAATCATAAATTTCGCCTTCTTTCTATAAAGATAAACAGTCTACGTTTGTCTGTATAATCATAACACAAAAACGTGTTTGATTGAATGTAAGCACATCTACAATACAAAGGAGAAAACGAGTGGAATGTAAAGCTCAGTTGGATGCCAACGCGAGAAATCACCGCAAGGATATAATTTATCCCTAACCTTTGAGGAAAATCATAGACCGGAGACGTGACCGAATGCGAAGATTGTATTCTCGAGTCAGGCGTGATTTCATCTCACATGCCTAAGCTGATATGATCAAATAACGGGCCTGTGTTATGATCTCATTTCAACACGATTTCTCATGTTAGACTGATTGCTATTCCAGGAGTTGTTCAAATCGGTATCAATCAAGATAATCTTGAACAAGAATCCGTATATAATACCTTTTTTAACCGACTTCAAAAAGGAGGAGGTTCTCTGTTCGATTGCTTTTTTAAGCTATTGCATAGCTTCTATCGCGGGCCTTGAGCGTGGAGACCGAATCCAGAAATTCCGTAACCAAAATAACCTAACACCCCCCACTCCGAATGCTCTTTTTATTTATTTATTTTATGTTTGTTACCTCAGAACTCCGTTATACCGATTTGAAAAATTCTTTTTGCGTCGGGTTCAGTATAGCTACTAAATGGTCCCATATAAATTTCATCGATATGTGACCTTGGACTTCGAAGATACATTGAAGTCGGTTTTTGTTTTTTTCTAAAACTTAATTATTATTTTATTTATTTTGGAGTTTGTCGCTGAGCGACCACATTGTCCTATAAAGAGAACCGATAACAAAAACAAAAGAAAGAGAACACAAAAAAAAAAACAAATCCTGTCTATGCCTAACTCCAGCAATCTAATCAATATTTTGAAATCTTCACAAGAAGGGTTAGATAAAATACTGTTTACGGAATATAGAAAATATTTTTGTCGAAGCTTACGGTTCTAAATGTCGCACTTCATATAACACCTTAAAAAATGTATCTAAGAACCACGTTTTTGTGGATTTAGATTGCATTGTCATCGAGATGTGAGCTACCCTGAAAGTTTCAGCCGGATAGTTATCGGAAGTGCTCGAAGTTTGAGCTGCAAGATTCCACCCGGAACGACAGACAGACAAACAAGAAAGACTTAATAAAAACGTGGTAAAATATGTTTACCCTGTTACCTGCCACATCTTTTTTTATGTAAAATAAATACGCGCAACGTTCATAACCATAGATCCTGGCTCCTTACTAGGATTCCCTGTATCTAGGGAACCAGGAACTACTAAGACCATAGTCCGACAGCGCTCAGATACGAAATAATGCTTGCGCTTAAAATGTCGGAAAACAAGCAGGTGGTCCGCCTGATAGTAAGCGGTTACCACCGCCTACTGCCTATAGGCTTCTGCAACACCAGTGGCGTTAGTTGCTGATGCGTTGTCGACTCGTAATGACACTATTAATACCCCTTGTATATGACTCCATGTTTTAGCTCAGAGAAAATACCAGATAGTGGTTCTTTTATTGGTTCTTTTCCAAATGGTGGTAAAGACATACGTTTATGATTATAAAAATGATGTCTAATTTGATCAAATGAAATAGAAACCTTTAGGACGTCAAACTCGAAACTAGTGCCTACCTAGCAGTATTTTCATCCAAACTTGTTCGCCAGTAAGATATTTTTTTTAGTTTTCACTTAAAATTGGTAAAGCAAACGCGTGGGGAAAAGCTTTTTTTTTACGCTTAATAGATCCATGTTCGGCCACTATCTCGCCTGATGTGAAGCGATGATGTGGCCTAAGATGGAGCACATAGATCTAGAGAGAGACGGCAGTTGTGCGGCTGCTCAGACCCGTCTCCCCGATGGTTCACCGAACATCATCCCGAAACACGACTAGGTCGCTTGACGGCATGGCTTTGTTCGGTGGGTGGTATTACAACCACGGCCAGAGCCTACCACTCCATAGCGCGTAAGCGGGTTTCATCACGATGTTTTTCCTTCACCGTTTCTAGAGCGAGCGTGCAAAATCTGTACTTAACTATAAGTCATTGGTGCAGGGCCGAGTCGGGATTCGAACCTAAGTGCGTTGGAGCTCTGAGATAACAATTCAACAAACAATTTAAGGATTTATAGGGATTTGTGCGTGTTAGGCTGTGAACCGTAGTGGATTTATAGTAGAATTTGGCATTAAGAACTTCTATAGACAAGGCTTCATTTCAGAAGATAGTAACATTATCTGCTTTTTGCAAGCGTCAGCCCTACCAGGTCTGCCGTTAATGTGTCGCGTTCGACTGAAGCCAAAACCCAACGAATATTACGAACCCAAAAGGAACTGAGGGTGAACCCCGGTCATCGACCCTTTACCTACATGCAAACGTCTCATCTCGACTGTTGCCGAGAAAATAGTAACGGATGCAATGAATTAACTTATTTTTTGTGTCGGAAAATCGATAGCTGATTGAGGGTGTTCATTGAGGGTGTGTACAGGGCAGAGGGGATGGGGTGGTGGCGCGCATGCGTGAAGCAGCGGGGCGCGGCGCGCGGCCACGCTGCCTCACACGCTCGCCGACGCCCGCCGCCGCCGCCTCGCGCGTCGTGACCATATTGTCCTGTCACAGCAGTACGTTGACCACTTGCTACTGCTGCGTCCGGACAAGCCGGCCACGACGTCGCAAATCACCACAACCTGCATCACGGAGCAAAGAACACTGAAGATTCACCAGATTTCATGAAACAGTGTCTTGTCTAACTCTGTTCACAGGTTCTTGGGAGCGGTCAAATCGATGTGCCAGCTATCAAGCGAAAACGGGCGTAGTCCTTTAGATGTGTTAGTGATGTGCTAGTGTCAAAATTATGTGCCAGTGTTTTTTATTAGACGCGTTGTTAATGGCTCTTTTACACGGAGGGTGCATGTATCGAGCGGGTGACAGCGCATGCGCGCGCCATCTTTGGCTGCATCCGAAACCCTCCGGCCATTTTGCCTCTTCTCGAGGGGTTATACGCGAATAAAATCCTTGGAGGCATTATCTCGTATGCTTATTAGATTTTGGTTCTTGTTCGTTTGTTGCTAAGGTGCGGTTTTGTTTGGTTGGAATACATATGTTTTTTGTCCATTACCTTTATAAATTGGAAGCTCTTTTTCATTACTTTAATTTTGTTAAAAGCTTTTTCATTAGTCATCTAGTTTTAGTTCTTAGTTTTTATTGCTCTAGCACTGTTTTGGTTTAATTAGTTTGTATTTTCATACAACTTTGGCACATTAAAAGTACTTGTTATGCACTCTGTAGTAATTTCTACTAAAGTCGTAGGACTATCATAGTAAATACTAAGTAGGCGCTCCGTGGTACACAAATGGCACAGAATAAGCAATAGTTGTAATGATTAAAATATGTCTTGCTTATGTCTTACATTTCTATAGAAGCTTATAATTTCGTAGAACTCTTAGGCCGAGACGACTTACAAAGGGTAAGTTTCAGGGGTCATGACCTCGATCGAAGAGGTAGATTCGCGCGGAGGGTAGGATTCAAATTTTGCTTTTGTAGAATGGAAGAATTGAGAATCTTTTAAATCTTTCCAATAAAAATAATGAAATTATTTCAGAATAAATTAAATAATAATGCGTACGGCGTGCTTGTATGATTTTATATTATCAAACGTTAAGAATTTAAAACCAACGAAAGAAAAAAATGCTGAAATGATTTCTTGCTATTGCAATGCCTAGAAAAACTCCCTTAGGTCAGTATAGATTTCATCGACATCTAAATAGCTATAGTAAACACAACATTTGAAGAGGTTTGTTTCTCTCATTGAAAAATCTAGGATGCTATGGGGAATATACATGACTCATTCAAATTTGACTTCTAATGTTTCAGTCATAAGGTTCATTGAATTTTTAGTAATAAATTATAGGTCAAACTCAAAGAACACCGTAAGTTGCGCAAATACAGGAATCTTCACTTATCTGAAACTGCATTTCACGATACAGCGCGGGTTCCATTCCCGAACTTTAATTAAATAATTATTATTTTTAGACACTAGTATTAATAATAGGTATACGATATCTAGTATTTTTAAATATCATATAATACTTATACCTAAGAGGCAAGTACCCAGTGTAACCAATTTGAAGTTACAAAACAATTTTGAAATGCAGAAGCTGCACTACTGGTCTGTATAAAATTTTAGGGTCAGAGATTTTTGGATCAATAAATCCAAGAGGGCTTCATCCCTGGGCAAACGTGTTTAGCCCGGGGCAAGACTCGATTACCAATGTTGGTAAAATGTATGTGAGTAATTCCTCCCGGGAGCATGTAAATTTAATATGCAGATGATACATTGACAGATCGACGGCAGGATTGATCGTGTATCCGAACCTTAAAAACATCTGATGCCATCAAGTTTTGAAGATCGATATGAACGAGTATCCCGTGAAATGTTTGGAAACAAATTCAGCATGCGTAGGTAGTAGGTATTCAAGTATACCTAACATCCACGCTACAAAAATATACTTAGTCCATCTAAAAATCTGCAAGTGTACAGGCAAAATTGGACATAATTGGTTTGGTAATAACAAGCATGTAGGTGTTAGGTTTCTCTAGGAGTCCGTCGGGGTTAGTACCACTGTTCTGTTAGTAATTCTCCCGCTTTCTCTATGTTCTGCCGCCATACAGTAGTGCGTAAGCATAGCTATGTTCCGGTTTGAAGGTCATTGTAGGCAGTGAAACTTGGCATGAGACTTAATATCTGATGTCTTGGGGTCACAACAGGCCTAGCGCACTCCGCACTGTAGGTACGAAGCTACAAGTACATAGCCGGACACCGACGGCGGGTCGCGCGTCGTTACACGTGCCGCGTCAGAAGAGATAAGAGCGGCGCGATAGAAAGAGAGGCGCTCTGTAGGTTAATATGACTGGCAGGTATGCAGCGCTACGCGAGCTGAATTGAATTTTATTGCGTCATAGCAAGAGTCGCTATTTGTTTAAATTTCTTTGCGGAGTGATGCTTCTATCCCTTAGTATTCTGTGGTCACAAGCGCAATGAAGTGCTACGCAGTAGGTACTTTCTGTGGTATTAAGAGTTTGGGTGGCACTGCAATGTTTTGAGCAAGCGTGGAGGTTACCATCAGGCACGTGCTCGTCTCATTTCTCAGTAGCATAAAAGTCTTTTTCTTCTTAACGAATCGATCTCTACGGCTTTATATTTTTTGGAGCAGTACTCCGCAACAAGCATAGCATTGTCCGTGGCATTGTACAGGTCCTCGCGTGGGCAGGTGGCGGGACACGCAGGGCAAGACGAAAGGTGTGCCACAGTCTGGAGCGAGACACCGCACTCGCATGCACTATCCGAGCTGTAGCCCCACCTACACATGTTTTCCTTGTATAAAAGTCGATGTTCATTGAAATTCTTGTCACGCTATGCAAATTATGCAATAGTAGGTAATAGTAATAATATACAAGTATTTTTTTAATGTATGATCATTATAGAATATTAATAAAAAAATGTTTAAAAATTTTACGGCATCATTCGTCAATAAAATAAGTAAATGGAAATATGAATCAATTGAAATTAACATAAACGCGCCCTTTTCCGTGTGACGTCAAAATGTGGGGATCTAGGATCTCCTCATTGTTCCATCTATGCTACATGTGTGTATGTGTCAATAATTTACCAATAGGGCGGGCCCTATGTCAAAAATTGACCATTAAGCAGCGAGGTGCGTGACGTCATAATGTGGTTGCACGTACTGAAGCCTTTTGTAATTACGTTCCGTTTCTCCAAAAATAAGAAAAAGAAACATTGAAATACAAAAAAACTATGCAATTAATAATAATATAATACTACTAAATGTTTACAGGAGTAATCTATCGTAAAGAGTAATTTCCAGAGTAATTTTCGACAACACCCTATTCTACTATGAGTCTCGTATAGAGAGTACTCTATATTCTATATTATCATGTCCTATGTGCCAGTTTCAAATGACGCGCGCGCTTCCCGTTCGAATCGCATTGCATCGCTTCGCGTTTCTTTACGCACGTAGGACGTAGTGCCAGGTTTTTGCGCTGCGCCCTACATCACTAAAAGCTTTGTGTGGCCGAACTCAGGCAGGGGGTTAAGGGGGCAGGACTTCATCTGTGAGTTCCGCTTGTTTTTAGTCCCTTGTGAGGTTTGTACTCGTACTATCATCGTAAGCCCATCACGTTCCCACTGCTGGGACATGGGCCTTTTCTCAAAGAGAGAGTATGGTCCATATTCTACCACCCTGGCCCAGTGCGGATAGATATCACATGTCCTTGAATTGTTTGTCATAATTTCTTGGACATGTCGGTTTCTTCACGCTCATTTCCTTAACTGATTTTAGAGCGAATGATAAATTCGCACTTAACTTAAGAATATCAGTGGTGCGGGGCCAACGTGATTCGAACTCGGGTGTGTCGGATCGAAACTCACACGTGCTTCCAGTGAGCCACACTCGTTCTTTTTCAAATAGACTGTATTCCTAGTCATATTGCCTTAAATATAACTGAAATCAAACTCATTGATAATGCTGACTCAGTAAAACATAATCCAATGCAAATTAAAGTTCATTTAATAGCGTAAGTTTAGAGACGAAGTTTGCGCTAAGTAAAATATAACCGGTCAAGTGCGAGTTGAACTCGCGCACGAAGGGTTCCGTACCATTATGTATAAAAACGAAAAAAAAATCACGTTTGTTGTATGGGAGCCCCCTTAAATATTTATTTTATTCCGTTTTTAGTATTTGTTGTTATAGCGGCAACATCATCCGTATCATCAATTTCAACTGTCTTACTACCACGGTTTATGAGATACAGCCTGGTGACAACAGACGGATGGACAGCGGAGTCTTAGTAATAGGGTCCCGTTTTCCCCTTTGGGTACGGAACCCTAAAACAATGTTTTCCAGTTAGTACTATTGATTTCAGCCTGAAAGCCTGTAGGGTTGGTAGGAACTACAATTCAGATATAACAGAATGATTGAAATAATTTTGATTGAAATATTTCAGATGAACAGCGCCCGCCCAATTTGCGATGTCTGAAAAAGGCAACTAAGTTTTAAGTCCATGTACTATAGAATAAGACTTTTGTACACTTAGTTTTGCAAATAAATGAATATTAATATATGAATATGTAAAGAAAAATGTATTTCTTTAATTTCGAATTTTGCCGCGCTTTGCTCCGTCGGTAAAAACGTTAGATTATAACTTAATGGTAATCATATGTAGGTAAAGCAGAGAAAAAAAGTCAAGAAGGTGGCAAGTGAAGAGAATTGTGTTTATTGTTAAAATAGTATTTTGGAAAGTTAATATTAAGAAGTGATAAGGAATTGGCATAGTAAATTATAAGCTTTGAATGTCGTTTCTTTGTTAACAGGTAATTTTTAGAAAATAGTGTTTTCATGTAAATAGTTTGGTATGTAACGTATAACTATTAACTCAATAAAACTTTGTTTAAAGAGCAACAAATTATAGTTCATTTTGAATTGCCAATCCTAAACTATAAGATTATAATATAAATCTTATAAATATATAAATAATAGCTACGTAGACAGTGTTATCATAATTCCAAACTTGACTACATTGAACGCTTTCTGATATTTCAAAATTTTCCGACCTCGTTTTATTAACATTCATACAGCTTTTTTATGTTTTAGTTTTATACCTTAGTTACTCTCATAACTTAGGAACAAGAAAATGCCATATTAAAAAAAAATATCTAAAAATGTTTACCACGTTTTAATTCATTGTTATCGAGTTGTGAGCTACTTTGAAAGTATCAGCCGGATAGCTAATCGGGAAGTGCTCGAAATTTGAGTTACAAGATTCCACGCGGAATGACAGACAGACAGACAAACAAGAAATTGACTAAAAATTATTCAATTTGAAACAAAAAAAACCTACTTCAATTTTGATGTATCTTCGAAGTCCAATGACGAATATCGATGAAATTTATGTGTACCTTTAAGCTTTTTAATCTTGATTCCAACGCAAAAAAAATGTTTTTTCAAATTGGTTTATGACAGAGTAATTGCGTAACAAACATAAAAAACATAGTCAAATTGAGAACCTCCTCCTTCTTAAAGTAGGTAGTAAACGTTGTAATAAAAAAGAGGTAATTTAGTGTTTCATTCTAATTTGAGGGACTTCGAACATTAACTCAACGGAATGACCACGCAGTATCGGAAAACGGACAAAAAACCTAACCTAAACGGCCCTGCGATGATCTAGCAGTTTCATCTTATTACAGTTTCACTAGTTTTTATCCATCACCGGGTATTTTTTGCACAGTTTTCTCGCTTCATTACGCCGTACGACAAACTTTCGCGGGATAACCTAAAAAACATTATTCGAACTCGTTTCTTATCTCCAAGCCATAAAGTTCAATACGGCGCGAAAATTCTTAAATGTCGACATGACAGAATCGCTGCGAGTGACGCAAGGTATTTTTTCGCTGATGGAAATCAAATTATTTGCCATTCAGTTTGATTGGTAGCCGTTACGTTGACTTTTTTATTGGGAAAATAGTGGTGAAAGCCGGGCGATGTTGATTAAAGCTCTTGGGGGTATAAGCTGTTTTTTTAGATAGGTACGAAACTAAAAAGTAAGTAACTAGGCTTTTATAAAATGCTCTAAAAGATAGCTACAATACAAATAATCGTTCATTTTGTTAAATGATTCCATTTCAATAATTTTTAAATACCATATCAATGAGTTATCAGCGACGTGTTAGATGATATTTTATAAATAAAAATTATTGTACTAAATTTAATGTAATAATTAGATATTACTATAATTATAATATACCTACCATTCATTATCTTTCACCAATTTTTTTTCAATTGCCCCTATGTTATGGTACCTAAGTTGTAACTTCGTGTGGAATTCCCTTAATTTTTTTATGTTTTAATATTTGACGTTACAGATCATCGACGTTTTGGAAATTTTAAATTTTACTATTAAAAAGGATATCTAGTAAAATTCCTAATGTTCTACACTGCATAAAATATCTGAGTGTGAAAATAACGGTGTATAAAATCATAAACGATAGCCCTCGGTGAAGATAAAGTAAATAAAATACACTCTCGGTTCATTATTCACAGATTCACACTTTGCGTCAGCGGCAAACGGGAGACAAAAGATTATTATCTGAGCAGTTCTCGCTATAACGCCACCATCGCTATTCACGCCGGTCCCTGCGTTTTATGAGGCCGTGGATACGACAGGTCGCAAACCATATATCATATTCCGCCCCCGACCGAACACTGCGCTTGATATTTTACTTAATAGCCTGGAAACGACCGATACGCTGTTAGCTCGTGATAAAATTTGTCGTTTAACCATTTCACATCACTGGCTTTAGTTGCTACGTCACCGGTTACGTTCTATCGTTGTTTGTTTTTTGTCTATGAATGGAACATAAAGAAAAAATTCAATAGTCAACTAAAGTATTTTTTTAATTTCGTTATCATAAAATGTATCGTAAAATACGTTTTAGTAATACATTAAAAACGCATTTTAATTTTAAGTACACATATAATAGCATTTTAAGTATTTCAAGTACGCGCATAATCGATGTTTTCATAATGAGAACGCAACCGATATAGGAAATAGCATGTCTTTTAAAATGACCGCCATTTATGAAATTCAACTTTCTTCGGGAGTCGGGATGAATTTTACGATTTATTAAGAGCAACTCAACAAAAGTTCTTTCCTGTTCTCATTATTTATGTCTGGCATAATGGACTTCGTAAAACGAGTTTCTGCTTCGGCAATAAAGGACGTCTTAATGTTGTTTATTGAACTAATATTACGCTGACATTGCAGAAAACTTTGTCTGTTCTGAATAATTCCTTAGATTTGTTTAGATTTTAGCGTATACGGTCATGTTCTTTCATCCACAATGGGTTTTCGTTGTTTGTACCTGTAACAAAACAAAGCATAATGTTAGAAAATAAATAATGATAACTCTAAATTATATATGCCAGCGCCATCTATTCAGTCCAATTGAGCAACATTACGCTTTCCGTTAGCGGAGTTAGTACTGTCAATTTCCGATAGATAGCGCTGTTCTTCAATGTTACGGTACAATAGAATTTTATTGATTCCCTTAGCCAGGCAGGGTGGAGGGTGGCATTTTTGCTCGGAAGACAATCTCGGCACGTCTAGCGATAAATTTACAGTGAGGTTTTAATTATTGTAGATGCGAAACTCCAATTACAAAGGTTTTAAAATTTTACTTTTGTTGTGTACAAAACCGTTTTGGTGTTTGTTGAAACGGAATTTTGGCGATAATTGGACTTGTTATGCGCGCCTAATTATCGCTCTCTAATTGGAGTCTCATATTTTAAACATTTTAATTAACTACCTACTGTATACCTTTCGCCCGCGACTTTGTACGCACTTAAATTTAAGCAAAATTAAACGTTGTCAATTCTATTGTTGTAAGCGAAGGAGCTTTAATTGGAATTGCTAATTAGGTGCTATCAATTTTACTATCGTCATTAAGGACTTGCTACGGGCATTGTGGGTTCTCAGCTAAGTACATAATAATGACGCTCTTAGAGACAGTCCCCGATAAGTGTTGGCCATTACATATTTAAATTAAATGCTCTAAGAGGCCTCTACGTGTTGGACTCACGTCCCCGCGCAAGCCTTCCAAAGGACCGGGTGTATAACCCGTGAGAAAGAGCGACATAATAATAATAAATGTTCATTGTTTCAAATTGGTCTTAACCTAAGGTACATCTATGTAAGATAAAACATGAATATTTTCTTTGGTTATAAAATTTTTTTTAAGACAATCAAGCTTTTGACAAATTTGCAATCGGAACCGCGAGCAGATTAAAATGAGCCCAAACACTAGTTTACGATTATCCGTCAAGGAGTTCCATTGCCCACCTTCCGTCTCCATCATCAGATCAGCTGTCACCATAATATTGAATTGTCATCGGACTTTGACAAGTATTTCAAGTACGTAGGATAAGAGGAAGTGGTTCTGATTCAACTTGCAAGATTCCACCCTAACAAACAAGTTAAATAAAAGCCTGTGATTACAGAATAACATAAAATATTGTTCATATTCTGTTACTAGCTGCGACCCGCGGTTTCCCGGGATAAAAAGCCTAGGTATATTATTTTCCAGGACCTAAAGAACCTACATACTAAATTTCATCAAAATCCGTTTAGTAGGTTTTGTGTGAAGAAATAACAAATGAGAAATGTTTGTGTTCACACCACAACACAACACAAAACAACATAATGTTTTCTGTTTGTTTTTTTTTACATTTTTTTTATGTAACTGAATGACGAGACTAGCTTTTCGTTTGCCTGATGGTAAGCAATACGCCAGCCCATAACAATAATGGCCTCCCGAACAAAATAAAATAGAATAAAATACCCCCTTCCGACTTACACGTATAAATCTAGTATTTGCACAGAATACTAAGGGACAGAAGTGTCACTCCGCAAAGAAATTTAAACAAATAGCGACTCTTGCTATGACGCAATAAAATTCAATTCAGCTCGCGTAGCGCTGCATACCTATTAGTCATATTAACCTACAGAGCGCGTCTCTTTCTATCGCGCCGCTCTTATCTCTTCTGACGCGGCACGTGTAACGACGCGCGACCCGCCGTCGGTGTCCGGCTATGTACTTGTAGCTTCGTACCTACAGTGCGGAGTGCGCTAGGCCTGGTATTTACTCCTCTCGAACAGGCCATGAAGAGCGTCCTCGCGTCTATTCAAACAATAGGGGATCGGACAACTTTTCAGAAAGTGTTTTAAATTAACTGTAATAAGTATATATAGCCATGAAAATAACTATTTTAATTAAATAACACTCTAAATGTACCTAAAACTATGTTTATATATTATGTTTCAAATATTGCCGCGCAAAACGTCACCTCAAAACTGGTGACGTCATATGAAGGTAGAAAACGACAAACTCTTCGAAATAAAACTTGCAAAGATATTTAAATACGTTTTGTGAAGTTTGAGGACTATAATGTAGTGGTGGAATGAAAAAATTAGCAAAAATACATTTTATGAAAAGCAAAAACGTAAAATAAACACAAGCTTGACTCACGGCATGGGCCTTCAGATGACGTCATGCGCTGTGATTGTTTTTTCGTTTGAGATGAAGAACAGATTAAAAATGATTGATTTTATTTATTGATTTAAAAATATAAATCATTATTATTTTACAAAAATATTAATTGAATGATCTCTCTGGTTCGACGAACATTCGTTATAACTACATTTTAGATTTTTCTCGATCACTGTCCGATCCCCTATTCCAGTAGCTGCTATCCAGTGACTGGATCAAGTACCTAATTATTGATACCGAGACAGTTTACGATGGTGCGTGTCTTCGCAACCGATGCGGCTTGCGTTATGTACCTACAGTATTAGGTTTGCATTAGCTCAACGCCATGGAGTAAATTCCTTAAATGGAGAGCTTATGCTACTCGTGGTCTGATTTATTCAGAGGCCGTCTGGGTAGGTACCACAGCTTTGCCAGCTATTCTGCCGGCAAGCAGTAGTGCGCAAGCATTAATGTGTTCCGGTTTGAGGGGCATGTAGCCAGCGAAACTACTAGGCATATGAGATTTAATATCTGATGTCTTGAGGTGATGAGCGCAATATAGTGCTACGCAGTGCTTTTCATGGTATTAAAAGTTCTAGGTGGCACTGGAATTGTTATGGGCAGACATGCCACGTGACCATCAGGCAAACGAATTACTCGTCTCATCAATAACACTTTTAATATCATAAAAAGCACTGCGTAGCACTGTCACCGATTCAAAAGTCACACCATTAATTTAGTGGTGCTTTATTAGCGATGTATTAGGTAAATCACGCTAATGTTCCATGAGTTCAGCAGCAGGCAGGCCCTCTGTAGTCTCGTAGTCTCTCCTCAGTATATCGGTTAGGTTATAGTGATCGTTTCGCGATATGTTTGTTTTGTGAAGTAGATACTAGTTCAGTTAACGGAAATTTGATTTTGGATTCTGTTTGCTTATAGTAAAGTCACGTTGTTGGCGTTCAGTGTTACTTAATAAATAACTAAGTAACTGGTGGTAGGCTCCTCGTATGCGGAAGGCCGTCTGGGTAGGTACCACAGCTTTGCCAGTTATTCAGCCGCCAAGCAGTAGTACGCAAGCATTACTGTGTTCCAGTTTGAAGGGCATCACTAAAATACTGGGCAGTTGGCATATGAGACTTCATATCTGATGTCTCGGGGTTAGAGCACAATGCATTGCTACGCAGTACTTTTTGTGGTTCTAGGTGAAACTGCAATTGTTATAGGCAGGCGTGGCGCTTACCGTCAGGCAAACAACTTGCTCATCTCATTACTCAGTTCCATAAAAAAAGTAGAGACAATTAGTGAAATGATAATGTTTTTCTTTTCAGCGTGGAGTAAATCGAGTGAGTGTGGCTTCAGTGGGAGCACGTGCGACTTTCAATCCGACGCACCCGAGTTCGAATCCCGCTGGCCCCGCACCACTGACTTTTTTAAGTTATGTGCGGATTTAACACTCGCTCTAAAAACGAAGAAGGAAAACATCGTGAGGAAACCGGCATGTCCAGGAATTTATCACAAAAATCCAACGACATGTGACATCCACCCGCACTGGGCCAGCGTGGTGGATTATGGCCCATACACTCTCTATAAAAGAAGGCCGTATCTCAGCAGTGGGAACTTGATGGGCTACTGATGATGATGATGATGATGATGTGGAGTAAATCCACCCATGCATATTTAAGTTTGGTTACAGGCGAAGTTAAAACTCACGTGCGTTGTATCGAAAGTAGTACGAGTTACCGCTAGTCCACACTCTCTTTATTATATTTATTATATTTGTATGTTGTTAAATAATTCAATGACAATTAGTTTTACAGTGTGCAATTGCATATAATATTCTTTTATAGATACCTACCTACCTAGACGAAGGTAGTTTAGTATAACTGTAAAATTACATTAACAACACATAGTTAATGTAACAGTACATATATAATTAAAATAAATGACAAGGTATATATTTTATAAATTTGACATTTAAAATTAGGCATCATCATCATCAGCCCATCACGTTCCCACTGCTGGGACACGGGCCTTCCCTCATAGAGAGAGTTTTTTTATGTAACTGTATGACGAGACAAGCTGGTCGTTTGCCTGATGGTAAGCAATACGCCAGCCCATAACAATAACAGCACCAACCAGAACTTTGTTTTGAAAAATCCTGCGCGGTCTTGCACTGCGCTCGTCACCCTGAGACAATTAGCTGGTAAGTCTCATAATGCCCAGTAATTTCGCTGGCTACAATGCCCTTCAAACCGGAACACGCAGAGTTTCTTGGTGCTATCTTCTGTAGCGGGTGTATTTACGAAGCACTGGTAGAGTTCGCATTTCTTTTCTGCTCCCGGACTTCAATTCGAGTATAGGAAAGAAATGGGTAAACATACCTATTTTTCAAAGTCATGTTAACTGTTACAATTTGTAACATATTTTTAATTTTATTTGTATCATGCGTTTATGACGTTAAAGTGCACTTTTGTGACTATTTAATAAATTATATTTGACTTTGACTTTCAACACAGGAATGCTTACGCACTACTAGCATTGCCAGTTATTGCTTACGCACTACTGCTTGGCGGCAGAATAACTGGCAATGCTGTGGTACCTGCCCAGATGGCCTCTCGCATACGAGAGACCTACCACGATCTAACCAGACATCAGACGCTTAAGAGGCTTTTGTTTTAATACACTATTCAATCCCTTCCAATCGACTATAAAATACCGATCCCCATAAAATTATGCAAGTTTATCTAAACGAGCCTATAATTATTCCATTCTCTAGCGTGTTCAAAATTAATAACATAATTTGCTAATTACTATGCGACCGGGCAACGTAACTCGATCAAGTCACTTGACCCGTGTGAAGACTCCCAATAAAATGGCGGGAAACTTACGTGACAAGTGTCAAAATTTACTGAAAATGGCGGGAACGATATGTCAAAATATATTTTTTTAATTCGCACGTTTTGGCAGGCTAAAGTCTGTAGGACCATACCGCCATGTCTTACGAAGTTTTTTATGATAGATTGAAAACATAAAAATGATCACTTTCATATTGTTGTCAAAATCAATGTCATTTGTAATGCTCCAATAAAGTGGTGGAACTTTATTCAAGCTTTCCATGGACTTTTTGGGAGAACATAAAAAGCAATGTTTTTCTCTATTTTGTTTCACTTGCCTACACCCGTGCACGTTTACGAACAAATAACGGTTAATATTCCAACTATATTACACATGATCACTCGAAATAACATTTGTTTGGAAAATAAAACAAAATCTAATTGTACAATTTTTCATTTCCCACCAAAAAGTTCCTGTCTAAATAATCTATTATAAAATGGCGGCCGAACGGTGTGGCCAGGTGTCAAAAATTTACCACACATGGATAACATAACGTTAAAATTCTGAAATCTTTACCATGATTTATGTTGCTCGGACGTTTCGGCCATCGAATTAGAATATTTCAGCCATAAAACGACATGTGGAGGTTATGGCGGACGATTAGGCGCACGGAAAATTACCTTTGCCGAATAAAAAGTGCTAGAGATCGCTTTTATAACGTTAAAAAGGTTTTTAGTCATAAAATTAGAAACGTTTTTAAAATCATACCTACGTGTATTTTTTTTTAATTTTCATGTTATTTTGTGTTGTTGGTTTGTGGCGTATTTGTTTTTCCTTTTTTTTAATTTTTGATTTATGGCTACGCATGGTTATTCCATTCATGCAGTGTAATGTGAAATTGTGTTAAATCGTCATTGAAAAATACTTATAGATAGAAAATACAAGTTCAATTATTGACAGTAGCTCGTGAAATGTCGATACTTGCATCTAAGCTAAGTAGGAGGCCAGCAGCATTCTCTCATTGCCCCTCTTAATTCATGCCAAGGAAGTTTATTTCTTACCAGCTTTTTCCCGCGACATACTTAAAGCGGTGGTACCCACCCAGACGACCTCTAGCATACGAGAAACCTACCACAATTAAACCTACCACAGGTAAATAAATTATGCAATGGTAACTCTAACTCTTGGATTGGTGGGACAGGTACTATAGGGAATTAAAAAATGTACAACCTTCAATATACATAGCTAGCTGTACCCCGCTGCTTCACCCGAATATTGGGATAAAAAGTAAGTATATAATATATAGGGCTGTTCGTAAATACTTTTTTAAATTCGCCCGTTTGTTCAGGCTAAAGTCTCTAGGTTCATACCGTCTTGTCTTACGTAGTTTTTATTTGATAGTTTTATTGAGAATGAGGGTCAACAGTAACAAGCCGGACCCTCTCCTAGTGCTTCAATAAAGTAGTGGAACTTTATTCAAGCTTTCCATGGAATTTTTTGGAGGACATAAAAAGCAATGTTTTCTTTATTTTGTTTCATTTGCTTTCACTCGTGCACGTTTACGAACACATAATGGTTAATATTCCACCGATATTACACATGATCACTCGAAATAACACTTGTTTGGAAAATAAAACAAAATCGAACTATCACTTTTCACTTCCCACCAAAAAGGTGTGTGTGCGTATTTAGCGAAACCGCCAAGTGTGTGTCGGACACGCGCACATTTTTCTCCAACGTTTTAAATACCTAAGTAAGTACCTATTTAACGTTGTTAAGATCAATTACATTCGTTAAGATCAAATACATAATTTAGTATCTCTCAACGTACTTTTGCTCAAAAGTAGCTGCACACCCACTATATTTCTTTCACGACCTGGAAGACTGGTAGATAATGCTAAATAGCATTAAGTCCTTCCTTGTACCATTTTTGTGCAAAACTATTAAATAAATAAATAATTTGTAAAAAAAACAATTCGAAAAGTAGAACTGCGCGATCGCGCGGGTTGCTACTCATGGTACGTCTCTCGTATGCGAAGCCGTCTTTGTTGGTACCACCGCTTTGCCAGTTAGTCTGCCGCCAAGCAGTAGTGCGCAAGCATTACTGTGTTACGGCACAGAATACCAAGGGATAGAAGCATTACTCCGCAAAGAAATTTAAACAAACGGCGACTCTTGGTATAACGCAATCAAATTCAATTCAGCTCGCGTAGCGCTGCATACCTACCAGTCATATTAACCTACAGAGCGCCTCTCTTTCTATCGCATAGCTCTTATCTATTCTGACGCGGCACGTGTGACGACGCGCGACCCGCCGTCGGTGTCGGTGTAGCTTCGTACCTACAGTGCGGCGTGCGCTAGGCCTGGTTGCGGTTTGAATGGCATTGTAACCAACGAAATTACTGGGCATATGAGACTTAATATCTGATGTCTCAGGGTGATGAGCGGAATGCAGTGCTACGCAGTACTTTTTATGGTTTTAAATCTTCTGGGTACATACAGTTGTTTATCGCGAGTTTGGATTCCTGACGATAACGCGCACGACTTGGATTTCAATGGATTCAATTTAGATTTCAGTATACAATAAGTAATTCTATTTCGCACCCTTGCGAAGGTGGGGCAGATTGCTAGCATAGAAGAAAATAAAGATAGACCTACGCATTGTTATAGGGTAAAACCTGGGTAAAACAATCTACAAGGCAACAAATTGACCATTTTCTATGTAAATTGGTCCTGATAAGTGTAATTAAAGTCTGAATTCAAATAAAACACAGGAAGCCTTGTTTTCAGGGCCCGGAAGGGACGGTCCGATAAAATGTTATTGTTTTAAAAACTCTTTTTGAACCGGACCGCAGGAAATAACTTTATTTGCACGCCTCTGTTTCAGGATTTCGCAGGATTACATTTGGTAACGTAGTATAGGAGTCTAACCAAGTCAAGACAGTTGGGGTCGATTCTGTGTTGCTTTTAGCGATAAGACTGCCAATTGTTACACTACATATAAGCTTTTATTGTTAGATTTTTAACTATCTGTGTTTCAATAAAGAGTTATTTCATTTCATTTTAATTTTCTCTTAACCAATTTTTTTTTGTCACATACGTAGATTCTGGCCCCTAACTAGAGTTCCCTGTCCTCTAGGGAGGACCATGTTCCCACAACACCGAGACACGAAACAAATGCTTGGCCGAATTGTCTCAGGATGACGAGCGCAGTGCAGTGCCACGCAGGACTTTGCAAAAAAAAGTTTTGGGTGGTGCTGCTACTGTTATGGGCTGGCGTATTGCTTACCATCAGGCGAGCGACGTTTCATCATTCAGTTACATAAAAAAAAATGCAGAAGCCAAAGATCTCAATAGCATAAGATTTGTTCTTCATTTTGATCGACCCATCACGATTGGCTCTGTACATTTGTACTACGCTGGCCATTTATTTTAATAACGGATAAAGTTATTGGCTGAATGCCCAAATCGTGCGAAGTCATAAAAAAATTGCTGTCAAAATACTTGGCACTGCCATAGATAAAATCACTGCGTGGCATTGGGGTCTAATCATTGAGGTCTTTCCTCAATGGGTCTGCTGCGTGGTACTGTCGCCATCTTGTTTTATGTTATTGTAAGAGCTAGAAATATGGTAAATACTAAGATCATTCAGTATCTAAAACCTAAGATTTACCAACTATTTATGGTAGACTAGCTGCGCCCCGCGGTTCCACCCGTGGTTTCCCGGGATGAAAAGTAGCCTATAGAATAGAATAGAATAACTCTATTATAACACCATGATATAGAAACAATTAAAACTAAAATAACAATTACCTTAATACTAGCGTCTCTTCCATCTCAACGTTTGTGCTATTCCAAGTCCTAAAGTACCTACATACCAAATTTCATCAAAATCGGTTCATTAGTTTTTGCGTGAAAGAGTAACAAACATACATCTATACATTCTTACAAACTCGCGTTTATAATATTTTATGGTAGAAGTCCGAAATGTTCTGCGATCATCGAAATTTTTTTTTTTTATCTTTATAGCTCCATGTTTGGCCACTATCTCGCCTGAAGTGAAGCAATGACGTGGCCTAAGATGGAGCATAAAAAATAAATAATTAAAAAAAAAAAAAAAATCTTATTTATTACGTTACTCCATCACACAGTAGCTCATTTTACGATAAGTCCTTCACCGTTGAAGCCGTTAGACTCTGGAATGCGCTGCCAGTGGAAATCAAACGCTCCCCATCACTGGCCACTTTCAGAGCACGTATTAGGAAATTATATTTATCCACTTCATAATATTTATCATTATATTTTCCTATGGAATTCTATTTTTTTTTATATCCGTTCACTTTTGGATTGTATAATATGTATGTTAATTATATATTTTATGTATGTATGTATATTAATTAGGTATATAAGTTTATATAGTCATATATATATTTAAGTAATTAGATTATATATTGTATATCATATGTAAGCCCTTAGTATGTCTATTATATTTTTCGTTTCTTTCTATTTCGTTATTCCTCTCCATCCAAAGGTTGTCTGAAAGAGATCGCTTTAAGCGATAAGACTGCCCATTGTTACACCACTGTAAACATTTGACTCGTACTTTATCTCTATTTTAAGGTGAATAATAAAGTGTTTATCTATCTATCTATCTACGTATATAAATAATTCTGGGTCACATATTTCACGAAAATTTAAGTACTGGTATATTGGGAAGTATGGGAGGGTGTTTTGAGTCATTTATGATACTGTTAAAGTTCGTATATAGCTAAATATGAATCGAATAAATAAACAAAAAATATACATAGTTCATAAAACATAGTAAGATTTGTTCCCACCTTTTTATAACGCCGAAAAACTTGGCGTTCTCGAACCCTCTTACATTCAGATAACGTAAAATTATGTACATTACGTACGGACCAATCGATAGCAGACGGAGCGGCGCCGGGACGGGTCCGGGAATACGGGAGCAGGCAGGGACGGGCTCGAGCTCAGTCATAAGATATTTATTAAATAGGCACAGAAATGCACTTTTAAATGTCAAATACACATAATACATCATCGTCATCATCATCAGCCTGTATTCGTCCACTGCTGGACATAGGCCTCTCCCAACGAACGCCACTGAGCCCGGTCTTCGACTCTTCTATACCATACATATTCTATACACACATACAAATCAGTTGAAATACGTTAAAACTGTAATTTAAGATATCTTGACTGAAAAACCACCGGCCAAGTGCGAGTCGGACTCGTGCGTGAAGGGTACCGTACCATTATTTATAAAAACGGCAAAAAAATCATGCCTGTTGCATAGGAGCCGCCTTAAATATTTATTTTATACTGCTTTTAATATTTGCTGTTATAGCGGCAACAGAAATACATCATCTGTGAAAATTTCAACTGTCTAACTATCACGGTTCATGAGATACAGCCTGGTGACAGACGGACAGACAGACGGACGGACAGCGGAGTTTTAGTAATAGGGTCCTGTTTTACCCTTTAGGTACGGAACCCTAAAAAAACATAAAAATTGAAAACCTCCCCTCTTTTATTTCAGTTAAAATACGATTTGAATCAGGGCCTCAATTCACTATGACAACTTGGCGATTCCTTGCTTCGAGGAAACATCGATTCCTTCATTATTAAACGGTATCTGCGAAATTTGTATTCTCTATGACGCGTCATATAAATGCGTCATAGAGATGTCGTTTATTAATGAAGGAATCGACGTTATTTCGAATTAAGGAATCGCCAAGTTGTCATAGTGAATTGAGGCCCAGCATTGGTAAAATGAGGCTTAATAACATGTTAGCGGATTCACTAGCTGTCGTATTCGGTTCGACAATATGATAAAGCACTATTATTTATTGCTATGCCAATATCTGATAGCCGTAATGTATGGTCCGATAGTAAACTGCAGGATTTGCCATTTACTATTATTTCGTATTAAATGCACGTTCATAGTTGTTTGACTGACTTCTGGCCTGTAGGGGTTATACCGGAGATACAGGAAAGGAGTTTTTGAACCCTGTGAAGTAGTTTGTGGTTTATTAAATTTTTGTTATATGTTTGTATGTATGTTAGTCTGTAAGTTATCAAAGTTCAAAAGTTCTTTATTTTGTCGTCACAGACGCAATTATGAACGTCAATTATTACAATGACTCTATCACCGTATCGGTAAAAGAACCACTACTCAGAAGATACGGCAAGAAACTGAGGGGCATTTTTTTTTAGAACTTTTGTTACAATATATATTTGCTTCTGTTAATTTGACTATATTTTACTTTAATATTGCCTCAAATAAAGAGTTTAATAATAGCTGGCTGAATAATTTAATGCGCATTGCCACTGCATCAGTATCATAAAAAAATTACAAACTTATGTTTTTAATTTATGGCTTAGCATGGTTTGTGAAATTAGCCACAGTTTTATATATTTTAAAATAAAGTTTCAACCTTTAAATAAATTTCGTTTACATTAAAAAAAAATATGGATCAGTGTGATGAGACGAGCAGGTCGTTCGCCTGATGGTAAGCGCCACGCCCATAACAAATTGCAATGCCACCCAGAACTTTTAATAGCATAAAAAGCACTGCGTAGCACTGCGTAGCACAGCGTAGCACTGCATTGCGCTCATCACCCCGAGACATCAGATATTAAGTCTCATATGCCCAGTAATTTCGCTGGCTACAATGTCCTAAAGGTTGCCTGTAAGAAATTGCGCATAACAATAAGGCCGCCCATTGTACTCACTGTTTATTAACTTTGATAACTATTGTTTTTCCTGTGTGTTTGGTATTCAATAAAGCATTATTGTATTGTATTGTCCTTCAAACCGTTAACAGTTACCGCTAACCGTTAACATTAAATGTCGTCCCCGTAACTGAAATTGTACACACAAGTGTCACAGTTTTCCATATTTAACATCTAAATTAATGGCTTCCGAAACCCGCACCGTCAAAATAAAAATACTAGCTGGAAATAAAACATCAACTGCCGCAACACGCTCCCACAAATCATCCATTACAATTCCGAATACCAAAAAGTTTTATTAACGAGTTAGAATTATCATGGAACTTTAGAATTAGCATCAGTGAAGCCTCCGAGGCAAACACGCGACGGAGAGATATCTCCAGGGAGCACCAGTTGATGAAAATATTGATTTGTAGCCAAACATAAACAAGGACGTCGGGGGTATACTTTTTCATGGCTTCGGACGGCTTGTGTATTATGCCATTATAAAAAAAAACTATTAGTGCATGTGTGTAGTCTTGAAAAATGAATAGGAGATCGGACGACTTTTCAGAAAGTGTTTAAAATTAAACAATTTATATTTATAGCCAGGAAAAATTATATTTTAATTAAATAAAACCCTAAATGTACTTAAAACTATGTTTAAATGTTGGTTCAAATATTGCAGCGCATGTCACCTCAGAATGTGTGACGTCATATGAAGGCTAACAAAACGACAAGCTCTACGAAAGCAAACTTGCAAAGAGATTTATACGTTTTTGTGAAGTTTGGACTTTAGGGTCGTCATGGAATGAAAAACATATCGATTTGATTTAGACAAAAAGCATAAATATAAAATAAACACAAGCTTGCACACGGTATAATTCACCTTCAAATGACAATGGTGGACAGTAATGGTGTTTCGTGAACGGATAAAAATGTCAAAGTTATTAGATTTTATTTATTGATTTAAAATATAAATCATTAATAATTTAGATTTATTAATATTTACAAAAATTTTGATTGAATGATCTTTCGGATTCGACAAAAAAACACATTTTTGTTTTTTTTTTCGATTACTGTCCGATCCCCTATTTGCTGACTTTATTTCTTTTATTTTTTATTTTTATTTTAAGCGTAAATTTATTGAGACACGGCTTAAACAGTACTGTACCACAGATTGTACTATAATCATTTCTAGCTTTATTTGATAAAAAACAAGCCTGGACGTCACCGCGACGTATAAGGAAGCGCTATCACTAAACGTCACTTCAGTTAACGTAGGTTCTCTTCGCCATTCATCATCATCAGCCCATAACGTTCCCACTGCTGGGACACGGGCCTTCTCTCATAGAGAGAGAATGAGACAATCCGCCGCGCTGGCCCAGTGCGGGTGGATGTCACATGTCCTTGAATTTTTGTGATTAATTCTTGTAATTTATTAATTCTTCCTTCGTTTCCGCATGATGTTTCCCTTCACCGTTTTTAGAGCGAGAGTTAGATCCACACATAACTTAAGAAAGTCAGTGGTCAGCGGGATTCAAACTCGGGTGCGTCGGATCCAAAGCCGCACGTGCTCCCACTGAGTCACGCTCGCTATTAAATATACATAATTTAGACAAATTAGTGCAAAAAATCTAAGCAACCGTAAATTTAATGCAAACTAAATCCTTCTTTGATAGCAGCAAAAACTGTCATAGTATCTTCTCAAGACGATAAAATTAGCAAACGGTTGAGGTAGCGCCATCTGTGAGCGGGATAAACACTTATCGCTAAATAATAGCTTCTACAAAATGCTTCGAGTAGACGGCTGGATACTTTATCTGAGACAAAATTTATTAAAATTATCAAAGAATTATGAAGTTTATTTTCGTTATTTTTAATATCCGCTCTTGCTTCTGCTTTTTAAATATCCCGACTTGGAAATTGTTTATTAGGCAAGAACTGACTAGAACAGTTTTAGATTATACTTTTACATTAAGTTATATTAAGTTCTCATTTTGTACATTACTTGTAATAGTGCAATAAAGAATTAAATAATAATAAACTAAATGCTCTAAGAGGCCTCTACGTGTTGAACTCATGTCCCGGCGCAAGCCTTCCAAAGGACCGGGTGTATAACCCGTAAGAAAGAGCGACATAATAATAATATTCGCCTCTGTTAATTTTAATATGGCGGAATAGTTTAATTCCCGTTGCCACTGCATCAGTATCATAAAAATATTATGAACTTATATTTTTAATTTATGGCTTAGCATGGTCCAAACAAGCGGTATCGCTGGGTGCAGCTAGTACGACATACATATCTCATCATCATCCCATTATATTCCAATTGCTGAGACTCGGGCCTTCTCGTAGAAGGAGTATGGGCCATAATCCACCACGCTGACCCAGTGCGGTTCGATGGATGTCACACGTCCTTGAATTTTTGTGATAAATTCTTGGATATGCCGGTTTCCTCACAATGTTATCCTTCACCGATTTTAGAGCGAGTGTTAAATCCGCACACAACTTAAGAAAGCCAATGGTGCGGCGCCAGCGGGATTCGAACTCGGGTGTGTCGGATTGAAAGCACGTGCTCTGAGCCACCCTCTATCGTATCTATTTACAGTTAATATATTGACTTTACAAGGGATGTAAAAACTTTATCAATACCAGTAAATACTGCTCGTTTGTTTTTACATCATCATGGCATGCAGTAAACCTCAATACGCGTAAAGAAGGATTTCTGGCTGAATACGTTTGTTGCCTTTACCACGCCGCCAAAATGGCGGCAAACGACATTTGGCGGGAAAAAGCAAAATGGAGGGATTTCTCGTGACATGACATTACGATCCACAGAGATTTTTACGTGAAATGGTGTCAGCGGCATGCATTTGTTTTTAGGTTTCAAATTAGGTTGGAAAATGGGTTATCCATTTGAATTTCTGATGTTGTTATGTAACAAAATTTGCTTTATCTACGTAACAGTTGTTAGGCAAGTAAATTCAAATTACGCGTAAAGACTGTTCTAATGAGAAAAGCATACTATACTGTTCGTAATTATATAGAAGACAAATATGCTTGGAAAATTCCACTTCTGCAAAGTAGCCAACTGGTAGGTACATAAAAAACATAACATTGTAGAAAACCAAAAAATTGTAACAAAATCTCTAAAATAATATGCACCTCAGTTTCTTGCCGTATCTTCTGAGGCAGGCCTGGCGCACTCCGCACTATAGGTAAAAAGCTACAAGTGCATCGGCTGGGCCCGGCCATCCGGGCCCATAGTGGTCTGGATTTCAAATTTAGTGGACATTCGACCTCTTGAAATATTTAACAAAACAATTGCATCGATAGCATTTTCAATACTGATTAACATTTGTTCTATGCAATTATTCATGTAAGTGGTAGTGGTTCTTTTTCCGATACGGTGGAAGAGTCATGGCGATAATTTGACGTTCATAAGTGCGTCTGTGACGACAAAAACGAACAAAGAGATTTTGATTGATTGGTTGAGGCCAAGTCGGAGGCTGTCCGACGGTCTAAAAGCTCCGACACCAGGATTGACCACACACCCACACGACGGAAGAAAAAGAAGAAGCTACGTAACATATTTTCCTATTTTACTTCATCATCATCATCATCGTCAGCCCACCACGATCCCACTGCTGGGACACGGGCCTTCTCATAAAGAGAGAGTATGGGCCATAATCCCTGGCGCAGTGCGGGTTGGTGGATGTCACATGTCCTTGTTTTTTTTTATTCATTCTTGGACATGCCGGTTTCCTCACGATGTTTTCCTTCAACCTTTTAGAGCGAGTGTTGAATCCGCACATAACTTAAGAAAGTCAGTGGTGCGGGGCCAGCGGGATTCAAACTCGGGTGCGTCGGATCACTCTCATCAGATCTCTTTACTCTTGTTAACATGATTGTAACTTGTTTAAAATAAGGATCGAATGGAAATGCAGGCCAGCGAGGTTTTTATCACCAGGCGCATCTTGGAAGTCCGTGTGTAACGACACTTTGCATACAAAACTATAAAATGTAACTAGCGGTTGTTTGCTAAAATGTTGCAGCGAATTCCCAAAATACGGCAGTTCGCGAAACGCCTAGTTTTGCCTACATGAACACTACCGAGCCAGATCAATAACCAGATAGCGAACCTACGGAAATACACGGCGATCTATTTCGGGTGAATCAGTGTGGATTTCAGAATTTGGAATGAGATGGAAGCTTTTAAATGTCTAGGGTAGTGAATAAATAAGCATTTTGTCCAATGTTCTTTCTTTCTGCCCTCTTAGCTCGGACCGGAGACAAAACAATTTATCCCCTGTTTTATCCACTTTCGACAAACAAAAACTGGATAAAAACAGGCGATAAAATTTTTGTCTCCGGTCCGTACTGAGGAGGCTGGTATGGGTGACCAACCTTGTCCAATATTAGCAGCAGGCTTTCATTATTAACCTCACCAAACCAATCAACGTTGGTTAACCAAAAGGTTAACCAAGGAGCGGAGGGCATTTTAGCCGTCTTCCCCGTTTGTTGTAGGACAACAATCGTTAGGCCATGTCGGAGGTCTTCGGGCGGTCTCATAACTCCAGCTTCCGACAACAGTTGCTCCATGATAACAATTTACGGGTGATACTCACGTTAAAGTTGTTGTAGTCAAACTATAGCTTCAATTATATCCGGTGGTCCTTTTTAAGGCAAGTGCGGAACGCGTCGCGCTTCGCACTACTTTATCTTAAGCGTGGGTGTCAACCGTAAATTATTATTGAAAATGTGTCCAAACTACGTTAATTTTCATAATAAAAATGATAGAACCTATCACTAACATGATAATTTAAAAATTAAACATATGGACCACTGACACGAAGAAGAAGAAAAATATGATAATGCTAGACTTTGTATGTAAGCATGTTTGTTATCTGTTCACGCTGCAACGGCTTTTTTGTAGAACTGAATGACGAGACGAGCTGGTCGTTTGCCTGATAGTAAGCAATACGCCAGCCCATAACAATAACAGCACCACCCAAAATTTTGTTTTGCAAAATCCTACGCGGCACTGCACTGCGCTCGTCACCCTGAGACAATTACCTGTCGAGTCTCATAATGCCCAGTAATTTCGCTACTTAATTAATAAAATAAATAATTATTATAAAATTAAAAAAATAATAATATTTATTATTTAATTTATTATAATTATTAATAATTATTTGCGTAATTTGGCTTAACGGATTTTGATGAAATTGTAATGGAGATAGCTTATAGCCTGGATTTAGGCTACTTTTTATCCCGGGAAACCGCGGGGCGTGTTCAGGAAAAGAAAGGTATTTCATTTTATTACAAAAACTGGAGGTCATAAATTCACTCGCGTTCTCTTCAAAAATAAACCAACATTCTACCTAAATAACTTTGTACAAACGAACTAGTTCGCAGCTAGCCGATACCAGTAACTCGGGTACATTGTCTAACGTCAGACACTTCGCCAGGCGACCTATTTCCAAGTTTGCGACTCGCTTCTGTTTCTAGACTGTAGAATATAGCTTTGCCCCGCGACGTTCCTCGCGTAGAATCAAATTAATCATTACACTATGTTATAAACACTTTTCTATAGGTACTATTATAAAAATGGAAAAGAGAAAATTCTGTACATTGAAGTTATTTTTCAAAAACCAACTGGGATCGACTATTTAAAGGGTACTGAACACGAATCTATGGTTTTTAGAATTTTTGTCTGTTTGTTGGTTTGCATGTTTGTTATCTATAGACTCGGAAAATGCTGAACGGATATTAATGCAGTTTTTGGGTTAAGTAGCATAAGTCCCAACTTAGATTATAGGGTATGTAACATTAAAATTGGTTGGGTGACTATGAAGATACAGCTTGACCTCTTAGTAGTACGCGCTCCCATATATAGGGGAGGTCTTGCTATAACTTCTGTCGTCTACGCGGATAAAGTCGCGGGAAAGAGATAGTCATTCATAACAAACTCTATTGTTTAATGTCAAAAGTCATAAAAGTTAAAAGAAAAGAAAATATGCCCCTCAGTTTCTTACCGTATCTTTTTTTTTTTTTTTTACGCTTAATAGATCTATGTTTGGCCACTATCTCGCCTGATGTGAAGCGATGATGTGGCCTAAGATGGAGCACATAGATCTAGAGAGAGACGGCAGTTGAGCGGCTGCTCAGACCCGTCTCCCCGATGGTTCACCGAACATCATCCCGAAACACGACTAGGTCGCTTGACGGCATGGCTTTGTTCGGTGGGTGGTATTACAATCTTCTGAGTAGTGGTTCTTTTTCCGATACGGTGGTAGTCATTGTAATAATTGACGTTCATAAGTGCGTCTGTGACGACAAAACTGAATAAAGCTGTGGAATAAAGTGATTTTGATTGATTAATTAATTGAAACCAATATTATAGATTTTTTTATTATTTATATTTGACATTTAATGATTTAAAAGTTATAAAAACATTTAGTTTCCTTTGATGGTTATTGATTATTGTTATTGATAATCGTATTCAAAGTCACAGTCTAATATCATTTATTGAATAGGCACAAAAGTGCGCTTTTAAACGTCATAAAGACAAAATACAAATAATATTAAAAATATGTTAAAAATTGTAACTTAAGTTAATATGACTTTGAAAAAGCTAAATATGTTGTTAGCCCATTTTTTTCTATATTCAATTTGTTTATTATTAATTGTCTTTTATTTTTCTTTTCAATGTTGAAATTGCACATAGCGATAAGGCCGCCCATTGTTCTACCACTATTTTATGTAACTGTAAATTTTTGTTTCCTGTTTTGGTGCTTAATAAAGTATCATTGTATTGTATTGTTGATTTTATTTTGCCTTTGTATATGTGTAATTCTTAATTCTAATGGCAATAATTTATATTTAATGTGCCCAGTGTAACAAACAATATTATAAAGCCTAAAAATAATTATATTCTATTAGATTAGAGCAGGCCTAGCGCACTCTGCACTGTAGGTACAAAGCTACAAGTACATAGCCGGACACCGACGGCGGGTCGCGCGTCGTTACACGTGCCGCGTCAGAAGAGATAAGAGCGGCGCGATAGAAAGAAAGCCGCTCTGTAGGTTAATGTGACTGGTAGGTATGCAGCGCTACGCGAGCTGAATTGAATTTTATTGCGTCATAGCGAGAGTCGCTATTTGTTTAAATTTCTTTGCGGAGTGATGCTTCTGTCCCTTAGTGTTCTGTGGTTAAAGCAAATTTTGTGGATAAGTATATATTGTGTCGCAAAAAACGAAACTAGCACCATTAGGGTGGCCCTACGTCTGCGCTTGTCAGTGACATAGTGACCATAATGTTAATGACTTTGGGACACGCCCCTTGTTCTCTATCGTCTGTAGTCTATGGCAGTGACGTGTTCAATGATTTTGTGCAATTTATGGATGGCGTCATTTTTTATGGAATTGTGTGATGAGACGAGCAGACTTTTTGGCGGGAAATAAAAAGTGATACAGTTCGATTTTGTTTTATTTTCCAAACAAGTGATCATGTGTAATATCGGTGGAATATTAACCATTATGTGTTCGTAAACGTGCACGAGTGTAGGCAAATGAAACTAAATAGAGAAAAACATTGCTTTTTATGTTCTCCCAAAAAGTCCATGGAAAGCTTGAATAAAATTCCACCACTTTATTGAAGCACTAGGAGGGTCCAGCTTGTTGCTGTTGACCCTCATTCTCAACAGAAGTATATTAAATGGAATATTAAACTATCAAATAAAAACTACGTAAGACATGGCGGTATGGTCCTAGAGACTTTAGCCTGCACTAACGGGTGAAATTAGAAAAAAATAAAAAAATAACTTAAAAAGATGAGACGAGCAAGTCGTTCGCCTGATGGTAAGCGCCACGCCTGCACATAACAATCGCAGTGCCACACAGATCTTTTAACACCATAAAAAGCACTACATAGCACTGCATTGCGTTCATCACCGCGGTCTCATATGCCCAGTACTTTCGCTGGCTACAATGCCCTTAAAACCGGAAGACAGTAATGCTCGCGCACTACTGCTTGGCGGCTGAATAACTGGCAAAGCTGTGCCTACCCAAACGACCTCCCGCATACGAGAGACCTACCACGTAATGCTTGTTGTCCTTTGCAAAGACAATTGGACATTACAGACAGACGGATCGATGAGTCCGTATCGAGCTAACGTTGCCGTCGCCATGGCAACGTATCGTCAAGGTACGGAGAACTTCAGTTAAACGGGAAATTGCTTTGTAAATTAGCCTCGAAAACCTTTAAGTGATACCTTTGCCTATATTTGAATCCGCATCAGGGCCCAATTCACTATGACAACTTGGCGATTCCTTACTTCAAGGAAACGTCGATTCCTTCATTATTAAACCACATCTGCAAACTTTGTATTCTCTATGAGGCGTCATAAATATGAATATATGAATGCCTCATAGAGATGTCGTTTATTAATGAAGGAATCGAAGTGATTTCGCCAAGTTGTCATAGTGAATACTTCTACTAGAAACTTATATTCTTTGATCCGAGTAAGAGAACTACGGTAACAAATAGATTGACCATCAGTTTATCTTTCGTAGCTAGGGAATATGCATGTGTTGTCGAAAATATGGAAATTATTTTAAGCTATTGCATAGCTTCTATCGCGGGCCTTGAGCGTGGAGACCGAATCCAGAAATTCCGTAATGAAAATAACCTAACACCCCCCACCCGAATGCTATGCAATAGCTTTACCGCGGCAGTCTCCGAGTGCCACACGTCTTTTTTTTACGATAGATTACTTCTATAAACATTTAGTAGTGATATAATTATTATTATTAACTGCGCAGTTTTTTTTTTGTATTTCAATGTTGCTTTTTCTTATTTTTGGAGAAACGGAACGTAATCGCAAAATGCTTGAGTATGTGCAACCACGTTTTGACAACACGCGTCTCGCTGCTTATTGGTCTATATTTGACATAGAGCCCGTTCTATTGGTAAATTTTTGACACACACACACACACACACACATATAGTATAGATGGACCAATGAGGAGATCCTAGGTCCCCACCGTTTGAAGTCACACGGAAATGGCGCGTTTATGTTGATTAAATTGATTCAAATGTTCATTACATTTTAAAACAAAAAAGACAATTCTTATGTATTTTCGAAGTCCAAGGTCGAATTCCGTTGAAAGTATGGGACCACCTTGTAGCATTACTGAACCCAACGCAAAAGAATATATTATAAATCACACCAAAACTTCCAAATCAAATTAGATTATTAATGACGGAGTTCTGAGGTAGCAAATATTAAAAAAATACAATCTAATTGAAAACCTCTTTATTTTTTTTTAATCTGTTAAATATAGGGTTCAATATGTAGAAATTGCGAAGTCCAGAGGAACCAATAACTCGGTCGCTGTCATTGAGCTAGGAAAGTATTTTTTTTCCTCTTTATGAGGAGTTTGGCGTCGCACTAGGAAAGTATTATTACCACAGGACTCGTAACATTTAAAAAAAGAACTGTCGCGACGTCAGACTCGTCATTGGTCAGTTTGGAGATTAAAAATGGAGTCTTTGCAACATTGAGGTAGTGTCATTCCTCAATGCTTTGCAAGCACTATTATTGGCGGATAATATCCGCAATGTTTAGTCTTCAAACAACTGACCAATGACGACTCTGACGACTTGACAGTTCTTTTTTTTTAATGTCAGCCAATGTGTATCAGCATAAAGTACAAGTTATGAGTCCTGCAGGCTTAGCACCATCTCTTAAACCAGCACTATTTTAAGCTTACTTTTGTTTTTCGTATCACGAAGTCCTAAAAAAAAGCTTACTTTGATATGAGAAATTTTGGTGACGTCATCGTAAATCATTCATGCAGGTGTTTTTTGACAGCTGACACTTCGCAGGAACAAAAACATTATTGTTTTATGAAAGTCATGGTACGAATCAGAGTAATATAATTGTAAGCTTGAAATAAAACGTTCCTGTAGCATGATTGTCTTGTAAAAGTTGGTGGTAAGCCATCTGTATAATAATGCTTTCCTAGCGTCATTAGTCGCTGTTTTGTCCCAGATGACAGATCAAACCAATTGCTGTGCTTGTGGCAATGACGGTGTAATCATTCATCCTAGTTGACGGCACGCGTGCCGTTGACGGCAAGCGTAAAGTGACTGTAATAACCTATGTCGGACTAGCAATCCGATCCGGCCTCGTTTGGTTGCGATTTACAATATATACTTTTGCGTTGGGTTCAGTATAGCTACGAAGTGGTCCCATATAAATTTTATTAATATTAGTCCTTGGGCTTCGAAGATATACAAATACCAATATAAAAACTTTTTATTGTATACCAATAACATGAAAAAAATACAGATAAACCTTATAACTAGGGTAGTATAATGGACGGTGTTATCGCTTAGAGTACTCTCTTCCAGACAACCAGATATCAGAGTTGAAGTCGGTTTGTTTGTTACAAAATGAAATATAATTTATTTCTGCCAATAGTATACTGCAACAAAGTAAAATTAACAGAGGCCCATAGAATATATACCTTACAGACTAACATACATAATAATTAATTTTTAGAAAAAAACAAAAACTGACTTCAATGTAGCCTCGAAGTCCAAGGTCACATATCGATGAAATTTATATGGGACCACTTGGGCGGATTCAGCTTTCGAGTCAGGGGGGGAGCTTTTTGACGGGAAGTGAAAAGTGATACAGTTCGATTTTGTTTTATTTTCAAACAAGTGTTATTTCGAGTGATCATGTGTAATATCGGTGGAATAGTCGGGGTTATGACTCTGGGCTGGGTGTAGGTCAATTATTAATTATTAAAATTATATAAAATTATGTTTAATAAGATTTATATAATGAAGTTTAAATTAATAATGATATGTTACAAATTACCTACTAACATAATGATAAGTACCTTATTAGGTACCTTAACCACATATGGATGTTACCTAAGTCTGAATGAAATGTTTTTATTTTTATTATTTATTAAAATGAATACGCCCAACGATCACATACAAGATCCTGGCAAAAAATGCACGCCGCAATGCGGCTCTGCATTACAGTTGGTTAAGAAAAAACATGAAGCGTACATAACTTCAAACTTTCCCACTAATTAATAATTGAATATAATTATTAATTAATAATTGATTATATTGAATACTTATTTGGTATAAAAGGTATGAGAATGCCTATGCCCCAGACCTCGACTATATAACTCTTCCGCCCCTCTGTTTTTTTTTATTAATTCGCCCATTTGGCCAGGCTAAAGACTCCAGGACCATACCGCCTTGTCTTACGTAGTTTTAATTATTTGATATTCCTAGTTTTGTTGAGAATGAAGGCCATCAGCAACAAGCCGCCTTTGGAGTGGTAGGCTCTGGCCGTGGTTGTAATACCACCCACCGAACAAAGCCATGCCGTCAAGCGACCTTGTCGTGTTTCGGGATGATATTCGGTGAACCATCGGAGAGACGGGTCTGAGCAGCCGTTCAACTGCCGTCTCTCTCTAGATCTATGTGCTCCATCTTAGGCCACATCATCGCTTCACATCAGGCGAGATAGTGGCCAAACATAGATATACTATGAGTAAAAAAAAAAAGCCGGACCCTCTCCTAGTGCTTCAATAAAGTGGTGGAACTTAAATCAAGTTTTTTTTACATTTGGGAGCACATAAAAAGCAATGTTTTTCCCTATTTAGTTTCATTTGCCTACACTCGTGCACGTTTACGAACACATAATAATTAATATTCCACCGATATTACACATGATCACTCGAAATAACACTTGTTTGGAAAATAAAACAAAATCGAACTGTATCACTTTTCACTTCCCGCGAAAACGTCCAGACCATATTTTCTTCATATATGTTTTACTGGTCAGATCAAGCCATCTTTATCTCTTTCCAGTTACTGTCTCCCTCCAAACACAGCATCTACGTCAGACGAAGCTACAACCACAGAATAGGTAACAGTACTTCAACCTTATTTATGACGTCATAACTCTAGCCAGCTTCTACGGCGCTATGGCGGCGCTACGGCGTAGCGTGTCTACGCATCTGCTACGACACTTACAACTTGAAATACGATTACTAGCGCCATAGAGGCATGGCGGAAATTTATGGAACTATTGATGATTGAAGAATTTTTTTTATGTAACTGAATGACGAGACGAGCTGGTCGTTTGCCTGATGGTCAGCAATACGCCAGCCCATAACAATAACAGCACCACCCAAAACTTTGTTTTGCAAAATCCTGCGCGGCTCTGCACTGCGCTCGTCACCCTGAGACAATTAGCTGTTGAGTCTCATAATATTCAGTAATTTCAACATACATTCGTTCAAACTACATTTTTTTATGTTTATACCTCAGAACTCCGTCATTCATAAACCGATTTGGAAAATTCTTTTTGCGTTGAGTTCAGTACAGCTTCGAAGTGGTTCCATATAAATTTCATCGATATTTGACCTTGGACGTCGAAGATACATTGAAGTCGGTTTTTGTTTGATAAAACTTATGCTTGTTTTTCAATTACTGTCCGATCCCTATTGAGAACATCCTCTTGAAGTTCGATTAACTCATTTCTACTCCACTAACCTAGAAACACTATAGAAGTAGTACTTCCGGCAACAATATATATTTCTAACATAAGGTGAAGCCGTGTTAAGCCGGAAGCCTTACGTATGTTTATGTTGGAATTTGAACGTGGGCTGGGGGTTGTATATCTATACTGCTTTTACTAAACGAATCGATACAACTACTCGTGGTGGCAGGCCTAGCGCACTCCGCACTGTAGGTACGAAGCTACAAGTACATAGCCGGACACCGACGGCGGGTCGCGCGTCGTTACACGTGCCGCGTCAGAAGAGATAAGAGGGGCGCGATAGAAAGAGAGGCGCTCTGTAGGTTAATATGACTGGTAGGTATGCAGCGCTACGCGAGCTGAATTGAATTTTATTGCGGCATAGCAAGAGTCGCTATTTGTTTAAATTTATTTGCGAAGTGATGCTTCTGTCCCTTAGTATTTTGTGTCTGTATATACACAGCTTTGTCACCCTTCCTGTAGGATGTACTTGAAAAATGATCGATTGGGGATATTTTGAGCAGGATGTACTTAGGCATTGTTACAAAGTTATGGGGCCATAGTCCTTTGCAGTTTTTTTTAAGTGTGTCGCGCAAGTCGTTCGCCTGATAGTAAGCGCCACGCCTGCCCATAACAATTGCAGTGCCACCCAAAACTTTTAATATCATAAAAAGCACTGCGTAGCTTTGCTTGGGGTGATCCCCGAGACATCAGATATTAAGTCTCATATATGCGCCGTATTTTCGATTTTTTATTTGAGCAATTTAACCAATCTGATCAACCCAGGCCCTGATACAAGTTTTTAGATTGCCCCAACAAAATTTCATTAATTTAGTCTTCTAAAATATGACCGAACTTGGTCCTTAGAGCGCGCTCATACTAAGTCCCCTCCGGTTCTCATAAGTGTCGCCAATAAGTCTCACTTCAAGACTGCTGAGGCCTCTGCGCGTCAAGTACTCTTCACTCGACACTTGCGGCCTCTGAATATTGAATACTCTGTTCAAACATGGCGTATCTCGATTTTTAATATCGATTTTGATGATAAAAGCGATTTTGTGCAGATTTGAATACAAGTCGATTTAATTTTATGTGCATTAAAATGCAGTTTTAAAATGTGTTACCTATAAAAACGGCAAAAAAATCATGTCTGTTGTGTGGGAGCCCCACTTAAATATTTATTATATTCTGTTTTAGTATTTGTTGTTATAGTGGCAACAGAAATACATCATTTGTGAAAATGTCAACTGTCTAACTATCACGGTTCATAAAATACAGCCTGGCATTGAGGTCTAGTGTAATTCCTCAATGCAGCCTTTTTTTTACGCTTAGTTGGTCTATGTTTGGCCACTATCTCGCCTGATGTGAAGCGATGATGTGGCCTTAGATGGAGCACATAGATCTATAGAGATTCTTAGTAATAGGGTCCCGTTTTACCCTTTGGGTACGGAACCCTAAAAATAGAAACGAAATTATTGTAGAGGTGTAGCTTTACATACCTAAACTCGCGGAGCCTCAGTGAGGCACCGTGTCAGTAACTGTAGCCGTTAACAAATTGCTAGCAATAATTCTAAGCTCGCGCCATCGCTCCGTGAAGCCTTCATTACGTAGAGGACTGACAGATAGATGTTTACCTTCTGTGTAGTCTATGCTCTTTGATAATCTAATATTGTTGGACTTTTTGGCGGGAAGTGAAAAGTGATACAGTTCGATTTTGTTTTATTTTCCAAACAAGTGTTATTTCGAGTGATCATGTGTAATATCGATGGAATATTAACCATTATGTGTTCGTAAACGTGCACGATTGTAAGCAAATGAAATAAAATAGAGAAAACATTGATTTTTATGTTCTCCCAAAAAGTCCATGGAAAGCTTGAATAAAGTTCCACTACTTTATTAAAGCACTAGGAGAGGGTCCGGCTTGTTGCTGTTGACCCTCATTCTCAACAAAAGTATAATAAATGGAACATTAAACTATCAAATAAAAACTACGTAAGACATGGCGGTATGGTCCTAGAGACTTTAGCCTGCCCTAACGGGTGAACTTTAAAAAAATCCAATATTGTGATTCTAATCAAAGATATTTTTTTAATACTTTTTCTTTGATTCTAATAGGGTGATTAATTTATCCATGTTCAGTGTTACTGGAGTATTTTTACCAGCTTTTATTAAACTTGCAATGTTTGTTTGGGTCAAATCTTGCAAGTTCAATCAGAACCACTTCCTCTTATCCTACGGAGTTGTAATTTTGCATACTTGTCAAAGTCCGATGACAATGCAATATTATGGTGACAGCTGATCTGATGATGGAGACGGAAGGTGGGCAATGGAACTTATTGACGGATAATCGTAAACTAGTGTTTGGGCTCATTTTAATCTGCTCGCGGTTCCGATTACGAAGTTGTTGAAACCTTGTCTTGAAAAATATATTTTTAACAAAAATCTTGTTTATTAGAGAACTGAGTAATGAGACGAGCAAGTCGTTCGCCTGATGGTAAGCGCCACGCCTGACTATAACAATTGCAGTGCCACCAGAACTTTTAAGAGCATAAAAAGTACTGCGTAGCACTGCATTGCGCTCATCACCCCGAGACATCAGATTACTGGGCATCATGAGACTTAATGTCTCATGATGCCCAGTAATTTTGCTGGCTACAATGCCATTAACATCGTAACCACAGAATACCTAATAGCCGGAACACAGTAATGCTAGCGCACTACTGCTTGGCGGCAGAATAATTAGTTATCTCATAATAATAATAATTAATGCTTTATTGTACACCTAACCAGAAATTAACAAGGTACACGAAATATTCTTACAGACTTTAGTACAACGGGCGGACTTATCGCTAAAAGCGATCTCTTCCAGTCAACCTTTGGATGGAAAGAACTAAAGGAGTGAGAGAGGTCGCCGGTGTAAAAAAAAAGTAAAAGAGGACTAAATCACATAAAATATATATATACAGGGAATAACATTAATGTGTAGTAATACTGAAAGGTGTGTATGGGTATCTAGTCATGAATCATCGGGCAGAATATACAACCAAAAAAACACTATTATATTTTCCATACAAAGTTTAAAAATTATTAATTTGAATTATTTTGGACAATCCTAACAAACTGTGGCCTAGTCGAGGTAGTACGGGTCACTGACCGAGCTACTTTGTGCCTAGGCACAAAACAGATAAGTACAGAAATCAATCTACATACAAAGTGCGCTCGAGCAACGCACACATAGACACCGCTCACGGACACGATATCTGGGCACAGTTGGGATGCGAGCGCGAGTGCCATCCGCTTGAGACACGCGTCTGTGAACATTTTTGTGCAAAAATGGAGCAACGAAAAAAGGTTATTATAACTGTTCGGTGGACGGTTGTTTAAATTCAACATTAAACGGTGAATTGTCGTTTTTTAAGCTACCAGTTGTTTCAGAGAGGTAAGTAGGTATTTGCTTGTATTTCGATGGTTAATTTTCACGTAACACAAAATAGTTAGGTAGGTAGGTAAGCGCCCCGGCCCCCGGCCCTGCGCCGAACAAGCGAACATGACTTTGTGGCCTTGTCATATTTTTACAATTTAAAATTTGATATTTATTGTAGTATAAGCTGTGTTAGCCTTGTGTTCAATAATCTTAATGAGAAAGATGTTAATGTAAACTAATCGCATTTGTTTTGTCTTCAAAAAAACTTTATTCAGTTATAATAGTAACTGCGAAAAAATTATGTCGATATCTTGTACACTTATTTTTTTAAATCAATCAATTTTCCTCCCAAAAACTTCCATCGCCGTCCGGTATGAAAGGTATGAAAAGTACATACATGAGATTAACTTCTGTATTTATCTGTTTTGTAGCCTAGGCGCTCTGTCTTTGAAAACGCCGAACATTTTACAAGGGCTTGATTTCGAGTCTCAAATACCGGAATTTCATACTGAACGGATCTTTGGACTCGGTCGGTTCCGTTCCCGAACCCACTCGTAAAAAAAAGGTATTTCCACATTTTTACACGACTGCCCAAAAAGGAGTATTTCAGGGTTTACGTATGTATGTATGTATTTATTTATTCCACCATTACTTCTTATTGCCTGGACAGATTTGAATGCATTGAAACCATAATAAAAACATAGGTTTAAGTTTTTTTACCAGTTTTTTTTGCATGTTCGGGAACCGGTATACAAAAAAATCTCCGCGAACGGTACTTTTAATCTATGCCTTAACGTACCCGACTTGGCCTTGCCTTGATCAGTTTCAACTTTTTATCCAACTTGACGTCTTAGAATTCATATTCAGAAATAACCTAACGAAATTTCCGAAACGAAAACGGTCCTTTTCAGTGGAGTTTTATGGGGCGGCGTTAGAAGGTAACTTTGTTTGTGCCGCTCGACCAATGAGGAGCAGCGGCTATTATTTATTAGGATTACATCTTTATGATTGGTGCAATACGAAACAAGGCTAGCGAATCATGAAGCGGCGGCGAATGTTTGATAGCTTTAGTGTTTGCCGCGTTTTGTCAAAGATTAAACAGGTTTATTTCTGAAAACTGACTAAGTAAAGACGCGTTATTGATTACTGACTGACGAACACTCTTTTACTATGCAATGAAATCAAATGTTGGAAATGTCTTAACCATCATTATCAGCCTATTACATTCCTACTGTTGAAATTCATGCATGATGTTTTTTACATCCTATTCCTACGGTGGTTGGTGACCTCACGTATTTTTTAAGAACATCAGCCATGCTCGCTCTTATTAGGCGTTTACACTGATTAGACCCTTATTCCTGAATGTTAATTGGAGCGATGATGTTTAATGCTGTAATTAATAAGTAAGCATTAATAAAAATAAAAAAATACCCTGCCAAAAACATTATCACTTGGGATGATTTAAGGATTCCGAGGATACCCCATACATCCAAATCTGTTGAGGCATTTATTGTGTAATAAAAAAACGCACATACATTAACCCCGAAAACATTACATTCCTTTTTTGAGGAGTCGCGTAAAAAGCAGTTTGCTTGAAAGTTAGTTGTAAAGTAAGGTTGATAGGACAGCTGGCTTTGCTAACTGAAGATAAAATTTGTTTGTCAGATCTGTACACGCGGCGCACTAATATTCTTTGTCACAAGTTCATTGCTCTTTATCAGCTGATTGTTAGGGTTGAAATGAACTTGATTACCAGAAATGTTTAAATTATCATATCTTGTGATTTTAAAAATTTTCTGGTAATTTGCTCTTGGACTTGAATTATTAATAAGCTTCTATATGCGTGGTTTAATTATTACTACACATTTATGTTACACGCTGTATATATATATATAAACTCATACATAGATCTTGGCCCCTAACTAGGACTCCCTGTATCTAGAGAACCAGGAATTACGAGGACCATGGTCCCACAACACACAGACACAAAACAAATGCTTGCGCTTTTTTCACAAACATTTGTCCTGTCACGGGAATCGAACCCGCAACCTCAGTGGTGTATGAGATTTGAGTCAACCTGCCCAACCACTACACCAAGTAGTTATTTATAGTAGAGAAGGCCCGTGTCCCAGCAGTGGGAACGTGATGGGCTGATGATGATGGTGACGCAATTGAATACATCCATCCATCTATCCTCACAAACCTTTGATAGAATTTATTTGTAAGTTGTAAGGTAGGTAGGTATATTGGCTTATCCGTTTTGAAGAGCAAGCTAAACAAGGATTGTGAAGTACCTGAAACAATAGTAAAAAATATAATTAAAACACAGTTTTAAAACAATAAAAAAAGAAAGGCAGAGCATGATGGAATCTATACCTAATACATCTCAACATCTTTATCTGAACCCATGTGTGAGACAAATCAAATTTATTTATTTTATTTCATTTCATTTCATTTTTTTTTAATTTCTTTTCAATATTTACTGACATCACGCGGTTCGGCTATTCTGACGGAGTCATTGACAATAAGGAACTATAGAGGACTGCTACCATTTAAAAAAAGAACGGGTTTAATAAACACACAAAATGGAGTAACATCCGGCCACCTTCTAGTACTTGCAATTCTACTAATGAAATCTTACATACTTTATCTATTGTTGACCTTTTACATTATAAATATTAAATATTCACATATTATCTAAATAATCGCCAGAGAAGAACTGAAAGTTGAACCGGAAATCAGTTCCGTCACTGTGACTAAAAATGGCTGACCCGGCAGAAAGGCGGTGCTACATTACGTTATCACCAAAAAGTAGCCAATAAACGAAGTAGCAATTCTACCTTTTCTTTCATGAATATATACTTCTCACTAGAGTGCAAAAGAGACAAACAATATTTTGGTAGTTCAGTGTCGATCTGCATCACATTTGTATAACCACAGAATACTAAGGGACAGAAACATCACTCCGCAAAGAAATTTAAACAAATAGCGACTCTTGCTATGACGCAATAAAATTCAATTCAGCTCGCGTAGCGCTGCATACCTCCCAGTCATATTAACCTACAGAGCGCCTCTGTTTCTATCGCGCCGCTCTTATCTCTTCTGACGCGGTACGTGTAACGACGGGCGACCCGCCGTCGGTGTCCGGCTATGTACTTGTAGCTTCGTACCTACAGTGCGGAGTGCGTTAGGCCTGGTATAAAACACAAAATGTATAGACGAATGTTATTTAAACAAATAACAGCTAGGTAATGTTTAATATGTAATTTTATTTCAATTCGTAAAAAAGTATTCTGTATTTTGTTCTTTAATGCATAATCTAAGTACATCTAGATGGGAGAAGCCACTGGCACCCGATACACAGTTTCTAACTAGTTCGGAAGCCTTCGGATTCAAAAATTAATATGTAAACCTTTTATGCAAATAAACTCAATTATTATTCCTATTATTATCACTCTTGTTACTCTATGGTCGAGCGGGCTTTTTGACACCTCCGGAAATGTCATTTTGACGTTTGTTTATTAAACATTGCAGCTATTTTCAAAGCAAAATATTCCTCATTTCTTTAAATAAATTAAATATTCTATCTAGTGACACGATCAGAAAAAAGAACGAATCTGCTCGCATGTCATATAAATATTTTCAACACATTTTAGTAAATAGCACATTAATTCCTCAATTTATAAATTAGTTTGTTCAGAACGGAACTTGCAGACATAAAACAACAAACGGGAGGCGCGTTTGATCGCAAAATTAGTCGCGTCATGTTGTCAATTGACAGTGGCATTAGTTTTTAGAACGCACAAGTTCTATGAAAGAAAGAATGATTGATCTGTAATAATCTGTATTGTGTTTATGATGTTTAAAAGTGTGTTTTTGTGATTTCCGTCAAATTTGGAATGTATGAACTTTAGGAGCTGGAATAGAAAAAAAGAAGAAAGAAAGAAAAACCATTTAATCGGCACACAAACACGACAAACACAAAATAAAAGACGTGTGGCACTCGGAGACTGCCGCGGTAAAGCTATTGCATAGCATTCGGAGTGGGGGGTGTTAGGTTATTTTCGTTACGAAATTTCTGGATTCGGTCTCCACGCTCAAGGCCCGCGATAGAAGCTATGCAATAGCTTAAAAAATAAAACTTAAATAATAAAGCTCAGTCAGCTCAACATAAGCTCAGCTCAGCATAAAATGCCGAGAGTTTTACACAACTCGCTGATTTTTAGCTGATACCCGTTTTGCTATAGGAACATTGAAAAAATTACTGTTAATATTTAAAATTATCATACATTTAAAATAATAACAAAAAATAATAATAGGACATACTTTTTATCCCGAGAATACGAACAGGGCCCCAGGAAACAGCTACAAACCGAATTCCACGCGGACGAAGTCGACGGTACAAGCTAGTACGAAATAAATAATGAGAGTACTGAACCCTAGAGTACCAGGTGCAATAACTTTATCAAGCCTAGAGAGATATTACATCAAGTGCTGTATCAAAAATAGTTTACAAGGCAAAAAAGTACGGTAAAAGCTGAAGTATGAATGATGTACGGTCAGATGATAAATGGTACCAAAAACCGTACTTTTTGGTATGGTCTGGTAATGCTGCAGCTGTCTATTGAATTTGACAGCTAAAATTAACACAGCTATGACGCCGCTTCAGGAACCCCGTAATTTCATTTATTTCATATGTTTCGGGCGTGTGTGTAGAGCGGGCTCATATAAAAAGATTTAGTAACACTTCCGGAAATCTGTCATTTTGACGTTTGTTTACTGAATATTGCAGCTTCATTTTCAATGCGAAATATTGGCCAAAGAAATGTATTTCTTTGGCGAAATAAATTAATAAAAAGTCGCTTAAAATGTCAGGCTCACATGTCACTCAAATTTTCATACATATTTTAGAAATAGCAATGAATTCCTGAATTAATGAATCAGTTTGTTCAAGAACGGAACTTGCAGACATAAAACACCAAACGGGAGGCGCGACTGATCGCGAAATTAGTCACGTCATGTTGTCAATGGACAGTGACTTTGCCAGTTATTAGTCACGTCATGTTGTCAATGGACAGTGACTTTGCCAGTTATTAGTCACGTCATGTTGTCAATGGACAGTGACTTTGCCAGTTATTAGTCACGTCATGTTGTCAATGGACAGTGACTTTGCCAGTTATTAGTCACGTCATGTTGTCAATGGACAGTGACTTTGCCAGTTATTAGTCACGTCATGTTGTCAATGGACAGTGACTTTGCCAGTTATTAGTCACGTCATGTTGTCAATGGACAGTGACTTTGCCAGTTATTAGTCACGTCATGTTGTCAATGGACAGTGACTTTGCCAGTTATTAGTCACGTCATGTTGTCAATGGACAGTGACTTTGCCAGTTATTAGTCACGTCATGTTGTCAATGGACAGTGACTTTGCCAGTTATTAGTCACGTCATGTTGTCAATGGACAGTGACTTTGCCAGTTATTCTGCCGCCAAGTAGTATTGTGCAAACATTACTGTGTTTGAACAGCATTGTAACCAGCGAAATTACTGGGCATATGAGACTTATCTGATGTCTCGGATGTGACGATTGCAATGCAGTATTACGTTTTGCTTTTTATGGTATTAAAAAGTTCTGGTTGGCACTGAAAGAAAGAAAGAAAGAAAGAAAATACATTTATTCAAGACAGATACACGCAACATTACATTAAGCTATAATACTATACTACACATAACAAATAATATTATACTATACATACAACAGGAAAAAATAACACATAATAAATACATAATATAAACTGCAATCTCAAGTCTCGCTAAAATGGTCTTGAAAAGAACAGACTTCAAGACTAAACTTATATTTTTGTTTCTGTTAATTTTTTCAAAAAGTACTAAACCGATTTCCATGAAAGCTCTGAAGTATGACCTACCAAACAAAAAAAGAATCATCAAAATCAATTCATAATTGGCGGAGTAATAGCGTAACGAACATACAAAAAAAATTAAAAAATATTCATACCGTCGAATTGAGAACCTCCTTTCTATAGTCGGTTAAAAATAAGACGACTACGACCTTCTTCTGGTGTCCACGCGGGTGAAGTCGCGGGAACAAGCTAATATTATAAATTCGAAAGTTTGTCTGTAAGTATGTTTGTTACTTCTTCACGCTGTAAGGGCTCAACGGATTTGAATGAAATTCGGAATAGCTTATACCATTTTTTTTTTGAGCGGGGGAAAATGAAGCTCCACTGCCCTTCTGCCACGGGGGCGGCAGAAGGGGATGTGTGGGGCTCGAACCCCCCCGTGAGCTCTGCCGTGGTGAGGCGAGATGGGGTCGCGCTAGCATTCACGATCTCGCCCCGGCAGAAATGGCTTATACCACAGAATACTAAGGGACAGAAGCATCACTCCGCAAAGAAATTTAAACAAATAGCGACTCTTGCTATGACGCAATAAAATTCAATTCAGCTCGCGTAGCGCTGCATACCTACCTGTCATATTAACCTACAGAGCGCGTTTCTTTCTATCGCGCCGCTCTTATCTCTTCTGACGCGGCACGTGTAACGACGCGCGACCCGCCGTCGGTGTCCGGCTATGTACTTGTAGCTTCGTACCTACAGTGCGGAGTGCGCTAGGGCTGCTTAACCCTGGATTAACACATCTTTTTATCCCGAGGAACCGCGGAGCGCAGCTAGTGTATAATATTTCTGTCCACTTATATCTGTAATCGATCACACATGTCACAACACTAAACCGTTCTGGTCTCGGACGGCTTCCGTTCTCAATATACTTAGTAAATAACTTCAAACGGGTAATACGGGTCAAGGAAACATACGTAAACCATTACCGAAGATTACCGAAGATTACCGAAATTACCGAATATTACCGAAGATTACCGAAGATTACCGAAAAATTTACGAATTATACTGGCCGGAATTACGTGGTAGGTCTCTCGTATGTGGGAGGCCGTCTGGGTAGGTCCCACAGCTTTTTAACAGACTTCAAAAAAGAGGAGGTTCTCTATTCGATAGTATGTTTTTTTAATTTCTTTTTTGAGTTTGTTACCTCAGAATTCCGTCATTTATGAAACGATTTAGAAAATTCTCTTTGCGTTGGGTTTTACAAAGTGTAGTGTGTAGTGATTTTTCATCATCAGCCCATCATGTTCCCACTGCTGGGACATGGGCCTTCTCTTACAAAGAGAGTACGGGTCATAATCCGCCACGTTGGCCCAGTGCGGGTTGGTAGATGTCACATGTCCTTGACTTTTTGTGATTAATTCTTGGACATGCCGGTTTATTCACGATGTTTTCAATACTGGTATTTTCTATTTTTAGAGCCAATGTTAAATGCGCACATAAAACACAGCACTCTGCCTCAGACAGCCTCTGTGGTGTAGTGGTTGGGCAGTTTGGCTCAAATCTCATACACCACTGAGGTTGCGGGTTCGATTCCCGCGATGAGATAAATGTTTGTACAAAGAAAAAAAAGCGCATACATTTGTTTGTTTCGTGTCTGAGTGTTATGGGACCATGGTCCTCATAGCTCCTGGTTAGATTAGATTAGATTAGATAACGATTTATTGTTACAACAACAACAAGAAATAAATTACAAAACAATACTTAAAGCTAAAGTGTTACAATGGGCGTAAATGCAATGTCTTGTCACTTATAGCGATCTCTTCCAGACAACCTGGTTCCCTAGGTACAGGGAATCCTAGTTAGGGGCCAGGATCTACGTATTTGATCGTATTTATTTATAACAGGCGTATTAGGCGTATTTATTTATAACAGTGGTGCGGGGCCAGAGGGATTCGAACAGGTGCGAATCGAAAGTCGCACGTGCTCCCACTGAGCCACACTCGCTCGTTAGTGATTTGTATGTCTGTTCGTAAACGGGTTGCGGCAGAATAGCAGCGATGTTCGTTGCCAAAATGCGGACTTATCTAGAAATCCGCATAGTGAACCGAGTGCACAGATTATGCAGTCACACGAAGTGCAGCGGCGAGTGAGGGCGGTGGGATGGAATAACTGATAAATAGCTACCACCTGACACCGATCAGAGAAAAAACCTACTTAGTTATCAAATAATTGTACCTACCTGTTAATAAGGAATATGCATGTATTTTTTAATGCATGAATCGATTCATTACTGAATACTATTCATGAAAAAAATTGTTTAACAAATTTTACGGTGTCATTTGTCAATGAAATAAGTAAATGAAAATTTGAATCGATTTAAATCAACATATACGCGCCATTTGCGTGTGACGTCACAACGTGGGGACCTAGGATCTCGTCATTGGTCCATCTATGCTACATGTGTGTGTATGTCAATAATTTACCAATAGGGCGGGCTCTATGTCAAAAATTTACCAATAAGCAGCGAGGCGCGTGACGTCAGATAGTGGTTGCACGTACTCAAGCGTTTTGCGATTACGTTCCGTTTCTCCAAAAATAAGAAAAAGAAACATTGAAATACAAATAAACTACGCAATTAATAATAATAATTAATATCATTACTAAATGTTTACAGGAGTAATCTATCGTAAAAAGTAATTTCCAGATTTTTCGACAACACATGCATATACCCTAATATATTAACATCTGTTCTCGCAATAATTAATACATACCTGAATTGTTAAGTTACATAATGTAGATTTTTTTTTAGCTTAAGTTTAAATTATATGTAACCAGTTATAAATTACTAAAACCAGCTGTGAATCTAAGAATAAATAAATAAATGAAACTATCTGTCTAAAAAACGAGTTGCTACTACCGCTACTTTTTATACACGTTGCTTTATTTTCTTTCTTTAATTTAAAATATTTAGAATATATCTAAAAAAAATAAGTTTTTTTGTTGATAATATGTTTTCAAGACAAGTTTTTAACAAATTCGTAATCGGAACCGCGAGTACATTAAAATGAGCCCAAACACTAGTAGTTTACGATTATCCGTCAAGGAGTTCCATTACCCACCTTCCGTCTCCATCATCAGATCAGCTGGCTGTCACTATAATATTGCATTGTCATCGGACTTTGACAAGTATGCAAAATTTAAACTCCGTAGGATAAGAGGAAGTAGCTTGCAAGATTCCACCCGAAAAAACAAAAATAATGTCTTCTTGAAAAAAAAATATAATGTCTACTGTCGACGGAAAACATGGTGTTTCCATTGGAAACTCTATTTTTAACTTTGTCAAATAAAAACACGTCCTTTTCCAGATATAGATTAAAATCACAAAACAAACCACTTCACCTCATCCAAAGCCAGAGGCGCAACCTAGTTAAATAATTAAAAAATCAGCATCTCTGTCCCCATTCCGAGAATAACTGGCGGAATAAAACATGCCGTGTTTGATGTCGACGAATTTAATGTCATAAATAGCCGCCAAAATTTGACAGTTATATTTTTTAATTCGCGGGATTTTTTTGTAAAGAGTATTGTTAGCGCTTACCTGAGGCACATACATACAAAGTTTTCAAACATGTAATAAAAAAAGTAAGTAGAAAAAGAAAAGAGTTCAGGGATCGGACAGGAATCTAAAAAAATCTAAAATGTAGTTAGAACGAATGTTGTCGAATCGGAAAGATCATTCAATCAATATTTTTGTAAAATGATAATGAATTCTATTTTTAAATCAATAAATAAATCTGTCATTTCTTATCTGTTCGTTATCTCAAACGAATCACAGTGCATGACGTCATTTCAAAGTAAATACAGTGTGGGAAGCTTGTGTTTATTTTATATTTTTGCTTTTTATCTAAATGAAAACGCTTTATACATGTTTTTCATGCCATGACGACCCTCAAGTCCTTAAACTTCACAAAAACTTATGAATCCTTAGAGAATATATAGCTAGTTATGTATACTCTAAGTGTAAATCACTTTGCGAGTTTGCTTTCGTAGAGCTTATCGTTTCGTTTGCCTTCATATGACGTCATGCGTTCTGAGGTGACCTATTGCACGGCAAAATTTGTAACATGAATTTCAAACATAGCTTTAGGTACTTTTAGGACTTTATTTAATTAAAATATTATTTTTCATGGCAAAAATTTAAAATAAACACAAGCTTCGCACACGGTATTTTCTTTAAAATGACGTCATGCACTGTGTTGGTGTATAAAAAATGTCAGAATTATTAGATTTAATTTATTAATTTAAAAATATATTTTTTACAATACAAAAATATTGATTGAATGATCTTTCGGATTCGACAAACATTCGTTCTAACTACATTTTAGATTTTTTAGATTCCTGTCCGATCCCTTTTCACAATACATATTTTCATTACGATTAAGATTAGACAATACAATCATAGAAGTGGTTCTGAATACTAAGAATAGCTACATCACATGCTAATCTGAGGCTGTGCTACTGAGCCAACTTACTCTGACAGGGCCATAAAAACGAATATTGAATGAGAGTTAAAATAAACTACAAAATGAATTGCATAACCAATTAACGTTATGTTGAGAGAACAAATTAGGGCGCGATGGTTTTAACTGAAATTTATGAAGTCAGAGCATAGAGTCGTTTATTTTACAAGCTTATTTTATTTAACCTTTAAAAGTGCACTTTTGTGCCTATAAATGATATTTGACTTTGACTTTGACTTTAACTTGCAATGTGTATGTTTGTCCGGGTGGAATCTTGCAAGCTCAATTACAAGCACTTCCTCTTATCCTACGGAATTGAAATTTTGCATACTTGTCAAAGACCGATGACAGTGCTATATTATTGACAGCCAGCTGATCTGATGATGGAGACGGAAGGTGGGCAATGGAACTCCTTGACGGATAATCATAAATTGGGTTTGGGCTCATTTTAATCTGCTTGCGGTTCCCACAGGTTCTGGGTAGGTACCACAGCTTTGTCAGTTATTCTGTCAAGCAGTAGTGCAAGCATTACTGTGTTCTGGTTTGAAGAGCACGGCCAGTGAAATTACTGGGCATATGAGCCTTTTTTATTTTATTTAATATGTCGGCAAACACGCAGACGGCCCGCCTGATGGTAAGTGGTTACCGTCGCCTATGGACATCTGCAGCGCCAGAGGCATTGCTGATGCGTTGCCGATCCTTAAGGACTTAGTTCCCCTTTTAAAGGACTCCATGTTGTAGCTCAAAGGAAATACCGACGAAGGTAGGTCGTTCCACATTTTACAAGTGCGAGGAAGGAAAGTGCGAGTGAAGGAAGTGGTGTGGGAAGTCCAATTTGTAAGATCTGGGGGTGACTTCATATCTGAAGTCTCAAGGTCAGGCAATGCAGTGCTGCGCATTGCTTTTTATGGCATAAAAAGTTATGTGTGGCACTGCAATTGTGGAAGGCGTGGCGCTTACCATCAGGCGAACGACTTGATCGTCTCGTATACAGTTTCATTAAAAAATCACATGATTTTTTGCGAGACTGAGCTTCCCATTTTTTAAACCCCGACGCAAAAAGGAAGGTTATAAGTTTGACCACTATGTGTGTCTGTCTGTCTTTCTGTGGCACCGTAGCGTTTAAACGGGTGAACCGATTTCGATGCAGTTATTATTTATTTGAAAGCAAGTTTTCTAGCGGTGGTTCTGATGTTTTATCTAAATCAGTTCAGCCGTTTTTTTCTTTTTATTGGCTTTTTGTGTCAGGGATTTTTAAGTTTTGGCTTACTGAAATTCTCTTGTGAATTCACCGTTCCGGTGGGTTCAGACCCTCGCACGCACTAATTAGTCTCAGATAGTCTAACTATAATTAGCGACTGCATCAATCTTTCGTCGAACACCTGCGCCATGTCTCTTCTGATACTATCTAGATGATGCTATTCATATAAACGTGCGTCTAGATTAGGTATTCTAAATTTATTGTATCACTAGCTGCGCCCTGCGGTTTCACCCGCGGTTTCCCGGGATAAAAAGTAGCCTATGTGTTAATCCAGGGTATAAGCTATCTCCATACCAAATTTCATCAAAATTCATTCAGTAGATTTTGCGTGAAAGAGTAACAAAGGTACATCCATACATCCATTCTTACAAACTTTCGCGTTTATAATATAGTAGATTTTGTATGGTAAATAGACTGGGGAATCCACCGCATCGTTAAAATAAATTAAATTCATTATAAATATATAATAAAAAGCGAGCGAGTGTGGCTCAGTGGGAGAACGTGCGACTTTCGATCCGACGCACCCGAGTTCGAATCCCGCTGGCCCCGCACCACTGACTTTATTAATCTATGTGCGGATTTAACAGCACTAAAAACGGTGAAGGAAAACATCGTGAGGAAACCGGCATATCCAAGAATTAATCACAAAATTCAAGGACATGTGACATCCACCCACACTGGGCCAGCGTGGTGGTTTATTTCCCATACTCTCTCTATGAGAGAAGGCCCGTGTCCCAGCAGTGGGAACGGGATGGGCTGATGATGATGATGATTTTCAAAACCATAGGTACGTAACAGTAAAGCGTAATACAACCACTACTCAGAAGATATTGCTTTGAAAGATAAGACCGCCCATTGTAACACTTTAGTTTTTAAATTTGCTATTTTTCTTTTTATTATTACGTTTCCTGGTGATAAACAATAAAGTTATCTAATCTTATCTAATCTAAGATACTGCATGAAACTGAGGGGCATTTTTAAGACTTTAGTTTACAATATTTTATGTTTGTTTTAACCGACTTCAAAAGGAGGAGGTTCTCTGTTCAAAGTTCTCTGTTTTTAATGTTTGTTACCTCAGGACTCCGTCATTTATGAACCGATTTGGAAAATTATGCGTTGGGTTCAGTATAGCAACGAAGTGGTCCCATATAAATTTCATCGATATTTGACCTTGAAGACCGTTTTTTTTCTAAAATTTTTTATTGACAATATTGTTTAAAAAGTAAAATAATATTGTTGTTGTTTTTTAACATTTGACTTTTACTATATGTCCATTTTTAACCGACTTCAAAAAAGAAGAAGGTTCTCTATTCGATTGTATTTTTTTTAATCATTTTTTCATTTATTATTTCAGTTGCTTGCTGCACTTACAATTTGGTACCTAAGCGCGTTTATGTTTGTTACCTTAGAACTCCGTCATTTATGAACCGATTTGGAAAAATCTGCGTTGGGTTCAGTATAGCTACGAAGTGGTCCCATATAAATTTCATCGATATTTGACCTTGACGACGGTTTTTTTTAATTTATTATTGACAATATTGTTAAAAAAAATTGTAGATAATATTTTTATTGTTTTTTTTTTAACATTTCACTTGTACTATATCTCTATTTTTAAGGTAAATAATAAAACAAATATCTATCTATCTACTAGCTGACCCGGCAAACGTTGTTTTGCCATATTAATTAAAAATAATGTTAATGGTGAACAACTCTTATCACTTAGGGGTATGAAAAATAGATAGTAGCCGATTCTCAGACCTACTGAATATGCATATAAAATTTGGTAAAAATCAGTAAAGCCGTTTCGGAGGAGTAAGGTAACTAACATTGTGACACGAGAATTTTATATATATGACTAGCGACCCGCCCCGGCTTCACACGGTTATTATACATATAAACCTTCCTCTTCAATCACTCTATCTATTAAAAAAACCGCGAGTGTCAACATAAATGACATAATAAACAAATTTATTTACAAAGAGTACAAACTATAATAACATATACTATTATCTATATTAAATATACAATAATATATACTAATTATAAACATACATAATAATATAATATACAAAACATACATAGGGATATAGGGACAGAGAAAGCGAATTTGTTTTATACTATGTACTGATTATTTCGTATGTGCCAGTTGGCTACTTGTCAGAAGCGGAATGTTCCATGCACAGAAGATATACAACACATGTCACGGGCAAAGCCTAGTCTCACATACATGATGTTATTTCATATTTAGGCCGCGTCCCGGTGGACTCCGGGATTTTATTGATGGGTTTCCTATTCCCGTTTTCCCGCGGGGATCCCGTGTTTTCCCAGCACGATTTTATGTATGACTTGCTCTGTAAAACACGATCAGCGCTCACTTTCTCCCGCTTTCCCGTGGGACTGAGTTTTCCCGGGTAGAATGAAAGCTTGTCTTCTTAACTGACTCAAAAAAGGAGAAGGTTCTCAGTGCGGGTTGGATGTCACATGTCCTTGAATCTTTGTGATTATAATAATAAAAATAAATCATAATAAAAAAATTGTGATTATGATAATAGGGGATTGGAGTTTGGACAAATTTTCAAAAAGTGTTTGAAATTAACCATCATGTGATGATAAGTACAATATATAGCCAAGAAAAATAATATTTTAATTAAATAAAGCCAATTTGAAAAAAAGTTGAAATATTAAGGTCACCTCAGCACGTGTGACGTCATATGAAGGCAAACGAAACGACAAGCTCTACGAAAGCAAACTTGCAAAGTTATGCGTTTTTGTGAAGTTTGGGGACTTTATTACGTCATGGAATGAAAAACATATCGTTTTGTTTTAGATAAAAAGCAAAAATATAATAAACACAAGCTTCGCACACGGTATTTACTTGGAAATGACGTCATGCTCTGTGATTGGTGTTTCGATTTAGATGAAGAACAGATAAAAAATGTCAGAGTTGTTAGATTTAATTTATTGATTTAAATATATAAATAATTATTATTTTCCAAGAACATTGATTGAATGAACTACATTTCTGATTTTTTTATTAATTACTGTCGGAACCGGTTATGCCGGTTTCCTCACGATGTTGTCCCTCACCGTTTTGAAAGTGAGTGTTAAATCCGCACATAACTTAAGCGCTGTTTTGAGGAAATTCATTGGCCAGCGGGATTCGAACTCCGGTGCGTCGGATTGAAAGCACGGGTTCCCGCTGAGCCACACTCGCTTTCATATTACAATACCAACAACGGGCAAAACATAAATAAACTCTCCCCTCCATCGCCCACTAAATCCTGCTATAACCTCTGCGCCCCAATTTCACCCGCCATTTTATTATCAGTCTCAATACCAGAAATTTCCATTCAGAATTGAAAATAGACTATAAATTTCGTTCCTCCATTGTAGGTGGCGTTGCTGTCGAGTAATATACGACGTACCAAGCGAGCTTTTGTGCTCTGTGGTCTAAATTGGAGGTACTTTTTGGCGGGAAGGGAAAGTGATCAACTTTTTTTACTGAACTGATGTTAATCAACAAACTATCCTTAAATGAATAGTTATCAGCAAACCTAAGACTTATATATTTATAAAAAAAAATGAAATGATTATTTATTGCAGAAATTGTGTATAAATTGGTGTTAAAATTGCATTATGCTATAGTGTCAACAATTTGTCCATGACGGACGTAAAATATTTTAAAAATGAAAGTATTGAATTTTAGTATTTATAAGGAAGTTTAGACCAAATGTAATGTTATTTATAATAAATAATTAAGGACTTTTTGGCGGGAAGCGAAAAGTGCAGTACGTACCTAGGTTTAGACTGAGTAAAACGAATAAGTCCTTCATCGGCAATTGTGTACGTTTTTACAATAAAATTCCAAAATGTATAACGGAGCTCACAGAAAGTAGATTCAAATTGAATGTGAAAAATATTCTAATGAAAAAAGCATACTATGCAGTTAGTAATTACATAGAAGACAAAGATGCATGGAACATTCCGCTTCTGCCAAGTAGCCAACTGGCACATAAGAAACATAATATTGTCAAAAACAAACATAAAATATTGTAACAAAAGTTCTAAAAAATATGCCCCTCAGTTTCTTGTCGTATCTTCTGAGTAGTGGTTCTTTTTCCGATACGGTGGTAGAGTCATTGTAATAATTGACGTTCATAAGTGCGTCTGTGACGACAAAATTGAATAAAGAACTTTTCATTGATTGATTGAGTGATACAATTGGATTTTCTTTTATTTTCCATTCAAGTGTTATTTCGAGTGATCATGTGTAATATCGTCGGAATATTAACCATTACGTGTTCGTAAACGTGCACGAGTAGGCAAATGAAACAAAATAGAGAAAATCATTGCTTTTCATATTTTCCCAAAAAGTCCATGCAGAGCTTGGATAAAGTTTCACCACTTTATCGAAGCACTAGGAGTGACATTGATTTTGACTACAATACGAAAGAAATCATTGTAATAATGAAAAAATGTTTTCAAACTATAAAAAACTACGTAAGACAAGGTGGTATGGTCCTAGAGACTTTAGCCAGTCTAAACGGGCGAAATTAAAAAAAATATTATCAACTTTTTTTACTGAAATTAAGTGAGTTAACAAACTATCCATAAATAAATACTTATTACCAAACCTTAGGCATACAGTTAAACAAGATTTTTATTGAAAAACATATTTTCCAAGACAAACTTTTAACAAATTCGTAATCGGAACCGCGAGCAGATTAAAATGAGCCCAAACACTAGTAGTTTACGATCCGTCAAGGAGTTCCATTGCCCACCTTCCTTTGACGCAAACAAAGAAACATTGCAAGTTTAATAAAAGCTTATAAAAAGCAACCCGTGAATCTTTGATGGCCATTTCACTTGTAGAGCGCCGCGGAAGGTTACGATTCCAGCAGATACAATATGAAAAGATGTACAATGCCTACCTAACATCGATTCTATTTGAAATTGATTGGTTAATGGTAATGGGAAAAAGCATGTGTGTGTATAGTGTGTGTATATGTATTATTGTGTATGGTGGTAATAGCACAGAATACTAAGGGACAGAAGCATTACTCCCCAAAGAAATTTAAACAAATAGCGACTCTTGCTATGACGCAATAAAGTTCAATTCAGCTCGCGTAGCGCTGCATACCTACCAGTCATATTAACCTACAGAGCGCCTCTCTTTCTATCGCGCCGCTCTTATCTCTTCTGACGCGGCACGTGTAACGACGCGCGACCCGCCGTCAGTGTCCGGCTATGTACTTGTCGCTTCGTACCTACAGTGCGGAGTGCGGTAGGTCTGGCGATAGCTAACAACGTAACACTTAGACATACTTACGCGAAAATCAGATACGTAAATCGTTAAAACTTGTTCATAAATTTCAGTGACCTATTTAATTTAATAACAGAGTAAATATTTGCTTCAATATTAATATATCACGACAAATTTCCGTAACTAACCGATCCATTCATCTCTCAAGGTATTCGGGAGAAATATGACGCCATTGGGCGTCTATTGTCTCTGGTCCCGTTTGGGAACGGCATGATGAATGGTGAGTGGGTGAGTGGGTGAGTGTGCTCGGTGGGATTGGTGAGTACGGAATTGTTTACGGTTACAAAAAAGTTAAATAATAAATAAATAAAAACTTAAATAATAAAGGAACGAGTTATATAACATCCTATTTTCCTGAGCTCCTATGTGGTGTAATGGTTCGGCAGGTTCGCTCAAATCTCATACAACACTGAGGTTGCAGGTTCACGACGTGACATAGGACAAGTGCTGTGCGCAGAAAAAAGGAAAAGCGCAAGCATTTGTTTCGTGTCTGTCCGCCATTTTATGTGACGATGACATAACCGCTTCACCGTTCTACTTTCGGCTCGGAGTGTTTATCTATGGTGATTATTTAAAAAACTTGTGACTAATTATGTTTTTATTATCGTAGTTAAAGGTCAACAATAACTAGGGATATAGTGTGTAAGATTTCATTATGTCATTGCAAGTATTAATAAGGTAAGTAGGCGGATGTTACTCCATTTTGTGTGACGATTTGAATTTCTTTTTAATGTGCGATGACCTCTATTAGTTATCTATAAAAACGGGATCCACGATCAAAGACGTGAGAATTTAGCAAACACGTAGTCTATGGCCTGACGCTACCAAATTATTCAAATTCGTAACGTTTTGAAAACCGAACGCGGTCGTTTGAACGTACCGCCATTGAAATTCCCGTAACTGAAAACAAATGCCCATAACTGAAAACAAATTCCCCAGTTGAATGGAGACAAAAGACGCCCGGGGCCCCTATTAATTAGTTTTAACTGCCTGAACTGTGATATATGGACAAACTGAACGCATTGTTGTGGATAGATTCCTTGCATACAGTGGCGTAGAGCTAGACGGGGCAGTGCCCCGGGGCCTCCAAGCCCAAGGGCCCCCTTGAACTCTGACTTACAAACTATAAATTGAACTGCAAATAGTGGAATTCCCTGCCGGAGTCAATCTTTCCCGATACTTATAATCTAGGAATCTTCAAATCTCAAGTGAACAGGTAATATAAATAAATAATGTATTAAAAAAAACTATTGAAAATGTCTCCCACATTCGAAATATAAATAAACCAGAGTTCGGAACTCAAATAGTTTAGTTGGGGCCCTAGTTTATTTTTTGCGCGTCTTGACAATATTTAGGCTTGTTATTTATTATTTTTTATTGTGCAGGCTAAAGTCTCTAGGACCATACCGCCTTGTCTTACGTAGTTTTTATTTGATAGTTTGTAAAAATTACAATAATTTCTTTCGTATCGTAGTATGAGGGTCATCAGCAACAAGCCGGACCCTCTCCTAATGCTTCAATAAAGTGGTGGAACTTTATTCAAGCTTTCCATGGAGTTTTTGGGAAAACATAAAAAACAATGTTTTTCCTACACTCGTGCACGTTTACGAACACATAATGGTTAATATTCTACCGATATTACACATGGTCACTCGAAATAACACTTGTTTGGAAAATAAAATAAAATCGAACTGTATCACTTTTTACTTCCCGCCAAAAAGTCATCACGATCAATTAATACCGCCTCTTGACAATATTTAGGCTTGTGCCAAATGGATGCGTTCAGAATCTAATTAATCAATACCATCGCCGAAAACGCCATCTGGTGTCGACCATGATAAACGAGGGAAAATGGCGGCGGAAAAATAACACCTCTCTGTGGTGATTATTTTATCTATGACATCGACGGTTCACATAAAATGCATCCATTTTCTTCAATTTCGTGTCGAAATACTTTTAAGAAGCGATAACTTAATTTCTCCATCTTCTTTCTACCGTCGGACAACAAGACGCACGGAAACTCGGCATCCGTACGTGGTTGACCTTTTAATACTAATAGCTAAGGAATGGAACACTTTACCAGCGTCTTTGTTTCTCGATTCTTATAATGTAGGGGTCTTCAAGTCTCAAGTGAATCTGTATCTAGGCAAGCATGATCCATCGTCGACCGCGTCGTCACTTTCCATCAGGTGAGACTGCGGACAAATGCTTGCCTATTTGGTAAAAACAAAAATGATTGTTCCAATAAAATCGAATTTCGCATTGCTTGTTTCAAGACCAACACGACGGCAAAAAAAGCAGGCTTGACAAATTCAGCGCATTGCCCGACATCGTGCGAAATCCCATCCACATATCATAGATTTATGGAATTCATATACTGTCCGATTCTCCAAATCTTTCTTCCCGCACACCTGCAAGATATGGAATGGGCTACCGCCCGAGGTTTTCCCGCGGAGCTATAATATAGGGCACTCTAAAAGAAGGGTGAAAAGGGTCCTTAAAGGTAGGCAGCGCACCAGTAATGCCCAGAGTGTTGCAGGTGTCCATAGGCGACGGTAACCACTTACCATACAGGCGGGCCGTCTGTTTATTTGTCTATTAATCAAATAATTATTTATAAGGAAAAAACGAGATCCGACTTTAAAACTAAACTTATATTTTTTGTTTTTATAATTTTTTTCAAAAAGTGCTACAGCAATTTCGATAAAATGTATATGGGACCACCTCTGAAGTATGACCTACCAAACAAAAAGAATCATCAAAATCAATTCATAATTGGCGGAGTAATCGCGAAACAAACATACAAATAAAAATACACACCGTCGAATTGAGAAACTCATCCTTTTTGAAGTCGGTTGAAAAAACTACCTATCAAAGTTTTTTTTTATGTCTTTCTTTTTTTTCTTTTTACGCTTAATAGATCCATTTGGCCACTGTCTCGCCTGATGTGAAGCGATGATGTGGCCTAAGATGGAGCACATAGATCTAGATCTATGTCACCCGCCGTTTTTCTTTATACCATTATAATGAAACCCTCAACCATGCCAGAAGCTTCTAAAATTTGTAAACTTGGCTTTTATCATTAAATTATCATATAATTTTAATTTTAAGTTGATCTAAAGGTGCTTTTCTCAATCAAATGTCGAAGTGCCCAACTCGGCTAGGATATTTTCAGAGTTAAGTTAACGAAGTTCTCCATTTCGATTGCAAAGAGAAAACATTGCAAAGAGAAACTTTTACAAAATTGAAACATGTTTTTTTTAATTTCCCCGTTTGTGCAAGCGAAAGTCTCTAGGACCATACCGCCTTATCTTGCGTAGTTTTTATTTGATAGTTAAATATTCCTAGCTGTTGAGAATAATACAAGCAACAAGCCGGACCCTCTCCTAGTGCTTCAATAAAGTGGTGGAACTTTGTTCAAGCTTTCCATGGACTTTTTGGGAAAACATAAAAAACAGTGTTTTTCCTACACTCGTGCACGTTTACGAACACATAATGGTTAATATTCCACCGATATTACACATGATCACTCGAAATAACACTCGTTTGGAAAATAAAACAAAATCGAACTTTTTACTTTTTTTTTACACTTAATGGATCTATGTTTGGCCACTATCTCGCCTGATGTGAAGCGATGATGTGGCCTAAGATGGAGCACATAGATCTAGAGAGAGACGGCAGTTGAGCGGCTGCTCAGACCCGTCTCCCTGATGGTTCACCGAACATCATCCCGAAACACGACTAGGTCGCTTGACGGCATGGCTTTGTTCGGTGGGTGGTATTACAACCACGGCCAGAGCCTACCACTCCAAAGCGCGTAAGCGGGTTTCATCACGATGTGTTCCTTCACCGTTTTAGAGCGAGCGTGCAAAATCTGCACAACTATAAGTCATTGGTGCAGGGCCGGGTCGGGACTTCCCGCCAAAAGATCAATTTTGTCAAAAGTCAATCTTTAATCCAATAAAAACATTAAATGTTTTTATTAAATATAACAGTTAACAAAGTTTCTACAAGGCCCATAGTTTAAAGGTGCATTAATCATAACTAAAATTGAGTAAAAACTTTAATAATACTCTAGAAATTTGCGAATACTTCTCAAGGCTGTGCCAGGGACCGCTTGGTTGTAAACTTTGTCTGTAGGGTTGCCAATTCTAAGTTTCATGGACATTGCAGTCATTTTAAAAATAACTCGCGCACGAAGGGTTCCTTACCATTATCTATAAAAACGGCAAAAAAATCACGTTTGTTGTATGGGACCCCCTTATGCCAATGCCAAAATTTAATAAAGAACTTTAAACTTGAATTTGAATCGCTCCTCCGGTCTTATTTTCACCCCAGTCCGTCGTAGCAGCCCTACAGCGGTACCGCCGGAGCCCTGGCATCCTTCCAGGCTCTATACAAATTAATTAGACGCCAAATTAAGAAAACAATTTACAGGTAGGCGGTTGTGTTTTAGTACATTGTAAAACTGTCCGATTTTCACGATTGGTTGAATTCTGTTTAGTCAATACTTTATTGCAAACTTATATATGTACACAAAGGTTCTTATTATAGTGGAGATTACATATGACCCGGTAGGGTTATTTTTTATGTCAGACTAGGCCAACGTTTGACCACGATCTCACCAGGGCCCAATTCACTACGACAACTTGGCGATTCCTTACTTCGAAATCACGTCGATTCCTTCATTAATAAACGACATCTCTATGACGCATTCATATATTCATATATATGACGCGTCATAGAGAATACAATTTGCAGATGTCGTTTATTATTAAGGAATCGACGTGATTTCGAAGCAAGGAATCGCCAAGTTGTCATAGTGAATTGGGGCCCTGATGGGAAGCGATGGTGTGGTCGAAGATGAAGCACGCTTGCCTAGTAAGTATCAATTCACTCTTGATTTGAACACACCCAGTTTGTAATTAAGATGAAACACAGACGACGGCAGGGCGTTCTCCTTAGCTGTACGTTAGAAAGATGAACGTATAGATAACGTTAAAACGATAACGATAACGTTAACGATAACGTTAGAAGGATGAGCCAAAACGCTTCGTACGAATAACGGGACTTCTTCTTGGGTATAGAAAATTATAAATAATAATGGGAGTGGATCGATTTATTCTAAAAAAATATATTTTTTTTTCAATACAATTTTTTTTTTTAATTAGGGGTAGGCTCAGCATCGTTCTGTGTAAACTCTAGTGAGTTTACACAGGCCTGGTTTTCAGCGTGCCCCTTTGCTCGACCTCAGATGTTTGCCGAAAAGTAAACAAATTGTACCAGCGGAGATAAAAAAAATATTTAATTAAAAAAAAGAGATAATATAGACAGCGTGAAATTAATAATAATAATATACGTTATATAATATAAATATCTACACCATCTTTGTCAGTTACTTATGATTTTATTCTTATTTTCATTAAGTCATATAAAAAGTCATATAAACAACAATATTTTTATTTTGTTGTTAAAAAAGGTGGAAAATAAATACTTGTTGTAATTGAATCTCTGTTTATCTTCTGAATCTTTAACAGTAGGTATGGTCAGTCTTGATGTGAGTAAAATTAATTTAACTTTAAACCGTTGCAAATCGCCGTGTTTGTATTGGTATAAAAGTTCCGAATGACAATGCAATAGTTATTGTTATGGCGTGGCGCTTACCATCAGGCGAACGACATGCTCGTCTCATTACTCAAATCCATAAAAAATGTAATATCGGCCTTAGATGAACCTATAGCTATATTAGACCCTATAGGAAGGTATTATAAACTTTTTAGGACAAGCGATAGGCGCTCACGCATGAAATTGATAATTTCATTTAAATAACATTTTATGTTGATGTTATGCGTTTCACCTTCTTTAACTCGTTAATAGTTTTTGATAACAGAGAATAAACATTTGAATGCACTTAAATATATTTATAAATATAAAATAAAAAATTCAAGGACATGTGACATCCACAAACACCAGTGGGCCAGCGTGGTGGATACTCTCTACGAGAGAAGTTCCATGCACCAGCAGTGGGAACGTGATGGGCTGATGATGATGATGATGATTGAATGCGTTAGCGCCAGCTGGGCGAAAATCGCAAGATTTAAAATAATTAGGAAGAATAATAACTTTTAAGAAAAAACAAAAACCGACTTCAATGTATCTTCGAAGTCCAAGGTCAAATATCGATGAAATTTATATGGGACCACTTCGTAGCTATACTGAATCCAACGCAAAAAGAATTTTCCAAATCGGTTTATGAATGACGGAGTTCCGAAATAACAAACATAAAAAAAATACAATCGAATAGAGAACCTTCATCTTTTTGAACTCGGTTAAAAAGAATGACATTCCTCGGGCAGGGATCAAACCTGCGTCTTCGGAACACAGTCCCTAGAACCCCGATTCCCTAGATACAAGGAATCCTAGTTCCTCCTTTATTAGGGGGTTGTATTTATTTATTTATTGATTACGTTGTTTTTATGTGAACAAACTTTAGTCTCGTCGCGGGAATCGAACCCTCAATGCTGTACGTGATTTGAGCCAACTTGCCCAACCACTACACCACAGAGGCTATCAAATATGAGACCAACGTCGAGCAAGGCCGCATGGCACAACTAATAAAGCAACTGTAATAAATTAAGTGCATAAAGGCGCTGCGCTCCAACGTTCAAGTAACTACTTAATTATATCAAAATAGTTTTATAGTCACTGCTTAGGTAATTACTTAACGTCGGGCGACTTGCGCTAAGTAGTTAATGACAAGCTTCTGCATGAACATGCGCATAAGATGTCATAGTGAAAATTATCGCTATTTTTCATTAATTTCATTAGCAGGCGTAATATTGGTCGTTAGCATGCTATGTGCTATTGCCATGATTATTGCTAATATGAAATTCCGCTGTTGTGAATTCACAATTTCGTGCGAAATTTTTAATAATGTCTATGATGTTATTTATGAAAATAAAAAACATTGAAATAGACTACTTGTGGAAATTACAGAATTAGTATTTTGCAAATTCTTGTTTATATACCGTTGCTATGGTAACACCTGGACCCCAATTCACTATGACAACTTGGCGATTCCTTGCTTCGAAATCACGCCGATTCCTTCATTAATAAACGACATCTCTATGACGCATTCATATATTCATACGCGAGACGCGTCATAGAGAGTACACATTTCACAGATGTCGTTTATTAATAAAGGAATCGACGTGATTTCGAAGCAAGGAATCGCCAAGTTGCCATAGTGAATTGGGGCCCTGAAAGGTATTTGAAAACCTTACAACTGCAATACAATAATTACGTGCCCCCTTAGCATCAGGCGAATAAACTGCTCGTTTCAAAACTTAGTAATATTTCTTCAATCCTAGGCAAAGCTGTGGTAACCCAGACGGCCTCCCGCATACGAGAGACCTACCGCGAGTACTCTCGGCCTACAGCAAAATTCAAAGTTCTTTGTTAAGTTTTCGTATCACAGGCACTTATGAACGTCAAATTATCACAATGACTACCACCGTATCGAATATCTGAATGCTGAAAAGAAATGCGAAAACTGACTCTACCAGTGCACAGGAAATACGCCCGCTAGAGAAGATCGAAGCGCCAAGAAACAGCGGGGTTGTCTCTTTTTTTCAAATGTTTTTAAAATGTCTTAAATTATAACAATGTACAATCCTACTTCCTACTAATATAATAAACGCGAAAGTTTGTTAGAATGTATGTATGGATGTACATTTGTTACTCTTTCACGCAAAAACTACTGAATGGATTTTGATGAAATTTGATATGAAGATAGCTTATGCCCTGGATTAACACATAGGCTACTTTTTATCCCGGGAAACCGCGGGTGAAACCGCAGGGCGCAGCTAGTATATTATAAACGCAAAAGTTTGTAAGAATGGATGCATGGATGTACCTTTGTTACTCTTTCACGCAAAAACAACAACGGATTTTGATGAAACTTTACAATAATATAGCTTACACATCAGGATAACACATAGGCTACTTTTTATCCCGGGAAACCGCGGGTAAAACCGCAGGGCGCAGCTAGTGAAGCATAAAACATAACACAATGTCAAACTAGAAGTGATAGCAAGATGTTCCATAGTCATAGTATCAGTATACATGAACACGTATCACTCTTTATACATTTTAGAATTTTATTAAAAACTGCGCGCCCTATCTACACCTACTATTAATTATTCTATGTCTACTAAAGATACCACCACCCAGTATTACCTAAACCACAGCGCACATAGAACATTGTCTCCCAGCCATTCTAGCACTTTACTACAGGCTGTAGCGAACACCTGTGGTTGAATATGACAAATGACCACTGCCGGCCCCCTAACGACGTAAATGTACCTACACCTCGCAAGCCTGGGTCACTAGAATCTAAACTTCAAAGCACTGCTAAACTGTGCCTTATCTCTGGGTGCGAGAGTAGCTATTTATATTGGGGTGTCTTGACGGACGTGCGAGATAGATTGTGCCTTATTGCTAGGTGGGAAAGTAGATTTTTATTTGAGCGTCTTGACGGAGTTAACCTTCTGTACGAGAACTATTTACCTATTCTATGCCGCTAGTCTAGATTTATAGTGTGCGGTGTTTGGGGGGTCGTTCAAATACCTAAAGAACTAGGTGACAAGAGAGACTTACTAACGTAGAATGAGATAATTAATTTATAAATATAACAAAAATTCGTAACAGTTTAAAAAAACCGGCCAAGTGCGAGTCGCATTCGCGCACGAAGGGTTCCGTACCATTATCTATAAAAACGGCAAAAAAAACATGTCTGTTGTATGGAAGCCCCACGTAAATATTTTTTTATTCTGTTTTTTAGTATTTGTTGTTATAGCAGCAACAGAAATACATCATCTGTGAAAATTTCAACTGTCTAACTATCACGGTTCATGAGATACAGCCTGGTGATAGACGGAAAGATAGACAGACGGATGGACAGCGGAGTCTTAGTAATAGGGTCCCGTTTTACCCTTTGGGTACGGAACCCTAAAACATCTATATAACACGTTTTTATGGATTCAGAATGCATTGTCATCGAGTTGTAGCCGTATAGCTAAGCGGGAAGTGCTCGGAATCTGAGTTGCAAGATTCCACCCGGAACGACAGACAGACAGACAAACAAGAAAGTGACTTACCACGTTTTTATTTAATAATTTTCTTCTTTGTCTGTCTGTTTGTCGTTCCGGCTGGAATCTTCCAACTCAAATTTCGAGCACTTCCCAAAACGTGGTTTTCATGCAATGGAATGAGGCGTGACATTGCGGAAATTCATCTCAAAACTGAAACGCAATGAAAAAATGTAGTGCTATCCCGCTGAATATATAAAAAAAAATAAAGTGGAGGGATTACATATATATATATATATATTTTATGTAACTGAATGACGAAACGAGCTGGTCGTTTGCCTGGTGGTAAGCAATACGCCAGCCCATAACAATAACAGCACCACCCAGAACTTTGTTTTGCAAAATCCTGCGCGGCGCTGCACTACGCTCGTCACCCTGAGACAATTAGCTGTTGAGTCTCAAAATACCCAGTAATTTCGCTGGCTACAATGTCCTTCAAGCCGGAACACAGTAATGCTTGCGCACTACTGCTTGGCGGCTGAATAACTGGCAAAGCGGTGGTACCTACCCAGACGGCCTCTCGCATACGAGAAACCTACCACCAGTGAAAAGTAATTCATTTTACATTTGCAATCAACCCCCATACACATTATATTATACTAACAACAACCTACATAATATTAGGTTGTCTGGAAGAAATCGCTCTAAGCGATAAGACCGCCCATTGTACGTCAAAACTACGATGTACCTATTTTGTGTATATATTTATTTTTGTTTTATATAATTGTGTATATTATTATGTAATTTGGTGTGCAATAAAGTGTTATTGTATTGTATTGTATTGTAATATATTCAGCGGGATTACACTATATATTTTCATTGCGTTTCAGTTACGTGGTTTTCAGTTTTTTTTTTATCTATTACGGATTCTTGTTCCAACAACCTGCTAACACTCTTTTGGTGTTTAAGAACCTATCCGTAACATAAACCACAGTTATTTAAACGTAGTAAACTTCACGGACACCAACGGTGAACCGTTACTTGCAAATCATGGTTAACTATTCATTGTTTTAAACTATAGTTACTACTAAACTTGACATATTGACAGTTGTTATAAGCTTCATGGTGGTAAGACCTCATTTCTAAAGTCCGTCTGACCCGGTTTTCTACCCCCATTGCGTGGTTTGTCGCCTTTCTTAATATTTTTACAAGCTTTTATTTAACTTGCAATGTGTTTCGGTTTGAAGGGCATTGTAGCCAGCGAAATTACTGGGCATATGAGGCTTAACATCTGATGTCTCGGGGTGATGAGCGCAATGCAGTCCTACGCAGAGCTGCTTATGTTTTTTTTTTACGTTTAATAGATCTATGTTTGGCGACTTACGTGCCTGATGTGAAGCGATGATGTGCCCGAAGATGGAGCACATAGATTTAGAGAGACAGCAGTTGAGCGGCTGCTCAGACTCATCTCCCCGATGCACGATAGTTCATCGAACATCATCCCGAAACACGACTAGGTCGCTTGACGGCATGGCTTTGCATGGTATTATAAGTTCTGGGTGGCACTGCAGTTGTTATGGGCAGGCCTGGCGCTTACCATCAGGCGAACGACTTGCTTGTCTCATTACTCAATTCCATTAAAAAAATATAAAATTCAGAACCGCGATAAAAAAATATTTTGGAGATTTTAAATATATTTTTTTAAATTTCAAGTATTCTTTTAAACGTTTGGAAAACTCTTAGGTTATGTATGACCTTTTTATTACCAGATAGGCAAGCATTTGAACGCAGTCTCACCTGATGGAAAGTGACGACGCGGTCGACGATGGATCATGCTTGCCTAGAAGATACCGATTCACTCTGGACTTGAAGACACCTAGATTATAAGAATCGGGATCAAAAACGATGGTAAAGTGTTCCATTCCTTAGCTGTTCGCATTATGAAAATTGAAGCGAAACGCTTTGTTCTGGCGGGAGGAATGTCAACCATAAACGGATGCCATGATGGTTGATTTCAATAACTACAGTAATTATTACAAATACCTACTTTATTCCACATTTCTAAGAACGCATGTGCTTGTTGACATTCGTGTATCGTGTATCTGCGATGTGTGTATGTGTGTGTGTCGCAGCATATGGCAATTAATGTTGCTATTAAATCAAAATTTTAGTGGATGTTTGGTGACAGGGTTGTCAGTACTGGCAAAATGTGTAAAAATATTATTATACCGCTCTTTCTCAAAGGTTATTATTATTATGTCGCTCTTTCTCACGGGTTATTCACCCGGTCCTTTGGAAGGCTTGCGCGGGTACATGAGTCCAACACGTAGAGGCCTCTTAGAGCATTTAATTTAGATATGTAATGGGCAGCACTTATCGGGGACTGTCTCTAAGTGCATCATTAAGAAGATGCAATCAAAGACAGCCCCCGATAAGTGTGAGAACTATTATTGGAGATATAGAAATTAAGTACTTATGACTGGGCTATTGAGGTGAATTTTTAATGGATGAAAACTGGTTATTATTTTTATTATTTTATTACAGATTGTGTATGTGAGATACCTATATAAAGATATATTTACTTATTTTATTTATGTTTGCAATCCAAATAGCGTCTAGCGTCTTATGTAAATACAATATTTCTTGTTTATTAGGCAAAAATAGGATAAGATTCATAAATGTTCACCTACTTTTGTCGCTGACTGTACTTTAATATTGCCTGAAATAAAGAGTTCAATAACAATAATAAAAAGCTAAACGAGCTAAATCAAACACACTGACAGTGACAGCCCTACGTTTTGATTTGTAATATAAATCTCGGCGAGTGACGCGACAGACGGACGGACGTACGGATTTAGCTGAAGATTAGTTAGCGGACGATGCCAAACTTGCATTGGATTCTGGTATTTGCAACGTGTGGAGGAATCAAAACTTGTAAACGTTTATTACGATCGCAGTCGTTCTCCATACATCGACGCAGAATTGCCAGTCTATCGATCTTTTTAACCGACTTCAAAAAGGAGGAGGTTTACAATTCGACGGTATGTTTTTTTTTTTTTTTTTTTTTTGTGTGTTTGTTACGCGATTTATCCGCCAATTATGCATTGATTTCGATGATTCTTTTTTTGATTGGTAGGTAATACTTCAAAGGTGGTCCCATATAAATTTTATCGAAATTCATTCAGTAGTTTTTGAAAAAAATAGCAAAAACAAAAAATATAAGTTTAATCTTCAAGTCGGTTCTTGTTTTTTTCGTAACCAACTTTCTAAAGGTGGAGGTTTGTATTCGACTGCTTCACCTGCTTCACCCAGGGTTGACTTCCGGTGAGGGAACTCCTCAACGGTGAATAGTACAGACACAACATTTCGTAAATGGATTTAACCATAATAGCCTGTTCTAAATTCCATCATGACATGGCAGATACACCCAGGATTGACTTCCGGCGAGGGAACTCTTCAACAGAGATATAGGACAGACATGAAATTTTTTTGTATATGCATTTAATTGTGATAGCCCGTTTTAAACTTCGTCATGATGTGGCTTCTAGATCATAAAAGCTTGTCTTGTTTTTCACTAAAAAGGGTAAAATAAATTATTTTTCAAAAAAAACTAAACCGACTTCAAAACCACAAATGGCACTCAAAAGTAAAAAATAAATTAATATAATTATCATAAGCGCTACCCACTCATATATTTGAAGTCGGTGCCAGCCAAGTCTAAAAGGTAGTAGATAGATACTACCTACAAGTAGTACTTACTATATACATATTTATCTGCTACCTTTTAGACTTGGCTGGCACCGACTTCAAATATATGAGTGGGTAGCGCTTATGATAATTATATTAATTTATTTTTTACTTTTGAGTGCCATTTGTGGTTTTGAAGTCGGTTTAGTTTTTTTTGAAAAATAATTTATATCGCATACCTACATCCCCCCGTCCCCGTTTCATCATCGGACTACAAGACGTACGGCCACGTAGTAGTATCTAAAATAGTAGATACTATAAAAAGTACAGTGGCGTAGCTACCGGAGGGCTACACGAGGGCCCCGGGGCCCCCAAGCTCAGGGGGCCCCTCAGACTTTGACTTACAAACTATAAATTGAACTAGTGGGATCTGCTGTCAAAATTCACTCGCGAATCGGACACCACTCTAAAAAAACTAAATCTGAATAGATGGTCCAATATGATATATGCAGTAAAACTTCGTTATTTCGATATAAACGAAGTATTATCAGAAATTATTACGTTTTACGACCAATCTGGAGTACGTCGAATTCGGAACACGACGAATACGGAACAAACGATTTTAAATAGTTTAGTTGGGGCCCTAGTTTATTTTTTGCCCAGGGGCCTTTGGTTACCTAGCTACGCCACTGAATAAGTACCTATCTACCTTGTAGAAAGTATCGATAGGTAGAATTTCTTTGTGCTATCTTCTCTAACGGGCGTATTTCCTGTGCACTGGTAGAGTCAGTTTTCGCATTTCTTTTCTGCACCCGGACTTCAATTTGAGTATGGGAAAGAAATGGGTAGACATGCAAACCTTTTTATTTTAGAGCGAGTGTGGCTCAGCGGGAACTCGGGTGCCTTTCGATCCGATGCACCTGGGTTCGAATCCCGACTCGGCCCTGCACCAATGACTTACAGTTAAGTGCAGATTTTGCACGCTCGCTCTAAAACGGTAAAGGAAAACATCGTGATGAAACCCGCTTACGCGCTTTGGAGTGGTAGGCTCTGGCCGTGGTTGTAATACCACCCACCGAACAAAGCCATGCCGTCAAGCGACCTAGTCGTGTTTCGGGATGATGTTGGGTGAACCATCGGGGAGACGGGTCTGAGCAGCCGCTCAACTGCCGTCTCTCTCTAGATCTATGTGCTCCATCATCATTATAATTATTATCATAATTATCATAATAATTATTTTTGCGATACTCTATTTTGAAATTACTATTTGACTCTATTTTATAAATACAATAATAACTATTTGACTTTATTTTATAATTATAACAACATATAATTAGACATTGTGCCTATGTCTCACTCATTTTATTATATTGTATTATTTCCTCAGTTTAATTGTACGCCGTGATATGGCTAGATATGGAGCACTGCTACAAAAATTTTGAAAACCGCGCGCTCTGCCCTCGAAAATAATTAATTTAAAAAAAAAACAAAAACCGACTTCAATGTATCTTCGAAGTCCAAAGTCACATATCGATGAAATTTATATGGGACCACTTCGTAGCTATACTGAACCCGACGCAAAAATATTTTTTCAAATCGGTTCATAAATGACGGAGTTCTGAGGTAACAAACATTAAAAAAAAATACAATCGAACAGAGAACCTCCTCTTTTTTGAAGTCGGTTAAAAATGGTTCAAAATATTAAAAAAAGGTTTAAATAAAAGTTGTAGAGAATTAAACCTTCTACAATAATAACAAACAACAATTTTAATAATAACAATAACAATTGTACAATAAATTATAAATTCAAATAACCTAAAACCCATAGAAAACGAGATATTTGCAATAAATGTGGAAAAAATCATTTTTTTACCATTGACCATGTAATATCTGTAGTCGCGAACAATACCTACCTACGATAAGTAGGTTTTGAGTCAAGTTTTAGGGTGTCAAAACATACGTTTATACAAGTGTATAGCTGACTATCTCTCATTCCGAGGTAAAACCCCTAATTTTCCTGGACTATATAAAATAAATAACGCCGAACGATCACATACATAGATCCTGGCCCCTAACTAGGTTTCCCTGTATCTAGGGAACCAGGAACTATGAGGACTATGGTCCCACAACACACACGAAACAAATGATTGCGCTTTTTTTTCTGTGCACAAACATTTGTCCCGTCGCGGGAATCGAACCCGCAACCTCAGTGGTGTATGAGATTTGAGCCAACCTGCCCAAGTTACACCACAGAGGCTGTCGAATGTGTATATGAAGTTTATAAGTGCATTTTTTTGCCTATTTAATAAATATCTTTTAACTTGACGTGACTAGAAGTATTCGAGTGTCAGTTTCAAAGTGTCATTTCGACAAAAGCCATCGACGAGCACTAAGTCACAGAGTAGGTACAACAGAAGGGCACTTCCAATGAAAGCTAGCACAATAGGCGCGGTGGAGCGGTCCGGGCTTAGGCTTTTAGGTTAGAAAGTTCGAGAACACTTCTTGGCGAGCAGTGTTTAATATTGCAAATGGCTGAGATATGTCAGGTTTTAGGGTTCAGTCCAACAAGTTCCAGTGGAACCCCTTTTTAACCGACTTCAAAGAAGACAAGCTTTTAAAAAATACGTAATCGGAACCGCAAGCAGATTAAAATGAGCCCAAACACTAGTAGTTTACGATTATCCGTCAAGGAGTTCTCAATATATGCATGTGTTGTCGAAAAATCTGGAAATTACTTTTTACGATAGATTACTCCTGTAAACATTTAGTAGTGATATAATTATTATTATTAATTGCGTAGTTTTTTTTGTATTTCAATATTACTTTTTCTTATTTCTGGAGAAAAGGAAAGTAATGGCGAAACGCTTGAGTACGTGCAACCACTATCTGACGTCACGCGCCTCGCTGCTTATAAATCAATTGCTGACATAGAGCCCGCCCTATTGGTAAATTATTGACACACACACATGTAGCATAGGATGGCCAATGAGGAGATCCCAGGTCGCCACATTTTGACGTCACACGCAAATTGCGCGTTTATGATGATTTAAATTGATTCAAATTTTCATTTAGTTATTTTATTGACGAATGATGCCGTAACATTTTTAAACATTTTTTTTCGTTAATAATATTCAATAATGAATCGATTCAAGCATTAAAAAAATACATGCATATTCCCTATTTGACTCTAATCCTTTTTTTTATGTCTGTTAGGTACGCAATTACTCCGTCATTTATATACTGATTTGAAAAATTCTTGCGTTGGGTTCAGTATAGCTTCAAGGTGGTCCCATAAAAATGTCATCAATATTCGTCCTCGGGCTTCGAAGATACATCAGAATTATTGAAGTCGGTTTTTTTTGGAAATGTTGCTGTCACACCTCTCTGGTGTAGTGGTTGGGCAGGTTGGCTCATATCCACACCACTGAGGTTGCGAGTTCGATTCCCGCGACGATAGAACACAGTAATGCTTGCGCACTGCTGCTTGGCGGCAGAATAACTGGCAAAGCGGTAGTACCCATCCAGACGGCCTACTGCATAAGACCTACCACGAGCAAAATTATGAAAATATCTAGCAAATATTTGAGTAGGTATTCGGGCAATCAACAAACATTAATCACTAAGATAAACATACCTACTCAGATGTTGGGCCTCATTTTTTTTTATTTCGCCCGTTTTGGCAGGCTAACGTCTCTAGGACCATACCGCCATGTCTGACGTAGTTTTTATTTGATAGTTTAAAGTTCTATTTATTATACTTTTGTTGAGAATGAGGGTCAACAGCAACAAGCCGGACCTTCTCCTAGTGCTTCAATAAAGTGGTGGAACTTTATTCAAGCGTTCCATGGACTTTTTGGGAGAACATAAAAAGCAATGTTTTCTCTATTTTGTTTCATTTGCTTACAATCGTGCACATTTACGAACACATAATGGTTAATATTCCACCGATATTACACATGATCACTCGAAATAACACTTGTTTGGAAAATAAAACAAAATCGAACTGTATCACTTTTTACTTCCCGCCAAAAAGTCCTTGGCCCCAATTATTGTAAGTAACAAGGTAACTAAATTGTCTATGTACGCGTAACCAAGAAAATATGAAGCATAAATAAAATTTTGTCAACCTCAATACACGACGGGGAGACGGGTCTGAGCAGCCGCTCAACTGCCGTCTCTCTCTAGATCTATGTGCTCCATCTTAGGCCACATCATCGCTTCACATCAGGCGAGATAGTGGCCAAACATAGATCTATTAGGCGTAAAAAAAAAATAGAGTTTGGGCGGGGGTGGGTGCTCTGAACTTCGATAGTTCTTTATTTCGACATGACACTTCAAAAAAATATAGTTCGAGAAGTCAATGTTTCGTCTGAATACAATTCTACAAGCATTAGTTCGACAAATACAAATTTCATTAAATTCTATCCAACGTTCATAAGTTTTTTTTTTCAATTTTGGCATCACAGACGCTCTTATGCGCAGTTCAGTAGTATTCCGTGATTGAGTAACAAACATCCGTCTTTCCATCCATCCTCACAAACTTTTTCATTTATAATATTAGAAGAAAAGGATTGGTTACCAAATTTCAAGACAAGCTTTTAACAATTTCGTAATTCGAACCGCGAGCAGATTGAAATGAGCCCAAACATTAGTAGTTTACGATTATCCGTCAAAGAGTTCCATTGCCCTTTCGTCTCCATCATCAGATCAGCTGGCTGCTACCATAATATTGCATTGTCATCGGACTTTGACAAGTGTGCAAAATTTCAACTCCGTAGGATAAGAGGAAGTGGTTCTAATTCAGCTTGCAAGATTCCACCCGGACAAACATACATTGCAGGTTAAATAAACGCTTGTAAAATACTTATCAACTCTAAAATAGAACTCATAAAAAAATCTCTTCGTTTTTACACGCCTGCCTCATATATAAATAAAAAATCTGTTTCAAATTAATTTAGCACAATATTTTCAATAAAATATAATATTTTTTAATCCAACATCTCGCTTACGGCACGCCATAAAACATATCCGACTATCTGTACTGCAGAGCGTTGATCTTTATCTAAAAATAGATAGAACCCACGTGTCTTCCCTCTCTTTCTCACACCTACACACGTATAAGCGTGAGCGAGACAAACATACTTCTAATGTTAATCGTAACCGAATGGACTAGATTTTTAAAACAGCTGCTTTTAGTTCATTTAATTTGATTGATGTGTGCTGAGAAGAGTTATTGGTGTGTGCATTGGCAAAGAGTAAAAATAATAACAGATATGACGTCGTACATGAATATTTGGTTTTGGTTTTATAGTTGCGTAAGTAGAGTAGTAGAGTAGGTTGTCTGGAAGAGATAGCTTTAAGCGATAAGACCACCCATTGTAAGGAATTTTGTGCATTTATTATCTATTTATTCTGTAAACTGGTATGCAATACATAGTTTTATATTTATATTAGTTTATTTGCTATGATTACCTAGTACGTAGTATAATTATATAGTTTATAGTTCAAAGTTCAAACGTTATTCATTAAATTTTAAGCATCACAGACGCACTTATGAACAATACAGTACGATACAATAACACTTTATTGCGCACTAAATAAGCGCACAATACAAAAAAGAAATAATAATGACAAAATACATCAATTTGAGGTACCGTGGGCGATTTCGTCCAGACGATTATGAACGTCAATTATCAAATCTAATCAAAATCTTCCTGAGACGTCTCTACGGGTGGGTGGCGCCGCTACAGCGGCAGAATCCCTCAAACGGCGCAAATATTCAGGTCTCGATAGGGGTTACCTGTTTGTGCCGTTTGGGGTAGAGACGTTGGGCCCGTGGGGACCAGGAGTAATAGAAATTTATAAGTATTTGGCGGGGCGGCTGGTGGAATCCACACGTGACCAAAATGCTGGCGTGTACTTTGGCCAAAGAATCAGCCTCGCAATTCAGCGAGGCAACGCCGCCAGCATTTTGGGCACGTTGCCGGAGGACGGGTATCAGTTGAATTATCTGTAGGCCATTCAGTTGGCTCAACCGATACCCGGCATGTTCATAGTATTTAATATCCTTTAGTTTAGTATTATTTAGTTTTTAAATTATTAAGCTTTTTGTTACATTATATTGTATGGCATCAAAATCAAAATCATTTATTATCAGATAACTGAGATCAATATGGATTCAGTATAGCTACAAGGTGGTCCCATATAAATTTCAATGATATACGACCTTGGACTTCAAGGATACATCTGAATTGAAGTCTGTTTTTTTAATAAAATTAATTATTTTGATAAATAGGACCCAGTGCCACACAATAACTAATATTACACAGAAGGCAACTCTTTTCTAACCATTAACTACCTGACCCATCTACACTTATATTCTTTGCCCACGCACATATAAACCACGCATGTGTGCGTCAAAGTAATTGATGTAAACATAATATTACGTGAATTGACTGAACGTCGCGTTTTTTCTACGTTTTTTAACGTTTTCACGGCCGCGTGATTTCGATTAGAGTTATGATATTTTTGATAGGACTTTTACTTGATTTAGTGTAAGTTATGCGTACTTTTACTTGATAACGCTTGGGTGGTAAAGTAGAACGAGTATATTTAGTAATCTGTGGTACTTACAAGCATTATTCGTACTTACCGTACATCGTACTATCCGTACTTCGTACTTAGCGTACTTCGTACTTACCGTACTTCGTACTTACCGTACTCCGTACTATACGTTCTTCATACTTAGTACTATAGTATTTAACCTACTAATATTATAAACGCGAAAGTTTGTAAGAAGGTATGGATGTATGTTTGTTACTCTTTCACGCAAAAACTACCGAACCGATTTTGATGAAATTTGGTATGTAGGTACTTTAGGACTTGGAATAGCACATAGGCTACTTTTTATCCCGGGAAACCGCGGGTGGAACCGCGGGGTGCACTTAGTTAATATTATATTTTATTATGGAACTGAGTGATGAGACGAGCAGGTCGTTCGCCTGATGGTGAGCACCACGCCTGCCCATAACAACTGCAGTGCCACCCAGAACTTTTAATACCATAAAAAGTACTGCCCACTGCATTGCGTTCATACCTCGAGAGATCAGATATATGACATATGTTCAGTAATTTCGCTGGCTACAACGCCCTTCAAACCAGAGCACAGTAATGTTTGCGCAATACTGCTTGGCGGCTGAATAACTGGCAAAGCTGTGGTACCTACCCAGACGGCCTCCCGCATACGAGAGACCTACCACGAGTAATCTGCGGTTAAGAACTCTTCGTACTAGCCGTAATTCGTACTTAGTACTATCGTAATTATTATTCTTGTCTGACATTTTGTTAATTATTTTGTTAACTGGTATAATTACACATAGCTATTAAAATAATTGAAAAAGGACCCCGCTTACGCGCTTTGGAGTGGTAGGCTCTGGCCGTGGTTGTAATACCACCCACCGAACAAAGCCATGCCGTCAAGCGACCTAGTCGTGTTTCGGGATGTTCGGTGAACCATCGGGGAGACGGGTCTGAGCAGCTGCTCAACTGCCGTCTCTCTCTAGATCTATGTGCTCCATCTTAGGCCACATCATCGCTTCACATCAGGCGAGATAGTGGACAAACATAGATCTACTAAGCAGAAAAAAAAATTTAAAAAGGAGACGAATTAGTTAGAAAGAAGGAGAGATAGCTGCGCCGCGCGGTTTCACCCGTTTAGTTCCCTCGGGAACAGTTCGTTGTTACGTGATGAACATTTTCGTTTGATATTTTGAAATTACTTAAAGACATTGCTCCCGTCTTTGACGTATAAAAACGCTTGAACGGATTTTGATGAAATTTGGTATATACTTAGGTTTAGGTTAGAAATATGACATTGTGAGCGAAGCCGCAGAAGATACGCTAGTTAATAAAAAAACCGGCCAAGTGCGAGTCATCTCGCGCACGAAGGGTTCCGTCCAATTATCTATATAGCAAAAAAATCATGTCTGTTGTATGGGAGCCCCCTTAAATATTTATTTTATTCTGTTTTTTAGTATTTGTTGTTATAGTGGCAACAGAAATACATCATCTATGAAAATTTCAACTGTCTAACTATCACGGTTCATGAGAGGACAGCCTGGTGACAGACAGACAGATAGACGGACGGACAGCGGAGTCTTAGTAATAGGCTCCTGTTTTACCCTTTGGATACGGAACCCTAAAAAGCATGCGCAGGCGCAGCCTTTGTTAACAATTTGTTAGGTCACGCGCCGTAAACCACAGTAATAAGTAACTTGTTCATATTATACATACTAAATGTGTGTATTTACGTTTGTACGCTTAACTTTATGTTGCTTACATCTGTGATTCTAAAAAACAAGATTTTTGTAGAAAAATATATTTTTTAAGGCAAGCTTTTAACAAATTTGTAATCGGAACCGCGAGCAGATTAAAATGAGCCCAAACACTAATAGTTTACGATTATCCGTCAAGGAGTTCCATTACCCACCTTCCGTCTCCATCATCAGATCAGCTGTCACCATAGTATTGCATTGTCATCGGACTTTGACAAGTATGCAAAACTTCAACTCCGTAGGATAAGACGAAATAGTTCTGATTTAACTTGCAAGATTTGACCCAAAAATTGCAAGTTAGATAAAAGCTTGTAAAAAAAAAACATTGTTTTAATCGAACCAATTTCCCATCAGAATTGTTTCCCCCAACGTAACCCATCAAGCAAGTCAAAGTCAAATATCATTTATTAAATAGGCACAAAAGTGCACTTTTAAAGGTCATAAACACATGATACAAATAAAAAATGTTAAAAATTGTAACTTATGTTAACATGACTTTGAAAAAAAGGTAAGTATGTTTACCCATTTCTTTCCTATACTCAAATTGAAGTCTGAGTGCTGAAAAGAAATGCGAAAACTGACTCTACCATTGCTTCGGAAATACGCCCGCTAGAGAAGATAGCACCAAGAAACTCTGCGGGGATGTCTTTTTTCAGCACAATTACGTATAAATTAGAATTAACAGAATGTAAAACAAGAAATGCGAGTGAGATGTCCCATAGTCATAGTATCAGTAACAGAAAAGTGTAAATAAAATATAAGTAGGTATGACAGTAGCAGTAGGAGTGACTAGAACAGACCAGTTCCCGCAAGCAGCACCCGTTCACGAGTATGACTTGTGGACCAGCCATCAAGCAAGTTTTAGAGTTGCTATAAATTTTTACTAAAAATAGGTTGACTAGCCGACTAGCCGACTAGTCAGTTGCAAAAAGACCGACTAGTCGGCTGATTAGTCGGCCAAGCTGATTATTGCTTTCGGTGGAGTTCGGGTAGCATCGTCTATGTCCATGGTGCTTCTTTTACAGCTAAGTCGACGAACGAACCTGTTGATGTTTTCTCAATCAAGCTATACCAATTTCGTGAGCATTTGTTCACGAAAATAGCAAATTAACTGTTAAAACTATATATTTATAGGTAAGAAAAATTATGTGACCTGGATACCCGATACCACCATCGCCGGTGGAAGCTTCACATAATTTTTCTTACTTACTGTATTTAGAGCGAACTATTTTCTGTTTTTTTTTTTTTTATGTTATATATTCTATGTTACTTTACATGTGAACGCTGTGTTTACCTGTTATTGGTAGTGCATTTAGCCTTATTTAATTTTGAGAAATCTTTGTCTTTAGAATAAGAAACAATGTAACTACTGTTGGTGAACCAAATAAAGAAAATAAATAAATAAATAAAGTCGCTCGCACCCGCCGCGATGTGCATTCATGTCGAAACAGGTTGTTGTTTCCTTTGCCTTTTTTACGGTTAATAGATCTATGTTTGGCCACTATCTCGCCTGATGAGAAGCAATGATGTGCCCTAAGATGGAGCACATAGATCTAGAGAGAGACGGCAGTTGAGCGGCTGCTCAGACCCGTCTCTCCGATGGTTCAGCGAACATCATCCCGAAACACGACTAGGTCGCTTGACGGCATGGCTTTGTTCGGTGGGTGGTACTATAACCACGGCCAGAGCCTACCACTCCAAAGCGCGTAAGCGGGTTTCATCACGATGTTTTCCTTCACCGTTTTAGAGCATTTTAGAGCAAAATCTGCACTTAACTATAAGTCATTTTCTTGTGTTGCGTACAAACAAACCAGCGTTACTGAGTGTTTTTTTAGAATATAAAAACAAAGTTCAAAGTCAAAGTTCAAAGTTCAAAAGTTCTTTATACAATATTGTCATCACAGACGCACTTATGAACGTCAATTATTACAATGACTACCACCGTACTGGAAAAAGAACCACTACTCAGAAGAAACGGCAAAAAACTGAGGGGCATTTATATTTAGAACTTTTGTTACAATATCAGTGAATGACGATTTCATTTCAGTCATCCTATTTTTAAGCATATAACCGACTATATTTGTCTACTATTTGCCTAGCGGCTAGTCGCCGACTACAAATATAGCCGAATAGTCGATTTTACCGACTAGTCGGCGAGTAGTCGGTACATCTCTATTTTTTACGGAAATATTGTAACGTGTAACGTGATAAAAAAGCTATAGGTACCTACTCCATTAGGTATATTTGGTAATTATTTGTTATCCATTTCGTGACATACCTGAAACAAAAAAAAATAAAAATTAATATTAACTCATGAACGTATTAGTACATTGTTCAACAAGGGGCTAAAAGGATCCTTTTACCTGTACCTAGTTCGACTTTTAATTAAGCTTAAGGGTTAAAAGTCAATCCTTTAATTTAACCTAAGATATTCATTTATTTAGTTCGACATTTAAATAGGCTTAACTTCAGAGATAAAATTAACACCGTGCTTTACAATTCATGGAAAACAAAATCTTTATATGCTTTAAGTCACACGACCAATAAGGCATTTTTAGAATCCAGGGACTAAAATGTTTATCCAAGGATACAAACTTCAAAAGTTCTTTATTCAATTGCCTTCACAGACGCACTTATGAACGTCAACTATTACAATGACTACCACCGTATCGGAAAAAGAACCACTACTCAGAAGATACGGCAAGAAACTGAGAGGCATTTTTATAAACTTTGTTACAATATTTTATGTTTGGTTTTGACAATATTATTTTTCTTATGTGTCAGTTGGCTACTTGGCAGAAGCGGAATGTTCCATGCATCTTTGTCTTCTATGTAATTACTAACGGTATAGTACGCTTTTTTCAGACCTTGCTTCTTTATAAACAATGACCCAATTTACGACCCTGAGAGTTAAAAAAACTATATCCGCCTTCAACTACCCCTTATTCAACCCCTCAAATATCCCAAATAACACCCCTTCATTCCGTGCCACGAAGTTTTAAGAGCACTCTACTAGATGGCGCTGTGATAAAAAATATGAAATTTCCGCTCCTGCCTCACCCCGCCGCTTCCGTTGCCGGAAGTGGCTCCACTTCCGCTCACTATCTCGTGTCAAATTGTAAAATAGATTTATTTTGAAAATGGAACGTAGGAAAGGGAAATGAGGTATACCTGGATAAATTAGGAAATACTCTAGATAATTTTACTGGTGGTAGGTTTGTCGTATGCGAGAGGCCGTTTGAGTGGGTACCACCGCATTGCCAGTCATTCAGCCGCCAAGCACTAGTGCGCAAGCATTACTGTGTTCCGGCTTGAAGAGCATTGTAGCCACGAAATTACTGCACATTATGATTATCACCTCTATGACAGGTTGGTTGTATGTACCTACTACCTACTACCAGTAATTCAAGAGACTTCTTATGGAACATTTCACCTACGACGTGACAGCGACTCGGTGGTAAGCGGTAGCGATTTATTTCAAATCGCAAGTACATACCCAATGCTACCTCTTACCGCCACGCCACAGTCTTCTTCCTAAATAATAATAATTAATGCTTTCTCGTACACCAGACAAGAAATTAACAAGGCACAATTAAGGCTCTTACAAACAAAAAAAAACAAAGAAAATATTTTTTAAATATTTTATAATGAGTACCTTGGTGAAGAAGAAAGACACTTGGTGATAAGCTTTAGCGACTTATTTCAAATTTAAGGCATAATAAGAGATCGGACAGTAATCGAATCAAATATCTAAAACGTGGTTAGAACCACAGAATACTAAGGGACAGAAGCATCACTCCGCAAAGAAATTAAAACAAAAAGCGACTCTTGCTATGACGCAATAAAATTCAATTTAGCTCGCGTAGCGCTGCATACCTACCAGTCATATTAACCTACAGAGCGGCTCTCTTTCTATCGCGCCGCTCTTATCTCTTCTGACGCGGCACGTGTAACGACGCGCGACCCGCCGTCGGTGTCTGGCTATGTACTTGTAGCTTCGTACCTACAGTGCGAATCATATCATAATCATAATCATAAACATTTATTGCTAGAATATAGGTAGGTAATGTAGGTGTTACAGTAATAATTATAATGTTCCATATAATCTACCCTATTTAAGGGTGTGCAATACAATTCACATAAAAATAATTTAATTAATTTAAGCGAAGTGCGCTAGAGTGTCAGAACGAATGTTTGCCGAATCCGAAATATCATTCAATCAATATTTTTGTAAAACAATAATGATTGATAGTTTTAAATCAATAAATAAAATCTAATAACTCTAATATTTTTATCTGTTTTTTTATTTCAAACGAAACACCAATCACAGTGCATGACGTCATTTCAAAGTAAATACCGTTTGCGAAGCTTGTGTTTATTTTACATTTTTGCAAAGTCTTTAAACTTCACAGAAACGTACACTTTGCAAGTTTGCTTTCGTAGAGCTTGTCATTTCGTTTGCCTTCATATGACGTCACACGTTCTGAGGGGACCTTTTGCGCTGCAATATTTGAAACATACATAGTTTTAGGTACTTTTAGGACTTTATTTTATTAAAATACTAGCGACCCGCCCCGGCTTCGCACGGTTATTATACATATAAACCTTCCTCTTCAATCACTCTATCTATTAAAAAAAACCGCATCAAAATTCGTTGCGTAGTTTTAAAGATTTAAGCATACATACGGATATAGGGACAGAGAAAGCGACTTTGTTGTCATATATATATATATATATATATATATATATATATATATATATATATATATATATATATATATATATATATATAAGAGATAAGATATACTATATATATACATTATGGTTATTGGTCACTTTAAAACGCTTTCTGAAAAGTTGTCCGATCCCCTATTAAAACCAAAATCGCAATCTCTTCCTCACTGAACAAGTCCTCACCCTAACGTTTAAGCCTGTTAGCTTTCACCTAGTAGTGCTAGTAGTGAAGTAAGTACTTACTAGAACTAGGCCATACTAGAGCTCCTAGTTTATGAACACTAGAATTCATTTTATTACACAAGTATATATTTTATCAAACAAAAAAACCGACTTCAATGTATCTTCGAAGTCCAAGGTTGAATATCGATGAAATTTATATGGGACCACTTCGTAGATATACTGAACCAAACGTAAAAATAATTTTTCAAATCGGTTCATAAATGACGAAGTTCTGAGGAAAAAAAAACGAATTGAGTACCTCCTCCTTTTTAAAGTCCGTTGAAAATAGAATAAAAATACACTCTAAAATATACGTTTTTTTTTAAATCGGATTAAAATGAAATAAAGAAAAAATCCACGACACAAAAAAATATAAAAATTTTAAAAACGGCTAAACCGATTTTGGTAAAACATGTCTAAGAACCACCGCTGGGAAACCTGCTTTCAAATTAAAAACCGCATCCAAATCGGTTCACCCGTTTAAGAGCTACGGTGCTCAGACAGACACATAGCTGTAAAATCCTTTTGGCGTCGGGGGTAAAAAATTAAATAAAAAATACAATCAAATTGCGAACCTCCTCCTTTTTTAAGTTGGTTTAAAAGATACTCAATCAATCAATCAAAGTTCTTTATTAATTATTGGCATCACAGAAGCACTTATGAACGTCAATTATTACAATGACTCTACCACCGTATAAGAAAAAGAACCACTACTCAGAAGATACGGCAAGAAACTGAAGGGCATTTTTTTTTACTTTGTTACAGTATTTTATGTTTGTTTTTGACAATATTATGTTTCTTATGTGCCAGTTGGCTACTTGGCAGAAGCGGAATGTTCCATGCATCTTTGTCTTCTATGTAATTACTAACTGCATAGCATGCTTTTTTCATTAAGAATATTTTTCACACGCAATTTGAATCTACTTTCTGTGAGCTCCGTTATACATTTTACTCAAATGACAATGCTTGTCCCAAACTACCCCCGCATTACCACGTACATTGCTACCCTCGTTCAACCCCGACACCGTCTGATTAAGCCGGGTCAACCCGCGTGATTTACTATGTGCTGCGTCAGGGCAGTCTTAAGGTTAATTAGCGGTTTGTCCCAATCAATGGATTCGGGGGAGAAAATTGGGTGCGTTAGATATGTAGGCAATATCTATTGTAATAGCGGGACCCCGCGATCACCCAAAAACACGGCTATACTCCGTCCAACCATTTATTTAACTTTTGACATATGCACGCCTATGAGATTCCGTAATTATTGAAGTGATGAACCATAGAAAAAAATGCACTACTTTGTTGGAACTGTTTTTTTTTTACAATTGTGACGGGACGTGCTAATTATCTTCGATATTTTTGAGCCCATAGATTGATAACCAAAATTATTGAGGTGATTTTTCCATAAAAAATATAAAAGGTGGTTAAATTTTTATTTTTATTTTCTCATATTACTGTTAGAGCCCTAAACCACGAAGATTGGAAGGAGGGAAGAGAGGCCTTTGTCCTGCAGTGGGACATTAATAGCTTATAATAATAATAACAATAATAAATATTTTCATTTGTACATCATTATTATCGATCATAAAATGTTAAATAATAAGATGTAAAGTCAAATAAAACAGACAACTTGGCGATTCCTTGCTTCGAAATCACGTCGATTCCTTAATTAATAAACGACATCTGCGAAATTTGTATTCTCTAAGACGCGTCATATATATGAATATATGAATGCGTCATAGAGATGTCGTTTATTAATGAAGGAATCGACGTGATTTCGAAGCAAGGAATCGCCAAGTTATCATAGTGAATTCAGGCCCTGGTAGTGGTTAAGTGGCCCGAATCATGTCCACGGGCCAGTTTCCCTCTGATTGGCTGGTAACTGGTAGGTGCCAAGTTACAGTTCGTTCCGCAACGCGCTGAACTCACGGTTTTACTGGTTTTTTTTACAAATGCTTGCGTCATGATTGGAGTTCCACTAGAAAACTACAATATTTTTATTGCTTACTAGCTGCGCCTCGCGGTTTCACCCGCGTTTTCAAAACGGTAAAAGTCAAAAGATATTTATTAAATAGGCACAAATATGCACTTTTAAATGTCATATACAAATTAATTACATTAAAATATAAAAGACGGCGCCCAGGCCGGCCTAAAAGAGATGGAGGGGCGATCTGGATGCATAGCAAGAAGGCTGGTGTGAGGTGGCGCAAAATAGGGATAGCTGGAAAGACTTGGGGGTGACCTTTGCCCAGCAGTGGGACAGCATAGGTTAAAAAAATGTACCTTTAAATATCATGACTTTGAAATTATTTTTTAGAAAAAAACAAAAACCGACTTCAATGCATCTTCGAAGTCCAAGGTCAAATATCGATAAAATTTCTATGGGACCACTTCGTAGCTATACTGAACCCAACGCAAAAATATTTTTCCAAATCGGTTTATAAATGACGGAGTTCTAAGGAACCAACATAAAAAAAACGATTAAAAAAAATTAAATAATTCAATCGAACAGAGAACCTTCTCCTTTTTGAAGTCGGTTAAAGGTCAAACATTTCTACCGATTTCTTTCCCATACTCAAATTGAAGTCCGGGTGCAGAAAAGAAATGCGATAACTGACTCTACCAGTGCACAGGAAATACGCCCGCTAGAGAAGATAGCACCAAGAAACTGCGGGGAAGTCTCATTTTTTTAATCTTTTAAAATGTCTACAATATATTTGTATTTGTAACACTAACACTAAACAATAAGATTTCCCGGGATAAAAAGGAGCCTATGTCCTTTTTCAGGACCTAATGTCCTTACATACCAAATCTCATGGACAACAGACGTTAGGCCATGTCGTAGACGTCCGTGCGGTCTAAAGACGACACTAGAGTTGGCCACACATACGAGAAAAGAGAAGAGAATATCATCATCATCATCATCATCATCATTATCATTATCATTATCATCATCCCATCACGTTCCCACGGCTGGGACACGGGCCTTCTCTCATAGAGAGAGTATGAGCTATAACCCACCACGCTGGCCCAGTACGAGTTGGTGGATGTCACATGTCCTTGAATTTTGGTGATAAATTCTTGGATAAGCATTTCCAAGAATTCAAACATCATCGTGAGTAAACCAGCATGTTGTTCCTTTGATTGGATGTTTTTCCTTCACCATTTTTAGAGCGAGTGTTAAATCCGCACATAACTTAAGAAAGTCAGTGGTGCGGGGCCAGCGGGATTCGAACTAGGGTGCGACGGATCGAAAGTCGCCCACTGAGCCACACTCGCTCTAGAAAATACCAAATTTCATCAAAATCCGTTCAGTAGTTTTTGCGTGAGTTACAAACATCCACCCATCCATCCTCACAAACCTATTTAAAACCACTCACAACATTCTCATGTTCACTTACAAGACCCAAATGTTCTAAGAAACATACGGGACCCTGGTACATTGTCTTAGCGCACGCTTGGCCGCCTCAATTCGATTGTGTCCATTGAAGCAAATCATTGAAATGCGTTCGTAGACGACCACAGTGTAGAAAAAACAGTGGGTCATGTTACCTCTTGAGGCAAGCAGGGCTAACTAGAACCATTTGGGAAAAAGTACTCGTTTTAAAGAAAATGTATTTTTATGGAACTGTGTAATGATTCGAGTAGGTCGTTCGCCTGTTAGTAAGCGCCATAACTGCTCATAATAATTGCAGTGTCACCCAGAACTTATGATACCATAAAAAACACTGCATTGCATCACCACGACCCATCAGATATTAAGTCTCATATGCCCAGTAATATCGCTGCCTACAACGCCCTGCAAACTGGAACACAGTCATGCTTGCGCACTACTGCTTGGCGGTAGAATAACTAGCAAAGCGGTGGTACCTACCCAGATAGCCTCCTGCGTACGAGAGACCTACCACAAATAAGTAGGTATATGTTGCGAGTTGTGAGACGCTCTACCCACGTTTAATAGTAACTGTTACTAAACGGCTGTAAATGGCTGTCAAATGACGATAACTTTTTTCAGATAAGATGAAAACCACAAAACTGAAACTCAATGAAAATATGAAGTGTGTAATCCCTCTGAATATTATGTAGGTTGTTGTTAGAATAATATAATATGTATGGGCGTTGATAGCAAATGTAAAATGAATTCAAATTAAAATGTATATAATTAATCCCTCCGCTTTTTTTACGCAAAATTATTATTACTTAAATTAATTGTTTAATAGTTAAACGGTACATCCTTTTCCTATTTTTCCCCTACCCTTACATGCAGTACCACCGCTGCCGCCCTCTAGCGGCGAAGAGGAACATTAAGTTTCGAAAAATATGGCGTGTTTCGATTCTCACTTCGCGTAGTAATAATGCGTTACTGCTTCTAAATTATATTCCCGCTCTCAAGCAATTGTGCTTTTGTAAATTATATTTCTTATGTGTCGCGTCGCACCGCGAGTGAAGCTGGTGGAAGCTTGGTGAATTAGGGAAGACTTTGTGGCCCACGCCTGGACCTCGTGCTTGGTCTGTTTTCTGCCTCTCCTGGAGTCGGAGTTCGCCTTGGACGTGCTCTGTCGAGATAAGTGCTGCATGTCCTATCTCTCCTCTTTTCCTCCTTTCGTCTGTTGTTGCGTACCGTATATTACAGTCCACTTTTACCTATATCGAAGATTTCTGTAAGTTACTTTTGGCGCGACCAAATAAGTATGTATATTTAATAATAAATATGGTAATGAGTTTAATATTGTATATAACATATTGTACATAATGTATTAATTTAGTAAATAATAAATAATGTTAAATAAAGAAAGCCCTAACAACAACCCTCCTCGTACGAGACGTATTTCGCCGTCTGCACGAGGCATCATCAGGTATCGTCTCGCGGAACGCTTAAACGAGATCTCGTTATATTAAAAAGATAGAGCAAGTCAAGGCAAAATTTTTCAGCTTTCTTTAGCGGCGCTGACCGTCACCAAAGCTACAAATATTCAATCAAAATTAGGACAGGTTATCAATGCGAAGAAAAAGATTCCATGAACTGTCTTACTGAAGATGCTACACTATGGCGGCTCGTTGCGCGTGAAATAGAAAGTGAGCACTGTTTGTTGCAATGTTGTTCCTGTTTTCAATTTATATAGCATCATCAATTTGTTACGTTCCCACTGCTGGGACTCGGCCACACAACCCTCCCAGAAGACATTTTAAAGGATTTAAAAATAATAATTAATTTTTAGAAAAAAACAAGAACCGACTTCAAGACTAAACTTATATTTTTTGTTTTTGTTGTTTTCTTCAAAAAGTGCGGAATCAATTTCGATAAAATTTATATGGGACCACCTCTGAAGTTTGACATACCAAACAAAAAAGAATCATCAAAATCAATTCATAATTAACCGAGTAATCGCGTAAGAAACGTACAAAAAAAACATACCGTCGAATTGAGAACCTCCTCCTTTTTCAATCGGTTGTTCTTGGTGCTATCTTCTCTAGCGGGCGTATTTCCTGTGCACTGGTAGAGTCAGTTTTCACATTTCTTTTCTGCACCCGGACTTCAATTTGAGTATGGGAAATAAATGGGTAGACATCTTTCTTTTCTTTTTCATACCTCATTTTCAGTGCTCGATCCCGCGGTGAGTGACGTCATCGCAGGGGGTGGAGGGAGGGTCAAACATATATTTTTGTGTTGTCGTCAGATGGGTCTTCACAACGATAGAACTATTATTTTTGTAACTTTTAAACTTTAGGAGTATAAAGCTTTCAAAAGTACGTTTTTACAAGCTCTTGTTTAACTTGCAATGTTTTGGGTTTAATCATTCTTTCAAGTTGTTTTGTTTTTTTAATTTTGCCCTTCTGGGCAGGCTAAAGTCTCTAGGACCATACCACCATGTCTTACGTAGTTTCTATTTGATAGTTTAATATTCCATTTATTATACTTCTGTTGAGAATGAGGGTCAACAGCAACAAGCCCTCTCCTAGTGCTTCAAAGTGGTGAAACTTTGTTCAAGCTTTCCATAGACTTTTTGGGAGAACATAAAAAGCAATGTTTTCTCTATTTTGTTTCATTTGCCTACTCGTGCACGTTTACGAACACATAATGGTTAATATTCCACTGATATTACACATGATCACTCGAAATAACACTTGTTTGGAAAATAAAACAAAATCGAACTGTATCACTTTTCACTTCCCGCCAAAAATTCCCTATTAAGGCCAAGCTCATGACATGGAATCACAGATTATCTGTAAGTTTGCATTGCATGGTAACATATGGTAGCATTGCATGTCACTGTCACGGCTGTCAACCAAGCGTGCGTGTCAACGACCCCTGGCCATTGTCGCCACTCACCGCCGTATTGTAGTATCTTCCGCAGTTTTGTTCAACAGCTGACCACAGCGCATTACCTAAACAAAACAGTTACGTATTGTTGGGAATAGCTTCGGTGCAAGCCGCGCCTTAAATAAATACGCCCAACGATCACATACATAGATCCTGCCCCTAACTAGGACTCCCTGTATCTAGGGAACCTGGAACTATGAGGACCATGGTCCCACAACACAGACACGAAACAAATGCTTGCGCTTTTTAGGGTTAAGTACCCAAAGGGTAAAACGGGAACCTATTACTGAGACTCTGCTGTCTGTGTATCCGTCTGTCACCAGGCTGTATCTCATGAACCGTGATAGAGAGTTGAAATTTTCACAGATAATGTATTTCTGTTGCCGCTATAACAACAAATACTATGGGGCTCCCATACAACAAACATGTTTTTTTCGATATTTTATAGATAATGGTACGGAACCCTTCGTGCGCGAGTCCGACTCGCGGTTGGCCGGTTATTTTCTCCATGCTCAAACATTTGTCTCATCAAGGGAATCGAACCCGCGACGTCAGTGACGTATGAGAGATAAGAGATTAGAGATGACAATTTCTCATGCTAGGACGCCTCCTCCCTCATTTTGGACACCTAACACCGGACAGTTTCTGACGTTATCATTAATGAGGATAGCATTGTTCGTTTAAAACTCCGTTGGCCCAAATATCCGTGACGAGACATTATTTTACTGGCTATCGAGTGTGGCTCAGCGGGAACTCGTGCACCTTTCGATCCGACGCACCTGGGTTCGAATCCCGACTCGGCCCTGCACCAATGACTTACAGTTAAGTGCACACTTTGCACGCTCACTCTAAAACGATGAAAAAACATCGTGATGAAACCCGCTTACATGCTTTGGAGTGGTAGGCTCTGGCCGTGGTTGTAATACCACCCACCGACAAAGCCATGCCGTCAAGCGACCTAGTCGTGTTTCGGGATGATGTTCGGTGAACCATCGGGGAGACGGGTCTGAGCAGCCGCTCAACTGCCGTCTCTCTCTAGATCTATGTGCTCCATCTTAGGCCACATCATCGCTTCACATCAGGCGAGATAGTGGCCAAACATAGATATTAAGCGTAAGAAAAAAACCACTTCTTGGAGGCAGAATAACTGAATAACTGGCAAAGCGGTGGTCGTACGGCCATGCGCGTTGTGTCTTCTTTTATCAAAATTATTGAATAAAGTACAGACTTAAGAGGTTAGTGAGATAAGTATTTTGATGAAAAATATTTTTTTCAATACAAGCTTTCAACAAATTCGTAATAGGAACCGCGAGCATATTAAAATGAGCCCAAACACTAGTAGTTTACGATTACGCGTCAAGGAGTTCCATTGCCCACCTCCCGTCTCCATCATCAGATCAGCTGGCTGCCACCATAATATTGCATTGTCATTAGACTTTGACAAGTATGCAAAATTTCAACTCCGTAGGATAAGAGGAAGTGGTTCTAATTCAGCTTGCAAGATTCCTCCCGGACAAACATACATACATTGCAAGTTAAATAAAAGCTTGTAAAATCAGGACATTTGGCGTCCCGATCAAAAGTGAATCGGGACGTGTCACCAGACCTCTAAAAATCGGGACATCCTGCGCAAATCGGGACACCTGGCAACATTAGGTGAGAGGCATTTAATAAATGATTTTTGACTTTGACTTTGACTTTGAGGCAAGGAGTTGTTTTTATGCGACAATAGCACGTATATGTACCAGGCTCGCATGGAGTACAAAGAGCTTACTGCAAACCGGTCGGCCGTGAGCGGTCAGCGACCTTTCGGAGTTCAATGCCGATTGGTCCCGCCGCGGTCGAGTAGACTCAACTTAGTGGATGAACGTACCAGCTGATATTTTTAATCCCAGTATCTTGTCTATTGTTCTTTTTTATTTTTTTCTGTTTCTGAGGACTGGCTTCGCACGTATTGTCTATTATTTTACAAGCTTTTATTTAACTTGCCATGTTTGTTTGTTTGGGTCAAATCATGCAAGTTGAATCAGAACCACTTCCTCTTATGCTACGGAATTGAAATTTTACATACAAGAATAAAGTTAAGCCATCGGTCCTGGTAGTTGTTTTAGGACAACAGACGTTAGGCCATGTCGGACGCCTTCGGACGGTCTAAAAACTCCAACGCCATCGCCAGGGCTGGCCACGATACGAGAGAAGATCTCATTCCTTCATCACGGTTTTATTACCGCACTGCCCGACATCGTGCGAAAGCCCATCCACATACCATAGATCTATGGAAATCGCATACTGTCCGGTTCTCCAGATCTTTCTTGCCGCACACCTGCAAAATATGGAATGGGCTACCGCCCGAGGTTTTTCCGCAGAGCTATAACATGGGGTACTTTAAAAGAAGGGTGAAAAGGGTCCTTAAAGGTAGGCAACGCACCAGTAATGCCCCGAGTGTTGCAGGTGTCCATAGGCGACGGTAACCGCTTACCATCCAGGCGGGCCGTCTGCTTGTTTGCCTATTAGTCATACAAAAAAAAAAGAAGATAACTTTTTATGAATACGAGGGCTTAAGTCTACAGGGGCGAAGTCGCGAACGTCTGCTAACTGACATGTAGTGACTATAAAATAGATCTATACGCGTGTGCCAACATCATTAAATCTAGTTCAGTCTAATGACGCGTCTAGACGAGTACGCACTCTGATATTTTGTGGCGCGATAAACAACATACATACATATGTATATCGCGGCTAAGACAGTAAGGACGTATCTATACTAATATTATAAAGAGAAAAGATTTTTATGTTCGTTTGTACCCAATAGGTTCCGAAACGTGGTTCTGATTCAGCTTGCAAGATTTGACCTAAACAAACAAACATTGCAAGTGAAAAAAAGCTTGAAAAAATAAAATTACTTGACAGTTGACACCAGTGTCAACTGTGGTGTGTGCATACTGCTGGCAGTATGCACACACCGTGCGAAGCCAACACCTGAAAAAAAGTATTTACCACACAATAGGGGATCGGACAACTTTTCAGAAAGTGTTTTAAATTTACAACAATGAATATATATAGCCATGAAAAATACTATTTTAATTAAATAACTATCTAAAAGTACCCAAAACTATGTTTAAATATTATGTCTCAAATATTGCCGCGCAAAAGGTCACCTCAAAACTTGTGATGTCATATGTAGGTAGAAAACGACAAAGTCTTCGAATTATTTCACAAAAATATTGATTGAGTAATCTTTCTGGTTCGACGAACATTCGTTCTAACTACATTTTAGATTTTTTCTCGATTACTGCCAGATCCCCTATTACAGAAAATGCAGAAAAGTCTCAATGGCATACATTGGGCATACACAAGGCATACACAGAACGTGCTTAAATAGGGGACGGAAAATAATTGAAAAAAAATCTAAAATGTAGTTAGAACGAATGTCGAATCTGTCTGAACTGAATATGACAGCATACGTTCTGAGGTGACCTTTTTTAGTTTTAAGTACTTTTAGGACTTTATTTAAGTAAAATGTAATTTTCATGGCTATATATTGTTTACATTATGGTTTTTTTGTCCCCACTTGTGGGATTTGGCTTTGCGTGTCTTGTGCCTGCCAAAGTCAAGTTACATTATTGTTAATTTTGAACACTTTCTGAAAAGTTGAGTCCACTATTATGTATGGTATCGCAAATAAACATTTCATACCACCTGGGAAGCCACTAAATTACTGTTAAATATAGAGAGTAAATGTTTATCAGTGAAAATTGGCACGCGACAGTGCAGTACACAATAATTACGAAATACAGTTCCGTAACTCATGTAACTGTGGACCGTTAGCGTTTTAAATAGTGCGTAGACCGTTTGTAATGTTTTGACTGGTGAAACTAAGATTTATGGTCGTTTACTAATGGTATGATCGATATCTTTAATAATTTTTATATTTATCAGTGGCTGAATGCAAACCGCGCGCTTGCCGTGTGTGCTAAAAAAGTAGAACTGTCATTGGAGTTTGACAGCTATGTTTTTAAATTAGGTCACACGCAGGCTACACATTCTTCCATTTCTTCATTATATTTAATGTGTGTAGCCCTGCACCCTTAGCATGGACCGGAGACAAAATTGTTATTTATTTCTACTTTTTGTTTAACGAAATTTGATTACACAAGGGGTAAATTGTTTTGTTTCCTGTCCGTCCTAAGGGGGCTGGTGTCGCAGTTAGGTGTACAATTCAAAAGATATTTATTAAATAAGCACAAAAAATGCACTTTTGAACTTGATTATACCATAATACAAATCAATTAAAATACGTTAAAAGTTGTAACTTAAAATATGACTGAAATAAAAAAAGGTAAGCATGTTTTTTTTTTTACACTTTATAGATCTATGTTTGGACACTATATCTCGCCTGATGTGAAGTGATGATGTGGCCTAAGATGGAGCACATAGATCTAGAGAGAGACGGCAGTTGAGCGGCTGCTCAGACCCGATGGTTCACCGAACATCATCCCGAAACACGACTAGGTCGCTTGACGGCATGACTTTGTTCGGTGGGTAGTATTACAACCACGGCCAGAGCCTACCACTCCAAAGCGCGTAAGCGGGTTTCATCATGATGTTTTCCTTCACCGTTTTAGAGCGAGCGTACAGAATCTGCACTTAACTATAAGCACTGCACTTTACTATGTCTACCCATTTCTTTCCCATACTCAAATTAAAGTCCGGGTGCAGAAAAGAAATGCGAAAACTGACTCTACCAGTGCTTTGTAAATACGCCCGCTAGAGAAGATAGCAACAAGAGCCTCTGCGAGTATATCTTATTTAAATCTTTTAAAATGCCAAAAAATATCTCTTATATAAAAAATTCTCGTGTAACAATGTTAGTTACTTTACTCCTCCGAAACGGCTTTACTCATTTTTACCAAATTTTATATGCATATTCAGTAGGTCTGAGAATCGGCTACTATCTATTTTTCATACCCCTAAGTGATAAGGGATTGTTCACCTTTAACATTTTTTTTTTAATTTATATGGCAAAACAACGTTTGCCGGGTCAGCTAGCAACTCTACAGAAACCTCAGAGGTACGACATCTCTATGACGCATTCATATATTCATATCATTGAGGAAATTCATATATATGATGCATCATAGAGAATACAAATTTCGCAGACGTCGTTTATTAATGAAGGAATCGACGTGATTTCGAAGCAAGGAATCGCCAAGTTGTCATAGTGAATTCGGGCCCTGATGGAGGTCTCATATAGCACATAATATGCAATCTACAATGATGTTAACCCAACCTCTATATTATCTAGAAATAGTAAAATATTCCATCTGAAGTCTAGTTTACAATGAAATCAATGCCCTAACCGCATAATACCTCGACCTTCCTACTCAACGCTCAACGTATCAGCTTTTAGGGTTCCGTACCCAAAGCGTAAAACGGGACCCTATTACTAAGACTCCGCTGTCCGTCGGTCTGTCTGTCCGTCTGTCGCCAAGCTGTATCTCATGTACCGTGATAGTTAAACAGTTGAAATTTTCACACATGATGTATTTCTGTTGCCGCTATAACAAGAAATACTAAAACAGAATAAAAAAAAGACGTGTGGCACTCGGAGACTGCCGCGGTAAAGCTATTTTTTTTTTTAAGAATATCTTTATTATTATTTATAAAGCTCCACGCTCAAGGCCCGCGATAGAAGCTATGCAATAGCTTAAAAATATTTAAGGGGGCTCCCAAACAAGACATGTTTTTTTTGCCGTTTTTATAGATAATGGTACGAAACCCTTCGTGCGCGAGTCCAACTCACACTTGGCTGGTTTTTTATATATTTTTTTCTAATACTATTGTTCAGAGCAAGCCGCGTGTGATTCCTGCGTCGCCATGATTGTCTCGGAATTGATCGTTTATACTTATCAACCGGTTTGAAACAATTTGTGACGAGGGTTCCTAGACAATTCCATTGAATAACGCATGTATGCGCGACAAGGATATTGATGAACATGGCCGGGAAGACGTACTTTCTACTAATAAAATAAACGCGAAAGTTTGTAAGAATGGATGTATGGATGTATGTTTGTTACTCTTTCACGCAAAAACTACTGAATGGATTTTGATGAAACTTTACAATAATATAGCTTACACATCAAAAAAAACACATAGGCTACTTTTTATCCCGGGAAACCGCCGGTGAAACCGCAGGGCGCAGCTAGTATATTATAAATGCTATAGTTTGTGATGATGGATGGATGGATGTTTGTTACTCAACCACGCAAAAAGTACTTTAGGAGGGGGGAGATAGGCTATTTCTTATCTGGGAAACCACGGGTGAGACCGCAGGGCTCAGCTAGTAAATAAAATAATAAATAAATAAATACGCCCAACGATCACATACATAGATGGCCCCTAACTAGGACTTCCTGTATCTAGGGAACCAGGAACTACGAGGACCATGCTCCCACAACACACAGACACGTGACAAATGCTTGCGCTTTTTTTCTTATTGACATAAACATTTGTCGAATTTGTTAAAGTAAAATAAATGGAAGGAGTTTAGTAGGAAAATTAGTACCTATTAGTAGTCATGCTTCCTACTATCCTAATAATATTAGCATTTATGGTGTTGAGGCTGGACAAGTTTGGAAAACACAGACGACGGTTATTATACATATAAACCTTCCTCTTCAATCACTCTATCTATTAAAAAAACCGCATCAAAATCCGTTGCGTAGTTTTAAAGATTTAAGCATACATAGGGATATAGGGACAGAGAAAGCGACTTTGTTTTATACTATGTAGTGATAGTGATAGCGATGTGGTGATATTCAAATCCAAACACAAATTAATTTATTGCGAATATGGGTAAATACATGATGTTACATATTTATAACTTCAACTACACTCGAGAGCAATGAATCCGGGTCACTTAAAGAATCCTAAAAATCTCGGAAACTAAAAATGCTAGGTTAATGCAATAAATTGTATTAAATAGACAATGTAATACTCCTTAAATGAAGGTATTAAAACTTCTTAGTTATTATAAAGTTATATCATAAAAAAATCAAATTTGAAAAAGGGCCACTTTCGAAGATGGAACTACGACATTACAGCATTTGGTTTTGCTTTTGTTTGTAATCTGTCATTTATGTGGGTACATAAACCATGTTGATAGTGCTCTATATTCATTATTCAAGCTGAAATTATGTCGCTTACGCCTGAAGAATGCACCAGAATACTTACAATGCTGGAAACCGGCCGGAGTCAGCGCGATACAGCCAGGACTGTCGGTGTGTCGCTGTCAACAGTACAAAGAGTTCTCCGACGTTACGAAGAAACTGGTTCTAACCTACGCAGACCAGGAACGGGCAGAACCAGGTGTACCACAGCACGAGAAGACCGATACTTGGTGAACACCATGCTTCGAAATCGCTTTCTCACAGGAACTGAACTCACCAATCAGTTTCGACGCCTCGGAGGAAGTAACCCAAGTGCATGGACAGTAAGACGTCGGCTTGCTGAATCTAACTTAAAACCCCTTAGACCTGCAAACGGCCCTAAACTGGAGCGTGGGCATCGTATTTCGAGACTAAGATATGCCCAGAGCCACGTAAATTGGAGTATTGAAGATTGGTCAAAAGTTATGTTCTCCGACGAATCAAAATTTATGCTCTACAAGCACGATGGAAGACACAGAGTGTATCGAAGACCAGGGGAAAGATTCAAGCAAGCATGCATCGAAGAAAAAGTAGCCTACGGTGGTGGGTCTGTACTTGTGTGGGCCGGAATTTCTTCTGAAAGTCGCACAGAGCTGGTGATCATAGAAAACGGCTCTTTAACTAGCGTAAGATATGTGGAAGAAATCCTCAATGATCACGTTGGTCCATTTATGGTCAATTTAGGTGAGGATGCTATATTTATGCATGACAATGCCCGACCTCATACAGGTAGGATTGTGAATGACTACCTTCAAGAGATGAACATTACTCGTATGGAGTGGCCAGCGCGCAGCCCGGATATCAACCCGATCGAGCATGCTTGGGACGAGCTAGGCAGATGCGTAAAACAACGAAACCCTCCCCCAATCACGCTTCGTGAGCTCAAAATTGCTCTCACAGAGGAATGGGAGAATATTCCCCAAAATCGTATAAGGAACTTGGTGTACAGCATGCCAAACCGCGTAAACGCAGTAATGGAAGCACGAGGAGGCAATACGAAGTATTAAAATTCAAGAAAATCGTAATAAAGTTCAAAAATTTCATGTTTCCTATTTTTGTTTTAAGGAGAGATCAGCAGTTTTTTTCTTTATGTAATTTTGTGTTAATAAAATGTATGGTGACTCATATTTTTTTTACTTTCATTTAAGGAGTATTACATTGTCTATTAAATACAATTTATTGCATTAACCTATCATTTTTAGTTTCCGAGATTTTTAACATTCTTTAAGTGACCCGGATTCATTGCTCTCGAGTGTATATTCTACCAGGAGGCATGCAAATATTATAAGAGTTACGAAAACTATAGTATATATATATATAGTACTATAGTATACATATTATACTATAGTATAGTAGGTAAACATACAGAACACTAAGGGACAGAAGCAGTACTCCGCAAAGAAGTTTAAACAATAGCGACTCTTGCTATGACGCAATAAAATTCAATTCAGCTCGCGTAGCCCTGCATACCTACCAGTCATATTAACCTACAGAGCGCCTCTCTTTCTATCGCGCCGCTCTTATCTCTTCTGACGCGGCACGTGTAACGACGCGCGACCCGCCGTCGTTGTCCGGCTATGTACTTGTAGCTTCGTACCTACAGTGCGGAGTGCGCTAGGCCTGGTACACATCAAAATAAAAATAATTACTACAGATTATTTATGAATTATTATGTCAAACCATATTAAAATTCAAATAAAAATGTCGCTAAATAATTTTATTCATTGGGTAACTATTTTTCAATTATATAAATTCAATAAAATTTGTCATGAAGATATTCATTATATATTGTAATGTTAATTAAATAAGTGTGGATAGATATATTTACAACTAGCTGCGCTCCGCGGTTCCACCCGCGGTTTCCCGGGATATAGAGTAGCCTATGTGCTATTCCAAGTCCTAAAGCACCTACATACTAAATTTCTTCAAAATCTGTTCGGTAGTTTTTGCGTGAAAGAAACAAACATACATATCACATAACATTATCTTCAATACTGCTGTTTTGAAAAGTTCAATCCGCTTTTTCTTACCTATACCTAAACCTACATGTGATCCTATCACTTTATAATTATATATATGTATATATATATATATATATATATATATATATATATAATATAAATATATGTATATAACAATATATAAATATATATATATATATATATATTGTTATATACATATATTATACATAAATATATATATATATATATATATATATATTATAGCTGCACACCCTCTATATTTCTTTCACGACCTGGAAGACTGGTAGATAATGCTAAATAGCATTAAGTCATTCCTTGTACCATTCTTGTGCAAAACTATTAAATAAATAAATAAATAAACATGCATCCATACATTCTTACAAACTTTCGCGTTTATAATATTAGTAGATTGTACAAACTTACCTACAAAATTTTGTTGATAACACCGTCCATATATACTTTGTCTACATTCCTCCACTTTTGGTTTGTCTGGAAGAGATCGCTTTGAGCGATGAGACCGCCCATTGTGACACTAGTATTAAGTTTATTTTTAATTGTTTCTGTTTCATGGTGTTATATATAGCGTTATTCTATTCTAATGTCAAGTTTATACACTTTCGAGCTACTTCATCATCAGCCCATCACGTCCCCACTGCTGGGACACCGGCCTTCTCTTACAGAGAGAGTATCGGCCGTAATCCGCCACGCTGGCCCAGTGCGGGTGGATGTCACATATCCTTGAATTTTTCTGATTAATTCTTGGACATGCCAGTTTCCTCACGATGTTCTTCTTCATTTTTAGAGCGAGTGTTAAATCCGCACATAACTTAAGAAAGTCAGTGGTTCGGGGCCAGCGGGATTCGAACTCGGGTGCGTCGGATCGAAAGTCGCACGTGCTCCCACTGAGCCACACTAGCTCATACACTTACCACAGTTATTGTAATTTAACTCACCAATTTCATTGTGTTGTTTAAGTTTTAAACAATCACAATATCTCGTTCGTGATTGTTGATCATAATTTATGATTACGAAGTGGCATACCTGAAACAACACGGCACTCATTAATTTATAAAGTAATTATAATAAAACACTTTTTTGTAATTTTACATTTATTTAGACAAGGGACTTCACCGACCGACCGATTCAATTTAAGAAGGATCGTGTTTAACTGTACCTGAATTTATTACTGTTTTTCCGCCAAATATACTGATTGTGCACCAAAATATGTTAATTAAAATATTTCTTAATGAGCACCTATTTTATGAATATTACATGTTCGCGGCGTTGGGGTGGCCCAAGGGCCACCCCCGCCGCTCCCTAACCTACCGAGGGCTGCCCCTTATACCGTTAGGGTGGCCCAAGGGCCAAGGGCTGCTTATTTATTTATTTATACTTTAGCACGAAACAGTTTGTACATGGAGGACTTAATGCTAGATAGCATTTTCTACCAGTCATCCAGGACGTGCAAGAAAAAATGGTAGCGGTGCAGTAAAGCTGCTTATACGTTTGAGTGCTAAAAACAGACCACATTTGGTTCACAATCAGTATTTTTAGTGAACGGTTAAAAAATATCCACTTAGAAATAGGATGTGAGTGTATCAAAATCAAATTCTATCTAGAGCCATTATAAAATCCATCATGCAATTTTATGTGAAAGTAAACACCATTAATCCAGATACGTCAGTGTTTCACAACACAGAAAACATATTTTGTTAGATTTATTCGATTCTTTTATTTCAACGGCGTTTTGAAATGAACATTATTAAAATATTTAACGGTCAATATTTAAATAGTTTAAATATTTTCATTATTTAAAAGTTGCCTGTAAGAAATTGCGCATAGCGATAAGGACGCCCATTGTACCCACTGTTTATTGACTCTGTTGACTATTGTTTTTCCTGTGTGTGGTATTCAATAAAGCATTATTGTATTGTATTGTATTATTTTTTAGTACGGAAAACGTAAAAACGCTGAAAATGTACGAAATAAGTTTTTGTGTTCAAAAATATATTTTTCTAGACAAGCTTTGAACAAATTCGTAATCGGAACCGCGAGCAGATTAAAATGAGCGCAAACACTAGTTTACGATTATCCGTCAAGGAGTTCCATTGCCCACCTTCCGTCTCCATCATCAGATCAGCTGTCACCATAATATTGCATTGTCATCGACTTTGACAAGTACATAAGTATGCAAAGTTTCAACTTTTTTAGGATAAGAGGAAGTGGTTCTGATTCAACTTGCAATATTTGAACCCAACAAACAAACATTACAAGTTAAGTAAAACCTTGACAAAATGAGGAGGTTTTCAATTCGACAGTATATTTGTTACGTGATTACTCCGTCATTTATAAACCTATTTGTAGAATTATGAGTTGGGTTCAATTTAGCTACAAGGTCCTATATTAATTTCATCGTTTTTAAGCGCGTCACACACTACACAGATACGGTAATATTTTATCTGCGTATAAAAACTTATCTGAAAGTATCCGAACTTCGCAGATACGATAATATACGAAATTATACATTCGCGCAGAATCCTTCAAGCTGACTAAACTTGTTTTTTGGTGCGGATCGTATATACAGTGTGTTTATTGCTTCTGGATTTATTATACAGTTCCTCAGAAGAAGATTCTGAATGAATTTGACGCAACAATAACAACAACCGCGCATCTCGCCTCGACACCGCCAGTGGTCGCCGCGATCTCGCAGCGTAAACTCGCCCCTGATGAAGAGCATCGGACATGCTCGAAACCTAGGTCGACTAATTCGACAAACTACGTGAGTCCTAGCCGTTTTATTAAATATTTATAATAACAACAAAGTTAAAAAACAACATGGTAAAGTAAAACATATATATCTGTATACGCAGATGACATCTGACCATCTTTCGATATATGTCGGTGCCTACAGATACTTGACGAGTTATCTGCTTAGTGAGCGTTGCTCCTTGAGTTTAGTATAGAGAGCGATATTGACAGATGCGCGCTCAGATACAGATCTATCCGATTGATCTTACCGTATCTAAGTAGTGTGTGACACGCTTTAGACTTCGAAGATACATAGGTACACAATTGAAGTCCGTTTCTTGTTACAAAATGAATTATTTAGTAAGGAAAACAATCTAGCGCTGAAAATGTACGAAAAAAGCTACAAATTCGCTTTCAGCTGCAAAAACCGTGATCACAACGCGCGTCAAAATGATGTACACGCGTGTTATCTATTACTGTTGGCTTTTAACACATCGCGGACGGAACAAATCGCACCGTAAGTGAAACTGACCGGTTAGATTATTGAATGCTCGGGGCAGCGTCAATATCCGCGACTGGAGCAGACTAGGACCAGTGACTTCAAGTCCTACGCGCTCCAGGTTCCAGCGGAACACGCGAAGGTGTTCCTTACCCCGGACTTCTGATCTACTGGAGTAGTCTACCGGTACAGGGAACGCAGGCGAAAACAATTCCCAGTTGTGTAGTAGCTTTATAAAAATAGTTTTGAATATAATATGTAGGTATGTTAGTCTGTAAGGTATATATATTATGGGTCTTAGAATTACTTTAGTCAGTAATGTAACCATTGTTTTCTTAAGTTACCTGAAATAAAGAAATAATGAAGTAATATTAATAATATCAGAAATTAATAAATATCACCATTGTCAACAGCCGTGAAATGAAAAATAAAATAACTAAAATTTATTAAATAAAAGACAAGAACCGAATTAGAGACTAAACTCATATTTATTGTTATGTTGATTTTTTCAAAAAGTGATGAATCTATTTCGATAAAATTTATATGGGACCACCTCTAGAGTATTATCACCTACCAAACAAAAAAACACCAAAATCAATTCATAATTGGCGGAGTAATCGCGTAACAAACATACTAAAACTAATAATAAAAAAACATACCGTCGAATTGAGAACCTCCACCTTTTCAAGTCAGTTAAAAAAATACAGTTGAATTGAGAACCTCAACTTTTTGAAGTCGGTTAAATACGCTTTATCTATGTAGACACTTGATACCTAGCTACCTACTGAATTATTCAACTGAAAAATCTTATATAGTAAGTCTCGAACGAAAAAGGCTCGCCCAAAAGTGTTATCGCCATTGAGGAGTTATCGCAATGACAAAGAACCACTTAAAACAATAAAATGTCGAAACATGTACATATCCCATTTTCCTCCTCTACATAATACACAAAAACAAGGCCAAAAAGTCAATACGCATTTCACTTTATTTTCTGACAAATGAAATTGGTATACAAGTCGCAGGCAAATGATGAAAACGGCGATTTAATCAAATCACTAAGGTAGATCAAATCACGGAGGATGTTAAAATAACAACACGATTTTATCATTTCCCTACACATTTTTTATTTATTTATTCAAATTCAATTTAGGGAAATGATAAAATCGTGATGTTATTTTAACATCATCCGTGATTTGGTCGAATCACTTAGGGAATAGGGGATCGGACAACTTTTCAGAAAGTGTTTTAAATTAAGTACAATGAATATATATAGCCATGAAAAATACTATTTTAATTAAATAACGCTCTAAAAGTATCTAAAACTATGTTTAAATATTATGTTTCAAATATTGCCGCGCAAAAGGTCACTTCAAAATTTGTGACGTCATATGTAGGTAGAAAACGACAAACTCTACGAAATAAAACTTGCAAAGAGATTCTAAACCGTTTTGTGAAGTTTGGGGACTATATTGTAGTAATGGAACGAAACAAATAGCAAAAATACATTTTATGAAAACCAAAAACGTAAAATAAACACAAGCTTGACTCACGGCATTTGCCTACAAATGACGTCATGCGCTGTGATTGTTGTTTCGTTTGCGATGAAGTACAGATTAAAAATGTCAAAATGATTTATTGATTTAAAAATATAAATCATTAATATTTCACAAAAATATTGATTGAATGATCTTTCTGGTTCGACGAACATTAGTTCTAACTACATTTTAGATTTTTTCTCGATTACTTTCCGATCCCCTATTGACCAAATCTCTGTTTTTAGGGTTCCGTACCCAAAAGCTAAAACGGCACCCTATTACTAAGACTCCGCTGTTGTCTGTCCGTCAGTCACCAGGCTGTAACTCATGACCCGTGATAGTAAGACAGTTGAAATTTTCACAGATGATGTATTTCTGTTGCCGCTGTAACAACAAATACTAAAAAACAGAATAAAATAAATATTTAAGGGAGCTCCCATACAACTGACATGATTTTTTTGCCGTTTTTATAGATAATGGTAAGGAACCCTTCTTGGACGAGTCTCGCACTTGGCCGGTTATTTTTTATCATATCCCTGCGACATACAGCCTCACGAAAAATAATTATGCTATACGACACGCTCTCGCGAGTGAAACGCTTAAAACATCAGTAAACTGGAGGAATGTAATCAAATAGGGATGGCATTACATTCAAGGGCGTGTGCGTATAAGAAGTTCGTAATTCTCAGGTAGATTTAGCTAGAGTTTAATTAAAAACTGGGTATTGGCGTCTGTCTGCGCTCCTCGGCTTAATACTCGCATACTTCTCTAATGGCGTGTTAAAAGGTACTTAATGAGTATGTAACTAGCGATATTGAATGAATAAATTTTTCGTAAATTCGTTAAATTAATTCCTTTATTAGGTAAATATACGTAGGTATTGTCAATACTCAAAGAAAAAGTACCGCTTTAGTATAAAAGATAGACACATTAGCAGTTAAACAGACAGCCTCTGTGGTGTAGTGGTTGGGCAGGTTGGCTCAAATCTCATACACCACTGAGGTTGCGGGTTCGATACCCATGACAGGACATTTTTTTTTTAATAATTCTGAATGACGGGACGAGCTGGTCGTTTGCCTGATGGTAAGCAATACGCCAGCCCATAATAATAACAGCACTACCCAGAATGTTGTTTTGCAAAAACCTGCGCGGCGCTGCACTGCGCTCGTCACCCTGAGACAATTAGCTGTTGTCTCGTAATGCCCAGTAATTTCGCTGGCTACAATGCCCTTCAAACCGGAACACAGTAATGCCTGCGCACTACTGCTTGGCGGCTGAATAACTGGCAAAGCGGTGGCAAATTTTTGTGTTGTGACAGAATAAAAAACATTTCTGTCGTGTCTGGGTGTTGTGGGACCTTGGTCCTCAAACCATGACCCTACCTCGTTGATTCTGGTCCTACTTTTATATATCCATCCAAAGGTTGCCTGGAGATCGCTTATAGCGCCGCTCATTAATATAAGGCCGCTCATTGTAACACTGTCTTTAATTGTTTTTATGTAATGTGTTTAATTTAATGTTTGCAATAAAGCGTTCATCTATCTATATAGTTCGGCAAAGAATATAACGTCCCAAGAGCCGAAAAGTAGTTCATACATTGTTAATAGCCTTCCCTACTCTGCACTACTACTAGGTACCAGGTAAGAATCAAGGGCAACCATTAAAGATTCAGGAACCTGAGAGCAGCCTAATGAACTGTCAGGCTCCGTGGGATGAGGGAAACTTGAGCTGTGTTCCGGTTTGAAGGGCATTGTAGCCAGCAAAATTACTGGCCATTATGAGACTTACCATCTAATTGTTTCAGGACGAGCGCAGTGCAGCGCCGCGCAGGATTTTGCAAAACAAAGTTCTGGGTGGTGCTGTTATTGTTATGGGCTGGCGTATTGCTTACCATCAGCACAGAATACTAACGGACAGAAGCATCACTCCGCAAAGAAATTTAAACAAATAGCAACTCTTGCTATGACGCAATAAAATTCAATTCAGCTCGCGTAGCGCTGCATACCTACCAGTCATATTAACCTACAGAGCGCGTCTCTTTCTATCGCGCCGCTCTTATCTCTTCTGACGCGGCACGTGTAACGACACGCGACCCGCCGTCGGTGTCCGGCTATGTACTTGTAGCTTTGTACCTACAGTGCGGAGTGCGCTAGGCCTGCCATCAGGCAAACGACCAGCTCGTCTCGTCAGTCGGTTACATAAAAAAGCTAAGAGTTTTACTATATCAACGGAAATAGAATAAGGGGACATCGGGACGTATTTTTAAATATTTCATTAAAGTACCACTGTCCCCGTTTAACGGGGACACGGCTTAAGGGGACGACGGACGTATACCTTATTTTCTCTCTTCTCTAGCGGGCGTATTTCCTGTGCACTGGTGGAGTCAGTTTTCGCATTTCTTTTCTGCACCCGAACTTCAATTTGAGTATGGGAAAGAAATGGGTAAACATGCTTACCTTTTTTTTTCAGTCATGTTAACGAGTTACAATTTTTTACATATTGGTAATTAAACATTCGCCGAACAAGTCGTTTACCTGATGGTAAGCGCAACGCCTGCCCAAAACAATTGCAGTGCCATCCAAAACTTTTAATATAAAAATTAAAAAAATATAAAAAGCACTGCGTTGCGCTCATCACCCCGAGATATCAGATATTTTGTCTCATATGCCCAGTAATTTCGCTGGCTACAATGCCTTTCAAACCGGAACACAGTGATGCTTGCGCACTACTGCTCGGTGGCAGAATAATTGGCAAAGTTGTGGTACATACCCAGACGGCCTCTTGCCTACGAGAGACCTACCACGAGTAAAGTTGTTGCTAAGCGAGATTACGTCCGCCTTTTTAGGGTTCCGTAACCAAAGGGTAAAACGGGACCCTATTACTAAGACTCCGAGTCCGTATGTCTGTCTGTCCGTCTGTCACCAGGCTGTGTCTCATGAACCGTGATAGACAGTTGAAATTTTCACAGATGATGTATTTCTGTTGCCGCTATAACAACAAATACTAAAAAACAATAAAATAAATATTTAAGAGGGCTCCTATACAAATAACGTGACTTTTTTGTCGTTTTTATAGATAATGGTACGGAAGCCTTCGTGCGCGAGTCCGACTCGCACTTAGCCGGTTATTTTATTCGTTCAAGAATATAAACTGTCATTTGAATCCATTGCGTCTATCAAGTGTCCGTGACCTGAATATGGGCGAGCGTTACACCGCAGCGAGCGCCAAATTTCTATCTCTCACTGAAGAAACAAGTTCATATACATTTTTAACCGACTTAAAAAAAGGAGGAGGTTCTCTGTTCAATTGTATTTTTTTTAAATCTTTTTTATGTTTGTTACCTCAGACGTCAATTATGAATCGATTTGAAAAAATATTTTTGCGTTGTGTTCAGTATAGCTACGAAGTGGTCCCATATAAATTTCATCGATATTCGACCTTGGACTTCGAAGATACATTGAAGCCGGTTTTAGATTTTTTCTAAAAATTAATTATATAACAAAAATACTTAATTAATTTTACTCGTGGTAGGTCTCCCGTATGCAGGAGGCCGTCTGGATAGGTGCCACAACCTTGCCAGTTATTCTGCCGCCAAGCAGTAGTCATAGTATTAGTAAAAGAAAAATATAAATTATAGATTAATAAGTATACATAGGTACAGACACATTAGCGACTAGACAGACCAGACCAGTCCCCACAAGCAGCACCCGTTCACGGGTATGTGGTCCAGCCATCAACCCCCTCAGCCATATTAGAGGGAAGGGTTCTAGGTTCATTAGACCAATTTTAGGTCTTTAACCCAGCGAAAAGCCTGAGTTATATATCAGTTGCTTGCGTAGCAAAGAAAGAAAATATTAAGCCCTACATGCCCCACGCAATCAGAGTTGTGGCTGAATGAGCCAAATTCAATGTAATTAAGTTCTGATTTGTTACCAACTAGCTTTTTCCCGCGACTTCGTCCGCGTTTATGACATAGGAAGCCCAGATTCATTTTTTTTAAGCAAGACCTCCCCAGTATTTGAGAGAGCGTACTACGAAGAGGTCAAGCTGTATCTTCGTAGTCATCCAACCGATTTGATGTAACATACCTTATAATCTAAATTGGGACTAATGCCTGAAACTGCATTGAAATCGGTTCAGCAGTTTCAGGGTCTATTACAAATACAAACAGAGAAAAAATTTAAATACAGTGGATTTGTGTTCAGTACCCTCTAAATAGTCGACCACAGTTGGTTTTTAGTGTTCCGTACCAAAAGGGTAAGACGGGACCCTATTACTAAGACTCCGCTTTCCTTCCGTCTGTCTGTCTGTTTGTACTTATTATATTTATATGAAGCATTAACGAATGCCATGCGAAAAACTCAAACAAGGTTTTCCACCGGCTGGGACTCGAACAAGCAACCCAATCTTCCCTCAGCGCGGGACTAGAGCCTCGACTCATTGATCTTGCTCGTTAAGAAAGAGGTTCACTCCAATCTCAATAGATGGCGTACACGTCACCCTTAAGACGGTTAAATAACGGAAGAAGAAATTCGAAACTCGAGTTATAGTGACCACCGTAGCTCAATTGGTAGAGCGTCCCGCGCTGATGGAAGATTGGGTTGGGGTTCGAGTCCCAGCCGGTGGTCGATTTTTTTCTTAACGTAAACCCTTGTTTGTGTCTGTCTGTCCGTCTGTCACCAGGCTGTATCTCATGAACCGTGACAGTTAGACAGTTGAAATTCACAGATGTATTTCTGTTGCCGCTATAACAACAAATGCTACACAACAGAAATAAATATTTAAGGGGACTCCCATACAACAGACATGATTTTATTGCCGTTTTTATAGATAAGGTACGGAACCCTTCGTGCCTGAGTCCGACTCGCACTTGGCCGGTTTTTATAAATTATAAAGGCCTTTATCTTTTTCTTTTATTTCTGTTACGCTTCAGTGTGAGTATATCCCGTTGATATTTCTGTGTAGCGATGAAGGATGGTCCGAATCACGCTTTGATGTTTTCAGTTGGTACATTCAATCAACTACCATTGCTGATCCAAGATGGCGGCTCGGTAATTTGGCTTCAGTTGATTTTACATCCGTTGTAGTCAAGTTCTGAATGTCTGTTTCATCTGAATAAAATAATGCATGAATCTGTCGTATTTAATAAAGTTTTTACATATTTATACACGTGGAATTTTTCAACCGCACCCGGATGGAAAGTACTGTTTTTTTTTAATTCGCCCGTTTTGGCAGGCTAATGTCTCTAGGACCATACCGCTTTGTCTTACGTAGTTTTTATTTGATAGTTTGTAAACATTACAATGATTTCTTTCGTATTATAGTCAAAATCAATGTCACTCCTAGTGCTTCAATAAAGTGGTGGTTTATTCAAGCTTTTCATGGACTTTTTCAGAGAACACAAAAAGCAATGTTTTCTCTATTTTGTTTCATTTGCCTACACTCGTGCAAGTTTACGAACACATAATGGTAAATATTCCCGATACCGATATTACACATGATCACTCGAAATAACACTTGTTTTTATGATTTTAGCCAGCTCGATTCCCGAGTGGCAAGCGAATTTCCGTTTTTTGTTTTAAATCTTAATAGGTCTATGTTTGGCCACTATCTCGCCTGACGTGAATCGTTGATGTGGCCTGAGATGGAGCAAATAGATCTAGAGAGACGGCAGTTGAGCGGCTGCTCAGACCCGTCACCCCGATGGTTCACCGAACATCATCCCGAAACACGACTTGGTCGCTTGACGGCTTTGTTCGGTGGGTGGTATTACAACCACGGCCAGAGCCTACCACGCCAAAGCGCGTAAGCGGTTTTCATCACGATGTTTTCCTTCACCGTTTTAGCGAGCGTGCAAAACCTGCACTTAGCTATAAGTCATTGGTGCAGGGTCGAGTCGGGATTCGAAACCAGGTGCGTCGGATCGAAAGGTGCACGAGTTCCCGCTGAGCCACACTCGCTCTAAAATCTTTTAAAACCTTTGAATGCAGATTTGTTTCTTTGTAAAATTAAAGGAGTGTTTCCTTTGAGTAAAAATTGCTAGCTTTTTTTCCTTCACCGTTTTTAGAGCGAATGTGAAATCCGCACATAACTTTAGAAAGTCAGTGCGGGGCCAGCGAGATTCAAACTCGGGTGCGTCAGATCGAAAGTCGCACTTGCTCCCACTGAACCACACTCGCTCTGTAATTATTATTATTATTTCAGTAATCATTATTTTCCTTGAAGGTGCCGGTGGAGGTTACTGGTGGTAGGTTTCTCGTATGCGAGAGGCCGTCTGGGTGGGTACCACCGCTTTGCCAGTTATTCAGCCGCCAAGCAGTAGTGCGCAAGCATATATATATACTGTGCTCCAGTTTGAAGGACATTGTAGCCAGCGAAATTACTGGGACATTATGAGACTCAACAGCTAATTGTCTCAGGGTGCCGAGCGCAGTGCAGCGCCGCGCAGGATTTTGCAAAACAAAGTTCTGGGTGGTGCTGTTATTGTTATGGGCTGGCGTATTGCTTACCATCAGGCAAACGACCAGCTCGTCTCGTCATTCAGTTACATAAAAAGGTAGTACATTTAGTTTTGACGATCATGATGATGATATACGTTTTTAAACTAACATGGTCACTGACACTAGAATTTGATTTAGAAACGAGATATTTACCATGTATTTGTTTTATTTTGAGTTCTCGATATTTCGGCACTGTTACAAGCACCATGATCACGACGATACTAAAGTTTTGCGGGTGGATTTTAATGTTATATCGGCAGACATATCTATCTACCCGCTTTCTCACTCGTTTTTTGCGCGCGTCACTATAGGGCATCGGACAGTAATCGAGTAAAAATCTAGATCATTCAATCAATATTTTTCTGAAATTACGATTTATATTTTTAAATCAATAAATAAAATCTAATCATTCTGTCATTTTTAATCTGTTCCTCATCTCAAACGAAACAACAATCACACCGCATGACGTCATTTGTAAGCAAATGCCGTGAGTCAAGCTTATGTTTATTTTACGTTTTTGCTTTTCATAAAATGTATTATTGCTCATTTTTCGTTCCATTACTACAATATAGTCCCCAAACTTAACAAAACGTATTTAAATCTCTGCAAGTTTTATTTCGAAGAGTTTTTCAACTTCTACCTACATATGACGTCACAATTTTTGAGGTAGCCGTTTGCGCGGCAATATTTGAAACAAAATTTTAGGTACTTTTAGAGCGTTATTTAATTAAAATAGTATTTTTCACGGCTGTATATATTCATTGTAGTTAATTTAAAACACTTTCTGAAAAGTTGTCCGATCCCCTATTACTAACTTCGCCTTTGTCACTCTTAGCTCGATTTGTTTCTCGACACACAACACATTCATGATGATAATGATATTGATTTTAATGTATAAATACATCTACACTAGATGTATGGTATGTAATAGAAAAACGCAGGCGCAATGCGTGTTTACGTTAGAGAATGAGCGCGCGTATAAACAACGACTCAGTGCCGATGTTTATCTTACCACGTAAATATAATAAAAATTATTTTTATTAACTCTTATAAATGAACTCGCTTGAATTATTTTATGCATATATTTTACTTACAGTGCGGAGTATTACTAAAAATTAGGTCCGTATTTTCAATCAAAGGGCCTTTGGAAAGAAAGAAAAGATAGAACGATTGTAGTGTTGAGAATCATAAAGCAAAATAGAGGACAAAGACTTAAAAAAATAGGCCAATAGACAAAAAAACCGGCAATTTAAAAGTCTTTGAGTCGGCTAAGTTTGGGGTACAGTGTTTCATAGCAAATCAGTCAGGAATGATGGAAACTACTCAACCTGGGCTCTAATTCACTATGACAACTTGGCGATTCCTTGCTTCAAGGAAACGTCGATTCCTTCATTTATAAACGACATCTGCGAAATTTGTATTCTCTATGACGCGTCATATATATGAATATATGAATGCGTCATAGAGATGTCGTTTATTAATGAAGGAATCGACGTGATTTCGAAGCAAGGAATCGACGTGATTGCGTGGCAGTGTTGCCAAGTGTCCTGATTTGTGCGGTCCGTCCCGATTTTTAGGGGTCTGGTGCCACGTCCCGATTGTCCCGATTTTTCACTAACCTCTTTAGTCTGTAATTTATTCGAAAATTTGATAAAATAAGACAGAAACTAAATTATTATAATTAGTCGAAATGGTTACGTTTGAATTTTGTTATATTTTAGAGTTTTATTTTTTTCTACCATTTTAAAAAACTGACAATCCGATAGAATATATACGCTGATTCACTCATCAAAAACCATTTTTTGTAGCCATTGTAGTTGCCCCGATTTGAATAACGAAATCCCGATTATTTTAATCTACCGTTCCGAAATTTAACACATTGGACCTGGCAATACTAATCAGTAGGAACAATATTCGACGAAACCAAAGAGTTTGGAACAGAAGAAACAAGTTTTGCAGTTTTGCAAAACACAAAATAAAGCGCTATCGCCATTAATTTCCCGCCAAGAAGTTAAAGAAGCCCACAGACTATATTCCTATTATAAACTTTTTAAAATTATGCACCAACTTGTAACCAAGTCGAGCAGTGACAGCCAAGTTTAAATTTAAAAAGACTTTAGAAGCCTAGAGGATTATTTCGCGCTATTTTCAATTTTTACTTCACATTTTGTTTGCAACTTAACCATTTAATTGTATTCCTGGATATTTTATTTGAACTATTATACTTGCGCAGAAGGTACTGGCGAGAAATGTATATGTGTGTTGAATATAGTTACCTATGCTCGAGGTTATTAATTATTCTGATTCTACAGGGTTACAGGGCCCCAATTCACTATGACAATTATTCTGATTCTGCAAGGTTACAGGGCCCCAATTCACTATGACAATTATTCTGATTCTACAGGGCTACAGGGCCCCCATTCACTATGACAATTATTCTGATTCTACAGGGCTACAGGGCCCCAATTCACTATGACAATTTAGCGAAATCATGTCGATTCCTTGCTTCGAAATCACGTCTATTCCTTCATTAATAAACGACATCTCTATGACGCATTCATATATATGACGCGTCATAGAGAATACAAATTTCGCAGATGTCGTTTATTAATGAAGGAATCGACGTTTTCTTGAAGCAAGGAATCGCCAAGTTGTCAAAGTGAATTAGGGCCCAGGTTAAGTCGACCTAAGGCCTAGTTTCCATCATTCCTGACTGATTTGACTATGAAACACTGAACCCCAAACTTAGCCGTCTTCAAGACTTTTAAATTGCCGGTTTTTGGTCTATTGGCCTATTTTTTTAAGTCTTTGTCCTCTAGTTTGCTTTATGATTCTCAACACTACAATCGTTATATCTTTTCTTTCTTTCCAAAGGCCCTTTGACCTTTGCCCTTTTCCTTTTATACGGACCTCATTTTTAGTAATATCATGCCAAGCGCACTCCGCACAGTTGGTACGAAGCTACAAGTACATAGCCGGACACCGACGGCGGGTCGCGCGTCGTTACACGTGTCGCGTCTTCGTCAGAAGAGATAAGAGCGGCGCGATAGAAAGAGAGGCGCTCTGTAGGTTAATATGACTGGTACGTATGCAGCGCTACGCGAGCTGCATTGAATTTTATTGCGTCATAGCAAGAGTCGCTATTTGTTTAAATTTCTTTGCGCAGTGATGCTTCTGTCCCTTAGTATTCTGTGGTAATATCTGTCCAGCATCTATCCAGGTGGTCCGAATCCAGGTCACCGCAACAGTTGTTTTTAATATTACCTTTTTTGCGTTTCCGAGCGCCCTCCGCGGTTCGTTACCCGTATTGTTTCAATTTGTTTTTAAACTGGGAATATGGCGGCCTTTCTACTGGTAAGTTTTTTTAGGTTAGGAATCGAAATACTGAATGACAAATATAGTAAATATATATTCGTATTTTAAAGCGTTATTTGAATGTGAAACCTGAAGAAACTAAACTAAACTTCTTTATTTATTCATTATAAACAGAAAATTAAATAACTAACCATACTAACAACTAGTCAGTAAGTAAATCAACAAACATTACCTACTAACAGCATCTATGTAAATAGGGATTTGAAAAAATTAGGGCTTTTTGTTTATTTTATTAAACAGAAATCGTTATGATTGTATTGGAATAACTCCGAACAGGTTTCGGACAATTAGATAGATAGATAATTAATTTATTATTCATCATCATCATCAGCCCATCACGTTCCCACTGCTGGGACACGGGCCTTCTCATAGAGAGAGTATGGGAAATAATCCAGCACGCTGGCCCAGTGGGGGTGGATGTAACATGTCCTTGAATCTTTATGATTAATTCTTGGATATGCCGATTTCCTCACAATTTTTTTACCGTTTTTAGAGCGAATGTTAAATCCGCCATCTTAGAAAAGTCAGTGGTGTGGAGCCAACGGGATTCGAACTCGGGTGCATCGGATCGTAAGTTGCACATGGTTCCACTGAGCCACACTCGCTCTCCATAAACTGAACGATAACCATTTCAAGTATCTAAGTATGAATATCTCTCTAACAACAAACGCTTTGCACATCGTATCATTCCTGTCATATCTTGTCCCTCTCTGACACGGCCGGAAGTGTTCCCGTGCGAGCGGGACGGAAATACCTGTTGACGTACCTCAGGGGAGTCGCCTAGGTGGTCTTTTATTCCTTTTATACGAGTAAAGTTAGTTTTAAAGGGTTGTTCGAGAGCCGCGGCTTTGTTTTAAATTGAGAATAGGGATGTGGTCGTGTTTTGTTTAGGCCGGATTGCCGGCTATTTATTTTTTATTACTAGGTGCTGTTTAAATCCTGAACCTTTTTAAGTTTTAGATAAGCAATAAAGGATGATCGCGAAATTTAAATAGGTTTTTGGGTATTGCAAAATATTTACCTCATATTCAGATTCAGCCCCCCTACCCACATGTACCTCAAGCGCCAATCGTATATCGTGTTGAGATCGAATTAAGGTCGGACGGACAGCGGAGTCATAGTAATAGGGTCCAGTTTTACCCTTTGGGTACAGAAAGTAATAGGGTCCCGTTTTACCCAGTGGGTACGGAACCCTAAAAGAAAAAAAAATTGAAAATAAATTATGAAAATTATATAATTAATATATTCCATCCTTGGTTGACTGGCAGAGACCGCTTTTAGCGATAATTTCGCCCATTGTACTTCAGTTTGTAAGTTGTTTCCATGTACCTTCTGATTATTTTTGTTTGGTGTACAATATACCTAGTATTTTGTATTGTAGTGTATTGTATAATTAATATATATTTTATATTATTATTAAAATCTTTACTTTATTTCATTTTATAATCTATAAGTTACTTGTTAAGAAACCTGAGAATCTATTTCAACATCGACATGCCTTGGGTAGGTAATAATAATTAATTTTTAGAAAAAAACAAAAACCGACTTCAATGTATCTTCGAAGTCCAAGGTCACATATCGATGAAATTTATATGGGACCACTTCTTAGCTATACTGACCCCGACGCAAAAAGAATTTTTCAAATCGGTTCATAAATGACGGAGTTCTGAGGTAACAAACATAAAAAAATAAAAATACAATCGAACAGAGAACCTCCTCCTTTTTTGAAGTCGGTTAAAAAACCAGTCTAAATGAGTTTTTTTTACGAAATGTCCGGATTTTGAATCTCTAGGTAGCCTGTTGTCCCTGCCTGTTTGCGGTCGGCGGACTCCTGACCTAATTAATTTAGGCAGTAATTAACTGCGGTTAGCTCCCCGACTACTTTTGAAGTTTTGTTACAAAGTGGCGTTTTATAAATTAGTAGGTGATTAGTCAATTTGTAAAATATCTATTCACCATTCTCCATTTCTTAACTCACCCATCTAACTGGGTGGGTACCGCCGCTTTGCCAGTTATTCAGCCGCCAAGCAGTAGTGCGCAAGCATTACTGTGTTACGGTTTGAAGGGCGTTGTAGCCAGTGAAATTACTGGGCATATGAGACTCAACAGCTAATTGTCTCAGGGTGACGAGCGCAGTGCAGCGCCGCCGCGCAGGATTTTGCAAACCAAGTTCTGGGTGGTGCTGTTATTGTTATAATGGGCTGGCGTATTGCTTACCATCAGGCGTACGACCCGCTCGTCTTGTCACTTAGTTCCATAATAACCGGCCAAGCGCGAGTCAGACTAGCGCACGAAGAGTTACGTACAAAAAAACGTTTGTTGTATGGGAGCCCCCTTAAAATTTATTATATTCTGTTTTTTAGTATTTGTAGACATACCGTCAACAGAAATTAAAAAAAAAATTGAAAAAATATTTACTTCATTGTGAGATGGCTTTACCTTTCCCCAGCAGTGGGATCAAAAAGGAAAAAAAACTTCATTGTTCCGGAACCGGAATCGAATCCACAACTTGCATACCGATTACACCATAAACTATCTATAAAGATCGAGAATCCCCGACTCAAGATCCTGGAAAATTGCGCGCGCGCATTCCGCTGTTTGTTGACGTCGGAGCGGCAACGTCGCATTCTCGGGTTACTATTGTACTAAAACAAAATGAAGATCTGGTTTGTACAATAAAGAAATCAAGTTTATAAGTAGCTACATAATAAAACAGGTCCTTTTGTGTTTGGTGACTCTATTATCCTACCTATCCTACAAACCTAAACTATTTTTTTTTACCCTTAATAAATCTATGTTTGGCCACTATCTCGCCTGATGTGAAGCGATGATGTGACCTAAGATGGAGCACATAGATCTAGAGAGAGACGGCAGTTGTCGGGTGCTCAGACCCGTCTCCCCGATGGTTCACCGAACATCATCCCGAGACACGACTAGGTCGCTTGACGGCATGGCTTTGTTCGGTGGGTGGTATTACAACCACGGCCAGAGCCTACCACTTCAAAGCGCGTAAGCGGGTTCCATCATGATGTTTTCCTTCACCGTTTTAGAGCGAGCGTGCAAAATCTGCACTTAATTATAAGTCATTGGTGCAGGGCGGAGTCGGGATTCGAACCCAGTTGCGTCTGATCGAAAGGCGCATGAGCCACACTCGCTCTAAAACTATCTATCTAATACTTCTAAACGAGCAATTCTTGTATATATATATTTTTATATTTATAACTATGACGAGACGAGCTGGTCGTTTGCTTGATGGTAAGCAATACGCCAGCCCATAACAATAACAGCACCACCCAGAACTTTGATTCGCAAAACCCTGCGCCGCGCTGCACAGCGCCCTGAGACAATTAGCTGTTGAGTCTCATATGCCCAGTAATTTCACTGGCTACAATGCCCTTCAAACCGGAACACAGTAATGCTTGCGCACTACTGCTTGGCGGCTGAATAACTGGCAATGCGGTGGTACGCACCCAGACGGCCTCTCGCATACGAGAAACCTACCACCATATGTATAAAATAATCTGAATCTCGGAAACGGCTCCAACGATTTTTATAAAATTTACCATACTCTCTCTAGGAGAGAAGGCCCGAGTCCCAGCCGTGGGAACGTGATGGGCTGATGATGATAATGATGATGATCATAGTATGCAGCGGGTTCGGGGGCCATAAATCGATCTAGTTTGGTTTAATTTTTAGAAAACGTCGTTTCATTCGTGTTTAAAATAAATATGCCTCTTCCTGACATCTATTGGCGAGTTGTAATACTATTTTCTTTTAAGTTTTGGCAACTAGAGCCATCAGCTTCAAAAACGACTATAACTTTGATCAGCTTAAACAACAACTAAACTGCTTTACCGACACAGCAACACTAAAGCTACATAACAATAGATGGCGTTGTTAAGCAACACTAAGCCATCTCAAAAATACCGAGCAAAGCTAGGTCATCCAGGTACTGATATCACCTGGATATTCTAGTATATGTACATTTGTGAGTATGGTTGGATGGATGGGGGGTAGACCGGCAGATCAACAGTTAATTTACATGTGGTAGGTCTCTCGTATGCGGGAGGCCGTCTGGGTGGGTACCACAGCTTTGCCAGTTATTCTGCCCCCAAGCAGTAGTGCGTAAGCATTACTGTGTTCCGGTTTGAAGGAACAAATGATTGTGCACATGCACAAAAAGAAACGCAAGCATGTTAAACTCAGAAACTAAGGCACCAATTGAAATGCAGTTTTTAAACTATGTTCTATGGAATCCGGCGCTGCACATAGGCTTTGTTTCATCAAAATCGGTTCAAGAATATCGAAGTTATGACGCAATTTAGGAAAAAATATATATGTCCACTATAAGTTGAACCACGGAACATACCGGACCCTTAATGCACAAGGCTTACACTTAAACTGGTATTTTGCTTTCCTTGAGAACTAAAGGATGGTTGACATGCAGTTTTCAAAAAAAAATATGTGTTGAGTCCTAGGCTACGAGATACTGGTATATGAGACTGTAATGGTGCAGGAAAAGGACGAGATCTGGATAGGAGCGCGAGACGAAAGCAGGAGCGGGACAGTGATAGCACGGGGACGGGATCGGGATAGGAGCGGGATTAGGGTGGGATGGAAAATTTACATGAACAGGTTAGATTACTTCGTGCGTTCGAAGTCGCTGGCAACAGCTAGTTACTTATATAAAAGAGAAAAATACAATTATAAAACACTGGTCTATTAAAATTGTAACCCGTTTGACTTTGTCCAGTCCAACCACAACAGTAACTTGAGAGGCGACGTTGCCGTTCCTCGGACACTCCCGCGCATGGAGCGGCAACGCCGCAGCTGACAGGAACGAGGGGCGCGCGCCCTTGTCAGTTCCTACTATGGCATGTCGATTCTGACTCGATACGATTGTGACTTTGTAGACTTGAACTGTTTTAATTTTTTAACCGACTTCAAAAAGGAGGAGGTTTACAATTCGACGGTATGTTTTTTTTTTTTATTTTTTTTTTTATTTTTTTTTTGTGTGTTTGTTACGCGATTACTCCGCCAATTATGCATTGATTTCGATGATTCTTTTTTTTTTGTGTCAAGTGAAGAGAATTGTGTTTAGGGTTAAAAAATGAATAGGTAAATTTTTAGAAAAAACAAAAACCGACTTCAATGTGTCTTCGAAGTCCAAGGTCACATATCGATGAAATTTATATGAGACCACTTCGTAGCTATACTGGACCCGACGCAAAAAGAATTTTTCAAATCGGTTCATAAATGACGGAGTTCTGAGGTAACAAATATAAAAAAAATTAAAAAAAATACAATCGAACAGAGAACCTCCTCCTTTTTTGAAGTCGGTTAAATAGCACTTTGGAAAGTTAATATTAACAAGTAATAAGGAATTAATACATCATGATGAATATATTTTTTTGAACAATAATCCTTAAGCGTAATTGTCTAAAAAAAGAAACTATTAATAAGATACTAAACTATAATATGCCCAATTGTTTTAATTTGTTTAGTTTTTCTTTTTATACTATTGTAAAAATGGAAAAAAGAAAATTGAAGATATTTTTCAAAACCGACTGGGATTGACTATTTAAGGGTACTGAACACGAATCTAAGGTTTTTAGAATTTTTGTCTGTTTATTTGTATGTTTGTTATCTATAGACTCGGAAACTGCTGAACGGATTTTAATGCGGTTTTTTGTGTTTGGTAGCATTAGTCCCAACTTAGATTAGATTATATAGGGTATGTAACATTGAAATTGGTTGGGTGACTACGAAGATACTAGATTGACCTCTTAGAAGATAGAGTACAGAATTATAGATTATAGGGTGTGTTACATCACATAATACTAAGGGACAGAAGCATCACTCCGCAAAGAAATTTAAACAAATAGAAACTCTTGCTATGACGCAATAAAATTCCATTCAGCTCGCGTAGCGCTGCATACCTACCAGTCATATTAACCTACAGAGCGCCTCTCTTTGCGGTTGCGGAGTGCGCTAGGCCTGGTTACATTAAAATTGGTTCGGTGACTACGAAGATACTTGACCTCTTCGTAGTACCAGGCCTGGCGCACTCCGCACTGTAGGTACGAAGCTACAAGTACATAGCCGGACACCGACGGCGGGTCGCGCGTCGTTACACGTGCCGCGTCAGAAGAGATAAGAGCGGCGCGATAGAAAGAGAGGCGCTCTGTAGCTTAATATGACTGGTAGGTATGCAGCGCTACGCGAGCTGAATTGAATTTTATTTCGTCATAGCAAGAGTCGCTATTTATTTCAATTTCTTTGCGGAGTGATGCTTCTGTCCCTTAGTATTCTGTGGTAGTACGCGCTCTCATATACTGGGGAGGTCTTGGTCTTTATATTCCAATAGTAGTATGCGGAGAGGCTGTTAGGCGCATGCGCAGATTAGGCACGAGTTGTACGCAGGCGCCGGGATTCCGGTCGACTTGCGTTCCGTTTTGTTTTTTAATCGCAAATTGGCCACAGAAGACGTCTTTTTACAAGCTTTTATTTAACTTGCAATGTTTTGGGTAAAATCTTGCAAGTTGAGTCAGAACCACTTCCTCTTATACCTACTTACCTACTACGGAGTTGAAATTTTGCTTACTTGTCAAGTCCGATGACAATGCAATATTATGGTGACAGCTGATCTGATGATGGAGACGGAAGGTGGGCAATGGAACTCCTTGACGGATAATCGTAAACTAGTGTTTGGGATCATTTTAATCTGCTCGCGGTTTTGATTATGAACTTGTTAAATGCATGCCTTGAAAAAAAAAATCAACAAAAAACTTATTTGTGGCTAACTGATACATGGTCACAAATTGACAAAAAAAAAACAAATTTATTGGAATCGGGGGCAATCGGCCCGGGACCAAAAAGAACCGGATCCACGAACCCAAATTTATAACACCCCTCTTTGCGTCGGGGGTCAAAAATGAAAAATTCGACACATTTTAATTTAAAGTTACTGATATAAATATTATAAGTACCTAGTATAACGCCCTTGAAATACATTTTAATAAATATAATAGGTACTCAGATTCGTAGGTACGGCGCGCGGCGTACCAACCAGTGTTGCCGGCAGTCAAATATGAAAAAGTCCGAAACCAGTTAAAAAATACCCGGAACGACAGACAGACAAACAAAAAAGTGACTTAATCAAAATATGAACATAACGATAAATAGATAGGATAGATAGAAAATTCTTCATTGCAGAAACAAATTTGTAGGTACATAGGCGAACTTAATGCTAGTAAGCATTATCTTACAGCTAACCTCGGTGTACTGTGGAGTTTTTATAAGATAGTGCAAACAAATTATAAAGTAAATGTGAAAAAATTAAAAGGTCATACAAAAATAATAGCAAGATACATACAAATGAACGGTGAAGGAAAACATCATGATGAAACCCGCTTACGCGCTTTGAAGTGGTAGGCTCTGGCCGTGGTTGTAATACCACCCACCGAACAATGCCATGCCGTCAAGCGACCTAGTCGTGTTTCGGGATGATGTTCGGTAAACCATCGGGGAGACGGGTCTGAGCAGCCGCTCAACTGCCGTCTCTCTTTAGATCTATGTGCTCCATCTTAGACCACATCATCGCTTCACATCAGGCGAGATAGTGGCCAAACATAGATCTATTAAGGGTAAAAAAAAAACAATAACTACATATACATATATGTATATCAAATATATAACAAAAGACACAAACTATCAGAAAAAATCTTACTGAGAAGTTAAAAATAAGAATAAGTCGTAGTTGCCGACTCCTATAAAAAGGATAGTATCACGTTCCGTTCGCTCACGATAGGATAAATGAAATAGTTTTTGTCGCAATATTACCTGAAATTACCTTCCTGTTATCGCCGCTTATAGCCTAAATTACCCGAAATCGGGTAAAACACCCGCACCGGCAACACTGGTACCAACGGTCCTACGTACTTGATTTAATTAATTCGTTTACAAAATGAAATATTACCATTTACAATGTAATATAATTTTCCGAGTACAGAACCTCGGCTGGCCGAAGCCGCGAAAAAGGTTCCATTAATATTTCATTAGACGATTCCACGAATAAGTACAATGCTAATGAAAATGATTCGAATTAAATTTACGTTTTCGCGCGTTATTGTTTCATTGTTTTTTTAATTCACCCGTTTGTGCAGACTAAAGTCTCTAGGACCATACCGCCTTGTCTTGCGTAGTTTTTATTTGATTGTTTGTAAAAATTACAATGATTTCTTTCGTTTCTGTTATTGTTTCTGGAACTATCTAGAACTACTGTTAACCTATCTAAGGTTAGCGCAACGAGTTTTGACCGTTTGCGATTGTTGGCCACTCGTAAATTTAATTCGTCATCGAAACATTTCATCAAAAACAAAAACCGACTTCAATTGATGTATCTTCGAAATACAAGGTTGAATATCGTTGAAATTTATATGGGACCACTTTGTAGCTATACTGAACCCAACGCAAAAAGAATTTTCCAATTCGGTCTATAAATGAAGGAGTCATGAGGTAACGAACAAAAAACAATCGGATTGAGAACCTACTCCCTTTTTTTTGAGGACGGTTGAAAATTATTATTTTTGTATATTTGTATCGATAATTTGATAATATTAAATTATAGAAGAATACATTTTAATAAAATTATGTTTTTATATCTAACCTATACTTCCCACTTCAGGTAAAAGGTCTCCCCATTTCTTTCCACGCCCGATCCCCCGCTATGTCAAACCATTCCTCTTGGAATACCAAATGAAATTAAATGTATGAAAATTATGAATAAATGGTATTAAAGTTTGGAAACTATCGAGTCGAAATATTCATTATAAATATAAACGGCTACACTCACGTTATGATTGTGTCGGAATAACTCCGACCAGGTTTCGGACAATTAGGATGTCCTTCTTCCGGGAGTTTACGCTTTGTGGCGCAGACAGAATCATACACAATCATAACGTGAGTGTAGCCGTTTATATTTATTATGAGTAAATGGCATTACTTAATATTGATGATTATGATTAATATTAATATATATAAAAAAAAACTTGCTTAATGCTTTATAATATTTTGTTGAATTATACATTTTATTGTTACCTGACGTTCGAAAGTGTACGGATGTACCAAATTGAAATAAATTATTTGAATTGAATTGATGCTGATAAAGCTAAACCATTAACGACAAACAAATTACTTATGCTAAGATTTCCAAGTTAGTTTCTGTTATTTACCGTTGAATTCCAGCAACAAAAGTTATTGTCGAAAAAACTGTCCGGCCAACATTAGAAAGCGCTAGGTATCTGAAAAATAAAATAACCAATCCGAGCCGGTAACGAACGGCTAATCGATTCTAGCGAAAGTGTAGCGGAATAAATTGTATAGAAAATAAAATAGTTATATAGCCGGCTTATTTTTTAACCTTATTTTTTAATTCGCCTGTTTGAGGAGGCTAAAGTCTCTAGGAGCATACCGCCTTATCTTACGTAGTTTTTAATTGATAGTTTGTAAAAATTACAATAATTTCTATCGTATATCGTCGTATGAGGGTCATCAGCAACAAGCCGGACCCTCTCCTAGTGCTCAATAAAGTGGTGGAACTTTCCATGGACTTTTTGGGATAACATAAAAAGCAATGTTTTTCTCTATTTTGTTTCATTTGCCTACACTCGTGCACGTTTATGAACACATAATGGTTAATATTCCACCGATATTACACATGATCATTCGACATAACACTTGTTTGGAAAATAAAACAAAATCGAACTATATATATCAATTTTCACTTTGCGCCAACTAAACTAAAAACAAAAAACAGTATAAAATAAATATTTAAGGGAGGCTCCCATTCAACAGACATGATTTTTTATAGATAATGGTACGGAACCCTTCGTGCGCGAGGCCGAGACGCAGAGATCAGAGAGAGCCTTCGATCCGACGCACCTGGGTTCGAATCCCGACTCGGCCCTGCACCAATGACTTATAGTTAAGTGCAGATTTTGCACGCTCGCTCTAAAACGGTGAAGGAAAACATCGTGATGAAACCCGCTTACACGCTTTGGAGTTGTAGGCTCTGGCCGTGGCTGTAATACCACCCACCGAACAAAGCCGTCAAGCGACCTAGTCGTGTTTCGGGATGATGTTCGGTGAACCATCGGTGAGAAGGGTCTGAGCAGCCGCTCAATTGCCGTCTGTCTCTAGATCTATGTGCTCCATCTTAGGCCACATCGTCGCTTCACATCAGGCGAGATCATTGAGGGTCATTCCTCAATGGGCGAGATAGTAGCCAAACATAGATCTATTAAGTGTAAAAAAAAAGACGCACTTGGCCGGTTTTTTTAATCTGTCACTTTCTTATTCTTTTCTCCAAAGCTTGTACCTACCCCTTGTTTCCATTGTATGCAAATATTTGCGGTTTTAAAGGAAAAAGAACATTTACTTTGAGTTGCCAACCTATCCACTTCTCGAATATTACCATAAGGTAATGATGTTTGCCAACTGCACTGCATGAAGGTTTGTTTTAAGTTTATTGGCTAAAAAGTTCTAAAGTATAGTGCAATCGCCCTAAGTTTAAGTTAATTACTGGGCATTATGAGACTCAATAGCTAATTGTCACAGGGTGACGAGCGCAGTGTAGTGCCGCGCAGGATTTTGCAAAACAAAGTTCTGGGTGGTGCTGCTATTGTTATGGGCTGGCGTATTGCTTACTATCAAGCAAACGACCAGCTCGTCTCGTCATTCAGATACATAAAAAAAAAAGTTGGAAAAACTGGCTCAATTCTTATTTTTAAACCCCGACGCAAAATAATTGTTATAAGTTTAACCACTATGTGTGTCTGTCTGTGTGACATGTTTTATCAAAATCACTTCAGCCGTTTTTTTACTTTTTATAGAATATAATAGAATAACTCTTTATTATATCACCAATATACAGAAATAATTAAAAACTAAAATAACAACTAAATTAATAATAGTGTCACAATGGGCGGTCTTGTCGCTCAAAGCGATCTCTTCCAGACAACCCACAAGTGAAGGAATGATGAATGTAGACAAAAATATATTAACGGACGGTGTTACTTTAAGATCATTTTGTTTTTTCTATAGGCTTTTTGGAGTCAGTTTTTAGTTTTTTTTTCTCCATTTCTAACCTGAACATGTGGCTTTGCACGGCTGGAGCCACTTGCTTTTGTGTAATTAAAATTATAAATATCAATAACTAAATATATATGGTTAAGGTGCCCCAAGCACGGTAGCGATCAGATGTAAATACCACACAAACGGTCCCCCATCCAAGTTGCGACCGCTGCGAACGTTGCTTAACTTACAAGATTAAATTGGGCTGGAATTAATGACACTCATAAAACAGACAGTGCACATGTAATGCGATTTCTCCCATTCCTGTCCCAGATATAAATAGCCATTACTTCCCGGCTGCATCTACTGCTGCCCATCTGGAGATTTATCAATAACTACATTTAACTGTACTATTATGGAACTAACTGCATTTCAAATGAAATAGCTCTTTATTGAAACACACAGATAGTTTAATAATAATCGGCCAAGTGCGAGTCGGACTCGCGCACGAAGGGTTCCGTACCATTATCTATAAAAACGGCAAAAAAAATCATGTCTGTTGTATGTATGGGAGCTCCCTTAAATATTTATTTTATTATGTTTTTTAATACTTATTTGCTGTTATAGCGGCAACAGAAATACATCATCTGTGAAAATTTCAACTTTCGAACTATCACGGTTCATGAGACGGACTGACAGACATTCATCTTCGACAAATTCATTTTTTTTTGCTTCTTTTTTTGTTTGTTACCTCAGAATTCCGAAATTAATGAACCGATTTGAATATTTCTTTTTGCGTTGTGTTCAGTGTAGCTACGAAGTGGTTCCATATAAACATCAATATGTGACCTTGGACTTCGAAGATACATTGAAGTCGGTTTTTGTTTTTTCTAAAAAGTTATTATATATATTATGCTTCTGATGTGCCAGTTGGCTACTTGGCAGAAGCGGGGTGTTCCATGCATCTTGCATCTATTCAATTTATAACAATTATAAATGTGCATAGCTCTCTGAGTAATTTCGCGCTACAAAGTCTGCATTGTTATTGTTTTAATGTCTAATCTGTTAAATAAATTATTAAGGGCATGAATAATCACGTCTTGTTTATTTTATAATGTAGAGAAGGTATATTTTTGAATTGTTACAAGGTCGTGACCGATGCAAGTGCGACGAAAAATAAACATAGGTCCTTATTTATTTAAACAACAATTTAAGAGGATATGGCACAGCCGCGGACAGCGAGCACTAGGTATTTGAATAATGGTTTACGGTCTCGCAGAAAATGCGTAAATTAAATTAAATAAATAATAATAATAATAATTTAACTAAATTCGTATCAACTTCAGATTTTTGTTAAAATTAGCGTTTCGGGAGAAAACGTTTCTACCACACTAAATCTCAAACAAATTTGGTAATTTTGGTCTCAATTTCTTAAATGGAGAATAAACTAGGTTTGTAGGTTTTCCTTTTTCTAAGTTTATGTCTATTTTTAAAGTTAACAGCTTCTAAATTAAAAAAAAAAATTCGAGTAAATATTGACTTTTTTGGGTCTATTTATTCAAATTCTATAGGAATTATCGAAAAAATAAAAACCTACAAACCTCAATAATGATAACATCTCTTACATGTCCAAATTTCATCGAATTTGGTTAATGTTTAGGGGTAGAAAAACGTTTTCTCTTTTTGTATGAAAATTTCAGCGTGCCGTTCCCTCTTAAGGTGGTCGTTACGGTAAGTTTTTCATACAAAATTCAACCATTATTAATTGGTTCACTGAATAGTAGAAATGCCTACATTTATGCGTGGTGAACTATTTACGGGTGGTTATTTGCGCAAAATTTATATCAGAAACCTAATATAAATTGTGCAATCAATAAAATGACACAATTTATTGATTTTTGCGTAAATAACCACCTGTATTGAATGTTTGTTACATCCATCCATCCATCCTAACAAAGTTTCGCATTTATAATATACTAGCAACCGCTCGCGACTTCGTTCGCGTCGACCTAATAAATATAGTATAGGCCACTCAGGGATAGTGCAGCTTTCTATTATTGAAAAAATTGTTGAAATAGGTCCAGTAGTTTTTGAGTTTATTCGTTACAAACATACAAATCTTTCCTCTTTATAATATTAAGTACTAGCTTTTCCCCACGACTTCGTCCGCGTGAATGATAGAGGAAGCCCCTCTATCTGGTCGTTGAAGTATCTAGCTTTTGAGTTTTTTTAACATTTTTTTTTAACCTTCATAATTATTTTTTTTAATAAAAAGTATTCTATGTTACTTCTAATACCTCCAAGAATATGTGTACAAAGTTTTATGATGATCATGATCGATGATTAAGTAGTTTTTTTTTAGATTTGAAAGCGTAATAAACAATCTTACATTCACATATATAATATTATAGTAGGGAATAAAGTAGAATGTTCTTCACTGTAACCAAGTGTAAAGAGGTTATTGGCTTATTTAGGTGGTATCGGTAAAGTTGGCCACCTTTATCAAATTTCGATTCGGGTATGGGGATGAGGTAAATTGGGCCAATTTTTACCCATAGTCGATATAATTGGCCATCACCTTTTTCTGAGCTGATCGAATAAATAAAAATCGGAAAGTTTGAAAGAAATAAAAATAAAATCAAGATTTTCGCAGTTCTGGTTTTTAAAATATTTTTTAACCGATTTTAAAAAAGGACGATGTTCTCAATTTAATGGTAGTTTTTTTCTTTTTTATATATGTTACCTCAGAACTCCGTTATTTATAAATCGATTTGGAAAATTATTTCTGTGTTGGGTTCGGTCAAGGTAGTCCCATATAAATTTCGATATTCGACTTTGGACTTCGAAGATACCTACATCAGAATTGTAGTCGGGATTTGAAAATGAATAATAATCATTATTTTAAATTAAACGTTTATGTAATTAATTGAAATGTTAAGAAGCTATTCCATAAACTTATGACGCCTGTATTTTTATGTCTTTTAAAAGTATGTAAGTATATTGGTTTTTTATCTGATTATAAGGCCACGATGGGACTGGCATAATCATATAGATAGATAGGTAAACACTTTATTGTTAAAAACCTTAAAAATAGGTACATGAAAAAACAAGTACATTTCACAGTGATCAGCATAACAATGGGCGGTCTTATCGCTTAAAGCGATCTATTCCAGACAACCTATGGATGGGGAGGTATACCGAAACATAAACGGACGGCGGTGATAGAAATTATAACAGATGTACTAAGTCACGAAGTCATATGAAGTCACGTGTATCTCTAAAACCATGCATTTTGAACACAAACCAAAAGAGGCTACTTAACTCGTTTTCTAGGAAGATAAAATCGTAGCATATACATTGGAAATGTTTCCTTGTGTTAACTTAAAGCTAGAATACATTAAACGTACTGAAGGCCATGAATGCTGATTCATACTACTACGAATTGTTCGTGGATCACATGGCATAAGTTGCCGGTATGTTATGTAATATTTGTGTTGCATTGCAGTTTTAAAGAATCTTGCTAGAATGCCAGAGAAATGTTGACATTGGTCTTCAAATTTGTGAGTTTTACTTAACGCCACATTAGTTATATTAGATATACGGCTGTTTATAATGAAATTCTGAAAATTGTATGCATTAAAGATAATCTCCGAGGTTTATGAAACGATATTAATAATGTTCTTGTTGCTAGTGTCGTTTTCATTTGAAAGAATGATAAAGATGAACTTCACAGATGCATTCTAGCAAATATAATTCTTGAAGTTATTGCTTGGTAACATCATTAGATCATAAAGTTTATCTAAAACTGAAATAGCTTTTCTTGCAAACGCTTTAAAATTCATATTCCAATAGAAAAAAATTTAATTGGACGTCAAAGAGTTCAAGTTCTACGTGTATTGACGACATTGGCGTGCGCAGTCACTCTATATATAATATCAAACGATTTAATATTATTACTGTCTCGTCTAGCAAAAGGGTTCTGCTTCAAAGGAAACGGTTGAGAAAACATTCTATTATGATAGAGTACGTATTTAATTAACTATCAACAGTTCTCTCTGAGACAATCGTCCAACATACACAACTCCTTTTCTGCTTAAGTTTAATTTGACAATGAAAGAACAGCTGTGTCAGTGTAATTCTGTGATGTTATAGCATGCTTCGAAAAGTAACCCCGTCCAAAACTAGTCTCAAGGGTGGGCGTGGGATCTATTATACATCAGACGTTTCCGTGGTTTTTTATTTCGTACAGACAATTCGTTGACATGCTTACTAAAATAACACTGTTGCTTGTTATTTAAAACTTCATCTCAAATATCTAGAGCATCAATCAACATTTTCATTATTAATTAAGTCACTTTATCATTGAAAATCAAATGGTATCTAAATAGAATCTATAACAAACGTCACAATCTCCTCCAGGCAGCGTATGTGGAATGTGCTGCAGAGCAACAGGAAGCCTCGGTTTTGTTTACAGCGACGTCGTCTGTCTCGCTTCCACGAACTCTATTGATATTCGATCTTATTTATAAATGTCTCCGTCAATACGAACTCGACTCCTGTAATTGATTGATTAGTCTGCCCAAAATATTGAGCATACAATCGTTTCTTGCGTCGAGTAACAAGAAAGCGAGTTCGTGCCGATTCAAAACTCGATTTCTCGATGTGAAATTGCGGGTGATGAATCAAAATCGATTCTCCACGCAACAAAACGCAATTTGCAACAGAAATCAGGCTTCAAAATGGAGATTGAAGAACGAACTTAACCTTTGCATGTAACTCGATCGATTGTAATCGCTGCAAAGACTGTGGAATGCAGTGTTTTGCCGTTCTTACATTACGCGAGCCTTCCAGCTACAGTCAATGGCTGTCAGACGGATTACGTATCTCGGGAGATAATTGAGGAAAAGCGTGTACTCGGATCACGTTTTCAATAAACATGGTCGAGGTTTCAACACAAAACACTCAGGATGCGGCCGCGGTAATGGCTCGGAATAAAAAAAATAGAGCAGTGATCTCGTATTGACGTTTCTTCGTCCGTTCGAGCGTTGCTGACGGACGCACTGTCGTCGGTCGCGACTCAGTACCCGTCATGTACACTTTATAGGCATTTTTATGGCTTCGGTTAAAAATTACGGTTGTATCACTCGCACTTTTAGATTTTGAAACACTGTGGTGTTGCGGTCGGGTCGGGTGGGAGCGGGTAGGGCGGCACAGGACGCTCACCTGAGCCTGACGGGCGGCGGGATGTTGAACGCCGGGAACAGTTTCGCGTTAGGACTCTCGAACAGCATCGCGATTTGTTTTATTTCACCGCGCGCGCATCGTGTACCCGTCCGCGCAGTTTAGCGGCCGGCTGAACACTGCCGGCCTGCGCTGCGTCGCCCCCGCCCCGCGCCCCGCTCGCCTCCCCGTGACGTCACGCCCGGAACGACGAGGCTTTTTCGCACCGCTTTTTGTCAACTCCGATGCTCTGTCCTGCTCTTTAACCCTTGTATCGAGCGAGAGGCTCACTTTAAGGGTTTCGTGCGGCGTAGTCGGCACGGCGACGGTTGAGCCCCTCTTTTGTAGGGCTTCGCCTCGCAGTCGCGGTCCGCCGGTAAGCCACTGTCTCTACGGCTGAGGCATAGACAATGCGGCTATATTTTATGTGGTTCACGTTTAATGCTTTTTGTTTTGACCTCCATTCCTTTGAAATAAGATGATAGAGAGCTCTGTCTTGGAGAGGCTTTTAGTGACTGTCTGGAAATTATTTCTGAATTCTTGTAGACCGTGTTCCACCTTCTATAACGAGATCCGTTACAGATTAATAGCCCTGTACCAAAATGAGTAGACAGATGGTACTAATTAATAATAAAGAAATAAATAAATAATACAATTATTGTTAATGACATTTTTATGATAGTTTGTTTGTTTTATAAAAATTACCAATAATACTGGACATTATTATTAAATGAAATATAATTAATAATGATACGCATACTATTATCGTATACCTAATAACTAAAATTGAATTAAATTGTTACTTAATTTTATTATAATTATTATGTACTAGACTTTCCTTGTATAACGGATTGTATTAATTGATAAGACTTGTGATTGATTGGATTGTATTAGTTGGCCAATAAAGAATTCTATTCTTTTCTATTCTACCAGTAAAAGCCGCAGAATGTTTTTTAAAATGTTATTGACCATGAAGCGATGGGAGTTAAATCGATCCGGCCTTGAACTTTTTGTAATAATGATTATGTACGCTCTGCAGCAGGGTTTCCCAACCTTTTTTGGATGGTGCCCCCCAGATTATAAAAACATATTTTCATGCTCCCTATATTTTTCGTCTATATTAAAAAAAAAACAAATTATTAGTAAGTCAAATAAATGGCAGAAGTATATGCAAAGCAAGAGTGGCAACTTTTGGATTAAAGAGAAAGCGTTTTGTCGTTTTATTCATAATAAAGGCAGATTCGACTATGAATGATGTAAAAGTCATCGTTCATAGTCGAATCTGCCGTCATTTCCAGAAATTCTTCTTGGACATTTTCTGGTAATTGCAGAAAATTGACCACAAATAGATTTCTGATCATGTGCCATAATTATTGGTGATTCTGAATTAGCGTCTCTGTAACATCGGTAAAATTCTTTCTGTGTGTGTTTTAAGCTATAAATGATCTCTCTACGCCCCACCAGGGGGGCTCGCCACACCGGTTGGGAAGCCCTGCTCTACAGCTTAAGTACCAACAACAATATACCTTGATCGAGATTACACATAATGATAATGTATCAAAATCATTGAGGTAATGAATATTTTATGTTATTATTCACGGCTTCCTTTACCTATTTCTTCGATTAAAACTACGCAACGTAAAAAGCAGTAAATACTTGTTTATAATCGACTTCAAAAAAGAAGAAGATCCTCTGTTCTATTTTTTTACCATTTTTTTATGTTCGTTACCTCAGAACTCCGTCATTTATGAACCGATTTAGAAAATTATTTTTGCGTTGAGTTCAGTATAGCTACGAAGTGGTCCCATATACATATATATTTCATCGATATTTGACCTTGGACTTCAAAGATACATTGAAGTCGGTTTATGAATTTTCCAAAAATTGATTATTATTAGGTAATACTAACTACCTAGATTTATAATAAAATTATTATATGATATCGGTCTATATCGGTCTAATATTGGTCTGTATGCACCTACAGTCTGTATGCGTTTCCCAAAATGAAAACAATCCTTTGCCTTATTCTAGAATATAAAGTACATTTTTATCAGAGCACATGGATATTTATCATTGTAGCCTGCCAAAATTCATAAAAATAGCAATAAGGTCTAAACAAATATATTTTTAGTGTTGTTTTTGGGTGTCCTGTCAGGATGTTTTAAATGTGTCTTTATTAAATATTTATCATTATACTTTTTAGACAAGCTTTTTGTAACCTACTATCTTATAGCTAAGAGTGTAGACTTTTAAATGACTTAGTATTACTTAATTAAATGCATATGTACATAGGAAGAGTATCACCTATTTACATATGCATATGTAAATAGATGATACTCTTCCTATAACTGAATAAAAAAACAAATAAAGAACTTTGTCCTCAGGTACAAACTGACCATTCATTTTTCAAACCAAATTTGTTCATCATCATCATTAAAATCTGTTTAATTATTATAAAGCGTAGTGATCAAAATCCCAAACACACACACTTTCGCATTTTAAAATAATAGTGGAAAGGATTAAGAGATGATTTTACTTAGACACTAAATAAATAGATAAACAACTGCATGTTGCAAGTAAAACGCTTATTGTCGCATAAAACAATATACAAACATTATACGCGTGAGACTCAAATGCATGTGAAAAACTATCTATTTGTTCTGTTAACAATGCAAAAAATGTGATGTAGTTAGGTACTAAGACGCTATTATGTCAATGCCAATGACACTGGCTTATGAAAAAAAACGTGCATAATTCAATAAATTGGTAATACCAATGACATTTCGCAAATTAAGAAAAAAAGAGTGGCCGACAATGCAATTGCGCCAATGATTGGATGCATTTACCTCAATAAAAGAGTTTAAGGAAAAAGTCAATGATAATCTTTTTTTTAATTAAAATATTCTTTAAACCAAAAAAGGTAAATAAGAATTGTTTACTAAGTAAATAAATGTCTGAAATTAAAGGCAATGATTTTAAGAGGTGCCTATACCTCTCTAAAATCGATTATTTTATTGAAAGTTTTTAATTTTGTATCATTTCCTGTGACCTGAGAATAGGGTCTACCATGTAAAGAAACTTTAATTGTTTTGGTACTCAAAAAGGGAGTAACTAAAGGTTTACCTACCGGGATCTGAGAAATTGTATTTTTATAATTTGACTAGCTGTTGCCCGCGACTTTGTACGCGTAGTGAAGTAATCTAACCTGCCCCCCGATTCAGAACCTCATGACAACTAAATACAGAATCGATTCTACTATTATTGATCTCGTTTTGTATGCTCCGGTTACAATATCGGTATTGCATTTACGGAATTTATTTTGAACAGTTATTGATAGGTGAAAATGTCATCTTTTTTGCTTTTATCCGAATTCAAAAAGGAGCCAGTCTTCAGCGAAGAGCCATTAGGATTGTCGATGATCCCAAGGTGTCTGAAAAATTAGAGCCACTTAGCCTCCGAAGAGATATCGCTGCACTTTGTGTGTTCTACCGCCTTTATAATGGGGAATGTTCTGAAGAGCTTTTTGACGTGCTTCCGCCTTCCCAATTTTTCCACCGCACATCTCGCCATCGTCAAAAAGCTCACCCCCACATCTTACAAAGCTGGACTTCCCACACCACACGCTTCACTCGCACTTTCCTTTCTCGCACTTGTAAGATGTGGAACGACCTACCTTCGTCGGTATTTCCTTTGAGCTACAACATGGAGTCCTTTAAAAGGGGAATTAATAGTCCTTAAGAGTCGGCAACGCATCAGCAATGCCTCTGGTGCTGCTGGTGTCCATAGGCAACGGTAACCGCTTACCATCAGGTGGGCCGTCTGCTTGCTTGCCGATACATTAAATAAAAAATAAAAAAATTCAATTCGATTGTATTTTTTTGTTACCTCACCTCTCCGAAATTTATAAAACTGTTGTTGTTCAGTTGGGTTCAGTACAAGGTGGTCCCATATAAATTTCATCGATGACCTTGAACTTCGAAGATACATTAGAATTGACGTCGGTTTCTTTTATGATATAAAATTTATATTTACTTCTTGGAGTAGACAGCCAATTTTATCTATGACTTATATCGAGTTCGTTTAGTTATAAAAACCTGAAATCCAAAATAAATTGCGAAACAGCGTTAAATAATTTTATTTTTATTTCAGACACGTAGCTCTCTATCCCTCAACCCTTTGACCGCAGTCGGCTATACTCGACAGAAGAAGTGGGTTGTTCCTGATATACGAAAACAAATATTCCTATTTGCTAAATAATAGCCAATTACCGAATATTCGAAATACGAATCATATTCTCGTAGTGCAGTGCGGCGACCTCACCCGCCACATATACTTACAACAACATGCTCACAGATGGCGCTGACATAAAGAAGCACAAACGTCCATACAAAGTTGCACATTTCGATACAAATCCTCATTGAGGAATAGTGTGAGACCTCAATGCAAATCCTGCATCGCGCATACGAAGTTCGCTTGACAGATAAGACCTAATCCAAGTAGCTTCAGTTGCGGCACAACACCTGGCGCGATCGGAAGATCTTCCTTATTAATGGAGGTGCTTCTACAGTGAAAGCCTATACTATACCTACCTACCTATCCAAAACCATTCATAAGGCCTGAAACTGCGTTAAGCGGGCGCCCGCGCGGTTTCACACAAAAGTGCTCAGTTGTGAAGACCCGCGCGGGCATCCGCCGCGGGGAGGTGGACCACGCAGGCGTCCGCTTAACGCAGTTTCAGGCCTCAGCAGTTAACACGCACGGGCTTGTTCAGTCAATAAGGCCAATAACGCCCGCTTACGCGCTTTGGAGTGGTAGGCTCTGGCCGTGGTTGTAATACCACCCACCGAACAAAGCCAGGCCGTCAAACGACCTAGTCGTGTTTCGGGATGATGTTCCGTGAACCATCGGGGAGACGGGTCTGAGCAGCTCAACTGCCGTCTCTCTCTAGATCTGCGTGCTCCATCTTAGGCCACATCATCGCTTCACATCAGGCCAGATAGTGGCCAAACATAGATCTATTAAGCGTAAAAATATATATATATATAAAATAAGGTTTACGCGACGGAGTCTGTCGCGTTCCCACAGAGCCCAACCGCGTGTCCACGCGCGTAGATACGCAACGGTTGCCCGTGTGGGCGACAGCTTAACGCAGTTTCAGGCATTTTTAAACAATTAGAGGGTTTATATTTATATAATTTATTCAAAATTATCATTACATAAGCCTCTCTTTACATATTACCACAAAACGTGTTTGCACGTGAGGGGCTCCTCTCACATTTAGTAGCTGCACTGTTAACGTGTTAAGGTACTCCGAGTCGGAACCTTTTCCTGACATCGCGCAACATTTCTGGTTGTATTTATTGTTTCGTCTTTATTTTAGCATGTTCAGTGTAATGCTGTGTGATGTCACAAATAAATGTATTTTCCTTCCTTCAATTATGGGCAAGCGTGGCGCTTACCATCAGGCGAATGACTTGCGAGTATCATCACTGAGTTCCATAAAAATATGATTTTTGTGGAAAAATATATTTTTCTAGACAAGCTTCTAACAAATTCGTAATCGGAACCGCGATTAAAATGAGCCCAAACACTAGTAGTTTACGATTATCCGTCAAGGAGTTCCATTGCCCACCTTCCGTCTCCATCATCAGATCAGCTGTCACCATAATATTGCATTGTCATCGGACTTTGACAAGTAAGCAATATTTCAACTCCGTAGGATAAGAGGAAGTGGTTCTGATTCAACTTGCAAGGTTAGACCCAAACATTGCAAGTTAAATAAAAGTTTGTCAAAAAGGTCAACTTTAGCTCTTTATTAAGTATTCTAAATTATAAAGATAATTTATAAATTTTTACGAAATAATAAAAAAATAATTAATATATTATTTTACCTTTACCCGATTGATCAAATGAATAAAGACGTTAATTCTGAAATATTTTATTTTATTCTATTACATATTATTTTATTTGAAATAATACGACACGAAGTCCTGTCTTGCCCTTCCAAAGTATGTTAGTCCTTTCCTTCCAAATGTTGCCTGGATGAGATCGCTTTGAGCGATAAAACCAAAATACCAATTATATTACTGTAAATGATGTGATGTTTTTTTTTTTGTTTTTTTTTTTGTTTTTTTTTTAATTTTATTAATAGTGATGTAACGAATGCATTTTTTTACGAATGTTTTGTTGTATTTGACGAATACGAATATTCTGTAACTGGCTGTTATTGGGCGAATATTAAAAATAAAAAACATATATATTTAAGACTTGAAATTATTGTTTTTTATATAATTAATAAATTTACCTTTATAATGATTATTGATTAAATAAAAAATAAAAATTCTCTCATATTAGTGCAATTACAATTTGTTGCGACTCAAGCCACCAAACTAGGTGTTAACACACCTGTATCTTGGCAGTAAGCTTCTTCCCAGCTTAGTTCTGGCTCTTGTACATATAGTTAAATTAAATTTAGTCGATTAACAATAATTATATCAGTATTAATGCATATAAATAAAAATGAAACACCGGAATGTTTGTACGCGCATAACTTCCACTGACTGCACCAATTTGGATAAATCTCTAGAGAGAACAAGTATCTACTGGTAAGCGTGCTACATCTTCGACCGCATCGTCACTTCCCATCAGGTGAGATTGTGGTCAAACGCTGACCCAGTCAGTTGTAAAAAAAAATCTTTCTTTTATCTGTTCGTCATTGTCAGGAGGTTTGTATAAAAGAAAAATTTAATAAATACCAACAGAATTAAAAAAAATAAGTTCGCCGGTTCAGCTAGTTAATTATAAAAATATTACAGATTAAGAATTAATATTCGTATTCGCCGAATCACGGCCAATTACCGAATATTCGTATTACGAATACGAATACATATATTCGTATTGGTCGAATACTTTCGTAAAAATCACATTACACTCGTAAAAAGTATTGCAGGTACGCATATTTGCATTGGTATGTGTTACGTTGCTTCAATAATTTTCATTTTTTTACTTTCTTGTCTATCTAAACATTATCTTTCATCATCATCAGCCCATCACGTTCCCACTGCTGGGATACGGGCCTTCTTTCATAGAGAGATAATAGGCCATAATCCACCACGCTGGCCCAGTGCGGGTTGGTGAATGTCACATGTCCTTTAATTTTTGTGATAAATTCTTGGACATGCCGGCTTCCTCACGATGTTTTCCTTCACCGGTTTTAGAGCGAGTGTTAAATCCTCACATAACTTTAGAAAGGCCAGCGGGATTCGAACTCGGGTGCGTCGGATCGAAAATCGCACGTGCTCTTTTATGTCTAAGAAATAATCACAAAAATTAAAAAGGACATGTGACATCCACCCGCACTGGGCCAGCGTGGTGGATTATGGTCCATACTCTCTATGAGTGAACGCCCGTGTCCCAGCAGTGGGAACGTGATGGGCTGATGATGATGATGATGACCATTTATCAATAAGGCCCTATATTATAAATAGATTTTTTGTTTATTTCCCGCATCCGCCGCCGCCGCATTTCGACCTCTTAGGAGGCCGGTAGGAGGAGGTCGAAGCGCCTCCGCTTAGAGGCAGGTAGTCTGAAATAAACAATGAAATAATTAGAGATGCCGCAATTAGCCGCTATTATTCGATATTCGTCATTATTCGTCATTTTATTCATTATTCGTCGAATAGCGAATAATAGTGGGTACTATTCGATAACGGTACTGGTGGTAGGTTTCTCGTATGCGAGAGGCCGTCTGGGTGGGTACCACCGCTTTGTCAGTTATTCAGCCGCCAAGCAGTAGTGCGCAAGCATTACTGTGTTCCGGTTTAAAGGGCATTGTAGCCAGCGAAATTACTGGGCATTATGAGACTCAACAGCTAATTGTCTCAGAGTGACGAGCGCAGTACAGCACCGCGCAGGATTTCGCAAAACAAAGTTCTGGGTGGTGCTGCTATTGTTATGGGCTGGCGTATTGCTTACCATCAGGCAAACGAGCTCGCCTCATCATACAGATACAAAAGATTCTTTATTGCTTCCATTGGCATTGCAATTGTTATGGGCAGGCGTGGCGCTTACCACCAGGCGAGCGGCTTGCTAGTCTCATCACTGAATTCCATAAAAAAAAACTCCTTTTTGGTCAGTATATATTTTATTTTATTATTATTATATTATATTGACATTATTGATTATTTTATTTTGACATTTTTAATGAAACAAATTGATTAATTACTTACTAACATTTTATTACCTTGCATTTTTACTAACAAATATGGATAATTATGTCTGAATTATTAATAAATGAATTGAATTAACCGAATTAATAAAATAAAATATATACTGACCATCTTCAGAGCCCAGCCGCTGTCCCCCGGCGGCGGATCCATATTTCTTCAATCTCTCAGCCATTTCTTGTCGCTTGCGCTCCTCACGCTAAAACAATAAAAAAATCAAAAAATATTATATTGTTAGCTGTCAAGTAGTCAGTGAGCAGTAGTGGAGCGCAAACCCTATAAAAGCCAGCGCGGGAAGTATTAGCGTCACTTCTCTCTTTACTGCGGTCGCGTGCGGAAGCTCTGTCGGTTTGAGGTTCAGTGATTCGGTGTGATTTGAAATAGTGATTTGTGAGGGTACCTAATTAAGTATTTGATTTGTTCTGTTGATTTGAGTAAACTGTTAATTCGGTGTTTGTTTTGCGATTTAAAATGTGATTGTGACAGTTTTTGATTAATTTTGTATTTTTTTTATTGATATTTCACTTCTTACCTAAAAATATTATTAAATATCCTATCCTATGCTACAAATATTATAAACGCGAAAGTTTGTAAGAATGGATGTATGGATGTACCTTTGTTACTCTTTCACGCAAAAACTACTGAATGGATTTTGATTAAATTTGGTATGGAGATAGCTTATACCCTGAATTAACACATAGGCTACTTTTTATCCCGGGAAACCGCGGGTGAAACCGCAGGGCGCAGCTAGTAATATATAAACATATTATAGATATACTAGCTGACCCGGCAAACGTTGTTTTGCCATATAAATTTAAAAAAATGTTAAAGGTGAACAACCCTTATCACTTAGGGGTATGAAAAATAGATAGTAGCCGATTCTCAGACCTACTGAATATGCATATAAAATTTGGTGAAAATCAGTAAAGCCGTTTCGGAGTAAGGTAACTAACATTGTGACACGACAATTTTATATATATGATGATTTATTAAATAGGCACAAAAATGTACTTTGGAACGTCCTAACAAAACAAATCAAAATTCCAAAATGTATAACGGAGCTCAAATCAAATCAAATCAAAATCTCTTAAATCATTTTGGCATCACAGACGCACTTATGAACGTCAAATTATTACAATGACTACCACCGTATCGGATAAAGAACCACTACTCAGAAGATACGGCAAGAAACTGAGGGGCATTTTTTTTTTAGAGAGCTCACAGAAAGTAGATTCAAATTGAGTGTGAAACATATATTATTCACATATATTCTTGTAAGTTTTAAGATCTAGGAACAGCCTACTTATGTACATCTTAGTAATACCAATAAATGGAAGACACTGAAACCCACGACACAGGTTCTCCTAGTGTGGGTTCCAGGGTTCACCTTGCATTGCATAACAAACCTAACAATTGCAAATTGTGCCACATCTCCGATATGTATTAAAAAATAAATAAAGACACCTATAGGTACCTACTTAAATATATATATTATATTCTAATGAAAAAAAAAAAGTCCATCGATCACATACATAGATCCTGCCCCTAACTAGAATTCCCTGTATTTAGGGAACCAGGAACTACGAGGACCATGGTCCCACAACACCCAGACACGAAACAAATGCTTGCGCTTTTTTTCTGTGCACAAACATTTGTCCCGTCGCGGGAATCGAACCCGCAACCTTAGTGGTGTATGAGATTTGAGCCAACCTGCCTAACCACTACACCACAGAGGCTGTCAAATGTTATGTTTCAAATATTGCCGCGCAAAAGGTCACCTCAAAACTTGTGACGTCATTTGTACGTAGAAAACGACAAACTCTTCGAAATAAAACTTGCAAAGAGATTCTAATACGTTTTGTGAAGTTTGGGGACTATATTGTAGTAATGGAACGAAAAAATTAGCAAAAATACATTTTATGAAAAGCAAAAACGTAAAATAAACACAAGCTTGACTCACGGCATTTGCCTACAAATGACGTCATGCGCTGTGATTGTTGTTTCGTTTGAGATGAAGAACAGATTAGAAATGACAGAATTATTAGATTTTATTTATTGATTTAAAAATATAAAACATTATTATTTCACAAAAATATTGATTGAATGATCTTTCTGGTTCGACGAACATTCGTTCTAACTACATTTTAGGTTTTTTCTCGATTACTGTCCGATCCCCTATTATATAGAAGACAAAGATGCATGGAACATTCCGCTTCTGCCAAGTAGCCAACTGGCACATAAGAAACATAATATTGTCAAAAACAAACATAAAATATTGTAACAAAAGTTCTAAAAAATATGCCCCTCAGTTTCTTGCCGTATCTTCCGAGTAGTGGTTCTTTTTAACCGACTTCAAAAAGGAGAAGGTACTCTGTTCGATTGTATATTTTATTTTTCTTATGTTTGTTACCTCAGAACTCCGTCATTTATGAACCGATTTGGATAATTCTATATATATTTATTATGTATGTTCACCGGTTTATCAGCTAGTTGCTGACCGCTTTGGAAAACCCGCTTACACGCTTTGGAGTGGTAGGCTCTGTCCGTGGTTGTAATACCACCCACCGAACAAAGCCATGCCGTCAAGCGACCTAGTCGTGTTTCGGGATGATGTTCGGTGAACCATCGGGGAGACGGGTCTGAGCAGCCGCTCAACTGCCGTCTCTCTCCAGATCTATGTGCTCCATCTTAGGCCACATCATCGCTTCACATCAGGCGAGATAGTGGCCAAACATGGAACTATTAAGCGTAAAAATGGAAGGTACCTCTTTCTGTTGCTCCAGTGCTCTTTCCGAGGCTTCAATCAGCAACTGTTGTTGCTTTTCCCGAGCTCTCTGTATGGCTTCCATCCGGGCGAGGGCCATGTCGGGGTCTTAAATACAAAACAATGAATTTTATTAGAATTTTTTAAACTTTTGCGATTCAAACTTAATTTAAATTAATTTAATTAATTAAATAATTAATTTTTAGAAAAAAACAAAAACCGACTTCAATGTATCTTCGAAGTCCAAGGTCAAATATCGATGAAATTTATATGGGACCACTTCGTAGCTATACTGAACCCGACGCAAAAAGAATTTTTTAAATCGGTTCATAAATGACGGAGTTCTGAGGTAACAAACATAAAAAAAATAATTAAAAAAAATACAATCGAACAGAGAACCTGCTCCTTTTTTGAAGTCGGTTAATAAACTCTTTATTTCAGGCAATATCAAAGTAAAACAAAGCGCACTTTTTACTGTAGGTACGAAGCTACAAGTACATAGCCGGACACCGACGGCGGGTCGCGCGTCGTTACACGTGCCACGTCAGAAGAGATAAGAGCGGCGCGATAGAAAGAGAGCCGCTCTGTAGGTTAATATGACTGGTAGGTATGCAGTGCTACGCGAGCTGAATTGAACTTTATTGCGTCATAGCAAGAGTCGCTATTTGTTTAAATTTCTTTGCGCAGTCCTTTCTGTCGATTAGTATTCTGTGAAAGAAGTTAATTTACCTTTGTGGTACTCAGCATCTTCCCTTGCTTCCCTCCACTTGTCTAGTTTTGGCCGCAGCTTCTGTAGTACATACATGGCCGCCACACACGCTCCTACAAGGTACCATCCATATGTGGCCAGAAACTGCAGTACTGCAACGTAATTGATCAAGTTTTTATACAACTGAGCAACAAGACTGACTGTTACTTTACTGGAAATAAAAAGAACCGGCCAAGTGCGAGTCGGACTCGCGCACGAAGGGTTCCGGACCATACCTACTAATCCCTACTAATGAAATGAAATGAAATGAAATTGTTTATTTTCCAGACTGAGATCCATTACACATTAAATATCTAATAATAATTATACAACGTGTAACATAAATGTGTAGTAATAATTAAACCACGCATATAGAAGCTTATTAATAATTCAAGTCCAAGTGCAAATCACCAGAAACTTTTTAAAATCACAAGATATGATAATTTAAACATTTCTGGTAATCAAGTTCATTTCAACCCTAACAATCAGCTGATAAAGAGCAATGAACTTGTGACAAAGAATATTAGTGCGCCGCGTGTACAGATCTGACAAACAAATTGTATCTTCAGTTAGCAAAGCCAGCTGTCCTACCAACCTTACTTTACAACTAACTTTCAAGCAAACTGCTTTTTACGCGACTCCCCAAAAAAGGAATATAATGTTTTCGGGGTTAATGTATGTGCGTTTTTTTATTACAAAATGCCTCAACAGATTTGGATGTATGGGGTATCCTCGGAATCCTTAAATCATCCCAAGTGATAATGTTTTTGGCAGGGTATTTTTTTATTTTTATTAATGCTTACTTATTCATTACAGCATTAAACATCATCGCTCCAATTAACATTCAGGAATAAGGATCTAATCAGTGTAAACGCCTAATAAGAGCGAGCATGGCTGATGTTCTTAAAAAATACGTGAGGTCACCAACCACCGTAGGAATAGGATGTAAAAAACATCATGCATGAATGTCAACAGTAGGAATGTAATAGGCTGATAATGATGATTAAGACATTTCCAACATTTGATTTCATTGCATAGTAAAAGAGTGTTCGTAAGTCAGTAATCAATAAAGCGTCTTTACTTAGTCAGTTTTCAGAAATAAACCTGTTTAATCTTTGACAAAACGCGGCAAACACTAAAGCTATCAAACATTCGCCGCCGCTTCATGATTCGCTAGCCTTGTTTCGTATTGCACCAATCATAAAGATGTAATCCTAATAAATAATAGCCGCTGCTCCTCATTGGTCGAGCGGCACAAACAAAGTTACCTTCTAACGCCGCCCCATAAAACTCCACCGAAGAGGACCGTTTTCGTTTCGGAAATTCTTTTTAGGTTATTTCTGAATATGAATTCTAAGACGTCAAGTTGGATAAAAATTTGAAACTAATCAAGGCAAGGCTAAGTCGGGTACGTTCGCGGAGATTTTTTTGTATACCGGTTCCGGAACATGCAAAAAAACTATGGTAAAAAAAACTTAAACCTATGTTTTTATTATGATTTTAATGCATTCAAATCTGTCCAGGCAATAAGAAGTAATGGTGGAATAAATAAATACATACATACGTAAACCCTGAAATACTCCTTTTTGGGCAGTCGTGTAAAAATGTGGAAATACCCTTTTTTACGAGTGGGTTCCGGAACGGAAACGACCGAGTCCGAAGATCCGTTCAGTATGAAATTCCGGTATTTGAGACTCGAAATCAAGCCCTTGTAAAATGTTCGGCGTTTTCAAAGACAGAGCGCCTAGGCCACAAAACAGATAAATACAGAAGTTAATCTCATGTATGTACTTTTCATACATTTCATACCGGACGGCGCAGGAAGTTTTTGGGAGGAAAATTGATTGATTTAAAAATATAACTGTACACGATATCGACATAATTTTTTCGCAGTTACTATTATAACTGAATAAAGTTTTTTTGAAGACAAAACAAATGCGATTAGTTTACATTAACATCTTCCTCATTAGATTATTGAACACAAGGCTAACACAGCTTATACTACAATAAATATCAAATTTTAAATTGTAAAAATATGACAAGGCTACAAACTTATGTTCGCTTGTTCGGCGCAGGGCCGGGGGCTGGGGCGCTTACCTACCTACCTAACTATTTTGTGTTACGTGAAAACAAACCATCAAAATACAAGCAAATACCTACTTACCTCTCTGAAACAACTGGTAGCTTAAAAAACGACAATTCACCGTTTAATGTTGAATTTAAACAACCGTCCACCAAACAGTTATAATAACCTATTTTTCGTTGCTCCATTTTTGCACAAAAAAGTTCACAGACGCGTGTCTCAAGCGGATGGCACTCGCATCCCAACTGTGCCCAGATATCGTGTCTGTGAGCGGTGTCTATGTGTGCGTTGCTCGAGCGCACTTTGTATGTATGTAGATTTCTGTACTAATCTGTTTTGTGCCTAGGCACAAAGTAGCTCGGTCAATGACCCGTTCTACCGCGACTAGGCCACAGCTTGTTAGGATTGTCCAAAATAATTCAAATAAATAATTTTTAAACTTTGTATGGAAAATATAATAGTGTTTTTTTGGTTGTATATTCTGCCCAATGATTCATGACTAGATACCCATACACACCTTTCAGTATTACTACACATTAATGTTATTCCCTGTATAATATAAAATGAAAATGATAGCCTTTAAGTGATCGGCGTGTGGTACATCCGCCACGTCCGGTGTATTGGACTGGAGTGCCAGTCTCGCACCGCAACCAGGGAGTTGTCGGAGCGATGCAGGGCGGTGCGCGTGGCGGCCGAGCGGCTCCTCAGCAGCGCCTGCCAGCAGGGCGCGCGGCCCGCGGCGAACATCTCGCTCGCGCTGCACCACCGGGGCAGGCGGAACATTGCGCGCCACGCGTTGTTGTACTGCACCCTCATTTCGCTCATGGCAGCCTTGGTGTGATTCGTCCACAACTCCACAGTGTAGACCAATGGTCAGCAACAGGCGGACCGCGGTCCGCAATCGGACCGCGAAAGGTCCAACCTCGGACCGCCAAATATTGTAATGTCTGATCTTAGGAATGAATTTGCTACAAGATTCCAAGACTTTGCAGATGGGCAAGCTATCTCCGTTTCTTAAATCGCCATTTGAAATTGATGTAGCGGCAGAATGGACAGATGTGGATGTCAAGTTGTTTAATCTGTTAAAGCCATCACTTCAAATGGAAATAACTGATATGCGAGAAGATGTGTCTTTGCAAATATATAAAACTGTATCCACTGAAAAATTTTGGGCTACACTTCGCACCTTCGGTGCTACAAAGTCACAACAGCTCAGTTTTGAATTTTACAGGAGAGGACTTTGAAGATTTTTTTCGCATTTATTGCCTTATTACTGGATGTCTAATTGTAGTAGGTTTAAAATCTTTATAAAATTGATGCTTTATTGTGTTTTCTATAGTTTCATGTCAAAAGTTTAATTCAAATTACTAAAATTATTCTAATAAAACGCAAAACAAAAAAAGTGTCCTGAATTGTGACTTTGTTGCACCAGGAATTATTTAGTTAAATGAGTTATGCCTTATTATTTAGGCAATTCAGTCGGGCTTTTTGCACTCGTCTACATCATTTGTGTCGCTTTAGCTCCAACGCACGTCATAATCTCGCAGGCGCGGGGGCACAACTGTCTAATCAAACTTTGTTGGCCCAAAACGAATAGAAAAATGCACCAATAACCACAAAGGCACTCGCGCCATTTAGCAGATTTTTGCGATACTTTCGCGGGTGTTTTTGTTGCCCCGATATAGGCATGGCTCTAAGACAATTTGGCATACTTAACTCAATTTTGCAGTTATTTGTGACTTTGTTGCACCGAAGGTGCGACATGTCCCAACCATACAATAAATAGGTAGTACTTAATTATTATCAGTTGTTTTTTCTGGACCTCGTTAAAATTTTCCCACAGTATCCGGATCTCATCTAAAACTACTTGCCAACCCCTGGTGTAGACGCTGGTGCAATAACTGATAAACAGCTGGGTTTTTACTGTCTCGCTACATCGACTGAATCTCCTAGCCAGCATGTTGGCACGCACTGCGACGCCTCGCCTCTGCCTCTCGATGTCAGCGTGGTCGGATAAGTCGGAGGTGATCATCTTATATTATAAAATAAATGTGAATGTAAGTTTGTTTGTCACAAAACTACTTGACCGATCATCATGAAACTTTGTAAACATATTCTTGGAGGTATTAGAAGTATCATAGGATACTTTTTAACCGATTTAAAAAAGGAGAAGGTTCTCTGTTCGATTGTATTTTTTTATATTTGTTACCTCAGAACTTCGTCATTTATGAACCGATTTGAAAAATTATTTTTGCGTTGGGTTCAGTATAGCTACGAAGTGTTCCATATAAATTTCATCGATATTTGACCTTGGACTTCGAAGATACATTGAAGTCGGTTTTGGTTTTTTTTTCTAAAAATTAATAATTATAAAAAAATAGTTATTTTGTATGAAAGATAAAAAAATTGTTCGTCAAAAGATCTCACAATTTAGATACTTCAACATGATAGAGGGGCTTCCTCTATCATCCACACGGACGAAGTCGCGGAAAAAACCTAGTTGTCTATAAAAACGGCAAAAAAATCACGTTTGTTGTATGGGAGCACTCTTAAATATTTTCTTTTTTCTGTTTTTTGGTATTTGTTGTTATAGCGGCAACAGAAATACATCATTTGTGAAAATTTCAACTGTCTAACTATCACGGTTCATGAGATACAGCCTGGTGACAGACGAACCAGAACCTAATACATCTGAGTGTTAAAATGCCAAATTTGAACTATATTGTATATATGTATATATTTATAGAGCGAGTGTGGCTCAGTGGTAGCATGTGCGACTTTCGATCCGACGCACCCGAGTTCGAATACCGATGGCCCCGCGCCACTGACTTTCTTAAGTTATGTGCGGATTTAACACTCGCTCTAAAAACGGTGAAGGAAAACATCGTGAGTAAACCGGCATGTCCAAGAATGTATCACAAAAATTCAAAGACATGTGACATCCACCAACCCGCACTGGGCCAGCGTGGTGGATTATGGCCCATACTCTCTCTAGGAGGAAGGCCTGAGTCCCAGCAGTGGGAACGTGATAGGCTGATGATGATGATGATGATGATATATTTATGGGTATATCTTATTTATCACTACATACCTAGTATAAAGCAAAGTTGCTTTCTCTGTCCCTATATTCCTATGTATGCTTAAATCTTTAAAACTACGCAACGGATTTTGATTGATTGATTGATTGATAACACTTTATTGTACACCAAAAACATAACAAGAACAAATAGACATAGAACTTAAAAATTTAATTAGTACAATGGGCGGTCTTATCGCTAATAAGCGATCTCTTCCAGACAACCTTGGGATGGAGAGGATTTGTGAAACGACAAAAGACGGCGGTGTACTTATATAATAATTATTATTAGTAAAATCATATAATATCATATGAGTATAATACACACATAGTATTATAATATATATATATATATATATATATATATATATATATATATAAACAATAAATATATACATATAGATATACACAAATACTTACCATTAATAAAATATAGCAATAAAATAATAAACAATTAGCTAGACAGATACAATTCTTTGACTTGTTTTTTAAAAGTAGAAATTGACTGCACGCCTAATCTTGACAGGCAATGCGTTCCGCAGGCGAACTGCTTGGACAGTGAAAGAATTGTCATAGAAGGAGCTGCCATGTGGAGGGGTCTGAAGCGACAGATTTTCTGATGACCTAAGAGAATAAGTGTTTGAAAAGTGAAGGAAATCAAAGCGTTCCTTAAGATAGCGCGGGGAGGAGGGATTAAACAGAATAGTGTATAGAAGAGAGAGTATGTGAGTATTCCGGCGAAGACGTATAGGGAGCCACTTGAGCTTTTTACGATGTTGATGCGGTTTTTTAATAGATAGAGTGATTGAAAAGACAGGATGATGATTTGATGCGGTTTTTTAATAGATAGAGTGATTGAAAAGACAGGTTTATATGTATAATAACCGTGCGAAGCCGGGGCGGGTCGCTAGTTTTGTATATTATATTATTATGTTTATAATTGGTATATATTATTGTGTATTTAATATAGTTATGTTATTATAAGATTATAAATAATTTGGAAGAAAAATGATATTGCTCGGGCAGGGATCGAACCTGCGTCTTCGGAATACCGTCCCCACGCCTTAACCACTGGGCCACCGAGCCAACTGCTCGAGCAACCAAATTTCTTCTATCCTTCTTATATCGTCTTACGGGGACGATTCTACGTCATCTGTCGTCAATGCTTCCATTGATCAACAAACAATATCATCAATATTATCAAGCAATATCATTTTTCTTCTTCCTAATTATTTATTTCTTCTTATTTATATATTCTTTATCTTATGATTTTCGCCTAGCATGCGCTAATGCATTCAATACTCTCTAATTTATACGTAATTGTGCTGAAATAAAGACATCCCCGCAGAGTTTCTTGGTGCTATCTTCTCTAGCGGGCGTATTTCCGAAGCACTGGTAGAGTCAGTTTTCGCATTTCTTTTCAGCACTCAGACTTCAATTTGAGTATAGGAAAGAAATGGGTAAACATACTTACCTTTTTTTCAAAGTCACGTTAACATAAGTTACAATTTTTAACATATTTTATTTGTATCATGTGTTTATGACCTTTGAAAGTACACTTTTGTGCTTATTTAATAAATGATATTTGACTTTGACTTTGACTTTGAATATCAAAAAAATATGTTATTATAGTTTGTACTCTTTGTACATACATTTGTTTATTATGTCATTTATGTTGACACCCCCGTCTCTTACAGTTTCTTTAAGTCGTCTCCATCCAAAGGCTGTCTGGAAGAGATCGCTTTGAGTGATAAGACCGCCCATCGTACAATACAATACAATTACACTTTATTGCATACCACAAACATAATTACATGAGAATTATATAAATCTTAACTAGGGTAATACAATAGGGGATCGGACAACTTTTCAGAAAGTGTTTTAAATTAACTACAATGAATATACAGGGAATAACATTAATGTGTAGTAACACTGAAAGGTGTGTATGGGTATCTAGTCATGAATCATCGGGCAGAATATACAACCAAAAAAACACTATTATATTTTCCATACAAAGTTTAAAAATTATTTATTTGAATTATTTTGGACAATCCTAACAAACTGTGGCCTAGTCGAGGTAGTACGGGTCACTGACCGAGCTACTTTGTGCCTAGGCACAAAACAGATAAGTACAGAAATCAATCTACATACAAAGTGCGCTCGAGCAACGCACACATAGACACCGCTCACGGACACGATATCTGGGCACAGTTGGGATGCGAGCGCGAGTGCCATCCGCTTGAGACACGCGTCTGTGAACATTTTTGTGCAAAACTGGAGCAACGAAAAAAGGTTATTATAACTGTTCGGTGGACGGTTGTTTAAATTCAACATTAAACGGTGAATTGTCGTTTTTTAAGCTACCAGTTGTTTCAGAGAGATAAGTAGGTATTTGCTTGTATTTCGATGGTTAATTTTCACGTAACACAAAATAGTTAGGTAGGTAGGTAAGCGCCCCGGCCCCCGGCCCTGCGCCGAACAAGCGAACATGACTTTGTGGCCTTGTCATATTTTTACAATTTAAAATTAGATATTTATTGTAGTATAAGCTGTGTTAGCCTTGTGTTCAATAATCTAATGAGAAAGATGTTAATGTAAACTAATCGCATTTGTTTTGTCTTCAAAAAAACTTTATTCAGTTATAATAGTAACTGCGAAAAAATTATGTCGATATCTTGTACACTTATTTTTTTTAAATCAATCAATTTTCCTCCCATAAACTTCCTGCGCCGTCCGGTATGAAAGGTATGAAAAGTACATGAGATTAACTTCTGTATTTATCTGTTTTGTGGCCTAGGCGCTCTGTCTTTGAAAACGCCGAACATTTTACAAGGGCTTGATTTCGAGTCTCAAATACCGGAATTTCATACTGAACGGATCTTTGGACTCGGTCGGTTCCGTTCCGGAACCCACTCGTAAAAAAACGGTATTTCCACATTTTTACACGACTGCCCAAAAAGGAGTATTTCAGGGTTTACGTATGTATGTATGTATTTATTTATTCCACCATTACTTCTTATTGCCTGGACAGATTTGAATGCATTAAAACCATAATAAAAACATAGGTTTAAGTTTTTTTACCATAGTTTTTTTTGCATGTTCGGGAACCGGTATACAAAAAAATCTCCGCGAACGGTACTTTTAATCTATGCCTTAACGTACGCGACTTGGCCTTGCCTTGATCAGTTTCAACTTTTTATCCAACTTGACGTCTTAGAATTCATATTCAGAAATAACCTAAAACGAAATTTCCGAAACGAAATCGGTCCTTTTCGGTGGAGTTTTATGGGGCGGCGTTAGAAGGTAACTTTGTTTGTGCCGCTCGACCAATGAGGATCAGCGGCTATTATTTATTAGGATTACATCTTTATGATTGGTGCAATACGAAACAAGGCTAGCGAATCATGAAGCGGCGGCGAATGTTTGATAGCTTTAGTGTTTGCCGCGTTTTGTCAAAGATTAAACAGGTTTATTTCTGAAAACTGACTAAGTAAAGACGCTTTATTGATTACTGACTTACGAACACTCTTTTACTATGCAATGAAATCAAATGTTGGAAATGTCTTAACCATCATTATCAGCCTATTACATTCCTACTGTTGAAATTCATGCATGATGTTTTTTACATCCTATTCCTACGGTGGTTGGTGACCTCACGTATTTTTTAAGAACATCAGCCATGCTCGCTCTTATTAGACGTTTATACTGATTAGGTCCTTATTCCTAAATGTTAATTGGAGCGATGATGCTTAATGCTGTAATTAACAAGTAAGCATTAAGAAAAATAAAAATAATACCCTGCCAAAAACATTATAGCCTATGTCACTTGGGATGATTTAAGGGTTCCGAGGATACCCCATACATCCAAATCTGTTGAGGCATTTATTGTGTAATAAAAAAACGCACATACATTAACCCCGAAAACATTACATTCCTTTTTTGGGGAGTCGCGTAAAAAGCAGTTTGCTTGAAAGTTAGTTGTAAAGTAAGGTTGGTAGGACAGCTGGCTTTGCTAACTGAAGATAAAATTTGTTTGTCAGATCTGTACACGCGGCGCACTAATATTCTTTGTCACAAGTTCATTGCTCTTTATCAGCTGATTGTTAGGGTTGAAATGAACTTGATTACCAGAAATGTTTAAATTATCATATCTTGTGATTTTAAAAAGTTTCTGGTAATTTGCACTTGGACTTGAATTATTAATAAGCTTCTACATGCGTGGTTTAATTATTACTACACATTAATGTTACACGCTGTATATAGCCATGAAAAATACTATTTTAATTAAAAAACACTCTTTAAGTACCCAAAACTATGTTTAAATACTATGTTTCAAATATTGCCGCGCAAAAGGTCACCTCAAAACTTGTGACGTCATATGTAGGTAGAAAACGACAAACTCTTCGAAAGAAAACTTGCAAAGAGATTCTAATACGTTTTGTGAAGTTTGGGGACGATATTGTAGTAATGGAACGAAAAAATTAGCAAAAATACATTTTATGAAAAACAAAAACGTAAAATAAACACAAGCTTGACTCACGGCATTTGCCTACAAATGACGTCATGCGCGGTGATTGTTGTTTCGTTTGAGATGAAGAACATTTTAAAAATGTCAGAATTATTTATTGATTTAAAAATATAAATCATTATTATTTCACAAAAATATTAATAGACTGATGTTTATGGTTCGACGAACATTCGTTCTAACTACATTTTAGATTTTTTCTCGATTTCTGTCCGATCCCCTATTAGCGGTCTTTCATCGTAACACTTTAGTTTTTAAGTTTGTTATTTTTCTTTTTGTTTTTATGTTTTCTGGTGGTGAAACAATAAACAGTTATTTAATCTAATCTAATTCACGAAAAACTTAAAAATACTTCCAACTCTATCTGTATGGGCCATAAGGTTTAAGTTCACGCTCGCACTACTAATGTCACGCGCCGATCTCCTATGAGCCCTTTGACAAATGCATAAATTGCAAAATATGTGACGTCACACGTTCTCACAAATTTAATGTAATCAACTGTGACAAGGACCGGGAACAGGAAGATATTGTGACGTACTTTATGGATGACCCCTAACGACAAATTCAATGAGGGTATCTCTGTTCAAACGACGACTCCGCGATAAGGCGGAGCAGTCCCGAGCGCAGCTATTGTTATGAAATTTATACATACGATAGTCAATACTGCCTACTATTATAAATTATTATTAGAATTAAGTAATAGAAGAGGAATGCGACACAGTAGCAAGTGGCCTTTATGCATTTATCGATATGTTGCAGAGCGTGGCACATTCCTATTGTTATAGACATTTATGGCCCGACAATACAGCCTTAGTTGATAACTCGGACACTATAGTTATTCGCTTGATGGTAAGCCATCAGTGCCACCTGTAATACCATGATTTTATTTGTTTATAATTAAATAAATTAATGATAAGTACTATGTTGCAGCATCATTCAAGAGAGAGTGGCTCAGCGGGAACTCGTGCGCCTTACGATCCGACGCACCTGGGTTCGAATCCCGACTCGGCCCTGCACCAATGACTTATAGTTAAGTGCAGATTTTGCACGCTCGCTCTAAAACGGTGAAGGAAAACATCGTGATGAAACCCGTTTACGCGCTTTAGAGTGGTAGGCTCTGGCTGTGGTTGTAATACCACCCACCGAACAAAGCCATGCCGTCAAGCGACCTAGTCGTGTTTCGGGATGATGTTCGGTGAACCATCGGGGAGACGGGTCTGAGCAGCCGCACAACTGCCGTCTCTCTCTAGACCTATGTGCTTCATCTTAGGCCACATAATCGCTTCACATCAGGCGAGATAGTGGCCAAACAGGAATCTATTAAGCGTAAATAAAAAAAAAACATCCCGAGACATCAGATATTAAGTCCCATTTGCCCAGTAATTTCACTGGCTACAATACCCTTAAATTGGGACTCAGTAATGTTTGCGCACTACTGCTTCGCTATTGTCTCAGGGTTACGAGCGCAGTGCTATGCTGAATTTTGCAAAACTGGGGTGGTGCTGGAATAGGGGATCGGACCTCTTTTCAGAAAGTGTTTAGAATTCATGTACACATATAGCCCTGAAAAACAATATTTTAATCAAGTCCTAAAAGTACCTAAAACTATGTTTAAATGTTATGTTCCAAATATTGCCACACATAAGTTCACCTCAGAACATATGACGTCATATGAAGGCAAACCAAACTACAAGCTCCATGAAAGCAAACTTGCAAAATGATTTATAAGATTTTGTGAAGTTTAAGGACTTTAGGGTCGTCATGGAATGAAAAACATATCGTTTTGATTTAGATAAAAAGCAAAAATATAAAAGAACCACAATAGTACAGTCATTTGGTCCGAAAAATAGTGGTTACCTGGAAAGTTTTCCGGGAGTTTTGAAAATTGGTACTTTTATAGATTTTGATGTGCTTTCCGAATTTCAACTTTGCCGCTCACGCCGCTCTATTGGAAAAATGGCGCCTAAAAGCAGTATTTTGACAGGCGAACGATCGCCTGATGCTTCACGTTGGCCCATAACAATGGCAGTGCCACCCAGAACATGTAATACCATAAAAAGTACAGCGTAACGCTGCATTGCGCTCATCCCGAGTCATCAGTCTCATATGCCCACTAATTTCGCTAAAATTAATGAAACAACTTTTTTATCAGCTCTGACGGAGCCACCTCAGTTTCTAGAACGTTATGGCGGAACTAAGTACTGCCGACGCAAAAGTTAGTTTTATTTTGCCAATACATACCAAAAGTGATAGGATTGAATCCTATAAGACTGTCAGACTGCATCATCGGCTCTTTTTGTAGCGTAGGGTCCATATTATCGCGGAACCTTCAACCAAATGAACAAAATAATGTGTTACACGAAAGAAATAAAACGCTTTACAGAACTCAGGCTCACACGTCAAAACAAAAGAATAATTACTGATACAACTAAAAGCTGTATATAATTTCCAAACTCACAATTTGAACTGCACAAAACAATCTATAGGTATCAAATTAATACTGGATTTTCCTTTACAAAATAGAAATCTCAAAACTTCCATCAGCATCCAGCCTTCAATTTCCGAAAATGACATGACATTGAAGACATGACTGACACTAGTGACACTGACATACATGACGTGCGATGACGAGTTGTTAGTTTTTTTTTTCTTTGAAGTATTTGGCGAAAATAAAAAAATAGTATTTAGCGTTAATTTTTTTTCTACCGCTATCATCATCATCATAGGCCTGTTCCATCTAAAGAGATGATTTAATCAACGTCCGGAGTAACAATGGTTGAACGGCACTTCCGCTCATGGCTCAAAAGGCCAACACGGGAATAACAGATACGGCCACACCGTGTGTAGATGTTTGAATGCTGCGATCCCATAGCTGATGTGGGGTTGTTAATACGGTCGTGCCTTTTTGCACGTTTGCTTGCAAGGACCGCAAAACAAGTATCGTCGTGCGAAGTTATGCCTTCCACAATAGACTTTCGCCAAAGGTCACGGTCTTCCACCGCTAAGCGCTATTCATTCGAACTTGTATTGCACATGCACAATCGATTTTGTACTAAGTGATAATCGACAAATGAATCAAAACAATCCATCGTATCGATTTGTGTCATTTTGTTTATTATAAAATAATACAAGTTGCTTCCTGCAACTTCGTGCGTTTGGGGTTTGTTTATATCACGGATCCTTAGGGTTCCACTTGTTAAATTGGGATTCAGATTATCCTGTTTTTCCCGGGCTACAGATTGTCTATGCCACATCAAGATCGTTTCAGCCCTTCGAGTAGACAGCCAAAACTTTATCTGAGTTTCAGCCGTTTAGTGTATAGTTTATTCTTCCTATATCTGAATTTCAGCCCTTCGAGTAGACAGCCAAAACTTTATCTGAGTTTCAGCCGTTTAGTGTATAGTTTATTCTTCCTATTAATATGCAAGGAAACCAAAATGCTTTGTGTTTAAGACAATAAAAACATATAAATAAATTACCTATGAACTACAGTCCACTAATTTAGCTATTATCTATGATTTTTATCTATGATTTGCGATGTACGAAGTATCTGGCAATGTAATGATAGCATAGACAATAGAGAGAATAAAGCTGTGAATGGAGCTTGGTATTTTGATTTCCTCTCCAATAATTTTCTCTCCAAACACTTTGGTTCTACATTTAATTAAATATAAAAATTACATTTTAAGTTCCTACATGCCAATTATCCTAATGGGTGACAACGGTTCGATGTGAGAACCAGAAGTGACGGTCTGGGGGAAAGCTATACATTGAGAAAAGAGAGAAAGAGAGGGCATGATGTGCTGCGTCAGCGCCTCTTGACTCGCTCCTGCGGGCAGTTGGTATGCACCACGACGTCATACGTAACAAGTCTGTAAGTTTAGTCAAGAAACGATAACATACAGACAGACAGCTACTTTCGCATTTATAATATGAGTGTGAATCTGAGATGGTGTGGATTGATTCCAAATTATTACAAATAATTTATTTTATCCTATATCAAATATAATAATGTCTTGAGAACTAAAAGATGGACAACAAGGATGACAATTTATTTTAGCATATAACGGCACGGATATATTATACTTGAACACATGATGCGCCCACGTAAACATGACAGGCCCATGGCTGGTTAACACGCCGTTAACTAAAAAATGTTTTGTTGAGTGCTAGGCTACAACGAGAAAGGACGGGATCGAGACAGGAGCGCGACAGTTACGGAAAACGAGAGTGACGTTAACGGGATTGGAGCAGGTAGGAAACAGGATAGGACGAGGATGGTAAAGGGATAGTAGCGGGATGGTAACGGAATACGAGAGGGTGATGGTAACGGGATATGAGTGGGAGGGTTCCGGGTTAGGAGGGGTCGGTAACGGGATAAGTATAATGGAGAAAGAAGCGGGACGGTAATGGTATAGGAAAAGAACGTGATCTGGATAGGAGCAGGACGAAAGCAGGAACTTCCACTTCTGTTTTGAAGCCGAGCGGGAGCAGGAGCAGGATTAGGGTGGGATGGAAAGAGACGAGAACAGGTTAGATTACTTCACTATGTGTACGAAGTCTCAAGCAAAAGCTAGTATTGAATAAATAAGATGGGTTTGCGTTCAGGGGTGGATGTTGTGATATAAACGCAATCCTTTTTAAAAATAGTACCAAGCTCCGCCGCTACGTGGCGTCTCTCTTCTGTCAACACTGTGCCAACCATGTTTGTATTTGCTCATAAAATTTATTATTAAACTCAAAAGTATATGTGCTCCATCTTAGGCCACGTCAGGCGAAATAGTGCCCAAACATAGATAGAAAAAAGGTATACTGAATTGCTGTATTATTTCAACCACAACAATCCTAATTTTTTTTTATGATTAAATGGGCTCACGTTTGACAACAACTCACCTGATGGTAAGCGATGTTGCGGTCTAAGGTGGAGCACGTTAGCCCATGAGGTGCCTATTCACTCTTGTCTTAAAGAGACCTATGTTGTTGGTTTATACTATTGGGGGTACCTAATTCAGATAACATGACTAAACTGTCGAGGTATCTTAACCGCAAGTCCTAACCTCTCATCAACCAGTTCACCAACAAATAAGACAATATTAAACAAATAGTTCAATTTTGAAATATACAATATTTACCTGTAATAATAAATATATTATGCGATAAGGTAAGGTTAACAACGCTGATATGGTTCTTATGTTTTGCATAAGATTACTTGCTTGTATTTATAGTCACACATATAACTTTCCTATGGTTTCTCTCCTTTGTGTCTTTTTATGTGTTGTTTAAGATAACTTGCTTGTACACATTTATAGTCACACATATCACATTCATATGGTTTCTCTCCTGTGTGTGTTTTCATGTGATATTTTAGATTACTTGCTTGTACACATTTATAGTGACACACATCACATTCATATCGACGGGTTCCGGGCTAATTGTATTAAGCGACACTCTGGGCGATATAGACTTTTATACATATTTGTAATCAGCGATTTTTTCTGCATCGTTTGAGCTGGGTTTGGTGACGATCGGAGCACTTTTTTGTCGCTTAATACAACCGCGTTATTAGGCCCATTTTGTACTTGCAATGTATGAAGTATAAGAATCAGGTGGCAATAAAACAAAATAGCTCGAAATGAGATCGGTATTATAATTTTATAAATATTTTAACAAAAGTTAGGTCCGTTCACTTCAACGGTCGACGACAGAATGAATTCTCTCACAAATTGTATTGCTTTTTATACCCTCAACATGGGCTGACCGTTATTTTAAATTTTACTTAAAATTAAATAAATTCAATGATCTTAAATATAATAATCATAATTTTAAACGATTTAGAATTAACAATATCAAATTTTATTAATAGTTATTTTAAAATCTCACTTAATACTTTTACTTGAATAACAATAGCTTGCTAATAATAATATGCTTTAATATTCATGCTTTTAACGTCTTCATTTTGAATTCAGATATAATTTAGTGATCTATTAATACTAAAATACCTTCAAATAACAAACATATCTAACATTCGGCCTTTCCTGACACTAAGTTTGACCACAAACTTCCAAGATAGTTACTTATATTTTGATAATATTGGTGGATCTATCAACACCAAATATTATCAATATTTTATAAAAATAAAATATCGATGGATCTATCAACACCAAATATTTTATTTCCATTAAACACAATTAAAACCTATTGAAAATATCGATGGATCTATCAACACCAAATATTATCAATATTTTATAAAAATAAAATATCGATGGATCTATCAACACCAAATATTTTATTTCCATTAAACACAATTAAAACCTATTGAAAATATCGATGGATCTATCAACACCAAATATTATCAATATTTTATTAAAATAAAATATCGATGGATCTATCAACACCAAATATTTTATTTCATACATCATTCCATATAATAACAAATCAATGTGGTCAAGACTTAATTACATTTTAAGCTTTAATTAATACTTCTAGTCATTTTATCTTTATTCTTATTATTATATCCAACAATCAATTATTCATTATAATTTATACATTTTATACATTTTTTTTTTACACAATCAACATTTTACATTTATTTATACCATATACAGTTTAACATTATAATTTCTACATTTTATACAGATACATTGTACACAATCAAATTTTTTACATTTATTATACCATATACAATTTTACATTATAATTTCTACATTTTATATATATAATTTTTATTTTTTTTACACAATCAAAATTTTGAAGGATTTCATTTGATCCGTACATAAAATTCGAAAGTTATTTATTTTCCGCATCAGTATCAGTATCACTACTACTTTATATCCAGATTCATTACTATTACAGGTAGCTATCCAAGGTTAAATTCTATCGGTAGCCCACACGTTGCAATAATCGTTTACTGTTATCTTAGAGTCAAGTAAATTTTAAAATGTTTAAACTCGTTGGAATTAAATGATGCCCCTTGATCTGATATTAATCTGTTAGGAAATCCAAATACGAAGAAAATATCTTCTAGAGCATTGATTGTAGAAGTTGATTTTACATTTCTCAATGTTTTAAAAGACAAAATTTGGTGAAGCCGCAGACCAATACAAGCAGGTGAGAGTTACCTTTGGCACTTATGATAAAATGTCCCAAATGCTCAATATGTGTCAAAACTCTTATCGACTTTATGGATCGGATGAGGGTCCAGCGGGTTCCTTGCTGTAGGCACATTCCAAACAATAGCATAAAATATTTCTTAATAAAGAGTTTAATTTTTGGGAACCAAAAATATTTACTAAATTCATCGAGTGTTTTTTTTTGTAAACTAAAGTGGCCAATATCGTCATGGTTCAATTTACGTATTATCTGAAAACGGGCTTACTTTGGCACGACCCATTTTAGCTAGTCACCTACTGTCCAAAACAACTAATTAATCTTAGCTACATTTTTTTAGACATCTTCAAATTCGTTCGTCAAATTTTCTAATTCGCTGTGAATCTGAATCTTTTAACTGTAAAATAAATGATCGGTCTTTAAGTAATTCTAAGAATAGAAGGAATAATGTTTAGTTCAAAATCCGATTCATAAGGTTGGAGATTCCTATTAACAAATGTCTTAAATGTTTACGTTTTGAAGGCAAAGATATAACTGAGAATGAAGAAATGAAGGAGCATTTGGAAGAGAAATATGCCTCAAAGAAAAGTTTAGAATGTCATAGAGAACTTCCAAAAAAGAATAGTCCATTATTTGTACCTCGTTTGACTTTCCAAAGGTATTGGAATACCCCATATAGAAGTGGCACGACACTCTTTTATTCAAGAAAATACGCATTTTTTAACTTGTGTTTTTACGAAAGTGTAACCCGCAATGGTTGCTGCTATGTTTGGGGAGAAACAGAAGCCAAACGAGGTGGTAATGAGATTTCCACTATTTTGCAAAAGTACATAGACAGCGTTGATGAACGTAAAACCTTTAAAAGTTTAATTTTGTACTAGGTTTCATGGCCCGGGCAAAATACAAACAAGATCGTACACCAAAACGCTTTGTTGATGTCAAAAAATTTAGAAACTATACAGATGAATTATCTGCTGCCGGGACACACAGAGATGACGGTAGACACTATTCACGGTACAATCGAAAATTCTGTTCGGCACACAACGGTGTGGGCGCCTTCACAGTGGCTGACAATTTGTCAGCTAGCTAGAAAGGATCCAGGACCCTATCAGGTCGATGAAGATTTCAAGAATTATGAGGAATTGTCTGAAAAATATTTCAAGGGAATCCTTGTCGGTAACATAAGTAAGATTCGTATAGCAACATTCAAGAAGACTACGCCAAACGTGATGGTCATCAAATATAGCATGCAAGATGATGCAAAAGATGAGTCCATACAAATGTATACAAAACCGAAACAACTCAATGCAAAATATAGATCAAAGCTTCCTATCACAAAAGCAAAATATAATGACCTGGAAAAGCTATGTGACATTGGCGCTATCCCAAGAATATTTCATTCAGAATATATCAACCTTCCACCATCCAGCAATACCGGCAAAGATACACTGATCGATACTAATATTGAAGACAAAACAGACCTGCCAAATTAAGCAATTTCCATTATGTCTGATGAAAAAGAAAAGAAGAAAGAAAAGATTGGTTAAATTTTAACTAAGATGTTATTTTTTATATTTTTTTGTTACTGTATTGAACTACAATTTACTATTGTCATAGGAGATAAAAATATTTTTGTTATTGAAGAGAAACTAGGGATAGTATCTATAATAGGTAAGAAAACTTCTAAACTTTTTTTTAACGAGAGGTGTTTTTGATTTTGATTACTGAGAAAGTTAGAAAAAAAAAGGAGAAAATAAGTAAAGAAATGAAAACCAAAGAAACGCTCGTAAATATTTTTATTTTTATTGTGATTATTTTTAAAAGAAATTATTTTCGTTTGGTTCTATAGATAAACCTTTTTTAGTAATTGAAGAGATTTTTCTTTTGTTTTTTAAAAAGTAGGTAATGTTCTTACATACTTAAATGTTAAAGTTTAGAAATGAAGAAGAATGAGAATAATTATTTCAGATAATAAGACTGTAAGCTACGTAATAAAAGACTGTTTAACTTCTGATTCCTATACAATAGGGGATCGGACAGTAATCGAGAAAAAATCTAAAATGTAGTTAGAACGAATGTTCGTCGAACCAAAAGATCATTCAATCAATATTTTTGTGAAATAATAATGATTTATATTTTTAAATCAATAAATGAAATCTAATAATTCTGACATTTTTAATCTGTTTTTCATCTCAAACGAAAAACAATCACAGCGCATGACGTCATTTGTAGGCAAATGCCGTGAGTCAAGCTTGTGTTTATTTTACGTCTTTGCTTTTCATAAAATGAAGTTGAGCAAATTTTTTCGTTTCATTACTACAATATCGTCCCCAAACTTTACAAAACGTAATTAAATCTGTTTGAAAATTTTATTTCTAAGAGTTTGTCGTTTTCTACCTTCATATGACGTCACAAGTTTTGAGGTGACCTTTTGCGCGGCAATATTTGAAACATAATATTTAAACATAGTTTTAGGTACTTTTAGAGAGTTATTTAATTAAAATAGTATTTTTCATGGCTATATATTTTAATTTTAGTTAATATAAAACACTTTCTGAAAAGTTATCTGATCCCCTATTGTGATAAAACTTTAGTTGTTACCTTGGTAAGCTAAGAAGTTACTGCTGTTCCTAGGTCATTTTAAATAAAAAACTTATCTTTGAACAATTTATAATGTGTTATATTTCTCATTTCATAATTATTAACATGATAGGTAGGTACACCCTATGTATGTACTTTTTAATTTATCAATGTTTTAACCGCCAATCTCTACAAATTTCTTTATTCAAGTAGGATTACAAACAATTTATTAAAAAAAAACCAGTCGCATAAACTAATTAGCCATACATTAATAAGTTTAAGATATGGTATTTAAATCAATTAGCTTAGGTTTGAATTATGACCAACTCTTTGATCACGGATGTGGTGTGTCCGTGCCGGGGTGAATAACAAACATGGCGAATATGTTCAGATTCAGATTCAGATTCAGATTCTTTATTGCTTCCATAGGCAGTACAAGGTGTAATTAAGTCAACGTACAAAGTCTCATATGGACCCCGTCGGGCACAGCAACATTAGAAGAGAGGAGGACGCAATTAATAGCATTAGTCAATGAATGTATTGTATTGTATTAAATTATATTGTAATGTAATGTCAAATGTGAGAATATAAAGTTAAAATAATCATTTAGGAGTTAAGAGTATTATTTTTCTTTTAAGAATTCGTCAATTGAGTAATACGCTTTATTAGTAAGGAACTTTTTCAATTTTTTTATAAATTTTGTGTTATTTTGTTAAAATGTAATAGCTGTAATATTGTGATATGTGAAGTGTTGTCATACATCCAGTACAAACATGACGTAATGGATAATGAAAGTTTGATTACAATCTGTGATTCAGCGTTCTCGGATAAAGAGATTGAGGAAGCAAAGTCACTTTTGTTCGAGTCTGTGAAATCTACGCAGCGAAAAGTATCGCGTCGGAAAGATGGCAAAAACAAGAGAAATATTGAAGATATCATCTGTTTTTTCAAAGAAGTGGATCCCGATTCCATCCCTATTTTCACGGCTCGGGACCTCCTTCGGCTTCCGCCGTGTTCAATGGATCATGTAGATACTGTAACATTACTAAAAACCATAACGAAGATGAGAAATGAAATAGACAGTTTCAAAGAAAACTATGCAACGACTATTCAATTACAAGACCTACAAATGCAACTAGAAGACCTAAAAGCAAACAAAGCAGTGTCGTTTGAAACGAAAAATAATATAAACTCAAGAAAAAGGGGTGCATACTTTCTCGACAGCGGCCCAATTGGATTATCACCGTCATTAAACTATAATCGGGCGGGTTCGAAAATGTTAGAATTTCAAACTCATAACAGTCATAATAACTGCGAAGATGTGCATACTTCGTCTTGCTCGCACTTATACGAGACCCAAGACGCAAATAATGTTGTCTCTGTCGCACCTATAGAGATACGATCGCCCTGTGCTATCGACACAGCGTCAACTCAACAACAACGCACGAGTGTTTTTACGAAAACCAGAGTGACTGGCCCCGCACTAAGCGAGCAATGTAATGGAAACAGTGGAAATTATAACAAGCGGATGACAACGTCAAATCCGACAACAGCTGAGATTGTACGCAAAGAAGGCGAGTGGGTTCAAAATGGTCCGCCAGAAGAATGGAAAATAGTGCAACGAAGAAAATATAGGAATCGTTTCATTGGAAAAACAGGGAAAGCTGTAATGGAACCGGACACAAAATTTAAAGCAGCTGAGACTAAAATACCTTTATTTATCTCAAATGTGAATAAAGAGTCTGAAGAAAAAGACATATGTGAATACATACAATCTAAGACAAACGAAAAAGTTACATTAGAAAAAATTACCATGAAGACAGACAGGCCTTACAATGCATTTAAAATGTTCGTAAAAAAGCACAAATTGGATTTATATTTAGATGATGGACTATGGCCGGATGGGATCAAGTTTCGGCGTTTCGTCCATCTCCGAAAACGTTTTCCAATGGAGAATGCAAAGTCAAATGTAAATAATATAAGTAATGGATCACAACAAACATAGTACATTCATAAGTTTCAACTGCAAAAATAGTAAAAGGAGCATGGATTGTGTAAGGTCATTGTGCAAATAAGCGGATGTAGTGGCACTGCAGGAAACCTGGCTGCTGCCATGTGACCTCACATTGCTTGGCGACATCGACCAAGAGTTCAGCTACACGGGAAAGTCGTCGGTGGATTTATCAAGCGGTGTTCTACAGGGTCGCCCCTATGGAGGAGTGGCTTTACTGTGGCGTAGTAGTGCTTTTCAAAGCGTATCAGTAATACAGTGCAATAGTGAGCGCATAGCTGCAATAAAAGCTGTTACTAGTGATCAACGTGAAATTCTGATAATGTCTGTGTATATGCCAACGGACAAACATGAAAATCTACCCAGTTTTACTCAGTGTTTGGCTGAATTAAATGCTATCATTGAGGTCAGTGATATAGGAACAGTATATATGCTGGGTGATTTTAATGCTCACCCAACGGCCCCTTTTTGTGTAGAACTGTTTAACTTTTGTGTTGAGAGACAGTGGTTGTGTGCCGATGTATTGAAGTTGGGTGTTTCTTCTGATACCCATACATATGTCAGTGAGGCGCACAGATGCAAACGGTGGTTGGATCATTGTGTAGTAAGTGAATCTGCCTGGCATACTATATCAAATGTACAAGTTATGTATAACACATACTGGTCTGACCATTATCCATTGCAAATTAAATGTAATCTAAGCTTAGTTAGGAACAAGACAATCATTAAAAATAATCATTGTAATAATATTATTTGGGGCATAAGAAATACAGATGAAATTAATAATTATACTAAATATTGTAATAATAAATTGAAACTCATAGATTTTCCTGCAGAATTGCATAATTGTGCTGACAAAATGTGCAATAATGTAACTCACAGAAGCATTATAGATACTTTGTATGACAACATTGTGGAAATACTTAGCCAAGCCTCGGCTGATAGTCGCTCTGGCCAAGCATGTAATCATGTTAAGACTTAATGCATACTAGGTTGGAACAAACATGTGGCAGCGGCACACAGACAGGCTAGGCAGGACTTTCAAATGTATGTTTTGTATGGCAAGCCTCACAGCGGTAAGATATATAATAACATGTGTATAAGTAGAAACATTTTCAAATCGAGGCTTAAGTTCTGTCAGCAAAATCAAGAACAGATCAGAATGGATGTACTTGCAGCACAACATTCTGCTAAACATTTTAGTAAGTTCTGGAAAAACACTAAAAAACTTGATGGTAGGACAAGTGTGCCTGTCAGTGTGGATGGTGTTAGTGAGCCTAAACATATTGCAAATATTTTTAAACAACAATTTAAGGTTGAGTCCACACTACAGGCAAACTGTGATCATGCCAATTATCAAAAAATAGTGGCTTATCATGTAGAACAACCAATTCGAGTTAGTAGTAAGGAAGTGAGTCTCATCATAGGAAACATGAAAAGGGGGAAATCTCCTGGGCATGACGGCCTCAGTATTGAACACCTAAAGTATGCAGGTTGTCATATTAATGGGTTATTGTCAATGTTGTATACTTTCTGTATTAGACACTTACTTGCCACCCAAGTTAATAAAAACTGTTATAGTACCACTAGTTAAAAACTCAACAGGTGATTTATCTGATAAATCTAACTATAGACCTATTTCACTGGCTACCATAATGGCAAAAGTATTGGATGGAGTGTTAAATAATTACCTAAGTAAATGCATTATGTTACATGATGCCCAATTTGGGTTTAGAAAGGGTCTTTCAACAGAGAGCGCCATTTTGGCACTTAAGCACACTGTTGATTACTATACCAGGAGAATGACGCCTATCTATGCTTGCTTCTTAGACCTATCAAAAGCATTTGATCTGGTATCATATGACATTCTCTGGAAAAAGCTGGAAGAGGCAGGTACTTCTCCAGAAGTCATAGGTATCTTTTCCTACTGGTATATGAATCAAAAAAATGTTATAAAATGGGCGAATGCTTTGTCAGACGAATATACACTGAACTGTGGCGTGCGGCAAGGGGGGCTGACCTCTCCAAAATTGTTTAACTTATATGTCAATCAGCTGATTGAGGGGCTGAGCAACATGCATGTTGGGTGTCGCATCGATGATGTAAGTGTGAACAACATAAGTTATGCGGACGACATGGTGTTGCTGAGCCCATCAATTGGAGGATTGAGAAAGTTGATCAAGGTATGTGAGACCTACGCTGAACAACACGGTTTAAGGTACAACGTAAAAAAGAGCGAGTTCATGATTTTCACAGGTAAAAACAGTAAGCCTAGTTGCGTTCCACCGCTTATGTTAAACGGAGTTGCCTTGAATCGTGTTTCTCAGTTTAAGTACCTAGGGCACATTGTAACAGATGATTTAAAAGATAACGAGGACATTGAGAGGGAACGCAGAGCATTGTCGGTACGAGGTAATATGTTGGCTCGTAGATTCACTCGATGTACATTAGAGGTAAAACTAACACTTTTTAAAGCGTTTTGTCAAAGTTTCTACACGAGTGGACTATGGACCAACTTTACACAAAGATCGTACAATGCTCTGAGAGTTCAGTATAACAATACCTTCAGAATTTTGTTGAAACTTCCCAGATTCTGTAGTGCATCCGGTATGTTTGCGGATGCTCACGTGGATGACTTCTACGCGAACATTCGCAAAAAAACTGCTTCAGTTATGCAACGTGTGAGTAGCAACGAAATACTGAAGATGATAGCCGAAAAAATAGATTCGGTTTTTCTTCGACGGTTCATCGATTTACATGTCAAACATGTGAATCGATGAATAGACAGAGTGAATTAAATAAATTCTAAAATGTTGTTATTATTGTTGTATTGTATTGTTTTGTGTTAAGATTTCAATTGGAATTTTAATTTAATCTATTTAATTTAATTGACATTAATCAATACAATACAGCTTCATTTAATTTAATTTGAATTTATATTTTAATTGCGAACTAACATAGTGAGTAAGCTGCATGTACATACTAAAAAAATACTATGGATCAAGTTGTCCGAAATAAATGAATTTTATTTTTATTTTTATTTTATTTATTTTAAAGCACTTAGCTTAGAGCCATTACTTGAATGCCTAGGCGGTTAAGTCATTTAGCTTGGAACAATAAATAATAAACCTAGGCGGTTTAGTCATTTAGCCTGGAATAAGAAACAATAATCATAGGTGGTTAAGTCATTTAGCCTGGAACAAAAAAAAGTAAAAAATTGGTAATTTTGTATTAAGCGACATTTATCTTCGTTAAAAATAAGAATATTAGAAAAAAAAATGAATCAGATTATGGGGAATATGTTATAGAAACAGTAATATTCTTCTTTTTTAAAAAATAATGCAATTTGCTAATGTTATGTTTTTTTTTCTAAAAATCGAAACTTTAAACTGCTCTGGTGTAAAGTTTCAAAAATGTCGCTTAATACAAATAGCCCGGAACCCGTCGATATGGTTTCTCTCCTGTGTGTGTTTTCATGTGATATTTTAGATTACTTGCTTGTACACATTTATAGTCACACATATCACATTTATATGGTTTCTCTCCTGTGTGTTTCATTATGTGTTGTTTAAGATAACTTGCAGTTACACATTTATAGTCACACATTTCACATTCATATGGTTTCTCTCCTGTGTGTGTTTTCATGTGATATTTAAGATTACTTGCTTGTACATATTTATAGTCACACATATCACATTTATATGGTTTCTCTCCTGTGTGTCTTTTTTTGTGTTGTTTAAGAGTACTTGCTTTTACACATTCATAATCACACATATCACATTCATATGGTTTCTCTCCTGTGTGTGTTCTTATGTGTACTTTAAGAGTACTTGCATTGACACATTTATAGTCACACATATCACATTTATATGGTTTCTCTCCTGTGTGTCTTTTTATGTGTTGTTTAAGAGTACTTGCTTGTACACATTTATAGTCACACATATCACATTCATATGGTTTCTCTCCTGTGTGTGTTCTTATGTGTACTTTAAGAGTACTTGCTCCTACACATTTATAATCACACATATCACATTCATACGGTTTCTCTCCTGTGTGCGTTCTCATGTGTTGTTTAAGATGACTTGCTTGTACACATTTATAGTCACACATGTCACATTCATATGGTTTCTCTCCTGTGTGTTTTAATATGTGTACTTTAAGATTACTTGCTTGTACACATTTATAGTCACACATATCACATTTATGTGGTTTCTCTCCTGTGTGTCTTTTTTTGTGTTGTTTAAGAGTACTTGCATGTCCACATTTATAGTCACACATATCACATTCATATGGTTTCTCTCCTGTGTGTGTTCTTATGTGTACTTTAAGAGTACTTGCTTTGATACATTTATAGTCACACATATCACATTTATGTGGTTTCTCTCCTGTGTGTCTTTTTTTGTGTTGTTTAAGAGTACTTGCATGTCCACATTTATAGTCACACATATCACATTCATATGGTTTCTCTCCTGTGTGTGTTCTTATGTGTACTTTAAGAGTACTTGCTTTGATACATTTATAGTCACACATATCACATTCATATGGTTTCTCTCCTCTGTGTGTTTTCATGTGATATTTTAGATTACTTGCTTGTACATATTTATAGTCACACATATCACATTTATATGGTTTCTCTCCTGTGTGTCTTTTTTTGTGTTGTTTAAGAGTAATTGCTTGTACACATTTATAGTCACACATATCACATTCATATGGTGTCTCTCCTGTGTATGTTTTCATGTGATATTTTAGATTACTTGCTTGTACACATTTATAGTCACACATATCACATTCATATGATTTCTCTCCTGTGTGTGTAATGTGTTTTATCAGAACACTTATCAATTTTTCTTGTGTATGTTCATGATTATCTGCTTAAACACACATATATCGCTCTGAAGTGGATTCTCTCCTGTGTGTATTCTCATGTGTCGTGTTTCTTCCTAGGGTAAGCGCGTTTCGTAAAATGGCACTTTCGATGACTGATCCACGAGTACCATGTCAGCTACTCATTGTATTGATGTCAGAGCAGAAGGTAGACCAGGATTATGGGATATTCTACTATCGCCAAACAATACTAACTATGCTTATTAACTTATGCTATCACAGAGAAACTATATAGGGACGAAAATAATCAATATTTCACAATTCACAGAATATTTCATTTTAGTGACAGGCAGGTTGACAGGAAGGACAAGGACGGCCATTACTTTTTTTTTCTGTTGTACGGCTTTGATACTTGTTTTAGCCATACGCGCACTCCGCACTGTATAAAAAAACTATTTCATTTGACTTGTTTCCGTGACGGAAACGACAGATTTACACGTATTCGAATTCGAATCCGATCATTAAAACGCCATTCACAATGAAATTCGGATTGATACTCGGAAACATTGAGGTCTCACACTACATTCCTCATTGAGGTCTTACATTCCTCAATGGGACAGGATCATTTCTGAGTACAGAGTAAATATAAGCACGAATGAACACAAAAAAATAATTGGTACGATGCTCAGAGTAATGACACTACTACTCTGAGGTACGATGGATGTTTAAAACTGAAGTGTAAAGATGATACTTAATTTTCCAAAACTATGAAATGTGTGCATTTTAAAAAGTCGAGCTGGACTGACATATGAATATTAACAAAGTTACATAAACAAAAGAAATTCCACTAAATAAACTGGCTTCATTAAGATTTTAATATTACATATCTAATAATGTAGTTATTGTTAACGTACTTGTTTTTCATGTACTTATTTTTGAGGTTTTTAACAATAAAGTGTTCATCTATCTATCTATCTATCTATCTATATCTAAAATGTTCGATTCTAAAATCATATGTTCAAAATTCAAATATACCCAGCAATATTTAATCGCTACTATTGTTTATTTTCTAACATTTCTTTAACCTGCAAAGCTAATTTAAAATGTTGAAATGTACGATGGTGAATGTACAACCTTAATATTTCGCATACACATGGCAATTAAGCTAACATATCAGATATTTGGATACGAAAAATTATCTTGTTTGAAGTATATGGGTTAGAAGGTGTTTTAGTTTGTCATGTTGAAGTATTATTGGGGTGATTGCTGGTCCACAAGTCATACTCGTGAACGGGTGCTGCTTGCGGGGACTGGTCTGTTCTAGTCACTCCTACTGCTACTGTCATACCTACTTATATTTTATTTACACTTTTCTGTTACTGATACTATGGCTATGGGACATCTCACTCGCATTCCTTGTTTTACATTCTGTTAATTCTAATTTATACGTAATTGTGCTGAAAAAAGACATCCCCGCAGAGTTTCTTGGTGCTATCTTCTCTAGCGGGCGTATTTCCGAAGCACTGGTAGAGTCAGTTTTCGTATTTCTTTTCAGCACTCAGACTTCAATTTGAGTATAGGAAAGAAATGGGTAAACATACTTACCTTTTTTTCAAAGTCATGTTAACATAAGTTACAATTTTTAACATTTTTTATTTGTATCATGTGTTTATGACCTTTAAAAGTGCACTTTTGTGCCTATTTAATAAATGATATTTGACTTTGACTTGACTATTTAAATTTTCGCAATTTCAAAATAAATAGGAAAGCGATTAAAATATTCACTAAAATTGTTTCTCTCCTGGTAATCACAGACCCAAGGATTCGTGTATGTGTGTGTGTGTGATGTTTTCTTTCTATGTGTTCATCTGTTTTGTCTATGTGTTATACATTTTTGACATAAAATTCGTTTGTTTACGTTATTTTTACGGAGACTTATTTATGTTTTTCGTACGCTTATGTCCTTATTTTTATGTGGCTAAAGACTAATATTGCATGATTACTTGCAAATTATCTTGGTAATCATAGTTTTGCATATGTAACCGTGCAATGAAATCGCGCGATGTTTTTTCACAAGCTGTTCATGTACACGGTTACATAGTGTAATAGTAATAATGAAGATATTTTTTATAGAAATAAATACCTATAATAATAATTAGCAGTGTTATGTATTCTATAGCTTTGTTTATTGATTGATTGTAACGTAAAACTATGGGCCAGTTATTGACTAAACGGATTTTGATGTTTGGTATGAAAGTAGGTACATAGGAAGTACTTATAGAGGACTTAGGTAGGTACTTTTACGTTACATCCCAGAAAAACGAACAGTTCCAAAAGGAACAACTGATAGGTACCTCTAATAGGTAGCTAACTCTACGCGGTTTCGCAGGTATCTGCTAGTAGGTATAAAATTACTAGGTACCTAGAGAAAAGAGTGTGTGAAGTATCTTTGTTTTATGGTTTTATACCTAGTATATTTTATATCTTGTACTTATTCTAGAGAATTTAGAAAATAACTCGACTGATTATTGTTAGGTACCTACAAAACCTCTCCTATTAAAACCTAGGTATCGCGATGGATGTGAAAGTTGAAAATAAGCCTGATATTTTAAACAATTGATTTAAAGAACTGTTTATAAACTGTTAATGCAGATGCGTTGGTCTATGAGTGTTGATTAAACGGACTGCTTATAAACTATTTTGAGCTCTCGTATATCATGTTGAGGTATAGCTTCACTGCGATTAATAAGATACGGTCCAATTATTGTCGATTTAGGCGAGAAGACAAATTATATTGAGTTTATTTATACCGAAATACGATAACCACCAAATTGAGCTAAACTTGAATGGGACAAGGGGCACCTCAAGACTTTATCGCAGTGAATCTACACCTTAAATTATGCGCAACATGATATGCGATTGCTAATTGAGGGACCATTGGGTACGGCGTCTGATGTGTTGATATATGATGGTCTGTCTTGTGAACCATAATTAGAACATGGACCAAATATATGGTCCATGATTAGACTGATGCGAAATGAAGCTTTTGAAAAAGAATATAGTGTGATATTTTGAATGTTGATTTTTTCAATGTCTTCCAAAGTCTCTAGTTGTGTGAGAATCTCAGATGAAATTTATTTTTAGAAATTTAATGGTAGCTATGGCCTTTAGCAACTATTGGTCTACTATAGCACAAGATCATGGAGCCTGGAAGTCATGGAGGGAGGCCTTTGGCCAAAACTGGGACGACACAGGCTAACAGTAACAGTAATGGTAGCTTAGTTAAGTACTTACTTTCGGTTTGGACAGGGACATTCTGAGATCGAATCTAAAACTGAAATAAGCAATTGCAATGCACTGTGATAAGTGATTTTTCACATAAATAAGAACGATAGCAGTAATGTAACAGGTAATCCATCATCATCATCAGCCCATTACGTTCCCACAGCTGGGATACGGGCCTTCTCTCATAGAGAGAGTTTGGGCCATAATCCACCACGCTGGCCCAGTGCGAGTTGGTGGATGTTAGGTTAACAGATAATACTTCCCTAAAAACCTGTTAAAACCTCTCAACGACGATGGAAGGATCAAAGACAGCCGGCCGTTGATGGACCTTCCCCGTTTTCCCGCTTCTTTCGTTATGTTATTGTACCTACAGTACCTACCAACTAAAACAATATTACAACGACATTTTGCGTTCTAACGACACATACCCAATGATCCACAAACAACAAGAAACTGCTGTACATTCACGCTCACACAAAGAATGAACATTGAATGAACATGTTGTATAAGTTTGAGTTGCTATATGAAAAGCTCCCTCCCCCTCGTACCTCATTGCTTTCCGCCATTCTCCGTAAAAATATGTCTTGCCATAAAAATTGTATACACTACGGAAAGTCTCCCCCAGCCTGGCCGTCTTTCCGCTTTCTTTGTTGTGTTCATTTAAAAATAATATATCCTAATGGTGGCAGAGTCTGAGATGAGAGAGTAAAACTACTATACGCAGACTAGGAAGCACAGAGGACTTAATACTGCACTGCTACTTCTAATCTATGAAGTAGAGGAAACTGATACCACCGGCACAGCCTCACAAAACAATCATACTCCTACAGAGTATTCACAGCCTTCGTCTGCTGTAAGCTTCGAGTAGACAGTATTTATCTGAGGCAGCGAGTGTGTTGAGAGTTCTCAGCGTGCATTCACAATCCTGTTATTAAATAGTGTAATGTGGACCATTGAATACCTACTTACGTATGTCCACTGCTCTGACTGCATCCGTACAATTTGTAGCTAACACGGTGCTTGTGATCAGTGTTGTAAATTTTATTAAACTACGTGAAGAAACGCGCTAGAAAGAAACACTACACATGAGAACACACATAGGAGAGAAACCACAAGATGAATGAATATAAACGTGTCAAAGTTTTTGAAACACAAACAGGAGAGAAACTACATCAGTGTGATATGTGTGATTATAAATGTGTACAAGCAAGTGCTCTTAAACAACATATGAGGACACACACAGGAGAGAAACCATATGAATGTGATATGTGTGACTATAAATGTGTACAGGCAATTCATCTTAAAGAACATATGAGGACACACACAGGAGAGAAACCATATGTTTGTGATATGTGTGACTATAAATGTGGACGAGCAAGTCATCTTAAACGACATATGAGGACACACACAGGAGAGAAACCATATGAATGTGATATGTGTGACTATAAATGTGGACGAGCAATTCATCTTAAAGAACATATGAGGACACACACAGGAGAGAAACCATATGTTTGTGATATGTGTGACTATAAATGTGAACGAGCAAGTCATCTTAAACGACATATGAGGACACATACAGGAGAGAAACCATATGAATGTGATATGTGTGACTATAAATGTGGACGAGCAATTCATCTTAAAGAACATATGAGGACACACACAGGAGAGAAACCATATGAATGTGATATGTGTGACTATAAATGTGGACGAGCAAGTCATCTTAAACGACATATGAGGACACATACAGGAGAGAAACCATATGAATGTGATATGTGTGACTATAAATGTGGACGAGCAATTCATCTTAAAGAACATATGAGGACACACACAGGAGAGAAACCATATGAATGTGATATGTGTGACTATAAATGTGGACGAGCAAGTCATCTTAAACAACATATGAGGACACACACAGGAGAGAAACCATATGAATGTGATATGTGTGACTATAAATGTGGACGGGCAAGTCATCTTAAACGACATATGAGGACACATACAGGAGAGAAACCATATGAATGTTATATGTGTGACTATAAATGTGAACGAGCAATTCATCTTAAAGAACATATGAGGACACACACAGGAGAAAAACCATATGAATGTGATATGTGTGACTATAAATGTGGACGAGCAAGTCAACTTAAACAACACAAAAGAAGACACACAGGAGAGAAACCATATGAATGTGATATGTGTGACTATAAATGTTTACATGCAGGGTATCTTAAACAACATATGAGAACACACACAGGAGAGAAACCATATGAATGTGATATGTGTGACTATAAATGTATACAGGCTAGTCATCTTTTAGAACATATGAGGACACACACAGGAGAAAAACCATATGAATGTGATATGTGTGACTATAAATGTGGACGAGCAAGTCAACTTAAACAACACAAAAGAAGACACACAGGAGAGAAACCATATGAATGTGATATGTGTGACTATAAATGTTTACATGCAGGGTATCTTAAACAACATATGAGAACACACACAGGAGAGAAACCATATGAATGTGATATGTGTGACTATAAATGTATACAGGCAAGTCATCTTAAAGAACATATGAGGACACACACAGGAGAGAAACCATATGAATGTGATTTGTGTGACTATAAATGTGTACGAGCAAGTCATCTTAAAGAACATATGAGGACACACACAGGAGAGAAACCATATGAATGTGGTATGTGTGACTATAAATGTGGACGAGCAAGCACTCTTAAACAACATATGAGGACACACACAGGAGAGAAACCATATGAATGTGATTTGTGTGACTATAAAAGTGTACGAGCAAATTTTTTTCAACGACACATGAGAAGACACACAGGAGACAAACCATATGAATGTGATATGTGAAATGTTTACAAGCAAGTACTCTTAAACATGATTCTTTCATGTAGCTCTTACCTCTTCTATGTAAATCCAAAATTCTTTTAGGTCAATCAATTTGTCAAAGTCAAAGTCAAATATCATTTATTAAATAGGCACAAAAGTGCACTTTTAAAGGTCATAAACACATGATACAAATAAAAAATGTTAAAAATTGTAACTTATGTTAACATGACTTTGAAAAAAAGGTAAGTATGTTTACCCATTTCTTTCCTATACTCAAATTGAAATCTGAGTGCTGAAAAGAAATGCGAAAACTGACTCTTTGGATTTGAAATTCAAGAATCCAACCTGTATATAAGATTCCAAACTAGGCAGATTGTTGAATATGTTAATTATGATGGTGCAAACCTGTTCTGTGTACAGATGTATCTTGACAACAAAATACAACATGCTTGAATCATATGTTTTGATTTCCTTAGACTTAAGTACCTAGTTAATGCATGCTCACTGTTTTAAATTTATAAGTTTAGTAAGTTTTCTTTATAAGTAAAACTTTTTGTTATTTCTTAAAGAGAATAAATATTCTTTAAACCGAACAAGGTTTTAAGATTTCATCAGTCCGTGATGCGAGGTAAGATTATCCTATAATTTCATAATAGGTATGTACCTACCTGCAATCTGAAATCGTATGTTGGAACTAATATCGTCTAGTACCTACTATTATTTATTTTGCCCATTCATTTTGTACTAAATAATATCTAAGTAGGTATATAATAGTGGAATTTAGGTAGGGCTAGGGTAAAACCTCAGTTTTGTGAAAATTTTGCAATTTGAATCATTAATATTAAGTATGATTGTATAGTTTTGAGGAACTGCTCAATGACACATTTATATTAACTTTTAAATCAGATCTTTTTATTTAAGATGAAACATTACAACGTATAGGACAGTTATAATACTCTTTGATTACAACATTCTATTTTTAAGCTAAAACCACAGACTACAATTATTTAGATTAGTTATCTCACCGCTGCGACACCAGCGCTCATGTTCGGATACAAGTAAAATAATCTAACACCCTTCCTCGATGTTAAAGTATAAATCTTTTACAATCGCAGTCTAAGTAACATAGGAGCTTTTAATTACAGACTATCAATATTAATTATATCAAGTTTCACTTAAAGAATGTCAATTTAAATTATATCGAGTTTTACTTAAGGAATTTCAATTTTAATTATACATCACAATTTTTTTACAGAGAGCCATGGAACGAGCCATGCTCGGCATCAAACTACAAGATCGAGTCCCTAACGTTGAAATCAGACGAAGAACGAAAGTTCGGGACGTCTGAAAAACTGTTATGGGACTCAAATGGAGATGGGCGGGACACCTGGCCAGGCGGAGTGACGACAGGTGGAGTAAAGTACTGACTGAATGGTGGCCAAGACAGGGCAAGCGTAGCGTTGGGCGTCCGGAAGCAAGATGGGTCGACGATATTGTAAAAATCGCGGGCCGAACCTGCTGGCCGATTCAGAACCCCACGACAACATAACGAATCGATTCGATTGGATAACGATCTCGTGTAGTAGGTTTCTTTTCGAGCTATTCAGAACATCCGCCCCGAGGATTCGATAAGGTTTCGGTTACGATATCGGAATCGATACGACAACGTGTTGCATTTACGGAGTTCGTTTTGTGTGCAATACTCGCAGAAAATTGTATTATTATCTAGACGATATAAACATGTTTTCAAGTTATCAAAATGTATTATAACAACATTTATCACGAATTAAATTATAATTAACAATTATAAGCGCCAGATATTGGTAGAAATATAAAAAACAAGAGCTTCGTAAACACCCACCTGCTGATATCCACTTGACAATAATGTATTATCTATGCTTTTGACATAGACAAACCGCCAAATTTAAATGTCAATCGCAAATTGTTTTCTTTATCATGTTTTGAAATTATTAAAAGAAGATCGAGCGAGAAGACGAGCCTCATCAAGATTCGTTAGAAATGTTAAGTAAATACCAAAATTACTATTATATAGTATCACAGAGTACTTTATAATAATTATATAGGTACGGTGATTTTATTTCGGCATCTTATAGTAGTAGATAAATAGTTCTAAAACAATCAAAGCGAACTTAACCTATAAATAAATACTAGACTTGGTAGGTACTTTATAACATAGAATTAGTTTATGTTGAATCCTACTGTGAGTTTTATTTTATTTGTAGTAGAAAATGTAGTATATTTAACAACACACGGAATATACTCGGTATTGACGGTCAAATCTAATGCTTTCGAGTGATATGTTGCACTCGATAAGTTGTCGTGGAAATTAATCGGACGTTCGAAAACTTTGCTTCGATATCTGCATTGTGAATAACGTTCTCGGTCGATAAATACGCGTTTATCGTACGGTTACGATTGGTTATCGACTACGACAATTTGAACGTCGATTCGACTATTGTGAATTTAAAATATTTTGAATCGTACGATATCAAACCGAATCCATCGACAAAGGAGTTGTCGTGAGGTTCCGAATCGGCCAGCTGGACACGAATGGCGCAGACTCGAGGCAAATGGCATGATATGAGAGAGGCCTATACCCAGCAGTGGGATGTAAAGGGCTGTGGATGATGATGATGATGAATTTTTTTACAAGTTATTAAAGATAATAATAATCATTAACAAATGTTTAGTTTAGAAAGCAAAAAGTTCAAATGACAAACTCTTGGTGAAGATATCAGCAATGTTATTTTTCGAATCTACATATACAATTTTTAATCCTATGTCCTGATATTTAAGCTTGCACTTCAGTATTATAGTTGATTCACTGATTTTGAAATTACTATATTAAGCCATTTTTTACCAAAAATATCAGTCAACAATTGGTTTTCATAACGGTTTTGCAATATACAATTTCGACATTTGTTTATTTACTGTATATGCTTGTGGCGACATCTGCGATAAAGTTTGCCTGTTCTTCCCTATAGGACACCCTCAAATTTATATGAAAAAATTATATCTTTATTTGGTCCGAACTCCCAAAATTACAAGAACATGGAGCAAATACTACAGGTAGTATGTGGTAAGAGAGCCGAGTGTGTTTAGGTTAGACGAGAACGTGTCGTTACTGAAGTAGCAAACAAAAACTTGCAGCATACTTTAAGGAGGGTACCACCAAGTCCAGAACACCTTTTTGACCAAAAGACACTAATGCCGGTTATTCAATCATTAGGGGGTACTAGTAACTGGGTTAATATGCCGGCCTATCTTAAGCAGAAACCACAACTTAAGAAGCGCATTTCTGTGCCCACTCCGTCAACCTCAGCGCAAGTGGTACATTCAGCAACCAGGACCGAAACTTTTAGAGGAAGTAAACCAAAGCATTTTCATATTAAATTTAAGGAAGAACCAAAATCAGGAAATGGTTACTTTCGTCCTAAAGACAAGAAGTGACAATCAGATGTTCAGGGGAGGATGCTTGCGCGACTTTCTCCCAGCCTGGGAAGCACTAAGTGCAACCACATTCATAAGAAAGATAGTATCAGGTGCCCGCATTCCATTGTCAAACAAGCCTCCTTTGAACTACCCCTCTACAGGGATATCAAGGCTATACACCACCAAAACCACTCCGGAGATGACTCAAACAATAAAAGTTTTAAAGGAACAACATGTATTGGAATGTCCAACAGAAAAGAGCCCAAGTTTTCTCTCAAAAATGTTTTTAGTTCCAAAGAGCAGTGGCGGTCTGCGACCAATTTTCGACCTCCGAGGATTGAACAGGTTCATTCAGACCAAGCACTTCCAGCTAATATCTCATGCCTCAGTGCCGGAATTCCTACAGGAACAGGATTGGATGGTAAAAATCGATATTTCAAATGCATATGCGACCCAGTCGTGTTTCGGGATGATGTTCGGTGAACCATTGGGGAGACGGGTCTGAGCAGCCGCTCAACTGCCGTCTCTCTCTAGATCTATGTGCTCCATCTTAGGCCACATCATCGCTTCACATCAGGCGAGATAGTAGCCAAACATAGATCTATAAAGTGTAAAAAAAAAAAAAAAAATACTTTCATGTGAAAATAGCAGAATCCCATCGTTGCTACCTAAGGATGATATACTACGGCGTTATTACAAATGACATGCCTCCCCTTTGGCCTAGCGTCTGCGCCTCGGACATTTGCAGCGCTAACGAATTGGATCGCGGAGATCCTTCGTGCCAGAGGAAATCGGGTTCTAGTCTATCTAGACGATTTCCTCCTGGTCCAAGTTGATCTCACAGACTGCGGAAGTCTTGAGCCTCTTGGAGTCATTGGGATGGCAAATAAATTACCCAAAATCGGTATTACGTCCGACTCACCAACTAGAGTATCTAGGGATTACCTGGAACACAAAGCTAAACTCAGTATTCCTGTCAGAAGAAAAAGCAAGGAAAATAGACAGATCCATTTCAAGAATGATAGTAGGACAAGAGTGCAACCTAAAACAACTTCAAAAGGTTCTGGGTCAGCTAAACTTCGCCACATTTGTAGTATCAAGATGCCGCTTACATTGTCGCTACCTTAAAATTTTCCTCAAACGTTTCAAGGCAAATCAGAAAATAACAAAAATATTACCACCACAAGTACGGAAAGACCTCAGGTGGTGGCATCATGCGGTGAGACCATACACTCATTTCTTGACAACGGATGCAGCGGACTCAGGCTGGGGAGCCCAGCTGAACGAGACTCTGATATCAGGAGTTTGGACGAAAGAATAGCTGAGGATGCACTCGAATTGGAAAGAGCTGTTCGCAGTATATGCGTCGATCCGGAATCGATTGCATTGCCTACAGAATGCTCACATTTTAGTCCAGTCAGACAATCAGACTCTGGTCTCTTACATTCGGAACGAAGGAGGGACACGGTCAATGATGAACATATTCCTATCAGCATGTAGGAGTGTAGACGGTGTTTTGTCGTAGTTGTTGCTTGAGGTATGAAGCGAATGATAAACGTCCGGTTAAAGTTCACCACTGTTTATTCCACAACAACACGTCTCACAATAGTCACAATATAGTTTATTTATAGTTCAAATCAGAAGGAAGAAAGGCACAGGTAGAACAAGCACAGTAGAAATAAAGAATACGGAAGTAAAAGCTAATTAATACCAATAACAATTTTGGCGGGAGCGATTAGCGCAAAGTAGCGTAGCATCCGCGTCGCAGTAGCGATTACAGCTGACTGTCGAGCGCCGCGGCCGGCCAGTGCGCCTTGCGTTTGAATTGTCAAGAGGACCGGTCCGGTCAGCCTCTGACGTCACGCGCTCGGTTCCAATGCACTGCCGGATGCCGCGCCACTTCGTCCGTGAATAATATAGATTTAATGTAAATACTATTAAATATTGTAGGTGAATTATATTAAATAAGTGTGAATGGTGTAAGTGAGATGAACGTATGATTGTGAGTGAGATGATGTATATTATTATGGATGTTTGGTATGTAAATAAAAGTATATATTTAATTAAATAAATTAAAATGTTTATATAAGTAGAACCGTGACAATATATAAATATGTAAATAAGATGTAGGTAATTTATTATAATGTGGGAAAGATCCCCACATCACTCCCCTCCAGAGACCGTCACTACGGGCGATAGTAATTTGGGAATCGAACCTGCCTACCAGACCGTGTAGTACGTACCGGAATAGGGTTTTCTTCCGTAGGTTTAGACTGATCTTCGGGAGGTGTGTCACGTGGTGGTGATGTTTCTAAAATGTACGCAGGTTTAAGGCGATCAACTGATACTGATACGGCCTTGCCCTTATTAAGTATTTTAAAAAACTTGTCCCCACGCTGTACTACTTCATGAGGGCCAGTGTACGAAGGTTGAAATGTTCCTCGCAGCGCATCTTCCCGAAGAAAAATGTGGCTTGACGAGGCAAGATCCTTGTATACAAAAATTGTGTGCTTATTATGCCGTGAAGCGGGCGCGGGTTGCAATTTATTTACAATAGAACGCAGCCGGGCCGTGAAGTCGGTGAAATCTGTAGTGCTGTTTACGGTGTGGTGAAAGAATTCACCTGGGAGTCTTAACGGCTCACCGTAAACAAGCTCTGCAGAAGAAGACTGCAGGTCTTCTTTCACCGCACTTCTAATGCCCAAGAGAACTAGTGGTAGCGACTCTGTCCAACTGCTGTCAGCGTGACAAGTTATCGCTGTCTTTAGCTGTCGGTGGAATCGCTCCACTAGCCCATTGCAAGCTGGGTGGTAGGCTGTGGTCCTGCGGTGTTTAAATCCGGCTATTTTCGATAGAAATTCAAACAGTGCGGACTCAAACTGTCGCCCACGATCGGTTACGATGTCAGTTGGGACACCAAATCTGGCAATCCAACCTGATAATAGCGCCTTGGCTACCGTTTCAGCCGTGATGTCCGCAATAGGGATAGCTTCGGGCCATCTGGTAAAACGGTCTACAGCTGTAAGGCAATAACGGTAGCCATTGGAGATTGGAAGAGGGCCTATGAGGTCTATGTGCACAAACGTAAACCGAGCTCGTGGCAAATCGAAGGTGCCTAGTGGGGCGGACACGTGACGATTTACTTTGGAGCGCTGGCAGGCCAAGCATGTTCGCGACCACTCTCGGCAGTCCTTTCTGAGTCCCGGCCAAACGTATCGCTGCGCAACAAGCTTAACTGTTGCGTTAGCGCCAGGGTGGCTCAAGCAGTGTAGGCTGTCGAATACTTGCTTTCGCAATGATTTGGTCACGAATGGTCTTGGAGTGCCAGTACTTACGTCACAGTAAATCTCATGTTTGCTACCGGGCTCTTTGATTTTCTCCAAACGGAGCGATGTGGGCTCGTCATGGAGAAACGAAGTTAGCTCGGCGTCTGAAGTCTGAGACTTGGCAAGCACTCCGAGATCGACTGGATTATGTATCTCATCAACTCGAGACAGCGTGTCGGCCACTACATTATCCTTACCAGATATGTGCCGGATATCGCTTGTGAATTGAGAGATGAAGTCGAGGTGCCTGTACTGTCGTGGCGAGCAGTTACTCTTCTTTTCATGGAATGCATAGCACAACGGCTTATGGTCGGTATAGACGACGAAGTCTTTTGCCTCAAGCATGTGTCGAAAATACTTGATTCCCTCATAAATTGCTAGTAACTCGCGATCATAGGGAGAGTATTTTTGCTGAGATGGGCTAAGCTTTCGCGAAAAGAACGCAAGTGGCTGCCAGCAATTATCCTTAAACTGCTGGATCACTGCACCCAGTGCTAAGTCACTTGCGTCAGTGACCAAGGCGAGCTTGGCTTCGCAATCGGGATGTGCTAGTAAAGCGGCGTTGCACAAACTTTCCTTGGACTGTTCGAAGGCTATAAGAGCTTCACCTGACAGGTCTATGGGGTGTGAAGCCTTTACCGAGCCAGCCAACAAGGCGTTTAAAGGGGCTTGCACTTTAGCAGCATTGGGCATAAACCGCCTGTAAAAATTCAGCATGCCCAAAAATCGCCTAAGTTGCTTGACTGTTTTTGGTGCAGGGAACTCCTTAATGGCCTGGACCTTTGACTCAAGTGGCTTAGTGCCCGCGGCAGAAATATGGTAGCCTAAAAACGTTACCTCTGAGGCTCCAAAGACACACTTCGAAGTGTTCAATACTATGCCGTATTTTTTCATGCGCTCGAAAAGTAGTCGCAGATGACTCTCATGCTCCTCCTTCGTGCGTGAAAATACAAGAAAATCATCTAAATAGCAGTAACAAAAGTCTAGATTCCTGGTCATCTCATCTACAAACCTCTGAAATGTTTGCCCTGCATTTCTAAGTCCAAAACTCATAAAAGGAAACTCGAATAGGCCAAAGGGTGTTGTAATAGCAGCCTTCTGAATGTCCTCCTCATTGACAGGGATCTGATTATACGCCTTTACCAAATCAATGGTCGAAAAGACAGAACAACCAGAAATACTGTGAGCAAAGTCCTGAATGTGTCTAATCGGGTACCTATCAGCGATGGTCCGAGCGTTGAGCAGTCTGTAATCCCCGCAGGGGCGCCAGCCGTTGTCTTTCTTAGGCGCCAAGTGTAGCGGAGAAGACCATGGACTCTCAGATGGGCGGGCTGTACCGTTACTCAACATCAAGTCGAACTCCTGTTTGGCAATCTTAAGCTTGTCAGGAGCTAACCTGCGGGGGGAACAAGAGATGGGAGGGCCTGGTGTGGTGCGTATATGGTGCACAGTGTTGTGTTTATGAACGTGTGGCGTGCCAGCCGGTCTAGTGATTTCGGGGAATTCCGATAAGATTTTATGGTAGCACGTATCGCCAGTTGGTATTTTCACTGAACATATATCAGGTGCGTCAGCAATGTACGCAGCAGATGATAAAGAAGTGACGTTATCAATTAAACGTTTGTTACGTACATCAACAATCAGGTTATAATAACTCAAAAAGTCTACCCCTATAATAGCTTTAGTAACATTTGCAACAATAAAGTTCCAAGGGAAGTTACGTCTAAGGCTTAGGTCTAGGTTGAGTTGCAGGAATCCGAAGGTTTCGATGACGCTTCCATTGGCAGCCGACAGTTCGTAGCTGGTCTTGACCCGATGTTCCCGAAGAGCAGACCGAGGGAAGACGCAGACGTCGCTTCCGGTGTCCACAAGAAACTGGACTTTCGATGTGCGATCGGTAACGAAGAGGCGACCAGATGAAGTGGGGCAATCGTTCGTCGCCATTACCGACCGCCCTGAGAGTTTTCCGACTTCTCAAAGTCACACGGCTTGATACAACGATGGGCGTTGGCTCCATGACGACTGTGGTACCAGCATACCGGAAACTTCCTATAACTTGACTGGGACCTCGATCTGGAGCGCTTGCGCTGTTGGTTGTTGTTGGAACGGTCGCGGGGTCTGGGCTGCCTGTTGAGCTGCATGGTCAGGTTTTTGACGGCGGCCTTCAGCTCGGCGATTTCGCTAGCCATTGCCTGCATCGAACCAGGAACGGGAACAGCCGATGAAGTTGACGCCACTTGAAGACTCGGCGCCACGATGTCTTGCACTCTGTCGGCCAGGTCAGCTGCAGCTTCCAGGGAAGATGACGGTTGCGATGCGATTAGCGTTTGTAGGTTGTTAGGTAGTCGGCTGCACCAAATACTCCGGATGAAGTCGTCAGGGACGGAATTTCCGGCTAGGCTCTGAAGGTGGCGTAGGAACTGTGATGGCTTCCGGTTCCCCAACTCCTCATGCATCAGCAGCTGTTGAATTTTCCGCTCGCGAGACGCTGACAGTCGCTTTATCAGCTCGCCTTTAAGCTTCTCATATTTGTTACTAGCGGGAGGACAAGTTATTATATCCTTTACCTCTTTTGAGTATTGAGGATCCAAGTGGCTGGTTACGTAATAAAACTTGGTTGTATCCGAAGTAATATTCGAGATGGCGAACTGTCCCTCAATTTGAGCAAACCATATCTCTGGCTCCTCCGGCCAAAATGGTGGAACTCGTATGCCGACTTTATAAACGTCGGACGGCATAGTGGAAACGCGCACTTTTTGTTTACGCGCTGTGCACGGCTGGGAGGTGCCTTGTTCCGATGTGGCTGTTTCTGCCGAGTCACTGTCACTCATTGTAGTCCACTTCGTACCTTTTTGAGCGTCCTTGCAGGGGTCACCAGTTGTAGGAGTGTAGACGGTGTTTTGTCGTAGTTGTTGCTTGAGGTATGAAGCGAATGATAAACGTCCGGTTAAAGTTCACCACTGTTTATTCCACAACAACACGTCTCACAATAGTCACAATATAGTTTATTTATAGTTCAAATCAGAAGGAAGAAAGGCACAGGTAGAACAAGCACAGTAGAAATAAAGAATACGGAAGTAAAAGCTAATTAATACCAATAACAATTTTGGCGGGAGCGATTAGCGCAAAGTAGCGTAGCATCCGCGTCGCAGTAGCGATTACAGCTGACTGTCGAGCGCCGCGGCCGGCCAGTGCGCCTTGCGTTTGAATTGTCAAGAGGACCGGTCCGGTCAGCCTCTGACGTCACGCGCTCGGTTCCAATGCACTGCCGGATGCCGCGCCACTTCGTCCGTGAATAATATAGATTTAATGTAAATACTATTAAATATTGTAGGTGAATTATATTAAATAAGTGTGAATGGTGTAAGTGAGATGAACGTATGATTGTGAGTGAGATGATGTATATTATTATGGATGTTTGGTATGTAAATAAAAGTATATATTTAATTAAATAAATTAAAATGTTTATATAAGTAGAACCGTGACAATATATAAATATGTAAATAAGATGTAGGTAATTTATTATAATGTGGGAAAGATCCCCACAAGCACATTATCTCCCGGGGAGATACAACTGCACAGCCGATCACCTCTCACGGGGACGGCGTCTGTCCGAATGGTATCTGTTACCCACTGCAACAAACAAAATTTTTCATCATTGGGGCACTCCAGACGTCGACCTGTTCGCGTCTGCAGAAACATCCGTGGTCAACAGATACGTCTCGCTAGACTTCAAAGATCACTTGGCACACTTCTCAAACGCATTCAGCCGATGTTGGGATTTTCGCCTGGGCTGGATATTCCCACCTCCCAACCTCATACCTCGAGTATTAGCTCACTTGAACAAAGCCAAGGGCCTTTACATAATAATAGCGCCTCTTCGGGAAAAAACCTTTTGGTTAGCAGATCTAAAGGCGAGAGCACTAGAGCCGCCAATAACGATAGAGCGACTCTCAGAGACCCTGGTGGACACAGCAACCAATCTTCCCCCAGCACAAGTAGACCAACTGAACCTTTAGGCTTGGTTGGTTGGAGGTGGGGACAACAAATCAGTAATTGGACAGAAACAGAAAAACAATTATTAAAGACCAGTTGGAGACATTCTACTATGAATACTTATTTTTCAGCAATAATAAGGTGGCAATTACTACTAAGACAGATGCTCAAGGCAATTGCTACAGCTCAACCAGTGAAACATACTCCCAGTTTGGGATGCTCAGATTGTGTTCGATTGGTTATCTAAAACTTGTCAAAGAAACACTCTGTTCGAGGTATCAAGACGAACAGCGGCAATTCTTCTCTTAGTATCAGGTAGGAGACTACATGACCATACTTTACTAAAGATATTGGAATCTAATTTATGTCTTTCTGAAGATGAACCAGTTTTATGGCCAATTTTTGGATCTAAGACTGACACACTGGGACATAGACAGTCAGGATGGCGACTACTGAAGCATCCAAATCACCAGGTCTGTCCAGTAACTTGGATTAAACGGCTCATTGAAATGTCACAAGAAAGGAGAAAAGAGGAAGGATTACTCCATTTATTTATAACTATAACTGGAAAGCCACGCCCAGCATCTAGAACCGTTATTAGTGGCAGGGTTCGTTCTGTCCTAAGAGAGGCTGGGATCACAGCATCTCCAGGATCAGTGATGGTTAATATTCCATCGATATATAGGTAGCCAATAAACAGGTGGTACAATAAGCGACCTTATCGCTATGTGCAATTTCTTACATCATCGTGATTGACAAAGTATGGTTGATTCTCCCAGAGAAACAGCGATCATATTCTTAGTCTACTTTGCTCCATACGATTTGTAAAACTAGCATGAACGGACATTAGGATTGTGACAACGAGCAGAGCCTGTATCTTGGTGACCCATAATCTTCGATTTATTAATGACTTCATCTGCTCACATTAACTGTACAAATCCTTCAGATTAGATTTTTGAATAAATTATATTCTCCTTTCACAAATAACAATACACTACAGTACACTACACTAATGAGGGTAGCACTAGCTGCCACGCGCGTGTCAAGGGCAGGACAAGCTGACACGCGCGTGACAAGGGCAGGACAAGCTGCCACGCGCGGGTCGAGGGCAGGACAAGCTGCCACGCGCGGGTCGAGGGCAGGACAAGCTGCCACGCGCGGGTCGAGGGCAGGACAGGCTCGCGCCGCAGTGCCGGCGGAAGTCGATGCAACGCCGACGATGTAGGTGCCGCAATACTTGTCTGTATCTGCGGCGCTGACCCAAGGTCAACCTGGGGAATAAACCAGGCGTTATTTGAGTTACAGTCCGATGTCATTGAGCATATAAAATCACTATGTTACAGTCACCTATTGATGAATAACATTGCAATGGGACAGCATGTGCCACATGTAACTATTTAGTATGAATTGGCAATCATGTGGATTGCTAATTTATACTTCTTGTTCCTCTATCTTCTAATTTATTGTTAGGTACATCAACATTCCCTGTTTAGACATGAGTCTTCAAAAAAAGGTATACCAGGTCTGTGACTGCGCGGCTAAAAATTTAAGGCCCTCATTTAGACGTGGATGTATTTATGATGAAGAACATCAGAACCCGCAACGACGCGATGTGACGTCAACTATAAATGATATTGATGACAATTATTAAATCTCTTTGGCCAAATTAACCCTAGTAGCACTGATTTGAAAAGCTTACCTGAGACACTATATAGGTGGAGCACCATCTACTTGCCACTGCCCTGGACACGCGGGGCGCAGGCCCCCTCGGAACCTTGTCGGACACGAGTTCGTAGAGCAATATCATGCTACTGATAGGGCTGGCAATACTCAGAGCATTTATGGCTTTTTTAAATGGGATCTGTATAGGGAAAGCAACAGGAATAGGATAAACAAAATGTATTAGGGACCTATAAGTTATGTAGATTATAGTTCAAATTTAATTGAAAATAATAATATATAGGGTACCCCTTAACTAATTCAGTTGACATATGACTGAACTGTTAGGTATCTTAACAGCAAGCCCTAACCTCTCATCAACCAGTTCACCAACAAATCAGACAAAATTAAACAAATAATTCAATTTTGAAATATACAATATGATAATCTAACAATATTTACCTGTAACAGTCAATATAATATGCGATAAGGTAAGGTTAACAATGCTGATATGGTTCTTATGATTTGTATAAGATTATTTGCTTGCATTTTTATAATTCAACATATAACATTCCTATGGTTTCTCTCCCTTGTGTGTCCTTATGTGTCGTTTAAGATTACTTGCTTGTGCACATTTATAGCCACACATATCACATTCAAATGGTTTCTCTCCTGTGTGTCTTTTTATGTGTTGTTTAAGAGCACTTGCTCGTACACATTTATAGTCACACATAACACATTCATATGGTTTCTCTCCTGTGTGTGTTCTTTTGTGTACTATAAGAGTATTTGCTTGTACACATTTATAGTCACACATATCACATTCATATGGTTTCTCTCCTGTGTGTGTTCTTATGTGTTGCTTAAGATTACCTAATTTTAAACATTTATAGTCACACATATCACATTCATATGGTTTCTCTCCTGTGTGTGTTCTTATGTGTTGCTTAAGATTACCTAATTTTAAACATTTATAGTCACACATATCACATTCATATGGTTTCTCTTCTGTGTGTGTTCTTATGTGTTGTTTAAGATATCTTACTTCTAAACATTTATAGTCACACATATCACATTCATATGATTTCTCTCGTGTGTGTTTTCTAATGTGTTGTTTAAGCTTATATGCTTGTGCACATTTATAGTCACACATATCACATTCATATGGTTTCTCTCCTGCGTGTGTTATTATGTGTCGTTTAAGAGTACTTGCTTGTGCACATTTATAGTCACACATATCACATTCATATGGTTTCTCTCCTGTGTGTCTTTTTATGTGTTGTTTAAGAGCACTTGCTCGTACACATTTATAGTCACACATAACACATTCATATGGTTTCTCTCCTGTGTGTCTTTTTATGTGTTGTTTGAGAGCACTTGCTTGTACACATTTATAGTCACACATAACACATTCATATGGTTTCTCTCCTGTGTGTGTTCTTTTGTGTACTATAAGAGTATTTGCTTGTACACATTTATAGTCACACATATCACATTCATATGGTTTCTCTCCTGTGTGTGTTTTCATGTGATATTTTAGATTACTTGCATTTACACATTTATAGTCACACATATCACATTCATATGGTTTCTCTCCTGTGTGTATTCTTTTGTGTTGTTTAAGATTACTTGCTCGTACACATTTATAGTCACACATATCATATTCATAAGGTTTCTCTCCTGTGTGTGTTCTAATGTGTTGTTTAAGAGTACTTGCAAGTGCACATTTATAGTCACACATATCACATTTATATGGTTTCTCTCCTGTGTGTGTTCTCATGTGTTGTTTAAGTGTATTTGCTTGAACACATTTATAGTCACACATATCACATTCATATGGTTTCTCTCCTGTGTGTGTTCTCATGTGTTCTTTTAGAGTACTTGCTTGTACACATTTATAGTCACAGATATCACATTCATATGGTTTCTCTCCTGTGTGTGTTTTCATGTGATATTTTAGATTACTTGCTTGTACATATTTATAGTCACACATATCACATTTATATGGTTTCTCTCCTGTGTGTGTTTTCATGTGTTGTTTAAGATGACTTGCTTGTGCACATTTATATTCACACATATCACATTCATATGGTTTCTCTCCTGTGTGTGTTCTCATGTGTTGTTTAAGATGAATTGCTTGTGCACATTTATATTCACACATATCACATTCATATGGTTTCTCTCCTGTGTGTCTTCTTATGTGTTGTTTAAGACTACCTGCATATGCACATTTATAGTCACACATATCACATTTATATGGTTTCTCTCCTGTGTGTGTTCTCATGTGTTGTCTAAGAGTACATGTATGTGCACATTTAAAGTCACACATATCACATTCATATGGTTTCTCTCCTGTGTGTGTTTTCATGTGATATTTTAGATTACTTGCTTGTACACATTTATAGTCACACATATCACATTTATATGGTTTCTCTCCTGTGTGTGTTTTCATGTGTTGTTTAAGATGACTTGCTTGTACACATTTATAGTCACACATATCACATTCATAAGGTTTCTCTCCTGTGTGTGTCCTCATATGTTGTTTAAGATGACTTGATCGTACACATTTATAGTCACACATATCACATTCATATGATTTCTCTCCTATGTGTTTTCCCATGTGTCGTGTTTCTTCCTAGGGCGAACGCGTTTCGTAAAATGGCACTTTCGATTACTGATCCACGAGTACCGTGTCAGCTACAAATTGATGCAGTCAGAGCAGAAGGTAGACCAGGATTATGGGATATTCTACTATCGCCAAAGAATACTAACTATGCTTATTAACTTAACTTATGCTATCACAGAGAAACTATATAGGGACGAAAATAATCAATATTTCACAGAATATTTCATTTTAGTGATAGGCAGGATTTTGTTTTTTTTTTTTTTAGTTTGCCCGTTGGGGCAGGCTAAAGTCTCTAGGACCATACCGCCATGTCTTACGTAGTTTTTATTTGATAGTTTAATATTCCATTATAATGTCGTCTCGTCTCTGGATTAAAGATATGGCTGGCTCTGCAGAGTAGGCCGAATTTCCACTATTCCCAAGTCCAAATATAAAATAAAAAGTAGAAATTATCTATGGTTCGTGCCACCTATAATATACTCTCTGGTCTATAGCCATTCTGCAAATTAGTGCCGTAAAAACCACATTAATTTTTTTTCAGGATTGAATTTCATCATGAAAAGAGTACGAGAAGAAGAAATTAAGCAAGAAATGAGAAAACTAGAAGAAGAACTTCGTTTAATTAGACGACGGAAGCCGGAAGAATCACATTTTTCTGAAGATGACGAATCAGATAACTGGCACGCTTGGTTCTTTTAGAACCATGTTTTACCGTTGGTGACACACTCTGTGATGACACAGTTAGAGGTCCCTTCGGCGCTGGCATATGCATGCCCTACTATTGGATTAATATTCCATTAACCATAGTACCTAACCGTGCCAGTTTACGCCGCCTCCTCTTTGGATAATACTCGTTGGCGCCATGTCTTTTTCTAATCGAAAAAGGGCCCACGATGCTGGCATATGCATGCCGTTATCCTAGTTTCACCGATACATTTTACATGAATCTTATGGGACTGACGCGTAATACGTAATTACGTGTATATCTTTGGATTTAAAATCCAGATGCATGGCTTGATTTTAGCCAAATACATTGTGTAAAACAGATGGGGGGGGGCGGCATATAATCCCATACACCCCCAAATGCGAAGCTCCATTGTTCGGAAAGACTGTTGCCTGATCCGCTGCTTTTTCCGCTACTTCAGGTGATAAAGAAATTGTTCAGGAGGTGGTGGAGTTCTTAGACCCTGATATTTGGGGTTACGCCCAAAACAAACGTGTATATATAAACTCGATATATTAAAAGATTCTGAGGATGCAGTTAAACTTTTTATAATTAAGGTAGAATCTCAGAAACCTCTGGACCCCAAAATTCTAAATATTTTAGATGACCTAATCAACATTGATAAGAAACGTCCAGCTACACACTCAGAATTAGCCCACAAGCTAAATTACATAAGGAACTGTCTTACCATGGAAGTTGTCCTACACAATTTAAAAGAACATCCCTCACCTGAGAATTGTGTTTTATAAGCACCAAAACTAAATTTCGAAATGGCCACTTCCTTTTCTAATACTTTACAGTCGAGATACAAAAAGTTAAAGGAAAGACAAGAGTTTATGTCTGCGGTGGAATCGGGCCTGATTTTGGCTTTTTAGAAAGGTTAAGACCTGAAGTTAATCAAATCCTTCAGTGACGCATTAAGGTTGTTATTGCATCTTTTCTAAAAGATATCTCTCTCCAGGAGGAATCTCTCCTACTACGTGCTCTTGCCCCAGCAGTACAAATATTATCTAAAGACCAACCAATGGATATTTTTCTCTATGAGGAACTTTGTATGAAAAGGTAAAGGCAGTTGAGAGGACTGCCAAGGATCTGAAGGCTACCACATCTAGATCAACAAACTTTCAAGCCTCTCTCCATTCCCTACCTCAGGGCAATTTCAAAAGAGAGAAAAGGAATTTTCGGCGAAGGGGAGTAGTGAAATTCTCAGGCAAACCGCAGTACAAGCCCAGAACGTAATTCCAGTGCTCAAATCAAACATCCAAGGAACATTAATACCCTTTCAGGTAACTTTGATAAATTATCACATACTGGTTGCCTCCGATACTGGCCTGGCAATTGGAAGCTACTAACTGGAGATCCTTACATTGTAAATTGTATACAGGGTTATAACATTCCATTCACCCAACATGAGCACACCGGAAAACAACAAGTTTTCTTCCAAAGAAGAAACCAACATTTCTAGATGTAATTGTAGAGTTCAAGCTGTTACAGGATCAGGGTGTGATCAAAGTTGTTGAACCATGTATTGATACATTTCTGTCCACCATATTTTTAGTTAAGAAACCAGGTGGTTCCTACAGGTGAATTCTCAACCATAAAGCCTTAAATAAGTGTATTGTTAGAGGATATCAGGACAGCAGTCAATTTTGTAAATAAACATAGAGGCATCATAGATTTCTCCTTCGGGGTGTTATCTATGAATTCCAAGATTTACCTTTTGGGCTAAACACAGCACCCTTTATCTTTACAAAGTTGCTTAGACAAGTTCTAGCAAACCTTAGATCACTAGGGCTTGTTTCTGTTAATCAATTAAATAATTTCTAATACCTAGGTCACAGTTATGATCTTTATAAACAAAATATTCATTAGACTACGGAGGTCTTAGGAAACTTAGGTTTTGTCAAAAATAATAAGAAGAATTGTATCGGTCCATCCAATATGTACCTTCTTAGGGCTTCTAATTGAATCCAGTCAGATGATCCTGACTAAAATGATGAAAAGCGTCTTATGCTATATATAATGAAATCATGTTCAATTAGACAATTCGCCCATAAGATTATTGTAGGACAGTTAATATCCATTTGACCTGGTATTGTCTATGACATGTTTCACACAAAGCTATTGGAGAGGTCTAAATTCTTAGCACTCCAAGTTAGTCACGGCAATTATGATGTAGTAATAAAAATTCCTAATATTGTTCTTGAAGATTTAAATTGATGGAAAAATAAAACAATTTTTTGGTAAAAATTTTATTAAACAAGATACCGTCTCCATAGATATATTTATATATGTGTCGCTACCGGGATGGGGTGTAGCTTTTTAGAACTTACAGCACAGTTTCTGGACACAAATGGAGAAGAAAATTAGTATACATTCTCTTTTTCGAGTTAAAAACTGCTAGTTTTTATGTTTAAAATATTCAAGATATTGCAATATACTATTTAAATAGAAAATTCTACAGCCTTAGCTTATATGAATATAATGGGTAGTGTTCAATTCCCCAAATTAAACACCTTGATTACAGAGATTTGGGATTGGTGTGAAAATCAACATTTGAATATTTATGTTACTTACATGAAATCAAGTAACAATACTGAAGCCGATAGGATATCTAGAAGAACCAGAGGTTTAGACAGAATGATAGTTGAATCCTATTGCATTTCGTAAAATAGCCCTAAACTTAGGTGCTCCCAACATAGACTTGTTTGTAACCCGCATTAATGCTAAGTGCTCTTGCTATGTGTCATGGCATACAGATGCAAGTGTTTTCAGTGGATGCTTTTCCCTTAAATTGGCATGACCAAGAGTTCTATGTATTCCTCCCATTCTCTCAAACTAAAGAATTCTTAATAAAATTATAACCGATAGGGCTCTAGGTACAGTCATTGTCACACAGTGGTCTACATAACCATGGTATCCGGTGTATATGTCACTATTGGTGAGCCAACAGATAATTTTGTACCTAGGTAAGGAATAACTTCTCTCCCCTTCTAGAGACAGCCCCCTTCCACTTCACAGCAAAGTTACCCTGGTGGCAGGATGGCTATCATCACGGGTTAGAAACGGCGCGGCGGGGCGTGCCAGACGCAGCCCTGACCATAACGCTAGCTAAGCTAGCGTTATGGTCAGGGCGCGAGTGAAGCTAGCCTAGCTTCACTCGCGCCATCTAGCATAAAGCAGCATGACATAGCACTCAGTAAGTGGTGGGCCTATTACGATGACCTTATAATAAACCCATATAGGTACTGCAACCACTGCATTGGTCCTTTGTTTTCTTACCGAAGTGGCCTCCTATAGGATGCAAAACAGAGACGGATCTGCAAGTTAACTTTTGCTGGGTTCTCATGTTGGGTCAGACATGAATGTGACTAGGTTTTTTCAAAGGAATAATTTCACTCCTAAATATGTTACAAGGAACCCATAAATAGCTCTTAATTATCTAAAATTTGTCAAAAAAGACAGCCACTTTGCTTTCCTTAGCGACAGCACATAGAATTCAGACTTTGTCCTTAATCAAGTTAGACAACATAAAGTTAACACCCTCTCAAATAGAAATCAAAATTCTAAACCGTATAAAGACACCCATATACTTTGGCATAGGAAACAACCCTCTTTGATATTTTCCATATTTTCTAATAGGTCTATTTGCCCAGCTTAGCTAATAGTAGGCTATTTGGTTTTCACTTAGTTTGATCAGTGATGAGGGGATCAGAACCATATCTTTTTATTAGACATAAAAACTCCTATCACAGAGTTACAACTTAAACCCTTAGTAGATTAGTCAAATTTTATATTATTATTGATAATTGATATTATGATATTATTATGATACTCTCCATAAGTCGTGTTTAAATATTTCTGGATTCAAGAGCTACAGCACGAGACATGCTCTACTTTATTAGCTTAGCCTATATGAAGGTTGTTAATATTGAGGTTATTCGTTCTACCGCAGGTTGGACTAAAGGTTTATATGATTTTTGCTAAATTATATAACAGGCAGATTGTAAGTGACTCCTTTGTTTTATGGATCTTTCAGACAACGTAATTGTACGGAATCAGTTCATGTTACATACTCATGATTTTAACTCTATTACATAGGTTTGCTTACATAATTTTAAATTATATAAATCCTTGCTAGAGAAACCTGTATGTACCCACCTAACTAACATATATACTTTATATTTAGATACTAGAATAATTTACTTAGTGTCTACTCCAAGTTGATTGTTGTTTTGTAACATGGTACATAAAATAAGGACTGATTGTTCATCACAACTTTTATGTTTTACTTTGAACATCGCCATATCTTTAATCCAGAGACGAGACGACATTATAATTTGAGAATTAAGCGAACTTACCTGTAAGTGAAGCTTGATTATAATTATAATGTCGTCTCGTCGAAGGATTAAGTCCCACCCTGGGGCTTGTCCTGAAATAGGTACCTGTCGCCTAAGTGTTCCCCCCCTCTTAACGTCATAAAAGTTGTGAGTGGGAACTTTAAACTGAATGGCTATAGACCAGAGAGTATATTATAGGTGGCACGAACCATAGATAATTTCTACTTTTTATTTTATATTTGGACTTGGGAATAGTGGAAATTCGGCCTACTCTGCAGAGCCAGCCATATCTTTAATCCTTCGACGAGACGACATTATAATTATAATCAAGCTTCACTTACAGGTAAGTTCGCTTAATTCTCAAATTTTATTATACTTTTGTTGAGAATGAGGGTCAACAGCAACAAGCCGGACCCTCTCCTGCTTCAATAAAGTGGTGGAACTTTATTCAAGCTTGCCATGGACTTTTTGTGAGAACATAAAAAACAATGTTTTCCCTATTTTGTTTCATTTGCCTACACTCGTGCACGTTAACGAACACATAATGGTTAATATTCCACCGATATTACACATGATCACTCGAAATAACACTTGTTTGGAAAATAAAACAAAATCGAACTGTATCACTTTTCACTTCCCGCCAAAAAGTCGGCAGGATTTTGACAGTAAGGACAGGCTGGATACTTTATCTGAGATACCCAACGATCCACAAACAATAAGAAGAATCTGCTGTACATTCACGCTCGAACAAAGAATGAACATTGAATGAACATGTATAAGTTTGAGTTGCTATATGAAAAGCTCCCTCCCCCCATTACCTCAATGCCTTCCGCCATTCTCCGTAAAAATATGTCTTACCATTATTGAGGTAGTGTCATTCCTAGATAAAAATGGTGTCATTCCTCAATGCTAAATGCTTACCATGGCGATAGTAGAATATCCCATAATCCTGGTCTACCTTCTGCTCTGACTGCATCAATACTATTTGTAGCTGACATGATACTCGTGGATCAGTAATCGAAAGTGCCATTTTACAAAACGCGCTTGCCCTAGGAAGAAACACGACACATGAGAATACACACAGGAGAGAAACCACTTCAGTGCGATATATGTGTGTTTTAGCAGATAATCATGAACATACACAAGAAAAGTACATACCTATAAATAAGTCAAAGCAACTGTTCTTAAAAAACACAAGAACACACAGGAGAGAAATCATATGAATGTGATATGTGCGACTATACATGTGTACAAGCAAATACTCTTAAAGTACACATGAGAACACACACACAGGAGAGAAACTATATGAATGTGATATATGTGACTATAAATGTGTAACTGCATGTTATCTTAAACGACACATAATGAAACACACAGGAGAGAAACCATATGAATGTGATATGTGTGACTATAAATGTGTACGAGCAAGTCATCTTAAACAACAAAAAAGAAGACACACAGGAGAGACCATATGAATGTGATATGTGTGACTATAAATGTGTAACCGCAAGTAATCTTAAACAACACATAATGCAACACACAAGAGAAACCATTTGAATGTGAAATGTGTGACTATAAATGTGTAACTGCAAGTTATCTTAAACGACACATCATGGAACACACAGGAGAGAAATCATATGAATGTGATATGTGTGACTATAAATGTGTCAAAGCAAGTACTCTTAAACAACACAAAAGAAGACACACAGGAGAGAAACCATATGAATGTGATATGTGTGACTATAAATGTTTCAAAGCAAGTACTCTTAAAGTACACATAAGAACACACACAGGAGAGAAACCATATGAATGTGAAATGTGTGACTATAAATGTGTAACTGCAAGTCATCTTAAACTACACAAAAGAAGACACACAGGAGAGAAACCATTTGAATGTGATATGTGTGGCTATAAATGTATACAAGCAAGTCATCTTAAACAACACATGAGAACACACACAGGAGAGAAACCATATGAATGTGATATGTGTGCCTATAAATGTGTACGAGCAAGTCATCTTAAACTACACAAAAGAAGACACACAGGAGAGAAACCATTTGAATGTGATATGTGTGACTATAAATGTGTACAAGCAAGTCATCTTAAACAACACAAAAGAAGACACACAGGAGAGAAACCATATGAATGTGATATGTGTGACTATAAATGTGTAATCGCAAGTAATTTTAAACTACATATAATGCAACACACAGAAGAGGAACCATTTGAATGTGAAATGTGTGACTATAAATGTGTAACTGCAAGTTATCTTAAACGACACATCATGGAACACACAGGAGAGAAATCATATGAATGTGATATGTGTGACTATAAATGTGTCAAAGCAAGTACTCTTAAACAACACAAAAGACACACAGGAGAGAAACCATATGAATGTGATATGTGTGACTATAAATGTGTCAAAGCAAGTACTCTTAAAGTACACATAAGAACACACACAGGAGAGAAACCATATGAATGTGAAATGTGTGACTATAAATGTGTAACTGCAAGTCATCTTAAACTACACAAAAGAAGACACACAGGAGAGAAACCATTTGAATGTGATATGTGTGGCTATAAATGTATACAAGCAAGTCATCTTAAACAACACATGAGAACACACACAGGAGAGAAACCATATGAATGTGATATGTGTGACTATAAATGTGTACGAGCAAGTCATCTTAAACTACACAAAAGAAGACACACAGGAGAGAAACCATTTGAATGTGATATGTGTGACTATAAATGTGTACAAGCAAGTCATCTTAAACAACACAAAAGAAGACACACAGGAGAGAAACCATATGAATGTGATATGTGTGACTATAAATGTGTAACCGCAAGTAATTTTAAATTACATATAATGCAACACACAGAAGAGGAAGCATTTGAATGTGAAATGTGTGACTATAAATGTGTAACTGCAAGGTATCTTAAACGACACATCATGGAACACACAGGAGAGAAATCATATGAATGTGATATGTGTGACTATAAATGTGTCAAAGCAAGTACTCTTAAACAACACAAAAGAAGACACACAGGAGAGAAACCATATGAATGTGATATGTGTGACTATAAATGTGTCAAAGCAAGTACTCTTAAAGTACACATAAGAACACACACAGGAGAGAAACCATATGAATGTGAAATGTGTGACTATAAATGTGTAACTGCAAGTCATCTTAAACTACACAAAAGAAGACACACAGGAGAGAAACCATTTGAATGTGATATGTGTGGCTATAAATGTATACAAGCAAGTCATCTTAAACAACACATGAGAACACACACAGGAGAGAAACCATATGAATGTGATATGTGTGACTATAAATGTGTACGAGCAAGTCATCTTAAACTACACAAAAGAAGACACACAGGAGAGAAACCATTTGAATGTGATATGTGTGACTATAAATGTGTACAAGCAAGTCATCTTAAACAACACAAAAGTAGACACACAGGAGAGAAACCATATGAATGTGATGTGTGACTATAAATGTGTAACCGCAAGTAATCTTAAACTACACATAATGCAACACACAGGAGAAAAATCATATGAATGTGATATGTGCGACTATAAATGTGTCAAAGCAAGTACTCTTAAACAACACAAAAGAAGCCATACAGGAGAGAAACCATATGACTGTGTAATGTGTGACTATAAATGTGTCAAAGCAAGTACTCTTAAAGTACACATAAGAACACACACAGGAGAGAAACCATTTGAATGTGAAATGTGTGACTATAAATGTGTAGCTGCAAGTTATCTTAAACTACACATAATGAAACACACAGGAGAAAAATCATATGAATGTGATATGTGCGACTATAAATGTGTCAAAGCAAGTACTCTTAAACAACACAAAAGAAGACACACAGGAGAGAAACCATATGAATGTGATATGTGCGACTATAAATGTGTCAAAGCAAGTACTCTTAAACAACACAAAAGAAGACACACAGGAGAGAAACCATATGACTGTGTAATGTGTGACTATAAATGTGTCAAAGCAAGTACTCTTAAAGTACACATAAGAACACACACAGGAGAGAAACCATATGAATGTGGAATGTGTGACTATAGATGTGTAACTGCAAGTTATCTTAAACTACACATAATGAAACACACAAGAGAGAAACCCTATGAATGTGATATGTGTGACTATAAATGTGCACTAGCAAGTAATCTTAAACAACACAAAAGAAGACACACAGGAGAGAAACCATATGTTAGCAAATGACATCCATCCATAGCCTACATCACACTCCGACCATAGACAATAACATATCATAAACAGATTTGGCTTGATTAGTCAATTATTATTGTTGTTCAATTATTTTTATATTGTTTAAAAGTCATTTGATGATAATAAGTACAAATTAGTAATTGAACGTTTTGGCGCCAGCAGCAGTGGCGCCACTAGAAGTTATTTAAGTTTATATTTTTTCTGTTGCTTTTTACACTTAATAGATCCATGTTTGGCCACTATCTCGCCTGATGTGAAGCGATGATGAGGCCTAAGATGGAGCACATAGATCTATTTATGTAACTTAAATAACGAATCATCACTAAAATAATGTAACTAATTCATAATAAGTCATAAGTAAATACTGTTTCTATTTACGTTTGGTTTGTCAAAAAATTTAATGTAAAATAGCACTCTGGATATGGCCTAAAATGTAAATGATTTGTAAACGACTTGATTCTTAGTTCGCATATAGTGTATTGTTATTTGTGAAAGGAGAATATAATTTATTCAAAAATCTAATCTGAAGGATTTGTACAGTTAATGTGAGCAGATGCAGTCATTAATAAATCGAAGATTATGGGTCACCAAGATACAGGCTCTGCTCGTTGTCACAATCCTACCAATGTCCGTTCATGCTAGTTTCACAAATCGTATGGAGCAAAGTAGACTAAGAATATGATCGCTGTTTCTCTGGGAGAATCAACCATACTTTGTTAATCACGATGATTTATCTAAAACAGAGAAGCACAACTACCCAAAATGAAAAACCTCGCTAGAGTATATGTTCCTTGCGAATAACCATTACCCTCATTCCCCATTACCTAATTTGCTCTTTGCGAATAACGCAGTCATGTCAATCACCCTTCAACAATGACATCTATTTTACGTCATCTAGTAGGGGCTTCATGAGTCCGTCCCTTATAGTAATGACACTAAGGTTATTACTCTGAGGTTAGCCCTTCAGATCCATCCTAGAAAAATTATGTCATGTCAAAAATCAACAGGTTCTCTATTAAGACTAAAGTGTTTGGGATGATAGATAGATAGATGAACGCTTTATTGCAAACATGATGGGATGGTGATCCATGAAATGATATTATGTCCAAAAAGTCAAGAAAGTCTTAAACTAATTACTTATTTGTGGCGTTTGTACCGAGGTGAGGTGACTGTGCCATGTTCGAGTAAAAATTATCTATAATATATAATATTGAGTTATTTCATTTACGTTCCTATAACTTGGTGTACTGACTGCAATGTTTGTATTAATATTCCTGTCCGTCCAAAGGTTGCCTGTAAGAAATTGTATATAGCGATAAGGCCGCTTATTGTACCTGTTCATTGGCTGTTGACTATTGCTTTCCTGTGTATTTGGTTTTTAATTGGTTTACAATTTCATTAGGTTGTATGCGGTTTCTTTAATAAAGTATTGTTTAGTAATGTTCGCAACATTGGTTAGCTTACAATTTATGAACGCAACTTTTTAAATTATTTAAATTTGTAAACGAAGCCTGTCAACCTTTCACTCCAAAGTACCTTCAACCCTTCCTATAATTTCCTTGGCTAAACTGGGGGGTAGTTGGAAAAGTTGTTGACGTCTGGCCGGCACGCCACCGCCATCGAGCCGAGAGCCCCGTACTTCTTGAAATGAATACTTATTGCAGAAATTGTGTATACATTGGTGTAAAAATTGCATTGTGCTATAGTGTCAACAATTTATCCATGACAGACGTATAATATTTAAAAAATGAAAGTAATGAATTTTAATATTTATAGAAAGTTTAGACCAAATGTCAAGATAATAATTAATTAATTATACGTCAATAGGAAATACACAATAAAAATATATTATTAAACATGTCATAGAGACAATAATACGAATAATTGCACATTAAAAAATAAAAACAATCGTTTCATTAATATAAATTGAAAATTATGTTACTTAAAATTAAACAGTTCCTTTATAATTATTATAAAAAAACATTTATGTACTAGCCACTTAAACAGTTTTGTCTTAAACTGGTTAGCTCCCTTATATCCCTAGGTATTTTGTTGAATATTTTGACTCATTACGAAACAGTTCTTATGACATAGAGCAGTTTTGCGGGTAGGCATCAATAGTCTTGTTCGATCTCTGCATTGTTTTTTTTTTTTACACTTAATAGTTCTATGTTTTGCCACTTGAGCGGCTGCTCAGACCCGTCTCCCCGATGGTTCACCTGATGGATCTGCGTTTTGTCTCTACAATGATCGAAAAACTTTGCATGTTCTTTGACGAAGCAGCCTACGTCGTCTTGAGTCTTCTAGAAATAAGTGTTAAACCGACGGAATTGCAACATCAGCCGCAATCCTCGCGCATTGAATTTCAGCGGGAATCAGCTCCACTGAAAATCAGCGTAAATGCAGGGAAAAGGGACGAGCGAGATACTACGCGTCGTAAAAAGATCCAGCACGCAGGGCGAGTTGAACCAGGTAGCCTTCCACTTGTTTCCTCTTTTTCCTAGCCAAGTATTACTGATTGCTCAGAGTAATGATACTAAGTATAGAGTATTTCCCATTCGCTTGAATGAAAATTTAACGTGTTCTGCGTTGTATTGCAGCCACTATAACTTCAGCTGGGTTATTCTAATTGAAACGGAAAGTCATCGGCGCTCGGATTTCGAAACTTTCCGACGGGTTTCCGAGAAACGTTATTCACAAATCCAAATTCGGAAATGTTTGACACTCCAATTCGGATATTATGCGCAAATCTTTCCGAGAGCAATTTGCTGTCGGAAACGCTTACGAAATTCGGAATTTCCATATTTATCTAAAAAAAATAATTAACTACGGTAATTATATTGTGAAGTTAGTGTTGAATCAATAGGGTGGTTTTGCCCCAAAATTACTTATTCTTTTACCAACTTTTAGGTTATATTACGAGGAGGGATCAAAAAGTAGTGAGAATGAGATAAAATATAATGACTATTGACAACTTAATAATTAATTTTTCTACGTAGTCTCCGAGTCTTTCTACACACCGAGTCCAGGGGGGCAATCGCACTAAAATATATCGACTGAAACGCAACTGAACTTGAAACGCAGCACAACTTTTTAAATGTTTCGTATCGCGTTAATGATTTGACTGAAAGTTGAAACGCAACTCGATCGTAGCTGGAACGTTACCGCTGTCATACGAACGGTTGTGAACATTGAGGTCTTACACTATAGAGGGATAATTACGAAGTTTTCCGACCTAAAAAAGGATAGCGCTATACAACAGGCTCTTATAAAGAACGAGGTAGAACTATTATCATATTGTCTCTATCGCGTAACCCATTTTCTTAACATTGGCCATGACATGTTAAGTCAAAATAGTGGCCCGGCAGGGTCGGCTTGTGGTTTTTTAATTTGTGTTGTGGTATTTTTTATTATTTTTAAGTGAATCTTTGTGAATGTGTACTAGAAACAATTTAGAATTAAATGTGAAAAAATATTCGGGTGTTCCATTCATGGTGAAGTGAAAATTGTACTGAAAGATTAAGTTTTCAAACGTTTGTGTTTTTCTTGTATTTATTGATGTTTTTCGGTAACTATAATTTATGTGGATGTAACTATACATCGGGTTCGACAATTAGAACCTGCATTTGGCTTGATATATTCAGTTTTCGGTGTTATTTTGTTAAAACAACATTGACCAGTTTCGTGTGTCAGTGTGGCCATCGTATAAACATTTCAGTTCCCATTACGTCGGGTAACAAATTGCATATTTGTGTAAAATGTTAAATGTATTAAAATTGTGCATTCTTAAACCATTTAATTAAGATATAGGTAATAAAAGTAGTTAATGATTATAGTTTTTATTTAATTTGAAATTAAAAAGTTAAAGTTTAGTAAGAAGAGAGTAGAATTGTGTTAATAGTAAAGGCATTCGCCTCTTATGTAAGAACATATGTTGTAAATAAGTTCTTATTTTGTGTAATAAATTTATCTTACAGGTCCTTGCTGTCGATTACTATGGCCAATCATCCAATTCCATTGATGGATCACAATCCTACAATAAAAATGTAAGCAACGAATCTCGGATTTCTAATCCTAATTAACGCCACATAGTGAGAACGAGTTCATGAACGTAGACTTCATCATCATGTGAACGTCAAGGCTGTTCAGGACACAAAAGGACAAACCGTTTCGGGTTAGTGTAGTGAATTGACAATTATGTATAGTTAGTGCTATCCAATACGGTGGTATGGTCAATGTAATAATTGACTTTCATAAGTACGTCTGTGATCTACTCCGACAGTATGACATTTAACTGAGACACTATGCTATTTAGAATACTTCAAGTGTTTTTTTTTAACATTGTGTTTATCTATCTACCTATATCCTAAGTATCAGTTGTGCTGCAGTCTTGTAAATTATGTCAAAATACTAGTTCTTCTATTGTAAATTTTACCTGTATGGAAATAATGAATGTATGTATATTGTATAAATGTGTTATATATTTTATTTGATTATTTTATTTACCTGACTGGTTTAATCCTAGATAAAACCTGGTTAACAACAAAATATTAATAATTGCATAAGAAGCATACCGTAAGAAAATGTAGTTACCGCAATGTCATTCGAGCTCTGAGTTGTATCGCCGCCACTATAGCTTTAGAAAGTCGTAGGTAGTTGGTCTGTAAAAGGTAGGAAATCTATACTATTATTCTGTGGCCACGCTAGAATGTATTCATTACTCGGCCACCTAAAAGAGACCTTCACCTTTTGATCTGTTTACAGGAGTCTATCATAAAAAGTAATTTCTAGATTTTTCGACAACATATGCATATTCCCTATTTCCCTATTCTTCACACTGGGGTACAGAATAGTACAGATGTCCTACCTTTTACAGACCAACCACGAACTTCTGAAGTTATAGTGGCTGCAATGCAACGCAGAACACGTTACATTTTCATTCAAGCGAATGGGAGAATTTTTCATAGGTATGGTAAACACTCCAAAATTACTGTCAAAAAACTATTGCTTTCCAAAAGTGTTACGCTGTCGAGGACTCTATAGTGTCATTCCTCAATGGTTGTGAAAAAGTTAGAAAGATGCTACTTTGTTTTAATCGTTGAGCGGTGTTTGACTCGGTTTAACTTTTAAAACTTATCAAAATGAATGCGTACATGGATTTATTAGAGAAGGTCCATGTATTCGACGTTGCGATGGCTCGGACCAAGTGCAAATATAAGTGCAAGACGTATGTATGTGCGGAGCTTTTATGTGGAGTGATTAACTACGATGATTCCGCTGTAAAGCCATTAATATCTAACATTGTCGCTTCCTTGGAATTTGCCTGACAATCCTTTACTAAGTACTTGTTGTGTTGTTATTAAATAACAAACATTTTAGGTTTTCGTTGCATTGACATTCTATGCCACTGGGTCCATCAATAATGTAATTTTTTGTCTGGGTCAATCAGGAATTGAATTGTTTAACAAGACATTCATAGCCCTAATGAATACTTATTGATATTATTAATGCATAAAATATATTCTATTGTAGGTGCTCATTGGTGGATAGAAAGATGAATTATTCACCAGTGGCTGCTGCAACGATAACAAATGCATGCTGTGTGCTGCATAATCTATACTTATAATAAAACTGTAACGAAGCGGTTACTGTACATTGAAGATATTTTTGAAAATTAATTTTTTTAGGAGTATATGGTAGCAACAGAACCCAAAAATACAATTTTTAAAATTTTTGTCTGTCTGTGTGTCTGTCTGTCCGGGATAAACTCAGAAACTAGGGCACGAATTTGAATGCAGTTTTTTGAAATATATTCTGTGGAGTCCGGCGCTACACATAGGCTTTGTTTCATCAAAATCGGTCCAGTAATATTGAAGTTATGACGGAATTTAAGAAAAAATATAAATTTCCACTATAAGTTGAACCACGGAACATACCGGACCCTTTGTGCACATGGCTCAGCTTATACTGGTTTATTACTTACCTTCAGAGTTTGTAGAACTAAGGTATTGGTTCACACGATGGTATTCTAAAAAATGTTTTGTGGAATCCTAGGCTACATAACAAACTTTGTTTTATAAATATTGGTTTACGAAAACTGGAATTATTACGCAATTTAACAACGTTGAGTACCTACCGATTAGCAATTTTAGTATGAAAGTTTTCGTGAGTTTGATTCATTATAATTATAAATATTTAATAAAACGGCTAGGACTCACGTAGTTTGTCAAATTAGTCGACCTAGGTTTCGAGCATGTCCGATGCTCTTCATCAGGGGCGAGTTTACACTGCGAGATCGCGGCGACTATTGGCGGTGCCGGTGGCGGTGGCTGGTGGAGTGGTATAACGTTGAGTACCGTTGCAAGGCAAATTAGCTGTTTAAATCGAGCCACCCATAGATAGCACGTCTTATCAAGGGGCGTTTTCTGACTCGCGGTGACGGGTTTTATGGACATGGTGCTGGACCTGCACTGGAGCTTTTTTTTTGATCAGTTTGCAAAACGCTTTTTTGCTGATGCGATTATGTCGCCTTGGAAAGTAAGTAGTAGAGGAATTTTATCTAGCGGTTCCCAATTTTTTTTAGCTATGGAACACTAAATTATGTACCTAATTTTGGCGGAACCCCAACTCATATTTGTAACCGACTTTAAAAAAGGAGGAGGTTCTGTTTTTTTTCTATGTTTGTTACGCGATTACTCCGCCAATTATAATTTGATTTTGATGATTCTTTTTTTGTTTGGTAGGTCATACTTCAGAGGTAGTCCCATATAAATTTTATCGAAATTGATTCAGCACTTTTGCGCGGGTCAGTATATCGATAAAAATGCTGGCCAGCGTCGGCAATTCTCGGAACCCTAGGGTTCCGTGGAACAACTATTAGTAACCGCTGGTATAGACGAACAAAGAGCATAGCAACACCGTACCGGGCCCGGAACGGCCGCGGCGGCTAGCGTGGCACCGCGGCGCACCGTCACCGTCAGTTTTGCGTACGAATCGTAAAGGGTCCATGGCATTTCCCCCCGATGGCAATCCCACCCGTGTTATTTCCACTCTGCCTCCGTGGTCCCGTAATATGTTTTTTAAACTGAACGATGACATTTGATACGTATACTCGGTCAAAGAAACTATAACACATTTTTCACCAATTTTTAAACATCCCTAAAGAACTTGCTAAAATGTATATATCTAAATATAAAAATAATCCACTCCCTCAGACACAGACACACACACACACACACACATCATACCTCGAAAACCAAAAACCTATGAAGCTGTTTGGTATGTAAGTTCTATAAGGGGATCATTACGAGAGCGGACAATAGGAATGAGAGTTTATGTTTTTAAAGATAGGGCTATCAACTTTGGTAATTAGGATTGGGAGCGGAACGGGATGATAACGGGATAAGATGGGCATGGAAATGGGATAAGCGCAAGAGTTACAGGATAGGAGCGTAATGGTAACGATATAGGAGCGGGACTGGAGCAGGAGCGGAGCGGTACGGTAACGGGATAGTAGGGAGCGGTAACGGTATAGGAGAAGGACAGGATCAGTCCAGAACGGGGCGGTTACGGAATACAACCAGGACGATAACAGGATACGAGTGGGAAGGTAACAGAATAGAAGTGGTACGGTAATGAGAAAGTAGCAGGATGGGAGCTGGAACGGGAGTATTTTGGGACAGAAAATGGTCGGAAGCATGATGAATTACTACTACACTACGCGTACGAAGTCGCGGGCAACAGCTAGTATAGCATAAGGCACACATCCCATAGTCTATTTACGGCAGAGCAGGCTCCTCGCGAGCGCAAGTTAACTGCAGGCACCAGCAGCGGGCGGTGCGACCAGAGTACGCCCTCAGCAAGCTGGAGCTAGGACATGCTCGTCAGCAGGCACTCATACAACCTTTTGTGGGCAGATAGGGCGATAATAAATGAAATGCAGCGTTTCTACATCATCATTATTGTGATAAACATTATTAATTTACAGTTAACTATTAAAACTCAGTAAGAAATAGACTAGTATTTATTAAGTAATACAATCACGGTCTAGCCGTCACAAAATACCAAATCAAAAAAGCCCCGCTCCGCTTGTTCTCTCCGTATTTATACCAAGGGTCGCCTTCTTAAGTTGCCGACGTAGACCGCTAGGTGGCGCTTCTTGTTTTCAGCTCGTTCACAGATGGCGCCACTCCGAAAAACACCGATGTTGCCAACACGGCCATTCTGCAACGGTGCCGGCCTCTGGCACCTCACGAGTTAAAATAAAATATCTGGAACATAAAAATGTATGGTTATTCATATATCAGCAAATTACACAACATTATTTGATTATTAAAGCCATCTGAAATGAGTTCACTTTCGTCTTATTTAGACCAACCTGCACTTATAGGGAGTTTACCACACATAAGAGCCTATGTTCAACTTTTCAGTTGGAACTTGTTGAATTTAAAGGGTATTTCACCACACTTAAACACACCAAGTTCGTCTTTTTCCCTTGAAACTACTTGCATTTAAAGGGCATTTCACCACACTTAAATGTACCAAGTTCGTTCCTGCTTTTGTGAACTCAAATATCGTTAGGCTATAACAAAACAAAGGTAAATCATACACAAAGCAAAACAAAAATGTTCACTTTACATGTAATCACAGTGATATTTTATATTGACTCGAACACCTTTAGTGTACAGCAAAATAAAACATCCAATTTAGGATTGCAAGAGTAACAAAAATATCATTAAACTTTCATACCTGATTCATATTTGTATTGCCAACACGCGCATAGATTATATATATTCTGTAGTTAATTACAATTCCAATCATCAATCCTTATCCATGGTTTTATATTCTCAACAGCAGTTACACCAGTATATGCTTTGGTGCTTCTCTAGCTTCCTTTAATGTCCATTATTTCATATCTATCATATCCGAGGGCTTTCTTAACTCTGAATGGACCTTTGAAGACAGGTAGCAGCTTTCTACTCTGACCGTCGTTATTTTGGCTTTGTATTTTAACCAAAACTAGGTCTCCTTCCGAGTATGTTCGTGCCCGCGTTCGAGACTTATCAAATCTCTCCTTCTGTGTTATTGCATTGGCTTTAATATTCATGTCTACCTTCTCTCTCAACTTTGTCACGTCGACTAACTCTTTGTCATCTAACTCTGGGGCCAAACTGTCACTATCTGTACGAATCCTATATCCGAGAAAAACTTCGCAAGGTACGGCCTGAGTAGTTTTATGTATGGTACTATTTATTCCCTGTTGTAAAACTTTTACGTATTGATCCCACCTATCGTCATCTGTGCTAGCGCCGGTAGTCTTTAATGCTTCTAAAATCGTTTTATTGAAACGTTCTACCTGACCGTTTGAACGGGGCATGCCCGTGGCTACTACGTGCGAACGAATGTTTTTGTTGGTGCAGTATTGGGTGAATTGGTGATTCTGAGATAAATTGCAGAATCGGTGCTGCTTCGGCAGCATTTGGGAAACTGCGCGTCAAGGTATTTCGCTCACACGATATTAAACTTGACACAAAAATTAGAGTGTACATGGCAATCGTCTTACCAAACATACTGTACTCTGCAGAGACGTGGTGCCTATATCGACGCTACATTCGCACCCTTGATAGGTTCCACCTGAAATGTCTTCGCGACATTATGAACATTAAATGGTCTGACCGGGTCAGAAACACAGATGTTCTAAGGCGTGCGAATGTTTGCGGGATCGAGGCCTACCTCATGCGGAGACAGCTGCGGTGGAGTGGACACATTTCCCGGATGCCTGAAAGTAGAGTCGCTAAGCGCATCTTTTACTCAGAACTTCAGAAAGGTAAGCGGAAACGCGGAGGCCAATTTCTGAGGTATAAGGATGTGCTTAAGAGACACATGAAAAGGTGTGAAATCGTGTCTACCAAGTTGGAAGCCCAAGCAGAAAATCGTTTGGAATGGAGGCGGTCAGTGCAGCAAAATGTATACACATTTGAAAACAAGCGAAGGAGAGACCTTGATGCGAAACGAGACCACCTCAAAAGTAAACCTCCTTCAAACACAGTTTATAATTACGTGAACGGTGTCCTCACATGTAGCACATGTAATCGTACGTTTACAGCTAAAATTGGATACGTCAGTCATGTGAGGATGCACCAAACACGTACAGTAACTTAACTTAAGTCAGCCGCCGTAGCCGAAATCGGCTAGGAATGCATCATCATCATTGGGTGAATTCCAATGATGTAAAGCATGATCCTGCGTCAGATATAATGCGCTTAGGGTTTCCGAATATTTTTGATACGCATTCTAACTCCTTGACTACTTCAGAACATTTGGTAGTTCGAACGGCAGATATAAAAACGAATTTTGTAAAAGCATCCACAATGACTAATAGATATTTATTTTTATTCCGAGTTTTTACGAAAGGGCCCAAATGATCCATGTGAAGAGTATGGAATGGCTGTGCATATTTAGGTAAAGAGAATAACTCCCCTTCTTTAGGTCCACCCTTATTTTTGAAATATATACAATTAAGGCATTTTTTTATATACTTCTTCACAACATGTCTCATACGGGGGAACCAATACAAATGAGCTATTCTCTCGACCGTTTTGTCAACAGAAAAATGCCCAAGATCATCGTGATTACACTTTATGATTTGCCAGATGCATTTTTTTGGTACGACCCAACGCCTACCGCTCGGGGTACTCCTGAATACTTTACCACCTAGAAGCTGGTAATTATCGAATACGTTTTTATTGGTACTGTCGGCCTCCCCTGACTCTAAGACTTCTTTAATTTGTTGCAACTCGGGATCTTGTATTTGTACTGACAGTAACCAGTCGGCTTCTGTTATCGACATTATTAACTCTGATTCTGATTTTTCTCCGGAGGGCACGGGGTTTCGACTTAGGGCATCCACGTGTTGCATGCGGGTCCCTTCTCTATGTACAATCTCATACGAAAATTCTTGAGTCGATAGAACCCACCGAGCTATCCGGGGAATAATCTCCTTTTTGGTCAAAGCGTACCTGACGGAATTACAGTCAGTTACTATTTTGAAAGGCGACCCTAGTAAGTACAGGCGAAACTTTTGAAGCGAACAGATAATTGCGAGTAACTCTAATTCAAACGAGTGGTATTTTTTTTCGTCTTCAGTGGTTTGCCTGCTGTAGTAATGTACGGGTTTCTCGCCTTCGTTAGTGATTTGCATAAGGATACCGGCAATACCGTCTCTACTCGCGTCAGTGTATAAAACACTTTCTTTGTTAGGATCGTAAATGGACAAAACGCTTTCTGAGGTGAGTTTACTTTTTAAAATTGAAAACGCTTCATCATGGATTGCTTCCCATACCCAGACTGTATCTTTCTTCAACAGTTTCGTCAGTGGTGCCGATAACATTGCGCAGTTTTTAATAAACTTGCGAAAATAGCTTATGAGACCGAGAAACTGACGAAGTTGGTGTACAGTCTTAGGCGCTGGGAAGTTTTTAACAGCTTCTACTTTTGATTCGTTTGGCATTACACAATTCGGTTTTATCCTAAATCCCAAAAACTCAATCTCTGTTTTGAAAAAATGGCACTTTTTTAAATTTAGCGTTAATCCATTTTCTTGAAAAATATTCAATACCCTTTCTAGCAATATCAAATTTTCTTCAATAGTTTCAGTAACCAAATATACGTCATCTAAATATAGAATAACATTATCGAATCTTAAATTTCCGAGCACTTTATTCATCATTTGTTGAAAACAGGATGGAGCGTTGGATAAACCGAATGGTAAACGCAAAAATTCATAATGACCGTCTTCCGTAATAAAAGCTGTTTTCTCTATTGAATCGAGATGCATCATTGTTTGGTAATACCCACTTTTAAGATCAAGGCTTGTAAAACATTTATGTCCTTGAAGCCTATCGACTAGATCCTCAATACGTGGCATGGGGTATTTGTCCTTCACGGTTATTTTATTTAAAGCGCGGTAATCAATGCAGAGCCTCTTTTCTCCATTCTTCTTGTTAACAAGTAGGACAGGACTTGCGTATGGTGAGGTGCTTTCACGTATTATATCATTTTCTAGCAACTCACCGACCATATCTCGTATAATTTTCCTATCTTCATGTGAAGATCTAAAGGGTCTGCATTGAATAGGCTGGGGGTTTGTCAAATTTATTACCATCTCGTGATTCTTAACCTTACATAGTTCTTTAGTGTTCGTGGCAACACAATTTCTATATTTTTGGAACAAGGTCATTAGTTCGTTTTGATGTGTATCGGCGTCTAATTTTAGCTCATTGATGTTGTTGCAAAATTCATTAAATTTATTTGCATAATCGAATTTAAGCTGATCACCAACGCGCGAATAGATCAGGTCATTTCGTTCAGTGACATTTCTACCGATTAGAATTTCACAGTCAACTAGGTCGTCTATTACGTAAAGGTCTACTTCCGACAATTCTACAGAATCAATTTTCAAATTACCCGTTATCTTTTGTGTCATGTTTAGAGTTCTGTTTTGAAAAACCTTGTAGCAAAACCGATGCGGATAAAGGGGTAACATGCAAAGAATGCTTCTTTATTATTGATTCCGATATAAGAGAGCAACTACTACCCGTATCAATAAACGCGTCATGTTGGAGTTCACCAATAAATATTCTTTTTACGAATTTACTTCTCGGGTCAGAAGTAGAAACAAATTTTGTTTCTTGTTTTTCTATTTTGGTTGCATTCTTTTTAAAGTAACATACAGACTCTAAATGTCCCCTTTTACCACAGTAGTCGCACTTATTTGAGTCACATTGAACTTTTTTGTGATTTCCACCACAAAGATAACACTTAAGGATCCTTCGACTCTGCGTTTGCCCTTCTTGAAAAGTTACATTTAAAGGATTTCGCATGTTAACGGGCGCATTTACTGGCATAGTTGACGAGTTTGTCTGGGAAACTAACGATTGACTAGAACTGCCTAATCTGAGCAAATTGTCACGAACAGGTGGATTTGTTTGTTTCGTATTTTTTTGTTTATAGATACGGCCATGCAGGAAACTAGCTAAACTATCGCATGAAACAAAATTACTGGCTTCTATTGAAGTTCCAATACTACTGTCGCCTATATTTCCTACAACAATAGAGATAACATCTTGTTCCGTAAAATTTAACGACAGACGATCTATTTTACACTTTTGGTCAAAGTAAAATTCATAAAGCGACTGATTTTCGTTCGGTTTTTTATCGATTATCTCTTTTAATAGTTCGAACATATTTCTTCGTATTTGGAAACACCCGGACAATTTCTGTTTCCAATCTAACCATTTCCACGCAGGCCATTGATGATCTGTACGTAGCATCGAGTCGTACCACACTTTAGCAGATCCTTTTAATTTGTTGAGAGCTTGATAACGTGTCATTTCGTCAGACCATGCAAAAGTTTGAGCATAGGAATGTATAATACTAAGCCAAGCATTCACGTCATCTTTTAGAGGGTCGAACTCAGGAATAATACTGTTCAAAGTAAATTGGTTGGATGTACTCACAGTTCCTCTTTCGGTCTTATTCGATACCTTGGTCTTCCGTTTTGGTGGAGGTGATGGAGTTCTGGTACTGCTGGAACTAGAAGACGAGCTTGAGCGCGCTCGCCTACGTTTTTTGTATTTGCTACGTTTACCCATTGCACGAAGGTTCTTGTCACTTCTGATATTAAAACTCAGTAAGAAATAGACTAGTATTTATTAAGTAATACAATCACGGTCTAGCCGTCACAAAATACCAAATCAAAAAAGCCCCGCTCCGCTTGTTCTCTCCGTATTTATACCAAGGGTCGCCTTCTTAAGTTGCCGACGTAGACCGCTAGGTGGCGCTTCTTGTTTTCAGCTCGTTCACAGATGGCGCCACTCCGAAAAACACCGATGTTGCCAACATAACATGGTTTTATTCAGAGAGATAAAATAACATAGCTTTTTAACTATTTTACAGGGCCTTAAATAAAAATCTTAAACGTTAATAACTATAACCTATATGAATTTAAACATGATATTTCTAGGTATATAGTTTTATTCACATTTAATAATGAAAGTTGATTCTCCTTCATAGAATTTATTTTTCCTCGTGTAATCTTTATTTTTGGTATCAACTTGTGCTAATCCTTCTTCTGACTTTACAGCATCTCATGGCCTGGGTTTTGTGTTGACAATACTGAAACAATAGATAGTTCTAAGAGTACCAATATTTCAGGCGGCTTTATAATGATTAACAGCTGCCCTGCGTTATACTGCTGATTTTTGTACACTAATACAATATTATAATGATGAGGTAAAAAATCTGTCACTACCTAAAGGGGTTAAAGGCATAAAGTAAGTACCTAGTTATACTTCATATATGCGTTAAAGGTGTGTTCTGGCAGCTTCTTTTCATGATAGCCTGGCAGTCCTCATTCCAGGCATATTTTGATTATTATATCATATAAAAATAAATTACCTTTTGGCTGAACCTGTCAATGCTTTCAGCAAGCATCTGAACGATTAGATATTTTATGTATTTTTTTATAGCAGCCTCGGTAGTCCCAAATTTTAGCCACACCTGTATAATCAGAGCTGGAACTTATAATACTAAACGCTGAAAACTAAATTAAAACCTATTCGCAGTTTTCGAGTCAACAATTATTCAAAATAATAACATGTATATAAAATTGTAAGGTAAAACAATATATATTAATAGATTAAGTTTCATTTTACTTTCTTTAAACGTACAGGAAAACAGAGCTTTGGCCGCCTAGATACATGAAAATAAGCTAAACAAACAATAATCTATCATTGCGCAGCTACCTATAATAGAAAATTACATTGATATTATAGTCATAGAGTTCAGTGAATATGTAAATAAATCTTCAAATTTTATCCGAAATAGAACTTTTTCGATTTAGTTGCAACACTATGCGAGTTTATGTGACTAACAATAATTTTAAAATTTTCGCTATTTTATGCTATTTTACAGTCTTAGGCGCTGGGAAGTTTTTAACAGCTTCTACTTTTGATTCGTTTGGCATTACACAATTCGGTTTTATCCTAAATCCCAAAAACTCAATCTCTGTTTTGAAAAAATGGCACTTTTTTAAATTTAGCGTTAATCCATTTTCTTGAAAAATATTCAATACCCTTTCTAGCAATATCAAATTTTCTTCAATAGTTTCAGTAACCAAATATACGTCATCTAAATATAGAATAACATTATCGAATCTTAAATTTCCGAGCACTTTATTCATCATTTGTTGAAAACAGGATGGAGCGTTGGATAAACCGAATGGTAAACGCAAAAATTCATAATGACCGTCTTCCGTAATAAAAGCTGTTTTCTCTATTGAATCGAGATGCATCATTGTTTGGTAATACCCACTTTTAAGATCAAGGCTTGTAAAACATTTATGTCCTTGAAGCCTATCGACTAGATCCTCAATACGTGGCATAGGGTATTTGTCCTTCACGGTTATTTTATTTAAAGCGCGGTAATCAATGCAGAGCCTCTTTTCTCCATTCTTCTTGTTAACAAGTAGGACAGGACTTGCGTATGGTGAGGTGCTTTCACGTATTATATCATTTTCTAGCAACTCACCGACCATATCTCGTATAATTTTCCTATCTTCATGTGAAGATCTAAAGGGTCTGCATTGAATAGGCTGGGGGTTTGTCAAATTTATTACCATCTCGTGATTCTTAACCTTACCTAGTTCTTTAGTGTTCGTGGCAACACAATTTCTATATTTTTGGAACAAGGTCATTAGTTCGTTTTGATGTGTATCGGCGTCTAATTTTAGCTCATTGATGTTGTTGCAAAATTCATTAAATTTATTTGCATAATCGAATTTAAGCTGATCACCAACGCGCGAATAGATCAGGTCATTTCGTTCAGTGACATTTCTACCGATTAGAATTTCACAGTCAACTAGGTCGTCTATTACGTAAAGGTCTACTTCCGACAATTCTACAGAATCAATTTTCAAATTACCCGTTATCTTTTGTGTCATGTTTAGAGTTCTGTTTTGAAAAACCTTGTAGCAAAACCGATGCGGATAAAGGGGTAACATGCAAAGAATGCTTCTTTATTATTGATTCCGATATAAGAGAGCAACTACTACCCGTATCAATAAACGCGTCATGTTGGAGTTCACCAATAAATATTCTTTTTACGAATTTACTTCTCGGGTCAGAAGTAGAAACAAATTTTGTTTCTTGTTTTTCTATTTTGGTTGCATTCTTTTTAAAGTAACATACAGACTCTAAATGTCCCCTTTTACCACAGTAGTCGCACTTATTTGAGTCACATTGAACTTTTTTGTGATTTCCACCACAAAGATAACACTTAAGGATCCTTCGACTCTGCGTTTGCCCTTCTTGAAAAGTTACATTTAAAGGATTTCACATGTTAACGGGCGCATTTACTGGCATAGTTGACGAGTTTGTCTGGGAAACTAACGATTGACTAGAACTGCCTAATCTGAGCAAATTGTCACGAACAGGTGGATTTGTTTGTTTCGTATTTTTTTGTTTATAGATACGGCCATGCAGGAAACTAGCTAAACTATCGCATGAAACAAAATTACTGGCTTCTATTGAAGTTCCAATACTACTGTCGCCTATATTTCCTACAACAATAGAGATAACATCTTGTTCCGTAAAATTTAACGACAGACGATCTATTTTACACTTTTGGTCAAAGTAAAATTCATAAAGCGACTGATTTTCGTTCGGTTTTTTATCGATTATCTCTTTTAATAGTTCGAACATATTTCTTCGTATTTGGAAACACCCGGACAATTTCTGTTTCCAATCTAACCATTTCCACGCAGGCCATTGATGATCTGTACGTAGCATCGAGTCGTACCACACTTTAGCAGATCCTTTTAATTTGTTGAGAGCTTGATAACGTGTCATTTCGTCAGACCATGCAAAAGTTTGAGCATAGGAATGTATAATACTAAGCCAAGCATTCACGTCATCTTTTAGAGGGTCGAACTCAGGAATAATACTGTTCAAAGTAAATTGGTTGGATGTACTCACAGTTCCTCTTTCGGTCTTATTCGATACCTTGGTCTTCCGTTTTGGTGGAGGTGATGGAGTTCTGGTACTGCTGGAACTAGAAGACGAGCTTGAGCGCGCTCGCCTACGTTTTTTGTATTTGCTACGTTTACCCATTGCACGAAGGTTCTTGTCACTTCTGATATTAAAACTCAGTAAGAAATAGACTAGTATTTATTAAGTAATACAATCACGGTCTAGCCGTCACAAAATACCAAATCAAAAAAGCCCCGCTCCGCTTGTTCTCTCCGTATTTATACCAAGGGTCGCCTTCTTAAGTTGCCGACGTAGACCGCTAGGTGGCGCTTCTTGTTTTCAGCTCGTTCACAGATGGCGCCACTCCGAAAAACACCGATAGTAGTATGTTATTGGGCATTCTGCCTCAATTTCCGCTCCTCCAGGTTCACTGCGTTCACCTTCCGTCGCTACAATTGATGCAGAACGCCCAATAAACATAAGCGGTCCTGACGGAAATAAAATGTTCTCTATTTTCAACGCAACGCGTTCAGTTTCATAAGTCTAATTGAGAAAAAATATTTCAAACTAACCTGAATTCTATATTTTCAACGCAATGCGTTGATTTGATTGTATATTTTCAACGCAAAGCGTTGATTTGGCTCTATATTTTCAAGGCATTGCGTTGATTTCATATTTTGTCCTGACGGAAACTAAATTGAGGCAGAATGCCCAATACCGGGGTTGGTTTCACAAAGCTGTTCTGAGTTCAGTTTCATAAGTCTAATTGAGAAAAAATATTTCAAACTAACCTAAATAATAGGAAAATGCAATGTGATGTTGTCTGCGCTGATTCTATATTTTCAAACGCAATGCGTTGATTTGATCGTATATTTTCAACGCAACGCGTAGATTTGGCTCTATATTTTCAACGCAGTGCGTTGATTTCATATTCTGTTGATCACTATCACACGCGTTACGCAAACTGTACTTATAAAACCTATCTTTGTGTTATTGGTTCTAAGGTATTTTGATTTCAATCTTGCCTATCATTATTACAGGAGACGGTATGTCAATGAAACAATTTAGAAGGTTAATAATTAAAAATATAATTTTACTACTTTGATAAACTTATGCCGACAGATAGGACATTTGTTATTTAAAGATAGTGCACACTTTGCACAGCTTACAGCATGACCACAAGGTATAAAGCACATACAAATTTCTTCATTTAAACAAATTTTACAAGTCATGTTCTTGTAGTTGTTCATGTTTTGAGCACTCTCAAATGTTTGATTCAATTGTAATGTGTCAGAGTTTCCAGATTGATCACATTTTCTTCTGTCGTTGTTGTTTTTATTTATGTATTTCTGTCCTTTCACACATAAAACATATGGACAATGTTGAAAGACACTTGCATGCTCTTCCCATGGCATGTCTCCAGAGTTCCAATCTTTAAGACCTCCACCACAAAAGTAACAAAGAACTTTATCACTTAGTCCGGTATAAAAAAATCCTGCATCGGCCATGTCTAGAGGCTTTTGAGTTAAACCTTGAGGCCAGGAGTCAAAACTTTGCAAACGTGTTGCTTGAAGAGTATAACGAGGGTGAGCAGGCTGCTTGAGCTCCATCAAAAGTTATTAATTTTATCAGTATTAGAAATCACGCTCACAACACGTCCTGTTTACTATAGTCAACTGGCTGTTGTGTTACTCATTTACACTAACTTCATTGAATTGAGAGCACTTATTTCATAATAGGTATGTGACGAATTCAAGTATCTAACAATAAATAAAACAAACAGTACTGAAAACATCAATTTTATTATCAAAGAATACACATTTAAAACTAAATAGGTACAACACATTTCTTAAAACGTATTTCTTAAATCACATATATTTATTTTACACATTATTTTAAATTTTAAATTTTAATATTTTATTTTCGATTTCGTCAAGCAAAAACAAATTCGTATTCTCATTATACCATTTTTTTATTATAATTACATTTTTTAATGCACACACTTTTGTATGGAACATACAATTTAATAATGCCTCGTCCTTAAAATTATATTTTTTATACAACATAAATAAATTAGGACAACCTTTTTCACTAATATCTATAATAGAACAATTGTTACATATTGTTTTTACCCATTTAATTTTTTCCATGCCTTTCACGAGTATAATTTTATTTTCCAAAAAAGGTGCGATTATGCGTTTGAGCTCATGACATTCAATATATCCTTCACGCCAGCGAGTACCACGGTTTTTTTGTATCCACATTACATGCCTCTTTTCGACAGGTGTTAGATCAAAAAATGGAAATGGTGGTTTCACTAAAAACGTTTGTGTATATTCATCCGTGGCTAGTGCAAACTCGCTTACAATGAAGTTATTAGATAAATCTTTAAAACCTTGAACATCAACTATAACCAATTTTGAATTCATGATATTTTCTTAATGATATTGCTCAGAGGTTTATATTCTACAATGCAATCGTTAAGTATCAAACAATATGCAGTAGTATTTTCTGGAAAATTGGAATCGGACTCAAGTTCAACACGTACGTCTATAGGTCCTGACTTCAGATTTTCGTTTTGACGTGAACAGTCGACAACAAATAAAGGAGCTTTATTTTTAAAGTCGTCGTAACTTAACAACGGTTCTGGACGACGTCCATAATAAGACTGTTGAAATTTTGCATATTGCTCGTATAATATCGAGAATTTGTCCTCTTGAAACTTGACATTCATATTTTCATAAGGGAAATAACAAGAATTTAAAAATACTTTAACGTTACTAATATTACAGTGATCAAATTGAGACATATCAATTTCTGCTCTTCGCTTACGATTAGTTTGTAAACCAACTATTATGTATCTAGGTTTTTCTATTTGAGATGATGTTTTAATTGACCAGGTGTGTTTGGTGGTTTGTGGAAGTGCAGAATACTCATAAAGATCCCAAGTTCTAAACACTATATTAATGGAACGATCTTTTTCTAAGCATTTAAGTAAATTAATTCGTTCACGATCAGACACTTTTATATGAGGAACACGCCATGTAATTTGCTTTATTTCTATAAGTATCTTGAATAACTTCTCCAGTGTCTAACTTTAGCGAGTTGAGACTCGTATTGCTCCGAAGTAAAATAAGTTCATGTTTGCAATTCATAACAATTTTGTTATAATCTTCTGCAAATCCTAGTATTTTATTAAGAGGTATTGACACTGTAAAATTTCCCTCATGTTTGCTTGTATTACCGTTGATGTCCCACCCCCAACATTTCGCCATCTTAGACTCGTTGTCATTCATAGATAATAGAGACTTCATGATAGTAGTTATACCAGCATTTTTAATTTTATCTATTTCTACTCCATTAAGTTCATAGCGAATATCTTGGAAAAAGAAAAGCACTGGATTGTTTGTGAAATGTACTTTGCTTGCTTTGGTTTTTGTATCTTTTTTATACACATTGACACAGCCCTCCAAATACAACGTACTTGCTGAAGGTAATATATACAAATCTTGTTGATTGATTGGTATTCGTATCTCATCGTTTTCATTAAAACTAGTTACATAAGGTTTATATGAGTGATATTCAATACTTTGAATAGAATTGTCTTGAACAAGAGGTTCAACTATATTTAATATACTCATTTTAATAATCCAATTAATTTGAGAAACTTTTTGTTCTCTCTTGTTAATTTAATTTTAGGTCTGTTTTTCTTGATAATGTGTCTAGAAGTGACGGCTTTTGAGGTGGTCACCGAGTTTTTATTGAAATCAATCATTTTTTCTTGAGATGCAGATATAACTGAATGTCTTCACCGCGTAAATTAACAAGATTGTTTTTTGCGTCCACTATTCTGATCGATATAGAACTGATAGAGTTTTGACTAACAGGAAAATAAATAATATTCTTCGGAATTTCAATAATTCTATAACCTGGAGGTACATTTGGAGCGAATTCGTGAATAATATGACTAGGTTTTCCGTCTGTATAGGATCCTTTTATAATATCACATTCGATCCTTAGCACAGTTGATGATAGAATGTTGACTGGCAATCGAGATTCTGTTAATATATTAGCTTTTAAGGTTTCCTCACCGAATCCAAATATTTTTGCAAGTGATGGACTTTTTTCAAAATGTATATCTTTAGAACATATAATTGAAGTTCTCAAGGTGTTATTGTTAGAACTCAAATTGAAACTGCAATCTATAACATTCTCCCTTAAATAATCACTAATATCATTGAGCTCATATGAACCTTCAGGTATTTCTACAACTTGATCATTACCATAGTAAAATTTGTTATTTTTACTATCGATATTAGGTATCGAATTAAACGTGGAGAAGTACAGCAACCCACATTCATATTCACCATCAAGTTGAAGAGCAGGTGAATAATTTGTAACCGATGTTGAAGTGCAGCTCGATATAGACAGTGTGAAAGACATGTTGCTACTGATTATTACTTATGGTGTTTTACAATATTTATACGTTTATTCCAAAAATGTCTTAAAAACTTTAAACATAAATGTCCACAATTAACAGTGTCAAAACTTTGAAACTTAGTATAGTTGTATAAAATTACCTTATTTTTCAAATATTTAATTATCTCTAAAGGAGGCTTTAGGTCACCAAAGCTATCGAAATACTCACAATATGTTTTATCTTTTACATAAGCTACCCAGTGAGTTCCTTCATTATCGCTATTATCTAAATTGACTATACCACATTCAATATTTTTAGGAAATTTCGGTAACCTGTCTCGCATGTAAACTCCTCTGAAGTACGGTATGTCACTCGCATGTTGCAAGATATCTAAATCTGTAAGGGCACGCCTGGGTAGCTTTTTATTTAGTTTTTTGAAGTCTTTAAAAACAACCCGTTTCCTTTTTTGTATGGCTTAATGTACATGCCTTTACCCAAAGCAATAGCCTCCATAGTTTTGTTATGACGTTCACATTCCTGTAGATCTTTTTGAGAAACTTTATAATCATTAACTGCTTTCGCTATACCTGCTGCACCTCCTGACAGGGCGCCTAATGCGGATAGACCCGCAAATATTGGTATTAAAGGTAATATTCCACCAATTTTTGGGATTGGTATAACTCGAGGTAAAATAACCTTCTTATTAGAAAATAACCTTTTACACCTGCACCTACTTTCACTTTTGTTTTCATTACTTTATTGACTAACCAGGAAGCCAACTTTTCCCCTTTTGTAGCATTCTTTGCTTTCATCCTCCTCTTAGCCATATTCATAAGCTCTATATCAGCTTTGTGTCGATCTTCTAGATTTGAATAATTGGTGTAAGCTATATCGTGCTGCTTACAAGCTTCGTCTAGTGCGTTGACTCCTTTGTCACCACGCAATAAACGTTCCCGTAATCTAGTACCAGGTCCGCAATAATTATATCCTGGTAAATGTAGCTCAAACGGTAACTTATTAATAATTTTATCCACAAGTCCACCTCCTTCCATTGATATTAGAATAATAATAAATTCTGAAACAGTTCTTCGTTTATATAATTTTATAGAAGTGCTTTTTTATCAATCCACGAATTTTCACTGTCCTTTAAACCTAACCACTTAACAAATAACTTGTTACCGTTTTTTCTTATGACTTTTTCAACTAAATAAGCACCAGGGTGTTGTGTCTTCATTAGTTCCTGATCGTAAAACGTTCCTAGTATGTTTTGTTGTCGTTGATCTTGAATGTCATAAGTAACAGGTTTTGTATTATTTACTTTAACAATCGTGAACAGTTCAGTAGACCAGTTAGGAGTAAAACCTTTTTCGAAAATTCCCTTATATTTACTTATTCTCACTTGATCTCCTACGTTAAATTTAACTTTCGTAGGCTTCGATACCTTGTGAGATTTTATAATATTATTCAAAACCTGCATTTCATTTGAAGAATTGACATCCAAAGGCTTAAATTTTGTTATACGATGCACTGTATCATTATAATCATCTGTTATTTTATTTAATGGTTTCCCTACCCATTTATAGTTTCCGATTAAATGAAAGTATTTGTATAATTTGTTCTTTAAAGTTCTGATTAATCTTTCCACAATTGATGCCTTTTTTACCGAATATGTAGAATAATGATTAATTTTGTATCTTTTCATTAAATTATTGAAACAGTCGTTGTAAAATTCTTTTCCTAAATCAGTTTGTAAATGTTTCGGTCTACGACCAGCACTTAGTATGTTTTCAAACGCTATTGAAATTTCACTTTTAGTTTTATTTTTAACGGGAATAGTCCATGCAAACTTAGAAAATGTATCGATGACAACTAAAACAAACGTATAATTCTTATTAATTTTTTTCAAATTTTGCATATCAATTAAATCCGCTTGCCACAAATCATCAATTCCTTTTAGAATCACATGACAAAGTTTAAAGTTTTTTCGGGCTTGTCGGTGAATTTCATTTACTATCGCTTCTTTGCTCATTTTTATATCAATTGGTTAACGGTATAGGTTTGCTCGTGTTTCTTGTGAACCGTGTTTGGCGACTGATGCAATAATGCTTGAATTTGACTTTTTATAATTTCAAACTGCATATCTATTTCAGATTTTGAATAAAAATCTGTAATAATATTATCAACATACTGTTTATTTATGACATCATCACTAGAAAATGGTATTTTAGAAATTTTAAGACTATTCAATTTCAGATCACATTCACCATTCAAAAGTTTTACCAATTTTTTATCAAGCAAGTCAGACGTTTCTGCTGATCGCATTCGTTTGTGAACGTGATGTCCAAACTTGTCAATATTCATAATGTGTGTTTATCAGTTGACAACTCATACAGAACTGAGAAGAAATTTCTTTTTACTTAATTTATATCTAATGAATTACACCCGCTTCACGTAATTCTTCGATAATGGAAATTATTTCATTATCCAACCCGGTGTTTCCAGCATCGTGCGAGGCAATTAATAGTTTTAGCCTTTCAACTAGTTCATTCGGATCATCCCAATAAACAAAGTCTACGTTAGGTTTTACTTGTTTTAGTAATGACAATCCAGAACCTTGCACTAGGCTTTCAGTACTTGTATGTTCTTTACAATGTTTAAATAACGGTTTAATAATGTAGAGGTATTTTGTACCTTTATTACTTTTTATAGCTTTTTTTGGACTGAATTCTCGTCGGTGAGCATTAGTATCTAATAAAATTTGTTTATAATTATTCAAATCGCTTTCAGATATCACATTTAAATCTGGAACCTTTTTAAATAACAGTTCGTGTAAACCCACCGTTTTATTATACATGGAATTAGCAACAGTAATTGTATCAGAAGTTAGAGCAATACGTGCGTTTCCAACTTTCAGTTTCCCCCGATCTAATCTAACGCCATAGGGAATATTATAAACTTCCGAAGATAATGACCAAGAATAATCATTAGAGTCTAATGATTTAAAGGAAATTTCACTCTCGTTTAGATTTTCATTACTGCTCTTCGAATCTTCAGAACTTTCTTCTTCTATGTCTATGTTGTCGCTAGGAGTTTCATTATTTTTGCTAGCTTTAACATTCATATCAAAATAATTTGACGACTGCAATTTGACATCATCTTTTTCTACTTTTTTTGTACACAAATCATGTAGATTCTGATTTTTATCATTATTGGGTCTTAGTGGAACGTTTCTTGACGCCATTTTTTGTAGTGGTTCTGTAATTGGCTTCAACATTGTCTCAATGACATTATTGCTATCGATTTCTAAATTTCGCATCTGCTTAACTTTTCTTTTAACGCATTCAGCAGATTTTATAATTTGTTCTTTTAATTCTTTTTCGGTACTCATTTTGTTTTAAAGACTATACTCGTTGACGTCAGAATTAAAAATGATCATATAAGACCCCTGTTTCTCTATTAGTACTAACAAACAGACTATTAGTTACTAAATACAACAAATGTGTCAAAGTTCTTTCTATAGCATCCCATACTTTTCTCGCAGTCCTTATTTATAACCAAAAAGTTATATGGAACTTTCCATATTTCTGTACATAACATTCGGAATTCTTTCCAGGTCATATCAGTATTTACATGCTCATCATATACATGACGTAAATTTATATCATCTTGTTTGAAAAGAATTATAAGATTTGCATTATCTCTAATGAGTTGTTTTGGTATTTTGCTATATGTTTGATTTAAATAAAAACTATCTATATTTTTATGTCTTCCCATGCAAAAATAGTCTCGTATGTTGTTCTGCTTTTCACAAGACACGTCGTCAAAAATTATAATAGAATTAGGTTTAGCTTCTACAGAACTTAACACGTGCTCATTTTCTTTAAATTTTGAGAATGTTACCTTAGGCACCAACTTCAACACATTTTCTAAAAAAATATATTTAGGTTGATATAAAGTTTTAGAATAGACATAGATATTTTTAAATTTCAGACCATTTTCATGTATTAACAAACCTATCAATAGATTTGTTTTACCACAGTTGGAAGGGCCGCATATTAAACATCGTATCGTATTTGGCAAAAGCTTTCCATGTCTGAACCCATCGTGTTTTTTAGATGCAATGCTAATATTTGGTAAGTGCAGTGAAAGAGATTGCTTAACAAATAGCATGTTTAGACTGTATAAGATAACAATAAAAAATAAACATTTTCTCTTATGTACATGACTTATATAGCCCTAGGAAATATTATAATAACTTATTCCATTTATTTTTCTATACGACTAATACGAAAATGATAGATGCTAGGTACATAACATTAACCTACATACTTAAGTAACATAGGAAGCTTACTTGGATGATTTAATGAAAACAAGTAAATTGAATATTTAAATTCTTAGTTTATTATAATATAATAATTTATTTACATTTTGCTTATATATCTTATATTACTATTCAAATAAGTTTCTTAAGCTTTCTATTCTTCACATAGTTTTTTAGAAACTTTGCCAATAAGGCTTTCGGCTAGGTTTAAGACTTCATCAAGAAAAGGATTTACAACTACATGTTGTACTCTGACAGTTTCACAATACGCATTAGCACTTTGATCAAAGTCATAAACTTGAAGTTTTATAACTTTGTGTCCTCTATGTTGTGATTTACTAATAACGAATGATGCACTTTCCATGTTGCTCCTTTTTCTTCCTTTTTTTGCACCAGATGATTTTTCAACTGATGTGCTCGTTCCAGCTGTTTCATTACTTTGTTCAGCTCTCATTTTTGTTTCAAATTCATCCCATCCAGCCAAAGGATCTTGTGCGCATTGAAGAAAATACGGGTCTGAATCCAACTGAGCGTTCATTATTTAGCTGTGAACAAAAAAATAAACAAGTTTTAATTACAACATATTAAGCAGGTATGTAGTATGTATGTAGGTACCTAATTATAATAATAACAAAAAATCACACTTACCAGGTAGTGGAAATTGAATATAGACGACAAAGCACTTAAGTTATAAAGAGATTGTTAAATCACTGAAGCAATGTGTTTTATCTGAATGAAATATGTTCTTATTAACACAACCTTCTTTCACGAATTATTCCTTTATAATGATTACTTGATATAATTATAATGAATAATTTTCAAACTGTAAGCTACTGAGACATGTAATTCAATACTATTTGCATGTGTTGCCGCCGCCGCCGCCACCTCATGTTCGAACAAGTTCAAACATGTGACAATACTTACTTATATTACAATCATTCCCCTGCATCATCGTTTTGATCAAGTTTAAACCTGCCTTGTTATTAATTTAAAAGGTTATTATATATAATTGAAAATAAAACACCATGACTTTGGTTCATACATAATTTATTTTCATATCTACATCTTATATACTAAGTATACATATGAGTAGGTACTAATTATTGTTTAAAACAATTTAATCCGAACACCTTACTTTTCTAAGTTTCAATACATTTTATTATACATTAACATAAGTCATAACTATTATAGGTATCTAGCACAACAAGTTGTCTAAATAAACTGTTAAAATAGAGATTTATGTCCCCAAGCCTTTGTAGACATCTTATCGGGGGATATATAACGCTTATCATCAGTGTTTGAGAGCGCAATTTTATTCACAGACTGCGTAAATATTTCATGTTTTATTGATCGAAACAAAACGTTCTTTTTACGTACAACCTTATTATTTAACAATACTTCGCGATAATCGTCTCCAGATAAATCTCGAATTACACATTTTTTGGTACCTTTGGCTTTTTTTATGATATCATTTTCTGTTCTGATACAATATAATTTACAACGCAATCCAATGAACTCTGTTACAATCTGTCCCTGCATCTCGTCTTTGAATAATCCAGGAATCTTTTTGTTAATTAAAGGAATGTTAAATCGATTTTTCGGAACATAGTTACTTGTATCAAAGTATTGTATCAATGATTGTTTCATGTCTTGATAAAAGTCTTCCGTTGCGATATCATAAACAAAACTATCGGTGTCAGTATAACAAAGTTTGACCCTGTCGCCATATTTAGGTTTAATAACAGCATAATGAAAGTCATACATTAAATTTTTAGATAGCTCTAACACTGCAAATCCTACATATATCGGTTTATCTAATAACACTCTCTCGGGTTTCATTTGAATAGCAACGAGATTTTCAGAAAAAATCGAAACGCTATGAAAGTTTGGCCGTGCAATTAATCGGTCTGCACTACCGCTCTTTTTTGTTTTGTTTTTGGTATCACTCCACTCGTTTATTATCTTGACATTAACTCGTTTTTCTGTATCTTCCAAAGTTTTGCCAAAAATTGAATTATTAAACAACTTGAAAAGATCTTGTTGAAATGGTGTCACAGCCTGTTTCCTCAGCTCGGTATTTAGTTCAATGTACTCTTTTAAAAAAGCTCTCTGCCTAAACGTAATAACACGATGGATCTTGCTCAGTATTAATCCATGACTTAAGCACGTTTTTAAATGTACATAGTGGATAACATATTCATATTTGTCGTATAAATTTGGAATCAACTTACAAGTGCGCCCTCCTGGCGGCAAAGACTTTTCAGCACAAAACGGAAAGTCGTTGTGATCGTCATGCAAGTATTTCGGGTATAATAAATCAACCTCTAGAATAAACCCATATTCAGCATCATTTGAAACATCTGCAATATTTAATAGAGCGATTTCGTCGGCATTTAACAACCTGAAATCTGATGTTGGTAAAGGCTGACACATACTATATCCATATAGATTGTTACAATCTATATACATAAGGTATGATGTTGGTTCAGAGGCGTCATATGTTTCCATATATTTGTTGTTAGCTTTCGCATATCTATTTGAACACAAACAAATCCCCCCTCGTATTCCACTTTGTATCATTCGAATGATTTCAAGATTATTTATAAGTTCCAATTTAATATCTGTCTTCAATAACATCGCATCGAAGGAGAGGCTTGGAGCTGTCAAATAAAATGCAGGATCCAACAGATAATGCAACTTACAAACTTTTCTAAAATTTTCGAAAATATCAGTCAGTAAAAGTACGTCCGTTTTATTGTACAAGTCTGTATATTCACCCATATTTTTTATATCAAAAGTTGACCAAACATTTTGAGCATGTTTGTATTCTGCATCGGTTATATTTAGATCAGTTAATGAACTGTAAAACATTTCTTTAGCCGGAAGTTCATTTTCTAAATATGACTTCCAGCTGGACATATGTTCGTATGGATACACTCCTTTACGAGCCATTAACTCTTGTTCGGTTTTATTTGGGAAGTGTTTTGTCAAATTGACAAAGTCGGCTTTTTGTAACCCGTTTGCTAATTTCTCCAAACTAGAACCTAAGAATTTAAAAGAGTCAACAAAACGTATCTGAGCGCATTGATCGTCACTAATCCAAAAAAATTTTGTAAATGATATATAGTTTTCTTTATTTTTTGGTATAACTTTAATCTGGCCAGGGTAGTTACCCAACTCCTTTATGAATAAATGACAATCATAACCGGATAGGTTATGAAAAAATATCGGTATACGTTTAGGAACACGATATTGTAAGTTGCAAATTTGATGTGCAGGTCCTCTATAGCGTCCTGTTAGGTGACAATGATCTTTTACTTTCTCGAATATTATAAAATGATCACAAATGTGGCAACGATCCGACCTTGCATGAGTCATTGCATCATCGTCAGTAAATATCATTGGCACTTCATGATTAAGAGTTTTATAAATTTCTTTTATATCATTAATAAGTAATTCGATAAATTTAGTAACGCAATCAGTCCCACGATACTGTACGAAACGATTCAATTTACTATCGAATGAACAAACAATATTGTATGCAAATGCTGCAGGCACATGTTTTTGTTGATTTTGAGTAAAACTCTTATCTAGATTTGGTTCACAGCCCTGATACGGCAAAAGGAGTGTTTCAAAGTCTGCATAAACAACAAACGGCACATCCTGCTTGCGTTCAAAGTTTTTAAATTCTAGAGTCGAACCTTCTTTCGGAAGTTCCGTTAGCACCCCGCTACATAAATGAGCATCAAGAGAATCCACTGAAGTAAAAAAAAGAAGACAATCTTCACAAAAATATAGCATTCCATGATGTTTTGTAATCTGACTACGAACAAGACGCGTTAAGTTTTTAATTAGACAAAAATGAGTCCTATTACCCTGCTCCAATAGTAGCAAATTGATTCGTATCCCTTCCTTATTCTCTGATTTGTAAATCGAACCTGAGATAGATTTATTATTTTTTAATGAGTAAATATTTACGCAAATGGTTTTGTTATTGCGCTCGAATATTTGAATGTCGGATAAATTAACGGGAAAGTTTAAATCGTTAAGGTTTAACACTTTACTGAAATGAGGATATGAATTCGTTCGGTCGCTATTTTTGTTAACAGGATAAAGAGCGGCTACTATACTCCATAAGAAACAATACTCATCTTCGTTTTTTATATTAATACAAGCTTTTTTGTTTTTAATAACTGACGGTAAATTGATATATGAAGATCCATTCAAGGGATTATATTTATTGATATTTACTTCGAAGTGTAAGTTAGATATATAAGCCCATCCGCTATCACGGCTCTGAAATTCTTCTAACTTTTTCTTCATATTGGCTATGATCTTTTCAAATAATTCATCAAAATTAAAATTCTGATGTAAGACTCTATTTTTAGTGGCAAATGACTTGATTTCCTGACTATCATCCTTGAACTGCAAGAACTGACAAAAGTGTTCAAAATTAACTTTGATACTTATGTGTTTCTCAATTGAGGTTCGCAAAAGATCTTCTATCTTATGCTTTATGCTACACAGGAAGGTTTCAGGCAAACAAGTTTCATAATCATCTATTGCTAATATCTTGTAAGAAACGATACGGTTTTTAAACGCGGATGCTATCTTAACAATACCATCTTGTATAGGAATGTTGCAGTTATTTTTATGAGCATTGCTTCGTAAATGACCCATCCATTTCCTTCCGACTACATCAACTGAACACGAAGTACAGAACGGCATATTTAAGGTTTGTAAATAAGTTTTATCTAAGAACGAGCTAAATTAAAGTCGTTGCTGGAGAAAGTGTACAAGCAAATTAAAACTGTTTACCTATCGTATTTAATTCTTAAATACAATTCATTACTGAGGCATTTTACTTTAGATTTAATTTAATTTGATTTTAACTAACTATTACCCGCGCAAGGACTGATTATATAGTTGAGTGCTAAGACAAGGTAATGATTATAGTCACTAACTATGTAGCACAATTATCTTGACCTAAGTAAATAGTATTCCTAATTAAGTAATGATACCTAAGTAAATGATATGCACCTCACCTACCTAATAATAAAAATAATGATTAAAGCCAATTATGTAAGAACCTTTATTTAAATCTTACTTAAAATTAATAAAATTACTGTAAAATTTTGGATCTGCCTCCCGCAAATATTTTTTAGTTATATTTATAACTTGTTGTAGGTGTTCCCATTGAGGGGAACCAGTATTTATGTGTGTTTTCACACAAATAACAGCATTTTTCCAGCGATCAGCGGCCTTGGATGCAGCGTCAGCGGCAGTGTAGACGCGGAACTCTGCGTAGTATTCCCCGTCTGAATTTAGCGCGCGTCGAACTACACCGTTGGCCACGCGACTGGATATACTGGTAACGAGCTTCGTATTCTGACGTGTATTTGTTGCAGCACTGCTCTCGTCTTTCTCGGATAAAATTCCGAACACGTCGTAGTTCCCCGTAGCCAAAGCTTCTTTTTTGGGTTCAGAACTGAAATAAAAAAAAGTTTTAATAAAAAAAAAATGTAATACCATAATGCTCTCAAACAACAACTACTCTCAGAAAAACGAATAATTTCAAATATATTTTTTTCTTAAGAGGACGTTATTGATAGTATTTTCATCATCCATTTTAAACACTCTTTATATTCAGTTAAGTTAATAACTATTTTTATAAGAAATTGTAAATTTAAAACAAAAACACAAAGGGAACACACAAGAGTAAAGCATACATTACATACATATACAAACATGGTGGTACAGACCATCAAAGTATTATTAAACTTCAGAAGTTATGGGGTAAAATACGAGTATTTTGTACTACTCACCTCGGCGGCGACGTCTTAATTTTTTTTGGCGCGCTTTTTTTCTTGTACGTCTTTGGTTCCTCGCAGCGAACTTCGTTTTCAGAATCAGAACTAAAATGTAAAAAAAAAATTCAACATTAGTACATATTAATGCTTATAATAAATATTTACGAAGGTACCTAACGTCCATTGTTAAACCATTGTAAACATTTAACTTGTACTCAATTTCTATTTGTAAGGTGAATAATAAAGTGTTTATTTATCTATTTAACGAAAGAGGACACGATCATCTGTGCAATAATATAGATTGTATATTTCACATAAACCTATGTAAGTGCTTTTGTATCACATTAACTGTTAATTTGGCCTATATATATATACTACTCACCGATATATTTCAGAACATTTCCTTTTCTTTTGAGTGGCTTTTTTCTCCTCACAGCGTTGAACGTCGGTCTCAGAATCAGACCTATAACGATAAACAAAATAATTTATTTTTGTAATCACTTGTGACAAACGTGATAACACAACGTAATACAAGAAACAATTCCTGAATTATTTTTTTATTGAATGGAAATCGTATTTAATGTCAAAAAATAGTAATAGTGAGTATAAACATAAATTTGAGAAAGTCTTACACGCAATTCGAATTCTGTTCAGCGCGATAACTATAACAACAATGGCTTTACGATTGTGCATAACACTTTAAGAAACATTATGAAGTTAATTACATTATATTCATAACACTTTTCAGGAACCAGTTAGAATATCGAAGTAAAAAAAAAAACTTACTTACGTACATAATATCAGAAGTTTAATTAAAACACTTTAACTTTCGAAGTATCTTGATCACACCAACACACTATGGAGCGCGGAGGATAGGTGAAGAGCAGTAGAAAAACCGAATACTTATGACGCAACTGAGCGAGTAAAATGATTTTATATGGATCAAATATGTTTCATCATCAAGTCTTGTTAGGGATGTCACATGACGTTTAACAAGCAGTTTTTGTATGTTAAAATTATTGAACTAAGCAAAGCTTTTTGTTTTACCTACATAGAGGGACGCTAACGATCGAGCTCATTCATGATCACTATTTTATTTAAGGACAGGTATGTCAAAAAAAAAAACTTACTATTTTTAAGATAGTTATACTTTTTAAGGATAATAAAAAGTATATACATATAAAAAATACTAAACTTATTAAATTAATCAGAAAACCAGTTCATATTAGCATAATATATAATTGCATTACAAAGTTTTTGGGAACCCCTAGATGTTAGTGAAATACAGTAAGATTTTTTTGTTTTCTATTAAGAATTTCGGGTTATTATGTATTATAGTTGTAATAACATTTATTTTTCTGAGATGATAAAACAATCTTTTACATCAACTGATATTATAATTTTCTAATATATTCACTACACAAATATTATATACCACCTCTATTTAGGCTTGGTGTGTTCGCTACGCTCTCGATTTGACATCAAGTGAAAGTATTGATGTAAAAGTTAAAAATACAACAAATAAAATGTATGTTAGTAGGTACTACATACTACGTTATAATCGAGCGAAAATACTTTTATATATATCTAACAGGTTAAGGTTTTGACTAAAACTACTAGAATTTAGATATTATACATTAATTTAAACATTCTGTATAATATATTTCATTTTGACGACTTTGTCTATGCACAAATTATATATATTGCAAAGACATAAAAAATGTTTGTTGGTATGTAAATATGTTTTGTAAGGCATATAAGTATGTATGTAGATTGCAAAATTGTTGGTAAAACCGAAAGCCATTTGCATTTTATTACAATATGAAATAGTCCTTTATACGTTATTATTATATATTGGGGCATTTAATTGAGAAAACAAACTTAAACTTAATTAAAAAGTAATTATTCACTTAGTTAAAAGGAAATTTAATACTAATTTGATAAATATAATAATAAAAAGTACAATAACAAGTAAAACTGAGGCGTAATACTAGCGAGCTAAAATATCATATTCCAGTTCTCACGCCTGGAATACCTAGAAGCATTGTGCTAATTCGTCATTTCTTAGCGACACTGTGTTCAACTCAACTGATTTGACACAGCTAAAAAGTATAACAGAAGTTTTGCTTTATACAAAACCTCGCTTACGTTAATATACCATTATGTTAATATGATAATTCTTTATAATTACCTACGTAATAATGAAATTACATCAAATTTTATGTTTTGGTATCTTTTGTAATATTTGACATTGCATGTTCAATTTTGTTATAGTTACAAAATATGAACTTAGGATTAAACTAACCGTCTGAGTAGTATCGAATATTACGACACAAACCTCATTTAAAAAAATTAGCTTACGAGTTATCGAAAATGTGGAACCTATTTCAAATGTGTGTACATACTCTTCTTTCCTTTGGTAATTGTACTGTGGTCTTGCCACTATACGAACACTCCGCAAACTAAACTGGTCCCCATAGTCAGTATCTACAAGCTAGGAGTTAGGTCGCTGTAAAACATGTCATTCATAACCTCGTGGTTAATTTACAATATTTTATAATATGGTATCTACATATAATGAGACCTTGAATTTTAGATTAGTAGTCTTTAAGTCTATGAACGTTTTATCACAGTCAAACTTTCATACTCGATTATATATAATATTATCTTGTAAAGATGGTTTTGTGATGTCGACATGACACAATCTAAAATCATCCTCATTGAGATATCAAATAAATAATTGAAAAATAAACCATCAAGTTATGTTTAATAAGATTTGATGTTTTTGCAATTATGAAATGGAGATTTGTAGTCTATAAATATCTATGAGCGTTTATCACATACATGCACTCGTTGTAATAACTTATGTAATTGTTGTGAGCCGATCGACACAATCTCATTCATAATCAAGAAATCGTCTTAATTATTCGATCGTCAATCTAAAGTTATATCAAATTAATTTAACGCGTGTAATAGTGATTAACAGAATATGAAATCAACGCACTGCGTTGAAAATATAGAGCCAAATCTACGCGTTGCGTTGAAAATATACGATCAAATCAACGCATTGCGTTGAAAATATAGAATCAGCGCAGACAACATCACATTGCATTTTCCTATTATTCAGGTTAGTTTTGAAATATTTTTTCTCAATTAGACTTATGAAACTGAACGCGTTGCGTTGAAAATAGAGAACATTTTATTTCCGTCAGGACCGCTTATGTTTATTGGGCGTTCTGCATCAATTGTAGCGACGGAAGGTGAACGCAGTGAACCTGGAGGAGCGGAAATTGAGGCAGAATGCCCAATAACATACTACTACCGATGTTGCCAACATAACATGGTTTTATTCAGAGAGATAAAATAACATAGCTTTTTAACTATTTTACAGGGCCTTAAATAAAAATCTTAAACGTTAATAACTATAACCTATATGAATTTAAAAATGATATTTCTAGGTATATAGTTTTATTCACATTTAATAATGAAAGTTGATTCTCCTTCATAGAATTTATTTTTCCTCGTGTAATCTTTATTTTTGGTATCAACTTGTGCTAATCCTTCTTCTGACTTTACAGCATCTCATGGCCTGGGTTTTGTGTTGACAATACTGAAACAATAGATAGTTCTAAGAGTACCAATATTTCAGGCGGCTTTATAATGATTAACAGCTGCCCTGCGTTATACTGCTGATTTTTGTACACTAATACAATATTATAATGATGAGGTAAAAAATCTGTCACTACCTAAAGGGGTTAAAGGCATAAAGTAAGTACCTAGTTATACTTCATATATGCGTTAAAGGTGTGTTCTGGCAGCTTCTTTTCATGATAGCCTGGCAGTCCTCATTCCAGGCATATTTTGATTATTATATCATATAAAAATAAATTACCTTTTGGCTGAACCTGTCAATGCTTTCAGCAAGCATCTGAACGATTAGATATTTTATGTATTTTTTTATAGCAGCCACGGTAGTCCCAAATTTTAGCCACACCTGTATAATCAGAGCTGGAACTTATAATACTAAACGCTGAAAACTAAATTAAAACCTATTCGCAGTTTTCGAGTCAACAATTATTCAAAATAATAACATGTATATAAAATTGTAAGGTAAAACAATATATATTAATAGATTAAGTTTCATTTTACTTTCTTTAAACGTACAGGAAAACAGAGCTTTGGCCGCCTAGATACATGAAAATAAGCTAAACAAACAATAATCTATCATTGCGCAGCTACCTATAATAGAAAATTACATTGATATTATAGTCATAGAGTTCAGTGAATATGTAAATAAATCTTCAAATTTTATCCGAAATAGAACTTTTTCGATTTAGTTGCAACACTATGCGAGTTTATGTGACTAACAATAATTTTAAAATTTTCGCTATTTTAGTGCAGTTTTAGATAAAAAAATAAATACAGATGAAAAGTTATATCATCCTTGGTGTGGTTTGATGTTTTTGAATTTTTTTGCACCAATATATGCTGCAACTTAGCATTTTTTTAAGAGCTCTTTCGCCCGCTACGACCTTTGGTGCACAGACTAGTAAGAGATACTACGTATCAGACGGTCATCTTCTATATATCCAAGCTGTATCGTAGAAAATGATTTGCAAACATAGAAGATGACAGTTATTTTTTTTTGCTTGTAGGATCTTTATGGCTTTCGCTAGTTTGCGCATTATGCCAGCACCAAGTAGCGTATATATATATATATATATATATATATATATATATTTACATCGCACTAACTATCCGGCTACCGCTGAACACAAAAATGCGTCTAAAGTAGCGACCACCGACATTTGGCGACCGGTATACGGTCGCCAAATTATTTCTCGAAAATTTTTACTGCAATCGATGTTAGATGTCGTTAGTAGTGCCATATTAAATTTTATGTCTGTCGCCAAATTTTTTCGAAAGTGCCTGGTGGTGCATATTTTTGTTCCGCGAGTTGTCAATAGGCGGCGCTACATACAGTGCGATGTATATCAGATTTCATTAGCCCGCCTATATGAATACCACACGTTGCCAGCTCGCTTGCTGTCCTGCGAAACGCACGTGTGCGACGTTGCCGTGTTTCTTTTATTTTGATTTGGTCTCAGTTTGATTGATTCAAGCTCGCGTCTAATTTTTTTGATCCCATATTCGTAGTCGGTCGCCAAAAACGTTCGCGAGAGAACTTTCAGGTATTTTGCTTATTTTTGCCAGTGTGTGTGAAATTTGACGATAAACTGTTACGAACAAAAAATGAAGCGGTCATCATCTACAATTAAATTAAGCTCGAAGTTTGAGATAAATTATATTATTTAAGGTTTACTATTCTATGGGCAAAAAGCTATCCCAAAATATCACATTTTATCTTATCGCAATTTTTCAATTAGCAAATCTCTTTTTTGGCAATTTATTGTAAACAAATAATGGCTTTGGATAATTCTTCTTCTGGCGCTTCGCCAGCCGCTGCCGCGGCACGCTCGCTTCGCTCGCTCGGCTCGCGCGTTGTGGTGCACCAGTAACCTAACACACCTCCTCGCGTCGCTCGTCGTCGTACCTATGTATAACTTTACTCTGAAGTTTCGCTATATAATTATTCGTGGTCTTAATATTTCGTTGTTGGTTTACTAAACATTTGCTATTATAAACATTTGACATAATAACATTTGACAAAGTAAAATGATGCCAAATGATAATTTTACCAAGTGAGTAAAAGGTAAAATGTACATTTGCTACAAACATTTTTGGGAAATGTAAATAGGGCGATAAGTTTGTTGGGAAGTGAAATTTGACTAAAAATATTTTGCCCAAAGAGAGCATACACCATTATTTAATTATATTGTAGAACCAAATGTTTTACAATATAGTTGAACCTTTAAAGTATGATTATAGGTTTGAGATTTGATCATAAAGAGTTAATAAGTTTGGTCTATATTTGATCGAGCAAACTTTGACCGCAACATTAGAGAAATAAATTTAAAAAATTAAGGTAGTAAGGTCTCCATACAAAATATCTGAAATTATATTAACCGGAATCCTAAGAAGTAGGTACGTACACCTAAAATGTCTTAATATTTTATCATATTGTATTTTACTGATTAAAGTGTTGTCGCGAATCCCAAAATCAAAGATATACCTATCGCATGTGATACAGATATAATTATAAAAAACATCTTAGTTGTACTTTTTAACTTTGTAAGCCAGTAGGTAAAATTTTAGATTGAATAGAGATTCTTGCCGCATCACGCCCTTAATTGGTAGATAGAAGTAGTTTGATGACTCTGACTTATTGCAAATCGGTTGGCTGCGACTTTGGTTGTTTTTGATAAATTTAGTTTGTATGTCCGAAATATCAAGATGAATAAGTTTAGAGTTAAATTATTTATTTTAATGAATAGTGTGTAACTTTAAGTATTTTATGTGATAAAATTAGATAAATAAATAATGTTTAGTATTTTTTTTAATTGGTGCGATAATTGATGTGTTCATGCTCTCCTTATTCCCAGAAGATTTAGTAATGGAAGACTTTTTTTTGTACGTTAAAAGTTCATCAGTTTTTTTTAATAAGTACAGGTACAGGACACTCCACGTAACTTGGACTGTGCCGTGAGGCAAATTTTTACCAGCCACGTATCTAAGTTAAATATTGGGTGTACCGCCCTTTGGGCAAAATATTTTTGGTCATATTTCACTTCCCTAAAAACTTATCGCCCTTGTTTCATTTCCCAAATAAATCTTTAGCAAATTTACCTACATTTCGCATTTTATTCACTTGGTCAAAATCATTTGGCATCATTTTACTTTGTCAAATTTATTACGTCAAATGTTCATTATAGCAAACTACTAATCTAAGGCAAAGTTATATATAGGTGCAACGACGAGCGAAGCGAGGTGGAGCGTTAGGTAACTTGTGACCACCACATCGCACGAGCCGAGTGAGCGCAGCGAGCGTGCCGCGGCAGCGGCCGGCGAAGCGCCAGAAAAAGATTTTGCGTTTTGTTAAAACGCTTTTTTTGTAAAACCATAATAATTTGCCAAAAAAGAGTTGCTAACTGAAAATATGCGATAAATTGATTTGACAAATGTTTTTTTACCAAATGAAAATTTGCGTAAAATCGTTTGCGATGAGATATTTTGGGAAAAATTTTTTGCCCATACATTAGTAAAGCTAATTATTGTCACACTTCGAGTACTTTATCTGAGTAGTCACAACACACTGAATAAACAAATTGTACCTAATACAATTTTTTTTATTGAGTTTTTCATATGGGTTTAGAACTAACCTAAGTATTTAGAAATTGACTGTACTGGCTAAGGATTTCATATCCAAATATAATGAAAGGTAGCATAGTTAGTTTTAGAGTAAATTTAAATATACATCTTTTATATAAAGGCACCAAAAGTACGGTGCATTGGCTAGGATACTGAAAGTGCTGGGATATGAATGAAGTAAATATTAATGAATACGGGGTTGATATAAACGTAGAAATAAACGGTAGTCATACTGTTGTAAAAGTAAATGGAAATATACGTTTAATATACATGGATGTTAAAAGTATAGCGTAGTAGTTAGGGAGTCAAAAGTTTTGTAAAGTGAGTGCACTGCAGTATAAATCTATTTTATTATTTATTGGAAATAGACAGTTTCTGTTTAATTTACGCTATATCCGGTGTTCAAATGAATGAACATTCGCAACTGTAGCTCTTCTAAAACAAACAGAAGTGGTGGTTACCATTTAGATGCAATATGAAAGGTCGCCAAAAGTGTTCCAGGATTTATATATATATATATATATATATATATATATATACATATAAATATATATATATTATAAGGAATCTACCTACTATAGTATAATATATATATATATATATATATATTCCTGATAGATTCCTTCCTAGATATTTTCAAATAGTTCCTACTATTTCTTAGGCATTCATAATATATGTAAGGAAGTAATAACAAACAAGCAAATTATTTATCGATTTTTTTATTTTTTAGTTTCTTTTTATATTTGTTTAATTAATTTTAACGCCATAGCTTGCATTGGTGGCAAAGATGACCTTTCTAGGTAGTTCCAACAGTACCTAATACATACTCTGACTAGAACTCGATGGTTGGCTGACATCTGTAATAGAATATATTTTGTATTAATTAGGTATACTATAGCATAGATTCTTTGTACTATTCTGTTCCCATTGTAAGTGTAAAAAAATAATAATTTTATATACAGAAGGTGTTCACTGTGTAAAAGTGTTGTAATAGGCAAGTGAAGAGGTTACTCGAAAGTGAACAATTGAAGAACAATAGAAATGTATGCATATAATTAGCGGATTAATGGTTATTATTTAGATATTTACCTGGAATTGATACTCTGGCATCTTCTGAAGACACACTAGTATTTTCATGGCGACTTCTTCACATAATATGTATGATCATGTTCATTAACGCTGTATGATTGCTTTTGATTTTGAGCTGAAAATTCAAAGTTATTTGTATATTAGTAAAGCAATACATCATAAAATAAAATAAATAAGCATACAATACCTAGTCCTACTAATATATTATTATACATGCGAAAGTCTGAGTGTATTTGTGATTACTCAACTTCATAACGGTGGAACAGATTTTAATGAAATTTGGTATATATGTACTTTAGGTTCTGTAATAGTACATAAGCTGTTAATCCCCGAAAAAAGAACAAATTCTACGCGGAGTCAAGGGTACAGGCTAGTAACTATACTAGCCTGTACCCTTGACTCTGCGTTATATACTATTGAACTATATATATAGATAGGTAAGTGTGTTTACCTGATTCAGTGAGGGAACAGGAAGTTCTTGTTGGGTTTCCAGATGCAATTTCCAAATCGCTAAACAATGTTGGATATGCAACAACCCTTAGACGATTCGTTGCCGAAATGAACCGTTTTTTAAAGTGCTTATGACACACAAACGCTTTGTCCGTTAGGGCCGTTTAGGCCGCACTTCTCAGGTTCTACCAGTTTATACATTTTATCCAGGGATCCCGTGCGTGATCTTCTCTCTCAGGAAATTTATGTAATTTAACGTCTTTTCGTTGGTTATCACATAGGGGAACACAACACTTATGATACATTTTGTTTCGCGATATAGCGTCTTGTTGTTGGCGATAGTTAATAAGCATTATTACTGATTATGTGGATTAAAATTTACGGAAATTAATCGACACTAAACACTTCTAATCAACACATAAACAACAATGGCCGCCGTATCAAATTCAAAATGGTCGATCCATCGAAAGGGGGTGAAGAAAGGGGGCGAGGAGGAGGGTTCTATTCTTGCACCACAGATAAAATATCGTTTCTTAAGGTCAGTGATTTTATAAGGCAGATTACCAGGCGTGCTTTGGTGAATGGCGCGTGATGCGCGGTCAACTAGTTTCATATAACGTCGTGGATATTTTTGTCCTTGACGTTTGGCAAAATTGGCGAGAGGGGTAGGCCGGTCGTGTCGACTCCGTTTGGCTGTCTACTCGAAGCGTAAAACACAAAAAAAAAGTAATGACGGTCCTTGTCCTTACTGTCAAAATCCTGCCGACTTTTTGGCGGGAAGTGAAAAGTGATACAGTTCGATTTTGTTTTATTTTCCAAACAAGTGTTATTTCGAGTGATCATGTGTAATATCGGTGGAATATTAACCATTATGTGTTCGTTAACGTGCACGAGTGTAGGCAAATGAAACAAAATAGGGAAAACATTGTTTTTTATGTTCTCACAAAAAGTCCATGGAAAGCTTGAATAAAGTTCCACCACTTTATTGAAGCAGGAGAGGGTCCGGCTTGTTGCTGTTGACCCTCATTCTCAACAAAAGTATAATAAAATGGAATATTAAACTATCAAATAAAAACTACGTAAGACATGGCGATATGGTCCTAGAGACTTTAGCCTGCCCCAACGTGCAAACTTAAAAAAAAAAAACAATATCCCTAACGAAGTATTTTTACGGAGAAAAAATAACCTCATGACGGATGTGACAGTTGTACTGTACGTACCTTGGTACGTACTTGGTACGGGATCATTTCTGCGTACATAGTAAATATAATGAAAAGAAATTCGAGGAGTACGTCAGTGGCGCGTCAAGTTGGAAAATTTTTCTCGGGTTTTATTTTATTTATTATACCCGTTTAGATTCTAGTTTTTCCTGACCAGTGTAGCCCTTCATTAGTTACATCCTTTTTAGTTCCATCGTAGCTAATTTTTGCCTTGCGCTTTTAGTTATTTGTTTAATTTTTCATTTCTTTTTTGTTTTTTCTTTTTTCTCTGATTATGATGGATGTTGAGCCCCCTGATCCAGGCGGCGGCGTACGGGCCCCTGACCTCAGCCAGCCTCCCTCACCTGCAGCTTTTACCTCGGTGACTACTTCAGTGGAAGACACAAGGCCTTTTGTTAGTGCTGAAGGTTGCAAAAAATCTAAGCGTAGAGCGTTGTATCGAGCTTCGAGGGCTCGTTCGCCTAATGATACATCGGGGGACGAGTTCAAGTTAGCGGATGACGTGATAATTTTGTCTGGTCGTTCCACGCCTCCCAGTTCATTTTCTATTGCTGGTAACTGCAATGTCCCCAATTCTTTTGTCCCTCCGTCTGCCTCAGCTCCTCAGTCTACTTCGTCATCCATTCCCCTTGGTCAAAAGTCTGTGTCAGTTGCTACTACCCCTTCTCTCATTCCCCCTGGACAGAGAACTGGTCCCTCGCAGGTTGCTCGCCATAACTATGTCCCTTCAGATCGAGGCCCGTTCATAGTGCACGTCCAGAAGGCCGAATCATCTCCTTCAGCTGGAACAACCCTTCACCCTGTGACATTCGGTCGCTTTCTTTTTGCTCGAATTAGAGAATTCCAGGGAATTGTGGATGGATCTATTAAAAGCGTGGGCCGTAACCGAATATCGTTGGCTTTTCACTCAGCTCCCACTGCTAACTCCTTTCTGGAGTCTTGTTCTCTTGCTAACCATGGTTTCCGAGCTTTCGTCCCTTCATTTAATGTCACTCGCCTAGGACTTGTTAGGGGGATCCCGGTCGATATGTCCCCAGAGGACGTTATAAAGGAAGTTCGCGTTCCTAAAGAATGTGGCCCAGTTGTCAAGGCTCGTCGCCTTAATTATAAGCTAACTGTCGATGGCGTTGTTTCGTGGAAGCCCTCTCAAACGGTTGTTTTAACCTTTGATGGCCAAATCCTCCCTAATAGGGTTTTCTTGTGCTACAATTGTTTCCAAGTGGAAAAATACACGCTACCCACAATACAATGCTTTAACTGCTGCAGATATGGGCACACTAAAGCACTCTGCAGGTCCAAACCTACCTGCTTTAAATGTGCACTCTCGCATTCGGCTGAATCGTGCAACATCTCTTCCGAAGACGCCAAATGTGTGTGGTGCAAAGGTAACCACTTCGCCACAAACAAATCCTGCCCGGAAATGACCCGGCAGAATTCGATTAAATTAGTGATGTCGCAAAATGCCATTTCGTACCCTGAGGCAGCCAAATTGCTCCCCCCTTCAAAATTATCGTATGCCCAAATCACGTCCTCGCCTGTGGCTCTAACTTCTCTTCCCCCCTCCCAGTCTTCAAGCTCTTCCAAAAATTCGTCTGACGAACCTGCCCGAGTCTACTACAAAAAAAAGTCGTCAAAGGTTCCTACTCTCTCTCCTCCTCTTTCCGGCGGGTTTGACCTTCAGGCCCACTCGGAGATTGTTCGGGGTGACTTTTCGGGTGCTGCCCCTAACGGGTGTGCCTTAAACCCGGTCAATCCTTCCGATCCTCCTTCAGTGCAATTTATAATTTCTGAGCTCCTCAAAAATTTAAATTTACTGTCTTCTCTTCTTAACAACTCCCCTTCTCCCCCTCCACCGTCCAACGCTGCCTTCAATCTTAATTCTCTTATTTCTCTCCTCCACAATGGACCCCAATCTCAGGTTCCTTCAATGGAACTGTCACTCCATTAAAAATAAATTCTCTGACCTTATTTATTTAATCAATACTCACAACTTCAGTGCCTTGTCTGTCACAGAGACGTGGCTTAAGCCTGGTTCCCCCTTTAGGATCCCGGGCTTTGTCGAAGTTAGAGCTGATAGGCTAGATGGTTTCGCTGGTGTTATTCTTTTCCTAAAAAACAATATTCCCTTTTCACATATTCATATTCCTCTTCATGATGATTTCCAAGCCGTTGCTGTCCGGGTCAAAGCTTATACTATAGTTTCCCTATATATCCCGGCTCCCACTAAAACTATTCTCCGAAAAGTTGTCTCGATCCTGAGTTCACTTCCCCTCCCCCTCCTGGTCCTTGGTGATTTAAACTGCCATCACCCTGTTTGGGGTTGTGGTAAAGCGGACGTTTGTGGAGAGTTTGTACTGAACTCTCTTGATTCTCTTAACCTCTGTATTTTAAATGATGGCTCTCCTACTAGAAGGACTCGTCCTAATGAATTTAGTAGTGCAGTCGATTTATCTTTATGTTCTCCTGAGCTTGCTTCTCTCCTTTCCTGGTATGTTCTGCCCTCTACTCATGGCAGTGACCACTATCCCATTCTTTTAAATTTTCCTCAGCGAGATCCCAGCCCTGTCTCTGGTTGCCCTCTTCCCCCACTTCTAAAATTTACTCTCAGCAATAGCGATTGTTCTGGATGGGAAAATTTTCTTAAGCTTACTGCTTTTTTTTCTTCTGCTTTACCCTCAGTTTCTCCTCACAATATTTCCCTTTGCTCCGATCATTTAGTTAGTTTGCTTACTGACTGTGCAGAAAAATCGTTCCCTATTAAAAAGCCTCCATCTTGTAAATTACCTTCTCCTCCATGGTGGGATAAGGATTGTAGTCTTGCTATAAAAGCCCGTAAAAATGCTGAGACTAGGTTCTGTTGCTCTATGACTAATGAGAACTTTGCGGAGTTAAATAAAGTCATGGCCAAATCCAAACGTCTCTTTCATAATAAAAAGCGTGATTGTTGGAAAGCATTCTGCTCCAGCCTTAACCACGGTGCTCCTGCTTCCTTGGTTTGGATGAGAATCAGACGGTATAGGCGTTCTTGGTGTACTCCTTCCCGTAGCTGCTGTCCCACTCTGTCCTGGGCGGAGGCTTTTATGGACAAATTAGCCCCTCAATTTTGCCCTCTTCCTTCCGAGTTACCATCTTTGTCGGTCCCCTTACCCTCTGACTCATTAGACTATCCTTTTACAATCGTTGAGTTGAAAAATATTCTGAAATCAGTCAAAGATTCGGCCCCCGGTATGGATGGCATTCCTTATTCTTTTCTTTCAAAAGCTAGTGACTGTTTGATCTCTTATTATTTATGTTTAGTTAATACAATTTTTGACTCTGGTGTTGTTCCAGTAAGTTGGAAATCTCAATTTATAATCCCTATCTTAAAGCCTGACAAGAACCCGGATGACCCAAATTCATACAGACCCATTGCTCTTTCATCGGTCCTGACGAAACTTGCTGAACACTTGGCCAAGAACCGCCTTGAGTGGTTTCTTGAAAGCCGGGGTCTTCTTGCCAAATCTCAATATGGTTTCAGAAAAGGCAGGAGTACAATGGATAGTCTAAGCATTTTTACCTCTGACATAAGATTGGCTTTCTCTCGGAACGAGTCTGTTGTGGGGGCGTTCCTTGATATATCTGCTGCGTATGACAGCGTCCATCTTTCTATTCTTAAGAGCAAACTTTCTTCTCTCAGTGTCCCTGCTAAATTATGTAATTTTATCATGAACCTCCTATGTGAAAGGTATATTTATCTCCGTTGTAATGTTTCTTCAATTAGTCCTCGTAGAGTAATTTGGCGGGGGCTGCCTCAGGGGTCGGTCCTCAGCCCCCTCCTTTACAATGTTTATACATCTGATTTAGAGCGGTCAGTTGGCCTCTGTCGCATTTTGCAATACGCAGACGACATTCTCCTTTACTCCTCACATAATAATATTGATCTGGCCTCCGGCTGCATTTCTAGCTCTATCAACTGTCTTAACTCGTGGCTTTTCTCCAATGGATTGGATCTTTCTCCTTCAAAAAGTAATATAGTTATTTTCTCTCGTAAGCGTAACCCTCCTGTTATCAATATTTCGGTTAATGGGTCCAAGATTCCGGTTGTGGATTCTGTAAAATTCCTTGGGCTCTGTTTAGATAATAAGTTATCTGGTAAGTTGCATTGCGATTATATTGCTAATAAGTGTGAGAAAAATCTCAATATTCTAAGATGTCTTTCGGGGGTTTGGTGGGGTGCTCACCCATTTGTCCTGAAACTACTTTACAATGCGATTATTCGGAGCTCTCTGGACTATGGCTCTTTTCTCTTGGAGCCTGCTTGTAAGGCAGGCATGAAAAGGCTTGACCTTATTCAATCAAAAGCCCTTCGCATTATTGCTGGGGCTATGAAATCTTCCCCCATCAACGCTCTCCAAGTGGAGTGTGTTGATGCCCCCCTTCATCTTCGTCGTTTGTTTCTTGCTAATAGATTCTTCTTTCGCTGTGTTCAATTTTCCAATCATCCCCTTGTCCCTAAGCTCCAGCTTCTTCATCGTTTCTCGCTTTCATCCCGTTTTTGGCGTGTTAAGGAGCCTCCCCTCCTCCTAAGGAGTTTTGCCATATTTAAATCCCTGAAAGACCCTGTTTTCAGATCTCCTTCCCTCCCTCTTTTCTCGTTTAGCTATAATGTCGTCATCTCGCGGCCCAGTGTGATTTTGGACTTTGACATCTGCGCTGGTGACCCTCATGCTGATGAGTATCTTCGGCTTCTTCTGCGGAGAGATTGGCTTTGTTGGCACTACATCTACACGGATGCCTCGAAACTATCGCCACTTGGTTGTGTTGGGTGTGGTGTATTCCATGTCCAATATAATATTGTTCAAAAAATTAAGTTCCCCCCGGAAACTTCTGTTTTTTCGGGTGAGTTCTGGGCGCTGCTTGAAGCAGTCCGGTATGTTTTGATTTTCAACCTTCCTCGCTCTTTAATTTTCTCCGACTCCCGAAGTGCTCTTCAGTCTCTTCTTTCAAATCCCTTTTCTTCAAATTCTAACAATGTTATCCTTTTTTTACTTAAAGAAGCCCTTTCTGTTTGCCTTGCTAGAAACCTTGAAGTAATTTTCGTTTGGATTCCCGGCCATGCTGGTGTGTCTGGAAATGAACGTGTGGACAGTGTGGCAAAAGATGCAGTCGTCTGTGGGGACAAAGTCCCTTTTTGTATATTTCCTCATGACCTTGCCTCACTTCCGAAAACTTTTTTGTTCAAATCATGGTCATCTCTCTGGAAAGTGTCTAGTAAATCTAAGGGCTCTGCTTACGCATCCCTGCAACCTTCGATCCCGCGAAGACCCTGGTTTGCTAAATGGCCCTTCAAGAAACAATTAACAAACTGCCTGATCCGTATGAGGTTAGGTCACTGCTGCATCCCATCCCATCTTCATAAGCTTCGTATTAGGGACTCGTCTCTCTGCGAATGCGGCCTGGATGAGGGGAATCTGAATCATATGTTCTTCTCTTGCCCTCTTCTTGATCACTCAGCTTTTCTAGATTCTCTTAGTCCGGTAGTTCCTTTTCCTTCCTCCATGGCTGTCCTTCTTTCCTCTAATGACCTTATCATATTCCGAATCATATGTAGTTTTTTATCTCTAAATAATTTAAATCTTTGAGTTCATATGTAATTTTTTTCTTTAATAGTGATATTTATTTATTTTTTTATTTGTTAGTCCGTTCTTTCTTTTAATCTTGCGGCCTTTATGACCGCTGCTGACGTGAAGCTGGCAAAAATGCTCCAGTAGCAGAGCAATTGCCAATAATTAAAAAAAAAAAAAAAATAAATAAATATAAGCACGCAATTTTTTTTAACGGGCGATTGCCTTTATTACTGAAAACAAACTACAATCTACTTACTAAAACTAAACTAACTACATACAAGGAGAAGCAATTGGACAACCATAGACCATTAAAGGCCTATACACACAAAATTAATTGGTACGATGGATGTTTAAAACTGAAGTGTAAAGAGGATACTCAATTTTCCAAAACTATGAAATGTGTGCATTTTATAAAGTCGAGCTGGACTGACTTATGAATATTAAGAAAGTTACATGAACGAAAGATATTCCACTAAATAAACTGGCTTCATTAAGATTTTAATGTTACTTAACTAAAATGTTCGATTCTAAAATCATTTGTTCAAAAATCAAATATACCCAGCAATATTTAATCGCTACTACTGTTTATTTCCTAACATTAACCTGCAAAGCTAATTTAAAATGTTGAAATGTACGATGGTGAATGTACAACCTTAATGTTTCGCATACACATGGCAATTAAGCTATTGTTTCTCTCCTGGCAATCACAGACCCAAGGATTCGTGTATGTGTGTGATGTTTTCTTTCTATGTGTTCATCTGTTTTGTCTATGTGTTATACATTTTTGACGTAAAATTCGTTTGTTTACATTATTTTTACGGAGACTTATTTATGTTTTCCGTACGCTTATGTCCTTATTTTCATGACTATAAAGACTAATATTGAATGTTTAGTTGCAAATTGTCTTGGTAATTATAGTTTTGCATGTGTGACCGTGTACATGAACAGCTTGTGTAAACACATCGCGCGACATCACAGATAACAGATTTAGTAATAGTAATAATGAAGATATTTTTAATAGAAATAAATACCTATAATTATAATTAGCAGTATTATGTATTCTATGGCTTTAATTTACGGATTGTAACGTAAAACTATGGGCCAGTTATTGACTAAACGGATTTTGATGTTTGGTATGAAAATGGGTACATAGGAAGTACTTATATAAGACCTAGGTGGGTACATTTACGTTACATCCCAGAAAAACGAACAGTTCCATAAGGAACAACTGAAAGGTACCTCTAATAGGTAGCTAATTCTACGCGGTTTTGCAGGTATCGGCTAGTAGGTATAAAATTACTTGGTACCTAGAGAAAAGAGTGTGGGAAGCTTCTTTGTTTCATGGTTTTACACCTATGATATTTAATCCCTTGTTCTTATTCTAAATCTAATCTAGAGAAGTTAAAAAACAACTCGGCTGATTATTGTTAGGTACCTACCTAGATAACCTACAAAACCTCTTCTATTACTTGATTTGCCCCATACTTTGTAGCTCATTCTCCTCATACTTTATTTATATTGTAATATTATGCCTAAAAAAATTGCATTCGCTTAGCTTGCGCATCCATCTTGTTGGGTGCTCTGCTTTTTGATCTTCAATAAAAACCTTTTATTTCTTATATTCTTGCTTTAATTACCTTTTACAACACAAAACTACATCTTAACTTATGAGAACGCCATGACAGAGAGAACATAGAGTAAATCAAATCTTAAGTCTAGGGATGGGACTAAACGATAGTGATGTGCATTGCACCTATCTCAACACTCTCCCTCAATGCACATCTTGATTAATTAATACCTAATTCGCACACAAAGTTACTAAAATGATTTTTAGGTAAGGGCTTCGTTAACACATCTGCCAATTGAAATTTAGTATTAACATATTTTACAATTATCAGACCTTCCTCTACTTTTTGTTTTACAAAATTATATTTGATATCCATATGTTTTAATCGCTTTTGGTCAGGATTTTTTACAGTTTTTATCGCACTTTGGTTGTCCTCATACAAAATAACATTTTTGAACTCTACATTTAAATCTACCAACAATTTTACAAGCCAACATGCTTCTACTACTGATTCACACAAAGAAACTAATTCTGCCTCTGTTGTACTGAGTGCTACAGTTGTTTGTTTTTTAGATCTCCATACAATGGTATTATTAAATAATTTGAATACATATCCGGTAGTTGACTTTCTATCATTATCTCTTGCCCAGTCGGCATCTGCATATCCAATTAAAGGTGTTACAGAATTACAATCATTTTTAGTATATGTTAAAGTATAGTGTACAGTTTGTTTTACATATCTTAGTACTCTTTTCAAAGCTTTCCATAAATTTTCACTTGGTTTTGATTGAAATCTACGTACTACTAGTCTTGCCTTACATATTTCTTGTTCTCCTACATTTTTCTTTGCAAAAACCCACTTACTATCCAATAACATATCTTTTTCTGGTTTAGGTACAATTTTCCATGTTTCACTCTCTTCCAGGACTTTAAATTCTTCTTTAATTGCATTCTTCCAATCTTGTTTATCACTTCTTTCTTCTATTTCCTCAAAGCATACAGGTACATCCTCCTGATTTGCTGAAAGTAGTGCATATAATGCTTCGTCATCTTCCTCTAGGTTAATTATATAATCTTTATGCCATTTTGGTTGCTGAATTCTTCTCTTAGCCCTTGCACTTCTAGCACTTTCTTGCCGCTGTCCTTTTAATGTTATTATTTGCCTCTGGTTTAACTCTTGGTTGGGACTATTTTCTATTTCTTGTTCTTCTATTTGCAGTTCTCTTCTTTCTTCTTCATTTCCTTCTTCATAATAATTTCCTTCTTCTGGTCTTATTTCTTCATCACGATTTTCTCCTTCAATTTTCTTTTCAATTCTTCTATTATCTTCTATAAAATCTCCCCTCTCTGTAGGTAAGTATAATATTCTGTCTTCTTTTGTTCTTTCCTCAAACACCACATTTCTTGCGTTAACTACTTTTTGTGTTTCCATATCATATAGTCTATATCCTGACGTAGTATATCCAATCATTATCATTTTTCTCCCTGTATTATCCAATTTCCTTCTTTGTTCCTTTGGTATATGATTATAATAATATGCAGTGCACCCGAATACTCGCATATTTGACACATCTGGTTTTCTACCGGTCCACATTTCGCTGGCCGTAACTTCTCTACCTACTGAAGGACTTCTATTTGTAACATACGCTGCATATAGCACGGCATCTCCCCAAAATTGTTTATCTAAATTCGACTCCAATAAAATTGTTCTAGCCTTTTCAATCAAGGTTCGGTTCATTCGTTCGGCAACACCATTCATTTCCGGATTGTACAGTATAATGCATTTGTATTCCTTCCTTAGCACAAAATCTTTGAAATTCATTTGAGATGTACTCCCTTCCATTATCTGAGTGTAGTTTTAGCAAGTTTGTATTGAAATGGTTTGTTGCATAATAATAATAATCTTTAAACTTATCAAAAACCTCAGATTTATTTTTAATTAAATATACAATGACAAAATGAGTAAAGTCATCTATAAATGTCACAAAGTACCTATCATCCTCTCTCCCTGAAGGGGTGATTGGCCCACAAACATCTGTGTGTACAAGTTCTAATGGTTTTCTTGCCCTATATCCTTGTTTATTAAAAGGTTGTCTTGTCATTTTGCTTAAAAGACATGGTTCACATAAATTATGTTCAATTCTATTATTTTTCAAATCACCCAATCCAGTTACCAAATTTTTTTGTACCAAAATGTTTATGTTTTTCATACCTAAGTGGCCAAAACGCCTGTGCCACAGATTTACTGAACTGTTATTATCATTTGTCACAGAATAATTACAATTTTGAAGTACAATTACCATTTCTATAGTATACAAGTTACCATCAGCATTTCCTATCATTAGCAAATAATTTTTATTGTAAATTCTTACCTTCCTTCTACAAAATGATACTTCCAGACCGCTGGATTCCATTTTAGATACAGACAACAAGTTTTTTCTGAGCTCTGGAACATAATACACATTTTTGATAGTACAATTTGTTTCTTTTTTACCAACAAAGCATTTTACATTTATATTACCTACTCCGAAGGCTTGCAATGTTATTCCATTCTTTGCTGCAGAAATATTTTTTGGTTGTTTTAGTTCCAAATAGTCCACAAAATAGTCTTTTGTATTTACCAAGTGGTCAGAACACCCTGAATCGACACACCACACTATATTTTCATTTTTATAAATATTAGCCTCACTGTCCTCATTCTCACATTGAAACGCATAGTTACCCTTCTCCGCACTATAAGCTTGACACTCTCTCCCTTGACCTTGCCTGTAGTTACCTCCCTGTGCTTGATTATAACCTCTTCCTCCTGCTCCCTGCATGTGACCTCGTCCTCGATTCACCATCCCTTGAATATATCCTCTACCTTGTGTATAGTCGCGTCCTTGTGTATATTCTCGTCCTTGTACATAGTCTCGTCCTTGTCTTGAGTTATTATTATAACCTCTACCATGTTGTTGATTATTTGTCCGGCCTTGTCTACATTGAAATCTTTTATGTCCTTGTTTACCACAATTATAGCATAAACATGCGTTAGTAGATTGGGAATTATTATCCACCACACTATGTTTCTTCTTCTTCTCCTCTTCTCCTAACAATCTGGTTTTGACAAAATCATATTTTAAGTCGGTCACTGTTTCTAATGCGGTTACTATTCCCTCATAGGAAGGTGGCATTGACAACAACAAATAGTTCACCTGTTCTTCTTCGTTCAATGCTGCATCAGCGTCCTTGAGCTCGGAGAACATTTCCTCTAATATGGTAAAATGTTGACAGAGATTGCTTTTCAACATATTTTGTGTCTAACAATCTTCTACGTATGAATAGTTTACTTCTCACTCCTTTCTTTTTGAAGCAATTTTCCAAACTTTCTAACATGGCGAATGCCGAATCCTTCTTAATATATTCAATGTGACTGTCGGCCACCCCAGCGATGAGTATCGCCTGCGCCTTCGCCTCGCTGTTGGCATTTTCCTCACTTAGGTGAAACTTTTTGTCTTGAACTGCAGATAGTACTCCATTTTCCTTTAATATACTTTTGATTCTAAATGTCCACGTGTTGAAATTCTCGCCGGCAAATTGCGCCACGGGAAAACGTTCCCTGGAACTCATCTTCAACTCCAAAACGGTAATAACCACGCTCTGCTACCACTGTTGGGTGCTCTGCTTTTTGATCTTCAATAAAAACCTTTTATTTCTTATATTCTTGCTTTACTTACCTTTTACAACACAAAACTACATCTTAACTTATGAGAGCGCCATGACAGAGAGAACATAGAGTAAATCAAATCTTAAGTCTAGGGATGGGACTAAACGATAGTGATGTGCATTGCACCTATCTCAACACATCTAAACATATCTGTGTAGATGCCTAGGGACTGTTATTAAAAGATAAGTTTTCGTTTTCGATAAAGAAATGTTTACTTCAAGGGGCGCCATGCCTGTTATTCGCCTAGGGCGCCTGGCATGCTCGGGCCGGCCGGCTGCGGGCGCAGCGGCGCTGGATAAGTGTGATCTCTATTTCAACTTACAAATACTATTTTTCTATGACAATATTTGTGGGTAAATTGTTTTCTTTACACTTACCTAACAATGTACCTAAATATGAAAGTTTCATATACCCATATATGTAGTTTCATAATAAAACTATTGGACTTGGTCATCATAAGTACCTACCATTGAGGAATAGTGCGAGACCTCAATGGTACCTACCCACTGACTACGGAGTAGGGTTGCTAGGTCGTCGGGATTCATCTGGTTTGTCCCGACTTTTGATATGAGGTCCAGTGTTGAAAAAGGTTTAATTACGTATCTATGTAATTTCATAGTCTATGTCTGTAACTAAGCAACCTAAGTTGTTAGAAAAAAAAATACTCTGACAGATGGATTCAAAAATATAATCGTTTACAGCTTTATCACGGGAGTTATTTATTTTCCACATTAAGCTTTCACTGTGCTGCTGCAGGCCCATTTCCATCAGGTTATGGGCCCAGCTCATAGCTACGTGATAAAGTTTTAATTTTACAGACATGCAGAGTCCAACTTTTACAAAGTTATCGGGCCAGTCCAATTATGGGACTTGGGCATTTGCCATGCAAATGTTCCTGACAGACTGCGACCTGTGGGATTGCATAGAAGGTACTGTAACTGAAGTAAATGATTTATCGAAAAAGCGGGATGCCAAAGCTCGATCAAAAATTTGCCTGATGTGTGCTGAGAGCGTTTACCCTCTAATAGTAAATGCACAAACAGCCAAAGAGACGTGGACAGCCCTGAAAAATGCGTATGCGGACAGCGGGTTGACGCGGAGATTGTCGCTGTTGAGAAAGTTATTCGGCGTTAAGTTAAATGACTACCCGAATATTGAAGCTTATTGTACTGATATACAAGCAACTCAGCAAGCTCTACAAGCAATAAGTGCAGGCTTAGAAGATGAGTTTATCGGAATTATAATGTTGGCTGGACTGCCAGAAACATACAATCCGTTAGTAATGGCTTTGGAACATTCAAGCGCAAAGATTTCGTCAAGTAGCGTTCTGGCTGCACTCATGAAGGAGGGCCAACGCAAAGTACATGACACAGGTGATTCTTTGTTGATGTCAAAAGTGAAAAAGGAACCTACAAAGAATAAGGTTATAATATGCCATTTTTGTGACAAAAAGGGGCATTACAAGTGGCAATGTAAACAGTATGAGGCATTCAAAAAGGAAAGAAATACTGCGGCTGCTGCTGGACCTTCTAAAGAAGATAGAAGCATGAGTTGTGCAGAGACAACGGCCATAGCAAGTCATTCAAGTGAGTGGATTCTTGATTCCGGCGCGTCATCGCACATGACGTCCAAAAGATGTTTGTTGACAGATGTCAAAACTGCCCGACACTGCATAAGCACAGCAAGTAATGAGAAAGTTGTTTCTACTTTACAGGGCAACTTGAAAACAACTGTAAACAATGAGGGACGGTGTGTCAACATTAATTTTAGAGACGTTTTGTTTGTACCGGAAATTTTGATGAATTTACTATCCGTAAGTAAGATTGCGGCGCATGGTCATATTGTTGTTTTTGATAAAAATTCTTGTAAAGTTTTTAAAACTGAAGATGTTTCTATGAAAGTAGGTAATGCATTGTTAACAGCATCAGTTAAAAATGGGCTCTATGTTTTAGATCAAAGTTTAGATAAGGCGATGGTTGTTCTTGAAGGTGGCATGAAGATGGGTGCACACGAACTTTGGCACCGGAGGCTTGGTCATCTTTCCAGGATCCAAATGCGTAAGTTGAAGCCATTAGTAGATGGACTTAATTTTGGAGTGGAGAACACGGAACCATGCGAAGCGTGCTGTAAGGGCAAACAATGCGTAAAGAAGTTTCCAAAAGGGAAAGCACACAGAGCTAAAGAGCTCTTGGAGATAGTTCACACCGACCTGGCAGGACCTATGGAAGAAATATCATGGGGCGGAGCTAAATATTGCCTAATTTTGGTTGATGACTTTAGCAGAAAAGTTTTTGGCTATCTACTTAAATCTAAAACTGAGGTTCTCAGTAAATTTAAAGAATTTAAGGCCTTGGTGGAGAATGAGACAAACAAACGGATAAAATGTCTCAGGAGTGATAACGGGACTGAATATACCGGAAACGAATTCCAAACGTTTTTAAAGGAAAATGGAATAAGACATAAAACGAGCGTAGCTCACACTCCTCAACAAAATGGAGTAGCGGAACGCACTATCCGCACTATTGTTGAAAAGGCGAGGTGCATGCTTCAAGACGCGAGGTTAAATAAACGTTTTTGGGGAGAGGCAGTCAATACAGCCATATACCTAAAAAATAGATCACCATCAATGGCGATCTCAACTGTGCCGGAAGAAATATGGACAGGAAAGAAACAGGATGTGTCTCATCTGAAGATATTTGGAAGCAAGGCACACGTACTTGTGAAGGACAATAAAAGAAAGAAATTTGATTCGAAGTCTACTGAAATGACTATGGTTGGCTATAGTGAGAATCAAAAGGGATACAGATTTGTGGATGTCATAAATAATGCGAGACGAGTAATCGTTGCTCGAGATGTTGTGTTCGTGGAAGGAACATCGTGCAACATCGATGTGTCAAATGAAGAAACACCACAAGTTGTAGATATCTCAGAGATCCTAGCAAGAGGTTCTGAAAAAGAAAGAAGTTTAATACCAAGAAATACTCATGTTACGGAACTGGAAAGTTCAGAGAGGGAACGGGAAAGTTCAGAGAGGGAACTGGAAAGTTCAGAGAGGGAACAGGAGAGTTCAGAGGGGGATGCAATAGGAATAGAGGATGCTGATGATTTCCATGACTCTATCGATATAGGCTCAGACCATAATTTTATGAATGAACCTGTGGCTCGGTCAGAAGAGATTGAAGTTGATGTTGAACCACAAGAGCAAGAAATTGTTAATGAGCGCCGATATCCATTGAGGGACAGACGCCGAAAGGAAGAAAAAGACATGATCTATAACTTTCATGTTTCGGATGATCCAGACCCACATTCTCTTCAAGATGCTATGGACCGGACTGATAAGGAGCTATGGTATTCAGCAATGGTGGATGAATATAATTCTCTGATAGAAAATGAAACTTGGGATATTGTAAATCGGCCATTGGATAAAAATGTTGTAAAGTGCAAATGGGTCTTCAAACTAAAAGTTGGAGCAGATGGTACTGTGCAACGTCATAAAGCTCGATTGGTGGCACGAGGATATTCGCAGAAGTATGGTGAAGATTACTTTGAAACATTTGCCCCAGTTGTTAAGTTGACGTCCATACGTCTTTTATTCGGACTCGCAGCTGAAATGAATTTAGATATTCATCACATTGACGTCACGACAGCGTTCCTAAACGGTGACCTCAATGAAGATCTTTACATGGAACAACCTCATATGTTTGTAAAGAAAGGTGATGAAGGAAAAGTATGTAAGCTTAAGAAGGCCATATACGGATTAAAACAAGCGGCTCGTTCATGGAATGTAAAAGTACATGCGCACATTTTGAAAATTGGTTTTACGAGATCCAAATATGATCCTTGCGTTTACATAAAGAAAACTAAAGAAGTTTTCATAGTTATTGGTCTTTATGTTGACGATTTCTACATATTTACAAATAATGCTACTGAAGCTGGACACTTGAAGGAGCAAATAGGCAAGGCCTTCAAAATTAAGGACCTCGGCGAAGCCAAGGAGTGTCTTGGAATGAGCATCAGGAGAAACCGTCAAGAGGGGGAAATATACCTGGACCAACGGAACTATACAAGGAAATTACTGCAAAAATTCGGAATGGAGGAATGTAAACCAGTTGGAACTCCAATGGAGTGTAACCTGAAACTTGCTAAAGGGAGTAATGCTGAAGATACTAGATATCAAGAAATTATTGGATCTCTAATGTATCTGTCTACTTGTACGAGGCCAGACATAACGTTTGCGGTCAGTTATCTAAGCCAGTTTAACTGTTACAATGATAGCACCCATTTGGCAGCATTGAAACGTGTGCTCAGGTATCTAAAAGGTACAATGGATTATGCCCTTTGTTACAAGAAAAAGAACAAGCCTCTGGTTGCGTATGCCGATGCTGATTGGGGTACAAATTCTGATGGTCATTCTTTTTCGGGTTACTGCTTAGTTTTTGCTGGTGCTGTAATCTCATGGCACGCTCGCAAACAGCAATGTGTTGCATTGAGTACTGCTGAAGCAGAATACATTGCTCTCTGTGAAGCTGCTAAGGAAATTGTTTTTATAAGAGGGCTTTTTAATGAGTTATGTTCTAATTGTAAGTCTGTAACTGTTTACAGTGATAGTCAAAGTGCTAGCAAGATGATTTACAATCCAGTGACTCACAAGAGAAGTAAACATATAAACATAAGGTACAATTATGTTAAAGAGTTAGCCGAGTCAAAGGAAATAGTTGTAAATTACTGTGACACTAATTCCATGCTTGCTGATGCTTTAACAAAACCTGTAAACAAGGTGAAGCATATTTTTTACTTTAATTGTATGGGGTTACAAAGGCTATGAACTTAAGTGGGGATGTTGAAAAAGGTTTAATTACGTATCTATGTAATTTCATAGTCTATGTCTGTAACTAAGCAACCTAAGTTGTTAGAAAAAAAATACTCTGACAGATGGATTCAAAAATATAATCGTTTACAGCTTTATCACGGGAGTTATTTATTTTCCACATTAAGCTTTCACTGTGCTGCTGCAGGCCCATTTCCATCATCCAGAGTCCCGACGAAATACGAAATATCCCGATATTTTGTCTCCGGCTGATTGGGCGCCGGCCACCCAGGTTTAGAGCGTCATGGAGTGCCCGGCGCGGAAACCAAACTGCTCCTCTCTCGGAGTCAGGTGAGGTCTCATCCTACGCAGCAGCAAGCGCTCGAACAACTTCGAGATGGTCGGTTGCAGTGTGATGGGTCTGTAGCTGCTAGCGGGTAATCGGCGATCCTTTCCTGGTTTCGGCAGCACGATTACCCTACCAGTCTTCCATTCCTGGGGGAAGCAACGGGTACGCAGGACTCCGTTGAAGAGCCGCGCTATAGACACCAGGCCCTTCGTGGGTAGTTCTTTTAGGACGGCATTTGTAATGCCGTCTAACCCTGGTGCCTTTTTTCCCGGTAGTCTAGCACGGCCCTCTTCACCTCCGCCGGCGATATAAAATCGTCACCTTCTAGCGGTGGCGGCGGGTGGCCAGGAACACTGCGACCTTTTCCTGGACCATCTGGTGGTGTTTCAGAACTACACGCGTTATGTTATTGTACTAAGACAATATGACAATGACATTTTGCTTTCTAACGACACATACCCAACGATCCACAAACAACAAGAAGAAACTGCTGTGCATTCACGCTCACACAAAGAATGAACATTGAATGAACTTGTTGTATAAGTTTGAGTTGCTATATGAAAAGCTCCCTCCCCCCCGTAACTCATTGCCTTCCGCCATTCTCCGTAAAAATATGTCTTGCCACAAAATCCTGCCTATCACTAAAATGAAATATTCTCTGAAATATTGATTATTTTCGTCCCTATATAGTTTCTCTGTGATAGCATAAATTAAGTTAATAAGCATAGTTAGTATTCTTTGGCGATAGTAGAATATCCCATAATCCTGGTCTACCTTCTGCTCTGACTGCATCAATACAATTTGTAGCTGACATGGTACTCGTGGATCAGTAATCGAAAGTGCCATTTTACGAAACGCGTTCGCCCTAGGAAGAAACACGACACATGAGAAAACACATAGGAGAGAAATCATATGAATGTGATATGTGTGACTATAAATGTGTACGATCAAGTCATCTTAAACAACATATGAGGACACACACAGGAGAGAAACCATATGAATGTGATATGTGTGACTATAAATGTGTACAAGCAAGTCATCTTAAACAACACATGAAAACACACACAGGAGAGAAACCATATGAATGTGATATGTGTGACTATAAATGTGTACAAGCAAGTTATCTAAAATATCACATGAAAACACACACAGGAGAGAAACCATATGAATGTGATATGTGTGACTTTAAATGTGCATATGCAGGTAGTCTTAAACAACACATAAGAAGACACAGAGGAGAGAAACCATATGAATGTGATATGTGTGAATATAAATGTGCACAAGCAATTCATCTTAAACAACACATGAGAACACACACAGGAGAGAAACCATATGAATGTGATATGTGTGACTATAAATGTGCATATGCAGGTAGTCTTAAACAACACATAAGAAGACACAGAGGAGAGAAACCATATCAATGTGATATGTGTGACTATAAATGTGCATATGCAAGTAGTCTTAAACAACACATAAGAAGACACAGAGGAGAGAAACCATATGAATGTGATATGTGTGAATATAAATGTGCACAAGCAATTCATCTTAAACAACACATGAGAACACACACAGGAGAGAAACCATATGAATGTGATATGTGTGAATATAAATGTGTAACTGCAAGTCATCTTAAACTACACAAAAGAAGACATACAGGAGAGAAACCATATGAATGTGATATGTGTGACTATAAATGTGGACGAGCAAGTACTCTAAAAGAACACATAAGAAGACACACAGGAGAGAAACCATATGAATGTGATATGTGTGACTATAAATGTGTACAAGCAAGTACTCTAAAAGAACACATGAGAACACACACAGGAGAGAAACCATATGAATGTGATATGTGTGACTATAAATGTGGACGAGCAAGTACTCTAAAAGAACACATAAGAAGACACACAGGAGAGAAACCATATGAATGTGATATGTGTGACTATAAATGTGTACAAGCAAGTACTCTAAAAGAACACATGAGAACACACACAGGAGAGAAACCATATGAATGTGATATGTGTGACTATAAATGTGTACAAGCAAGTCATCTTAAACAACACACGAGAACACACACAGGAGAGAAACCATATAAATGTGATATGTGTGACTATAAATGTGCACTTGGAAGTACTCTTAAACAACACATGAGAACACACACGGGAGAGAACCCTTATGAATGTGATATGTGTGACTATAAATGTGTACGAGCAAGTTCTCTTAAACGACACATGAGAACACACACAGGAGAGAAACCATATAAATGTGATATGTGTGACTATAAATGTGCACTTGCAAGTACTCTTAAACAACACATGAGAACGCACACAGAAGAGAAACCATATGAATGTGATATGTGTGAATATAAATGTGGACGAGCAAATACTCTAAAAGAACACATGAGAACACACACAGGAGAGAAACCATTTGAATGTAATATGTGTGACTATAAATGTTCACTAGCAGGTCATCTTAAACGACACATAAGAACACACACAGGAGAGAAACCATATGAATGTGATATGTGTGACTATAAATGTGTAGACCCAGGGAATCTAAAACAACACAAAAGAAGACACCATATGAAGGAGTGAAACCATATGAATGTGATATGTGTGACTATAAATGTGTAGACCCAGGTAATCTTAAACGACACAAAAGAAGACACCATATGAAGGAGAGAAACCGCGGTAGTCCGCTGAAATCCAATGCGCGAGGATTGCGGCTGATGTTGCAATTCCGTCGGTTTAACACTTATTTCTAGAAGACTCAAGACGACGTAGGCTGCTTCGTCAAAGAACATGCAAAGTTTTTCGATCATTGTAGAGACAAAACGCAGATCCATCGGGGAGACGGGTCTGAGCAGCCGCTCAACTGCCGTCTCTCTTTAGATCTATGTGCTCCATCTTAGGCCACATCATCGCTTCACATCAGACGAGATAGTGGCCAAACATAGAACTATTAAGTGTAAATTTCAAATTACGCGTTAAGAATGTTCTAATGAGAAAAGCATACTACACTGTTCGTAATAACATAGAAGACAAAGATGCTTGGAACATTCCACTTCTGCAAAGTAACCAACTGGTACATAAGAAACATAACATTGTAAAATCCCAAAAAATTGTAACAAAATCACAAAAAAAAAATGCCCCTCAGTTTCTTGCCGTATCTTCTGAGTAGTGGTTCTTTTTCCGATACGGTGGTAGAGTCATTGTGATAATTTGACGTTCATAAGTGCGTCTGTGATGCCAAGATGATTAAAGAGATTTTGATTTGATTTTTTGATTGATTTAAAAAAAAAACAATGCAGAGATAGAACAAGACTATTGATGCCTACCCGCAAAACTGCTCTATGTCATAAGAACTGTTTCGTAATGAGTCAAAATATTCAACAAAATACCTAGGGATATAAGGGAGCTAACCAGTTTAAAACAAAACTGTTTAAGTGGCTAGTAGATAAATGTTTTTTATAATATAAAGGAATTGTTTAATTTTAAGTAACATAATTTTTAATTTATATTAATGAAACGATTTTTTTATATTTTAATGTGCAATTATTCGAATTATTGTCTCTATGGCATGTTTAATAATATATTTTTATTGTGTATTTCCTATTGACGTATAATTAATTAATTATTATCTTGACATGGTCTAAACTTTCTATAAATATTAAAATTCATTACTTTCATTTTTTAAATATTATACGTCTGTCATGGATAAATTGTTGACACTATAGCACAATGCAATTTTTACACCAATGTATACACAATTTCTGCAATAAGTATTCATTTCAAGAAGTACGGGGCTCTCGACTCGATGGCGGTGGCGTGCCGGCCAGACGTCAACAACTTTTCCAACTACCCCCCAGTTTAGCCAAGGAAATTATAGGAAGGGTTGAAGATGGTTTGGAGTGAAAGGTTGACAGGCTTCGTTTACAAATTTAAAGAGTTGCGTTCATAAATTGTAAGCTAACCAATGTTGCAAACATTACTAAACAATACTTTATTTAAGAAACCGCATACAACCTAATGAAATTGTAAACCAATTAAAAACCAAATACACAGGAAAGTAATAGTCAACAGCCAATGAACAGGTGCAATAAGCGGCCTTATCGCTATATACAATTTCTTACAGGCAACCATTGGACGGACAGGAATATTAATACAAACATTGCAGTCAGTAAACCAAGTTATAGGAACGTAAATGAAATAACTCAATATTATATATTATAGATAATTTTTACTCGAACATGGCACAGTCACCTCACCTCGGTACAAACGCCACAAACAAGTAATTAGTTTTAAGACTTTCTTGACTTTTTGGACAAAATATCATTTCATGGATCACCATCCCATCATGTTTGCAATAAAGCGTTCATCTATCTATCTATCATCCCAAACACTTTAGTCTTAATAGAGAACCTGTTGATTTTTGACATGACATAATTTTTCTAGAATGGATCTGAAGGGCTAACCTCAGAGTAATAACCTTAGTGTCATTACTATAAGGGACGGACTCATGAAGCCCCTACTAGATGACGTAAAATAGATGTCATTGTTGAAGGGTGATTGATATGACTGCGTTATTCGCAAAGAGCAAATTAAGTAATGGGGAATGAAAGTAATGGTTATTCGCAAGGAACATATACTCTAGCGAGGTTTTTCATTTTGGGTAGTTGTGCTTCTCTGTTTTAGATAAATCATCGTGATTAACAAAGTATGGTTGATTCTCCCAGAGAAACAGCGATCATATTCTTAGTCTACTTTGCTCCATACGATTTGTGAAACTAGAATGAACGGACATTGGTAGGATTGTGACAACGAGCAGAGCCTGTATCTTGGTGACCCATGATCTTTGATTTATTAATGACTGCATCTGCTCACATTAACTGTACAAATCCTTCAGACTTATTTAATTTAGATATTAGATTTTTGAAAAAATTATATTCTCCTTTCACAAATAACAATACACTACAGTACACTACACTAATGAGGGTAGCACTAGCTGCCACGCGCGTGTCATGGGCAGGACAAGCTGCCACGCGCGTGTCGAGGGCAGCACAAGCTGCCACGCGCGGGTCGAGGGCAGGACAGGCTCGCGCCGCAGTGCCGGCGGAAGTCGACGCAACGCCGACGATGTAGGTGCCGCAATACTTGTCTGTATCTGCGGCGCTGACCCAAGGTCAACCTGGGGAATAAACCAGGCGTTATTTGAGTTACAGTCCGATGTCATTGAGCATATAAAATCACTATGTTACAGTCACCTATTGATGAATAACATTGCAATGGGACAGCATGTGCCACATGTAACTATTTAGTATGAATTGGCAATCATGTGGATTGCTAATTTATACTTCTTGTTCCTCTATCTTCTAATTTATTGTTAGGTACATCAACATTCCCTGTTTAGACATGAGTCTTCAAAAAAAGGTATATCAGGTCTGTGTCTGCGCAGCTAACAATTTAAGGCCTTCATTCAGATGTGAATGTATTTATGATGAAGAACATCAGAACCCGCAAAGACGCAATGTGACGTCAACTATAAATGATATTGATGACAATTATTTAATCTCTTTGGCCACATTAACCCTAGTAGCACTGACTTGAAAAGCTAACCTGAGACACTATAGGTGGAGCACCATCTACTTGCCACTGCCCTGGACTCGCGGGGCGCAGGCCCGCTCGGAACCTCGTCGGACATGAGTGCAGAGAGCAATGTCATGCTACTGATAGGGCTGGCAATACTCAGAGCGTTTATGGCTTTTTTAAATGGGATCTGTATAGGGAAAGCAACAGGAATAGGATAAACAAAATGTATTAGGGACCTATAAGTTATGTAGATTATAGTTCAAATTTATATTGAAAATAATAATATAATAGGTACCCCTTAACTAATTCAGTTGACATATGACTGAACTGTTGGGTATCTTAACAGCAAGCCCTAACCTCTCATCAACCAGTTCACCAACAAATCAGACAAAATTAAACAAATAATTCAATTATGAAATATACAATATGATAATCTAACAATATTTACCTGTAACAGTCAATATAATATGCAATAAGGTAAGGTTAACAATGCTGATATGGTTCTTATGTTTTGTATAAGATTATTTGCTTGCATTTTTATAATTCAACATATAACATTCCTATGGTTTCTCTCCCTTGTGTGTCCTTATGTGTCGTTTAAGATTACTTGCTTGTGCACATTTATAGCCACACATATCACATTCAAATGGTTTCTCTCCTGTGTGTCTTTTTATGTGTTGTTTAAGAGCACTTGCTCGTACACATTTATAGTCACACATAACACATTCATATGGTTTCTCTCCTGTGTGTGTTCTTTTGTGTACTATAAGAGTATTTGCTTGTACACATTTATAGTCACACATATCACATTCATATGGTTTCTCTCCTGTGTGTGTTCTTATGTGTTGTTTAAGATTACCTAATTTTAAACATTTATAGTCACAGATATTACACTCATATGGTTTCTCTCCTGTGTGTGTCCTCATATGTTGTTTAAGATGACTTGCTCGTCCACATTTATAGTCACACATATCACATTCATATGGTTTCTCTTCTGTGTGTGTTCTTATGTGTTGTTTAAGATATCTTACTTCTAAACATTTATAGTCACACATATCACATTCATATGATTTCTTTCGTGTGTGTTTTCTAATGTGTTGTTTAAGCTTATATGCTTGTGCACATTTATAGTCACACATATCACATTCATATGGTTTCTCTCCTGCGTGTGTTATTATGTGTCGTTTAAGATTACCTGGGTCTACACATTTATAGTCACACATATCACATTCATATGGTTTCTCTCCTGTGTGTCTTTTTATGTGTTGTTTAAGAGCACTTGCTCGTACACATTTATAGTCACACATAACACATTCATATGGTTTCTCTCCTGTGTGTGTTCTTTTGTGTACTATAAGAGTATTTGCTTGTACACATTTATAGTCACACATATCACATTCATATGGTTTCTCTCCTGTGTGTGTTTTCATGTGATATTTTAGATTACTTGCTTGTACACATTTATAGTCACACATATCACATTCATATGGTTTCTCTCCTGTGTGTGTTTTCATGTGATATTTTAGATTACTTGCATTTACACATTTATAGTCACACATATCACATTCATATGGTTTCTCTCCTGTGTGTATTCTTTTGTGTTGTTTAAGATTACTTGCTCGTACACATTTATAGTCACACATATCACATTCATAAGGTTTCTCTCCTGTGTGTGTTCTCATGTGTTGTTTAAGAGTACTTGCAAGTGCACATTTATAGTCACACATATCACATTTATATGGTTTCTCTCCTGTGTGTGTTCTCATGTGTTGTTTAAGTGTATTTGCTTGAACACATTTATAGTCACACATATCACATTTATATGGTTTCTCTCCTGTGTGTGTTTTCATGTGTTGTTTAAGATGACTTGCTTGTACACATTTATAGTCGCACATATCACATTCATATGGTTTCTCTCCTGTGTGTGTTCTCATGTGTTGTTTAAGATGAATTGCTTGTGCACATTTATATTCACACATATCACATTCATATGGTTTCTCTCCTGTGTGTCTTCTTATGTGTTGTTTAAGACTACCTGCATATGCACATTTATAGTCACACATATCACATTTATATGGTTTCTCTCCTGTGTGTGTTCTCATGTGTTGTCTAAGAGTACATGTATGTGCACATTTAAAGTCACACATATCACATTCATATGGTTTCTCTCCTGTGTGTGTTTTCATGTGATATTTTAGATTACTTGCTTGTACACATTTATAGTCACACATATCACATTTATATGGTTTCTCTCCTGTGTGTGTTCTCATGTGTTGTCTAAGAGTACATGTATGTGCACATTTAAAGTCACACATATCACATTCATATGGTTTCTCTCCTGTGTGTGTTTTCATGTGATATTTTAGATAACTTGCTTGTACACATTTATAGTCACACATATCACATTCATAAGGTTTCTCTCCTGTGTGTGTCCTCATATGTTGTTTAAGATGACTTGATCGTACACATTTATAGTCACACATATCACATTTATACGGTTTCTCTCCTGTGTGTGTTTTCATGTGTTGTTTAAGATGACTTGCTTGTGCACATTTATAGTCACACATATCACATTCATAAGGTTTCTCTCCTGTGTGTGTCCTCATATGTTGTTTAAGATGACTTGATCGTACACATTTATAGTCACACATATCACATTCATATGATTTCTCTCCTATGTGTTTTCCCATGTGTCGTGTTTCTTCCTAGGGCGAACGCGTTTCGTAAAATGGCACTTTCGATTACTGATCCACGAGTACCGTGTCAGCTACAAAGTGATGCAGTCAGAGCAGAAGGTAGACCAGGATTATGGGATATTCTACTATCGCCAAAGAATACTAACTATGCTTATTAACTTAACTTATGCTATCACAGAGAAACTATATAGGGACGAAAATAATCAATATTTCACAGAATATTTCATTTTAGTGATAGGCAGGATTTGTTTTTTTTTTTTTTTAGTTTGCCCGTTGGGGCAGGCTAAAGTCTCTAGGACCATACCGCCATGTCTTACGTAGTTTTTATTTGATAGTTTAATATTCCATTTTATTATACTTTTGTTGAGAATGAGGGTCAACAGCAACAAGCCGGACCCTCTCCTGCTTCAATAAAGTGGTGGAACTTTATTCAAGCTTGCCATGGACATTTTGTGAGAACATAAAAAACAATGTTTTCCCTATTTTGTTTCATTTGCCTACACTCGTGCACGTTAACGAACACATAATGGTTAATATTCCACCGATATTACACATGATCACTCGAAATAACACTTGTTTGGAAAATAAAACAAAATCGAACTGTATCACTTTTCACTTCCCGCCAAAAAGTCGGCAGGATTTTGACAGTAAGGACAAGGACCGCCATTACTTTTTTTTTGTGTTTTACGCTTCGAGTAGACAGCCAAACGGAGTCGACACGACAGGCCTACCCCTCTCGCCAATTTTGCCAAACGTCAAGGACAAAAATATCCACGACGTTATATGAAACTAGTTGACCGCGCATCACGCGCCATTCACCAAAGGTCGTAGCGGGCGAAAGAGCTCTTAAAAAAATGCTAAGTTGCAGCATATATTGGTGCAAAAAAAAATCAAAAACATCAAACCACAACAAGGATGATATAACTTTTCATCTGTATTTATTTTTGTATCTAATAATGCACTAAAATAGCGAAAATTTGAAAATTATTGTCAGTCACATAAACTCACATAGTGTTGCAACTAAATCGAAAAAGTTATATTTCGGATAAAATTTTTAGCTTATTTTCATGTATCTAGGCGGCCAAAGCTCTGTTTTCCTGCACGTTATAAGAAAGTCAAATGAAACTGAAACTATTAATAAATATTGTTTTACATTACAATTTTAGTTAGTCACTAGCGATGGGCGTTGAATCAACGAACTAGTTAAAAAAACCGTCCATCGACTGTCAACGATTCAACTGTTAACCGTCCACAGATTAACCAGTTGAATTCAACGACTAAAACGTACGTAGAAACTTCGAGTAGACAGCCAAACGGAGTCGACACGACAGGCCTACTACCCCTCTCGCCAATTTTGCCAAACGTCAAGGACAAAAAAATCCACGACGTTATATAAAACTAGTTGACGCGCATCACGCGCCATTCACCAACTGTCGTAGCGGGCGAAAGAGCTCTTAAAAAAATGCCAAGTTGCAGCATATATTGGTGCAAAAAAATTTCAAGAACATCAAACTACACCAAGGATAACGTAACTTTTCATCTGTATGTATTTTTGTATCTAATAATGCACTAAAATAGCGAAAATTTGAAAATTATTGTCAGTCACATAAACTCACATAGTGTTGCAACTAAATCGAAAAAGTTATATTTCGGATAAAATTTTTAGCTTATTTTCATGTATCTAGGCGGCCAAAGCTCTGTTTTCCTGCACGTTATAAGAAAGTCAAATGAAACTGAAACTATTAATAAATATTGTTTTACATTACAATTTTATATACCTACATGTTATTATTTTGAATAATTGCTGACTCGAAAACTGCAGACTGGATTTTAATTTGGTTTTCAGCGTTAAGTATTATAAGTTCCAGCTCTGATTATAGGGTATACAGGTGTGGCAAAAATTTGGGACCTCCAGGGTAGGTACCTTTTCTCTTGCATTGAGAAAGTTTTGTCCTTAGAGTGGAGAAAATATAAAAAGCATTTTTGGTATTTTAAAAATTTTGCTGCACTTGTATACATCAAAACCGGTTGGGTTGGTGGTTGGCGCTCTCATATGGGAGGTCTTGCGGAAATGGTCTTTGAAAAAAGACGACTGTATTGTCTGTCGTCTACGCAGGCGAAGTCGCGGAAAAAATTTACTGTAATGAGTAACTAATGAGAATGACCTAATCGAAAATAGGCACTTATATTATTTGAACAATAGCAACACAGTCAAAAAACCGGAGTGAAATTAGTGCTGGGACAGAACCAATTTAGATATCGATAAAAACAATATGTTTAAAAATATGTCGATAAAAATACAATTGTTGTATTACACTTTTATGACGTTTAAAAGTGCATCGTGCCTGTTTAAATTATATTTGACTTTGACTTCTATTACAGTTCAAAATATGTTAATGACATTAAGCTTTGGGCATGCTCAAAACATATAAAAAAACACATAAAGTTTGCCTGTTCTTCCCTATAGGGTAGGAATTATGGAAGAAAGTATTGCAAGAACTATTGTACCTCGCTAGAATGCTTCTCTAAAGAAGCATATACATATACAGCAATAGTTCTTGCAACGTTATTTCACGTTATTGCAAGTTTAATTTCAAATCATCGCCTATAGTAATTACATAGACTATCATTATCGTTAGTAATTACATAGACTATCATAATCGTTAGTAATTACATAAAAGACAAAGATGCATGGAACATTCCGCTTGGCAGACAAGTAGCCAACTGGCACATACAAAAACAAATATAAAATATAGTATATTTTATGTTTGTTTAGTTTGTTTAGTCATTGTAATAATTAACGTTCATAAGTGCGTTTGTGATGCCAAAAAATAATAAAGAACTTTCGAACTAACTTTCATAGTTATTATTCTCTTGAGCAACAGAATATGTCATTCAAATGAACAAAAATTCTGTTTTATTTTATTTTTATGTGTCTTCCATGCTTTAGCAGAGTTTATCGATAACACAATATCGATAGTATCAAGCATGAAGTAGTTTACGTGATTGACGTTTAAATTTCGTGTACCAATAGAACGTCTCTGTGTGTGAATGTGATTGTGTGCGTAAAATTTAAGCTAGTGTTTGCTTTTTTTGTTGTGTGCGTGCATAGCGACGTGATTGAAAAATGCGTTAGTAGTGATCATTTAATTGTGTGCGTTTCCTCGTCCCCCACCGAAAATGACAGACTTTTTGTAATGGGAATGAGTGCGCGTCACCAATCCAGCCTGGATACTTTATCTGAGCGTAGAAAGAAACATACCAGTTGACGTTAACGAACGAACGCGGGACAGTTGTCAACTTCTATCTTCTATTCGTTGTTAGACGGATAAATTCGATAGTAGAAGGAAACATTCCTATCTGCATGCAACGGATTGACACGTACATTTTGTGACATTTTACAACGTTTGTCGTTCGGTAGAAATAGTGGCATAAATGACGGGTCGCTTGTAAAATAATTTGAACTCTAAGTAGTGCAAACAAGAGTTAATTAATTGCACATGCGCACGGAAAGACGTTTGAAATTTATTAGCGTTAAAAGTTTTATTGTGTCATGTTGATGTTACGTGGGAATAGGATGGCACGATGTCAGTATTATCTTAAAGTGATAAGAGTAAGCAAGATGCAGAAAGCGCGCCAGATTGTCTGACTGGACGTTGCCAAATAAACATGTTTATACTTGTTTTCTCTAACTTCTTCTTCTTCTAGTCTTTCCTAAGCCTGGAAAAGTATGAAGGGAAGGTCAGCTATAAACCTATGTATTTGTATATTTTACTGGTGGTAGGTTTCTCGTATGCGAGAGGCCGTCTGGGTGGGTACCACCGCTTTGCCAGTTATTCAGCCGCCAAGCGGTAGCGTGCAAGCATTACTGTGTAAGTACTACATTCGATACTACGACTTATATAATGATGTTACGCCTAGCTGCAACAGACAGAAGCATTTAGAGTTCTTCGAAAATTACATCATTGTGTAACCCGTAAACATAAACTGTAGGTAAACACATTGTGTACAGCGCCATTTGGATTAGGTTGTCTGCAAAATCGAATATGGTTAGTCCGACCGTAGACTATAGTTAAAGCTTTAACTAGTTAACAAATTCAACTAGAATATGGTTAGTTCGACCGTAGACTATAGTTATGGCTTTAACTAGTTAACAAATTCAACTAGTTAATCGACTAGTTGACGGAGGTTGATTAAACGGACTAGTTTCGTTAACGAAAAATACGTCAACGACCCATCGCTATTAGTCACATAAACTCGCATAGTGTTGCAACTAAATCGAAAAAGTTCTATTTCGGATAAAATTTGAAGATTTATTTACATATTCACTGAACTCTATGACTATAATATCAATGTAATTTTCTATTATAGGTAGCTGCGCAATGATAGATTATTGTTTGTTTAGCTTATTTTCATGTATCTAGGCGGCCAAAGCTCTGTTTTCCTGTATGTTTAAAGAAAGTAAAATGAAACTTAATCTATTAATATATATTGTTTTACCTTACAATTTTATATACATGTTATTATTTTGAATAATTGTTGACTCGAAAACTGCGAATAGGTTTTAATTTAGTTTTCAGCGTTTAGTATTATGTGATTATGTGTATTACAGGTGTGGCTAAAATTTGGGACTGCAGGTTTAACCTTTTCTCTTGCATTTAGAAAGTTTTGTTCTTAGAGTGGAGAAGGTATAAACAACACTTTTGATATTTTTAAAACTTTGCTGCACTTGTATACATCAAAACAGGTTGGGTGACTACGAAGATACATCTTGACCTTCTCTTAGTACCTACGCGCTCTCATATGGGAGGTCTTGCGAAATCGGTCTTTGAAAAAAGTCGACTATATTGTCTGTCGTCTATGCAGGCAAAGCCGCGGGAAAAATCTACTATAAAATAGTAACTAATGAGAATGACCTAATCGAAAATAGGCACTTATATGTATTATTTGAACGTTAGCAACACAGTGTAAAAAGCGCAGTGAAATTAGTGCTGCGACAGCACCAATTTAAACATCGATAAAAATATGTTTTGAAATATATGTCGATAAAATATGTAAATGTTGTATCGAACTTTTATTTGGCAGATTTCCAAAAGAACCAGTAAGTCGGGCTGGCTGGATTCAAGCTTGTGGAAATGATGTATCGTGGGTTCCTAAGCGTACCAGCACAATTTGCTCGGAACATTTTGAAACTAATTTCTTCATACCACCGTCTAATAACAACGATTAAAGACTATTTTGTCAAAGAACACAAGTCATTGGTTAAAGTTAGGTTAAGTACCAGCTTTATCAATACATATTTCTGGCCGTAATTTATTATGATATACGTGTCTGTTAACTTGTTCTCGCAGTTCTTGAGTAAATTTTCGCATTTATTTTCTGCACCCGGACTTTAATTTCAGTATTGGAAAGAAATGGGTAAACATACTTACATTTTTTTCAAAGTAATGTTAACTTAAGTTACAATTTTTCGAAAACTTTTTTTTTTTTGGTTTATTTATTTTTTTTTTTTTTTTTTTTATTTGATATAAATCTACGTTTGACCACCATCTCGCCTGATGATAAGCGACGATGTAGCCGAAGATGGAGCACGTAGATTTAGAAGATACCTATTCACTCTAGCCTTGAAGACGCCCAAATTATAGTTTTCAGGAAACAGAGAAGACGGCAAGGAGTTCCATTCCTTAGCAGTACGCACTATAAACGTGGAACCAAAACGCTTCGTTCGAATTGGCGGAATGTCTACTATATAGGGATGATATTTGGCCGACTTTCTGCTCGTCCTGTGATGGAAGGGGGAGGGTGGAATTAGGTCGTGAAGTTCCTGTGCACATTCCCCGAAATGTATCCTATAGCAGATTGACAGACATGCTACCTTACGTCGATGCTCAAGACTATACATCTTGGTAGCGACTAGTTTTTCGTCCCCAATAAGTCGCTTCGCACGTCGATCTACAGCCTCCAATGCTGCCAGCTGGTACTTGGCCGATCCGTCCCATAGATGGCAACAGTACTCCACACACGAACGGACCTGAGCTTGATAGAGGTTCAGAAGCTGTCCCGGTGTGAAGTACCGCCTCACCTTATTTAGGATACCAAGCTTCTTGCCTGCAAGCTTAGCTTTGGAGTCTAAGTACGTGCCGAAGTTGAGCGTAGGAGAAAGGGTAAGGCCTAAAAGCTCCAGGTGGTCTGTCATTGCTAAAGGCACATCTCGGAAGGTAGGAGAGAGAGAGAATTGGTTCTTTTTAGCGGTGAACAGACATGCTTGCGTTTTCTTGGCGTTAAATTGCACAAGATTGGCATCGCCCCAGTCTGAAACAGTTAAAAGCGCCTGATTCACACGCTTAACCATATCCTCTCTCAGTGCCTGAATTTCCACCTTACTAGCCCGTGGACTGGATGTGTATTTCTCCACAACCGTGCTGTCATCTGCGTACCCAAAGATACCGGGCGTGAGCAGGTCATTGATGTGCAGCAAAAATAGGGTTGCGGAGAGTACGGACCCCTGAGGTACACCGGCATTTATGTCCAATTGATCGGATGAGCAGCCGTCGACGACTACTCGAATCGATCGTTCCCTAAGGAAGTCCGCGATCCAGAGACATAGGCTATCTGAAAGTCCAAAAGCAGGAAGCTTGTTATAATATGATATATGATAGGCAATAGGCAATTCCTTCGCTAAAGAATCTGTGTTAACGCGCATCATCATTGCGTGCATACATGTGTGCGTACACGCACACTACGCAGAGTCGCCGAGCAAGTCCCCGCCCTCCGCGCAGCGCCTGCCGTGCCGCGCCCGCGGCTCCACGAGCCAGCCGCCGCCGCACCGCCTCGTCCATTCGGTCTGCGATCACAACGCTAGACATACATGTAGCTATAATTAATATTATTTTCACCATTTGTAAAACCAGAATTACAATCTATTGTACGAAACTACAGCCGCACTCTTCATTTCGCCGTCCCTTTATAAGAATCTGCAACATAAGTCTTCGAGCCGGATTATTCAACATTCCACACAGCGAGCGGCGCCGGCGCGCGGCCTCCGCCTGCGCACGTACCTACCGGTCGATATTGCCGAGTCACGCAGACTCAGCTGTTTCGCACGCTTTCGCTGCATCCATACCTACGCGTCTTGCACTTCGCACCTATTTATTCACCACGTATTCAAAATTTACGTATCGTTTCACTTCTTTCGCTTTGATTTCACTGTTTTTTTATTCTTTCACAACTAATTTGTGTTTCTTTTCTTCACTATTAGTTGGTCAATTTGCACTATTTCTTACTCATCCCATTAAAATATTCTGCTTAATTTCATTAAAACTTCACAATGGAGACGCTTAAATCACTCAAGAAAACCAGAGCGTCCCATAAAGCGAAGCTTACCATTTTTAAAGCCTATCTTGAGCCACTTTTGCCTTGCAAGGAATTAAATGGCTTGCAAAGTCACGAGTTGAGTACTAGACTAAACAAAATTCAAGAAATGTACGACGATTTCGATTCAAATCAGACTCAGATAGAAAATTTAACGGAAATTCCAGGTGACGAGTTCGTCGAGCGGCAGAGCCTCGAAGGCAGCTACTTCAGCGCAGTCGCCTCTGCGCAGGAGCTGCTCAGTAGGAATGCGGCCGCGGGGGCTGCCTCTGCGGCGCAGGACTTCGCTTCAGTGTCAGGTTCGAATGTTGTAGCACAGACAGGTATGCCAAACTTAAAGTTACCTACCATACACTTACCTACTTTTACTGGACGCTATCAGGACTGGTTAGAATTTCACGACACATACACATCACTTATTCACTCGAACCCATCCATACCAAATATACACAAATTTCACTACTTACGCGCAGCTCTAAAAGATAGTGCCGCCTTGATTATTCAATCAATAGATTTTTCATCAGAAAATTACAATGTTGCTTGGGATTTATTGTGCGATCGTTTCAATAATAGTCGTATCTTAGTAAACAATCATGTCCAGGCTTTGTTCAATATTGAAGCAATTCCTAAGGAATCTTCCAAGGCCTTACGTAATATCATAGACGTTGTGAATAAAAACCTCAGGTCTTTAAAAACGCTAAACGTGCCCACTGAACACTGGGACGTTTTAATAATACACATGGTTTCGAGCAAGTTGGAACCAGCCACCATCCGTGATTGGGAGCAGCAGCGCAATACAACCAAGGATATTCCTACTTTAAATAATTTCAATGCCTTTCTTAAAAATCGAGCCGACTTGCTGGAAACCATGGAAGAAGCGCACCGTATACCACTACGCAGACACAGCGATATAACACATGTTCGTCCAAAAATTTTCATTGCCAACCAATCAACTCAAAGACAGGTGCAGTTCTCATGCCCTGTGTGCAAGCTTAATCATTCTATATATCATTGCGGCAAATTTAAAGCATTGCCTATAGAAAGGCGCATTGAAAGGGTTAAGCAATTAAATCTCTGTACAAATTGTCTGCGTGGAGGACACGATGACAAGCGCTGTAAATACGGTTCTTGCAAACTATGTTCAGGGCGACACAATAGTCTGCTGCATATAGATCCAAAATCTAATACGGTGTCCAAACCATTTTCACAAAGCGAGTGTGTAGTACTACCTGCGATGCAAGGACAAGAGCGGACCGAATCGCATTCACAAACTCATAAATCAGAAAGTAATAGTATCACATTAGCAAACACGCATCATGATCAGGTATTACTATCCACTGCTATAGTTAATATTGCCGACAGTAAAGGCCATTTGCATAAAATTCGTTCGATAACGGCAGCACGTCAAGTTTCATTACCGATGCATTGCAAAATCAATTAGAAATTCCATTTTATTCTACTTCAATTGCCGTCCAAGGGTTAAATAATCAATGTTCTAGAATCACTAAGCGATGTGACGTCAATATTTTTTCACTCACAGATAGTGACTTTACAGCAAAGGTCAATTGTTTTGTTGTACCTCAAATTACGCAAACAATACCTACAAATAAAATCATAAAAAATCTATTAAACATTCCTCCTCACGTCCACCTCGCGGACCCAACATTCAACACTCCGTCAGAGGTGCAGATGTTGTTAGGCGCTGACTTATTTTGGCAGGTCTTGTCAAGTAATCGCATTGCCCTAGGAAAAAACAAGCCAACCCTAGTTGAAACAACATTAGGGTGGATTGTGTCAGGAACTGTAGGAGTCCTACATCCCAGGCACAAACACAATCATAATACAGTCCACTGCAATCTCATTAAAGACACTGAGCTCGAAGCTAAACTTGATAAGTTTTTCGAATTAGAGTCAGTAGGCATGACTCAACAAACTCTACCAAAGGTTGAGAGTGAGTGCGAAGCCATTTTCACAAAAACTACTGTTCGTGAACCAGACGGTAGGTTCAAGGTAACCATTCCATTAAAAGAATCACCAGATTCTTTAGGAAATTCAAGGGAACTTGCACTTGTTAGATTTCAAGCACTAGAACGTAAATTCAAACGTAATCCAGTATTCAAGCAAAAATACATTGATTTCATGACTGAATACTTGACCTTAGGTCACATGTCAGAAAACACTGACACAACAAGTGCTCATATTTCATATTTTTTACCGCATCATGGTGTCATGCGTGAAGAAAGCCTGACAACAAAACTGAGAACAGTTTTTGATGGCTCAGCAGTCAGCTCAGGCACAGGCAAATCACTCAATCAAATACAGCACGTAGGCCCTACTATACAAGATGACTTAGTCAGCATATTAATTCGTTTCCGTCAGCACAAGTTTGTAGTTACCGCAGACATAGAAAAAATGTACAGGCAAATTTTAATCAACGAATATCAGCGTGACTTACAACAAATCTTTTGGAGATCAGACTTAAGTCAAGAAATAAAACAATATAAATTAAATACCGTCACATACGGTACAGCTTCTGCCAGTTTTTTGTCATTCAGATGTTTGATAGAAGTTGGTCGTCATTGCTCAGACAAACGTGTAAGTCAAGCTATTTTATCTGATTTTTATGCTGACGATCTAGTAAGCGGTCATGACGACGACATGTCACTCATAGAAACTTGCAAGGGCGTCATACGTGAATTAAAGGGAGCTCAATTTCATTTACGCAAATGGCACTCAAACCATCCATCCATCCTCACTCAAATTGTTGATGAAAATAGCAATGATGATCTGGTGAACCTAAGTAAACATGAATATACAAAAACATTAGGCTTACAATGGGCATGTAAAAGAGACACATTGTTATTTTCATTATCACAAACAGATCTTGAACCACAAATCAACAAACGCACAATATTATCTTCAATCGCACGTATTTTTGATCCGCACGGCCTGGTCAATCCCTGCATGCTTCAGGCTAAAATCATACTTCAAAACCTATGGGCTAAAAACATTTCATGGGATGACCAATTATCTCCTGATATTCAAACTCAGTGGGCCAACTTCATTCAATACCTACCTGAGTTGAATAGTATTGAAATACCACGCAGAGTTCTAAATGAGAACTATGTCTCAGTTGAGCTACACACATTTAGCGATGCTTCAATCAAGGCATTTTCAGCATGTGCATACCTAAGATCAGTAAGCGAATCTGGTCACGTAACTGTTCATTTAATATTAGCAAAAAGTAAGGTGGCTCCACTCAAACAAAAATTAACTATGCCAAGATTAGAACTGTGTGGAGCTCTTCTAGCTACTCAGCTAGCCAAGAAGGTAACAAAATCATTGCGCCTTAAAATTGATGCACAATACTTTTGGTGCGATTCAACCATAGTGTTGGGTTGGATCAAGACATAAAGTAAACAAAGGCTTAAACAGTTTGTTTACAATAGAGTCATTGAAATAACTAATAACTCGGAACCTTCTTCATGGAACTATGTTCCCACTGGTTTAAATCCCGCCGACATAGGTTCTAGGGGTATGAACGCCATGCAACTGAAAAAATCAGTTCTGTGGTGGGGAGGTCCACACTTCCTACACCACACAGCAATACAAATGCCTACACAACCTCAAAATATGCATATAGAAAACTTACCTGAGGTCAAGTTCCAATGTCATCTTTCAGCAACTGAAACTCACGAATTTGATTTTACAAACAGATATTCAAATTTCAGCAAATTGCAGCGCATCACCGCCTATTTAAAACGATTTGCCTTCAATTGTAAAAATCCAAATGACAAACTTACAGGTCCTTTGATGACGTCAGAGCTTGACTCCGCAATAAATACACTTTGCAAAATTGTACAAAGAGATATGTTTTGTAAACAATATTCACTTTTACAGAACAATCGTTCACTCACTTCCAAGGACAAACTTTTGAGTTTAAATCCCTTTATTGATGACTCAATAATGAGAGTCGGAGGGAGACTATCGAACTCGAACTATAACTACAACACAAAACATCCTATCCTACTACATGCATCTCACCACATAACTCAACTTCTGGTAGAATACTATCACAACATTCTTTTACACGCGGGACCACAGCTGTTATTAGCAACTTTGCGGCACAAGTTTTGGATTATTAATGGTCGTAATCTTGCACCAAAAACAACGCGTAATTGTTTAAAATGCTGTAGATTTTCAGGTATTACATTTCAACCTATAATGGGTAACCTGCCTAAACAAAGACTACATGCAGATTATCCATTTTCAAACACAGCTGTGGACGACGCTGGTCCAGTGCTCATAGCCGACAGAAAAGGTAGAGGTTGTAGATTAAAGAAGTCATACCTATGTGTATTTGTTTGCTTGGCAGTCCGTGCGATACACATCGAACTTGTGACTGACTTGTCCTCACACGGTTTTCTCTCGGCCTTAAATAGGTTCATTGCCCGCAGAGGCAAGCCCACGGCAATATTTTCAGATAATGGCACCAATTTTAGAGGAAGCTGTACTGAAATTTCAAAATTCATAAAACAAAATTCAAAAAATATTATTTCATGCTCAGCGGAGAAGGAGATAGACTTCAAATTTTGTCCAGCTTATAGTCCTCATTTCAACGGCCTAGCCGAAAGTTCAGTGAAATCTATAAAGCATCATTTAAAAAGAGTCTTAGGACTGGCTCATCTTGATTATGAGGAAATGAATACAGTTTTGATAGAGATAGAGGCTATACTAAACTCTAGACCTCTCACTCCTCTCTCATCCGATCCCTGAGATCTAGTCCCTCTGACCCCTGCGCATTTTTTAATTGGTCGTACTTTAACGATGTGTCCTGCCCCCCAGGTGCAAAATACCGGCATCAGCACAATGAGCCGATATATGAGAACGCAAGCATTAAAAGCTCATTTTTGGAACCGCTATTATAAAGAATATATTTCAGAGCTACAGATGAGAAATAAATGGCGCCAGAACAAGGGGCAGCCCACACCAGGAGATATGGTCCTGATCAAAGATGACCGCCTTCCTCCCAATCGATGGCTGCTGGGTCGAGTCGCTGCAGTCTTCGGTGGCACAGATGGAGTCAATCGTGTGGCAGACATCCACACCTCAGCAGGGACCATGAGAAGAGCCTTCAACAGGCTCTGTTCCCTACCAACATTGGAACAGCATGTTCCAAGGGGGGCAGCATGTTAACGCGCATCATCATTGCGTGCATACATGTGTGCGTACACGCACACTACGCAGAGTCGCCGAGCAAGTCCCCGCCCTCCGCGCAGCGCCTGCCGTGCCGCGCCCGCGGCTCCACGAGCCAGCCGCCGCCGCACCGCCTCGTCCATTCGGTCTGCGATCACAACGCTAGACATACGTGTAGCTATAATTAATATTATTTTCACCATTTGTAAAACCAGAATTACAATCTTATTGTACGAAACTACAGCCGCACTCTTCATTTCGCCGTCCCTTTATAAGAATCTGCAACAAGTAGTATTGAAAAAATAAAAAATACGCGTTCCATTATTTAGTTTCAAGTTTATTTGTACCAAGTTCTGAATGAATAAAACTAAAATTTAAAAAAAACCATACAAACTTTAAAACGCCCTTACATTTTAATAAGTAGTTTAAAAAAAACATGTTTTCAAAATTTATGTTAAAGTTTATTTGTTCTGAGTTGTGAGTGAATCGAACCACGGAATAAAGCATACACTAAAAAAACCGTACAAACTTTAAAACTCTCATGCACCCTTCCTGGGGGTAGTATTAAAAAAATAAAAATACGTGTTTCATTACTTACTTTAAAGTATATTTGTACCGAATTTGAATGAATAAAACTAAAATTAAAAAAACCATACAAACTTTAAAACGCCCTTACACTTTCTTTAGAGGTAATTTCGAAAAAATAAAAAAACACGTGTTTTAAAATTCATGTTAAAGATTATTTGTTCTGAGTTGTGAGTGAATCGAACAACGGAATAAAGCATACACTGAAAAAAACCGTACAAACTTTAAAACTCCCATGCGCCCTTCCTAGGGGTAGTTTTGAAAAAATAAAAAATACGTGTTTCATTATTTAATTTAAAGTTTATTTTTACCAACGAGATTGTTTCTCTTAAAAAGATAAACATGAGTCACATAAAAAAGTATAATGCCTATAAATTGTATGTTTCAAAAAGTAAGTTAGACTTATTTTTAAAGGATCAATTTTGGCCTAATGGAATAACTTTTAGGCGTTTTGTGCAATTCATGTACAAAACAAAACAGCAACATGTTATAGTTAGTTGATTAATTGTTTATGGATTTAAACACTAAGCAATATTTTACATTCATGAGCTTTAATTGTAAAGCGGTCAAGCGTTCTATCGAGAGTGTAAGGGATCTCTGCAAACTGTCTGATCTGGTTGCACTCCAGGAGACATGGCTGCTTCCCCATGACTTACCACTACTAGGGACTATCTCTGATAACTTTGAATATACAGGTAAGTCTGCTGTAGATACGTCTGCGGGCCTATTAACAGGAAGACCTTACGGGGGAGTAGCCATCCTCTGGAGAAAGGGTGTTTTCGGGAGTGTAACTGTTTTAGAGTGTAATAGCGTTCGCTTGACAGCTATTAGAGCAACCATTGGCCGGCGGTCTTTAATTGTATTTTCTGTGTACATGCCGACCGATTCACCTGAAAACTTGCCTATTCTAGCCGAGGTGCTGGGCGAAATAAGTGCAATAGTTGCTAGCGAAGATGTTGAGAGTGTATATATCTTAGGTGATTTTAACGCACACCCACACGAATTATTTTATAATGAATTGACAGGCTTTTGTGCGGATCAGTCTTGGACCTGCGCGGACGTAGAAAAACTAGGCTTACTATCTAACACCTACACCTATGTAAGCGACGCTCATGGGTGCAAGCGATGGTTGGATCACTGTGTAGTATCATTGTCAGCTTGGCAAACTGTTGCCGAGGTGGGTGTTATAGAGGATGTTTTTACATCAGATCATCTGCCTCTATTTATCAAATGTGACCTAAATGTCGTAAGGGCTAAACTGGTGAACTGCGGCTTGCAGCGTAGCTCAGTTATATGGGGCGAGAGAAACGATACTCAAATTGACCGGTACCGTGAGTTATGTAACAAGAGGTTTCGCGATATTGACTTCCCCTCTGAGTTCTCTGATTGCAGCCGTGGGTCTTGCAGTTCTGACGAACATAAACTTGTGCTGGATCGATTATACGCCAACATTGTGGATATCTTGTGTGACGCGGCTGCTGAGACCAGCGGCAAGCGCTGTAAAAACCGGAACAAGAGTAAGCATTTATGTGGCTGGAATAGGCACGTTCGCGAAGCGCATCGGGTGGCCAGGCTTAAGTTCAACACGTGGGTATTATGTAACCGACCAACAAAAGGAATAATATACAGTGAAATGTATGAGTCACGCAAAATTTTCAAAAGTAGATTAAAGTGGTGCCAAAACCATCAAGATCAACTGAAAATGGATATTTTGGCACAACATCGATCGGCTAAAAACTTTTGTAAATTCTGGAAGGCTACGGGAAAGCATGAGATTAGGCCTGGTCTCCCGGTGAGCGTTGGTGATAAAAGTGAGCCCGTGGATGTAGCTAATATGTTCATGGAACATTTTAAAGTGCATTCCCCGCTGGGCTCATCAGCCGCGTCGATTGACACTGAATCTGGAAGTCGAGAAGAGGAACCGCTGGTACTTTTCACTGCTAGCCAGGTAAGGACAGTTTTGAGAAGGATGACCGGCGGCAAATCTCCTGGACATGACGGGCTTAGTGTTGAGCACTTGAGGCACGCGGGGGTTCACTTGCCGGGGGTCCTGGCCATGTTTTTCTCAATGTGCATGACTCACTCTTATTTACCACATGATTTAATGAAGACCATCGTCGTGCCCATTGTGAAGAACAGGACCGGGGATATCTCAGACAAGGGGAACTACCGGCCTATATCATTAGCAACAACGATTGCCAAGATATTGGACAGTATGCTTGATTCTTATTTAGAAAAATATTTAGATCTACATGACGCTCAGTTCGGGTTTCGGCCCGGACTTTCGACTGAAAGCGCAATTGTTAGTCTCAAGCATACTGTTCAATATTATACTGATCGCAGGACACCGGTGTACGCCTGTTTCCTCGACCTCTCCAAAGCATTTGACCTTGTGTCATATGATGTGCTCTGGAGTAAGTTGAGAGACAGGGGTTTACCGGTGGAAGTGTTAAATGTTTTTAAATATTGGTATGCTCACCAAACCAATTTTGTAAGGTGGGCTAATACTCTCTCTGAAGCATATAGGTTGGAGAGCGGGGTGAGGCAGGGGGGGTTGACGTCTCCCAAGCTCTTTAACTTATATGTAAACGACCTCATCGTCGGGCTGAGCAGCATGCGCGTTGGTTGTCGTATAGATGGTGTAAGCATTAATAATATAAGCTACGCTGACGATATGGTGCTGCTGAGCCCGACGGTGGGGGGTCTCAGGGAGTTATTAAAAGTGTGTGAGGCCTATGTAGGGGCGCATGGCCTCTTATACAATGTTAAGAAAAGTGAATACATGGTCTTTAAGGCCGCCGGTAAATGCCCCGATATATTACACAACTTTACCCTAAATGGCTTGAACATTAACCGAGTTACGAAATTTAAATATCTGGGGCATTACATTACCGACGACCTTAGGGACGATGTAGACATTGAGAGGGAGCGTAGGGCTCTGGCGGTCAGAGGTAACATGCTGACCCGCAGATTTTCCCGTTGTAATAAAGAAGTCAAAGTGACGCTTTTTAAAGCGTACTGTCAAAGCTTTTACACGGGAAGTCTGTGGGTCAGTCACACCAAGAGGTCGCTAGACACCCTACGCGTCCAATACAATAACATCTTTAGGATGATGTTGGGGCTGCCCCGTTTCTGTAGTGCATCAGGGATGTTTGCGCAATTTCGCACTGATGGCTATCACGCCATCATCCGCAAGAAAACTGCATCCCTGATCCACAGAATTCGGGGCAGTACCAATAGCATCCTAAAGACGGTAGCAGATAGGTTCACCTCGCCGCTCTGGAAGTGTCTAGTTCGGCGGGGTTTACCTATATTTGTGTAATGATAATTATTTTTTACTTATTTTCAAACCTTTTAATTTAATTTGATTTATAATTTTAATTTGATTTTTAATTATTGATTTTAAATTGTGATTTTGATTTTGATTTATAATTTTTGATTTTAAGTTTTAATTTTAATATTTTATTGTAATTTATAACTATGGATGTGTATTATCTGAAATAAACAATTTTTATTTTTTATTTTATTTTATTTTTTATTTATTTACTGAATTTGAATGAATAAAACTACAATTAAAAAAATAACATACAAACTTTAAAACGATCTTACGCTTCTTTAGTTTCGAAAAAATAAAAAACACGTATTTTAAAATTAATGTTAAAGTTTATTTGGTCTGAGTTGTTAGTGAATTCAACCACGGAATAAAGCATACACTGAAAAAAACCGTACAAACTTTAAAACTCCCATGCACCCTTTCTAGGGGTAGTTTTGAAAAAATAAAAAATACGTGTTACATTATTTAGTTTACAGTTTATTTGCACCGAGTTTTGAGCGAATTGAACCAAGGCATAAAAATGCTCTATACAAACTTTACCACCCTCGTTCACCCCCTTGGGGGTTGATTTTTAAAAATTTACATGTGTCAATTCAGTACTTAAACTATCTTTCTTCCAAATTTCATCAATATCCGTTCAGTAGTTACGGTGATACCTGGTAACAAACATCACATACACAAACTTTCGCATTTTTAATATTACTAGCTGATGCCCGCGACTTCGTACGCGTAGTAAAGTATTCATCCTGCTTCCGACCATTTTCCGTCCCACCATATTTCCGTTCCAGTTTCCGTCCTGCTCCTATCTTTTTACCGTACCGTACCGCTTCTGTTCCGTTACCTTCCCACTCCTATCCTGTTACAGTCCCTTTCTTATTCCGTTATCGTCCCGCTCTGCTCCCGATCCTATTCCGATCCTAACCGGTTCCGGTTTTTGATCATTCACATGACTCTGCGGTGCGGCGGCATCGCAAAGTCATGTAAATGATCAAAACCGCGGTCCCGCTCCGGTATGTGTCCAGCGCCATGTACAATTGTATATACATGAAGCCTGAGGAAAAGAAATCTTCGAAACCTAAATCTCCTATTTACATTTACATAGCTGTTGCCCGCGACTTTTTACGCTTAGTGAAATAATTCATTTTACTCCCGGCTATTTCCGGCTGTTCTCGCTTCTATGCCGATTTTGTCCTGCTTCTATCCCAATCCTAACCAGAGTTCGTCTCGTTTCTATTCCGATCTCTTTCAGCTCTTATCTCGTTTTAAATAGACATAATACTTACATTATAAACATAAATTTTCTTTACAAATTTTACCACCCGTTTAAACCTGTCAGGGGATGGTATTCAAAACAATGGTAATAATACAAGTGTCAATAGTTTTTTTGGCTAAGTATATGTAAGTATTTTGGCCTAAGGTCAATCGTCGTAGCTCCAGGAAAAATATTGTATGTCGCAGGGAAATGAGGATACCAGGGATTTCACGAAATCCCTAGGGATACGACGTACAGTTTTAAAAAATAGGCTTTGGCCAGAACTCTCGCTTCGTCATCCCTTCGCTCCACTCGCGCATTCGACCATCACTCCACTCGGGAGGTCGCCGGCTCGCTACGCTCGCCACCTCTCCCCGGCGCTTTGTTCTGGCCTTGCGCATTCGTTTTGCTCAGGAACTCCTCGCGAGCTTCTGGCTCCGCGCTTTTTTTATACACTCTAGGGGTAAAAGCTAGTCGGACCGCGGAGAAGTGGTCCTTCCCATACATGATTATACCATGATTTCGTGGTATCTCTAGGAATTTCGTGAAATCTCAGATATCCTCATTTCTCTGCGACACGTACGGTCAACTACAAAAGTTGCTGAATATTTGTAAATCTTTGATTGACTACACCTTGAGTATTTCTTATTTTTCTGAATGTTGCATTTAAAAGTCAATTAAAGTCTTGTACGAATAAGGAAATTATAAAAAATTGCGTTGCGTTAGGATTCATTTCTTTTACCTATATACCAAGTTTCGCTTTTACCTTATAAACAAAGGTTTTCCACACAAATATTTGCCATCCCGTTAAGACCTTTTAAGATGTTTAAAAATTGGTAAAACATGTGCGTAAAGTATCTTCGATTAGTATATGTACCAAATTTCACCGTCGTAGGTTTAGAAAAAATGTTATAATCCACCTTGTTTAACGTTTTTAGAGGTTAATTAATAAAGTAAGTTTCGTTTTAATTTATTACTTTTGTTTGGTCTGTATATACCAGATTTCATTGGTACAAATTCATAAACAAAATTCTCCACACAAACTTCACCATCCTGTATAATCCTATTAGGGCATGATTTCAAGACATGGTGGAATACGTGTTCATAATTTTATTGGCTGAGTATTTGTAACAAATTTCAACATTGTACCATTCAAAAAATATTTGATATTTTCTACCCTGTTTAACCTTGTTAGAGGGTGAATTTCAATATATGGCGAATTACGTTTCAGTTTATTTCTTTTGCTTACTCTGTGTACCAAATTTAATTGCCATAACCGGTTTCGGGATGATTCCAGCAAAATGGTGAAAGACGTACTTAAAGTTTATCTGTCTGAGAAAATGATCCCAACTTTATCGTCGTAGCTTCAAAAAATAAAATTATATTTCACCCTTATTTAACGTGGTTAGGGGTAGATTAAAAAAAATGTGAATCACGTTTTAATTATCTCCTTTTTCTTAGTTTGTGTACAAAGTTTCATCATAACCACAAACTTCATAAATAAAAAAGATTTTCTATACAAACTTTACCACCCCGCTTGTTGGGGGATGATTAAAAAAAATGTAAAATACATATCTATAATTTAATTGGCTAAGCACATATACCACATTTCATCGCTGTAGCTTAAAAATAATAATCTTCACTTTCCACCCTGTTTAACCTTGTTAAGGGATGATTTTCAAAAATTATAAATCACATTTTAATTATCTTCTTTTACCAGGTTTTATCATAACCACGAAACTTTATAAACAAAGATTTTCTATACAAATTTTACCACCCCGCTTAGGCTTGTTAGGGGATGATTTTCAAAAAATGGTGAAATACACGTCTATAATTTAATTAGCTTACCACGTACACCACATTTCATCGTTGTACCTTAAAAATAATAATCTTTACTTTCCACCCTTTACTCTACTTAGCAGTTTAAGTTAAATTTAAATTACTTATTAGTCTTATAAGGCTAGATTGTAATTCTAATGGCGGGTCTATTACTTGAGCCGTCATTACATAAAAAAAAAAAAAAAAAAACTTTCCACCCTGTTTAACCCTTTTAAGGGATGATTAAATAAAATCGTAAATCACATTCTAATAATGTTTTGTTAGGTATGTACCAAGTTTCATCACTATAAACAAAGATTTTCAATGTAAACTTTACCACCTCGTTTAACCCTGTTAGGGGTTGATTTTTGTAAAACGATCAAACTTAATTTATTTACCCGGTTTCTTTACCGTAGCTACAGTGTCGCATTAATTCAAAATCCTACTCCATACAAACTTTGCGGCCCTATTTAATGACCTTAGGGGTTGATTTTTGAAAAGTTACTGAAAATGTATTTTTATATTCTTATGTTTAGTCAATTGACTAAGTTTCATAACTTTACTGAAAAAACCTGCACCATGGAAACTTTACGACCCCAAGAAATGACCTTAGGGGTCGAATTTCTAAAAATGCCGAAAACAAATTCCTAGTATTCACATGTTTAACGCTCACACAAAATTTGATGACTACTGGTCAAGAAACAATCACCGTAGCATACATTATAGTTTCCGCATTCCAATCTCAAAAAACCACACTAAACCTTTATAAATTAAAATAAGGGTTAAAATATATATTAAAATAAGGGTTTATTTTCAAAAAACTGTGATACACGTATTCCTTTATTTCTTTTGCGTAGTATACTGCCAAAGTTTCGTGACCGTGCGATAAAAGAATTTTTTTTCTTCATACATCCTTTATTATCCCATTTGACCCACTCAAAGGCCAAATTTCGAAAAATCCGTTCTTAAATGACGCTTTCACTACTTGTAGAATACGTGGTCCAAATTTCAGGTTTCTATGTTAAGCGGTTTCGGCTGTGCGATGATTGTAGAAAAAAACCCTGTTCTTTTATTATATAGATAATGATTTATATTTTTAAATCAATAAATAATTCTAACATTTTTAATCTGTACGTCATCGCAAACGAAACAACAATCACAGCGCATGACGTCATTTGTAAGCAAATGCCGTGAGTCAAGCTTGTGTTTATTTTACGTTTTTGGTTAACATAATACATACGTATTTTTGCTATTTTTTTCGTTCCATTACTACAATATAGTCCCCAAACTTCACAAAACGTTTTAGAATCTCTTTGCAAGTTTTATTTCGTAGAGTTTGTCGTTTTCTAACTACATATGACGTCACAAATTTTGAGGTGACCTTTTGCGCGGCAATATTTGAAACATAATATTTAAACATAGTTTTAGGTACTTTTAGAGCGTTATTTAATTAAGATAGTATTTTTCATGGCTATATATATTCATTGTACTTAATTTAAAACACTTTCTGAAAAGTTGTCCGATCCCCTATTCTAATAATTATACTCTGTGACATTTTTATGCATTTATGTAATTTTTAATATTTTTATAACATTTTAATTTTTCTTACTATGACTTAATTTAATTAATAAAAAATTGTATTTTATATGAAATAAATAAACAAAATTATGTTTTATTAAAACTATCAAATATTTGTACGCCTACAAAGGCCAAATTTCGTTGGGAAAACTATTGCTATGTCATCTTGCTATGTAACCGAATTACTAACAAATAAATTTATTTAATTTCATTTCATATAGTTAAAATTTGTATTGATATTATAGGTAAAATTCAAAAATTCAAAATTTCTTTATTGCTGGAATGTTGTGCACAAAGATGACAAATAAAGATAATTCCTAACATTCTACCATAACAATGGTGTGCAATATTAACATTAAAAAAAATATTTATATGTAATTAAATTAAATTCAAATTGTCAGATTATAGACTTAAATTTTAATTAATGTCATAATTATATAACGTCAAATTATTAAATATAATCAAATAATAAATCAATTAAACTTGTCATTTAAAAATTCATTAGTATTATAATAACATTTATCCATCAACAATTTTTTCAATTTAAATTTGAATGTGCCGCTGTTTGAGCAACTTCGAATGTCTTTGAGCAAATGATTATAAATTCGAGGAGCCATGCAAAAAATGCTCTTATTTAATTGCGCAGTAGTATTTGGCGGATAGCATATTTTTGTATTGTGTCGCTTGCTTTTGTGTTGCTCAAACATCGTTCTATAAGTATATACAAATACAGAGATCTCATAAATATAAATGCACGGCAACGTTAAAAGTTTCAAGCTAACAAAAAAAGGTTTACAAGATTCTGTTGGTTTGAGTTTGCAAACTGCTCTTATACACTTTTTCTGAGCTTTGAATACAGTATCTTTTTCTGTTGAGTTACCCCAAAAGATGACACCATACCTGAGTACCGATTCGACATAACCGTGGTAAGCGTTGATAACTGCAGACTGGTTCACAACTTTACCCAACATGTAGAGTGCGTAAGAAAATAGGTTTAACCTGGCACATACTTTTTCAACTTGGAATTTCCAATTTAAGCTGCAGTCGAGTTCAAGACCTAAAAATCTTGCATTCTCAACCTCATGAATCTTTTGTCCATTATAAATTACATTAATGTCCGTTAAATATTTTTTCTATTCATAAATGTCATAATATTAGTCTTATCTATATATCTATATATCGTAACCCCAATCTAATTCAGTTGACATATGACTAAACTGTTGGGTATCTCAACCGCAAGCCCTAACATCTTATCAACCAGTTCACCTACAAATCTAACAAAATTAAACAAACAATTCAATTTTTAATTATACAATATGATAATCTAACAATATTTACCTGTAACAGTTAATATATTATGCAATAAGGTAAGATAAACAATGCTGGTATGGTTCTTGTTTTGTATAAAATGACTTCCTTGTATTTTTAGTCACACATGTGGTGTCATTATGTGGTTTCTCTCCTCATGTGTTCTCATGTGTTGTTTAAGAATACTTGCTTCTACACATTTATAGTCACACATATCACATTCATATGGTTTCACTCATTCATATGGTGTCTTCTTTTGTGTTGTTTTAGATTACCTGGGTCTACACATTTATAATCACACATATCACATTCATATGGTTTCTCTCCTGTGTGTGTTCTTATGTGTTGTTTAAGAGAACTTGCTTGTACACATTTATAGTCACACATATCACATTCATATGGTTTCTCTCCTGTGTGTGTTCTCATGTGTTGTTTAAGAGAACTTGCTTGTACACATTTATAGTCACACATATCACATTCAAATGGTTTCTCTCCTGTGTGTGTTCTCATGTGTTGTTTAAGAGAACTTGCTTGTACACATTTATAGTCACACATATCACATTCATATGGTTTCTCTCCTGTGTGTGTTCTCATGTGTTGTTTAAGAGAACTTGCTTGTACACATTTATAGTCACACATATCACATTCATATGGTTACTCTCCTGTGTGTGTTCTCATGTGTTGTTTAAGAGAACTTGCTTGTACACATTTATAGTCACACATATCACATTTATATGGTTTCTCTCCTGTGTGTGTTCTCATGTGTTGTTTAAGAGAACTTGCTCGTACACATTTATAGTCACACATAACACATTCATATGGTTTCTCTCCTGTGTGTGTTTTCATGTGATATTTTAGATTACTTGCTTGTACACATTTATAGTCACACATATCACATTCATATGGTTTCTCTCCTGTGTGTGTTTTCATGTGATATTTTAGATTACATGCTTGTACACATTTATAGTCACACATATCACATTTATATGGTTTCTCTCCTGTGTGTGTTCTTTTGTGTACTATAAGAGAACTTGCTCGTACACATTTATAGTCACACATATCACATTCATATGGTTTCTCTCCTGTGTGTATTCTTTTGTGTTGTTTAAGATTACTTGCATTGACACATTTATAGTCACACATATCACATTCATATGGTTTCTCTCCTGTGTGTGTTTTCATGTGATATTTTAGATTACTTGCATGTACAGATTTATAGTCACACATATCACATTCATATGGTTTCTCTCCTGCGTGTGTTATTATGTGATATTTTAGATTACTTGCTTGTGCACATTTATAGTCACACATATCACATTCATATGGTTTCTCTCCTGTGTGTGTTCTCATGTGTTGTTTAAGATCACTTGCTTGTACACATTTATAGTCACACATATCACATTCATATGGTTTCTCTCCTGTGTGTGTTTTCATGTGATATTTTAGATTACTTGCATGTACACATTTATAGTCACACATATCACATTCATATGGTTTCTCTCCTGTGTGTGTTCTCATGTGTTGTTTAAGAGCACTTGCTCGTACACATTTATAGTCACACATATCACATTCATATGGTTTCTCTCCTGTGTGTGTTCTCATGTGTTGTTTAAGAGCACTTGCTTGTACACATTTATAGTCACACATATCACATTCATATTGTTTCTCTCCTGTGTGTATTCTTTTGTGTTGTTTAAGATTACTTGCTTTGACACATTTATAGTCACACATATCACACTGGTGTCGTTTCTCTCTTGTGTGTGTTATTACGTGTTTTGTAAGATCACTTGCTTTGACACATTTATATGAATTTTTCTTTGGCGTGTTCATGATTATCTGCTAAAACACATACATCGCACTGGTGTGATTTCTCTGCTTTGTGTTTTCTCATGTGTCGTGTTTCTTCCTAGAGCAAGCGCGTTTCGTACTTTCGTATAATAGTACTTTCGATTACTGATCCCCGGTTACCATGTTAGCTATAAATTGTATTGCTGCAGTCAGAGCAGAGGATATACCGGGATTATGGGATATCTTACTATCACCAAAGAATACTAACTATTATGCTATCACTGAAAAACTCTAGGGACGCGGACGTAGATACTCAGTTTTTCAGTGACTACTGACTAGAGACTACTCCACAATTTTTATCTAGGAGTGATAGGCAGGATTTTGTTTTTTTTTTTTTAGTTTGCCCGTTGGGGCAGGCTAAAGTCTCTAGGACCATACCGCCATGTCTTACGTAGTTTTTATTTGATAGTTTAATATTCCATTTTATTATACTTTTGTTGAGAATGAGGGTCAACAGCAACAAGCCGGACCCTCTCCTGCTTCAATAAAGTGGTGGAACTTTATTCAAGCTTGCCATGGACTTTTTGTGAGAACATAAAAAACAATGTTTTCCCTATTTTGTTTCATTTGCCTATACTCGTGCACGTTAACGAACACATAATGGTTAATATTCCACCGATATTACACATGATCACTCGAAATAACACTTGTTTGGAAAATAAAACAAAATCGAACTGTATCACTTTTCACTTCCCGCCAAAAAGTCGGCAGGATTTTGACAGTAAGGACAAGGACCGCCATTACTTTTTTTTTGTGTTTTACGCTTCGAGTAGACAGCCAAACGGAGTCGACACGACAGGCCTACCCCTCTCGCCAATTTTGCCAAACGTCAAGGACAAAAATATCCACGACGTTATATGAAACTAGTTGACCGCGCATCACGCGCCATTCACCAAAGGTCGTAGCGGGCGAAAGAGCTCTTAAAAAAATGCTAAGTTGCAGCATATATTGGTGCAAAAAAAAATCAAAAACATCAAACCACAACAAGGATGATATAACTTTTCATCTGTATTTATTTTTTTATCTAAAAATGCACTAAAATAGCGAAAATTTTAAAATTATTGTTAGTCACATAAACTCGCATAGTGTTGCAACTAAATCGAAAAAGTTCTATTTCGGATAAAATTTGAAGATTTATTTACATATTCACTGAACTCTATGACTATAATATCAATGTAATTTTCTATTATAGGTAGCTGCGCAATGATAGATTATTGTTTGTTTAGCTTATTTTCATGTATCTAGGCGGCCAAAGCTCTGTTTTCCTGTACGTTTAAAGAAAGTAAAATGAAACTTAATCTATTAATATATATTGTTTTACCTTACAATTTTATATACATGTTATTATTTTGAATAATTGTTGACTCGAAAACTGCGAATAGGTTTTAATTTAGTTTTCAGCGTTTAGTATTATAAGTTCCAGCTCTGATTATACAGGTGTGGCTAAAATTTGGGACAACCAGTGCAGGTTTAACCTTTTCTCTTGCATTTAGAAAGTTTTGTTCTTAGAGCGGAGAAAGTATAAACAGCACTTTTGATATTTTTAAAACTTTGCTGCACTTGTATACATCAAAAAACAGGTTGGGTGACTACGAAGATACATCTTGACCTTCTCTTAGTACCTACGCGCTCTCATATGGGAGGTCTTGCGAAATCGGTCTTTGAAAAAAGTCGACTATATTGTCTGTCGTCTATGCAGGCAAAGCCGCGGGAAAAATCTACTATAAATTAATAATAATAATAATAATAATAATTAATGCTTTATTGTACACCAAACAAGAAATAAACAAGGTACACGAAATTTTCTTAAAAACTATAGTACACCGGGCGGACTTATCGCTAAAAGCGATCTCTTCCAGTCAACCTTTGGATGGAAAGAACTAAAGGAGTGAGAAACTAGTAACTAATGAGAATGACCTAATCGAAAATAGGCACTTATATGTATTATTTGAACGTTAGCAACACAGTGTAAAAACCGCAGTGAAATTAGTGCTGCGACAGCACCAATTTAAACATCGATAAAAATATGTTTTGAAATATATGTCGATAAAATATGTAAATGTATCGAACTTTTATTTGGCAGATTTCCAAAAGAACCAGTAAGTCGGGCTGGCTGGATTCAAGCTTGTGGAAATGATGTATCGTGGGTTCCTAAGCGTACCAGCACAATTTGCTCGGAACATTTTGAAACTAATTTCTTCATACTACCGTCTAATAACAACGATTAAAGACTATTTTGTCAAAGAACACAAGTCATTGGTTAAAGTTAGGTTAAGTACCAGCTTTATCAATACATATTTCTGGCCGTAATTTATTATGATATACGTGTCTGTTAACTTGTTCTCGCAGTTCTTGAGTAAATTTTCGCATTTATTTTCTGCACCCGGACTTTAATTTCAGTATTGGAAAGAAATGGGTAAACATACTTATATTTTTTTCAAAGTAATGTTAACTTAAGTTACAATTTTTCGAAAACTATTTTTTTTTTGGTTTATGTCATTTAAAAGTGCATTTTTGTCCCTATTCAAATGATATTTGACTTTGACTTGTATTACACTTCAAAATATATCATTCTAATGACATTAAGCTTTGAACATGTTCAAAACATTCAAACTACCAACCTTTCTAGTTATTCTTTGTCCTGGGTTTTAAGCTTGCACTTCATAGTTGATTCACTGATTTTGAAATTACTATATTAAGCCATTTTTTAACAAAATATCCTGTCGACAATCGTTCATCATAACTGTTTTGCAAAATACAATTTTGTAATTTTATTTGTGTACTGTATATACTTGTGGCGACATCTTCGATAAAGTTTGCCTCTTCTTCCCTTTAGGATAGGAATAATGGAAGAAAGTATTGCAAGAACTATTGTGCCTCGCTAGAATGCTTCTCTAATCACGTTATTGCAAGTTTAATTTTAAATCATCGCCTATAGTAATTACATAGACTATCATTATCGTTAGTAATTATATAAAAGACAAAGATGCATGGAACATTCCACTTCTGCCAAGTAGCCAACTAGCACATAAAAAACATGATATTGTTTATATTGTCAAAAACAAACATAAGATATAGTAACAACATTTCTAAAAAAAATCCTCTCAGTTTCTTGCCGTATCTTCTGAGTAGTGGTTCTTTTTCCGATACAATGGTTGAGTCATTGTAATAATTAACGTTCATAAGTGCCTCTGTGATGCCAAAAAATAATAAAGAACTTTCGAACTAACTTTGATAGTTATTATTCTCTTGAGCAACAGAATTATTTCATTTAAGAATTCTGTTTTATTTTCATTTATGTCTTCCATGCTTTAGCAGAGTTTATCGATAACACAATATCGATAGTATCAAGCATGAAGTTGTTTACGTGATTGACGTTTAAATATCGTGTACCCATAGAACGTCTTTGTGTGTGAATGTGATTGTGTGCGTAAAGTTTAAGCTAGTGTTAACTTTTTTGTTGTGTGCGTGCATAGCGACGTGATTGAAAAATGCGTTAGTGGTGATCGTTTAATTGTGTGCGTTTCCTCGTCCCCCACCGAAAATGACAGACTTTTTGTAATGGGAATGAGTGCGCGTCACCAATCCAGGCTGGATACTTTATCTGAGGTTTTACGGCTTTGATACTTGTTCTTTTAGCCATCCGCGCATTCCGCACTGTATAAAAAAAATCATTTCATTCGACTCGTTTCCGTTAGAGAAACGTCAGATTTGCACGGATTCGAATTCGAATCCGAGAGATCCATTGGAGAGATCATTAAAACGCCATTTACAATTAAATTCGGATTGATACTCGGAAAGTTCCGCCACGGAAATGTTTACGAAGAAAGCTTTGTAGAAAATTTGATAACGAAAAATCTCAAGTAATTCTGCATTTTAATATCAAATCGTTTCGCTTACATTTCAATAACATATATTTCAAGTCACAGATATATACTGTTATCGATTCTATAATTCGTTCCATCCCTAGTTAAAAATAACGGGCAACACTGCAGGTGACAGCACTAGACACAATCATGGTGGGCCTCTCGATGTAAAAAAGAGTTGGTAATATGAGAATCGGTTGGTGGAACGTCAGTGGCGCGTCAAGTTGGAAAAATTTTCTCGGGTTTTATTTTATTTATTATACCCGTTTAGATTCTAGTTTTTCCTGACCAGTGTAGCCCTTCATTAGTTACATCCTTTTTAGTTCCATCGTAGCTAATTTTTGCCTTGCGCTTTTAGTTATTTGTTTAATTTTTCATTTCTTTTTTGTTTTTTCTTTTTTCTCTGATTATGATGGATGTTGAGCCCCCTGATCCAGGCGGCGGCGTACGGGCCCCTGACCTCAGCCAGCCTCCCTCACCTGCAGCTTTTACCTCGGTGACTACCTCAGTGGAAGACACAAGGCCTTTTGTTAGTGCTGAATGTTGCAAAAAATCTAAGCGTAGAGCGTTGTATCGAGCTTCGAGGACTCGTTCGCCTAATGATACATCGGGGGACGAGTTCAAGTTAGCGGATGACGTGATAATTTTGTCTGGTCGTTCCACGCCTCCCAGTTCATTTTCTATTGCTGGTAACTGCAATGTCCCCAATTCTTTTGTCCCTCCGTCTGCCTCAGCTCCTCAGTCTACTTCGTCATCCATTCCCCTTGGTCAAAAGTCTGTGTCAGTTGCTACTACCCCTTCTCTCATTCCCCCTGGACAGAGAACTGGCCCCTCGCAGGTTGCTCGCCATAACTATGTCCCTTCAGATCGAGACCCGTTCATAGTGCACGTCCAGAAAGCCGAATCATCTCCTTCAGCTGGAACAACCCTTCACCCTGTGACATTCGGTCGCTTTCTTTTTGCTCGAATTAGAGAATTCCAGGGAATTGTGGATGGATCTATTAAAAGCGTGGGCCGTAACCGAATATCGTTGGCTTTTCATTCAGCTCCCACTGCTAACTCCTTTCTGGAGTCTTGTTCTCTTGCTAACCATGGTTTCCGAGCTTTTGTCCCTTCATTTAATGTCACTCGCCTAGGACTTGTTAGGGGGATCCCGGTCGATATGTCCCCAGAGGACGTTATAAAGGAAGTTCGCGTTCCTAAAGAATGTGGCCCAGTTGTCAAGGCTCGTCGCCTTAATTATAAGCTAACTGTCGATGGCGTAGTTTCGTGGAAGCCCTCTCAAACGGTTGTTTTAACCTTTGATGGCCAAATCCTCCCTAATAGGGTTTTCTTGTGCTACAATTGTTTCCAAGTGGAAAAATACACGCTACCCACAATACAATGCTTTAACTGCTGCAGATATGGGCACACTAAAGCACTCTGCAGGTCTAAACCTACCTGCTTTAAATGTGCACTCTCGCATTCGGCTGAATCGTGCAACATCTCTTCCGAAGACGCCAAATGTGTGTGGTGCAAAGGTAACCATTTCGCCACAAACAAATCCTGCCCGGAAATGACCCGGCAGAATTCGATTAAATTAGTGATGTCGCAAAATGCCATTTCGTACCCTGAGGCAGCCAAATTGCTCCCCCCTTCAAAATTATCGTATGCCCAAATCACGTCCTCGCCTGTGGCTCTAACTTCTCTTCCCCCCTCCCAGTCTTCAAGCTCTTCCAAAAATTCGTCTGACGAACCTGCCCGAGTCTACTACAAAAAAAAGTCGTCAAAGGTCCCTACTCTCTCTCCTCCTCTTTCCGGCGGGTTTGACCTTCAGGCCCACTTGGAGATTGTTCGGGGTGACTTTTCGGGTGCTGCTCCTAACGGGTGTGCCTTAAACCCGGTCAATCCTTCCGATCCTCCTTCAGTGCAATTTATAATTTCTGAGCTCCTCAAAAATTTAAATTTACTGTCTTCTCTTCTTAACAACTCCCCTTCTCCCCCTCCACCGTCCAACGCTGCCTTCAATCTTAATTCTCTTATTTCTCTCCTCCACAATGGACCCCAATCTCAGGTTCCTTCAATGGAACTGTCACTCCATTAAAAATAAATTCTCTGACCTTATTTATTTAATCAATACTCACAACTTAAGTGCCTTGTCTGTCACAGAGTCGTGGCTTAAGCCTGGTTCCCCCTTTAGGATCCCGGGCTTTGTTGAAGTTAGAGCTGATAGGCTAGATGGTTTCGCTGGTGTTATTCTTTTCCTAAAAAACAATATTCCCTTTTCACATATTCATATTCCTCTTCATGATGATTTCCAAGCCGTTGCTGTCCGGGTCAAAGCTTATACTATAGTTTCCCTATATATCCCTGCTCCCACTAAAACTATTCTCCGAAAAGTTGTCTCGATCCTGAGTTCACTTCCCCTCCCCCTCCTGGTCCTTGGTGATTTAAACTGCCATCACCCTGTTTGGGGTTGTGGTAAAGCGGACGTTTGTGGAGAGTTTGTACTGAACTCTCTTGATTCTCTTAACCTCTGTATTTTAAATGATGGCTCTCCTACTAGAAGGACTCGTCCTAATGAATTAAGTAGTGTAGTCGATTTATCTTTATGTTCTCCTGAGCTTGCTTCTCTCCTTTCCTGGTATGTTCTGCCCTCTACTCATGGCAGTGACCACTATCCCATTCTTTTAAATTTTCCTCAGCGAGATCCCAGCCCTGTCTCTGGTAGCCCTCCTCCCCCTCTTCTAAAATTTATTCTCAGCAATAGCGATTGTTCTGGATGGGAAAATTTTCTTAAGCTTACTGCTTTTTTTTCTTCTGCTTTACCCTCAGTTTCTCCTTACAATATTTCCCTTTGCTCCGATCATTTAGTTAGTTTGCTTACTGACTGTGCAGAAAAATCGTTCCCTATTAAAAAGCATCCATCTTGTAAATTACCTTCTCCTCCATGGTGGGATAAGGATTGTAGTCTTGCTATAAAAGCCCGTAAAAATGCTGAGACTAGGTTCTGTTGCTCTATGACTAATGAGAACTTTACGGAGTTAAATAAAGTCATGGCCAAATCCAAACGTCTCTTTCATAATAAAAAGCGTGATTGTTGGAAAGCATTCTGCTCCAGCCTTAACCACGGTGCTCCTGCTTCCTTGGTTTGGATGAGAATCAGACGGTATAGGCGTTCTTGGTGTACTCCTTCCCGTAGCTGCTGTCCCACTCTGTCCTGGGCGGAGGCTTTTATGGACAAATTAGCCCCTCAATTTTGCCCTCTTCCTTCCGAGTTACCATCTTTGTCGGTCCCCTTACCCTCTGACTCATTAGACTATCCTTTTACAATCGTTGAGTTGAAAAATATTCTGAAATCAGTCTAAGATTCGGCCCCCGGTATGGATGGCATTCCTTATTCTTTTCTTTCAAAAGCTAGTGACTGTTTGATCTCTTATTATTTATGTTTAGTTAATACAATTTTTGACTCTGGTTTTGTTCCGGTAAGTTGGAAATCTCAATTTATAATCCCTATCTTAAAGCCTGACAAGAACCCGGATGACCCAAATTCATACAGACCCATTGCTCTTTCATCGGTCCTGACGAAACTTGCTGAACACTTGGCCAAGAACCGCCTTGAGTGGTTTCTTGAAAGCCGGGGTCTTCTTGCCAAATCTCAATATGGTTTCAGAAAAGGCAGGAGTACAATGGATAGTCTAAGCATTTTTACCTCTGATATAAAATTGGCTTTCTCTCGGAACGAGTCTGTTGTGGGGGCGTTCCTTGATATATCTGCTGCGTATGACAGCGTCCATCTTTCTATTCTTAAGAGCAAACTTTCTTCTCTCAGTGTCCCTGCTAAATTATGTAATTTTATCATGAACCTCCTATGTGAAAGGTATATTTATCTCCGTTGTAATGTTTCTTCCATTAGTCCTCGTAGAGTAATTTGGCGGGGGCTGCCTCAGGGGTCGGTCCTCAGCCCCCTCCTTTACAATGTTTATACATCTGATTTAGAGCGGTCAGTTGGCCTCTGTCGCATTTTGCAATACGCAGACGACATTCTCCTTTACTCCTCACATAATAATATTGATCTGGCCTCCGGCTGCATTCCTAGCTCTATCAACTGTCTTAACTCGTGGCTTTTCTCCAATGGATTGGATCTTTCTCCTTCAAAAAGTAATATAGTTATTTTCTCTCGTAAGCGTAACCCTCCTGTTATCAATATTTCGGTTAATGGGTCCAAGATTCCGGTTGTGGATTCTGTAAAATTCCTTGGGCTCTGTTTAGATAATAAGTTATCTGGAAAGTTGCATTGCGATTATATTGCTAATAAGTGTGAGAAAAATCTCAATATTCTAAGATGTCTTTCGGGGGTTTGGTGGGGTGCTCACCCATTTGTCCTGAAACTACTTTACAATGCGATTATTCGGAGCTCTCTGGACTATGGCTCTTTTCTCTTGGAGCCTGCTTGTAAGGCAGGCATGAAAAGGCTTGACCTTATTCAATCAAAAGCCCTTCGCATTATTGCTGGGGCTATGAAATCTTCCCCCATCAACGCTCTCCAAGTGGAGTGTGTTGATGCCCCCCTTCATCTTCGTCGTTTGTTTCTTGCTAATAGATTCTTCTTTCGCTGTGTTCAATTTTCCAATCATCCCCTTGTCCCTAAGCTCCAGCTTCTTCATCGTTTCTCGCTTTCATCCCGTTTTTGGCGTGTTAAGGAGCCTCCCCTCCTCCTAAGGAGTTTTGCCATATTCAAATCCCTGAAAGACCCTGTTTTCAGATCTCCTTCCCTCCCTCTTTTCTCGTTTAGCTATAATGTCGTCATCTCGCGGCCCAGTGTGATTTTGGACTTTGACATCTGCGCTGGTGACCCTCATGCTGATGAGTATCTTCGGCTTCTTCTGCGGAGAGATTGGCTTTATTGGCACTACATCTACACGGATGCCTCGAAACTATCGCCACTTGGTTGTGTTGGGTGTGGTGTATTCCATGTCCAATATAATATTGTTCAAAAAATTAAGTTCTCCCCGGAAACTTCTGTTTTTTCGGGTGAGTTCTGGGCGCTGCTTGAAGCAGTCCGGTATGTTTTGATTTTCAACCTTCCTCGCTCTTTAATTTTCTCCGACTCCCGAAGTGCTCTTCAGTCTCTTCTTTCAAATCCCTTTTCTTCAAATTCTAACAATATTATCCTTTTTTTACTTAAAGAAGCCCTTTCTGTTTGCCTTGCTAGAAACCTTGAAGTAATTTTCGTTTGGATCCCTGGCCATGCTGGCGTGTCTGGAAATGAACGTGTGGACAGTGTGGCAAAAGATGCAGTCGTCTGTGGGGACAAAGTCCCTTTTTGTATATTTCCTCATGACCTTGCCTCACTTCCGAAAACTTTTTTGTTCAAATCATGGTCATCTCTCTGGAAAGTGTCTAGTAAATCTAAGGGCTCTGCTTACGCATCCCTCCAACCTTCGATCCCGCGAAGACCCTGGTTTGCTAAATGGCCCTTCAAGAAACAATTAACAAACTGCCTGATCCGTATGAGGTTAGGTCACTGCTGCATCCCATCCCATCTTCATAAGCTTCGTATTAGGGACTCGTCTCTCTGCGAATGCGGCCTGGATGAGGGGAATCTGAATCATATGTTCTTCTCTTGCCCTCTTCTTGATCACTCAGCTTTTCTAGATTCTCTTAGCCCGGTAGTTCCTTTTCCTTCCTCCATGGCTGTCCTTCTTTCCTCTAATGACCTTATCATATTCCGAATCATATGTAGTTTTTTATCTCTAAATAATTTAAATCTTTGAGTTCATATGTAATTTTTTTCTTTATAGTGATATTTATTTATTTTTTTATTTGTTAGTCCGTTCTTTCTTTTAATCTTGCGGCCTTTATGACCGCTGCTGACGTGAAGCTGGCAAAAATGCTCCAGTAGCAGAGCAATTGCCAATAATTTAAAAAAAAAAAAAAAAAAAAACTATACAAGGCTTAGGCAAATCTAGTAAGATTTTTCTTAATTTATTTATTCTAATTATATTTCCTCTATTTTTATTTGCAGGTGGACAGTAAACACACAGAATTGCCAATGAACCTATATCGGTATCTACAGATACAGCTATGTTTTGGATATCTTGATGGAAGCTGGTGTCAATAGGTTTAAATTTAATAGTGTCTCTCAGCAAGATACCTACACCGCCATGTTCATTATCGGCATTTTTGCCTAAATATTTATATGCTGGTATTTTTAAGTATGGAGAAGTGTCTTTGAGCCAAGTTTCATTAAGTAAACAGACGTCTATATTGTTATTTAATAAAACAGTTTTTAAAAGTGTTTTCTTATTGTTAATGCTTTGAATATTATGTAGAGCAATACGTATATTACTCACTAGCGGCCCACCCCGGCTTCGCACGGGAACAAAAATTTCAAAATTAAGAATTAATACACACACATATCTCCCCTCCCGTACGGCCCGTACCCCGGTGACGCCTACACTGCATAAGGTGCTGCCTAGCTAGCCGAGCAGGGTGAGCGGCTACCACGCAACTTTTTTCTAATACTTACATTTTTAAACTCGTGATATCTTTCGAATGGAATGTCTGAATTGAATAATTCAAAAAGTTATATAAAGGTATTGAAGCAGTCTTGAATATGAAGTAATTTATTTTGATAAGGATTAATACCAAGATACAAATAGAGAGCCTTTTCTAGCGGCGGCATTTCAATTAAATTTTTAAAATAAAAGAACACGTCATCATCATCATCATCAGCCTGTATTCGTCCACTGCTGGACATAGGCCTCTCCCAATGAACGCCACTGAGCCCGGTCTTCGGCTCTTCTCATCCAGTTTCTTCCGGCCGCCTTTCGCAGGTCGTCGCTCCACCTGGCCGGTGGGCGTCCTACACTACGCTTGCCGATTCGCGGTCTCCACTCAAGGACACGTCTGCTCCAACGGTCGTCCGTCCTTCGAGAGATGTGACCAGCCCATTGCCACTTTAGCCTGCTAATTCGATGGGCTATGTCGGTTACTTTGGTTCTCTGTCGGATTACCTCATTGCGGATCTTATCTTTCAGAGAAACTCCGAGCATAGCCCTTTCCATAGCTCGCTGAGCGACTTTGAACTTATGGATCAGTCTCACTGTGAGTGTCCACGTCTCGGCTCCGTAGGTCATTACTGGTAGGACGCACGCATTATAAAGACTTTTGTCTTAAGGCACTGTGGTATGGACGACGTGAAAACTTGACGTAGTTTACCGAACGCTGCCCAGCCTAGCTGAATCCTTCTATCGGCTTCCCTCTCGAAGTTGTTTCTACCCAACTGTATAGTTTGTCCAAGGTAGACATATTCTTCGACAACTTCAAGAGGTGTACCATTGACGACGATGGGTCTCGGGGTAATAAGATTGCTGTACCTACATGGTTTTAGTCTTATCTAGATTCATCCCGAGCCCAATACGTCGTGAAGCATCAGCCAGACTGTTTAGCAGATTTTCAAGGTCCTGCACCGATTCCGCCATAAGGACTATGTCGTCGGCAAATCGTAAGTGTGAGATGTTTTCACCGTTTATATTTATGCCCTTACCTTTCCAGTCCAGCGTCTTAAACATATCTTCTAAGGTGTTAGTGAACAGTTTCGGAGATATAACATCTCCCTGTCTCACTCCCCTGCGCAATAGGATATGTTTAGACTGCTGATTCTGTACTTGGACACTCATAGTCGCGGCGTCGTACAAACATCTCAGCACTTCGATATACCGCCAGTCCACTTGGCACCGCTGCAGTGACTCCAGAACAGCCCAGGTTTCAACGGAGTCAAAGGCCTTCTCATAGTACAAAGAACACGTATTGTGAAAGAACACGTATTGTGTCATAACTATAATAGTTAGACATATGCTGTCGCGACACTTTTTGTAAATAATGGTGAGTTCTGCAAAGTTGTAGTACATTATTTTATTCTATCTTCAATAGTTTTCGCAACGCACGCGATGTAAAGAATATTTTAGATTAGATAACGCTTTATTGTCACACAACAACGTGACATAATTTCAAAACAATACTAAAACCTAGTGTTACAATGGGCGGTCTTATCGCTTATAGCGATCTCTTCCAGACAACCTTTGGATGGAGAGGACTCAAAGAAACTGTGAGAGACGGTGGTGTTGTGTATAAAAATAAGTAACCAATATAAAATAATAATATTATATACATACTACATAATCATAATAATATATAATTCAATATAAGTTTAATATAGGTACAAAGGTACCAAAAAAAAAGTACATATCATAATAAAGTAAAAAATATATCTATATTTAAAACTAGCTGTTGCCCGCGACTTCGTACGCGTAGTGTAGTAGTAATTCATCATGCTTCCGACCATTTTCTGTCCCAAAATACTCCCGTTACAGCTCCCATCCTGCTCCTTTCTCATTACCGTACCACTTCTATTCTGTTACCTTCCCACTCGTATCCTGTTATCGTCCTGGTTGTATTCCGTAACCGCCGCGTTCTGGACTGATCCTGTCCTTCTCCTATACCGTTACCGCTCCCTACTATCCCGTTATTGTACCGCTCCGCTCCTGCTCCAGTCCCGCTCCTATATCGTTACCATTACACTCCTATCCTGTAACTCTCGCGCTTATCCCATTTCCATGCCCATCTTATCCCGTTATCATCCCGTTCCGCTCCCAATCCTAATTACCAAAGTTGATAGCCCTATCTTTAAAAACATAAACTCTCATTCCTTTTGTCCGCTCTCGTAATGATCCCCTTATAGAACTTACATACCAAACAGCTTCATAGGTTTTTGGTTTTCGAGGTGTGATGTGTGTGTGTGTGTGTCTGTGTCTGAGGGAGTGGATTATTTTTATATTTAGATATATACATTTTAGCAAGTTCTTTTAGGGATGTTTAAAAATTGGTGAAAAATGTGTTATAGTTTCTTTGACCGAGTATACGTATCAAATGTCATCGTTCAGTTTAAAAAACATATTACGGGACCACGGAGGCCGGGTGGAAATAACACGGGTGGGATTGCCATCGGGGGGAACTGCCATGGACCCTTTACGATTCGTACGCAAAACTGACGGTGACGGTGCGCCGCGGTGCCACGCTAGCCGCCGCGGCCGTTCCGGGCCCGGTACGGTGTTGCTATGCTTTTTGTTCGTCTATACCAGCAGTTACTAATAGTTGTTCCACGGAACCCTAGGGTTCCGAGAATTGCCGACGCTGGCCAGCATTTTTATCGATATACTGACCCGCGCAAAAGTGCTGAATCAATTTTGATAAAATTTATATGGGACCACCTCTGAAGTATGACCTACCAAACAAAAAAAGAATCATCAAAATCAAATTATAATTGGCGGAGTAATCGCGTAACAAACATAGAAAAAAACATACAGTCGAATTGAGAACCTCCTTTTTTAAAGTCGGTTACAAATATGAGTTGGGGTTCCGCCAAAATTAGGTACATAATTTAGTGTTCCATAGCTAAAAAAATTGGGAACCTCTAGGTAAAATTCCTCTACTACTTTCCAAGGCGACATAATCGCATCAGCAAAAAAGCGTTTTGCAAACTGATCAAAAAAAAAGCTCCGGTGCAGGTCCAGCGCCATGTCCATAAAACCCGTCACCGCGAGTCAGAAAAACTCCCCTTGATAAGACGTGCTATCTATGGGTGGCTCGATTTAAACAGCTAATTTGCCTTGCAACGGTACTCAACGTTATACCACTCCACCAGCCACCGTCACCGACACCGCCAATAGTCGCCGCGATCTCGCAGTGTAAACTCGCCCCTGATGAAGAGCATCGGACATGCTCGAAACCTAGGTCGACTAATTTGACAAACTACGTGAGTCCTAGCCGTTTTATTAAATATTTATAATTGTAATGAATCAAACTCACGAAAACTTTCATACTAAAATTGCTAATCGGTAGGTACTCAACGTTGTTAAATTGCGTAATAACTCCAGTTTTCGTAAACCGATATTTATAAAACAAAGTTTGTTATGTAGCCTAGGACTCCACAAAACATTTTTTAGAATACCATCATGTCAACCAATACCTTAGTTCTACAAACTCTGAAGGTAAGTAATAAACCAGTATAAGCTGAGCCATAAGCACAAAGGGTCCGGTATGTTCCGTGGTTCAACTTATAGTGGACATGTATATTTTTTCCTAAATTCCGTCATAACTTCAATATTACTGGACCGATTTTGATGAAACAAAGCCTATGTGTAGCGCCGGACTCCACAGAACATATTTCAAAAAACTGCATTCAAATTCGTGCCCTAGTTTCTGAGTTTATCCCGGACAGACAGACAGACAGACAGACAGACAGACAGACAAAAATTTTAAAAATTGTATTTTTGGGTTCTGTTGCTACCATATACTCCTAAAAAAATTGATTTTCAAAAATATCTTCAATGTACAGTAACCGCTTCGTTACAGTTTTATTATAAGTATAGATATAGATATATAAATAAATATAAATATATATACTATATTAAGTTTATAAGTGAGATAACAAACAGTTTTAAACAGACGAACAGAACTTCTGAGTAGCAGGCTGCAGTTACGTAGCTAGGTAGAATTTCTTGATGCTATTTTTAAATATGTCAAGAGATTGCGCACGCCTTATTGATACTGGTAGAGAGTTCCACAGACGTGCGGCTTCCACAGTAAAAGAACCATCATAGAAGGTACTGCTATGTGAAGGAGTTCTCAGTGTGAGATTTTCTGATGACCTTAAAGAATACGAATTGGAGCTGTGTAGGAATTCAAAACGTTCCTTGAGATAGCGCGGGGACTTAGGATTGAACAATATATTGTAAAGGAGAGAGAGTATGTGAGTTTTCCGGCGAAGTCGTATAGGGAGCCACTTGAGCTTAGAACGAAATTCGGATACGTGATCATATTTGCGTAGTCCAAATATAAATCTTATACAAAAATTTTGAAGACGCTCAAGTTTATTCAACTGGTCCTCGGTGAGATAGCAGGCGGACGCCTGCTATCTAGATCTCACCTCACGCGTAGTCGAGAATAGGAAGCAGAAGAGATTGAGCTAGAGCAATTTTAGTGGTAGTGGGTAGAAAGTTGCGTAACCTCTTCAATGAGGCTGCAGACGCGTACAATTTGCGACTAGTGGCTTGTAACTGTGGGCCCCAACTCATACGACGATCCATTACCAAACCTAGATTTTTCACGGTTTCGCTAAAAGGAAGTGCAACTCCACCAAAATTAACCTTCGGAAGCATCTGCCAGTCCACCTTAGAGATAAGCTTAGAGCTGCCTACAATCATCACCTGAGTCTTGATGGGGTTAACTTTCAGGCCATAGGCTCTGCTCCAGTCTGCTATACGATCCAAGTCAGTGTTTGTAGTTTGGATTGCATCAGACAAATTTTCAAGGGAAGCTTGAGAATATATCTGGAGATCGTCTGCATATAAGTGGTAGGAAGAAGAAAGATTTTTAGAAATAAAATTTACAAAAATTGCAAAAAGAAGAGGGGATAGCACGCCGCCTTGCGGTACGCCAGCAGACGTATCACACCATGAAGAAAATTTTTCTTCAAAGTGAATTCGCTGCCTGCGTCCGTACAGGTAACTGTGAAACCAGTCAACTACCGTTGGAGATATGTATTTTGTTGTATTTTAGGTATTTTTTTACACCTTGGGTTACACTATTGCAATTTTAGTAAGGATCCCTAATTTTTTTTTAAATATAATATAGCCTGTGTCACCCGGGGATAGTGTAACTTCCCAACAGTGAAAGAATTTTTCAAATTGATTCTGTAGTTTCGGAGCCTATTCAATGCAAACAAACAATCAAATCTTTCCTCTTTATAATTAGTTTAGATTTAGATTATGTTGTGCAGTTCTTTAAAAAAGTCTCCCTAATGTGAGAGACAGTCTTGACGGAAATAGAATTTCCTAGAGTTACTAAAGTTTTTACAATGATATCTATGGATTTTTCATCTTAATAGATTCGAGGTTGAGGTTGGTTTCTGAACTGGAGTATTCACCCGGGGCGGGCGCAATGCTTTCACAAAAGGTACTTTTTGTGCTACAGGGGCAGCAGTCCTGATCGTCACTGAAGGTGATGGAGCTAGAGTACGGAAAAGTTTTTTGTCTGCAGATATTACATTAGCATATGGCCTGATTCCGATCATAATAGATGTCTTCTTGGGTGTCTTGTCTGAAAAAATGTTGCCTATACAAGTAGATGAAGTGTCAGTCACTCTAGTTGGCACACAGAACAGATAATTCAAATTAAACGATTTAAACAAAGAGATGAGATTAGTTTTATCAGTACAATCAACTAGAATATCAATATTAAAGTCGCCGCAAACAAAGATATCTTTGCCGAATAATTGAATTTCATGCATCTGTAACATTGCATGATTGGGAGAACATATGTGTTCACTGGCATCCTCCAGTGATCTAAGTGGATGTACTGAGGCAATACACCAGTCACAAATGTAACAGTTAGTCTTTAAGGGTTAATATAAGGGGTATAATTTGATATCATATGTTTTACAGAAATAGATAGAATGTTAGTATGAAAGTTTTCGTGAGTTTGATTCATTATAAATATTTAATAAAACGGCTAGGACTCACGTAGTTTGTCGAATTAGTCGACCTAGGTTTCGAGCATGTCCGATGCTCTTCATCAGGGGCGAGTTTATGCTGCGAGATCTAACTAGACTAATTCGACAAACTACGTGAGTACTAGCCGTTTTATTAAATATTTAGATAGAATGTTATTCAAAGGTTTATTTTTTTTACGCTTAATAGATCCATGTTTGGCCACTATTTCGCCTGATGTGAAGCGATGATGTGGCCTAAGATGAAGCACATAGATCTAGAGAGAGACGGCAGTTGAGTGGCTGCTCAGACCCGTCTCCCCGATTGTTCACCGAACATCATCCCGAAACACGACTAGGTCGCTTGACGGCATGGCTTTGTTCGGTGGGTGGGTGGTACGTTACAAATTTTCAGGTAGCCAGTACGTTTAACAGAATATCTGCTGAAGGAGGATGCATAATACTTGTAAAAAATAACTTGAAACTTATGGAACGGTCAGACATAGTGGGGTATTCTGTGGAACGAGTCTGTGAGATTGCTTGTGCAGAAGTGGATAGAAATATAATATTCTATGTATATCGACCACCAGCATCTAACTTCATTAATTTTATGTCAACAATGGAATGTATTCTAAAAAAAGTTTCTAAATCTGGTAAATCTATCTTTGTTTGCGGTGACTTTAATATTGGTATTCTAGTTGATTGAACTGATAAAACTAATCTCATCTCTTTGTTTAAATCGTTTAATTTGAATTATCTGTTCTGTGAGCCAACTAGAGTAACTGACACTTCATCTACTTGTATAGACAACATTTTTTCAGACAAGACACCCAAGAAGACATCTATTATGATCGGAATCAGGTCAGACCATAATTGTAGTCATGCATAATATTCATATCTAATCAATAACAATAACAATATTAATTGTACAATAAAATGAAACACTCACTAACTCCATAGCACAATTTTTTATCACCAGAGAGGGGATCCCAGCATCAGGGCCAGCACCTCTGTTGAATAATAGAACAGAATAGAATTTATTTGCTTCAAATGTGAGTAAAATAGATGTAGACAAATGAAAAGAACTGACACATTTCGCCAACTGAGCAGCATGCAAATTTTTTTTTAACTTAAAGTTAAATTAAATCTACTAAACAATCTCATGCAACACATGTTACTCTCGCATAAGAGAAACTTGCCACCAGTAATATTCTAAATTTATTTAATATTTTTATTAAATTCCCGTTCGTCCCACTCACTGGTGGGACGAACGGGAATTTAATAAAAATATTACATTCAGATTCAGATTGTTTATTGCTTCCATAGGTAGTACAAGGTGTAATTAGGTAAACGTACAAAATCTCATATAGACCCCGTCGGGCACAGCAACAACGAGGACGCAATAGGGAATATGCATGTATTTTTTTAATGCACGAATCTATTCATTATTGAATAAGTAATAAATGTTTTTTAATAGTTTTACGGCATCACTCGTCAATAAAATAATTTAATACAACAATTAAATGAAAATTTGAATTAATTTAAACATAAACGCGCCATTTGCCGCTTTTATGCTCCGCTTTTATGTAATGTTAGTATTTTTTAACAAAATTTTAAAATGAGTTATTATTATGATTAACATTCACTTTACAATTTTACAATTTTTCAATTTCATGACGACAGGTTTTATTAAATTTTGCATATATTTAAAATTAATAATATTTTTTAGCAACACCATATTTGAAATGTTTTAACTGTAAAACATTTTCAATTAATTCAATTAATCAAAGCAATTCAATACTCGCCATATAATATTTGTAAGCAGTCTTCGCCTATAATTACTATGGCATTAAGCATGTACTATCTTAGAATTAAGTAACATTTAAATTTAATAATGTACATTGTGTTGGCGTTCAATAAATAAATAAATTTGCTTGTGGAAGTTTTGAAAGTCAAAGGTGGGGACCTAGGATCTCCTCATTGGTCTATCTATGCTACATGTGTGTGTCAATAATTTACCAATAGGGCGGGCTCTATGTCAAAAAAGACAAAGCAGCGAGACACGTGACGTCAGATAGTGGACTGGTGTCTGATGTAGGTCTAAAATACCTATATCACCGGTCACCGATGTGGGCTCCGGGCTCCCACTCCGCGGATTAAACATAGCTTGCAAAAAAAGATGTGATACCTAGCAGGTTAAAAGATATAAACTTTACTTATGTATATTTACTTACATAATAATCAAGGTGAATAAAAATAAGCGAATAAAGGATGTAAAATATCTGAAATAAATGAATATAATAATAAACAATAAATGGAAAGTCAATGAATAGGACATTATTAGCAAAAAAAATATATTGTTTGTCATATTTTTTATTAAATTTTTTTCCCGTTGGCCCCATCGGGCTTGTCAGTGGGGCGAACGGGAAGTAACTAATCTATCACTGTCATCATCGTTATCATCATTTTCTACGCCCACACGATGCTTTCGATCCAAGGCACGTAGGGCTCCACTCGTGTATAAACCCCAGGGCTATGAGACAGGCATCCCTTGCCTAACGAGACGATGCCTATGATACTGTACATGCATCTCAACCTGCTGTTTACAAGCAGGGGATTGCCACCGTCATCCTGAAAAGAAAATCATCATCATCATCATCATCATCATCATCATCATCATCATCATCATCATCATCATCATCATCATCATCATCATCATCATCATCATAATCATCACCATCACATCACATCACACTAGGTATCTATATCTATCTAATCTATATATGTAATACCAGGCCTAGCGCCACAAAATATAGTACTGGTCTATATTTTGTGCTAGCGCACTCCGCACTGTAGGTACGAAGCTACAAGTACATAGCCGGACACCGACGGCGGGTCGCGCGTCGTTACACGTGCCGCGTCAGAAGAGATGAGAGCTCGCGTAGCGCTGCATACTTACCAGTCATATTAACCTACAGAGGGCCTCTTTTTCTATCGCGCCGCTTTTATCTCTTCTGACGCGGCACGTGTAACGACGCACGACCCGCCGTCGGTGTCCGGCTATGTACTTGTAGCTTCGTACCTACAGTGCGGAGTGCGCTAGGTCTGTTACTATAAAGAGATGTACCTACCTGACAGATATCTCTAGAGTTGCCCCGATCCTTGTAACAAAGTTGCGTTGTCTCATTGAACCCCCCGCGACGGGAATCAGGGTACGTTTTTGCGCATTCTGCTGTCGTTGCTTTCGTCAGGGTCATCTGTGCGCATATTATGATTTGTTATATATATTATATTATATTATATAACAAATCATATTATTCATTGTCTTTTATAAATAACATATACCTATGTATATAATGCTTAATTCTAATGCCATGGCACTTTTTTATGTGACTGAATGACGAGACGAGCTGGTCGTTTGCCTGATGGTAAGCAATACGCCAGCCCATAATAATATAATTTTCGACAGCCTCTGTGGTGTAGTGGTTGGGCAGGTTGGCTCAAATCTCATACATCACTGAGGTTGCGGGTTCGATTCCCGCGACGGGACAAATGTTTGTGCACAGAAAAAAAAGCGCAAGCATTTGTTTCGTGTCTGGGTGTTGTGGGACCATGGTCTTCATAGTCCTGGTTTCCTAAATACAGGGAATCCTATTTAGGGGCCAGGATCTATGTATGTGGATCGTTGGGTATTATTTTATTTATTTAATAACAGCACCACCAGAACTTGTTATGTTATGTTGTCATGCAAATTCCTGCGCGGCGCTGCACTGCGCTCGTCACCCTGAGACAATTAGCTGTTGAAGTCCCATAATGCCAAGTCTCATAGTGTAACAATGTAATAAGGATAATAAATAATTATATTCAATTCTATCGACTATTTAGAGCAGGGATTCCCAAAATGGCAGGTGAAACTACGGGGCGCAGCTATATAAACAAGATTTTTGTTGAAAAATATATTTTTCAAGACAAGCTTTTAACAGATTCGTAATCGGAACCGCGAGCAGATTGAAATGAGCCCAAACACTAGTAGCTTACGATTATCCGTCAAGGAGTTCCATTGTCCACCTTCCGTCTCCATCATCAGATCAGCTGTCACCATAATATTGCATTGTCATCGGACTTCGACAAGTATGCACAATTTCAACTCCGTAGGATAAGAGGAAGTGGTTCTGATTCAGCTTGCAAGATTTGACGCAAACAAACAAACGTAAAATCTTGTAATTTTAACACAATAAAAAATATTTACTTACGGTTTTCAGTATCTTCTCGCGAGTCCCTAGCACGTCATTGGTGTTCCAGGTGGTAGAAGTAGCCAGGTCTCCCCCCTCCCCACTGGGGACTAAGCAAGCGGGGGTGGAGTACGCATCCAGCTCTAACCTGAAAAGGAATAAACTCCTGTTGAGCGCCGCGCTATAGATGTAAATTCATGACGAGACGAGCTGGTCGTTCGCCTGATGGTAAGCAATACGCCTGCCCATAACAGTAACATCCCCACCCAGAAATTTGTTTTGCAATATCCTGAGCAATTCAAATCAAATCAAATCAAAAGTTCTTTATTCAGTTTTGTCGTCACAGACGCACTTATGAACGTCAATTATTACAATGACTCTACCACCGTATCGGAAAAAGAACCACTACTCAGAAGATACGGCAAGAAACTGAGGGGCATATTTTTAGAACTTTTGTTTCTATATTTTATGTCTGTTTTTGACAATATTATGTTTCTTATGCGGCGACTTATAAAGCAACGCTGCACTGCGCTCGTCAAACTGAGACAATTAGCTGTTAAATCTCATAATGCCCAGTATTGCCCAGTGATTTCTCTGGCTACAATGCTCTTCAAACCGGAACACAGTAATGCTTGCGCACTAATGCTTGGCTGCAGAATAATCGGCAAAGCGGTGGTACCCACCCAGACGGCCTCCCGCATACGAGAGACCTACCACAAGTCACCATAATATTGCATTGTCATCGAACTTTAACAAATACCTACCTATGCAAAATTTCAACTCCGTAGGGTAAGAGGAAGCATTACTGTGTTCCGGTTTGAAGGGCAATGTAGGCAGCAAAATTACTGGGTATATATGTGACTTAATATCTGGTGTCTCGGGGTGTTTTTTTATGTAACTGGATGACGAGACGAGCTGGTCGTTTGCCTGATGGTAAGCAATACGCCAGCCCATAACAATAACAGCACCACCCAGAACTTTGTTTTGCAAAATTCTACGCGGCGCTGCACTGTGCTCATCACCCTGAGACAATTAGCTGTTGAGTCTCATAATGCCCAGTAATTTCGCTGGCTACAATGCCCTTCAAACCGGAACACAGTAATGCTTGCGCACTACTGCTTGGCTTGTGATGAGTGCAATGCAGTGCTGCGCAGTGCATTTCATGGTATTAAAAGTTCTGGGTGGCACTGTAATTGTTATGGGCAGGAATGGCGCTTACCATCAGGCGAACGACTAGATCGTCTCATCATTCAGTAACATAAAAAAGCCAGCTGATCTGATGATGGAGACGGAAAGTGGGCAATGGAACTCATTGACGGATAATCGTTAATCGTTTATTCTGCTCGCGGTTCCGATTACGAATTTGTTAAAAGCTTGTCTTGAACAAGAATACGTTTTATCAAACATAAAAACCGACTTTAATGTATTTTGAAGTCCAAGGTCGAATATCGATGAAATTTATATGGGACCACTTCGGACCACTGAACCCAACGCAAAAAGAATAGGGAATCGGACAATAATCGAGAAAAAATCTAAAATGTAGTAAGAACGAATGTTCGTCGAACCAGAAAGATCATTCAATCAATATTTTTGTGAAATAATAATGATTTATATTTTTAAATCAATAAATAAAATCTAATCATTCTGACATTTTTAATCTGTTTTTCATCTCAAACGAAACAACAATCACAGCGCATAACGTCATTTGTAGGCAAATGCCGTGAATCAAGCTTGTGTTTATTTTACGTTGTTGCTTTTCAAAAAATGTATTTTTGCAATTGTTTCGTTCCATTACTACAATATTAATAATTAAAAATATATTTTCAACAAATATTGTTTATGAATGGATTTACTTACGATGTGTCCAACTCGAGTAGAGCTATATCATGGTATATTCTATTCGGTTTGAAGTCGGGGTGTTTGAGGATACGTTTGACCTTGTGTCTATGGTCGGGGCTGACCTCGTCTGCATCTAGAGTCCTCAGAGCCGCGTAGGTTATAGGACCGCTGGGAAAATATAATAGGCATATTAAGAGGGAACGGCACGCTGAAATTTTTATACAATAAATTATTTTTCACAAATAACTAAACCAACTTCAAAACCACAAATAGGCACTCAAAAGTGAAAAATAAATTAATATAATTATCATAAGCGCTACCCACTCATATATTTGAAGTCGGTGCCAGTCAAGTCTAATAGGTAGTAGATAAATACTATGTATATAGTAAGTACTACTTGTAGGTAGTATTTATCTACTACCTTTTAGACTTGGCTGGCACCGACTTCAAATATATGAGTGGGTAGCGCTTATGATAATTATATATTTTTTTTTTCACTTTTGAGTGCCTATTATTTTGGTTTTGATGTCGGTTTAGATTTTTTTGAAAAATAATTTATTTTACCCTTTTTAGTGCAAAACAAGTTTTAATTAAATAGTTTTTAAAGACAAGCTTTTATGATCCACATCATAACGAAGTTTAAAACGGGCTATCACAATTAAATGCATGTACAAAAAAATGTCATGTCTGTCCTATTCTCTGTTGAGGAGTTCCCTCGCCGGAAGTCAACCCTAGGTGTATCAGCCATGTCATGATGGAATTTACAACAAGCTATTACGGTTAAATCGATTTACAAAATGTTGTGTCTGTACTATTCACCGTTAACACGTTAAGTGCGAAACGAGGCCTAAATCACCCCTCATGCAACTTCCTTGTGGTGCGGCAAGGAAAAACGTGAACATCTCTGTCGTGCGAAGGGCATAGCTTTGGTTTGGTCCAGTATAGAAAAGAGATAAATGTATATTTGAGACGCGCTAATGGTCCCGGACTCGGTGGTATACCTACCTTGGTACCGGATGTCTTAGGCCTCTGCTCTGAATTAATATAATTTTAATGCAGTGCGGAACGAGGCTAAAACGTCCCATATCCCCCCGGACCTCGTACCGCACCCAACGCGAGTTTCCCGCGACTAGTGTTGTGCATCACGTCGATTGGAGAGCACGTCCTTTTACATCGCCGAACATGTCTAAACGATGTCGGAAGAAGTTAATTAAAAAAAACCCAGAAACAGAACCAAAACAGGTATGATTTTTAATTGATATTTTTGTAGGTAGTGAAAAACTCCACAAAAAACGCAAAGCAGCCGTTGACAAAACAGGTAAGTAATTAATTAATAATTCAGTAGTTCTTTGTCTAGGTTTTGAAAGTAAATAAAGATTACCTAACGATTTTTAGGGTTCCGTATCGAAAGATAAAAACAGGACCCTCTATTACTAAGACTTCGCTGTCTGTCTGTTTGTCTGACACCAGATATCTCAAGAATCGCGATAACTAGATAGTTGAAGTTTTCTTAAATTAAGTAGGTACTTCTGTTGCCGCTACAACAACAATACTATAACGTTAAAAACAACAAAATATGTACAGGGTTATTTTTAAGACTTTCACACAAAAATAGATAAAAGTCGTTGCGTCGATATTATTTTTCTCATCACTAATCTTAGCGAAAATTTACTCTATTTCAGTGCGTTACGAGGTGTATAAGATCCCATATTTTGTTTTGCTAATAATTAATAAACTAGCTATCAGATCCCGGGGCGACGGTACATTAGGGTTCATCAATTCACTGTCTATATCGATAAGGACCAAAATTTTCATTTATCTTTGATTTCGCGCCAGAAAATGGATTTTAGTCTGTTAAAGGAGGTGGGGTCTAATAGACCGCGTGTCGCCCTAACGTCTGGTCACGGTGCGGGCCGATAATACCTCGTGCCGCAGGAACGGAAAGTTTGCAAAAATTGGTGCCGCAGCTAACGTGTTAAGGAGTTCCCTCACCGGAAGTCAACCCTGGGTGAAGCAGGTGAAGCAGTCGAATACAAACCACCACCTTTAGAAAGTTAGTTACAAAAAAAAACAAGAACCGACTTAAAGATTAAACTTATATTTTTTGTTTTTGCAATCTTTTTCAAAAAGTGCAGAATGAATTTCGATAAAATATTATATGGGACCACCCTTGAAGTATGACCTATCAATCAAAAAAAGAATCATCGAAATCAATTCATAATTGGCGGAGTAATCGCGTAACAAACACACAAAAAAATACATACCTTCGAATTGTATCTCCTCCTTTTTGAAGTCGGTTAAAAAGAGAAAACGTTTTTCTACCCCTAAACATTAACCAAATTCGATGAAAGGATATGTAAATGATATTATCATTATTGAGGTTTGTAGGTGTTTATTTTGATAATTCCTATAGAATTTGAATAAATGGACCCAAAAAACTCAATATTTACGCCTCTTTATCTACTACTTTTTTATGTTACTGGTATACTATAAAGAGTATTTGTATTGTATTGTAATAACAATTGCATATGATCTTTTGATTGAAATAAATGATATTGAATTGAAAATTGACTGCACTCTGCTTCCCCTGAATCCTTCACAAATACTTTATTGACTGCTAATGTTTTGACTTCATAGTTGGGTAAATAACTCACAATACCCTGCTGCTAGCGCAGTGTGCCGCCGTGAGAATGAACCGGTCGCTGACTAGTGCTCCACCACACAGCCATTGGAGCTTCGACGTGTCGTTTCCGTATCCAAGGAGCGCCTGGAAAATTATGCATTATAAATAACAAATAGCAAATTGTCCCTCCATTCAAAGGTCGTCTGGAAGAGATCGCTTATTAGCGATAAGACCGCCCATTGTACTAATAAAAATTTTAAGTTTTTTTTTTTTTTGTTATGATATTTGGTGTACAATAAATGAATAGCTACGATGTGGGAGGGTACCATACAATTTTGGCTCAACCAACGTCTGATGCACCGAAAGATCTGTTCAAAATTGTAGGTCTCCATAAATAGGTCTACATATGGCAGTTTTTATTACATTTTTTTTAATTTTTTAATTTTTTTATTATTTTTTTACTTTTTTAGTATTTGCATATATGATAGGGCTGGCATGTAGGTACCAATCAATATTTTTTTCTTTAAATTAGCCCTTTTGGTCAGGCTAAAGTCTCAAGGACCATACCGCCTTGTCTTACGTAGCCAATTAATGAACAAAAGCCCCCAAAATAATATAGATTAAAAAAAAAGTGTACAATAAAGCGTTATCAATCAATCAATCAAATAGCAAATGGCACATAATAGACAGATAGGAGAAGAACTCACAGAATGTGGAAACTCGTGCTTCGAAGCGAAGTTACCGACAATCAGCTCCTTAGATTCATGATGACATCTGTTCACTCTTTCTCCTGAGTGACATGGAAACACCAACTCTTGGTACTCGAGACATTCTGGAAAGAAAGAAAGAAAGAAAACATTTCTTTTGACAAACTGCACACGGCACAACAATGATCAAAACACAATAAGACAAAAAATAAATACAATTAATAAATCCATCAGGTGAGACAGCGGTCAAATGTTTGCCTCAACATCATCATCATCATCATCAGCCCATTACGTTCCCACTGCTGGGACACGGGCCTTCTCTCATAGAGAGAGGATGGGCCATAATCCACCACGCTGGCCCAGTGCGGGTGGATGTCACATGTCCTTGACTTTTTGTGACAAATTCTTGGACATGCCGGTTTCCTCACGATGTTTTCCTTCACCGTTTCTAGAGCGAGTGTTATTTCCGCACATAACTTAAGAAAGTCAGTGGTGCGGGGCCAGCGGGATTCGAACTCGGGTGCGTCGGATCGAAAGTCGCACGTGCTCCCACTGAGCCACACTCGCTCTAATGTTTGCCTATCAAATAATAATAATAATAAAAAAAATGAAATACTAGGTGCTTGTGTACGAGAATCGCTGCCGTGCACAGTGACGCCAAAAAAGGTCTGAACTCAGCATAATGCCAAAGAAAACTAAATATATAATGCTGTGGATAAATCCACAACGCTGGTTTTAAGCTCAGACCTTTGGCGACGCACGTGAAAAACGTAAAGAAAAATAAACAATTCATATATAGATACATACAGTAAAGAATAATAAATAAAATCAGATTTAAATTTTAATAAACTAATATACGTAGGTACAATATACAATGCGTATGCCTACAACTAGTCTAATATTTTGCCAGAGAAACGGTTTATGTTTTGGTAATATAAAGAAATAGCCGCACTCTTCTCTGTTGTCTCATTCAAAAGTTTAAAGTTTAAACAGCTGATCACAGTATCATTATGATTAGTATATGTACTAAAATCCGTGACCCCTTGCTTGCCGTGACTCCATAGACTTATTAAGCGTAAAAAAAAACTTTGTGTCCACTTACTATCAAAAGCCTTCTGCCCAGTCTTGCCAGCAGTAAAGGAGTTGGCGATGGGCGGGCAGACTTTGTGACCTTGACCTAGGGTGGCTCCAGTCGAGGTGCCCACACAACATACCACTGGGTCGCTATTTTTGAAAGAACATATCTGAAAACGATGGAGAACTTTAAAGTCATCATCAAAAATAAATATGTACGCACAACAGTCACATACATAGATCCCGGCCCTAACCACAGAATACTAAGGTACAGAAGCATCACTCCGCAAAGAAATTTAAACAAATAGCGACTCTTGCTATGACGCAATAAAATTCAATTCAGCTCGCGTAGCGCTGCATACCTACCAGTCAAAGATTTAGATATAATACGTCTTTGCTACCAGTCATATTAACCTACAGAGCGCCTCTCTTTCTATCGCGCCGCTCTTATCTCTTCTGACGTGGCACGTGTAACGCGCGACCCGCCGTCAGTGTCCGGCTATGTACTTGTAGCTTCGTACCTACAGTGCGGAGTGCGCTAGGCCTAGTCGTTCTAAGCGCTATGCTTCAGTTGTTGTTTAGCAATGCATGACATAAAATGATAATTCAAATAATAAATAATCAATGTGGTATTTACCTATTATAATTTCAATTTGTATAATATGTACTGTTTTGTGACTAATAATTAGAATAAAATTACTTATGACATTAACTAATATACTGTGAATTAAATGTAACTGTTGTAATGACGTTTTTAGTTCAATAAACAATTTAATTAATAAGCGAGATTCCGTCCGCATTTTTTATTCGTTCAAGGTAGGTAGGTTGGTTTTCCTTATGTCGACTTACCTGTGGATTTTTCCTGTTTCTGATATCCTGCATAGCGGTCGGACATCGTCTCAAGTCTGTACAAACACCGGTGACATCACCCTGTCTGCATTTATCACCTGAAAGAGCAATTGCGTACGTTTTTATAATAACAGGCAAAAGTTTTTTTTTATGATTAAATGGGCTCACGTTTGACAACAACTGACCTGATGGTAAGCGTAGTTGCGGTCTAAGGTGGAGCACGTTTTCCCATGAGGTGCCTATTCACTCTTGTCTTAAAGAGGCCCAGGAAAGATATTTTTAAAAAATATATAAAATAAATATGACGCTGCTCTTCTGACGCGGCACGTGTAACGACGTGCGACCCGCCGTCGGTGTTCGGCTACATACTTGTAGCTTGTAGCTTCGTACCTATAGTGCGGAGTGCGCTAAGAAGAAGAGAGACGAGAAGAGATAAGAGCTATGCGGTAGAAAGAGAGGCGCTCTGTAGGTTAATATGACTGGTAGGTATGCAGCGCTACGCGAGCTGAATTGAATTTTATTGCGTTATAGCAAGAGTCGTTATTTGCTTAAATTTCTTTGCGGAGTGATGCTTCTGTCCCTTAGTATTCTGTGTAAAAACAAACATAAAATATTGCAACAAAAGTTCTAAAAAATATGCCCCTCAGTTTCTTGCCGTATCTTCTGAGTAGTGGTTCTTTATCCGATACGGTGGTAGTAGTCATTGTAATAATTGACGAGGTCAATTATTACGTCAATTTGACGTTTATAAGTGTGTCTGTGATAACAAAATTGAACAAAGAACTTTTGAACTTTGAACTATCTCATAACAGGTAAAACCGCGGAGAATAACTAGTTTCGTACATTATTTCACGGTATTAGAACTGTTCATTGTGGCTAAGGCATGTGAATGACCTTATCAAAAACAAACAAGCAGTCGGCAGTCGGTCTTGCTCAACCGGTTTTATATGATCTAACCGGCCAGCGAAATGACTGGGCATTTGAGACTTAATATCTGATGTCTCAGGGTGATGAGCGCAATCTAGTGCTACGCCGTGCTTTTATGGTATTAAAAGTTCTGGGTGGCACTGCAATTGTTATGGACAGGCGCGGCGCTTACCATCAGGTTGCCAGAACAGTCTCTGTGGTGTAGTGGTTGGGCAGATTGGCTCAAATCTCATACATCTGAGGATGTGCGATTCCCGAAAGTTTGTGTGTAAGTGTTCGTTACTTCTTCACGCTGTAACGGCTCAACGGCTCAACGGCTCAACGGATTTGAGTGAAATTTGGAACTGAGATAGCTTGTACTCAAATTATTATCCCGGGAAACCGCAGATGAAGCGCGGGGCGCAGCTAGTAAGATATTTATAATTAAATACTTCCAAACTCACCTTCATTGCCTTCCACGTTTACCGCGCAAAAAATAATCACCAAAAAAAACAACATATTATGTATTTTAATAACGTGTTTGTTTCCGAACGAAATCAAATTTATTTTTTTTACAATGGCCGATACCCGACCATTCTGTTTCGCGCCAAAGTGCGACTGTCAAGATTTGCAAACGAAAAATTGACAAGAAAAACATTTTAATGGTTAATTCATAAAAAAAGTTACAACAGATGTATTTGTTTTGTACCTGGATAATTTATCTGCTTATTTTTTAATCACCCGTTTGGGTAGGCTTAAGTCTCTCTCATGATTCTGCCGCGAGTTGGAGCCGATTTTAATCGGCCGGTGTGGACCCGGCTTATGAGTTTTTTTTTATGGTACTGAGTGATGCGAGGAGCAAGTCTTTCACCTGATGGTAAGCGCCACGCCTGCCCATACCAATTGCAGCGCCACTCTGAATTTTTAATACCATAAAAGCACTGCGTGGCACTGGAATGCGCTCATCACCCCGAGACATCAGATAGTCTCATATGCCCAGTAATTTTAAGAAAATCCCAGTTGTCAATATTATTCTTGCCATTATTATTTATTCATATAATAAAGATATATGGGTAATTTTTTTAGAATATTCATCATCATCATCATCAGCTCATTTCGTTCCCACAGCTGGGACTCGGGCCTTCCACGCTGGCCCAGTGCGGGTTTGTGGATATCACACGTCCTTTTTTGTGATAAATTCTTAAACAAGCCGGTTTTTTCACGATGTTTTTAGTAAAACAGCAACGTCTTTAGTAAAAACACATTTTATTTTAATTTATAGTTTTATTCCATACAGTAAGTACATACTGGCCCTAATTTTATGCTGCATTCTCGTATACTTCCTAGTCTGTGCAGCACTAAGTTAGAATTAGATGTGTCAAACCAGGCCTAGCGCACTCTGCACTGTAGGTACGAAGAACTGTAGACTGTAGTACAAGTACATAGCCGGACACCGACGGCGGGTCGCGCGTCGTTACACTTGCCGCGTCAGAAGAAATAAGAGCGGCGCGATAGAAAGAGAGGCGCTCTGTAGGTTAATATGACTGCGCTACGCGAGCTGAATTGAACTTTATTGCGTCATAGCAAGAGTCGCTATTTGTTTAAATTTCTTTGCGCAGTGATGCTTCTGTCCCTTAGTATTCTGTGATCAAACACAGTTTCGTGTTCTGACGCGCGCTATCTCTAAACTTCACTTATTTTTAGAGAATCTGTATTCTGCGCGACTATCTGTCACTTTTGACGTAAGTTTAGGTAAATATACCCAAAGACGAAGTACTACTACTTTATCTTTGAAAATACCTTAGTATTTTGTCATTAGTCTGAGTCAGTATTACCACGTATTACTCCGAGTATAAGCCGCGCGACTTTTTATTTGTCAATATAATGTAAAAAGATTACAATCTATCACTTCGATAGGTTATAATCTACCGAAAAATAATGCGACGGTTCACAAACTTTCGAAAGTTTATCATCTCGCGTAGGATACATCAAATTTTAACCACATGCCTAAGCACTAGCCAGCCTGTTTATTAAATGTTGTAATAAACGTTATGGCTGAATATCATTCAGGCCACTAGTTGAATGGCGGCGTTTAGTTAAGAGGCTAGCTGTTAATTGAACGGCGAATTAAGCTAGTTGGCTGCGACATATATGTATATGGGAAAAAATCCCCAATCTCACAGCTATCTACTAAATCTAAAAGAAGGATGAAGGGCGACTTCGAAAATACATCAGAATTAAAGTCGGTTTTTTTGATACAATTTATTTTGCCATTATTATATTCTGTTGTCTATGGGGAAAAAACACCGTCTGAACGTAGCTCACCACTATCTACTAAATCTAAAAGGGTGAAGGGTGACTTCTAAGCCACATTAGAATTTAAGTCGGTTTTCTTAATGAAATCCCTTTATCTATGTTTAAATCCCTATTTTTATGGAACTGAGTGATGAGTCCAAAACTTCGTTCGCCTGATGGTGAGCGCCTGTCTGTAACAATTTCAGTGCCACCCAGAACTTTTAAGCCCATAAAAAGCACTGCGTAACCCTGCATTGCGCTCATTACCCCGAGACATCCGATATTAAGTCTCATATGCCCAGTAATAGGGGGTCGGACAGTACCTAATCATAAAAATCTAAAATGTAGTTAAAACAAATGTTTGTGAACGACCATAATTTGGAAAAATGGTGTTTTTATTTTATCTTAAAGAAGGGTGAAGGGTGACTTCGAAGATACCTCTGGGCCTTAATTCACTATGACAACTTAGCCATTCCTTGCTTTAAAGAAACGTCGAATCCTTCATTAATAAACGACATCTGCGAAATTTGTATTCTCTATGACGCGTCATATATATGAATGCGTCATAGAGATGTCGTTTATTAATGAAGGAATAGAAGGCATTTCGAAGCCAGGAATCGACGTGATTTCGAAGCAAGGAATCGACGTGATTTCGAAGCAAGGAATCGACGTGATTTCGAAGCAAGGAATCGACGTGATTTCGCCAAATTGTCATAGTGAATTGGGGCCCTGAATTGAAGTCGGCTTTTTTTATTTTCTCTTTTATCCTGGCCAGACAATGTTCTCTATCCAGTCTAGATACTGGGCTACTTTGGTGTAGATAGCGGGTTCGCCCGCCACCCCGCACCCCTTGCCGAGTGACGTCACACCAACCACTGTATACATGCATGATATCTTCTTGCTTTTAATTTGTATCGGACCACCGCTGTCTCCCTGAAAATAACAATTAATTTTGTAATGTAAATAAAAGCGAGTGTGGCTCAGTGGGAGCACGTGCGCCTTTCGATCCGACGCACCCGAGTTCGAATCCCGCTGGCCTCGCACTGACTTTATTAAGAGGATGTGGCACAGCCGCGGCCAGCTAGCATTTTAGGTATTTGAATGATGGTTTACGGTCTCGCAGAAAATGCGTAAATTAAATTAAATAAATTAGCTAAATAATAATTTAACTAAATTCGTATCAAATTCAGATTTTTGTAAAATTAGCGTTTCGGGAGAAAACGTTTCTACCACATTAAATCTCAACCAAATTTGGTAATTTTGGTCTCAATTTCTTAAATGGAGAATAAACTAGGTTTGTAGGTTTTTTTTTTTCTAAGTTTATGTGTATGTTTAAAGTTAACAGCTTCCAAACTTCAAAAAAAATTTCTAGTAAATATCGAGTTTTTTGGGTCCATTTATTGAAATTCTATAGGAATTATCGAAAAAATAAAAACCTACAAACCTCAATAATGATAAAATCTCTTACATGTCCAAATTTCATCAAAATTGGTTAATGTTTAGGGGTAAAAAAACGTTTTCTCTTTTTGTATGAAAATTTCAGCGTGCTGTTCCCTCTTAAGTTATGTGCGGATTTAACACTCGCTCTAAAAATGATGAAGGAAAACATCGTGAGGAAACCGGGTCCAAGATTTTTTCTTAAAAGTTAAGGACTGTGACATCCACCAACCCGCACTGGGCCAGCCCAGCGTGGTGGATTATGGCCCATTCTCTCTCTATGAGAGAAGGCCCGTGTCCCAGCAGTGGGAACGTGACGGGCTGATGATTTAATGTAAATAGGACTTGTAGGTCTCTCGTATGCAAGATGCCGTCTGGGTGGGTACCACCGCTTTGCCAGTTATTCTGCCGCCAAGCAGTAGTGCGCAAACATTACTGTGTTCCGGTTTTTTTTAAATTACCTGATAGGCTAGCATTTGACCGCTGTCCCACCTGATGGAAAGTGACGACGCGGTCGACGATGGATCATGCTTGCCTAGAAGATACCGATTCATAAGAATCCGGAAACAAAGACGCTGGTAAGGTGTTCTTAGCTGTTCGCATTATGAAAGGCATTGGCAAAGCGGTAGTACCAACCCAGATGGCCTCTCGCATACGAGAAACCTACCACCAGTATTGCATTGTGTCTACTTTCCTATCTCTCGTCGTTTAATACAGTACCTGACAAGTGTCCTTCGGCTTGGTTCTATCTCCGTAACAAATCATGGAGTCAGCATCGAACCCGTTCTTCATGTGTCGCTTCCCGGGAGGGAAGAAGTAAGCGCATTCCAGTGTGTCAAACTTGGTTAGGACCACCTGCAAAAAAAAGGAAAATATAAAGAAAATCAAAATAATCTTTGAGATCCCATACACTTTTATCCAAAAATTGGCAGATCAAATTTAGTAAATGATCACCAAATTTAGTAAATGATCATCAAATTTAGTAAATGATCACCAAATTTAGTAAATGATCACCAAATTTAGTAAATGATCACCAAATTTAGTAAATGATCACCAAATTTAGTAAATGATCGCCAAATTTAGTAAATGACCACCAAATCTTGTTCTTGTTATGTTTTTGGTGTACAATAAAGTGTTATCAATCAATCAATCAATCTTCCGTATTTATAATACGGGACAATATTATTTGATCTTCTGAAATGTAATTGATTTATTAAAAATAATAGATCCTCTTTGTATTAGTTCGACAGAAAACACTTCGACAACACAAACGGCCTCAAAAACTAGGTTAGTTTATGTTAGAGCAGTGAGCACACATCGCGCGAGCCGAGCGAGCGAAGCGAGCGTGCAGCGGCAGCGGCCGGCGAAGCGCCAGAAAGTAAATTGAGAATATCGATTGATTTGATTTTTTTTGTGTCAGAGAAAAAAGATTAATCATTAAAAAAAACCATGTCATTAAAAAAGTTGACCGTTTAGATTTGTTTGCTTGCTGTTTTTGCAAAATTAAAACAATCATTTAAATACATGCATAGCGGTATTTAATTTAATATCTGTTTGTTTATGTGTATAATGTATTAATTAAGGCCAATAAAGAAAAGTAATACATGCCTTTTAATATAAGTAGGACTAGTATAGTATACCTACCAGGCCTAGCGCACTTCGCACTGTAGGTACGAAGCTACAAGTACATAGCCGGACACCGACGGCGGGTCGCGTGTCGTTACACGTGCCGCGTCAGAAGAGATAAGAGCGGCGCGATAGAAAGAGAGCCGCTCTGTAGGTTAACACGTTTACTGCGGCAAGTAAAATCATAATTCTTCATCTGGTGCGGCGGTGGGCCAAAATGCGCCCCCAATGATATTTCCGCCAGTGCGTGGCAGGTCTTTCTAGACCCACCAGCACTAGGATAGATTAAAAATTGCTATAACTATGTGGAAACATAATGTATACACTTTTTTATATTGTTAGAATGACCTTGATCCCAACTTCCTTAGGTTTGATTCGCCCAGGGATCTGCCTAACAGGAAATGAGAAATAAAGCAGGAAAAGCGGCAGGCCGATATCGACCTGAACCGCACTAGAAAGATGATTTAGTAGAGATGGGATAGAGAAAAATAAGGGGATATCGAAAATAAAACAGAATTATCGTAAAAGAACTGAAAAATGTTTTTATTTATGTCTGTCTTGGAAACATGTTACGCAAAGGTTTAGATTGCATTTCCTGCAAATTTTTTTGATTTTCTTATCTTTCTTTTTTGCTTCGGTACTATTAAAGGTTATACGCAGTCTGTCGTAGCACCCTGCACAATTTTTTCGTTTAGCGCTCATCTCAAGGACATGGTCATCCTTAGGTTTTACTTGATTTTCTGAAATGAAATTTTTTTTCTTAATTCCGTGTAATTTATTAACCATTTATGAGTTTTACCACAGAACTCGCGAAACTGAACAACTTTCCCCAGAGAACATAGGTCGAAATATGAAAAAAAAATTTGGTCCTCCCTTACAAAATGTACAACCAGCTGATTGATTTACTATTACTATGGGAGGTCCAACGTTTTTTTTCATACTTCGACCTATGTTCTTTGGGAAAAGTTGTTCAGTTTCATAAGCACATTCACCTCCTTCAGGGTTGATACCCCCTTCCGTTACACACTGTATAAGGTCTACACATGAAACTGAAGAACTTTCCCCAAGAAACATGGGTCAAATATGAAAAAATAATTGGGCCTAGCATGCAAAATTGCCGTCCAGCTGACTGATTTAGTAGATAAAAATATTTTTTCATATTTCGACCCATGTTTATTACCACACCCTTAAAATATTTTCACTTAATTTAAAATGACCTTATACAACATGTAATTCCAAATGCGCAAAACCTCTCGTGGGGTAACTCAGCCCATGTTACTGAACAACTTTTGTTCAACGACTTTTGGAATTCGTCAAAAAAATTTGGTTTTTCATACAAAATGAGACACTGATCTGTATGAAAAATCTTTTTTTTTTGCGAATTTCCAAAAGTCTTAGAATTATTATGATATTTATTTTGTTTTACTGTTAGTTTTTTTTTCTTTTTCATTTTTGATGCACGCTTTGTAGGGTTCTTTTACCATCACTGGATAACTGGTAGAAAATGCTTTAGCATTAAGTTCTCCTTTTGTACATTACTTGTAATAGTGCAATAAAGAATTAAATAAATAAATAAATTAAAGTTTGTAAACCACTGCTTCATTTTATACTGAGAAAGAGCGGATGATTTTATTTGATTTTTACCCGTTAGCGAAGGACTGCATCCTCTTGAGCTATGCATACTTAATCTGTCCGCTGACGATGAACAAGGTGAAGACAATCTTTTTGAAGTCCGTGGTGTAGGCTTTTTTTTTAAATTCTGTAATGCAAAAAATGTAAGTGGAATAAAATTTATCTACACTAATGTTAAAAATTATAATGTGAATGTTTAGATGTGTGTATGTTTGCTATTCTTTCACACAAAAACTACTGAACTGATTTAGATTACACTTTACAGTAATATAAGTAAAAAATTAAATAAAACATGAAATGTGGAAAGATGTTAACAGATGCTCGGCAGATATTATAACACTAAAACCACCCTCCCCCTTCCATCACAGGACGAGTAGAAGATCGGCCAAATATCACCCTTATTTAGTAGACATTCCGCCAATTCGTACAAAGCGTTTTGGTCCCACATTTATAGTGCGTACTGCTAAGGAATGGAACTCATTGCCGTCTTCTCTGTTTCCTGATAACTACAATCTGGGTATCTTCAAGGCCAGAGTGAATAGGTATCTTCTAGATCTACGTGCTCCATCTTCGGCCACATCGTCGCTTAACATCAGGCGAGATGGTGGTCAAACGTAGGCATATATTTTGTAAAAAAAAAACAAAGAAATAATTAAGGAATAATAATTTTCATAAAGGATGGTATTACATAAAAAAACCCCACGTCATTATGATATGTTGATATGTGTAGGTAGTAAACAAAACTTAGTACCTACCGCTTGTGCTTCTTTTTCCGTGCACATTTGTTTCCAAATTCTTTCTATATTTTTTAGTGGAAAATATTTCTTCACTGCTGTCACTATCAGTTTCAATAACTGCAGGGCGAATTATTCGGTTTTCCAAAATTTGTATTTTTCTGTTATTTTTTGCCATCGTTGATTATATCGAACGCTACGTCTCATCAATTAGATAGCACAACACTAACTGGCGGGGCGCGCGCTCTGTGCGGTATCGGGTCGCTAACTGCCTGTTGGGAGGGTGGGCCGAAATAGGCCCACTGCCGCACTCAGCGGATGTTTTTTACCGTCAGTGCGATGGTAGGTCGATAAAAGCCTACCGTTATATTTTGATTGGGAATACCTACAATTTTTACCGCAACATGAAATATATATTTATCTCTATCGAATTTTTACAAACACCTGAGTTAATCGTTTCGCACTAGCGAGAGGAACAAAGGTTTCTTCGTCCGCACCAGCTGAAGTCACCGCGGTAGGCCGATATCGGCCTGTTACGCAGTGAGCGTGTTAATATGACTGGTAGGTATGCAGCGCTACGCGAGCTGAATTGAATTTTATTGCGTCAAGAGTTGCTATTTGTTTAAATTTCTTTGCGGAGTGATGCTTCTGTCCTTTAGTATTCTGTGATACCTACCTTCTGCAGTATATCGGACGTGCTATCGGTGTTGTGTTGGATGAGCCCCCAGCCGGTGGCCGAAGCCCTACTGTCATCCACCAGGTCCCCGGTGTGGAGGCACGCTGGCACCGTGTACTCGTCTAGAGGCACTCTGGAATACGATATAACAAAATTTTAAAATATAGTTTTTTTTCGAGCCTGTTTTGTCCTACTGCTGGGCAAAGGCCCCCCTTCCCTCTTTCTTTAAAAAATCTTTTATTTAACAAATTTACAATTGATACTAGAAACAATTAATAAGATACTAAACTATGTACAACTAGAAATTTATATACAAGTGGTGACCATGCGGCAAGGTGCCAAGAACGCTGGCTGCATTCCCGCGTTGAATGGCTAAAGCTAATCTTTGAGCCAGAAATGAGCCAGCCCTTTTGTCACCTGCAGCTTCGACAAGACGTAGGCATTTTTTTTTATATAAATGTTTTGTGCCCGGACCCCATGGACCAAAGGTTTCGACACCAAGCGGCGCAAAAATGTAATCACTGCAGAATGAAGCATATTTCCGCCGCTTGGCGTCTTTGGCAGCCTCCACCGCAGCTCCGGCCCATGACACCGATCATTTAACATCGAAATTCAAAAGATATTTATTAAATAGGCACAATAAATGCACTTTTATACTTCCGACACTTTATACAAATGAATTACAATGCGTTAACGTAGGCGCTGAGAGTCACTTCACCCTTACGTTATGCACCACCAGTCCGCACAAAGCGCTTCGCTGACTCTTTCATTGTACTGCTAAGGAGTGGAATTCTTTACCAGAGTTTATTTCCTTCCAATTACACCCTGGGTCTCTTTAAGACAAGAGTGAATAGGCACCTCATGGGCAAACGTGCTCCACCTTAGACCGCAACTACGCTTACCATCAGGTGAGTTGTTGTCAAACGTGAGCCCATTTAATCTTTTTTTATTATTATTATTTCAGCCGTGGTCGTCCCACTGCAGGGCAAAGGCCTCCCTACCCGCCTTCCACTCCTCACGGTTCAATGCTCCTTGCGGCCAATCATAAAAAAAACGTATTAAGTTATTTAATAATTTTGCACAAAAATGGTACAAGGGATGACTTAATGCTATTTGTCATTATCTACTATTCTTCCAGGTCGTAGGTACCTTTTTTCCAAAGTCATGTTAACTTAAGTTACAATTGTAACATATCATTAATTTTTTTAATTTTATTTTACATTTAATAGATCTGTTTGGCCACTTTCTCGCCTGATGTGAAGCGATGATGTGGCCTAAGATGGAGCACATAGATCTAGAGAGAGACAGTAGTTAAGCGGCTGCTCAGACCCGTCTCCCCGATGGTTCACCGATCATCATCCCGAAATACGACTAGGTCGCTTGACGGCATGGCTTTGTTCGGTGGGTGGTATTACAACCAAGGCCAGAGCCTACCACTCCAAAGCGCGTAAGCGGGTTTCATCACGATGTTTTCCTTTACCTTTTTTTTTAGAGCGAGCGTGCAAAAACTGCACAACTATAAGTCATTGGTGCAGGGCCGAGTCGGGATTCGAATCCAGGTGCGTCGGATCGAAAAGCGCACGAGTTCCCGCTGAGCAACACACGCTCTAAAATAATAGGACCATGGTCCATGGTCCTAGATCCATGGTCCATGGACCATGGATCTAGGACCATGGACCATGGACCATGGACCATGGATCTTGGACCATGGAGCATGGACCATGGATCTTGGACCATGGACCATGGACCATGGATCTTGGACCATGGACCATGGACCATGGACCATGGACCATCGATCGTGGACCATGGATTAAATGATATTTGAATTAAAACACGTTAAAAATTGTAACTTAAAACATCCTGACTTTCAAAAAAGGTTAAGCATGTCTTTGTCTACCCATTTCTTTCCTATACTCAAATTGAAGTCCGGACCCAGAAAAGAAATGCGAAAACTGACTCTACCAGTGCACAGGAAATACGCCCGCTAGAGAAGATAGCACCAAGAAACTCTGCGGAGATGTCTCTTTTTAATATTTATATGGATACAATAGATAGAGAATGCATGGAACATTCCGCTTCTGCCAAGTAGCGAACTGGCACATAAGATACATCATCATCATCATCATCAGCCTATTACGTTCCCACTGCTGGGACTCAGGCCTTTCCTCCTAGAGAGAGTATAGGCCATAATCCACCACGCTGGCCCAGTGCGGGTTGGTGGATGTCACATGTCTTTGAATTTTTGTGATAAATTCTTGGACATGCCGGTTTCCTCAAGATGGTTTCCTTCACCGATATTAGAGAGAGTGTTACATCCGCATAAGATACATAATATTGTCAAAAACAAACATAAAATATTGTAACAAGTTCTATAAAAATGCTCTCGTTTCTTGCCGTATCTTCTGAGCTCTTTTTCCGATACGGTGGTAGTCATTGAGGAATGTAAGACCTCAATGGTGGTAGTCATTGTAATAATTGACGTTTAAGTGTGTCTGTGATGACAAAATTGAATAAAGAACTTTTGATTGATTGATAGATAATAAAGAAGAATCTTACGGTCGTTCCAGCTCCAACAATGCAATGTCGTGGTACTTGTTGGGAGACTTGTACTGCGGGTGTGGGATGACATTCTTGATAACGTATCGTTTGGAGCGGTCCGTGACGTCACTTCGCTTCAGAGCGCCCACCAAAACGTAAGTGACATTCTCGCGTCTTGAAAGAAATAATATGAATTATAAATTTTACACACAGGCATTTTACACTTGCAGCTTATGGATAAACTGTACTCAAAAGGCTTTAGGCGCCTTATACAATATAACAACGCGTTTAGGATGCTGTTGGGGCTGCCACGGTTCTGCAGCGCATCAGGGATGTTCGTGGACGCCCGCGTCGATGACTTTGCGGCCATAACGCGTAAGGGAGTGGCGTCACCTCCAGCACCAACAGCTTCCTGACTGTGGTAGCAGAGAGGGCTGACGGGCTTGTTCTCACGTACTGGACCAAGACGCATGTGCTGCCGTCAAATCGGGCCGCCAAATGATAATTGTAATGATATCAATTTTATTATTATTTTTATTATGTCGCTCTTTCTCACGGGTTATACACCCGGTCCTTTGGAAGACTTGCGCGGGGACATGAGTCCAACACGTAGAGGCCTCTTAGAGCATTTAATTTAGATATGTAATGGGCAACACTTATCGGGGACTGTCTTTAAGTGCATCATTAAGAAGATGCAATCAAAGGCAGCCCCCGATAAGTGCGAGGACTATTATTGGAGATATGGAAATGACTTATTATTGGGCTATTGAGGTGAATTTTTAATGGGTGAGAACCGGTCTATGATATGAGACCTCGGCACCTGCCAGTTCCGCCTCATAAAAAATATTTAGGCAGGTGGTGACTCGCCACCCACTAAACGGGCCGCCGTACATTGGCGACGAGAGGGGCAACGTTGGTGTGGGTGGCTAAAGGGTGTCGAGAGGTGTGCTGCAGTTTCACTTAAACGCTACTCCCGGCGTTATGCCCTTTAACACTTCCACCCTTGGAGCTTAGTTCTTAGCTCTTGCATCTCCACCCCCGGACGGCCAGTTAAGGCAAGCCGGGGGTCAAGGGTCTCATTCAGCCCCAGGGAGAATATCGGGGTAAGGCTCAGTGTCGCCACGCACCGACGACTCGCCACAAAGTTACCCCTGGCCTTTATTATTTTTATTATTATAATTTATTATTGATAAAAAATATTTTAAGATTTACTAACATAATTTTAATAATTACAAATGAATAGTTTTCAGACTTTTCCCTGTCAACAAAGTACTATAAGGGTTCCTTTTTTCCTTTTGAGGTACGGAACCCTGAAAAACTCCTTTTTTACCCGACTTCAAAAAAGGAGGAGGTTCTCTATTCGATTGTAAGGTTTTTTTAATGTTTGTTACCACAGAACTCCGTCATTTATGAACCGATTTGGAAAATTATTTTTGCGTTGGGTTCAGTATAGCTACGAAGTGGTCCCATATACATTTCATCGATATTTGACCTTGGACTTCGAAGATATATTGAAGTCGATTTTTTTAACGGGCCTTTATTGCTGAAAACAACTCTACACTCTACTTACTAAAACTGAACTAACTACTTACAAGGAGAAGTAATTGGACAACCCATAGACCATTAAAGGCCAATAGATAGCTCAAATGCTCCAACCCACTACCAGTTGGCAGCGTACCCGAGATGCTGGCAGTATTGCCCCGTTGGATTGCAATACTGATACGTTGAGCCAAATAAGTCCCAGCATTTTAATCACGAAAATATAAAAACTTTGATTAAATACATACTTGTTATTGAAGTCGGTTAAAAATATACGAACTCTTTATCTGCAATGCAGTGCCCAGCGGTGAGTACGAAGTTTTCGCTGATTAATGACCCTCCGCACTGCCACTTGGCACTGTCCGCGTCGCTGCCGTATCCTAGAAGTGTCTGAAACCAGCCAAGCGCTTTACTAGGATCCTACTCTAGGTGATCTCTCGCATGCGGGATGCCGTCTGGGTATGGACCGCCAGTTATTCTGCCACCAAGCAGTAGTGAGCAAGCATTGCTGTGTTGATGTTTGAAGGGCATTGTAGCCAGCGAAATTACTGGGCATATGTAACTTAATATCATGTCTCGGGGTGATGAGCGCAATGCAGTGATACGCACTTTTTATGGTATTAAAAGTGCTGGGTGGCGTTGCAATTGTTTGGGCAGGCGTAGCGCTTACCATCAGGCGAACGATTTGTTAGTCTCATCACTGTTTAATTAAAAAATCTGAATCATAAGAGCGGTTCTATATGCCCCTCAGTTTCTTGCCGTATCTTCTGAGTAGTGGTTCTTTTTCCGATACGGTGGTAGAGTCATTGTAATAATTGACGTTCATAAGTGCGTCTGTGACGACAATATTGAATAAAGAACTTTTGATTGATTGATGATTGGTTCGTGACAGAATAAAAAATCTTTTAGAACGAGTGTGGCTCAGCGGGAATTCGCGCGCCTTTCCTTTCGACGCACCTGGGTTCGAATCCCGACTCGGCCCTGCACCAATGACTTATAGTTAAGAGCAGATTTTGCACGCAGATTGCAGATTAGGCTCTGGCCGTGGTTGTAATACCACCCACCGAACAAAGCCATGCCGTCAAATGACCTAGTCGTGTTTCGGAATATTCGGTGAACCATCGGGGAGACGGGTCTGAGCAGCCGCTCAACTGCCGTCTCTCTCTAGATCTATATGCTCCATCTTAGGCCACATCATCGCAGATCAGGCGAGATAGTGGCCAAACATAGACCATGGCGAAAAACATTGACCTATTAAGCGAAAAACATTTCATGTACCCATGTGTAACTTTATTATTAATTATTCTATGAAAATACAACTGAACTACTTAAAATTTAATTTGCATCGTCACGAAAAAGGACACAACTGAAAACCAGTGCGCTGTCATGGCGCTTTATGCTGAGTTGTGTCCTTTTATGACCATCTAATTTCATTTAACTGTACTATTACCTCTTGTTTTTAGTATAAGATAGTTTAATAATAAACTAATATTGTTTCTTTCTTTCTTTCTAAAAAAAACTTACCATATGAGGGAACTCATAAAGCCCCGCGTCTTCGCCTCCAATAATGAGTTCGTCCGCGTTGTGGTGGCAGTGGGCTGTTCTATCCATCCCCCCTCCTAGAGCGTTACTCTTGCCGCAAGGGTATACCAGCTGTTCCTGGTAATCTATGCATCCTGGAAGAGAGTAGGTGTGCTTCAGGAGAGAAGGAAATATAGTATTTGTTGTTATAGCGGCAAAAGAAATACATCATCTGTGTAATTCAACTGTCATCAAAATTTCAACTGTCTAACTATCGCAGTTCATGAGATACAGCCTGGTGACAGACGGACGACAGACAGGCGGACGGACAGCGCGGAGTCTTAGTAATAGCATGGACTAAAATGGTAATAGGTTCCGTTTTACCCTTTGGGTACGGAACCCTAAAAACTAAAATAGTTGATGATGAATGATATGTAAAGATATAGCGAATGTGGCTCAGTAGGAGCACGTGCGACTTTCGATCCGACGCACCCGAGTTCGAATCCCGCTGACCCCGCACCACTTACTTTCTAAGTTAAGTGCGGATTTAACACTCGCTCTAACAACGGTGAAGGAAAACATCGTGAGGAAACCGGCATATCCAAGAATTAGTCAGAAAATTTAAGGACATGTGACATCCACCCGCACTGGGCTACTAGCGTGGTGGTTTATGGCTCAAACCCTCTCTATAGAAGGCCCGTGTCCCAGCAGTGGGAAAGTGATGGGCCGATGATGATGTATAAAGATGAACTCACTGTCCCAGGCCTTCCGTCCAGTTTTCCTCGAAGTGAGCTGGAGTGATATAGGCTCACAATCTTCTGTATTTCTGTTAATTCCGTCAACGTCTTTGTAATCTGGTACTGGTGGTATGTACTCCGTGGTCGAGGATTGGGATCTGGAAGATAAGCAAAATCAAAATGAAGATCATAAAAAAATGAGGATTCGCCAAGACGTCTTTCCATGAACTCATTAAAACCACAGAATACCAAGGGCCAGAAGCATCACTCCGCAAAGAAATTTAAACAAATAGCGACTCTTGCTATGACGCAATAAAATTCAATTCAGCTCGCGTAGCGCTGCATACCTATCAGTCATATTAACCTACAGAGCGCCTCTCTTTCTATCGCGCCGCTCTTATCTCGTCAGACGCGGCACGTGTAACGACGCGCGACCCGCCGTCAGTGTCCGGCTATGTACTTGTAGCTTCGTACCTACAGTGCGGAGTGCGCTAGGGACCGTAAAATGCATTATTTTCAAAATAATGTTTTATTTTACGGTCTTAATGAGTTAATGGAATGACGTCTTGGCGAATCCTCATTTTTGTACGATGTTGTTTCAAAGTCCAAAGTTCAAAAGTTCTTTATTCATGTTTGGCATCACAGACGCACTTATGAACGTCAATTATCACCATGACTATACCACCGTATCGGAAAAAGAACCACTACTCAGAAGATACGGCAAGAAACTGAGGGGCATGTCCCGTCGCGGGAATCGAACCCGCAACCTCAGTGATGTATGAGATTTGAGCCAACCTGCCCAACCACTACACCACAGAGGCTGTCAAAGTCAAGTATATCTTGTTGAGCTCAGATTAGGCTGTAGATTCACTGCGACAATGTCTTGTTATGCCATATATTGTTCCATTACGTTTATCTCAGCTTGTAGTCATCGTATTTTGGTATAAATGAATGAGATTAATTCAATTTCTTGCCTAAATCTACAATGATTAGACGGTATCTCATTAGTCGCAGTGAAGCTATACCTTAATCTGAGCTGAACACGATATACGATTGGTTGCCTGGAAGAGATCGCTTTTAGGGATAAGGCCGTCCATTGTAACACTTTCAGTAATTATTTTTTATGTAATGTCTGTAATTTAATGTTTGCAATAAAGCGTTCATCTATCTATTTACGATTGACGCTGGGACACGTGGACGTGTGGCTGTTGTATTATGCAGTTTTTTGTTTCGGAACGGGACCCTATTACTAAGACTCCGCTGTCCCTCCGTCTGTCCGTCCGTCTGTCACCAGACTGTATCTCATGAACCGTGATAGTAAGACAGTAGACATTTTCACACCTGGGCCCGTTCATTAATCACGTGATGTTTTTTTAGCATTTTTTAACCCCTCCCCCTTTCCCCCTTGGTGATACGTGGTAAGGTTTAAGACTAACCAGCCCCCCCCCCAAGTCACGTGTGCTTTTAGTACCTACAAAATATCTTAAAATTTTTGGAATATTATCTTTAAATACAGAAGACAAAGATGCTTGAAACATTCCACTTCAGCAAAGTAACCAACTGGTACATAAGAAACAAAAAAATTTAAATCCCCAAAAATTTTTAACAAAATCTCTAAAAAAATATGCCCCTCAGTTTCGTACCGTATCTTCTGAGTAGTGGTTCTTTATCCGATACGGTGGTAGAGTCATTGTGATAATTTCACGTTCATAAGTGCGTCTGTGATGCCAAAATGATTAAAGAGATTTTGATTTGATTTGATGAATTTTATATTGAAACTAAGGACCATGATAAAAAGCCCCCATGATGTATTTATGTTGCCGCTGGAACAACAAATACTAAAAATAGAATAAAATAAATATTTAGGGGGGCTCCCATACAACAAACGTGATTTTATTGCTCGTTTTTGCTTGTTATTGATAACGGCAACAGATAGACGCTTGAAATATTCACAGAATATTTAGTTTTATATTCACTTTATAAATAAACAAATAAATATGTACATATATTAAAATAAAACAAATGTTTAAGGGGGGCAACACACGTGATTTTTTGTCGGTTTTATTGATACTGGTACGGAACCGTTTGTGCGCGAGTGCGACTCGTATTTGGCCGGTTTTTATTCTTAAGCAGTTTTTATTATACCTGTCAAAACTATTTAAAATACATAATATACATTAAATCAATGCAAAAAATACAAAACATACGAAGAACAAGTTTGTGCATGGTTGAAAATCTTACGTCATCTCTCGTTTGAAGACGTTACTAATTTATTAATGCAAATTATTATGTTGGTGTTTATGTCGCAGAGATATGTTAAAACAGAGATTTGAACAATTCCCTAAGTGATTTGACCAAATCACGAAGTAACATTCTCCGTTATTGTTATTTTAATATCCTCCGTGATTTGATCAAATCACTTAGGGAATAGGGGACCGGACAACTTTTCAGAAAATGTTTTAAATTAACTACAATGAATATATATATAGCAATGAAAAATACTATTTTAATTAAATAACGCTCTAAAAGTACCTAAAACTAAGTTTAAATATTATGTTTCAAATATTGCCGCGCAAAAGGCCACCTCAAAACTTGTGACGTCATATGTAGGTAGAAGACGACAAACTCATCGAAATAAAACTTGCAAAGAGATTCTAATACGTTTTGTGAAGTTTGGGGACTATATTGTAGTATTGGAACGAAAAAATTAGCAAAAATACATTTTATGAAAAGCAAAAACTTAAAATAAACACAAGCTTGACTCACGGCATTTGCCTACAAATGACGTCATGCGCTGTGATTGTTGTTTCGTTTGAGATGAAGAACAGATTAAAAATGTCAAAATTATTTATTGATTTAAAAATATAAATCATTATTATTTCCAAAAATATTGATTGAATGATCTTTCTGGTTCGACGAACATTCGTTCTAACTACATTTTAGATTTTTTCTCGATTACTGTCCGATCCCCTATTGACCAAATTTCTGTTTTTATCATATCCCTGCGACATTTAGATATGGCCTCGTCCGCGCGTCCGCGTACATATATATATTTTGTTACTGTAAAAGCGCGTATATTGGCAAAGAAATTTAATCAAATAGCGACTCTTGCTATGACGCAATAAAAATCAATTCAGCTCGCGTAGCGCTGCATACCTTCCAGTCATATTAACCTACAGAGCGCCTCTCTTTCTATCGCGCCGCTCTTATCTCTTCTGACGCGGCACGTGTAACGACGCGCGACCCGCCGTCGGTGTCCGGCTATGTACTTTTAGCTTCGTACCTACAGTGCGGAGTGCGCTAGGCCTGATCCAAGTCAATTCGTTATTAGAAATATTGCTATGTTAATATATATATATATATTTTTTTACATCAGACTGGGTCAGCGTTTGACCACGTTGTCACTTGATGGGAAGCGACGATGCGGTCGACGATATAGCACGCTTACCCAGTAAGTACTTGTTCACTCTGGTTTTTTTTTTACGCTTAATTGATCCATGTTTGGCCACTATCTCGCCTGATGTGAAGCGATGATGTGGCCTAAGATGAAGCACATAGATCTAGAGAGAGACGGCAGTTGAGCGGCTGCTCAGACCCGTCTCACCGATGGTTCACCGAACATCATCCCACTTGACGGCATGGCTTTGTTCGGTGGAAGGTATTATAACCACGGCCAGAGCCTACCACGCCAAAGCGCGTAAGCGAGTTTCATCACAATTTTTTCCTTCACCGTTTAAACACACCCAGATTGAATTTTAATCAATTTTTCTTGTTATGCTTTAGTACCTATCTATATTATAATTATGTTAATATTTATTAAATATTTATTAAACATGGCCTATTATTTTATATAAGATACAGTACATAGCATGTCTTCATAATCACTATTAAGTTTTTTTGATAGTTACACATATATTATTCATTTATTTATTGCATTCATTTTACCTATTACATTATTAATAATTACATTTATTACATTTACGTTAAATTGAATTAAAGCCGAGGTCAAAATATAAATATGCTATTATATAAGTAGGTACATCTATTGTTTTAATAAGTTATTATCGTGAGTTTGTTCCGTTTTTGTCTGCAATATACTCGTTGAAGACATAAATAATTTCAATGGTATAATAGCATTTCTTTAAGTTTACTTTTAAATCTTTTTTTATTTGCTTCATTCCTTAGTTATAACTATATATAAAATTCTCGTGTCACAATGTTAGTTACCTTACTCCTCCAAAACGGCTTTACTGATTTTTACCAAATTTTATATGCATATTCAGTAGGTCTGAGAATCGGCTACTATCTATTTTTCATACCCCTTTGTGATAAGGGTTGTTCACCCTTAACATTTTTTTTATTTATATGGCAAAACAACGTTTGCCGGGTCAGCTTTTTATTATATATTTTTAACAGTGTATAGCGAGGACCTCTATTGACTTTTCCTAGTTTAGGCTCTGGTACCAGCAGGGCGGTCACGTAAGTCTGTTGCGAACATCGCATGTTGCGGACTAACGTGCAATAGAAATTTAATTCAATCGATAAAATGCGATCATGTAACTTTTTATGTCTCGATTTCAATGTGCTCCTATCGATTACCCGACAAATTTACAAAGCGAGATTGTGCTATGAATCGTTATGTATACGCCCAATCTATTCAATTTTACTGTGTAATACGGTCTTGTCTATGGTTCATATATCGATATAAACTTTGTTTGTCAAAACGTATTTTTATTTCAATTGAGCTTTCGTTGACGTTTGATTGCAACAAACGGGTTACGTGATCGCAAAACCATCATAGAAACTAGATTCTTATTGAAATTGATTGATATAAAAGATACATGACCCTGCAGGAGTTGATTTTGCCGCCGAGAATTATTGTTGAAGGTAAACAGGTTTAAAGGTGTTTAGGTGAAGGTGTAGGTGAAATCTGCAGTTTAGAATATCTGAACATGTTATTGATGTTCTCCTTGGAACGTTTTTCTATAACTAAAACGGTTAAGGTACCTGTCCTTACTGCCCCGTCTCAATAATCCACCTTGTATATATGTTACGGCTGATACCCGAAGTGCGGCTACACCTAGTTTTAGCCGGCTACAACTAGAAGCAGCCGGCTACATGCGGTTAAACTTAGATGTATCTTATGCGAGATTGTAAACTGTCGAAAGATTGTGAACCGTCGCATTATTTTTCAGTAGATTATAATCTATTGAAGTGATAGATGATAATCTACATTATATTATATCTAATATACATGTTCGCGGCGTTGGGGTGGCCCAAGGGCCACCCCCGCCTCACCCTAACCTACCGAGGGCTGCCCCTTATACGTTTGATTGGTGTGCGGCTGCACCTAGTTCTAGCCGCTATGATGAAGGCTAAACCTAGTTCTAACCGAAGATAAGTAGGATATATCTAAGTTTAACCGCATGTAACCGGCTGCACCTAGTTGTAGCCGGCTAAACTAGGTGTAGCCGCACTTCGGCTTTTAGCCGTAACATATGCACGCTGCCCATATCAAAACACCTTAGCACTATATTACAAACTTTATATTAGTGTGCATGTATTATTGTAGGCAATATTGTTGTTTTTCTTTACGTATTTACCTCTTGGTCGTAGTAAGAACAGGTTTTGTAGTGGTCGGGGCCTGCACGCAGCATACTATGGGTTCGTTAGGCCCGAAGCTGCAGGTCTGCAATCATTTGAAGTAAGTTAAGTTAGAAATGAGACAAAGGTTCTTTGCACAAAAAAAAATATTTTAACGTGAAAATGAAATATTAATATTTCATTGCAATTTCTAGTTATGGACGTGTATGATCCGAAAGAAACAATTTTTATTTTATTTATTTATCTATAAAAAGAAGCGAGCACGATTTTTACTAAAACCCACTTTCATAAAAGGTGTGTAGAAAGATTTTTAGTGTTTGGGTGTGCGACAAGTGCGTAATTTGTTTTTATCGAAAAACTATTATTTTCAAAAAGAGGCAGATAGGCACGTAAAGTAGGTAGTTAAAACTTATCGCAATCTACTGCTGGACATACGCCTCTCCAACTGCACGCCACTGAGCACGACCCTCGGCTACTCTCATCCAGCTGCTACCAGCCACCATGCGAAGATCGTCGCTCCACCTAGCCTGAGGGCGTCCTACACTACGTTCGGCAAGTATTTCAGAAAGTGTTTATAAATAACCATAATGCATACATACAGCTATGAAAAATAATATTTTAATTAAATAAAACCCTAAAAGTACCTAAAACTATGTTTTAATGTTGTTACAAATATTGCCGCGCAAAAGGTCACCTCAGAACGTATGACGTCAAATGAAGGCAGACGAAACGACAAGCTCTACGAAAGCATTGCAAAGTGATTTTTGTGAAGTTTAAGGACTGAACGTCATGACATGATAAACATATTTTGATTTAGATAAAAATCAAAAATATAAATTAAAAACAAGCTTCGCACACGGTATTTACTTTGATATGACGTCATGCACTGTGATTGGTGTTTCGTTTGAGATATAGAACAGATAAAAAATTTCAGAGTTATTAATTTTATTTATTGATTTAAATATATAAATTATAGAACCAATTAACAATTATGTACAAACATATAGAATGATAAAAACTAAACTAACCTACAACAAAATTAAAAAATGAAATTAAATATAAAACACAGAATTTAGGTCACCGTCTGCGGGCAAAATAATAATAATATAAATATAATAATAATAATAATAATAATTTTGTGAAATAATAATAATATAAATTATTATTATTTTACATAAATATTGATTGAATGATCTTTCGGATTCGACAAACATTCCTTCTAACTACATTTTAGACTTTTTTACTGTCCGATCCCGTATTCGCGGTCTCCACTCAAGAACACGTTTACCCCAGCGGCTAACGGCTTTATAAACGCTGCTGGGGTATATTATTTTGAGCATGGGTTCGTCCGCTGTCAGTTGTCGTATTTCTTTTTAAAAACTGGTTAACCTTACTTGAGGAAATCTTCCAAGTTTTATGTCGTCTAATGCGGACGGGCATTGACTTATACTGGTACAAACGCCGGTTGCGCCATCTTTGTTGCAAAAGTCACCTGAAAAAAAAGTATATGAGAAAGACTATATTGAGTAAGGTATAGGCTTCGCTCGCTTAGCTGCAGCCCTCGGTAGGTTAGGGTGCGGCGGGGGTGGCCCTTGGGCCACCTCGACGCCGGGAACATGTATTTTAGATAAGAATATAATGTAAGTAGATTATAATCTATCACTTCGATAGATTCGCTTCGATAATCTACCGAAAAATAATGCGACGGTTCACCATCTTTAGACTGTTTACAATCTCGCGTAGCATACATCTAATCGTACGAATGGCCTAAGCATTAGCCAGCCAGTTTATAAATGTTGTAACAGACGCCATGGCTGAATATCATTCAGGAAGCTAGTTGAACTGCGCTGTTTAGTACAGAGGCTAGGCTGTTGATTAAACGGCTAGTTAAGCTAGTTGGCTGCGACACATATATCGTAGAAATAATATCAAATCATAATTAATTTATTGGTTAAATGACAAATTTACACGTCAAAAAATTATATTATAATAAGAAAGAAAGAAAGAAAGAAAAGAAAGAAAGAAAAAACATTTATTTGACGACCACAATCATAACAAAATAAAGAAACACAGGAAAACATAATTATAAAAAGAAAAAAATAAATATATAAACAGTATGAAGAGTTAATTATGCCTAAAATTACGTATGTGGTGCCAAAAGGGGCTTTCACTCAGCACAAATGTCAGGTGTTAGTGTTTTGACACCCGACGCTGGTTTTCAGCTAAACCCCATGGCGTGCGGATACTTGGCTTCAAATTGAAAATAGATAAATGCACTATTATAAATAAATACAAATATACATATATATTATATACTATATATTATATATATCCAATATGCATTTACATACAACGATACATAAATATAATAAGGCTACATAAAAATTCACACAAATATAAAATACATAGAAAAAAATAGAAATACTTAGATAGATAGATAAACACTTTATTGTAAAAAACCTTAAATATAGGTACATGAAAAACAAGTAAATTTCACAGTAATCAGCATAACAATAGGCGGTCTTATCGCTCAAAGCGATCTCTTCCAGACAACCTCTGAACAGAAAGGACCAACATAATTTGGAAGGACGGTGGTTTTTTGAAAGAAATGCAGATTAAATTATTATTAATAAAAAAAATATTATATATGTATATATATATATATATATATATATATATATATATATATATATATCATATAAATATATATTAATACATCATTGTAAGTTTTTAGCATTAGATACCTATTGCTTTAATCATTTCTGTATCATCGTAGCATTGTGTTCAGACGCTTTGCATGTGTGTGCATGCGTATGTAATAGTATGTATAGAATTACATATTGGTAAGTATTTACCTTACCTTAATATATCTAGATGCAAAGTTTTCCTACAATAAAATTAGTTACATGAAATTCCACAAACGCTGGATTAGGTTAAGGAAAAACATAACTTAATTATAATTTAACTAAATTAATATATATATAATTTAGCTGATGAAAAACATAATAGCAAAGAATACTAAAAAGTATTTTTTGCTATTATGTTTTTATTAGCAAAATTCTGCAAGGCAATAAGACAAAAAAATACCTTCGTATAATTGGCCATCCGCAGACATAACAAACAAAAAAAATAAAGAAACAATCTTCATCTTTGTAATGTAAAACTCTTCCTTACGAACTCATTTCTTTCTAAAAAAAAGTTATCACAAAATAGCGCGAAAATGGACTGTCAACGAATTAAAAAGCTAAAACTTTTCTTTTTCGCCAGCGCGCTGGTCACGGTCGTCCGATCGTTTAAGTGGGAACCGCGCAACTGTGTGTGGGACTTCACTGTATAACCCGTTATAAAAATGCCACAGTATTTTACAATATTAAAATGATTTCATTAAATCATTATTAACTACCTTTGCCCTGCGGTTTCACTCGCATGGTTAATTTTCTAGGATATAAAGTATCCTGGTACCTACTGTAATACCTACCATAGAATACTAAGTGACAGAAGCATCACTCCGCAAAGAAATTTAAACAAATAGAGACTCTTGCTATGACGCAATAAAATTCAATTCAGCTCGCTTAGCGCTGCATACCTACCAGTCATATTAACCTACAGAGCGCCTCTCTTTCTATCGCGCCGCTCTTATCTCTTCTGACGCAGCACGTGTAACGACGCGCGACCCGCCGTCGGTGTCCGGCTATGTACTTGTAGCTTCGTACCTACAGTGCGGAGTGCGCTAGGCCTGTGCCTACTTGCAATTTTTTTTATCAAGAGTAAGGTTGGTCAGTTTGGACCAGTGTCGCCAGGTCCAGTGTGTCAAATTTCGTAACGGAAAGTTAAAATAATCGAGGTTTTGGTACAATGGCTACAAATGCGAATCAACGTATATATTTTTATCGGATAGTCAGTTTTTTTAACGGTAGAACAAATAAAACTCTCATATACTATAACAAAATTCAAACGCAACCATTACGACTAACCATAATCATTAAGTTTGTGTCTTCTTTTATCAAAATTATCGAATAAAGTACAGTAGAGGGTAAGTAAAAAATCGAAACATTTGGCGTCCCGCTCAAAAGTGAATCGGGACGTGTCACCAGACCCCTAAAAATCGGGACGTCCCGCGCAAATGGACACCTGGCAACACTAGTTTGGACAAACTTTCTAAATTGTAATATTAATGAGATTAGTTAGTAATTAGTAAGATATAATTGCATAACGAGTTTGACAACTCCTCGAATACCTACTTATTAGTATGACCGTCAAATCATCTATATGTTAAATCGAATCATCGAATCTCTGTGCCGTAATAACTACCTACTTATAATATTCACTAGCTTTTTCCCGCTATTTTGTCCGCGTCAAAGACAAAGGACATTTTCCCATATTCGTATATTATCCAAGACCATCTTAGCAAGACCTCCCAATATATGGAGCGCGTACTTCGAAGAAATCAAGCTGTATCTACATCCGATATCCTATATTTTATTACTAATCCATTTTGTTAGGTATATTTTGCGAAGGTATTCGTACGAACAAAGATGAAAATTCACATTCAACCAAAGCGTGCTAGCCATAAAGTACCTGCCTACGTAAGTAGGTAACCAGTAAGTGTAGTTGGATGGTAAGCTGTGCGACACTACCATACACTACTAACGTGTCCAAAAACTAGAAGAAAAGACTGAACATATTTGGCGCCATATATTATTATGGTCTTGCTAAAAAAGAAAAACCTCCATGCTTGTATTTTGGGAAATCAGTTACCGCTATTCGACACTAGGTGGCGAGTAGGTGTTACTTCCGATTAGTACTGCTACTCCTTGTAAGATGGCGCTATTATCCATGATTAAGTCTCATGCCCAGTAATTTCGCTGGGTAATGCCCTTCAAACCGGAACACAGTAATGCTTGCTCACTACTGCTTGGCGGTTTATTGCTGGAATTTAAACTCCTAACTCATAAAATAAGAGGCGGGTTTTTGATGTAAAAGGATGGCAGGTAGCATACTAAGCTTCTCCTTTCCACGTAACTCAACAAAAATTCATGAGCTGCAAGTCAGATCACGGTTCAAATACTTGAACCGGAACTGCAAGCTGGCTCGCAGCTCAATTTGTGCTTAGCTATGCTGTAGGCAAGTGTAACTGAAGTCTGAGCTGGTTCAAATATTCACTGAGTCGACTGACTCGCTTTAGCCGCCGCGTGGAATATTCTTTACCAAGTTTTGTCAACTCGCAGCTCACAAAATGAATCAAACTTACTACAGATAAACAGCTCAATTCAAATTGACTAGATAGACTTAAGCTTTGCGAGCGTTGAGCCAAGCTGCGAGTGAGCCGTCTATTGTGCATCTATCTATCTATCTTTTGAGCTGCAGGTTAGCAGCTCAAGCCGCTGTGATCTGTATATTTGAACCGGCCCAGACCTGAGGTATACCACAGAATACTAAGGGACAGAAGCATCACTCCGCAAAGAAATTTAAACAAATAGCGACTCTTGCTATGACGCAATAAAATTCAATTCGGCTCGCGTAGCGCTGCATACCTACCAGTCATATTAACCTACAGAGCGCCTCTCTTTCTATCGCGCCGCTCTTATCTCTTCTGACGCGGCACGTGTAACGACGCACGACCCGCCGTCGATGTCCGGCTATATACTTATAGCTTCGTACCTACAGTGCGGAGTGCGCTAGGCCTGGTTGTATATGCCTAGTTATTGTAAAGTTAGCTGTCTTTATATATTAAGAAAACCAGTGGAGCGCCTATATGTGGTATGCAATGTTTATTACATTTTGATACCTACCCGACTCATATCATAAATCTCAAATAATATTACTTATAAAAATACAGCAGCATCCACTGCAGGTAAGGACAGTGAGGGTGACCTTGAACATACAAAACAGAAATATGGTAATATAAGGTAATATATTATAAATAAGGTAGGCGTGCTATTATATGTAGTGATCTTTATTTTTCTTGTTTCTCGTGGGTCTAAGGCTGGAGCTTCGACCGACAATTTCCAAGATATATACCTACCTGAAAAGAAAAACAAAATTGAAATGGCATAACTATCATTCAGAGCACACTAATGAAGATAGCTCAACACTGCGGGCCGGGGTCAGGCTGAGGAAGAAAGCATGGCTTTAGAGCCGCTGATAAAGTGTCCTTGCCGTAGCAGCAAGCGCTTCAAGAACACACACAAAATATGCTAATGTTTCGTATGTAAAGGTTGGAACCAAGTCTCCACTATATATCGCTAAAACAGCATTTTATTGATTAAATCTAATGAATATACAATGAAAGTGTTATGAACTTTATATTATGCATGATTGTTTTAATATCTGTATGTAATCTGTGCCATCTAGTATCGAGTAGTGTTCCAACTTGGTTTGAACATGAGATTTGACATTTCATTTACTATCAATGTCTAGTGTCAATACATATTGCTGTCAATGTCACCCGATCATAAGATAAAGATAAAGTTGGTGTTGGTGTCAGCTGTTAATTGTTGATAGAGAGAAAAGAAGTTAATTTATCACAGGTTTGTTATGGTTTTCGGCAGAAAACATGTCTCAAACAGCTCATGTAGTCGACGGAGAAGCGTCAGAGTCCGATTCTGATATAGAAATAGGAAGATCACCCGTAAGTTTGCGTAAAAACAATAACAAAGTTGTAAAGTTTCGTGTTAAACCAATCGTCACAATAAATTACTATTACTTGTATTAATAAATTACTATGAATGTAAAAAGAGCTACAAAATGTTTACAGGATGTAGATTCACCGTCAAACACAAAAGGGTTTGTGATTGCAGGGGAAGCTCCGGAGTCCGATGATGGTAAGCTCACTTAATTAGAGATAGAAATACCTAGATTTTGAAAAGTTTCGTGAGTGTTATTATTCATAATTGATATAAAGCGGCAGTGATGATTCACCCACCACCGAACTTACGAACATCGCCGAGCGGGCGCGGACTCCACCGACGCCGCCCGCCGCGTCTGCAGAGCCGCGCACGCGCCGCCAGTTACGTGCGAGCGCTCGCGACCTACGCCGCGGCTTGATCTCATAACTCCCAGAAGAAGGACTTCTAAAATGTCCGAAACCTGGTCGGAGTAATTTTCGACATTTACAGTGAGTCTTAGCCGTTTTATATCAATTATGAATAGAAATACCTAGTTCATTTTCTCCATACTTGGTCATGAGATGATAAAGTTGGACTCCCGAGTAATACATGCCGGAGTAAACTAAGTATATTTTATACGAAAGAGCACTACTATTCAATAAATTACCAAAATCAATAAAACAAACGAAATCACAAAACATTTTTAAAAAGTACACACGGCTAAAAGTACACATCTTGTCAAACGAATTGTCACTTCTGTAGTAATGTATAGCTGCTTACTCTCTGCATATTTTTTATTTGTCTACCCTAGTTAAAAATAAATATTTTTGCATTCGCCTGCATGCTCAAGGCAGTTACAATTGTACCTAGGTACCTTATTTTAAGTTATTGTAATTTCTCTTTTAAGTGAACCATGTTCGTTGAGAAATAAATTATCTTAAACCAGAACCAAGTATCCTTAGGTGCCAAAAGCCTGCGGTCTGCGGTCAGATTTCTGCATGGTGTGAGAACACGGTTTTACCTTAGCATGGCTTGCCAAAAGTAAAGCAGTCTTTGTAACTATAGAATAATGTAAAATAGAATTTATAAGCCTTATAACTTTTTCATTTCACTGGGCAGGTCAAATTCTACAATAAATAATATATAAATAATAAAACAATAATTAAATAAATAAAAAATAAATATAATAAAGGAACTAAATATCAAATAATAAAACTTAATATATTATAGTAAAAATTCTATAACATTGATTATTAAAATCTTAATATTGCAGAATCAAAGCTGTCGCCTGCGTCGCGGACAATCATAGAACCAGATCGGCTTATAATACCACCGGCCAAGAGTCCACAATCTACTATACACAACTCATTGCTGCATCAGAAACTATGTAAGTATTTATTACTTCTCACTAATATCACAGAATACTAAGGGACAGAAGCATCACTCCGCAAATAAATTTAAACAAATAGCGACTCTTGCTATGACGCAATAAAAATCAATTAAGCTCGCGTAGCGCTGCATACCTGCCAGTAATATTAACCTACAGAGCGCCTCTCTTTCTATCACATAGCTCTTATCTCTTCTGACGCGGCACGTGTAACGACGCGCGACCCGCTGTGTCCGGCTATGTACTTGTAGCTTCGTACCTAAAGTGCCGCCTGCTAATTTTATAAACTAGCTGGCCCCACGGTTTCCCGGGATAAGAGTAGCCTATGTCCTTTACCAGCCAGGGCGGCCAGGTGGAGCGACGACCTGCGAAAGGCGGCTGGAAGAAACTGGATGAGAAGAGCCGAAGACCGGGCTCAGTGGCGTTCGTTGGGAGAGGCCTATGTCCAGCAGTGGACGACTACAGGCTGATGATGATGATGATGATGATGATGTCCTTTACAGGACCCAAAGTGTACATACAGATTTTTCATCAAATCTGTTGTGTTTAGGTGATTGTGAAAATGTTTAATTTGTGACTTTTGACATATAAATGGAATTTCCTTACTTTTTTATTATTATTTTTGTCATTAAAATTTGCACTGACTATATTGTATACATGTATCTGACATATATTTGAACATAGTTCAAGTTCTGGGTGGTGCTGTTATTGTTATGGGCTGGCGTATTGCTTACCATCAGGCAGACGACCAGATCGTCTCGTCATTCAGTTACATAAAAAAAAATTGTCTAATCAATTTTGTAAATTTAATATTCCATTATATAACAATTGATAAATGACTGACATTATTACTTAACAACAATTATGTACTTAATTGGTCTTCGTTTATATTACAATAAATAATTTGAATTTGATCCATCCATCCTTTTTTCGATCCATATATCTATTCACCCATCCTCAAAAGCTTTCGCATTTACGATAATAAAATATTGATTATTAGCATAGGAAGTGGCAAACTTTTGGAACCTTCTGGGCTCTAATTCACTATGACAACTTGGCGAAATCACGTCGATTCCTTGCTTCGAAATCACTTCGATTCCTTGCTTCGAAATAACATCGATTCCTTGCTTCGAAATCACGTCGATTCCTTGCTTCGAAATCACGTCGATTCCTTGCTTCGACATTACGTCGATTCCTTCATTAATAAACGACAACTCTATGACGCATTCATATATTCTTATATATGACGCGTCATAGAGAATACAAATTTCGCAGATGTCGTTTATTAATGAAGGAATCGACGTTTCCTTGAAGCAAGGAATCGCCAAGTTGTTACAGTGAATTAAAGTCCAGGTTCGGAACCTTTTCCTCCTTCACAATACCTTCCCACACTCCCCTGTTCTATGATAAATCTTTCCCAGTGAAAGCTGTCCGTCTATGGAATGCTATTCCACTTGACATCAGACATGCCAAGTCTTTTAAAATATCATGTCTGTTGTATGGCAGTCTTTTAAATATTCATTTTATTCTGTTTTTTAGTATTTGTTGTTATAGCGGCAACAGAAATACATCATCTGTGAAAATTTCAACTGTCTAACTATCACGGTTCATGAGATACAGCCTGGTGACAGACGGACAAACAGACAGACAGACAGACGGACGGACAGTGGGGTCTTTTTTTACGCTTATTAGTTCTATGTTTGGCCACTATCTCGCCTGATGTGAAGCGATGATGTGACCTAAGATGGAGCACATAGATCTAGAGAGAGACGGAAGTTTAGCGGCTGCTCAGACCCGTCTCCCCACCGTCTTAGTAATAGGGCCCCGTTTTATCCGTTTGGTACAGAACACAATTTTTTTAATTTGTATTTGAATAAAAAAACTATTTTACAGATAACCCAAGGGGTGACAAAAATTTGGCAGATGCATATTACAATTCCCGTAAAGGTATAAACAGTACTAAGACCAGCTATTTCTGAAACGATTCATGTTTACACAGTGTGTATGTCCTTGTATTTCTGTTTTTCTTAACCCTCTGACTGCCACGGTCGGCTATACACGACAAGCGAGAGACTAATCTCTACGAGGTCGGCTTGAGCCGACAACATAAGAAGATTGTTGGGACACGGTTTTGCTCTTATAAGTCTTTAAACTGAACACAGTAATGCTTGCGCACTACTGTTTGGCGGCACAATAACAAGCAAAGCCTTAAGAGCGCCAAGTTTTAAAAGCAAAACCGTGTCCTCCACAAGCTTCGAAAATTTCATACGTTTTAGTCGGCATTTGCCGACGTGATCTTATATAGAATTTATTGTTTGTCGGGTATAGGGAACCTTGGCAGTCAAGAGGTTAAAAACTTTAACTGAGCTAAATCTGTGCCTTGAAGAATTTTTTTTGAAACTTGGAGTTGAATTCTTAAAGGTCCGTTTGTTTGTTAGAACTCGAAACTGCTGGGCTGGGTTTGATGCGATTTTCGGTGTTTGGCAGATGGTTTTTGTATTTTTCATATCTTCTTCTATACTGTATTCTGTGTAGGGAAAGAAATTTCCAAACCATGTAGCTTTTTTTCTTATAGAACTCATTGATAAGACGAGCAAGTCATTCGCCTGATGGTAAGCGCCACGCCTGCCCATAACAATTGCAATGCCACCCAGAACTTTTAATACCATAAAAGCACTGCGTAGCGCTGCATTGCGCTCATCACCCCGAGACATCAGATATTAAGTCTCATATGCCTAGTAATTTCGCTGGCTACAATGTCCTTCAAACCGGAACGCAGTAATGCTGGCGCACTACTGCTCGGCGGCAGAATAACTGGCAAAGCTGTGGCACTTACCCAGACGGCCTCCTGCATACGGGAGACCTACCACAAGTATAAAGCGCCTGCTCAGGCCCGCGTCTATGATGGTTCACCGAACGCTTGACGAGCTAAAACTATTTTTTTTACAGGGGAAGCGAATGTATGCCTTCGAGCGAATGTCGAAGGATTGGTGAAGCATTCCATAGAAATATCAGTTGAGAAATTAACCAAGTCCGACAAAACGCTGCTTAACGTTCAGGTAATTTTCTTAACCCTTTGACCGCCATTGTCGGCTACACACGACACGCGAAAAAGTGCTCTCGCTAGAAAGCACTTTTACGTATGTCGTGAAGGTAATTTAAGCGCGAGACGAGCTCGTCCTTCGCCTGATAGTACGCAACACGCCTGTCCATGACAGTTGCAGCCCCGACCCTACTTGTTCACTGAATAGTAGAAAAACCTATAATTATGCGTGGTGAACTATTTTCGGGTGGATATTTACACAAAATTAATAAAATGGTACAATTTATATAAGGCTTCTGATATAAATTGTACCATTTTCTAATTGTGCTATTATGGTATAATTTATATCAGAAACACGAAGACAGGCTACACCCACACGATAGAATAATAGTTTTTAGAAAAAAACAAATACCGACTTCAATGTATCTTCGAAGTCTAAGGTCAAATATCGATGAAATTGCAAAACTGCTACAACCGTTACGGGCAGGAGTGGCGCTTACCATCAGGGGAACGACCTGCTCGTCTCGTCACTCAAATTTATATGAAAGAAACGCTGAATTTTTTTTTTAACGGACTTCAAAAAAAAGGAGAAAGTTCTCTGTACGATTGTATTTTTTTTATTTTAGAAAAAAATCAAAAACCGACTTCAATGTATATTTGAAGTCCAATGTCAAATATCGATGAAATTTATATGGGACCACTTCGTAGCTATACTGAATCCAACGCAAAAAGAATTGTCCAAATCGGTTCATAAATGACGGAGATCTAAAGTGACAAACATTAAAAAAAATAAGAAAAAACAATCGAATAGATAACCTTCTCCTTTTTTTAAGTCGGTTATAAAGTAATGCTTGCACACTACTGCTTGCTGCTTCTAAAAGAAAATTATATTTTCAGGAAAGCATGCGAGCAACAAACGCCAATTTGACATTGGCTCGAGCGAGGTTGAAGCAACTCCGAGAACAGTTTGAAAAAGCGAACTGCACGGCGGCGCTGCCTACTGTCAAAATAAAATAAATTTGTTGAACCCGCTTATATTGTTATTTTATTTTTCTTGCATATGTAGTATGTACATATTGTATATAGGTATGAGTATTTACTATTTTTATATTTTATATAGCGAGAGCGAGTGTGGCTCAGTGGGAGCACGTGCGACTTGCAATCAGACGCATCCGAGTTCGAATCCCGCTGGCCCCGCACCATTGATTTTCTTAAGTTATGTGCGGATTTAACACTCGCTCTGAAAACGGTGAAGGAAAACATCGTGAGGAAACCGGCATATCCCAGAATTTATAACAAAAATTTGAGGTTATGTGACATCCACCAACCCGCACTGGGCCAGCGTGGTAGATTATGGCCCATACTCTCTCTACGAGGGAAGGCCCGAGTCCCAGCAGTGGGAACGTAATGGGCTGATGATGATGATGATGATATTTTATATATACATATATATATTGTTATATATGAATTTGTATTATATCAAATATTTATTATGTTATAGTATTTTATTAATTCATTAATGCTTACATGTAATGTACCAGACTTCTAAAAATTAATTATCTTAGGATATTAAGAATAGATAATTTATTATTAGTTTATTCACACCGCCCACCTATTACACTACGTTAATTAACTCCATCCAAAGGTTGACTGGAAGAGATCGCTCTTAGCGAAAAGTCCGCCCAGTTTACTTAAGTTTGTAAGTTGTTTTCATGTACCTAATCATTCGTTTGTTTGGTGTGCAATAAAGCATTTTGTTATTGTAATTGTAACCCCTTGACCGCCAAGGTCGGCTGTACACGACAAAGTTCAAAGTTCGAAAGTTATTTATTCGATTGTACAATGACTCTACCACCGTATCGGAAAAAGAACCACTACTTAGAAGATACGGCAAGAGAGGGGTAAGTTTTTTAGAATGTAAAAGTGTTCTCCACCTGCAGTAAGTTTTAGTCAGCTCAAGCCGACCTCAGCGAGAGATCTTTTACGTATGTCGTGTATACCCGACCTTGGCGGTCAAAGGGTTAAATAATTAAACATTTTTATAAGATGGAGAATACACACGATTAATTTTAAAACATGTTTTTTTCGCTTAATAGATCTATGTTTGTCCACGATCTCGCCTGATGTGAAGCGATGATGTGGCCTAAGATGGAGCACATAGATCTAGAGAGCAACGGCAGTTGAGCGGCTGCTCAGACCCGTCTCCGCGATGGTTGGATGAATGGATGGATGATTTTTTTCTATAATTGAACGACGAGACGAGCAGGTTCGCCTCATGGTTAGAGCTTGTCCATAACAATTCCAGCACCACGATTTCGAGACATCAGATAAAGTCTCATATGCCCAGTAATTTCGCTGGCTACAATGCCCTTCAAACCGGAACACAGTAATGCTTGCGAAATTTTAAATATTCTTAATTATTGCCAATAAAAGTTTTTTTATGGAACTGAGTGATGGGACGAGCTAGTCGTTCGCCTGATGGTAAGGGCCACGCCTGCCAAAACAAAACAAAAATTTATTGCAGTGCCACCTAAAACTTTTAATACCATAAAAAGCACTGCGAACAACTGCATTGCGCTCATCACCCCGAGACATCAGATATTAAGTCTCATATGCCCATCAATTTCGCTGGCTATACTGCCCTTCAAACCGGAACAGTGATGCTCGCGCACTACTGCTTGGCGGTTGAATAACTGGCAAAGCAGTGGTACCTTCCTACCCAGACTGCCTCCCGCATACCGGGAGACCTACCACAAGTACAAAGTAAAATTATGTAGGTAATTAAAAGGGCCAGCCCCCCTACCCATATGTCCCTCAAGCGCCAATCGTATATCGTGTTGAGCTCAAATTAAGGTATAGTTTTACTGCGACTAATGAGATACCGACTAATTATTGTCGGTTCAGGCAAGAAATCGAATTAATCTCATTCATTTATGCCAAAATATGTGAACTACAAGTTGAGATAAACTTAATGGGACAATAAATGGCATCCTAAAATATTGTCGCAGTGAATCTATACCCTAAACTGAGCTCAACACGATATACGATTGGCGCTTGACTGACATATGGGTACGGGGGCTGAATAGGTAAAAAACAAATATTTTCCTCCTACTGCTTTTGAAAAGGGTCAAGACCCACTGGCACATTTTAATATTTATTTATTTGCTGTAAATGTATTTAATATTTACTATCGCATAGTGTCGAAGGGCACGATGTCGCGCGATGATCTCTGACACGCCACACAGACGCAGTAGGTACTACATGACGTCACTGTCAGCGTAAAGCCGTAATCAGACACACAGCGGACTAAAGATTTTAGAAAGTATTTAAAATAAACCATAATATAACCATGAAAAATAATATTTTAAGTAAATAAAGTCCTAAAAGTACCTAAAACTATGTTTAAATGTTATGTTTCAAATATTGCCTCTATATAGTCGATCCCATTTGGTTTTTAGGTTTCCGTACCCAAAGGACAAAACGGGACCCTACCTATTACTAAGACTGCTGTCCGCCCGTCTGTCTGTCTGTCCGTATGTCACCAGGCTGTATCTCATGAACCGTGATAGTTAGACAGTTGACATTTTCACAGATGATCTATTGTTAAACCAGAATAAAATAAAGTATTTAAGGAGGCTCCCATACAACAGGCATGATTTTTTAGCCGTTTTTTATACATAATGGTATGAAACCCGCCGTGTGCGAGTCCGACTCGCACTTGGCCGGTTTTTAAAATATCTTCAATGTACAGAATTGGCTCAGCCCCCGTACCCATATGTCCTTCAAATGCCAATCGTATATCGTGTTGAGCTCAATTTAGGGTGCAGATTCACTGCGACAAAGTCTTATGGTGCCATATTGTCTCATTAAGTTTATCTCAACTTGTAGTTATCGGATTTTGGTATAAATTAATGAGATTAATTCGATTTCTTGTCTGCATCGACAATAGTTAGACCGTATCTCATAAGTCGCAGTGAAGTTATACCTTAATTTGAGCTCAACGCGATATACGATTGGCGCTTGACGGACATATGGGTTGGGGGCCTGTACCAGTTTTACAATGGTATAGATTTATAGAATTTTAAATAACGCATGCTTGGCTATTGTTTAACAAGCTTTTTAGATGAGTTAAATATTTAGCCACAGCCGAAGAAACTCGGTACATTTTCCTTTAGTACAGGAAACGCTCTGAACCAACTGAGCTACCACAGCAGGGACTTCGGTAGTCGAAATACTTGCATACCTTTTCTTTACTGTCATGGGTTGACGGGCGCGACATCTATTGATAATATTTCAAATATATTATCAAACGACCGGTCTAAATTGGAAAGAAAGAAAGAAAACATTTATTTTGACAAAACTGCACACGGTACGACAATGCTCACAACACAATAAAACAAAAACAAATAAATGAAATACTAGATGCTTGTGTACGAGAATCGCTGCCGTGCACAGTGACGCCAAAAAAGGTCTGAACTCAGCATAATGCCAAAGAAAACTAAATATATAATGCTGTGGATAAATCCACAACCCTGGTTTTCAGCTCAAACTTCAGGTGACGCACGTGAGAAACGTAAAGAAAATAAACAATTTATATAGATACATACATACGATTAGCTCCAATGCCGTATTGATGAAGCAAACCCTTGTTTTTATAGAATTTTCGTCTATAAGCAATAATGCATGCTTGGCTATAGAAACTTTTTAGATGACTTACTTTTGTATTTATTTCGTCATTTATATGATGAACGCATTGTATAGAGGACTTTTTGGCGGGAAGTGAAAAGTGATACAGTTCGATTTTGTTTTATTTTCCAAACAAGTGTTATTTCAAGTGATCATGTGTAATATCGGTGGAATATTAACCATTATGTGTTTGCAAACGTGCATGAGTGTAGGCAAATGAAACAAAATAGAGAAAACATTGCTTTTTATGTTCTCCCAAAAAGTCCATGGAAAGCTTGAATAAAGTTCCACCACTTTATTGAAGCACTAGGAGAGGGCCCGGCTTGTTGCTGTTGACCTTCATTCTCAACAAAAGTATAATAAATGGAATATTAAACTATCAAATAAAAACTACGTAAGACTTGGCGGTATGGTCCTAGAGACTTTAGCCCGCCATAACGGACGAAAGTAATTGTAAATTTATTAAATTCGACTTATTCGCAGTTTTTTAAAATGGAAATATTGACAAACAATTTTGAATATTCGTTAAAAAAAATGCAATGTGTGTAAAAAGTTTAAACAAGGCTATAATGTAGATTAAAATATTAATCTAAAAACCACGATTTATGCGCCTTAAAAAGACAAATGGATTTAGAATGCATTGTCATCGAGTTGTGAGCTATCCTGAAAGTGTCAGCCGGATAGCTAATCGGGAAGTGCTCGGAATTTGAGTGGTAAGATTCCACCCGGAACGACAGACAGTCAATCAAGAAAGTGACTTAATAAAAACGTGGCCAAATCGCCTATCGCAAACCGCTTAAAGTCTGCCACACCAAGTGCATTGCACACTTGACATTTCAAAATCAGTTTTATGAACATTGTCGTAATGCATTTTGCAATAAGGAAAATTCTATCGATAAACGAGAGTATGGTTAGTGATTATCAATTTACAATTAATAAGTGTTAATGCCCTTGTACGACTCTGGTGTGAGGTCGACCGATACCTTATCCGACTTAAAAAAACCGACCAATTGCGAGTCGGCTCGCGCATGAAGGGTTCCGTACCATTATCCATAAAAACGGTAAACAAATCATGTCTGTTGTATGTAAGCCCCCTTAAATATTTATTCTGTTTTTTAGTATTTGTTGTTATAGCGGCAACAGAAATACATCATCTGTGAAGATTTCAACTGGAAATATCACGGTTCATGAGACAGATAGACAGACAGACAGACAGACGGACAGCCGAGTCTCATTTTAAGCAAATAAATTCTATTCTATTGTATTCTATTTTATTCTATTCCATGCCATTCCATTACATTCCATTACATTCCATTACATTCCATTACATTCCATTACATTCCATTACATTCCATTACATTCCATTACATTCCATTACATTCCATTACATTCCATTACATTCCATTACATTCCATTACATTCCATTACATTCCATTACATTCCATTACATTCCATTACATTCCATTACATTCCATTACATTCCATTACATTCCATTACATTCTATTACATTCCATTACATTCCATTACATTCCATTACATTCCATTACATTCCATTCCATTCTATTCTATTCCAGTCTATTCTATTCTTAGTAATAGGATCCCGTTTTACCCTATGGGAACGGAATCCTAATTAATAAGTTTTTAATGCCCTTGTGCGACTCTATGGTGTGAGGTCGACTAAAACCTTATCCGACTAATGAACCTCCGACTACGTTTTTTTTATGTCTGTTACGCGAATACTCCGCCAATTATGAATTGATTTTCATCATTATTTTTTTGTTTGGTAGGTCTACTTTAGAGGTGATCCCCCACGATGTTGTCAAGTAATTTCGGTGGCTATGTAGGTATATAAAAAACCGGGAGTAATGCTTGCGCACTACTGCTTAGCGGTATAACTGGCAACACTGGTAAAAACTAGAAATATCCTTTTGCAGTCGAAGTACTTAGGTCAAGTGAGATAAGTTTCTTTATCGACACAGACAAACAAAGAAAAACCTATAATAAGTACGTAGGTTAGTTATAATAGGTACTATTGGTAGGTCTCTCGTATGCGGGAGGCCGTCTGGGTAGGTACCACCGCTTTGCCAGTTATTCCGCCGCCAAGCAGTAGTGCGCAAGCATTACTGTGTTCCGCTTTGAAGGACATTATAGCCAGCGAAATTACTGGGTAAAATACATAGGGCCTGTGAGACTTAATATCTTATGTCTCGGGGTGATGAGCGCAATGCAGTGGTACGCAGTGCTTTTTATGGTATTAAAAGTTCTGGGTGGCACTGCCATTGTTATAGGCAAGCGTGGCCTTTACCATCAGGCTAACGACTTGTCCATCTCATCACTCAGTTCCATAAAAAATACCAATATTTTTGTATTCATCGATAACTTCTTTATTATTTTACTAGCGACCCGCCCCGGCTTCGCACGGATATTTAACGGATGTTATTATACATATAAACCTTCCTCTTCAATCACTCTATCTATTAAAACAACCGCATCAAAATCCGTTGCGTAGTTTTAAAGATTTAAGCATACATAGGGATATAGGGACAGAGAAAGCGACTTTGTTTTATACTATTTAGTGATTTTCTTTGAGGTTTTATAATCAATACTTAGTAAGAAATCTTATTATAGCTTTTTCTTTACGACCTTCCTACCTACCTATTCGTAGATCCTGACCATTAACTAGGATTCCCTGTATCTAGGGAACTTCGAGGACCATGGTCCTGTTACACCAGTACTTGCCCGTTTTGTGCACATTTGTCCTGTAGCGAACTCGAACTCCTGACCTTCGTGGTGTACAACTTTTTAATAAAGTAAAAAAAATGTGACTGAATAAGTAAAAAAATATTGTGACTAAATTCTATATATACAGTTTGGCAAAAATAATTTCAATCTTTCAAATAACGGCTGAACCGATTTTGATAAAACATGTCTGAAAACAAGGTCTTCTCTCAAACAAGTTGAGAGAAGGCCCGTATCCCAGCAGTGGGAACGTAATGGGCTGATGATGATGATGATGTTTAAAAACCACCGCTAGAAAACCTGTTTTGAAATAAAAAAAACTGCATCCAAACCTTTTCACTCGTTTAAAAGCTACGATGCCGCACAGACAGACACATAGTTGTCAAACTTATAACACCCCTCCTTTTTGCGTCGGGGGTTTAAAATACGTATACAAGCTTGCCTTATTTTTAAACGGTTTTTTTTCTTTTCCTCTTTTTGAGGATTTTAAACGGTCTCACAAACCAATCGCACTAACATCTCGTCAAGATTTGGGAGCGCGTGCGCCTTTCGATCCGACGCACCTGGGTTCGAATCCCGACGGCCCTGCACCAATTACTTATAGTTAAGTGCAGATTTTTGCACGCTCGCTCGAAAACGGTGAAGGAAAACATCGTGATGAAACCCGCTTACGCGCTTTGGAGTGGTGGGCTCTGGCCGTGGTTGTAATATCACCCACCGAACAAAGCCAAGCGACCTAGTCGTGTTTCGGGATGATGTTCGGTGAACCATCGGGGAGACGGGTCTGAGCAGCCGCTCAACTGCCGTCTCTCTCTAGATCTATGTATTCCATCTTAGGCCACATCATCGCTTTACATCAGGCGAGATAGTGGCCAAACATAGATCTCAATCCTTTCACTTCCCTCTACTTAAAGGAACGTTTTGAGTTTCTGTATTGTGCCACTCCTCCCTTTCGTTCCCTTAGGTCATCAGAAACCCTTCAATTGAAAACTCCTGTCCATGGCTCCTCCTTCTATGACGGTTCGTTTACAGTCCAAACTGTGCGGTTTTGGAATGCGCTTCCGATCACTATTCGAAGAGCACAAAGGGATCGGAAAACTTTACAGAAAGTGTTTTAAATTAACCTCAATTAATATATATAGCCATGAAAAATACTATTTTAATTAAATAACGCTCTAAAAGTACCTAAAACTATGTTTAAATATAATGTTTCAAATATTGCCGCGCAAAAGGTCACCTCAAAACTTGTGACGTCATATGTAGGTAGAAAACGACAAACTCTTCGAAATAAAACTTGCAAAGAGATTTAAATACGTTTTGTGAAGTTCGGGGACGATATTGTAGTAATGGAACGTAAAAATTATCAAAAATACATTTTATGAAAGCAAAAACATAAAATAAACACAAGCTTGACTCACGGCATTTGCCTACAAATGACGTCATGCGCTGTGATTGTTGTTTCGTTTGAGATGAAGAACCGATTAAAAATGTCAGAATTAGGTATTAGATTTTATTTATTAATTTAAAAATATAAATCTTGAATGATCTTTCTGCCCCTGTACCCATATGTCCCTCAAGCGCCAATCGTATATCGTGTTGAGCTCAAATTAAGGTATAGCTTCACTGCGACTAATGAGATACCGACTAATTATTGTCGATTCAGGCAATAAATCGAATTAATCTCATTCATTTATACTAAAATATGATAACTACAAGTTGAGATAAACTTAATGGGACAATAAATGGCTTCATAAAATATTGTCGCAGTGAATGTATACCCTAAACTCAATGTTTAAAAAATCTCACAAACCCGAGCCAGCCTCCCTACCCATATTATGGGTAGGGAGGCTGGCTCGACGAACATTCGTTCTAACTACATTTTAGATTTTTTCTCGATTTCTGTCCGATCCCCTATTTGTCTAGCTTTTAAAGTCAATTAAAAAACTTCTACCATTCTCAAACTAGCACTGATAATTATTTTCATTTCCCTTGCATGTAAGTATGTATTTATATTTATATATATTTTAATGTATGTATTAGTTTTCTCTTTAATATTTATGATATATATGAAAATTGCAATTATTATAATTAGTATGAATCTTATTATTTTAATTGAATTTTTTTTATACTTAGAAGCAGTCTTCCCCTCTTCTGAATGCGTGCCCGACAGGGTCCTTAGTGAACTGACTACAAATTGACCATCTGTTGTACCTACCTACATTAAGGAATGCATTAAATAAATAAATAAATAAATAAATATTATTTATGTATTTATACTTTGATTTAAAATAAGACCACATAATTTATTATTATTTTATTTACACCGCAGACGCGTTAAGAATGTTCTAATGAGAAAAGCATACTACACTGTTCGTAATTACATAGAAGACAAAGATGCTTGGAACATTCCACTTCTGCAAAGTAACCAACTGGTACATAAGAAACATAACATTGTAAAATCCCAAAAAATTGTAAGAAAATCTCTAAAAAAAATGCCCCTCAGTTTCTTGCCGTATCTTCTGAGTAGTGGTTCTTTTTCCGATACGGTGGTAGTCATTGTAATAATTGACGTTCATAAGTGCGTCTGTGATGCCAAAATGATTAAAGAGATTTTGATTTTGATTTTGACCTCTCTCGCTCCCCTTTTAACTCCATCCAAAGGTTGACTGGAAGAGATCGCTTTTAGCGAGAAGTCCGCCCATTGTACTTTAGTTTTTAAGTTGTTTTCATGTACTTACTGATAATAAATCGTCATTTATTTATTTACAGAACCAATTAACAATTATGTACAAATATATAGAATGATAAACACTAAACTAACCTACAACAAAATTAAAAAATGATTATTACTATTATTATGATATTATTATTATTATTTTATTATTATGATTATTATTATTATTATTTTATTACTTACTGATTATTTTTGTTTGGTGTACAATAAAGTATTGTGTATTGTATTGTAATATAGAACTATCTTGCTAGGTATGTTTTTAATTCGCAGTGTAGGTATAACAACATACCACCCATTATATTCTACCCATCAAATGTAATTGATATGCAAATTCAAGTGACGACAAAAAAAAAACAACGATCTTGTAGTGACCTTATGCATGTAGCTTTATTACAACAAGTTATGTTCAAATCACCTATTATATACGTAATGAAGGCGAAGATTCGACGCTAAAGTTCATCGCATAACTTGACCAGTCTGCCGCGACCTTTACAAGCGGACACACATACTCGCATGTGCCAAATTAATTTAAAAAATCAAGACGCCATGTTTTAAAAAGTCACAACTTTTTTAATTTAAGTTCTTTCTAGTGCTGTTTGTGATAAAATAGAATAATGGGCAGGATTTGTTGGTGAGTTTTTTTTTTCATGGCTACGACTTCTGTCATTATGTTTATTGATCTACCTACTTTGCTAATGATTATACTTAAGTACTTATTGTACTGTTAATTATTCTGTGAACTAAGATAATAATGACTTTGCAGTCATTACTAACTTATAGTAGCTTATGTTAGATACATTGCTAAAATATTCCACTGACAAATGACCTACCTAAGTTAGGTCCTTAGTATAAAATACATAGGTACAATTAGGTGCATGATTTGGGTTATAAATGGCCGATTTACGAGGACAATGATGCTCCCACACAACACCTATTTATGAAACCAATATGTACTAACACTTTTTCGTTGCACAAACGAATGTCCCGTAGCGGGAATCGCGCCCGCAGCCTACGTGGTGTATGCCCTAATACCCTACCCAAATACTAAACCACAGAGGCTGTCAAGTATCTTTTCAAGGTTGTCTGGAAGAGATCGCTTTGAACGATAAGACTGTCTATTGTTATGCTGATTACTGTGAAATGTAGTTTTTTATGTACCTTTTAAGGTTTCTAACAATAAAGTGTTTATCTATCTATTATCTCTTCTACCGAATCGCTCATGCTGCATGGAGTCATTTTTAACCGACTTCAGAAAAGGAGAAGGTTCTCTGTTCGATTGTGTTTTTTTTTGTTTGTTACCTCAGAACTCCGTCATTTATGAACCGATTTGGAAAGTTCATTTTGCGTTGGATTCAGTATAGCTACGAAGTGGTCTCATATAAATCTCATCGATAGTTGACCTTGGACTTCGAAGATAATTGAAGTCGGTTTTTGTATTTTACTAAAAATTAATTTTATGATATTGCCTATGTAATAAAAAATAGACGCCGGGCGGTGGCTTGTTGAATAGGAATAATTATCCAAGCTGATTTCGGCTACGGCAACAATTTCTGCTAAATAATTAATTAATTGACCTTTGGTGATATGCTCTTATATGGCTAATGTAGCCAATTTTGACAGTGAATGTGCGTGAACATTGCGCACACGTTAGGACGCCATTCACGTAGTTATAATGAATGTTAGCGGGTGGTCTGCTCTTAAGTTCGTCGCGCTTTGCATCCAACTCACGCCTTCTCTCATTTTCAAACGCGTATATATTACGTTTGACTATCCCACGCCAGGGCGGTTCTCCGCCAAAGATTCCCAACGAGAGGGCTCAATCTTGCATTTCTTCATATGGCTTGTTGAATATCCATGTACTAGCTGCGCCCCGCAGTTTTCCGGAATAAAAAGTAGCTTATGTCCGTTTCCGTGAGGTTACCTACTTACCTATCAAAATCCGTTCAGTAGTTTTTGCTTGCTTGAGCAACAAACATCCACTCATCCATCCATCTATCCTCACAAAATTTCGCATTTATAATATTAATAGTATAATGAACGTATCATATATATAATCAGGTTTCAAATGCATCCTTCTGCTGTCATTATTGTGAGCGATTAGATTTTGTTTATTATACCTACCTAATTATGAGGTATTCTGTGGTTTAATAGGATTCTATTTTACATACCTACACATACACGTCATGGCAAAAACATCCAAGGTGGTTGCAGAAAAAGAACCTAAATTTTTGTTTTTTTTTCGTCATTGGCTTAACATTTGGTTGCGGCTTGTGCATTGGAATTTAGGAACCTTGTAGAGATATTCCAAAGTAAAGTGCGGCGCGTTCCTCCACTGCATTATGCATTGAAATCATCTTTTGTTTTGTTGCATTGGAGGTCAATGACTGTCCAGTATATATAATGTACCTTGTGCTATTTTTTTATTATTACTATTTATAGGCTTGCGTTTGACCGCTATGTCACCTGTTGTTAAGTGACGATGCGGTCGAAGATGTAGCACGCTCGCCTAATAGAAACCTGGTCATTAAATTTGGTTATTAAACTCTTTTATATGATACTTACGACTTGTTTTTTTAATATATTAAGTTTCATTAATAAATTACCTATTATTTGTCAGTCTCTGTGGTGTAGTGGCAGGTTGGCTCAAATCTCATACACCACTGAGGTGGCGGGATCGATTCCCGCGACGGGACAAATTATAAATTTTTCGTTTTACTGATTGATACCATAACTATGGGACTCACTCGCACTTCTAGTTTGACATTGTGCTATGTTAATCGTAATTTATACCTCATTTTTAGGGGTTATATGTCAAGACATTCTAAAAAATAAAAAAAGACATCCCGCAGAGTTTTATGGTGCTATCTAGTAGAGTCAGTTTTCGCATTTCTTTTCTGGGCCTGGACTTCAATTTGAGTATAGGAAAGAAATGGGTAGACATGCTTACCTTTTTTTTCATGTGATATTTCTAAACATACCTACCTACTCATGTACGCAATAAAATAGAAATAGGAGTAGCCGGAGTGACCTACTGTAACCCCGCTGTACAGGCTCAACAGAGACCTAGTGCGGGGGACAGAGATCTTTAAGGGTACACTATACTGTTTTGTTTTTAGTATAAGTATAACATATATCTTATATTATTGTACCTAGCTGTAAGTTTCTAAATCAATAAACAATTATTATTTTCAAAGTCAAGATGTTTTAAGTTACAGTTTTTTTTTTTAATTAATATTTTTAATTTATTTGAATTATGTGTATATTTTATTTAATAAATACGGTATTACCAATTACAATACTGAAGACATAAAATAGAAAATTAATAAAACATAGTTACACACGAAAACAACGAGTTTTTTTTTATTAATACTACACATTCATACAGTCCCCTACCCATATCTCCCTCAAGCGCCAATCGTATATCGTGTTCAGCTCAGATTAAGGTGTAGATTCACTACGATAATATCTTATGATGCCATATATCGTCCCATTAAGTTTGTCTCAACTTGTAGTTACCGTATTTTGGTTTAAATGAATGAGATTAATTCGTTTTCTTATCTGAATCGACAATAACTAGACGGTATCTCATTAGTCGCAGTGATGCTATACCTTAATTTGAGCTCAACGCTATATATACGATTGGCGCTTGAGGGACATATGGGTACGGGGGGCTAATCTCACATTCTCTCACAAAAATGCAAACACTCTGACAAAATATCAGACCATCCAGTTATCAAAAGTGCATTTTTGTGCCTATTTAATAAATATCTTGTTACTTGACTTAATTAGTTCAATTTCACTATCATTGCGCGACTGTCATTGGCTCATTGGCCTTGCCAACTGGCCGTGCCAATGGAAAGCAGCGTCGTCATGCTAAGATATAGTATTAAAACTTTATCTTAGGTCTAATGCACAGACTAGTTAGAGACAAGTCTAATGGACGAGTCGAAATGACTTTAAACAATTAAAAAAAAAACCTTCTCAGATTCTCAATTCGAAAGATGCATGGAACATTCCGCTTCTGCCAAGTAACCAACTGGCACATAAGAAACATAATATTGTCAAAAACAAGCATAAAATATTGTAACAAAATTTCTAAAAAACATACCCCTCAGTTTCTTGCCGTATACGTTCTGAGTAGTGGTTCTTTTTCCGATACGGTGATAGAGTCATTGTAATAATTGACGTTCATAAGTGCGTCTGTGACGACAAAATTGAAATAAAGAACTTTTGAATTGAATTGTATTTTTTTTTGTTTTTTTTTTTCTTTGTTTTGTTTTGTTTGTTACCTCTGTACATTTACAAACCGATTTGGAAAATTCTTTTTGCGTTCAGTTCAGTATAGCTACGAAGTGGTCCCATATAAATTTCATCGATAGTTGACCTTGGACTTATATGATATTTTGAAGTCGGTTTATTTTTTTGATAAAATCTCGAAGTCTAACGAGAAAAGCGCTTCGTCGGGTCGGTTTATTAGGTCGTTCACCCGAGTGTAAAAACCAAGCCTGCGTTGCAGCGCAACCTAGATCTTTGTACAAGTTTTTATTTAACTTGCAAATGTTTGTTTGGGTCAAATCTTGCAAGTTGAATCAGAACCACTTCGTCTTATCCTACGGAGTTGAAATATTGCATACTTGTCAGAGTCCTATGACAATGCAATATTATGGTGACAGCTGATCTGATGATGGAGACGGAAGGTGGGCAATGGAACTCATTGACGGATAATCGTAAACGACTAGTGTTTGAGCTCATTTTAAACTGCTCGCGGTTCCGATTACGAAAAATCTTTTACAAAGCAAGGTCGCGGGCAATAGTCACACTACCATGTTACTTATAAATGCCAATGTTTGTATGTATGTGTGTTTTTTACTTCTTCACGCTGTAACGGCTCGACGTATTTGAGTGAAGTTCGGAATGGAGATAGCTTATACCCTGGATTAACTCATAGCCCTTTTTCCCGAGAAACAGCGGGTGAAGCCGCGTGGTGCAGCTAGTTTATAAAGCTTCACGGTTCGCATCACGCAGACAGGTTTCAAGGCAATAATTTGCAGTACGTTTGAGGAAAACCAATAGCAAAACAAAGTAATTATGCGTCTGACACAGTGAAAAACAGTAGGTTAAGTTAACTCGTGGTAGGTCTCTCGTATGCGCATCTCGTACGCCGTCTGGGTAGGTACCACCGCTTTGCCAGTTATTCTGCCACCAAGCAGTAGTGCGCAAGCATTACTGTGTTCCGGCTTGAAGGGCATTGTAGCTAGCTAAATTACTGGGCATATGAGACTTACAATACAATAATGTTTTATTGAATACCAAAGACACAGGAAAAACAATAGTTAACAAAATTAATAAACAGTGGGTACAATGGGCGGCCTTATCGCTATGCGCAATTTCTTACAGGCAACCTTTGGATGGACAGGAACTTAACATCTGATGACTTAATGTCTGATGTCTCGGGGTGATGAGCGCAATGCTGTGCTGCTACCCAGTACTTTTTACGGTATTCCGCGTGGCACTGCAATAATTGATATGGGCCGACGCGACGTGGCGCTTACCATCAGGCGAACGACTTGCTCGTCTCATTACTCATCCATAAGAAAAGCTAAGAAACGGGTAGTGTGCGTCAAGTTTCCTCTTGGTTGGATACTTTATTTTTTCAAATAAAATAAAAACTATAACAAGCGGCTTGCCCGATTTAAAATGTAGTCGATGTTTTTTTTATAAAACTGGGTAATGTTACTCGCTATAAAAAAAAATATATTAAAGACTTCACACAACTTTACACTGAACATTAAAGTTAACAAAACAATAAATACGAAACAATGAATTGTTGCGCGATAATCAGCTGTATATTCCTAACCGCTTGTTTCTTACGCTGTGGCACCAATTAACATTAATCGTAGGTATTATATACGTACGCTGTGGTTTTTTACAATTAATGTTAAATAAATATACCTACATATAAAATTTAAGGTAATTTACATATTCAAAGATGGTTTTTATTGTTCCGTACCCAAAGGGTAAAACGGGAGGGACCCTTAGTAATCTAAGACTCTGCTGTCCGTCCGTCCTTCTGTCGGTCTGTCACCAGGCAGTAGGTATTTCATGAACCGTGATAGTGATAGTTGAAATTTTCACAAATGATGTATTTATGTTGCCGCTATAAGAACAAATACTAAAAAACAATAAAAAAATATTTAAGTGGGGTTCCCATACATCAGACGTGATTTTTTGCCGTTTTTATAGATATTGGTACGGAACCCTTCGTGCGCGAGTCCGACTTGGCCGGTTTTTTGTGTAAGTTAAGATTCCAATGGAGTAGGGTATTTTCTAAGTAAAACTAAAAACCCATTTCATCATCAGCCCATCACGCTCCCACTGCTGGGACACGGGCCTTCGGGAGAGCATGGGCCATCCACCACTCTGGCCCAGTGCGGGTTAGTGGATGTCACATGTCCTTGATTTTTTGTGATAAATTCTTGGACATGCCTAATAGGAAAAATAACAAACTTAAAAATCATAGTGTTAGGGCGGCCTTATCGCTCACAGCGATCTCTTCCAGACAACCTTTGGATGGAGAGGACTTTTCTTTCTTGCTTCTTTCTTTCTTTCTTTCTTTCTAAATATCGGATAGGTAGTAGTTCCTGGAAAAAGATGTAGGACATTTTTATCACGGAAAATAAAACGTGGGCGAAACTAGGGCGCGACTAGTGACATAGTAAATCAGACTTTTTTTTATGTAACTGAATGACGAGAAGAGCTGGTCGTTCGCCTGATGGTAAGCAATACGCCAGCCCATAACAATAACAGCACCATCTAGAACTTTGTTTTGCAAAATCCTGCGCGGCGCTGCACTGCGCTCATCACCCTGAGACAATTAGCTGTTGAGTCATATAACCAGTAATTTCGCTGGCTACAATGCCCTTCATACCGAAACACAGTAATGCTCGTGCACTACTGCTTGGCGGCTGAATAACTGGCAAAGCGGTGGTACCCACCCAGACGGCCTCTCGCATACGAGAAACCTACCACCAGTAAAAACTCTAGACAACTCGAGACTGTAATAAATATTATGATGGAACGATCGAGATTAATTTGATTTGATTCGATTTTTATTTTTGATAGATAGATCGTCTAGACGATTCCATCATAAACTACATTAAACTCTTTTTATGACACCTACTACGACTAAAAGATAGTTTTATGACTATTTTTTTTTTTAAGTTTTACTAGTAAATTACCTATTTGACAGCCTCTGGCGTAGTGGTTCGGCAGGCTCAAATTTCATAGGTTGCGAGTTCGATTCCCGCGACGTGACAAATGATTGTAAACAGAAAAATGAAAGCATGCGTTTGTTTCGTGTCTGTGTTGTGGGAGCATGGTCCTCATAGTTCCTGGTTCCCTAGATACAGGGAGTCCTAGTTAGGGGCAGGATCTATGTATGTGATCGTTGGGCGTGATTATTTATTTATTAACCGACTTCAAAAAAGGAGGAGGTTCTCTATTCGTTTTTTTTTATGTTTGCTGCCTCAGCAGAACTCCGTCACTTATGTACCGATTCGGAAAATTATTTTTGCGTTGGGTTCAGTATAGCTACGAAGTGGTCCCATATACATTTCATCGATATTTGACCTTGGACTTCGAAGATACATCAGAATTGAATCGGTCTCGTATGCGGGAGGCCGTCTGGATAGGTACCACAGTTTGGCCAGTTATTCTGCCGCCAAGCAGTAGTGCGCAAGCATTACTGTGTTCCGGTTTGAAGGGCATTGCGGCCAGCGAAATTACTGGGCATATGAGACTTAAAATCTGATGTCTCGGGGTGGTGAGCGCAATGCAGTGTTACGCAGTGCTTTCTATGCTATTAAAAGCTCTAGGTGGCACTGCAATTGTTATGGGCGGGCGTGGCGCTTACCACCAGGCAAACGACTTGCTCGTCTCACTCAGTCAATACCAGAGTGACCTTCTTCGTTTCGCCTTCTCGTTGTTTTAACCACAGAATACTAAGGGACAGAAGCATCACTCCGCAAAGAAATTTAAACAAATAGCGACTCTTGCTATGACGCCATAAAATTCAATTCAGCTCGCGTAGCGCTGCATACCTACCAGTCATATTAACCTACAGAGCGCCTCTTTCTATCGCGCCGCTCTTATCTCTTCTGACGCGGCACGTGTAACGACGCGCGACCCGCCGTCGGTGTCCGGCTATGTACTTGTAGCTTCGCACCTACAGTGCGGAGTGCGCTAGGCCTGATTTTAACTATCATATCTATGTTTCCAGCGTTCTCGTCACGCTGGCGACCCTGGCTGCAGCGCAGGACTCTACCATCGACCCTTCACTGCTGTACGACATCTTCGGAACACCACCCACCACCGAGAAGTCCGGCCGCAATCTTGAAGACGTAAGTACCTATATAACTGGGTGTATTCTGAACTTCGACACTTGTCTATTTCGACACGACACTTACTTCGAAATAACGTTCGACAAGTATTAGTTCGATAGAAAGTACTTCGAAATATTAAACGAATTTTAATATTTTGATGTTAATGAGCGAGCGAGCTTTTGAGAGCGAGTGTGGCTCGGCGGGAACACGTGCGCCTTTCGATCCGACGCACCTGGGTTCGAATCCCGACTCGGCCCTGCACCAATGACTTATAGTTAAGTGCAGATTTTGCAAAACATCGTGATGAAACCCGCTTACGCGCTTTGGAGTGGTAGGCTCTGGCCGTGGTTGTAATACCACCCACCAAACAAAGCCATGCCGTCAAGCGACCTAGTCGTGTTTCGGGATGATGTTCGGTGAACCATCGGGGAGACGAGTCTGGGCAGCCGCTCAACTGCCGTCTCTCTCTAGATCTATGTGCTCCATCTTAGGCCACATCATCGCTTCACATCAGGCGAGATAGTGGCCAAACATAAAAAACCGGCATGTCCAAGAATGTATCACATTCAAGGACATGTGACATCCACCAACCTGCACTGGGCCAGCGTGGAGGATTATGGCCCATACTCTCTCTATGAGAGAAGGCCCGAGTCCCAGCAGTGGGAACATGATGGGATGATGATGTTAATTTTGTACAATATGCTTGGAAACATTTGCACGCCTGCAAAGGTAGAATAAGAGATCTTTTTTGACATTGACAGAACCTGTACCATACCTTATTGTTTATAATAATAATTAATGCTTTATTGTACACCAAACAAGTAATTAACAAGGTACACGAAATATTCTTACAGATACATACATATTCGTACAACGGGCGGACTTATCGCTAAAAGCTAAGCTATTTATTATATAAATTATTTAGAGCCTGATTCGTCCCACTGCAGGGCAAAGGCTTCCCTTGCATTTTTCCACATTTCACGATTGACCGCAGTTATAGTCCAGTCTTCTTTATACGAGTCCAAGTCGTCCGCCATCTCCGTCGAGGTCTTACTATTTGCAAATAAATCATTATGATTATGATTATGATATTATCATATGTATATTTCAGATAACAGTGAAGCCAACGGAGAATCCGTCAACGTTTACCGACAAAGACGGCGACACATGCAAGTGCGTGCCTTATTACCTTTGCGATGAGAAACGCGTTGCCGTGGACGCCAACAACGCGTCTGTCACAGGATGGGGCGAGCTGGACATCAGGTACAATACAATTCAAGCAGTAGTGTGTTCCGGTTTGAAGGGCATTGTAGCCAGCGAAATTACTGGGCATTTTTTTTTATGTATCTGAGTGACGAGACGAGCTAGTCGTTTGCCTGATGGCAAGCAATACGCCAGCCCATAACAATAACAGCACCACCCAGAGCTTTGTTTTGCAAAATCCTGCGCGGCACTGCACTGCGCTCGTCACCCTGAGACAATTAGCTGCTGAGTCTCATAAAAATATGTAAAATATTGTACCTAACTTAAATTAGGTACAATATGTTACATATTTTTAATTTTGTTTGTATTATGTGTTTATGACGTTTAAAAGTGCTTTTTGTGTCTTTTAATAATTGATTTTTGATTTTTCTAAATACCAGGTTCGGTGAAGGCGAAGAAAGCTGTCAAGAGAGCGTGGAAGTATGCTGCAAGGCGCCAAAGGAGCCCCCGAAGGAAAAACCGAAGCCCGACCCGAGCAAACTCCGGGGCTGTGGCTATAGCAACCCGTGGGGCCTCGGTGCTACGGTGGTCGGGGGAAACGTAAGCACATTTATTTACATTTTTACAAGCTTTTATTTACCTTGCAATATTTGTTTGTTTTTGCACGGAATAAAAATTTGGTCAAATCTTGCAAGCTGAATCCGGACAACTTCCTCTTATCCTACGGAGTTGAAATTTTGCATACTTGTCAAAGTCCGATGACAATGCAATATTATGGTGACAGCTGATCTGGTGATGGAGACGGAAGGTGGGCAATGGAACTCCTTGACGGATAATCGTAAACTGGCTGTTTGGGCTCATTTTAATCTGCTCGCGGTTCCGATTACGAATTTGTTAAAAGCTTGTCTGACCGATTGAAACCATTTGGATGCGGTTTTTTATATTTGAAAGCAGGTTTTCTAACGGTGGTTCTTAGACATGCTTTATCAAAATCGGTTCAGCCGTTTTTTACTTGTTTTAATTTTAGTTTACTGCATTTCGCTTGTTATCCCACAACACCGCGGGTGAAACCGCGTGGCGCAGCTAGTTTTTTTATAAATCATAAAATTCTCGCCATGGTCTAAACCCACCACGTGTCCAGGGCAACGAGGCGCAGTTCGGCGAGTACCCGTGGGTTGTCGCGGTGCTGGACGCGAGGAACGGCTCCTACGTGGGCGTGGGCGTGCTCATTCACCCACAGGTGGTCTTGACGGGGGCCCACGTTGTTGCCAAGTAAGTTAAACTATTTATCTAACTGTCAATGCGTACCTTAGTATACCTAGTCTATATTTATATTGTATAACATATATGTTTATAGTTAATTAGTTGTTGCAAATAAACGTTTGTTAACGCTTATATATTCTTATATTCGTTATTGTACACTGTCATGATATTGATATCAGTGATTATAAACTGTATGTACAAAAGCGAGCTTAACCCTAAAGAGTTTTCTTCCAGCAAACCCTTGAGGAAAGAGAACTGTCACATGAGGAAATAGGTTTCAGTGACTATTATTTAAATAATAATAATAAATAATAATCCTCAATAATAATATTGAGGATTATTATGTATTATTATTAAATAATAAAAAATATAAAAATAAATAATATAATTTATTATTATTAAATAATAATCCTCAATAATAATATTGAGGATTATTATTTATTATTATTATTATATATCATGGACTAAATTGTATATTTGGTCCATCTTATATCTATATACAGGGTGGATTTTTGAGACGCGGCACTAAGGGCCGGTACCTTAACCGTTATAGTTACAGGATAACGTTCCTAGGAGACCATCCATAACTTTCTCTCTCTCTCTTTTTGAGGTATTCTGAACTGCATTCACAGATTTTGGAAAATATTTATAGATAGCGCAAAAAATGCTAAATTACGAAAAAAAATTTGTTATGCCAATCGATCCTGTTTCTTGTATGGAATCAAAAGACTATGAGAACATTTCAGGTATGAGTACTAGAAATGACAGAAATTTCCACAAACTTTCCCCATACACTTTGTACGAAAAACGCTTTTTTAGTCTATCTATATGTGTCTGTCTGTGGCGCCGTAGCTCTCAAACGGGTGAACCGATTAGGATGCGGTTTTTTTTATTTGAAAGCAGGTTTTCTAACGGTAGTTCTTGGACATGTTTTATCAAAATCGGTTCAGCCGATTTTTTTATTTTAAGTTTTTTTGTGTCGCTCTAGTTTACATTCTTGTTATTTTGGTTTTTATTCCCAACCTTCCAGATATCCTGAAGGAACGTTGAAGCTCAGAGCGGGAGAATGGGACACGGCTACACTGAAGGAGATCTACGATTTTCAGGAGAGAGACGTTTCAGAAACTTACATTCATGAAGGTAAGGTTTTACATACCTGCAGGGTCGTTGCGATCGAATTGGTTAAGTGTGGCTCAGCGGGAACCCTTGCGCCTTTCGATCCGACGCACCTGGGTTCGAATCCACTCGGCCCTGCACCAATGACTTATAATTAAGTGCAGATTTTGCACGCTCGCTCTAAAACGGTGAAGGAAAACATCGTGATGAAACCCGCTTCCGCGCTTTGGAGTGGTAGGCTCTGGCCGTGGTTGTAATACCACCCACCGAACAAAGCCATGCCGTCAAGCGACCTAGTCGTGTTTCGGGATGTTCGGTGAACCATCGGGGAGACGGGTCTGAGCAGCCGCTCAACTGCCGTCTCTCTCTAGATCTATGTGCTCCATCTTAGGCCACATCATCGCTTCACATCAGGCGAGATAGTGGCCAAACATGGACCTATTATCCTATTAAACTTGTAAAAAAGAGTGGAAACTCGTGCGACTTTCGATCCAGCGTACCGGAGTACAAATCTCGCTGCCAGTCCAGTCATATTTACAAACTTCTATTTAACTTGCAATGTTTGTTGGGGTCAAATCTTGCAAGCTGAATCAGAACCACTTCCTCTTATCCTACGGAGTTGAAATTTTGCATACTTGTCAAAGTCCGATGACAATGCAATATTATGGTGACAGCTGATCTGATGATGGAGACGGAAGGTGGGCAATGGAACTCCTTGACGGATAATCGTAAACTACTAGTGTTTGGGCTCATTTTAATCTGCTCTTCCGATTACGAATTTGTTAAAAGCTTGTCTTGAAAAATATATTTTTGTACAAAAATCTTTTTCTGAAGTTCAGTAGCTAATACATGCATAAGAAAGAAATAAAACATTCACAAACATGTATGAAAACTTTCTTTTCAGATTTCAAGCCCAAGTCTCTGAAGAACGACGTGGCGCTCCTCCACCTGGCGTCTCCCTTCCAATTGGCTGAACACATTAACATGCTGTGTCTACCGAATCAAGACGAGAGTTTCGATGGGTACAAGGACTGCGTGGCTAACGGGTGGGGGAAGAGTCACTTTGGTGAGTTTCGCATATTTACAGCTTAGCCGGAAGCGGTATGCACACTACTGCCCGCGAATAATATTGTAAACATCAACAAATATAATTTTTCTCCTTGTTGATATTTTTTAATCTAGTTGATTAACGAGACGAGCACTTCGTTCGCCTGATGGTAACTTTGTTGTGTAAGAACTTTGTTTTGCAAAATCCTGCGCGGCGCTGCACTGCGCTCGTCATCCTAAGATACCAATTGTCCAGTAATTTCGCTGGCTACAATGCCGTCAAACCGGAACACAGCAATGCTTGCGCACTACTGCGTTCGGGGTTCGCGCTCGCTACATTCGGATGGATGGATGTATGGATGTATGTTTGTTACCCATCATCATCATCATCATCAGCCCATCACGTTCCCACTGCTGGGACACGGGCCTTCTCTCATAGAGAGAGTATGGGCCATAATCCACCACGCTGGCCCAGTGCGGGTGGATGTCACATGTCCTTGACTTTTTGTGGAAAATTCTTGGACATGCCGGTTTCCTCACGATGTTTTTCTTCACCGTTTTTAGAGCGAGTGTTAAAATCCGCACATAACTTAAGAAAGTCAGTGGTGCGGGGCCAACGGGATTCGAACTCGGGTGCGTCGGATCGAATGTCGCACGAGCTCCCACTGAGCCACACTCGCTCAATTTGTTATTTGTTTGTTACCCAATCATGCGAAAACTGCTAACTGGATTTCGAATGTAGGTATGTATTATATGATAAAGGCCTATGTCCTTTTCCAGGACCTAAAGTACCTACATACTAAATTTCATCAAAATCCATTCAGTGGTTACGGCGTGATTGAGTAACAAACATCCATCCATCCTCACAAATTTTCGCATTTATAAATACCATTTGTGTTGTCTAAGCATTTTCTATCGAACTAATGTTTATCCATTTATGTTCATTTGAACCAATGCTTGTCCAACTATATTGTTTCAGTCGTGCCGAAATACAGAACCGTCGAGGTTCAGTTCAGACGCCCATATTTTTGTTTAATCTTTATTTATTAAAAAGGAGTTTCATCAAACATGATCATGACACTCCCATCGTATACAACCGACTAACCTCGGCGTTTTATGGTGATATTCACGATTTTGTATAGCCTTCTCGCTTCCTCTGCAAGAGGGTAAGTGAGAACGCTATTACAAACTCCTAGGTCTCAAAATTAAAAACGTATCCCTTCCCCCCATTTCAGGTCAGAAAGAGCGCTACGCTGTGATCTTAAAGAAAGTAGAACAGGACATGGTCCCTCACGCGCGCTGCCAGGAGTTGCTGCGGCGCACGCGGCTCGGGACGCACTTCAAATTGCACGGCTCCTTCGTGTGTGCCGGCGGGGAGGAGGGGAAGGATACTTGTCAGGTGAGGAAATCATACGGGCGTATTTACCCTAGGGCCATGGGGGTTATGGCCCGGGGCGGCAAGACGCGAGGTGCTCCTCATGCCACTCACATCTTGTCCTCCCCCTCGCACTTGGGATCTTTCTGTATGCGCGGATCTTAATGCTTTATTGTACACCAAACAAGAAATTAACAAAGTACACGAAAGATTCTTACAGACTATTGTACAACGGGCGGACTTATCGCTAAAAGCGATCTCTAGTGACGATATTTATAAATACGAAAGAAATTATTGTACTTTTTCAATCAATTAAAAACTACGTATGACAAGGCGGTATGGTCCTAGAGACTTTCGCCTGTCCAAACGGGCGAATTTAAAAAAAACTTACGTCAAAAGTGACAGATAATCACGCAGAATACGGAAATTGCTTAGAGTAATGACTCTGAGGGAAATTGACTCAGAGGAAGAATGTTCTTCCTCTGAGTCAATTTCCGTATTCTGAGGAAATTAAATTATCTAAAAATAAGTGAAGTTTAGATATATAAAACTGTCTTGACACATCTAACTCTTAGTGCACATTAGGTTTAGAAAATGCAGCACAGAAGAAGGCCATCTAGTTTAAAACTATACAAGGCAATGCACCCACAGTCTGAGTGAATAAAGAGGTATGCGAGAGGTGGCGTATTTTTTTTTTTTAACGGGTGAATTCAAAACTAAACTAACTACATACAAGGAGAAGCAATTGGACAACCCATAGACCATTAAAGGCCTATAGATAGCTCAAATGCTCCAACCCACTACCAGTTGGCAGCGTACCCAAGATGCTGGCAGTATTGCCCCGTATTTTCTTAAATCGAAATCCCATGTCTTTCAAAAACGGGCACAAAGTACGTAAAAAGATTGTAAGTGTGGATGTGCGAGCGAAGCGAGCGCGAATTTTTTTTTTATCAGATAGCCATTGCTTTGAAATAAAAGCATAATTAGGTACAATAAAGATCTGATGTCTAAGGGTGATGAGCAATGCAGTGCTACGCATTGGTTTTTATGGTATTAAAACTAAATTTACTGGTGGTAGGTTTCCCAGGTGGGTACTACCGCTTTGCCAGTTATTCAGCCGCCAAGCAGTAGTGCGCGAGCATTACTGTGTTCCGGTTTGAAGGGCTTTGTAGCCAGCGAAATTACTGGGCATTATGAGACTCAACAGCTAATTGTCTCAGGGTGACGAGCGCAGTGCAACGCCGCGCAGGAATTTGCAAAACAAAGTTCTGGGTGGTGCTGTTATTGTTATAGGCTGGCGTATTGCTTACCATCAGGCAAACGACCAGCTCGTCTCGTCATTCAGTTACATAAAAAAGACAGTTTTTTCCAATCTTGACGATGGTATTTTAGATTCCTGTCTCACCAATCTTATTTTTATTCCAGGGCGACGGCGGCGCTCCCCTCGCATGTCCCATCGGCGGGGGTCGCTACAAGCTCTCCGGTCTAGTCGCGTGGGGCATCGGCTGCGGACAGAAAGACGTACCGGCTGTGTACGCATCCGCCGCTACGTTCAGAAACTGGGTCGATGCGAAGATGAACGAATGGGGTTACGGAATCTCTACTTATACCAATTAGATTAAATAATAAAGAGATTTTCATATATGTTTGTTTTTTTTAATACATTTTTATGTAACTGAATGACGAGACGAGCTGGTTGTTTGCCTGATGGTAAGCAATACGCCAGCCCATAACAATAACAGCACCACCCAGAACTATGTTTTGCATTTTCCTGCGCGGCGCTGCACTGCGCTCGTCACCCTGAGACAATTAGCTGTTGAGTCTCATAATGCCCAGTCATTTCTCTGGCTACAACGCCCTTCAAGCCGGAACACAGTAATGCTTGCGCACTACTGCTTGGCGGCTGAATAACTGGCAAAGCGGTGGTACCCACCCAGACGGCCTCTCGCATACGAGAAACCTACCACCAGTAATATGTCGGCAAGCAAGCAGACGGCCCGCCTGATGGTAAGCGGATACCGTCGCCTATGGACATCTGCAGCACCAGAGGCATTGCTGATACGTTGCCGACCCTTATGGACTATTGATTCCCCTTTTAAAGGACTCAATGTTGTAGCTCAAAGGAGATACCGACGAAGGTAGGTCGTTCCACATCTTACAAGTGCGAGGAAGGAAAGTGCGAGTGAAGGAAGTGGTGTGGGAAGTCCAGTTTTGTAAGATGTGGGAGTGAGCTTTTTTGACGATGGCGAGATGTGCGGTGGTAAAATTGGGAAGGCGGAAGCACGTCAAAAAGATCTCAGAACATTGCCCATTATAAAGGCGGTAGAACACAAAGCGAAGCGATATCTTTTCAGAGGCTATATAAGTGCTTTTATTTTTCTACTCTAAGTGTGGCGACCTTATCTGCCACATATATCAACAACATGCTCACAGATGGCGCTGACATAAAGTAGCATAAACGTCCATACAAAGTCGCATATTTCTATACAAATCCTGCATCACGCAAACGAAGCTCGCACGACAGATAAGAGCTATACAAGTTCCAAGTTTTCGGACAGCTGTCCCGAGGACAACACTTGGCTCGGTGGGAAGTTTCCGTATATACAATTTTTATCTAGGTATGAGAGTTCTAATCCAGTGGATTGTGGATGCTCCAATCACAGCGCAGCAAAGTGGTGACGTAGTGGGGGCGTATGACGTCAAGTAATCACAGTGCAGCAAAGTGGCTATGACCTGTCAAACGTCGACGTCAACCAATCACAGCGCAGCAAAGTGGCTATGAGCAATCAGCGCAGCAAAGTGGTTATGACCTGTCAAACGTCATAAAGTTTATGTCACTGTCAAAAATATTCTTATGTTAATGTCAAACATTTTTCAGTCAAGTCAAGTCAATCTTCCACCTCCCCTGGGGGGTGGTAGGGGTGGGTCTCGGGGTGGTCCCCTCTACCCTGGCATAAACGCGCGGGGGCTTCTACCCCCGGGGAACTGGCAGGCCGCTGGTGGCTGCTCCGCTAGTCGGTGTGCCTCTCAGCGGCTCTGTATTGGACCTTTTTTTTTGGTGGTTGCTGTCGCCTCTGCCCTCTTCGTCTTCTTCTGGCGGCGGAAGAATGTCGCGGGGCAGGGCGCGTTTATGGGGTTTGTCGGGGGGTCTCGCGTGGAGGGGTGCGATGTCGTGCAGGTGGGGGTGTGGTCCGTTGTCGGCGCGGTCGTACATACGACGCGCCAGACGGACCACGAACTCCCCCACCTTTTCCACCCCGACATCGCGGGCGATGACGTCATTTCTGACATATCGCCCCGTTACACATTTTTATGTCACTTTCAAAACATTTCCTTAGGTCCCTAAGTCACTATCAATATTTACGTTATAGTTTCCGTATATACAATTTTTATCTAGGCAGTATACGTTGGTACCTAGATAAAAATTGTCGTTGGTATTTATTGTTAAACACGTTTTTGAGCCGCGTTACATGGTATGTTTATAGGCTTGTATGCAGCGTATATAATAGGGTATGTGAGTAGTTATAAAAAAATTCATTTTACATGTTTTGAAAGTGAGTCAACGAGATGTTTGAGAGAGAATAATTTCCTGATATCTGGTTCTATAGAAAGTATGTGTCATGGGATGTGTGTGTATGAGTCAGTACCTACATAAAGCTATATATAAGACTTAATTTAATGATATAAAATAAAATAAAATAAATAATAAATAAGCCTTTTATTCAGACAGTACTTAAACTAACAAATAGTAATTACCTAATCATCATAACTTAGATTAATTTAATTTCCATTAATTGAATTTATTTTTATTGTTTTTTTAATAATATATTTAATTAAAAATGATAATTTGGTTAGAACTGGTGATGGAGAAACGCGCTTTATATATCATATTCTTATGAATTTAGAGCATAACGTGTTAAGGAAAGCAATTTTTAACTCATCCGGTTATTGCTATGATTTAAATCTTAACATCATGATTGTAAATATTTAAAAGACATACCAATTTTAAAACGCGGGCAAGTTGAGCTTTTATAATCGATGTGCCATCGTATTTTAGAAGGGGATGAATTTATTGGTTTTTTTTTTTATTTTAAATTAGATAAGTACCCAGCATTTAGAATGTTAAAGCTAAGTTTATATTTTTAATATCTCCAAGAATTGGTTTTAATGTTTGCTTTCCTATTCCACATATTTTTAAATATATTTGTTATTTTTTTACGTTTTCATAGTGATGAATGTGTGATATTTCGGGGTTGTAAGACTGAGTGCTGACAGGTGTAATAGGATACATGTATGTTTTAGACTGATGAATGATATGATATATATTATGTATATGTAGAAATGTTGAAGGTGTAGGATTAATATCAACTTTAAAAAATATTGTAAATCGTAAAGTATCCATGGTTGCGATATGATTATTGATGCTCTTATCATAAAAACTTACGGTTATTAATGTGGTAAGTACTTTCAAACAATTAATTAATCATTTTTAATAAATTCTAATTTTTTTTTAATAGTTACTTAATTTTTTATTTGGTCAGTCAAATTTTACATAAAAAAACGTACATAGGCATGCGCGAGTCAAAAACTTAACTACTAAATAAGGAAACCATCGCGATCGACCCCGCTTCTAAAAGTGCCCATCAAACTGGCGGCATTTCCCCGCTGGATCGCTAGCGAGATATAGCAACAATTTAATAATAATAATTAATTAATAATAATTTAATGAAAAACTAATTTGTAATTTTGTTAATTTATAATAATAATTTAGTTTTTTTGTTTCGGCGAACGGTCTAATAGCGAAGAGTCTCGACCGACATCTCAAGAGGCTCTCGCTAGACGGTTGGATCAAGGGTCAGATGCATGCTGCAGTACTCGACACGGCACGTGTAGTCAGGAGGTTCCTCACTCTGCAGCCCTAACCTAAGGGAGTTTAAACCTGCCCCGCTGCCGGCGGCACTCTAGGTTCAGATTTTTTATAATATTTTGTATATATTTTTTATAAAAATACTGTAAAAAACTTAAATTCAAGAAAGAAAATAATTTGAACTATAATTTTTTTTTTTTAAAGAAAGAAATTATTTATTGCTAAACTGTACACATAGAGTTTAAATTAGAACAAAAATATTTATTAGCACAAAAATACAAAAAACAGCAGCAATAGGGGTAAGCTCAGCACTAAGCTGCGTAAGCCTAGCAGCAGATAATATATATTTGATATATATTTTTATTTTATTTTATATATATATTTGATAATTTATTAATAGTAATAATAATTCCAATAATAGTCCTCGCACTCATCGTGGGCTGTCTTTGATTGCATCTTCTTAATGATGCACTTAGAGACAGTCCCCGATAAGTGTTGCCCATTACATCTAAATTAAATGCTCTAGAGGCCTCTACGTGTTGGCCTCATGTCCCCGCGCAAGCCTTCCAAAGGACCGGGTGTATAACCCATGAGAAAGAGCGACATAATAATTCAATAATTATTATTTTCACAGTGTTTTTCCTCTCTTGTAATTGCTATGCCCGACAGGTCCATAATGAGCTGTATTTATTGACAACTATGTAAAAACATTACGGAACGCAATAAACGATTGAAATTGAAATAAAATAAACACACCAATTTTAAAATCATTTTCGTTTATTCCACAATAAACTATTTAACATTAGCTTAGTCATCTTAATAGGTAGGACACAGACGCAAGTCAGGCGAAGCGACAATTTGTCCGAGGAAACCTAGTAGGGCATACAAGTTATCGTAAATTACTTTTAAGAGAGGGCGCCACTGTCAATACCTAAAAATGTAAGAATTATTCGAAATTTGAACCATGATCATCAAAATTTAGCTCTAATTCTGTCACAATAGGGGATCGGACAGTAATCGAGAAAAAATCTAAAATGTAGTTAGAACGAATGTTCGTCGAACCAGAAAGATCAATCAATATTTTTGTGAAATAATGATTTATATTTTTAAATCAATAAATAAAATCTAATAATTCTGTCATTTTTAATATGTTCTTCATCTCAAACGAAACAATCACAGCGCATGTCATTTGTAGGCAAATGCCGTGAGTCAAGCTTGTGTTTATTTTACGTTTTTGCTTTTTATAAAATGTATTTTTGCTAATTTTTCGTTCCATTACTACAATATAGTCCCCAAACTTCACTAAACGTATTTAAATCTCTTTGCAAGTTTTATTTGGAAGAAATTGTCGTTTTCTACCTCCATATGACGTCACAAATTTTTTAGGTGACCTTTTGCGCGGCAATATTTGAAACATAATATTTTAACATAGTTTTAGGTACTTTTACAGCGTTATTTAATTAAAATAGTATTTTTCATGGCTATATATATTAATTGTAGTTAATATAAACCACTTTCTGAAAAGTTGTCCGATCCCCTATTATGAAGACCTTTCCCAACGGCGCCTCTAACGGCGGTGAGAACCTCCTCCTTTTTGTAAGTCGTTTAAAATAAGTGAAGCTTAGACACACATCTAACTTAGTGCAAATTGGGTTTAGAGAATGCAGCATAGAATAGGGAATATGCATGTGTTGTGGAAAAATCTGGATATTACTTTTTCCGATAGATTACTCCTGTAAACATTTAGTAGTGATATAATTATTGTTATTAATTGCGTAGTTTATTTGTATTTCAATGTTTCTTTTTCTTATTTTTGGAGAAACGGAACGTAATCGCAAAACGCTCGAGTACGTGCAACCACTATCTGACGTCACGCGGCTCGCTGCTTATTGGTCAATTTTTGGCATAGAGCCCGCCCTATTGGTAAATTATTGACATACACACATGTAGCATAGATGGACCAATGAGGAGATCTTAGGTCCCCACGTTTTGACGTCACACGCAAATGGCGCGTTTATGTTGATTTAAATTGATTCAAATATTGATTTAGTTATTTTATTGACAAATGATGCCGTATAGTATTCAATAATGAATCGATTCATGCATTAAATGCATGAATCGATTCATTATTGAATACTAAAATACATGCATATTCCCTATTTGGATCACTATCGAAGGTGGCGCCGTGTACGCTCTTGTCTAGTTAGTCGGAGCCGCTGCAGTCGGAGTAGTATGCTACTAACTAGTCAGTCGGAGCCGCTGTAGTCGGAGTAGTATGCTACTAACTAGTCAGTCGGAGCTGCTGTAGTCGGAGTTGTATGCTACTATCTAGTTAGCCGGAGCCGCTGTAGTCGGAGTAGTATGCTACTAACTAGTCAGTCGGAGCCGCTGTAGTCGGAGTTTTATGCTACTATCTAGTTAGCCGGAGCCGCTGTAGTCGGAGTAGTATGCTACTAACTAGTCAGTCGGAGCCGCTGTAGTCGGAGTAGTATGCTACTAACTAGTCAGTCGGAGCCGCTGTAGTCGGAGTTGTATGCTACTATCTAGTTAGCCGGAGCCGCTGTAGTCGGAGTAGTATGCTACTAACTAGTCAGTCGGAGCCGCTGTAGTCGGAGTAGTATGCTACTAACTAGTCAGTCGGAGCCGCTGTAGTCGGAGTTTTATGCTACTATCTAGTTAGCCGGAGCCGCTGTAGTCGGAGTAGTATGCTACTAACTAGTCAGTCGGAGCCGCTGTAGTCGGAGTAGTATGCTACTAACTAGTCAGTCGGAGCCGCTGTAGTCGGAGTTGTATGCTACTATCTAGTTAGCCGGAGCCGCTGTAGTCGGAGTAGTATGCTACTAACTAGTCAGTCGGAGCCGCTGTAGTCGGAGTTGTATGCTACTATCTAGTTAGCCGGAGCCGCTGTAGTCGGAGTAGTATGCTACTAACTAGTCAGTCGGAGCCGCTGTAGTCGGAGTAGTATGCTACTAACTAGTCAGTCGGAGCCGCTGTAGTCGGAGTAGTATGCTACTAACTAGTCAGTCGGAGCCGCTGTAGTCGGAGTAGTATGCTACTAACTAGTCAGTCGGAGCCGCTGTAGTCGGAGTAGTATGCTACTAACTAGTCAGTCGGAGCCGCTGTAGTCGGAGTAGTATGCTACTAACTAGTCAGTCGGAGCCGCTGTAGTCGGAGTAGTATGCTACTAACTAGTCAGTCGGAGCCGCTGTAGTCGGAGTTGTATGCTACTATCTAGTTAGCCGGAGCCGCTGTAGTCGGAGTAGTATGCTACTAACTAGTCAGTCGGAGCCGCTGTAGTCGGAGTAGTATGCTACTAACTAGTCAGTCGGAGCCGCTGTAGTCGGAGTTGTATGCTACTATCTAGTTAGCCGGAGCCGCTGTAGTCGGAGTAGTATGCTACTAACTAGTCAGTCGGAGCCGCTGTAGTCGGAGTTGTATGCTACTATCTAGTTAGCCGGAGCCGCTGTAGTCGGAGTAGTATGCTACTAACTAGTCAGTCGGAGCCGCTGTAGTCGGAGTAGTATGCTACTATCTAGTTAGCCGGAGCCGCTGTAGTCGGAGTAGTATGCTACTAACTAGTCAGTCGGAGCTGCTGTAGTCGGAGTAGTATGCTACTATCTAGTTAGCCGGAGCCGCTGTAGTCGGAGTAGTATGCTACTAACTAGTCAGTCGGAGCCGCTGTAGTCGGAGTAGTATGCTACTAACTAGTCAGTCGGAGCCACTGTAGTCGGAGTTGTATGCTACTATCTAGTTAGCCGGAGCCGCTGTAGTCGGAGTAGTATGCTACTAACTAGTCAGTCGGAGCCGCTGTAGTCGGAGTAGTATGCTACTAACTAGTCAGTCGGAGCCGCTGTAGTCGGAGTTGTATGCTACTATCTAGTTAGCCGGAGCCGCTGTAGTCGGAGTAGTATGCTACTAACTAGTCAGTCGGAGCCGCTGTAGTCGGAGTAGTATGCTACTAACTAGTCAGTCGGAGCCGCTGTAGTCGGAGTTGTATGCTACTATCTAGTTAGCCGGAGCCGCTGTAGTCGGAGTAGTATGCTACTAACTAGTCAGTCGGAGCCGCTGTAGTCGGAGTAGTATGCTACTAACTAGTCAGTCGGAGCCGCTGTAGTCGGAGTAGTATGCTACTAACTAGTCAGTCGGAGCCGCTGTAGTCGGAGTTGTATGCTACTATCTAGTTAGCCGGAGCCGCTGTAGTCGGAGTAGTATGCTACTAACTAGTCAGTCGGAGCCGCTGTAGTCGGAGTAGTATGCTACTAACTAGTCAGTCGGAGCCGCTGTAGTCGGAGTTGTATGCTACTATCTAGTTAGCCGGAGCCGCTGTAGTCGGAGTAGTATGCTACTAACTAGTCAGTCGGAGCCGCTGCAGTCGGAGTAGTATGCTACTAACTAGTCAGTCGGAGCCGCTGTAGTCGGAGTTGTATGCTACTATCTAGTTAGCCGGAGCCGCTGTAGTCGGAGTAGTATGCTACTAACTAGTCAGTCGGAGCCGCTGTAGTCGGAGTTGTATGCTACTATCTAGTTAGCCGGAGCCGCTGTAGTCGGAGTAGTATGCTACTAACTAGTCAGTCGGAGCCGCTGTAGTCGGAGTAGTATGCTACTAACTAGTCAGTCGGAGCCGCTGCAGTCGGAGTAGTATGCTACTAACTAGTCAGTCGGAGCCGCTGTAGTCGGAGTAGTATGCTACTAACTAGTCAGTCGGAGCCGCTGTAGTCGGAGTTGTATGCTACTATCTAGTTAGCCGGAGCCGCTGTAGTCGGAGTAGTATGCTACTAACTAGTCAGTCGGAGCCGCTGCAGTCGGAGTAGTATGCTACTAACTAGTCAGTCGGAGCCGCTGTAGTCGGAGTTGTATGCCACTATGTTGCTACTCGCTGTCGCTGGAGTCGGAGCGCGCGTCGGCGACGTCGACAGTGAACTTGTACTCCTGGTCGGCGCCGAGGTACGCGTCCGACATGAAGTACAGCGTGTACGTGTGCCGCCCGGGGCCGCCGCACACGAAGTCGAGACGCACCTGCGGACAACATGACTAACATAAGCGAACAAATATAATGACCATCAAAACTGTACACGTACGCACGTTTGTATATTTACTTTTGTATTTTTACTGTCTGTATGTTCAGTGTATACACAGTTCTGTGAACCAATTAAAAAAAAAAGATAACCTCTATGGTGTAGTAGTTGGGCAGGTTGGCTCAAATCTCATACACCACCGAGGTTGCGGGTTCGATTCCCGCGACGGGGCAAATGTTTGTGCACAAAAGAACTAGTTGCAATTTGTCACGTGTCTGTGTTGTGGGACCATGGTCCTCGTAGTTCCTGGTTCCCTAGATACAGGGAGTCCTAGTTAGGGGACAGGATTTATATGTGATCTTCGGGCGTTAATGTATTAATCTTTGAGATCTCATACACTTCTATCAAATAATTGTATCGGCAGATTAAATTTAGCAAATGACCACCAAATTGGCGCTCCTCACTCTTCCGTGGTCCAACTCGCTCTTACCCCTAGAGTGTATATATAACAAGCGCGGAGCCAGAAGCTCGCGAAGGAGGTCCTGAATGAAGCGAGCCTACGAGGCCGAGTGGAGCGAAGGGAGGTGGCGAGCCGAGCCGGCGACTTCCGCAGCGGAGCGAAGGTCAAATAGGGGAAGCGACATGAAGGGGTGACGAGCGAGACTTGTGGAGCCTACTTTGGTGATCATTTAATATTTTTGGGGTAACATTTTAGTAAATCTGGTGGTCAATTAAGCGTAAGATTAGTCAAAAGTCAGAAGATATTAGTAATTTATACTCAGACTTGCAAAACTAATGCCGGTGAGCGCGCGCCTTTGCGCCGAGCCGTTGACATATATAATAAAAATTTTGTAAACTTAGATATATTTGCAACAACAGCTGCTAAATTTAAATTGAGTGTTATTGACACTCAAGTGCAAATATGTATATGTATTTATCTATAACAAAGAAATATCGAAATCTGAACTAAAATAACTTAAATATATATACAAAATATAATACAATTATTCTAAAAGGCCTATGGTGGAAGGGAAAGTGTCCAGAACGCTGGCCGCATTGCCACGCTGAATGGCAATGCTGATTTTCTGACCCAAATATGAGCCAGCATTCTGGTCACACGTCGCCTCCACCAGACGTTTCGCCAAGTCCCTATAGATTTCATGGGTGCTCGGCCCCCACGGTCCTAATGTTTCTACCCCAAACGGCACAAACATGCAACCTCGTTCGAGATTTGTATATTATTCATATACATACAGCAAAAAAAAAAAAAAGTGCAAATTATTGATAGATTTATTTTGCCATTGTTTTTCTCTTTTGGTTCATTTATATATACATTAACTGCAATGTAAAACTATATTATTATTATTCTTTAATACGTATGTAACGATCATTTTCTACATAGTTGCTTTAGCGAGCAGCACACACTAACCGCTATCTGTTAACTCGTGAACTACGGTGTGGGTCAAACATTTGTTAACTTAAGCATTATCTTATAATAAATAAGTGTGTTTTGTATGACTTATAATAATTAGTCCATATTGTTAGTACTGTTTGTAGTTCCTAATAAATAAATAAATATTAAATAGGCACAAAATATCACTTTTTTTAATTTATTTTGGGTCACAAACAGTACACAACAAATATGATTACATGGGTATAATAAATGATTACATAGTTTGCACCAGCATCGTTGACCACAGGTTACAAAAATACTTTTAAACGTCATATACCGGTGTCCCTCTGAACTTCGAAATTTCATTATTTTAATTTTGATTTGATTTATTTAATGTAATTTAATTTGATTTAATTTAATTTGATTTAATTTAATTTGGTTCATTTTTATAATTTTATTTGATTTGTAATTTAATTTGATTGGACTGTTTTTAATTTTGATTTTGTTTATTAAATGTAATATAATTATTGTAGATTAATTTAATTATTTGACATGTTTAATATGGATTTTTATCTGAAATAAATGATTTAATAATAATAATAATTATTATTACAGTCGAGCGTGCGCGAGGCGGTGCCAACAGTATCCTACAGATGATTGTCTCACGTCCGGATTGTCCCATCCAAAACAAATGGATGAACATTTTGATGGGACAAGCTTGACTAATTTTTAATAATTTTTTTTGTATGACTTTTTTTATTTTAATCTTATTTTATAATTTTATATTATCTTGACATTTTATTTTATTTTATTGCATAGTATTTATTTTTTTATATTTCAACTAGCTGACCCGGCAAACGTTGTTTTGCCATATAAAATAAAATAAAAATTAGGGGTGGACTACCCCTAACATTTAGGGGGATGAAAAATAGATGTTGGCCGATTCTCATAGATACCGGATAAGCACAAAAAATTTCATCAAAATCGGTCAAGCCGTTTCGGAGGAGTATGGCAACGAAAACTGTGACACGAGAATTTTATATATTAGATATTATTATAAATCGAGCGAGTGTGGCTCAGTGGGAGCTCGTGCGACTTTCGATCCGACGCACCCGAGTTCGAATCCCGCTGGCCCCGCACCACTGACTTTCTTAAGTTATGTGCAGATTTAACACTCGCTCCGAAAACGGTGAAGGAAAACATCGTGAGGAAACCGGCATGTCCAAGAATTCTTCACAAAAATTCAAGGACATGTGACATCCACCAACCCGCACTGGGCCAGCGTGGTGGATTATGGCCCATTCTCTCTCTATGAGACAAGACCCGTGTCCCAGCAGTGGGAACGTGATGGGCTGATGATGATGATTATTATAAATTGTGTGATATGGTTTTTGTGACTGAAATAAATGAATGGAATTGAATTATTTCGACACGACACTTCGAAAAACTACCGATTACTTCGACAACACAAACATTCAAGTTACCTTCTGGCGTAAATTGAATGCTTGTGTCCAACTGGCACTATTAACTTTCTTAAGTTATGTGCAAAAACACTCGCTCTTAAAACGGTAAATCAGAATCAGAAAAGTTGATTAGCTGAACATAATAATAAGTGCTAGGTCTTCATGCAATTTGAAGTTGCATCAGCTTACCCTCATTGAGCATTCAATAATAATAAAATGTAACTGTAATATACATTCAATAGGGGATCGGACAGTAATCGAGAAAAAATCTAAAATGTAGTTAGAACGAATGTTCGTCGAACCAGAAAGATCATTCAATCAATATTTTTGTGAAATAATAATGATTTATATTTGTAATCAATAAATAATTCTGACATTTTTAATCTGTTCTTCATCTCAAACGAAACAACAATCACAGCGCATGACGTCATTTGTAGGCAAATGTCGTGAGTCAAGCTTGTGTTTATTTTACGATTTTGCTTTTCATAAAATGTATTTTTGCTAATTTTTTCGTTCCATTACTACAATATAGTCCCTAAACTTCAAAAAACGTATTAGAATCTCTTTGCAAGTTTTATTTCGAAGAGTTTGTCGTTTTCTACCTACATATGACGTCACAAGTTTTGAGGTGACCTTTTGCGCGGCAATATTTGAAACATAATATTTAAACTTTTAGATCGTTATTAAATTAAAATAGTATTTTTCATGGCTATATATATTCATTGTAGTTAATTTAAAACACTTTCTGAAAAGTTGTCCGATCCCCGAATATTATATATTGTAAATGCAATAATATAAATTTGTAATGATATAATGTCAAGAAATAATATAAAAAATTGTATGGAGTATAAAATTGTCAACACGATAGGAACGCACGATAGGATAAAACAGTGAAGGAAAACATCGTGAGAAAACCGGCATGTCTAAGAACTAATGACAAAAATTCAAGGACATGCGACATCGTAGTTCAAAATTGCTTTTACAGGTTAAGAACTTTATACAAATTGAGACCATACCTCTGTGAGGAACTTCGCATTCAACTCGTCGAATCTCTGGTTCTGTCTAAGTTGAATTACGCTGACACAGTCTATGGACCTAGGCTACTAGCTCGAACTAAGCGCCTAGTGCAGCGTGTACAGAACGCGTGCGCGAGATATTGTTTTAAAATACCGCCGAGAAGTCACGTGACGCCATTTTTAAATAATCACTACGCTCTGAAGATGAAATCGCGTCGCAAACTTCATCTTGCATGTCTTCTTTTCGGTGTAGTTAAGTACAGGGAACCATCATATCTGTATAATAAGCTTAAATGGGTCACCGAAAACCGGTCATGCAGTAGCAGGCATGGCTCCCAGCAGCTGTCCATCATGCGCCACCATACAGAGGCCTTCAGAGGTGCTTTTAGGTATGCGGCGTCCAAGTGCTGGAACAACTTGCCACCGCCGATTAGGAAACAGAATCATTTGTGCACATTCCGAATTAAACTGAAAGCATACTTGATTGACGAACAGAGGCATCATGGTAACGTAAACACAGACAAGTCATTTATTTAAAAGTATTAATATTATGATTTGGTGATAAAATCCGTAAGTGTTATCAGTATTTATGTTAGTATCTTTTATATTATGATTTTGTATTTATGTATCGTTGTATGTAAATGCATATTGGATATATATAATATATAGTATATAATATATATAGTATATAATATATATGTATATTTGTATTTATTTATAATAGTGCATTTATCTATTTTCAATTTGAAGCCAAGTATCCGCACGCCATGGGGTTTAGCTGAAAACCAGCGTCGGGTGTCAAAACACTAACACCTGACATTTGTGCTGAGTGAAAGCCCCTTTTGGCACCACATACGTAATTTTAGGCATAATTAACTCTTCATACTGTTTATATATTTATTTTTTTCTTTTTATAATTATGTTTTCCTGTGTTTCTTTATTTTGTTATGATTGTGGTCGTCAAATAAATGTTTTTTCTTTCTTTCTTTCTTTCTTTCTTTTCTAGTGGATTATGGCACGTACTGTCTCTATGAGAGAAAGCCCGTGTCCCAGCAGTGGGAATGTGATGGGCTGATGATGGTGATGATGGATTAAAATCCGTTTAGTGGTTTTTACTGATTGAGGAACAAACATCCACCGATCCATTTGTAAGTAGCGGTCGTACCCGCACTGGGCCAGCGTGGTGGATTATGACCCATACTCTCTCTATGAGAGAAGGCCCGTGTCCTAGCAGTAGATAGGTGATAGATGATGATGATGTTCATACCTTAGCGCTGCGAGCGAGGGAAACTCTCTTGATGGACAACAAAGTGTTTGTCTTCGGATCTCCAATTACAACCCACCAGCCTTCTTCACGTTTCTGAAACAGGAAAGATGTAATATTACTTTAGATTAGCAGTAGTGCGCAAGCATTACTGTGTTCCGGTTTGAAGGGCATTGAAGCCAACGAAATTACTGAGCGTATGAGACTTAATATCTGATGTCTCGGGGTGAGCGCAATGCAGTGCTACGCAGCGCTTGTTATGGTATTGGAAGTTGTGGGACGCACTGCAATTGTTGGCAGGCGTGGCGCTTACCATCAGGCGAATGATTTGCTCGTCTAATCACTTAATACCATAACAACGGATTTTGATAAGGTTTTCACTGTGTGCTGCAGCGAAACTCCGAAAAGCCTAGAGTGTATCACTACATAGTATAAAACAAAGTCGCTGTCTCTGTCCCTATATCCCTATGTATGCTTAAATCTTTAAAACTACGCAACGGATTTTGATGCGGTTTTTTTAATAGATAGAGTGATTGAAGAGGAAGGTTTATATGTATAATAACCGTGCGGAGCCGGGGCGGGTCGCTAGTATCTTACAAAGCAATAAAGGTTTTTTGTGTTCCGGCTTGAAGGGCATTGTAGCCAGCGAAATTACTGGGCATTATGGACTCAACAGCTAATTGTCTCAGAGTGACGAGCGCAGTGCCGCGCAGGATTTTGCAAAACAAAGTTCTGGGTGGTGCTGTTATTGTTATGGGCTGGCGTATTGCTAACCATCAGGCAAACGACCAACTCGTCTCGTCGTTCAGATACATAAAAAAAAAAACGTAAATATCATATTGTTCAAACAGATAGATTGATAGATAAACACTTTATTGTTAAAAAACCTTAAATATAGGTATATGAAAAACAAGTAAATTTCACAGTAATCAGCATAACAATAGGCGGTCTTATCGCTCAAAGCGATCTCTTCCAGACAACCTTTGAACAGAAAGGACTGTACAGTTGTAGGTGGTCGCCATGTAGGGATGTACTTGTGGTAGGGTCGCCATGTGGAGTAGGTGATGATGATGATGATGGTGGTGGATCTTAGTGAAAGGCCGGTAGTCTGTATACGTGTGTATTGGTTAAAAGCTACATGATGACTACTCTATGCTATTGCTAATACTTAATGCTATGTCGGCGTTCCTTATAAGTAGGTCGGGTGTTTACACAATACAGGACCAACATAATTTGGAAGGACGGTGGTTTTTTGAAAGAAATGCAAATTAAATTATAAATATATGTATAAATAGGTAGGTAAACTAAATATACAATATGGTAATATGGTATATAATATGGTAATAGGTAGGTAGGTATAGATGTATGATTTTTTCGTTTCAGGGAGTCCCTGAAAACACAAACTCAATTTATTTCCCTGCTAAGCTATTGACAATGGATACTCTTTCTTCTAACTGACGTTGTTCAGAATACTGCTCCCCATCGACCCACAGGGTCAGATGGAAATGTCCGACCCAGCGGCAAAATAAAAGACTGCGTCCTGGATGACTGGTAGAAAATGTTATCTAGCATTAAGCCGCCTCGATGCAAGCCATGCCCGAGGCAGCACTAGCAGCATTCTGCGTGTTGTAGCTGGCCGACTTGACTGCCCTATTATTGTACAAGCAGCTCAGCTGCACTTAAAATTAAATATTATATAATTTACTAGGTGACCCGGCAAACGTTGTTTTGCCATATAAATTAAAAAAAAACTCTTAGCGGTATGAAAAATAGATAGTAGCCGATTCTCAGACCTACTGAATATGCATATAAAATTTGGTAAAAATCAGTAAAGCCGTTTCGGAGGAGTATGGCAACGAAAACTGTGACACGAGAATTTTATATATTAGATTTGACATGTTTTTATTTTATTTGATTTTTAATGTATATTTTATTTTAATTGATTCCTCGTTGAACAAACTGTTTTGTGCTAAAGTATAAATAAATAAATAAGTGTGTGTTTGTGGTTTACCTGCGGGAAGAAAGGTGCGATGACCGGGCCGACGATATCGTCCTCTCTTTCTAACGATACTTCCACCACGATCGCTTTTCCAGCGCGAAGGTGTCGCTCGTTCTTCACCTGATAAATAAAAAATATATTTCGATTAATTTGTTTATTTTTACAAGCTTTTATTTAACTTGCAATGTTTGGGTCAAATCTTGCAAGTTGAATCCGAACCACTGTGACTGTCTCCCTACCCCTGTGACTATCTCCCTATCCCTGTGACTGTCTCCCTACCCTCGTGACTGTCTCCCTATCCCTGTGATTGTTTCCCTACCTCTGTGACTGTCTCCCTACCCCTGTGACTGTCTTCTACCCCTGTGACTGTCTCCCCACCCTTGTGTCTGTCTCCCTACCCCTGTGAATGTCTCCTAACCCCTGTGACTGTCTCCCTGCCCCTGTAACTGTCTCCTTAGCCCTGTGACTGTCTCCTTACCCCTGTGACTGTCTCCCTGCCCCTGTAACTGTCTCCTTACCCCTGTGACTGTCTCCTTACCCCTGTGACTGTCTCCTTACCCCTGTGACTGTCTCCTTACCCCTGTGACTGTCTCTCTACTCCTGCATCTGTCTCCCTACCCCTGTGACTGTCTCCCACCCCTGTGGGATACTGAATCCCACTCCTATAAGTTACTGTCTCCCATAACTCACCTCATAATTAAGTTCGACGTTAGGGTACCGGTTACAGAAGCGCGCTACATCCGCCATTTCAGTGGGAGAGAGCTGTAGCAGCTTCGCTCGAGCGCTGTCTTCCAGTTCCATCACGTCGAAAACTGTCTCCACTCCCTGTGATATAAAAATAATGTGTTCATTGAATAATCACATACAGAGTGTCTAACTTTTTAGACGACTTCAAAAAAATCTATTTCTTTAAATTGGTAATAATAAAGAGTTACCCAAACTGGGCTATCTAAAAAAAGAATTGAGATCCTCCTCCTTTTTTTAGTTTGACCTGTTAAGTAATTAAAATAATAGAATAGAATAGAATAGAAAATCTCTTTATTGTATACCAATTTAAAGAAATAGACAATAACACAGTCCTTAACTACGGTAGTACAATGGGCGGTCTTATCGCTTGAAGCGATCTCTTCCAGACAACCTTTGGATGGACAGTATCGGAAGAAGTAGACGGCGGTGTACAACAAAATTTCTTAATTACAACTAAATACCTATATAATCATACATACATGCTAATATTTACATTCTAATACACACAAAAACAAAAATATTATTATTAAAATACTAATATATACTTATCAAAATATTATTTTAATACATTCAATATAATACTTATTTACATAAAAATAATAATAACAGTGTTATTGGTAGGAAGATAGATAGTGGGCCTTGACCATTTGCTTAAATATTGCCAAAGACTTGGCACGTCTGAGAATAGATATATAATAATATTTTTATTTTTTTCCTGTTGACCGATTGATATCAAATGTAGTACAGCTTTAGTTTTGATGACGACACAATTTCTTTTTCTGCATGTTATCTCAGAACTAAGTCAACTGTCTTTTTCCGTTGGGTTCAGTATCGCTTCAAGATGGTCCCATATAAATTTCATCGATATTCGACTTTGGACTTCGAAGATACATTGAAGTCGGTTTTTGTTGATATTCAACGGTAATCCATTCCACAACCTTACAGCAACAATGGTGAAAAAGTTGTCACGTCATGATGTCTGGTGTGAAGGGGTAGAGGGAGGTTTTAGGCAGTAAAATCGATTTTCTTCACTCACCTTCTCAGCACACCTCGCGACCAGTTCCTGTGTGAAATGCGGCAGCTGCCGGAGGTAGGAGTCCTTCGCCCACATCGCCTGCGTGGCCATCTGCGCCAGCTCCATCGCCGCCACGGCCGGGGACAGCCAGCCGGACGAAGACACCACATCCACGCAAGCTTGGATCAAACGGATCGCCTGCGACAAGAAAAGATAGTGTTTAGGCCAAGTATTATCGATACCTACAGCCTCGGCTACCATCCCCCCCGGCTCCCCTCCCCTCCGCTCCCTTTGCCTCGTCGAATCTGGGAAGCGATGTGTGGGGACAAGGATTGATTGATAAAGCTTTATTGTACACCAATAACATAACAAAAAGATATAAAAATAGAAATTAAATTTTCCCTCCAGTAGTTGGGCCACCCCTAGGTATAAGGGGCAGCCCTTGGTAGTTGGGCCACCCCAACGGTATAAGGGGCAGCCCTTAGTAGTTGGGCCACCCCAACGGTATAAGGGGCAGCCCTTGGTAGTTGGGCCACCCCAACGGTATAAGGGGCAGCCCTTGGTAGTTGGGCCACCCCAACGGTATAAGGGGCAGCCCTTGGTAGTTGGGCCACCCCAACGGTATAAGGGGCAGCCCTCGGTAGGTTAGGGTGCGGTGGGGGTGGCCCTCGGGCCACCCCGACGCCGCGAACATGTAATATTTATAAAATAGATGCTCATTATGAAATATTTTAACGAACATATTTTGGTGCACACTCAGTATATTTGACGAAAAAACTAACAGGTTTTCCTTTTTCTAAGTTTGTCTATTTTTAAAGTTAACAGCTTCCAAACATCAAAAAAAAAATTCAAGTAAATATCGAGTTTTTTGGGTTCATTTATTCAAATTCTATAGGAATTATCGAAAAAATAAAAACCTACAAACCTCAATAATGACAACATCTCTTACATATTCAAATTTCATCGAATTCGATTAATGTTTAGGGGTAGAAAAACGTTTTCTCTTTTTGTATGAAAATGTCAGCGTGCCGTTCCCTCTTAAGTTACAATTTTTAACATATTTTATTTGTATCATGTGTTTATGACCTTTAAAAGTGCACTTTTGTGTCTATTTAATAAATGATATTTGACTTTGACCAAAAATAAAATCCTGGGTTTTTATTCGTGTTTTTACCTTGGTTAGTACAATGGCGGTGTCGGCTTGCAGTTCCGCCGGCAGCTGAGTGCGTGAGAGGTGCGCCTGCAGTAGCACGTGCGCTTTGGCGTGGGGATCGTTGTATTTGACGCCGCCCGGGCCGCCGGCCGGCTTGTGTGGCACCCTGTCATGCAACATTATATTTATAAACCAACATCTCTAAATTGCATTAAATATTTTTAACCGACTTCAAAAAAGGAGGAGGTTCTCTGTTCGATTGCATTTTTTTTAATGTTTGTTACCTCAGAACTCCGTCATTTATGAACCGATTTGAAAAATTATTTTTGCGTCGGGTTCAGTATAGCTACGAAGTGGTCCCATATAAATTTCATCGATATGTGACCTTGGACTTCGAAGATACATTGAAGTCGGTTTTTGTTTTTTTCTAAAAATTAATTATGTTATTATTAAATCATTTATTTCAGATAATAATATCCATATTTCAAATTATGTCACAATATATAAACAATTTAATTAAAACTAAATTATAATATAAAACAAATCAAATGAAATTAAAAACAATCTTATCCAATTAAAATAAATTAAATAACATAAAAATAAATCATATCAAGACAAAATTAAACAAATACAAAAAAAAAATTACAAATTACAATTACAAATCAAATTACATCAAAACACAAATTCATTTATAACAGATAGCTATTAATAAAAAAACAGCGAGTATCAATATAGTAAAAATAGAGCAAGTGTGGCTCAGTGGGAACATGTGCGACTTTCGATCCGACGCACCCGAGTTCGAATCCCGCTGGCCACGCAACACTGACTTTCTAAAGTTATGTGCGGATTTTACACTCGCTCTAAAAACGGCGAAGAAAAACATCGTGAGGAAACCGGCATGTCCAAGAATTAATCACAAAAATTAAAGGACATGTGACATGTGACATCCATCCACCCGCACTTGCCAGCGTGGTGGATTATGGCCCATACTCTCTCTATGAGAGAAGGCCCGTGTCCCAGCAGTGGGGACGTGATGAGCTGATGAAGATTAATAAAAGTCTTTTGTGTTTGATTTAAAATTATTTTATTGACACATTGACTATGACAATCATCTAAGATGATCATTGACTGGATTTTATTTTGACATTTTTAACAGACTCCAAAAAAGGAGGAGGTTCTCTGTTCGATTGCATTTTTTTTTAATATTTGTTACCTCAGAACTCCGTCATTTATGAACCGGTTCGGAAAATTCTTTTTGCGTCGGGTTCAGTAGCTACGAAGTGGTCCCATATAAATTTCATCGATATGTGACCTTGGACTTCGAAGATACATTGAAGTCGGTTTTTGTTTTTTTTTCTAAAAATCTATTATTTGATGGAGTTCCATTAATTAAAAAAATAATGGAGCCGTGGAAGACCGTTGGTGACCGCCACTTGTGCCGATACACTAGCGCCGTCCCACCTCAACGGTACTTCAAGGGTGGCAGGAGCGGCGGCAGAAGCAGCAGAGAGCCTCAAGCGGAGGAAATATGCATCACTCGGTGAGGGATACATATTTCTTCCGTTTGGGGTTGAAACTATGGGGCCTTGGGGGGCGAACGCGCGGCTTCTGTTTAAAGAGCTGACCAGACGCCTCATAGAAACAACAGGTGACCAACGAGCTGGCGCTTACCTCGGCCAACGAATTAGTCTGGCCATTCAACGAGGTAACGTCGCCAGCTTTTTGGGCACCTTGCCCGCAGACGGTGACCTACATTCTGTGTTTTATATTTAATTTAATTTTTTAATTTTGTTGTAGGTTGGTTTAGTTTTTGTCATTCTATATATTTGTACATAATTGTTAATTGGTTCTGTGAATAAATACATTAATTACTAAACTTTTTATGAACTTGTATTTTTACTTACAGATATATTATGTCTAAATTATTAATAATTTTTTTTATGTCTGTCTCAGAAAGACATCCCATTAACATTATAAATTATTAATAAGTGAATTAAATTAAAAAACAAACCGGACAAAAAATCCCGATGTAAAAAATCACGGGTAAAAAAATCCCGGTTATTCCCGGTGCACTCACTTGGCAGCAAGCGCCCTGATGATGTTCTCCTCGCGGTGGCGGATGCACAGGGAGGAGTACTCCGCAGCCGAGGATATGATCTCCAGCAGACCGCGTATCTTCGTCTTACTGGTCAGAGACAGGCTGAACAGTTCTGGAGGAACAAGCGAATTTCAATACAGTAAAATTTCAAAAACCCCCGACTCAAAAATCTATTACAAAGCAAAATAATCAGTAATAATAGTGTTCGGTGAACCATCGGGGAGA